>CM072770.1:89331849-90581849 GCA_036936925.1 Cenchrus fungigraminus | reverse complement strand
CCTAGCCCCACGGACTGCTTGTGGTAGCCGACGGGTAGTGATAGCCCCGTCCGCCCTCTGTATTCCACCATGTGAGTGTGGCTAGTCCTGTAGGCATCGTAAGAGTGGTGTACGTAATGGCTCCCTTCTCATCCCTTTCCGTAGCTGGAGTGTGCATCCCCCGATCAAGACAGTACAAGTAATATCCTAATCGCTTGATTAGTTGAGAAAGCCGAAGTTCCCGTATCAAGTACCCTCTCTACCCTCCTATCATTCATCTCTCTTCTCTTCGTCGTCATCCTTTTATCCGCACTTCCCCAGACGAATCAGATTAGGACTAGAGTACTTCTCATTCCCCGTGGAAATCGATACCTTGGAATACTCCCGGGTGAAAGCTACATCGGTATCCGTGCACTTGCGGATTTATCTGTGATCGTATAATATACCAACAGGCCTTCTGGCGCTGTTGCATATTTAGTAGCGACGCTAAGAAGTGCCAACAAGCTTTCTGGCACTGTTGTCAGGGATATAAACCTGGTGTGACGCTAGAGAGTGTCAACAAGCTTTCTGGCGCCATTGCCGGGAACCGATAGCTATTCTAGTTCCGAACCTAGTTCGTCTACATATCATCCACCTACCATAATGAATTCCTCTCCTACCCTTGCACAAATTTCGGCTCCTAAGGGTGAAAATTTGGAGCCCCCATCTTCATCACACCCTATCCATACTAGTGGCTATGAGCTACGTCCTGGTTTCATAGCCATGGCCAGAGAGCAATCCTTTGCTGGGACCGAAGAGGAGAACCCATACACTCATTTGAGAGACTTTGAGCAACTTTGCTCATGCATCACAATAGAGGTTATGGCACAAGAAACGTTGAAGTGGATACTCTTCCCATTTTCATTAACGGGAAGAGCGAAGCAATGGTACAACCTCAACGTCCGAAGCGTAGAAGGCAAATGGGAAGTTTTGAGGAAAAAATTTTGTCGCTCCTTCTTTTTGCTAGCATGGATTAGTGATCTTCGGTGCGAAATAATCCTTTTTAAACCAAAGGAGGGTGAGTCTTTAGGAACTGCCTGGGCTCGATTTACCAATATCTTAGCTTCAAGTCCCGATTTAGGGATTCCAGAACCCACATGTCTCCAGCAGTTCAGACTGGGCCTCAATGCTGAATCCGCTAAGTTCCTAGACTTTTCATCATGAGGTTCTTTTGTAGAATTGACCTTGAATAAGGGAAAGGTGATCTTAGAAAAAATTCTAGCAAACACCCCTTACACCGGAATTTACGATGAATTTCCCGAAGAACCACCAGAAACGCAACCAGAAGAACCCTCCATAGAGATCCCTGAGCCAGAAAATGAGGTTTTACCTATCCAGCCTACACTAGTGACCGCTCCTCTCTCTGAGCCAATAAAAGTAGAGCCTCCCGTAGAAAACCTCCTTAGTCTAGAAGATGAGGAAACTCATCCAATGGACTTTATCGGTGAAATCGAGGATGATCTTTTCTCCGACTTTGGAAATGCCTCGAATTTTCCGATCCAACCAAAACCTCAAGCGTGCAACTCTCCGTTTCAACAAAATGCTAGCCAACCCGATAAGCCCATTCTCAAAGAAGACCTTAAATGCTTGTCAGCGGCTATGAGTGTGGAGTGGTTGAGAGAAGCCGAGACATCGCCTGAGGTAGTTAGACTCATCATGCCGTCCACTCTTCTTTCCTATCAAATACAAGGCGTCATGATGGATGTCCAGTACAACCCCACTGTTGGGATAAATATCATCTCAAAATCTCTTGCCCAACAGCTCTATCCCAACATGACCCTATGTTCATCCCGAAAGATTTTTCAAGATCCTTATGGGACCATGTTGGAATGTTGCGGTGTTGTCAGAACAGTTCCGGTAGTTGCCAATGAGGCCGAGATCTTTCTAGACTTTCATGTCTACAATAATCCGGACATACCTATTCTTATAGGTCGGCCTACCGAGAGACTTTTCCAAGAAATGGCTAATGGTAGCCTAGCCGTGCAACTAGACGAATCCACACAAATCGTCTCCTTAGCTCGTGCACAGAATGCAATAGCAAAATTCCTTGACCAATTCGAGGATGATCCCATTGAGAATCCCGAAGACACCTTGAATCACTTGGATTCCGACCAAGGGAAGGAGCCCTCTTCTGTCCAAATCCAGCCAACTAGAAATTTTTTGACAGAATCTTCCCCTAGGCCTACGGTCCCTCCCTTGCCTCCTGATCCTCCAACCGAAACATCTATCATGGATGCCATGGAAAAGAAGTGGTCGACTGCAGTGGAACACTTTTCCGAAGCACATTGGATTTTTTCACCTTCTACGATCCTTCCTTGTTCCATAAAAGGGATTACCATAGAAGCCCATCTTAACCCCGTCATGGAGGTTAATATTATGCCATGGCACTTAGCGTACACTTTATTGGGCAACGTGACGCTAAGACCATCCGACAAGCTCCTCAAGAATTGTCTCTCCGGACACATTCTTGAGTGTCGAGGGGTTGCATGTGCTGTGCCACTCCTAGTAGACAAGATTAAGGTTAATCTAGACTTCCACGTCTTCGATGTCCTCGATCTTGATCTCCTCCTAGGCTCCCATATAGAAAAACTTCTTGATGCATCTCGAGGAAGCCGAGATAAAAAGCTTAGGGAAGCCGTTTCGGCCACCACTCCCTTATTCTCAAAAAATTCTATGGTGACACCGCTTCCCAAGCAAAACCTGTTCGAGGAGATGATGCATGTATCTCCGTTCGTGTCATCCGAGCCCGTTCTCTCTGAGCTTGTAGAATTCTCTATTTCTCAGGATTATGACTCGAAAGACCCGCTTCACCTTTGTGAAGATGAACGATCATCATCACCTTTGATCGAGTTTGAGCCTCTTCCTACTGGCCCGTATCATGTTGTTTCCGACCGTGGTCGAGAATCAACATTGTTCATACATGATGCATCTCTTGAGATGGAGAATTCATGGGCCATGGAAATCAATAAGGCGCCGACTCTGGGGTCCAAAGGAAAGGATCTCATCGACAAGCATGGTAGCTTTACTCTTGATTCACCTCAGGAACCATGTTTGCATCATGTCCCTCCAGAGTCAGCCACGCTTAGTGCACAGAGCACACATCAGGACTACAACCGCCTTATGATCCTCCCTTGCAAAAAGTTTAGAAGGATGGTTGTGGATGCATATGTCCACCATAAGTATTGCAGATCTTGTGAGTGCATTGTGGCACTAACCTTGTAGCTAAAGCTTCACTAACACTTTAACGATTGGTGGTGAGGCAGGAATGGCATCACCAATGATAGCTGCGAGAAGAAATTCCTGAGGCCAAGCTTATGACTGTAAACAAAGCACTACCAGGAGATAGCCTGGATTAGGTTAGATTTATTTCTCCTTCCGAATAAAAGCAAGAGCATGTTCCTAGGATAAGAGTGTCCTTCGGGTACTTTGGTTACTAACCTTTCATGTGGAGACCAAGAAGAACGATGGATAGATGATGCCTAAGAACATGTGAGCTACATCAACTACAACACTTTGGTAAGTTTTTGGTGAGAGAACGACTACGAAAGGAAGCTTGATCTCCACACACTTGAGTTTTGTTGCTCAGCAATGCAAACTTCAAGTGTGGGGGAGGTATGTGAGCATCCCGAGTAAAGTTCCTCTCATACAAAATCTTATCCTGGTTTGGAGATGATATTAGCTCATGCATCTTGCTTAGCTAGGTATGTCCTGCTTTTGACTTTAAACAAAGCCCTTCCGGGAGGTTGCTCGATGTTCACCATCAGTCTCATGGTGAATAATAATAAAAAAAATAAAACTTCGCTTTGATTTGGCTAGTACAATTTGTACTAGCCAAATCCATATATCTCATCTTTGTCTAAGAGTGTGCAGGAGAAGACGCAGCAAAAAAATAGTGTGGGGAGGTACCGAGAGTCAACTTCTTCCGACATTCAAAGGGATATCATGGTTTGAGAAATTCTATCCCCCCAATTTCATGATTCATGAGTTATAATTCCTTTCATAAGATAATCATTAAATTAAGCTGAACGAATCCTGATGCTCCATTGCTTTACATGTTTTCAATTATTGGCTTGCATGTTCTTTATTCCTAGCACATATATCTGTTGCTTGTGAACAAATATCATTAGGAAAACATGTTCATATAAATGGTTGATTGATGAGATATGGTACGATGCGATGAACCTTACTCACTCCAACAAAGTGCTTGGGATGTTTTACTTGAAAAAAAGAAAAAAAAATAGCCTTACAAGCTCCTTAGTGATGATATATTCCCACCAAAGCCATATGTTGTTTACATTAGAAAACCTCATACATATGCTGCTTGTTATTACATTGAGCTTTGTCAAATTGTTGTGCCCGTTGCTAGAAGCTTTTCATGCTTCCATGATAAGATCACGTACACTCCACCTTCATATGCTAAACTTCTACACTGGAAGTTAGCAACATCCATGCATCCACAAAAAAATATATACTCCAGTCAATTTATGAATCTCTCTCCCTAGTTTTTCCTTCAAAAGAGACATGGGCTAAAAAAAGAAGAAAAAAGAGATAAAGACACATGCTAAAGAGAAACTCTTCTCAAGCATGATGCAAAAAAAAGAGAGAGAAAAATATTTCCATGTTCTCAAAATAAAGTTCAAAGGGAGAGAGATCATACAACAAGGAGTACATATTACCATATCATCCCCTTTCCACACACTTGCACATCTTGATCAGATTTTATGACGAGTTTTCTTCTTGGATCCGGTTTTTTGACTTTGCAATATTATGTGATACAAGTATGCCTTATATCTTCAACCTTACCTTGAGCTCCACATATAGCCATCATTAGAAGTAGGATGAAGAAAGGCAAGTTTAATGCCTTGGTGAGGAATCATACACACTGAGCGATCTGAGCGCATCATTTGAGGAGTCAAGTAAGGCTAAGTTTTGAAAAAAAAATTATCAAAAACCCAAGTTACTTTACAGAAGGAGTTGAGGTGATTCAAATCCAGTCGTTCCATTCTTCAACCATCCAAGATGACATGGTAGACACCCCAAAGAGTCACAAGTACAGGTATGCCTTGGAATATCTTACATGCTTGCATCATATCATTTTGGATTCATGTTTTCCACCCTAGTCCTTAACCTTTACTCGAGGACGAGCAAAGGGCTAAGTGTGAGGGAGCTTGTTGACGGTCGTCAAGTCCCTATTTTCGACAGTCAACTTCGGATAAAAGTTACTCCATGAAAGTGTGCACCATAGCTATAGGGTTATAATCTAACAAATTCCACAAGCTTTGGTGTATATTTGGTTGCAGGTGCAAATGAGCAATTATAGAATAAAATATGGCATTATCACAAACAACCTCAAATGCCAATTTGGACTGCACCATTGCAACGGGCTTGTCGAGACGATCGAAATGGACATATCATTTGCTATTTTGGAGTTCGGATGCAAAAGATATTAAATGCCCAAGAAATTATAGGATGCTGACGTCAGCATCCCATCCATCGTACGCTAGCCGCGCGGCACGGAGCCAGGCGCTGCCACATGGCGGGCGGCCATTGGCCCACCGCCGTAGCCGCGGATCACAGCAGGCGCGCGCGGGAGCGGCCCCGCCGAGCCATGTGGCGAGCCGCCGTTGGCTGCCCCAGGCGAGCGCGCGGGGAGCGCGTGCGGGCGCGGGTTCGTCCCCCCGGCCGGGACACGCGGCAGCGCGTGAATCGATGCCCCCAAGGTCGGTTGCATGGGCCGCTGGGTTCGGCCGATTTTCCCATTTTCTGCACGTTTCAGCCATGGTTCGACCGGTTCGGCTCCGGTTCAGGCATCTAGGATCCGGTTCTTGCCCGATTTTCTTCTCCACCGCCTCAGGCATCTTCCCTTGCACGCTACAGTGCCGGTTGTGCAGCAGGAAAGAGGGAGAGGTCATCCACTCTCCCAAGTCTCCCCCCTATAAATAGAAGCCATCCTCCTCACTTCAAGACACAGAAGAGAAGAGCTTTGAAGAAGCAAAGGGCTGCCGCTATTATAGTTAGAAAATAGGGAGAGAGTTGAGGTGAGAGTTTCCGGGAGGAGCCGGAGTGTCGGCCCCTCCTCTAGCTCGCGCCTCGGCGGATGCAGCTCCTCGTCTAGTAGCTACATCCGGGTCTTGTTCGGTAACTCTGGTCCCCTCTAATTAATTAAGCATTAATTATCACTTGTCTTTGTCTTATCGTTTCTCGTTCATATCATAGCAAGTTTATCTTGCTCTGAGTGATTGCTTTGCTTGAGTACTGAGTGAAGTAGTGATCGATAGTGTAGGCGCGGTGCCTAGACTCGAGGTTACCTTGAAATACACCTAGCCCCACAGACTGCTTGTGGTAGCCGGCGGGTAGTGACAGCCCCGTCCGGCCTCTGTATTCCACCACGTGAGAGTGGCTAGTCCTATAGGCATCGTAAGAGTGGTGTACGGAACAGCTCCCTTCTCATGCCTTTCCGTAGCCGGAGTGTGCATCCCCCGATCAAGACAGTACAAGTAATATCCTAATCGCCTGATTAGTTGAGAAAGCCGAAGTTCCCATATCAAGTACCCTCTCTACCCTCTTATCATTCATCTCTCTTCTCTTCGTTGTCATCCTTTTATCCGCACTTTCCCCCCAGACGAATCAGCTTAGAACTAGATGAGGACTGGAGCATCCAAGGACCGGTGGATGGTCGCTCCTTGGTGTGACAAATAATTGACAACGTGGTATGGACTAACTCTTGGCCGAGTATTGCAGGTGCAGGTTGCGGCTTAATTTGTGTTGGTGCAGGTGAAGAGTGGGTGCGAAAGGTCTTAGCCTGTGTGGCCTCCGAGGAGTAGAGAGACAAGTAGGCTCGGCTCGAGGGACCCGGTGGCCAGCGGGGTCAAGTGCGGGCCGCATGGTGGCAAGAAAAGCAAGACAAAGTCGGGTACGGTTTCTTGGTTGAGCCTCAAAACCAAAGTGGAGCCGGTGCAGGGTAGCGGCTCACAACCGGAGTTTGCATGCGGGGTTTGGTTGGTTTACTCCACAAAACAAACACCGAGCCGGGACGACGTGGCGGCCAAGTCATGAGTGGGATTGGCGTTGAGGCTGCACCGACTCCGCGGGGGTTGCGGCGGTTCAACAGAAAACCGTCTGGGTTACTTGGTTGAGCCACAAAACCAAGACCGGAGGCTCGGCGGGCGGATACAGGATCCGGGCGCACCGAGAAACTTTGAAGCGGGCGACACGCGGCATGATCGAGGTACTTGCGTTGGGAGGACGTGAAGGCCCGATGCATGCGCGGCCGTCCGATGGAGAACTTCGTGTGTTGACCAAAATGCCCCTGTGAGGGCTTGAGTTGTAACTCCTAGTGTAGGGGCACTTCGGTCTTTTCTGGAGGGCCTATATATAGATGGAGGGGGCTGAATTTTCAGCCATCTCTTTGGCTAGTGGTGGGAGTGCTCTTTCATTTTGGGGTGCTCTTTGGGAGAGAAGGGGAGAGGAGAGAGTTGGCTCTTTGCTTGACCTTTTGCCATCCAAGATTTGTGTTTCTTGTGAGTGGCTTGTAACCGGATTTGGCTAAGATATTCATAGTGAAATCTTCCTTCTCAATCTCGTGCCAAATCCTTTGCTCCCCGTGTTTTTCTTTTTCTTCGATTTTCAGAGGTATTTTTGGAGGATTTTTCGTTCGTCAGATTTGAGTGCGTTTTGGTGGGGATTTCTTTGTGAGGATCACTCATAGGTCTTGTGTGACCATTCTCCTAGTGATCTTTCACCCACAAATCCCACGAATCGGCTCAGATTTAAAGTTTCTTCTCTCTAGCTTTAGTTCTTGGTGTTCATCATGAATTCCTCGAATCCACAAGATTGAGTGGGTTTGAGGCCTTCTCTCTTTAGGGATAGCTTCTTCTTGAGGCAAATCTACTTCCCCGTAAATTTGGCTTCAATCCATTGGGTGAATCGGGAGATCGGTGATTTTGAGGAAAAAACTCCCTCTCTAGCGTTCATAGATTAAATCTTTTTCTGGTGGTGTTGGTTTGATCTTTTTGGGAAGATCTTTTGGGAAAAGCTTTTTTGTGTTGTTCTGGAGCCGTGGTTAAAATTTCTTGATTTTTGGAGGTCGTTTGATCGAGTTTTGGATTTTTCCCTTCTTCCCTCGAGGGAGGCTGTTTTCTGTGCTGATTCGCACCTGGCGGACCGTCCGCGAGGTCCCCGCGGACCGTCCGCGAGGTGCCAGGTTCATTGAGTTCGTCGCTTGTTTTTTCGAGCTCGTGGTTCGATCCGCTTGGGTCTTGGGTTCTTGTTGCTAGGGTTTTGTCGGACAGTCTGCAAGTGTGTCACGGACGGTCCGCGGGCGTCGGACGGTCCGAAGTGAACCGTCGGATGGTCCATTTTTCGTGGTGAGCTACTGGAGGTTCAGGCTGATTTTTCGGATGGTCCGGTCGGTCCTCGCGGACAGTCCGCCCCACCCCTGCGGGCAGTCCGCCTCTGGCTCGCAGCTTTGGTTAAGTGCTTTGGTTTTTTGATTTGTGCTTCCGCTAGTTGAACCAAGGATCGCTCCTAGGGTTGGTAGGTCCGTTGTGACTACGTGACCTTGGCGATTACGTCTCCATCGTGTGTGATCGGATTTGGAGTTGATTTTTGGGCATAGTCGAGTTCATCTTTCGGGAAGAATTTTTATCGGCTCCCATTCACTCCCCCCTCTCTGGTCGCCAATCCGGTCCTTCAATTGGTATCAGAGCTTGGTTACGGATCACTCCACCTTAACCGGCTTTGTGATCCATAGGGCGACAGAGAAAAGGGCGCTTTTGCTTGCGGCTTTGGTTTGCGCGCTTTGAGCTTGCTTTCAACTAATCATAACTGGTGCTTTGAGTATGGCACCAAGCTCTTCTTCTTGTGTGTCTTTGTCTTCAGAGATTGATGTGATGGAGTTTGCATCGGGAGATGACCACAAGTGGAGACAGAAGTGTGAAGAGTTGAAGGAAGATAAGGAAGCAATGGCGTTGATGCGACTTTTGGTGGCTCAAGAAGATGATCTCCAAGACAAGCTCATGAAGAGAAGCAAGGTCAAGCTCACCCAAGGTATCATTAGCTTGTTCACCCGCCTTTGTGCCTATGGTGAGATGAATGTGGAGCTTAAGAATTCTCTTTTTCCTTGCAAATCTTGTGATGCCTTGTGTTCTGAAAATGAGAAACTAAAAGATGAAACCAATTGTCGCAATAAGCATGTTGAAGCTCTTAGAAGAGCATGCGACAATCTTGATTTTGAGAATAATGAATTGAGATCATCTCTTGCTACCTTGCAATCTGAAATTGATTTGTTGAAATCCAATACTTCTATGCCTTGCAACTCTTGTGTTGCTTTGAATGATGATATTGATATGGCTAGGAGTAAGATTGCTTTGTTAGAAACAAGTGCTTCCCTACCATGTGTTTCTTGTGAGTCTTTGCAAGCTGAAATTAATGAACTAACATTGACTCACACCACATGTGTAGATGAACTTGAGCATGCTAGGACTAAAATTTGTGATATGAAATCCATGCCTTGTAGCATGTGCTCTTTGTTGCTTGTTGAGGATGCTTGCCATACTTCTTGTGATAAGGTCGATGCTTTGTTAGATGTAAGTGATGTTGCTTGTTCATGTGATTTCATTTGCACCTCATGCATTGATTTGGAAAGTGAAGTTTTGGCTTTGAAAAAGATGCGCGAGGATATGAGCGCCAGGTTGGTTGAGCATGATGAGATGAGTGCCAACCTTGAGAAAGAAAATGAACTCTTGCGTACCACATATGCTAAATGCATTGAAGAAGAAATCAATAATTTGAGAAATATGACATGTGGTACTTGTGAGCGCCTCAAGTCTCAAAATGAGGTTTTGCGCACAAGGTGCAAGAGTCTTTGTGCTAAGGGTTTGGATTCTCACTTCTCTTGTCACTCCGATGTTGATGCTTCTAAATTTGCTTCTTCTCAACCGGAGTCGACTTCTTCTCTTGAGCGTGAGTCTTTGGATGGTGGCAAGTGTGCTAGTGCTTTGGATAGCTCTCCCATAGCTACTCCTAAGCTTGTTGCTTCTTCCGGTATTGCCCAAGATGATTCCAATGGGAAGGGTGCTTCTTACTTCTTTGGAACTCATGCTTCCAAACCGAAGTTCCATTGCACCTTTTGCAAGAAAGATGGGCATACCGTGGAGTTTTGCTTTCGTCATGTCAAGCACGAGCGACGTGTGCGTGCCAAAGCTTTTAAGAAGCCTTGTAGCCTTTCTCATGGCATGTGCGATTCTAATGTTGGCACCAAGTCGAATGTTGAGGTTGATGCTTCTTGCTCTAAGTCCCAAGGGACTTCTCACTTACAAGAGAATGGTGATTCGTCCACTCGGACCGTGCCTCCCGATAGACCTTTGTACCATTGCTCTCTTTGTGGGAAGGATGGGCATCAAGAGAGCTTTTGCTACCGCCGAGCAAGGAGAATGCGGCGTGCCAATGCTTCTAGGCCTTTGGTTGTTCATAATCCTTTTCATGGCATGAACACTTGTGAGCCTAAGAAGGCACATTTTGTTGACGGGTTTTATGACACTCTTTCTAGTGAGTTAGACCATGCTCGTGGACATGCTTCTAGTGCTTCTTGTGTTGGTCCACGACATGTTTCCCGTGGTGTTCATGTTGGTTCTTCTCCTACGACCTCAAAGGATCATTGCCTTTTTGCTTATGGTAGCACTTGGTTTTCTTCGCGAGTTGCTCCTTTGAGGCATGATCCTGAGAGTGTTAGAAATCCTTTTCACTTGAACCGGCATTTGCATCATGCTAACCCACTTGATAAGTTGAGTGCATCCCTTACCCGTGTGACCAAGTATTGGATACCCAAGTATGTGCTTGCTAACCCTTTGGAATCCAAGGCTCGGTCTTCTCTGTCTCCTTGTGTGTTGGTATGGAGACGCGGTTGGAGAACATGAGCTCGATGGTACTTGATCAATCCGTGAGGTGATCAAGAAATGATGGTTCTCCACACCGCTTTGGATGGCTCTTGAAAGTCTGTGTACACATGTATAGTTAGTTATCCTTTTCTCCTTGTACTCACTTGTATACTTCTTGCATGCTTTGCTCCTGTGTCATGTTTGTGTATAAACCATGGTAGGCTAGCCACCTTGTTCATGATAGCTTTGTGATCTTGTATACCTATCTTGCTATCTTTGGTGAGGAGTATACCCATGTCCCACTTCAATGTGATAGCACAAGTGCCATAAGCGTTGCAAAGAACCCAGTGCTCCACTCCAAAACCAAACACATAGAAGTGAGGTATCATTTCCTGAGAGACAACGTAGAGAAAGGAAAAATCTCTTTGATCCATTTACCCACACATGACCAGCTAGCCGATATTTTCACCAAACCCCTAGATCAAGCAACTTTCACACATTTGCGGGGGGAGCTTGGTGTTTGTTTGATTTCTTGAGTTGGGTGTGTGGGAGCTCCTTTGTATCATATGTATAGCTTTCCTTTGTGCATTTCTTGCATTTGCATTGCATTTGTATCATGATGTATAGTCATCTTTGTATGATAGCTTGCATGCATTTTGTATCATATGCATTGTGTAGGAAAAGCTTCTCCTATATACATTGCTCACCATGGTATGGTATACATGATCTTGTGAGCTAGTTTGGTATGATATGGCTTAGTGTGGCTTAGCTCTTGATGATCTTGATTTATATCCATGGTTGATGGCTATGTTTTTCAAAAATGTCATATATATGCTCTCTTGTGAGTAAATGCCTTTATATGATCTTGACATATTTTTATGGCTTGACTATGCTTAATTTGTGGTTGGATAGCAAATTTTGATCAAATGGGGCCAAAGGCTCATTTGCCATCATGAATGTTTAGCCCCCATGCTTCATCTTGTGGAGGGGCATAAGTTCCTTTTTGTCGCAAAGACATTTCATGTGCCAATTATAAATCTGAAAATGAAATGTAAATTGCTTGCAAAATGTGATCCCATGTCATATGTGTTTAATTTACTTGCTTTTGGGTGCTAAACCGTTGCATGTTGCTTACTAGTGAGAAGTCTCATATTTAGAAGTAAGCACATGGCTCGGTGGCTTTGACATGACATGAGGTGCTTGTGGGTGTTTATGATGGTCTTATGCTTAGAATTGTTGTCCTATCATGAAGTTTGTGTGGCTTTGCCATTTTGATATGTTTTGATCATGTTTAGGACTTTGCTCATGAGAGGGTGTTTTTTCGCAAAAATAGTCATTTCTATCTTATCTTCGCCCAATGGTTGTGAAACTTGGTGATCTTGTAGTTTTTGTCCATACGAAGCTATAGAGTATCTAACTTGCTCATTTGGAGGTGTGTAGCATGCTATGTTGAATTTTGTCTATTTGAGAAGCTCTAGGTTGCATTTTTTGCATTTTTGGCTTGATTCATGCATTGTCAACAAGGGGGAGAAGTTTGAGCATGTTTTGGCTTGCTGCATGTATTTAGAAGGTTTCCAAGTGGTTTCGAGCTAGTTTTGAGCTCGTGCAGTTCCCAGTTTTTCCCAGGTGTCATCGGTCTGACCGGTGAGGTTGACCGGTCTGACCGGTCAGAGCAAAGCTGAAGCAACTGCTCTAGTTTGTGAAGTGGTTCGCATGCATTCGTCCAGGGGAAGTTGCATTGGTTCAGGGGGAGCTTGCATGTGTGCAGGGGGAGCTCTTTGTGGTTTTCGAGCTTTGGATTGGTGGTTCGTGCTCTTTGCGTGAGCATGTTTTGTCTCGGATGTGTCGAGCCGTTGCCCTTGCTAAGGGGTCTGAGACTTGTCTTCTTCAAGTGATCTTGCTCTTTGCCTTTTCTTTGGCTTTCATCGCATGTTGAAGTTTCTTTTAGTCGTTTCTTTTCTTTTCCTTTTCTTTTTGGTTACCAAAACGTGTGTGTTGTCAATGCACTCATCAAGGGGGAGATTCAGAACCATGTGTGGTTCGAGGACCGGTGGATGGTCGCTCCCTGGTGTGATGAGTAATTGACAACATGGTGTGGACTGATTCTTGGCTAAGTATTGCAGGTGCAGGTTGCGGCTTGACTGGTGTTGGTGCAGGTGAAGAACAAGCGCGAAAGGTCGTTGCTGGTGAGGCCTCCAGGTGTGGAGAAGACAAGTAGGCTTGGTTCGAGGGACCCGGTGGCCAGCGGGGTCAAGTGCGGGCCGCATGGTGGCAAGAACGGCAAGATGAAGTCATGGACGGTTTCTTGGTTGAGCCTCAAAACCAAGGTCGAGTCGAGACTACATGGGAGCCGAGTCATGAGTGGTGATTGGCTGAGGCTACACCGAGTTCGCGGGGTTTCCGGTGGTTCACCAGAAAACCACTGGGTTCCTTGGTTGATCCACAAAGCCAAGACCGAAGACCGAAGACGGAGGTGCAGCAGCACCAGACTGGTCTGACCGGTGGGTCTGACCAGTCTGACCGGTGGGTACCGGCCTGACCGGTGAGGAGCACCGGTCTGACCGGTGTGCGATGACACAGTCCGGAATCTTCGAAGCGGAGGACATGCGTCGGGATCGCAAGGCTTGCGTCGAGGCTAAGCAAGTTTGCGGTCGCTGGGCATCCGTCCGATGGAGCGATGACAAAGACTTCCGAATTTGCCCTTGAGGGGCATGTATCCCTAGTTAGCTAGCAAGGGTATTTTAGTCTTTCGGCTTGCCTCCATATAACCCAAGTGGTGAGAGGATGGCAGCCATCTCTTGGAACCCTAGCTCATTTGTTTTCCTATTTTCCCTTCCTATTTTCCTTAGGATTTCTATAGGACTAGCTGAGAGCTTCATGGTGAGATCTTGTGAGAGGGAAGGATGATCGGGCGGCAAGCTAGACCTTGTATGAACCTCTTTGGTATGTATAGATGATTCAGTGTGGTTCCTCAAGGCTTGGATGTGTCTTTCCCGTTTCTCCTTTTTGGTGATTTTCGGAGCCCTTTCTTGCCGTTTTTCTTGGAGCGATTTCGAGACCTTTCTCTTTGGGATTTGGTGGGGGATGTATGCTTGAACCCTTCGTGGTTCTTTTCCCTGTGATTCCCCTCCCAAATCCGTGAGCAAAGGGGCTAGATTTTGGAGTTTTCTTGGCTCTAGGGTTAGAGGCGTTCTTGGTGGGATTTCTTCGATTCCTCTCAATTTAGCGAGTTTTCGTGGACCAAATCTTGGCTATGGAATGCCCATGAGGTGTTCCTACTATCCCCAAAGTCTTGCACAAATCCGTGGACCGATTCGGGAGATCGGGAGTTGGATTCGGGTGAACGTCTTGGTGAGTTTCCTGTTGTCTCGTGATGCTGCTATTTCGAGTTTGGTTCAGTTTGGTGCTCGGTAGGTCAGTTTGGTGGATTTGGGATTTCCTGGCTTGGACCGGTCTGACCGGCGAGCTACACCGGCCTGACCGGTGTAGGGGCCTTCTGTGGAAGTTCTCAGATTTTGCCAGCAGGGACCGGTCTGACCGGTGCAGCTCACCGTCCTGACCGGTGTAGTCTAGGGGTGCTCGAGTTGCTAGTTCCACTGCGTTCTCGAGTCGGTGTAGGTGGTTGTTGGTTCCTAGGACCAGTAGCACTCCAGTGGCTACATGGTCTTGGCCAACTTGGGTAGTTTAGTCGGAGAAGTGCTTTAGAAGCCCGGTTCGTCTTGTTGGAGTTCCCATCTCCTTCGAGAAGAATTTTTATCGGCTCCCATTCACTCCCCCCCCCTCTCTGGTTCGCCTTTCCGGTCCTTCATGAGTTTTGTGCTCTTTGGCCTTTTTGAGTTTGGGTTGGGCATCTCATGTACATATGCATGTTGCATTTTCATATCATGTTTGCATCTTTGTATCATAGACTGCATTTGTATCATATGCTTTAGAGATGTGCTTCTCTTATATACTCTGATCACCATGATATGCTGGATATGAGCCTATGACTTTGCTAGTGATGCTCATGTGATGTATAGCTATGCTCTCGGTAGCTTTGGGATGTATATGCTTGTGGATGGCTTACTTTTGTAAAAATGCTACACATGACCCTCTCTTGTGAGTTGAATGCCTTTCATGTTCAAATTGTGCGCTTATGGCTATATCTTGCTTAATTTGTGCTTGGAACCATGTTCTTGTCATTTGGGGTCAAAGACCCATTTGTCATCATAAATGTTTAGCCTACATGCTACCTTGTGGAGAAGCCTAAGCTTCTTTTTGCCGCAAAGGCACTTCATGTACCATGCTTAATTTGTAAATCATGAAATTGGTATATGAAATGCTCGTGCTTGAGAAATATGCTTCCTTGTCATCTATGCTTTGAATTCCTTATCTTGGGTGCTAAACCGTTGCATGATGTTCACCAATGAGAAGTCTCTTATCTAGAAGTGGACACATGCCTCGGTGGCTTTGACATGACATGAGATAGCTTGTAGGTGTTTGTGATGATCTTGTGATGAGAACTTGTGACCTTGCATGAAGTTTGTGGGCTACATGTTGTTTGTGCTCCTTTTGGCCATGTTTAGGTCCTATGCTCATGAGAGGGAATTTCTTTGTGAAAAATGCTTCTTGTTGATTATGGCTATGTCACATGCTTATATGTCCCTATCTATCTTGTTGGCAATGCTTGTACTAAATTTGTGGCTATCTTGCTTGTCTATGTCTCAGTTTTAGAATGTTGTAGTGCTCTTTGTCTATTTGAGAAGCACATGCTTGCATTTATAGCCTTGATTCATGCACCAACAAGGGGGAGAAATCTGCATCCAATTCAAAACAAGGGGAGAGATGCATTCTGTAAGGGAGAGTCTTTGCATCAAGGGGGAGAAAAAGATGGATACTCAGTTCAGGGGGAGAACTTGAATTTTGCACACAATTGTTCAGGGGGAGCATGCACTCATGCTTTGGGAGCTCTTTGTGTCACCTGGATTTGCTTTGTGCTTTGCTCTTTTGCTGATGGTGTCGAGCCCTTTTGCCTCACCTAGAGGAGTCGGCATTTTGGAGCGTTTTGTCTCGGTTGTGTTGAGCCGTTGCCCTTACCTTAGGGGACCGAGACTTTCTCTCTCAAGTGATCTTGTTTTGGCTTTTGTTCGGTTTTTGATCACTTGTTTGAGTTCTTTGTTCGTTTCTTTTCTTTTTCTTTCTTTTATGAATTAGTGACTATGTGTGTTGTCAATGCACTCATCAAGGGGGAGATTGAGGACCGGAGCGTCCAAGGACCGGTGGATGGTCGCTCCTTGGTGTGATGAGTGATTGACAACGTGGTGTGGACTAACTCTTGGCCGAGTATTGCAGGTGCAGGTTGCGGCTTGATTTGCGTTGGTGCAGGAGAAGAGTGGGCGCGAAAGGTCTTAGCCTGTGTGGCCTCCGAGGAGTGGAGAGACAAGTAGGGTCGGCTCGAGGGACCCGGTGGCCAGCGGGGTCAAGTGCGGGCCGCATGGTGGCAAGAAAAGCAAGACGAAGTCGGGTACGGTTTCTTGGTTGAGCCTCAAAACCAAGGTGGAGCCGGTGCAGGGTAGCGACTCACAACCAGAGTCTGCACGCGGGGTTTGGTTGGTTTACTCCACAAAACCAACACCGAGCCGGGACGACGTGGCGGCCAAGTCATGAGTGGGATTGGCGTGGAGGCTGCACCGAGTCCGCGGGGTTTGCGGCGGTTCACCAGAAAACCGTCGGGGTTACTTGGTTGAGCCACAAAACCAAGACCGAAAGCTCGGCGGGCGGAGATGGGATCCAGGTGCGCTGAGAAGCTTCGAAGCGGGCAACACGTGGCATGATCGAGGTGCTTGCGTTGGGAGGACGCGAAGGCCCGATGCATGCGCGGCCGTCCGATGGAGAACTTCATGTGTTGACCAAAATGCCCCTGTGAGGGCTTGAGTTGTAACTACTAGTGTAGGGGCACTTCGGTCTTTTCCGGAGGGCCTATATATAGGAGGAGGGGGCTGAATTTTCAGCCATCTCTTTGGCTAGTGGTGGGAGTGCTCTTTCATTTTGGGGTGCTCTTTGGGAGAGAAGGGGAGAGGAGAGAGTTGGCTCTTTGCTTGAGCTTTTGCCATGCAAGATTTGTGTTTCTTGTGAGTGGCTTGTAACCGGATTTGGCTAAGATATTCATAGTGAAATCTTCCTTCTCAATCTCGTGCCAAATCCTTTGCTCTTGGCGTTTTTCTTTTTCTGCGATTTTCGGAGGTATTTTTTAGAGGATTTTTCGTTCGTCAGATTTGAGTGCGTTTTGGTGGGGATTTCTTTGTGGGGATCACTCATAGGTCTTGTGTGACCATTCTCCTAGTGATCTTTCACCCACAAACCCCACGAATCTGCTCGGATTTAAAGTTCCTTCTCTCTACCTCTAGTTGTTGGTGTTCATCACGAATTCCTCGATTCCACGAGATTGAGTGGGTTTGAGGCCTTCTCTCTTTAGGGATAGCCTCTTCTTGAGGCAAATCTACTTTCCCCCTAAGTTTAGCTTCAATCCATTGGGTGAATCGGGAGATCAGTGATTTTGAGGAAAAAACTCCCTCTCTAGGGTTCATAGTCTAAATCTTTTTCTGGTGGTGTTGGTTTGATCTTTTTGGGGAGATCTTTTGGGAAAAGCTTCCTTGTGTTGTTATGGAGCCGTGGTTAAAATTTCGTGATTTTTGGAGGTCGTTTGATCGAGTTTTGGATTTTTCCCTTCTTCCCTCGAGGGAGGCTGTTTTCTGTGCTGATTCGCACTTGGCGGACCGTCTGCGAGGTCCCCGCAGACCGTCCGTGAGGTCCCCGCAGACCGTCCGCGAGGTGCCCAGTTCATCGAGTTCGTCGCTTGTTTTTCCGAGCTCGCGGTTCGATCCGCTTGGGTCTTGGGTTCTTGTTGCAAGGGGTTTGTCAGACAGTCCGCAAGTGTGTCACGGACGGTCCGCAGGCGTCGGACGGTCCGAAGTGAACCGTCGGACGATCCTTTTTCGTGGTGAGCTACTGGAGGTTTGGGCTGATTTTTCGGACGGTCCGGTCGGTCCTCGCGGACAGTCTGCCCCCTCCTCGCGGACAGTCTGCCCCACCCCTGCGGACAGTCCGCCTCTGGCTCGCAGCTTTGGTTAAGTGCTTTGGTTCTTTGCTTTGTGCTTCCGCTAGTTGAACCAAGGATCGCTCCTAGGGTTGGTAGGTCCGTTATGACTACGTGACCTTGGCGATTACGTCTCCATCGTGTGTGATCAGATTTGGAGTTGATTTTGGGGCATAGTCGAGTTCATCCTTCGGGAAGAATTTTTATCGGCTCCCATTCACTCCCCCCCTCTCTGGTCGCCAATCCGGTCCTTCACTAGAGTACTTCTCATTCCCCGTGGAAATTGATACCTTGGAATACTCCCGGGTGAAAGCTACATCGGTATCCATGCGCTTGGGAATTATCTGTGATCGTATAAAATACCAACAGGCCTTCTGGCGCCGTTGCATATTTAGTAGCGACGCTAAGAAGTGCCAACAAGCTTTCTGGCGCCGTTGCCGGGGATATAAACCTGGTGCGACGCTAGAGAGTGTCAACACCCTGGGTTATCACAGCCCAGTCAGGAGGTCATGATGATAGACATGGACTAGAAGCAACCCTTCATCGACTACATCCGCGAGCAGAAGGTTCCTACCGACAAGAACAAGGCCGAACAACTTGTCCGCCGAGCCAAGACCTACGTACTAGTCGGAGACAAGCTCTACAGGCGGGGCGCCACTTCTGGAGTACTCATGAAGTGCATACCCCGGGAAGAAGGCAAGGACATCTTGGAGGAGATTCACAAGGGTGTCTGCGGCAACCACATGTCCTCCCGCACGCTGGTGAGCAAAGCTTTCCGATGAGCTTTCTACTCGCCCACTGCTCTGGGTGATGCTGAAGAACTCGTCCGGAAGTGCCAAGGATGCCAATTCTTCGCCAAGCAACAACACGTCCCGGCCTACAAGCTAGTCACCATACCACCGAACTAGCACTTTGCCTGCTGGGGGCTCGACATGATTGGCCCTCTGCCAACTGCGCCAGGAGGATTCAACAGAGTTCTAGTGGATCGAAGTCAAGCCAGTCACCTGCCCCAAGGCCGACAGAGTACTCGACTTCTTGGATGAACTCGTGCACCGCTACGGGCTTCCCAATCGCATCATCACAGACCTGGGTTCAGTCGCCCACCCACGCGCTAACGGGATGGTACTTGACGCCCTCAAAAAGCGGTTGCACAACGCAGCTAATACCAAAGGAGGCAAGTGGATCAACAGGGCAGTCACCTTACTTCCTGGTCTACGGCTCCGAAGCTATTCTACCTGCCGACGTGATGTGGGAATCCCCAACAGTAGTACAAGACGACGAGGGCATCTCAGAAGACAGTCGACGGGTTGACATCGACAGCCTCGAAGAAGCCCGCTGTGCTGCCCTCGTCCAATCAGCAAGGTACCTAGAGGGTATCCGACGCTACCATGATCGCAACGTCAAGGAACGCTCCTTCAACGTTGGCGACCTAGTCCTCCGTCGCATTCAGAACACGGACGGACTACACAAGCTCAGCTCGCCGTGGGAAGGTCCCTTCTCAGTCTCAAAGGTGACCGGACCAGACTCCTATCGTCTCCAGACACTTGAAGGTGACGACATCAGCAACTCGTGGAACGTCGACCAGCTGTGTCCCTTCTACGCGTAGTTGTTCGACTACCCATCTACGAGTCCAGCCTATGCGGCTACTCACGGACTCCTCGTTGTAAGCGGCCTCTCGGTCCTAGCACTAGTCTACGGACTATCTCGATCCAAGATCCAGCATTAACGGCTACTAACGGATCTTGGGCTGCTCATAGCCTACGGGCTTGCGCGTCGGTCTACAGACCATGTACTTCTTTGATCCAGCCACAACGGCTACTAACGGATCTCCAGTTGTAAGCGGTCCAAGTACCCTACCAACTACTTAGCCGTAGGCGGCCTTCGGGTTCGGGCGACTTCCTATTTTGTAACGGCCCTGGCCATCCAGGTGTACTTATTCATCAGTAATAAAGTTTGATTCTATTCAACTTATTTACTGTGCCTCCCAACTAGGCAGATCCTACTGAGTACCACTACTCACTACCTCTCTGACAGCTTGGTACTCCGCACGCTTCGATGCAAGCGGCGGCAACGAGTACTCGTTACAGCATTGAAGTGAACTAACTTCATTCATCTTCAAACAAGTTTCTAACTAATTTGTTTGTCTTACACAAAATACCCTGTACATAAGCTACTTCTACAGGTACATCTACTGAAGGTTCAGCTTGTCCGCGACTTGTCCCGCAGGGCCTTGTACTGCTCATCCGTGTAGTTCGCCGCAAGATCCCCAGCCACCACATCCACTGGTGCCTTCGGGAAGTATGACTTCCTGAAGGCAAGCACCTGGTTCGGTATCGACTTCGCCAAATGCTTGACGTATGTCGCCAGGCGCCTGGGAGCTTCCTTCAGCCTATCCACGAGAGGCGCTATCTTGGGACCGCCTGGATGTGGGACCAACAGCCTCGCGATTGGAAGCGCGGCTTCTTCAAGTTCCTTCAGTTGCCCCCGCAGCTTCTCGCAGTCTTCGTTGAGCTTATGTAGAGATTTGTAACAGCGCACAAGGTCAAGATCGGAGGCTTCGCGGAGCTCCATGTGCTTGATGCACTCATGGCGCAACTGTGCGTAGTCGTACTCGAGTACCTCTCGGCGGTCGGTCTCCCGGTACACAATGTTCTTGAGGTCCGTCTCGGAAGCCTTCAGCTGGTCGACCCTCGCCTCAAGATCTGCAGACAACTCATCAACGGTCTCAGACTACACAAGCTCTGCAACAAGTACTCAGTAATCGCGGCGAAGGGCATACCTTTGTTTTTCTAGAGCAGAGTCTTGTTCTTCTTGATCAGGTCATCCCTTTTGGCCTGCATCTCTTGTACCTCGTTATGGTACTGGGCGCAGGCGCTGTCAAGCTTGGATTGGAGCAGTGTTGCGTGCTTCTTCGACTTGTCCAGTTCCTTCTCCAGAGTCTCAGCCCGGATGACTGTGTCGCCATACCCTTTCAAGAGTTCAGTCTTCTGGCGAGACCTCTCCACCAAGCCCTGCGCAAGGTCACAAGTTCAATCAAGTACTCAGTACTCAATGACGCAAGACTACTCAGGGTACTCGCAATGTACCTTGACCCATTGCTCTGTCCGACGCCACAACTCCATGCTCAGAGACACAACGGCTGGGTCGATGAGATCATCGTCCAGCAACTCGAGACCTTCGCGGCTCGAGGTCCTAGTCTCCGGCATCCGTGCCGAGCGAAGCGGCGCCGCGTCCTCCACAATAGCCTCGTGGACGATGACCTCAGTCCCGGCTTCAGGCTGCGGGTCAACTCGTGCCTCCGCCCTTGGCTCGGGGGCTGTCGAAGTCGACGGCTCAGGGGCTGTCGCAGTCGCCAGCTCGGCAACAGGCTCTGTAGCCATCGCTTCAACAGTAGTCGTCTCCATGGCTACTGCTTCAGGGATCACTGCCCCTTCGGCTTGTGGTCCTGATCAGATCAATTCAGCCACAGCAGAGGATACGACTACTATACACGGCAAGTATTCACGGCAACAAGATGCGTACCATCCACCAGGGTAGCCTCTTCAAGACCCGACTCTGCTGAGGCTTCGGCTTGTGGTGGTGGCGTGGACTCCCGTGCCCCTGCCGAGCGGTTCTCACCATCGGCAGCTGTGCTTGTCCCCGCCTCATCCCACAACAAGTCGGTGGATTTCCTGTATTATGGATTATCTAGTCAACAACATGGAATTGACAGCTAGCGACTACTCAAAGATTCTATGTACTTACAGCGTAGACTGCACCACGGTGACGGTAGGGGCGCCCAGTATCCTGGTGATGTCTACAATACCAGGCTCACTGGCGGCCCTTGTCTCGATAGGGGGGCTCCTCTACCCTCCCCTCTGGCTGCTCAACGGCCACGGCCGTAGCAGGGGGAGGACCCTGTACTCCTTTAGTTGACGGCTGTGGATGACTCTCCACAGTCGCAGCTTGTTCCTGTGCCTCTTCTGGCACAACATCTTCGGTAGCCGGAGGTGGGCTGGTACTCCCAGCCGTCGCCCCCACCGTCTCCCAGACTTCTTCCTTATCCCGCGCCACAGGATCCGAGGAAGGGATCTCTGCACAAATACAAGACAATCAATCAGCAACAGACTACTCCTCGTCAGCACTCGACTACACTAGTTGCGGTACTCACCTCCTGTTTGGTGGCTTCTAACACTTTCAGTTTCTTCACGGCGTGTTTGCGCGCCACGTTGCAGGGCTTCCTCGGCGGAGCTGGTAAGCTTGCCTGCAGACTGGATGGCTTTTCGACTACCAGAATGTGCGGCATTCCAGCTCGACTGAACCTAGAGCAGAGCTGGAACCGCTGCTGCAATGTCTCTTCATCCTCATCGTCAGAGGTGTCCTCGATGACGACGGCATCATCATCTTCACCGACTACTCGGCGTTCCTTCACTTTGGGTTTCGCCTTCCCCTGAGTTTGTTTCTCAAGCTACGGGGGGGGGGGGGGGGAGGGCGGGATGGAGACGTACTTCTTCACATCATCCTACAAACCCAAGCAAACGTCAGTTCGACTACACAAACAATTAGTACTCGGGGGCTCTAGCCACGACTACTAACCTAATTCGGCGGCCGCGCCGCGGAATACTCCGGCACGGGGCATGGCTTGTACGCGGGCATGTCCTTCAAGACCTTCCCTAGCCATTCGATGATCACGTCATCATCAACTTCTTCCCCAGGCATACGGGATGAGTCTTCGTGGCCGGTGTACTCGTAGCCGAGATGGTCTCGCGCCATCAGCGGTTGTACTCTTCTCTTCATGAAGCTGAAGGCCACATGCTCGGCCCTCAGTCCGGCCTCCCTCAGGGCCCTGATCTTCTCCAGCAACACGGGTAGCTGGAGGCCTTCCTGCATGGTGGGCTCCGAGTTCCACCATGGCGCATGCTTCGGTTGACGACCACTCGGCTTCGGCAGATCCGGGTGGTGGTTGCTGATGTGGAACCACTTTGACTTCGAATCCTGGTTGGAGTCTATTAACTTGTACAGCAAGTGCTGCCCCGCGGTGTCCTCATGCATCTGCACCCAAGTGCCTCCGACTACTCTGGGGTGATCCGTGCTCTGCTGTGGCTTCAACCGGAAGAACTTCCGGAATAGGATCCAGTGGGGCTTGATCCCCACAAACGCCTCACAGAAATGCACAAAGATGGAGACGTGGAAGATACTGTTGGGGTTGAGGTTGAGGTACTCAATGTCGTAGTACCAGAGCATCCCTTTGAAGAAGTCGCTCACCGGTAGTGCGAGTCCCCGCTCCACGAATCGCGCGAACATCGGGATCTCATCCGGGTTCTTCTCCATCGGGTACGGATCTCCAGTGGCGACGCGCCACAGATCCATCTCCTTCTCGCGGAGAAATCCGCTGTTGACCAGGGTGAGGATGTCCTCAGTCTTCAGCTTCGCCTTCTTCCACTCCGTCTCCGGATTCGGCGGAGTGGAGGGGGGGGGCGACGACGACGACTGGCCGGCATCACCGGTTTCATCACGGCTCCTCTTCTTCGATGCGCCGGTCTTGGTGCTCTTCGCTGGAGATCCCTTCATCCTTCCGGTCACTAGTGTTTTACTCGCATTCGCTCGGGGGCTGTGGAGGAGGGCGAACTATGACGGCGGTGCGGCTGTAGATCTAATCTACTTTGCGGCGGCGGTGGTAGCAGAAGTGCAGGGGGGTAATGTTTTAGATTTAATCTCAGAGAACTGCAACCGCTGGGAGTGAAAAACCCTAAGGGGTTCGGCTGTTATTTATAAGCCACTAAGCGGCTCAGTTCTGAACGGGCGGATGAGCTTCAAGTGACTGACTCAGCAGCGGCAGACTGACTCTTCATATTTCGGTACTCGATGCTCTCAATCTCGGGGGCTCGACTACAATCTACGGATTCAGTGGGGTAGAACATATCAAGATTCCGCTCCGGCCACATTCTACAGTCAAGATGACCCTTCAATTCGAGAGAAAGTACTCGACTCAAGGCTCGGGGGCTCCGTGCCACGTGTCCTTTGGTTTTTTCTACGGATTTTTCGGGATAGGATTGGCAGAACTTCAGATTGACCCTCAGCTTGAATCTACAAATTTGACCTAAGGCTTGGGGGCTACATTCCATATGGAATGCGATTCTTCGAATCGCATTTTCCATATGGTTTTTCATCAAGACATCACGAGTACTATTGAAGACCTTCGAGAGAAGCACTCGGGGACGCTTGGGGACTACTCGAGAAGACTTCAAGAGTACTCAAAGATCAGCTGGAGTACCTTCCAGCCTCGAGATGATTCATGTGCTCTTGAGGACTTTCGGCTTGTAGAACTCGGGGACGCTCAAGGACTACTCGCCAAGGCCATCATGACTACTTGAAAACATCGTACTCGACTACAAAGTACTCAGGGGCTTGTCGTACGGACATCCCTGGGCCCACTACTCAGGCGGGTACCTGGACCGACTACTACATGGGCCCCTGGGACTACTTGACTTGGGCTGCACGGCACAAGACGGCGTGAAGCGCAAGGCATCCAGAGGACTAGTACTCAGTTAGGAAGCTAGACATGTCCGGATCCATGTAGAGTACTCCTAGCCGTGTACGAGTACAACTCTATCACCATAACCAACTTGTAACCCTGCCTCCCGAACTATATGAGGCGAGGCAGGGACCCCTATCTATCTATCCGCATCATCTTGTAACAACACCCAATCAATCCATAGCTACACAGCATACAGGACGTAGGGTATTACACACCTCGCGGCCCGAACCTGTCTAAATCGTGTGCTACGTGTCTCTCCTTCGAGTTCCCGATCTCGACGAGGCCACAAACATCTACCTCGGGTACTCCCCTTGGTAGGTTGCCGGTCTAAAACACCGACAATACTCACAATGGAACCGTATGAGTTTTGGCTTTGGCTTAGGTTGGGGCTGCTCATTTGGCTTCTCTTTTGGTTTCTCCTCACTAGGTTTCTCTCCCTTCTTCTCTCCAACCACATCTCCCTTTGAGCTCACAAATCTCACCAGTTTTTGCAAGTTGTTTGTTGGGTGAGGGAATTTGGGTGGATCTGGAGTTGTATCAAGTTGGTTTATAAGATGGTTAGGGTTAGGCTCAAACTTGTTCTTGTGTGTAGTTTGTGGTGGGATGGTAATCTCTCCAATTTTCTCATCTCTCTCACCACTGCTCTCTCCAATCTTGTCAGCCCTAAGTGCTTGACCATCATAGCATTTGAAAGCAGCTATCATGATGGCAAGATGAGGCTCCTGACCCGACAACCAACTCAAACACTTTCTCAACTCATCATTCTCATCCTGCAAGCGATCAACATAATGTGGAAGTTCTAGATTCTTCACAGCATGCAATTCACAAGTAGAGCAGGAAGTAGGAATAGGGACTTTCAAATCAGCCTCAAGTGAAACAATGTGAGCACGAAGTTCATCAATCTTTCCATGCAAAACATGACAAGATGTGCAAGCACCTAGCAAAGAAGGTCTAGACTGCAACTCAGCCAACTCAACCCTAAGCACATCTAGTTCCTCGCACTTGGAGGCATGTTTTTCCTTAAGAGCAGTAAGATCAGCTAGGAACACAGAACAATCAGCACAATCAACCTCATCAGTAACAATAGGTGAAGCCTTAAGCGAGTCAATTTCAAGCTTAGCATCTAGGTTTTGTGTTTCTAGCTCAGCTACTCTACTCCTAGCATCTTCAAGCGAGGCCCTAAGCTCCTTTCTCATTTTCTTAGCCTCTCTAAGCATGTCATGATGATTATCAAGCAATTTTCCTAGTTCTTCATTCTCCTGGCGCAAGAAAGAAAGCCCATCACGTACCTCATCCTCAGAATCAGAGTCTGAGTCATCCTTCTGTCTCTTCTTGCAGCCGGAGCTGTGTGCCTTGCCGCAGAAGCCGTCTCGCGCAAAGCAGCCCAGCCCGCTCAGGGTCTTGGATCCCTTCTTGCTCTTGAGCTGATCACCTTCGTTTTCACTGCTACTCGAGCTCGAGGTAGAGTAGGTGGAGCTGGAGTCGACATCGCTCGCTCTGACCATCGCTCGGGCCTTCTTGCTGTGGCCATCCTTCTTCCTTGATCTTCGCTCGTCCTTGTTCTTGTGCTTGTGCTTGTGATCGCACCTCGACCGGTTGAGGATCGGAGCGTCCGAGGACCGGTGCATGGTCGCTTTTTGATGTGATGAGTGATTGACAATGTGGTGTGGACTGACTCTTGGCCGAGTATTGCAGGTCAGGTTGCGGCTTGATTTGCGTTGGTGCAGGTGAAGAGCGGGTGCGAAAGGTCTTAGCCTGTGTGGCCTCCGAGGAGTGGAGAGACAAGTAGGCTAGGCTCGATTGATCCAGTGGCCGAACGAGATCAAGTGCGGGCCGCATGGTGGCAAGAAAAGCAAGACGAAGTCGTGTACGGTTTCTTGGTTGAGCCTCAAAACCAAGGTCGAGCCGGTGTAGGGTAGCGGCTAACAACCGGAGTCTGCACGCGGGATTTGGTTGGTTTACTCCAGAAAACCAACACCGAGCCGGGATGACGTGGCGGCCAAGTCATGAGTGGGATTGGTGTGGAGGCTGCACCGAGTCCGCGGGGTTTGCGGCGGTTCACCACAAAACTGTCGGGGTTACTTGGTTGAGCCACAAAACCAAGACCGGAGGCTCGGCGGGCGGAGACGGGATCCGGGTGCGCCGAGAAGCTTCGAAGCGGGCGACAGATGGCATGACCGAGGTGCTTGCATTGGGAGGACGCGAAGGCCCGATGGATGCGCGGCCGTCCGATGGAGAACTTCATGTGTTGACCAAAATGCCCCTGTGAGGGCTTGAGTTGTAACTCTTAGTGTAGGGGTACTTCGGTCTTTTCCGGAGGGCCTATATATAGGAGGAGGGGGCTGAATTTTCAGCCAACTCTTTGGCTTAGTAGGTGGTGTGCTCTTTCATTTTGGAGTGCTTCGGGAGAGAGGGAGAGAGGAGTGAGTGGCTCTTTGTTTGAGCTTTTTGCCATCCAAGATTTGTGATTCTTGTGAGTGGCTTGTAACCGGATATGGCAAAGTGATTCTTAGTGAAATCTTTCTCTTAATCTTGTGCCAAATCATTTTATCCCGAGCATTTTTCTTTTATGTGATTTTCGGAGGTATTTTTGGAGGATTTTCGTGCGTGGCTTGATTCGTCGATTCTGAGGCGTTTGTGTTCGGTTTTCTTTGAGGGAATCATGGATAGATGTCTTGTGCATCTTTGTGCTTGAACTTGATCCCTCAAACGCCGGATTTGGCCTCCAATTCGTGGATTTCGGTTGGAACCCTTGCTTTTTGGTTGAGCTCGCTAGAATCTCGATTCCTCTCATCTCAGTGGATTTGAGGCTCCAAATTTGTAGGTATAGCATCTCCTAGAGGCGCATAACCTTTCCCTATGATTTGGTAGCTTTCCCTTGGTTGATTTGAGAGATCGGGTGAAAGGAAGGAAGGGTTCACCATCAAAGGGTCGAGCTCGCGCTGCTGTCCGTGCTCCTGGCAGACGGTCCGTGAGCCCTGTGCGGACGGTCCGCGAGGAGGCTTTCAGCCAGTTGTTCTTCGTGTTCGTCGCGAGTTCTTTCGTGTCTTCCGTTCGATCCATTTTGTCGGTGGATTTTTGGTGCACGAGGTTTGGCAGACGGTCTGTGGGTTCAGTACGGACGGTCCGCGGGTAGGCGTCGGACGGTACGTTTTTTGCGGTGTGTTTCTGGAGGTTCGGGTAGCTATTTCGGACGGTCCGCAGTGACCTCGCGGACAGTCTGCGCCTTCCTCGTGGACAGTCCGCTAGGACCCCGCGGACGGTCCGCCCTGAGCAACGCAGTTTGCCTAAGTCCATCGCTTGTTGAGTTGTGCTTCCGCTTCTTGATTCGTGGCTTGTCTCTAGGACTTGTAGGCATGTGTGTGCCTAGTTTGGAGCCGCTCCTGTGTGTGTGAGTGAATGATCCGAGTGGCAATTGGGGTATAGGCCGAGTTCATCTCATAGGAGTGAATTTTTACCGGCTTCCATTCACTCCCCCCTCTCTGGTCGCCTAATCGGTCCTTCAATTGGTATCAGAGCCGGTTGCGGGTCTTTGTGCCTCTAACCAGTCTAAGATCCATAGGGCGACAAAAGAGAAGGGATGATTTGCTTTGCAGTGTTGGTTTGGTCGCTTTGAGCTTGTTTTGCTTGCGGTCTTGGTTTGCGAGATTTGAGTTTGTTTTCGGCTAATCCTAACCGGTGCTTTGAGTATGGCACCAAGCTCTTCTCCTTGTGGTTCGTTGAGCAGGAGGAGTATGGAGGTTGAGGCGGAAGCCGGAGTGGAGGAGATGATGTCCCTCATCGAGGACTATCAAGATGGTGATCTCAAGAAGGGCGAGCTCTACCGCAAGCTAAGAGACATGAACCAAGGTACGCTTGCTACAGGCATCTTGATCCTATGCGATAGGTTGAATGATTGTGAAGGTGATTATGGGGATTTGTATAGGAGAAACATTGATTTGTGTGATGCCTTGCGTAGGAAAAATGAGAAGATGAAATGTTCTCTTGATAGGTTGAAATGTTGTATTTCTCATTGGAAGTCTTGTGTTTTGAATTCATGCAATTCTTGTAATACCATGCATGCTAAGAATGTTGAGTTGAACTCCTCCCTTGCTCACCTAAAATCTGAAATTAAAATGTTGCATTTCAATGCATCTTTGCCTTGCAAATCATGTGATGCTTTACTTGTTGAAAATCTTGAGTTTGCAAATGACGTGAGTAGCATGCTTAGAAATAATGATGAATTGAACTCTTCTCTTCCTTGCATGAAATCTGAAATTTACTTGTTGAAATCCAATGCTTCTATGCCTTGCAATTCTTGTGTTGCTTTGAATGATGATCTTGTTAATGCAAGAAGTAAGATTTCTTTGTTGGAATCAAATGCTTCCTCACCATGTGTTTCTTGTGAGTCTTTGCTTGCTGAAATTAAAGAATTAAAGTTGACTCACACCACATATGTAAATGAACTTGAGCATGCTAGGGCTGAAATTTGTGATATGAAATCCATGCCTTGTAGCAAGTGCTCTATGTTGCTTGTTGAGGATGCTTGCCATACTTCTTGTGATAAGGTCGATGCTTTGATGGATGTAAATGATGTTTCTTGTTCATGTGATTTCATTTGTACCTCATGCATTGATTTGGAAAATGAAGTTTTGGCTTTGAAAAAGATGCGCGAGGATATGAGCGCCAAGTTGGTTGAGCATGATGAGATGAGCGCCAACCTAGAGAAAGAAAATGAACTCTTGCGTACCACATATGCTAAATGCATTGAAGAAGAAATCAATAATTTGAGAAATATGACATGTGTTACTTGTGAGCGCCTCAAGTCTCAAAATGAGGTTTTGCGCACAAGGTGCAAGAGTCTTTGTGCTAAGAGTTTGGATTCTCGCTTCTCTTATCACTTCGATGTTGATGCTTCTAAATTTGCTTCTTCTCAACCGGAGTCGACTTCTTCTCTTGAGCGTGAGTCTTTGGATGGTGCTAAGTGTGCTAGTGCTTTGGATAGCTCTCCCATAGCTACTCCTAAGCTTGTTGCTTCTTCCGGTGTTGCCCAAGGTGATTCGAATGGAAAGGGTGCTTCTCATTTCTTTGGAACTCATACTTCCAAACCGAAGTTCCATTGCACCTTTTGCAAGAAAGATGGGCATACCGTGGATTTTTGCTTTCGTCGTGTCAAGCACGAGCGACGTGTGTGTGCCAAAGCTTTTAAGAAGCCACGTGATCTTTCTCATGGCACGTGTGATTCTAATGTGGGCACCAAGTCAAGTGTTGAGGTTGATGCTTCTTGCTCTAAGTCCCAAGGGACTTCTCACTTACAAGAGAATGGTGATTCGTCCAC
The DNA here is from genome assembly GCA_036936925.1 of Cenchrus fungigraminus. Lineage (NCBI taxonomy): Eukaryota > Viridiplantae > Streptophyta > Magnoliopsida > Poales > Poaceae > Cenchrus > Cenchrus fungigraminus. The sequence goes on along the minus strand of CM072770.1, from coordinate 90,552,045 downwards.
TCGGATCGTGCCTCCTGATAGGACTTTGTACCGTTGCTCTCATTGTGGGAAGGATGGGTATCAAGAGAGCTTTTGCTACCGCCGGGCAAGGAGAATGCGGCGTGCCAGTGCTTCTAGGCCTTTGGTTGTTCATAGTCCTTTTCATGGCATGGACATTTGTGCGCCTAAGAAGGCACAATTTGTGGACGGGTTTTATGACACTCTTTCTAGTGAGTTAGGCCATGCTCGTGGACATGTTTCTAGTGCTTCTTGTGTTGGTCCGCGACATGCTTCCCGTGGTGCTTGTGTTGGTTCTTCTCCTACGACCTCGAGGGACCTTTGCCTTTTTGCTTGTAGTAGCACTCATCTTTCTTCGCGGGTTGCTCCTTTGAGGCATGATTCTGAGAGTGTTAGAAATCATTTTCACTCGAACCGGCATTTGCATCATATTAACCCACTTGATAAGTTGAGTGCATCCCTTACCCGTGTGACCAAGTATTGGATACCCAAGTATGTGCTTGCTAACCCTTTGGGATCCAAGGCTCGGTCTTCTTTGTCTCCTTGTGTGTAGGTATGGAGACGCGGTTGGAGAACATGAGCTCGATGATACTTGATCTTTTGTCCGTGAGGTGATCAAGAAATGATGGTTCTCCACACCACTTTGGATGGCTCTTGAAAGCCTTTGTACACATGTATAGTGAGTTTTCCTTTTCTCCTTGTACTCACTTGTATACTTGTTGCTTGCTTTGCTCCTGTGTCATGTTTGTGTATAAACCATGGTAGGCTAGCCACCTTGTTCATGATAGCTTTGGGATCTTGTATACCTATCTTGCTATCTTTTGTATGATATTGTGGTGGGTGATATATATGAACATCATGCCATGCTTTACGGTTGTCCTCTTGTGGTTATGATATGTTGTTCATCCATATCATTTTTGTCTAGCTCCATGGTATCCTCTCTTGTTAGCATGTTTGCTCCCTCATGTATATCTTGTCATGCTAGCTTTGTGATTTATCTTGGTGGTTGATCCATGTGAACTTGTATCATGCCTTTGTTTAGTTCTTGTATCATGTTTGGCATATTGTTCTTTCGTTTTTTTTGTGCTAGGCTTTTTGTATAGTTATGCACCTTGTTGACATGTTTGCTAGCCCATGCTTACATTCATCTATATGGAATCATGTTACAATGCTTTATTTATCTTAATTGGTATTGTCAATGCTTTGTGTAGCATGTTTTGAGCTTTCCTTGTGGCTTTGGGCTTGTCTTGTCTTCGGGTTGTGTTTTGCTTCTTCTGTTCATTTGTGTTTAGAGCTTTTCTTTTGCTCTTTCTTTTCCTAGCTTTTGCTTTCTAGTTGGCTTTGGTTGATGGGGAGCTTGGCTTATCGATGGGAATTTGGTTTCAAGAGTTGGCCTTGGCTTTTGGTAGCCGTTTGTGATCTTTCAATTGTTATCCTTTCTATGGTACTCAATTGAGATCTTTGGAACTCTTATTTGGTTGGTGTGTTAAGTCTGGTGGTGTTGAGTTTGCTGGACACTATCCACCTCGTGGTCGATACGAGAATGGGAGGGGTCGCAGTTTTGAGTCTTAGAGGGACTACGGACCACGCTTTCCGTTTCGTGGTGCTCGTACTCCTTCAGCAAGACGGGAGTGGTCTCCCCGTGGTGGTTCCAGCTTTGCTAGGCGTGATACAATGGTTTTTGCTAACCCCACTTTTGAGCAAATGGCTCGGCACTGGTTTGACTCTTTTTGTGCTAACCCCATTGTTGAGTCGATTGCTCGTTCTCGCTCTTGATTTTGATTTTGCAGGCGGGAGGCTTGGAGGGCTTTTGGTGGATCGACTCCGGAGGATGGCGACCGAAGATCGAAGTTGGTCCTCAAGCCTCACCCCACTGATGTAAAAGGAGAACATCATTTTTGGGGACGATGGACGAGAGCGAGTGATCAAGGTAAGTAAATTCGAGACTTTAAGTTGTGTGGCTTCCGTCAAGCCACTTGGTCTCTTTTGTTCTTCTCCTTCTCACATGTGGCTAGAGTGAGCTTTGTATGCTCTTTGGCCCTAGTGCATGTGTTTAGGGGGAGCTTGTGAGTTTTGTGCTCTTTTGCCCTTTTGAGCTTCGATTGGGGGTTGATGTACATATACATGTTGCATTTTCATTTCTGTATCATATCATGTTTGCATCTTTGTGTCATGGACTGCATTTGTATCATATGCTTTAGAGAAGTACTTCTCCTATATACTTTGATCACTATGATATGTTGGATATGAGCTTATGACTTTGCTAGTGATGCTCATGTGATGTATAGCTATGCTCTTGGTAGCTTTGGGATGTATATGCTTGTGGATGGATTAATTTTGTGAAAATGCTATATATGATCCTCTCTTGTGAGTTGAATGTCTTTCATGTTCAAATTGCGCGCCTATGGCTATTTCTCGCTTAATTTGTGCTTGGGAACCATGTTCTTTTCATTTGGGGTCAAAGACCCATTTATCATCATGGATGTTTAGCCTACATGCTACCTTGTGGAGAAGCCTAAGCTTCTTTTTGCCGCAAAGGCACTTCATGTACCATGCTTAATTTGTAAACCTTGAAATTGGTATATGAAATGCTTGTGCTTAGAAAATATGCTTCCATGTCAAATTTGCTTTAAATTCCTTATCTTGGGTGCTAAACCGTTGCATGATGTTCACCAATGAGAAGTCTCATATTTAGAAGTGGACACATGGCTCAGTGGCCTTGACATGACATGAGATAGCTTGTAGGTGTTTGTGATGATCTTGTGATGAGAATTTGTGACCTTGCATGAAGTTTATGAGTTATATGTTGTTTGTGCTCATTTTGGCCATGTTTAGGTCCTATGCTCATGAGAGGGAAATTTTTGTGAAAATTGCTTCATTTTGATCATGGCTATGTAACATGCTTATATGTCCCTATCTATCTTGTTGGCGATGCTTGTACTAAATTTGTGGCTATCTTGCTTGTCTATGTCTCATTTTTAGCATGTTGTAGTGCTCTTTGTCTATTTGAGAAGCACATGTTTGCATTTATAGCCTTGATTCATGCATTACCAACAAGGGGGAGAAATTGTGTCTCCAATTCATGACATGGGGAGAAGTGTGCATGTTTGGGGGAGAAATGCACTTTGTGGAGAGTTTTTGCATCAAGGGGGAGAAAAAGATGGATACTCAGTTCAGGGGGAGAACTTGAGTTTGCATGCATATTGTTCAGGGGGAGCTTGCATTCATGCTTTGGGAGCTCTTTGTGTTGTGTGAAGTTGCTTTGTGCTTTGCTCTTTTGTCGATGGTGTCGAGCCCTTTTGCCTCACCATGAGGAGTCGGCACTTTGAGCGTTTTGTCTCAGTTGTGTTGAGTCGTTGCCCTTGCCTTAGGGGACCGAGACTTTCTCTCTCAAGTGATCTTGTTTTGGCTTTTGTTCGTGTTTTGATCACTTATTTGAGTTCTTTGTTCGTTTCTTTTCTTTTTCTTTCTTTTATGAATTGGTGACTATGTGTGTTGTCAATGCACTCATCTAGGAGGAGATTGAGGACCGGAGCGTCTGAGGACCGGTGGATGGTCGCTCCTTGATGTGCTGAGTGATTGACAACATGGTGTTGACTGACTCTTGGCCGAGTATTGCAGATGCAGGTTACGGCTTGATTTGCGTTGGTGCAGGTGAAGAGCGGGTGCGAAAGGTCTTAGCCTGTGTAGCCTTCGAGGAGTGGAGAGACAAGTAGGCTCGGCTCGATGGACCCGGTGGCCGAATGAGATCAAGTGCGGGCCGCATGGTGGCAAGAAAAGCAAGACGAAGTCATGTACGGTTTCTTGGTTGAGCCTCAAAACCAAGGTCGAGCCGGTGCAGGGTAGCGGCTAACAACCGGAGTCTGCACGCGGGGTTTGGTTGGTTTACTCTACAAAACCAACACCGAGCCGGGATGACGTGGCGGCCAAGTCATGAGTGGGATTGGCGTGGAGGCTGCACCGAGTCCGCAGGGTTTGCGGCGGTTCACCACAAAACCGTCAGGGTTACTTGGTTGAACCACAAAACTAAGATCGGAGGCTCGCCGGGCGGAGACAGGATCCGGGAGCGCCGAGAAGCTTCGAAGCGGGTGACACACGACATGATCGAGGTGCTTGCGTTGGGAGGACGCGAAGGCCTGATGGATGAGCGGCCGTCCGATGGAGAACTTCATGTGTTGACCAAAATGCCCCTGTGAGGGCTTAAGTTGTAACTCCTAGTGTAGGGGTACTTCGATCTTTTCCGGAGGGCCTATATATAGGAGGAGGGGGCTGAATTTTCAGCCAACTCTTTGGCTTAGTAGGTGGTGTGCTCTTTCATTTTGGAGTGCTTTGGGAGAGAGGGAGAGAGGAGTGAGTGGCTCTTTGTTTGAGCTTTTTGCCATCCAAGATTTGTGATTCTTGTGAGTGGCTTGTAACTGGATATGGCAAAGTGATTCTTAGTGAAATCTTTCTCTTAATCTTGTGCCAGATCATTTTATCCCGAGTGTTTTTCTTTTATGCGATTTCGGAGGTATTTTTGGAGGATTTTCGTGCGTGGCTCGATTCATCGATTCTGAGGCGTTTGTTTTCGGTTTTCTTTGAGGGAATCATGGATAGATGTCTTGTGCATCTTTTGTGCTTGAACTTGATCCCTCAAACACCAGATTTGGCCTCCGATTCGTGGATTTCGGTTGGAACCCTAGCTTTTTGGTTGAGCTCGGTAGAATCTCGATTCCTCTCATCTCAGTGGATTTGAGGCTCCAAATTTGTAGGTATAGAATCTCCTAGAGGCGCTTCACCTTTTCCTATGATTTGGTAGCTTTCCCTTGGTTGATTCGAGAGATCGGGTGAAAGGAAGGAAGGAAGGGTTGACCTTCAAAGGGTCGAGCTCGGGCTGCTGTCCGTGCTCCTGGCGGACGGTCCGCAAGCCCCGTGCGGACGGTCCGCGAGGAGGCTTTCAGCCAGTTGTTCTTCGTGTTCGTCGCGAGTTCTTTCGTGTCTTCCGTTCGATCCATTTTGTCGGTGGATTTTTGGTGCACGAGGTTTGGCGGACAGTCCGTGTGTTGAGTACGGACGGTCCGTGTGTGGCGGACAGTCCGTGGGTAGGCGTCGGACGGTCCGTTTTTGGCAGTGTGTTTCTGGAGGTTAGGGCAGCTATTTCGGACGGTCCACAGTGACCTCGCGGAGAGTCCGGGCCTTCCTCGCGGACAGTCCGCTAGGACCCCGCGGACGGTCCACCCTGAGCAACGTAGTTTGCCTAAGTCCCTCGCTTGTTGAGTTGTGCTTCTGCTTCTTGATTCGTGGCTTGTCTCTAGGACTTGTAAGCTTGTGTGTGCCTAGTTTAGAGCCGCTCTTGTGTATGTAAGTGATCCGAGTGGCAATCGGGGTATAGGCCGAGTTCATCTCATAAGAGAGAATTTTTATCGGCTCCCATTCACTCCCCCCCTCTCTGGTCGCCTAATCGGTCCTTCACCGGTACTTGCTCTCCGTCCTCGACCGGTGCTTGTAGTTGTCCTTATTCTCCATCTTCTCAGGGCAGTCGGCGACGAAGTGTCCTGGCTTGCCGCACTGGAAGCACGTCCTCGTGTTCCTCCTTGTGTTCACCCGATTCTCGTGCATCCTCTCGAACCTTCTGGTCAGCAGCGCCAGCTCGTCCTCTCCAAGCACGTCGAACTCCTCATCTGGCAAAGACATCAAGGAAGACAAAGAGTACATCCTGGTGGATGGGTTAGCATTAGACTTTGCACCTGAGCTACCTATGAGGGCGAGACTATGAGAGTCAGTCGGGCCCTCAATCCTGGCTGTCACACCACGGTCTACCTTAGCTGACTTGAGCTTCGAGAACAACTCGTCTATCGTCAGAGTCTCATACTTAATAGACTCTAGAATGGCCTCGACCTTTACTCCCCATATCGTACGATCCAACAAGTGCAAGAGCTTCACGACTCTCTCATGATCATCGTACAGGAGCACGGCCACACTGGCCCTCATGTTGTTCACAATCACTATGAACCGCTGGAACATCGTATCGATGGACTCACCGGAGAGATGAGTAAAGTTCTCGTACTCTCTCCGGTAAGTCGCAAACAACTGAACCTGACTGTTTCCAGTGTGAGCATTCTTCAGCATTTCCCAAATCCTACAAGCCAAGTCCTCTGTCTGAACCTGATCGAATTCGGACTGACACAGCACGAAACAAGTAGTCGACCGCCTTATTGTTGGCGTCGTGCATGTCCCTCGATCCCGGAGCAAGGAAGTTAATTGCATGAACATAAGTTGTGTTCATCGTAACGTCCCAAAGGATCTGACCCTTACCGTGGAGGAAAGCTGTCATCCGCCTCTGCCACATCTGGTAGTTCTTCCCATCGAAGTGCGGAGGACCCGATCCTCGTTCCTGGTACTCCATCTTTGGATCTTAGACTGGTTAGAGTCCCAAAAGACCCGTAACCGGCTCTGATACCACTTGAAGGACCGAACTGGCGACCAGAGAGGGGGGGAGTGAATGGGAGCCGATAAAAATTCTTCTCGAAGGAGATGACTTCTCCAACAAGATGAACTCGGTCGGATACCCAAAATCACATGCTCCGTACTCAACCTTCCGTTTGCCAAGACCACGTAGCCAGTGAAGTGCTACTGGTCCTAGGAACAAACACTACCTGCAGGCGCAACTTCTACACACACACGGCAGCGGAAACACCTCAGAAGTTGCCTGCCTAGAGGGGCGGTTAGAACGGGTATAGGGGGCGGTTAGACCGCCTCCACCTGGTAACTAGAGAATCTTGGCGAAAACCAAAACTTCACCCAAGGGCCTAGGGGTGGTTAGGCCGGCTACTAGGGGCGGTCTAACCTCCTGTACCCAGCAACGAACTCAAGCTAAGAACTCCTAGCAAAAGGCACCGAAACGACCCAAGATTTCACCAGAACGCTCCTCTGATCAAGGCGAAAAAATTCACAGAGAAAGATCTGGCAAAATCAAACTTTTAACCTGGGAGACCCAGGGCGGTTAGACTGCCCGCTTATGGCGGTTAGACCGCCCCTCCTAGAAAACTGGCCGTGGGTCAACCCTCAACTTCCCACCGCCCGATCTCCCGATTCACCCCACGGATTGCAGCGGAACTTCGGGGATGCCTGTGTTACCTCCTGGCCAACCTCTCCACCAAAAGAATTGCACCGAAACGCTCTCAGTCAAAGGAAATCGTGGATCTTGGCCTTCTAGGTCATGAACTCGAGCAACTCCAAAAACCACCAAACCGAGGTCGATTCAAGGGAGTTATTGGGGCAAAATCACCAGCCAAAGAGGCACAAGGTCCTCATACATGACACCCAACAAGAATCCTGCAAGAAATCACCCACAAAACTCCGCCACGAAAATCACAAGAAAGAGCTCCGAAAATCACCAAAAAGACAAACGGGAGAGGCAACACAAGGCCTTGAGGAACCACGCTGAATCATCTATACATACCATGAAGGTTCATACAAGGTCTAGCTTGCCACCCGGTCATCCGTCCCTCTCTTAAGATCTCACCATGAAGCTCTCAAGCTAGTCCTAGAAATTCCTAAGGAAAATAGGAAAGGGAAATGAGCTAGAATTCCAAGAGTTGGCTACCATCCCACAACACAAGTGTTTATATGGGGGCAACCAAAAGACTAAACTACCTTACTAGCAACTAGGGATACAAGCCCCTCAAGGGCAATTTTTGAAGTCTCCAGTTCAACACCATCAGACGAATGCGCATCCACCACAATCCTGCGTAGCACCAACACAACTCTTGCGATCATGCCGCGTGTCCTCCACTTCGAAGCTTCTCGGCGGCTGCGACCTGGGCGGTCAGACCGCCCCCCTTGGGCGGTTAGACCGGCCCTAGGCGGTCTGATCACCCCTCTTGGGAGGTTGAACCGGCCTGGGCGGCCACACTCCTTCGTCGAGTCTTCGACCTCGGTTTTGTTTCTCAACCGAGTAACCCAGTGGTTTTGTGGTGAACCACTGTGTTGACGCGAAAATAGGACGTCACCTCCGCGTGTGACACACGTGACTCCCCGGTCTGTAGCGAGGCATGCCAGCCAATCTGACCTGTTGATTGATAATGGAAAATATTAGGGATCAGCTAGAGAACCGATGGGCCTTTTAGCGACATGTGTACCAGCTAATTGGCCGATATGAAAAAGCGGGATCGGCCGGCTCGAGAGCGACTGAGGCACGAGGGTGTGGATAAGAGATCGGCTGGAATCAGCCGATCGTGACGTCAGCACTCGAACGAGTCGAATCGGCTGTAGTGTTAGAAGTCGATAGGATCTAGATCGAGCTGGATAAATTGGTGATAATAGCTAAAAACCACAAGAATTGGTACGAAGACTTGCAGATCTAGCTAATATCGGTAAGGGGTGAATAAAGAACTAGACGAAACCTCAGCGATGCGCCCGGAGGTTAAAGCCTAGGGTTATTTGGTAAAACGGTACTCACAAGCTTGCCGGAGATCGATCGATGCAGCCCGATGAACTTGAAGGATGGCGTTGTAGAAAAGGGAAAAAACGCAATGTCGAAGTCGCCGAAAAGTAGGTGTTGTAAAGTAGATGTTGTAAGTTGTAAAGGGTTTGCCCGGAGGCGGTTTGTTTGATATCGGTGTGTACACTTTTTTCCGACCACGCAGGGTCGCTATTTATGTCCTGAGGACAACCCGACTCCTAGCCAATTACGGCACTGTTTACTTGCATCTAAAGAAAACGAACACTACTAAAAATAGAAAAAGACTCACGCAAGAGTCAAAACTCTCCTAAAACTAACTCTTGACTCGTTGTCAATCATAGATTGAGCCGCCTCCGCCGTGCTTTCCTTTTGGCGTGTTTTCTTGATTTTCGCCTTCTTCTCTTACCATCGGCCGATCGGTTTGACCCGCCAGCCCGTCGATAGAGTTGGACTCCTTTGACCATCGGCGAGTCCTGCTGACCACCCTTCTCTCTCTAATCGGCCGATTGTACTGCCTTTTCATCGACTGCTCCTTCTTATCTCTTTTGACCTATTTTTCCAAAAAACAGCGTCAACACATGCCCCCCAGTGTCAGAGTAAATAATCTTTTGCTCCGAAATTTCCTCAAATTCGGTATCCTTCTTGATTCGAAGTTGGCTGAGGAATCCAAACAACTCTTCAACAGGCCCATAAATACAACTGCCTCAACTCCCTTTTCCCCCGAATTTTGTTGCTCCAAACTCTAGGTGATGAACCCTAAGCTCTAGAGTTCTTGCTGATTCATGGCGTCTTCAGGCTCCGCCGGAGGTTCTCATCCCTCCCCTGTGCCTCCGCAGGTGTCTCTTTCTTCGGTTCCTCCGGTATTTCTTTGCCCCTTTGCTTTTGTTTGCTCCTCAATACCGCCGCCCTGCTTCGTCTGAAGTCTAGATTTTCTTTATTTATTTCTTCAGGAACTTAGATCCAATCTCACCATCCCTGTCGATGACAAGCCCGGGCTTGTTTTCCTTGGACCAATGGGTGATGTTGACCCCACTGAGATGATCAATTTTGAAACTGGCCGAATCCCCTTCAAGCATGCTTCTTTGGATCTAGCCGATTGGGATAGCTGCTTTAGGTCTTGGACAGGTTACAACAAAGGGTGGAGAGATTGGTACCGTAGAGTATCTGCGAAGAATAGGGATTTTTGGGAGCAATATAAAATCAGTCAATGCATCACCCTATCTTTGTCTGAAATGCCCCGGAATGAATCTCTTTTGATAGTTGCCTCTTATTTCTGGTCTGACGCACTTAATGCTTTCTAGTTTGGTCACGGGTCGATGGCTCCAACTCTGGCCGATGTTCTCCTATTTACTGGCTTAGATGTTTCTTCTTCAGATACTCTTTTTAGCCGCCGGAATGATAAGCTTTCTCATCAAGTGAAAACCAAGAACGTAGGTGGATGGTTTGGTTATATCGCCGAACACAAGAAGGAGGGAACCGTGAACAACAGGGAACATGTTGCTTTTCTAAACATGTGGCTTGAGAAATTTGTCTTCTGTGGTAAATCTTTTGGTCCTACTGCCAATTATCATATAGTAGCTGAACGGCTAGCCGCCGGCTCTCGTATCCCTCTTGGAAAATATCTCTTGGGTGCAGTTTATAATCTTCTTCACCAAGTGGGAGTTAGTTTGTCAACCAACTCCCCAATAGGCACGCCGAGAGGCCCCTGGTGGTTTATCAATATGTGGCTAAACCTTCATCTTCGAGATAGGCTAGAGCAGAATATTTTTGACATGTCCTTTCCAGGAGATCAGCCAGATGGCGTCCCGATTGTAAGACGCCGATGCATGAACTTTGGAGAAGTTGTTTCTGTTTTCCCAGGGCATAAGAGAACTCCATCTCGCATAGTAGAGCATTTCAAGAGCTTCTATCTTGATTTTACTCCAGAGTCCATTATCTGGTTTGCATATAAAGATGATGATACCCATTTTGAGACTACATTTAGCTTTGATGACATCCACAGAGATGATGAAAATAGGATTACTTTTGTGGAGATGATCAAACCCGGTTTTCTTCCCTCTTGCGTCTTTGGAAAGGAGCAATCGGGCACTTATAAATTTTATAATCCTTCAGTGTGATCTCGTCAGCTGGGGTTTGTCCAGTTGCTGATTAGCCTTTATTTTTCTGATTTGATTAAACCACGAGAGATTATTCCTAGTGGTACTCATTATCAGTGTCTCTTGGACCAGGTTCTTGATTCTGCCACCATTGATCTTGCTTCCTGGAAGTTTTCCAGCTTTGCTTCTCCTCTTTTCAATATCTGGTGGGCAGAATGGTGTGATCATCTCTTTTGTGTGTCCCTAAGACTTTATTGTGAGAAGCTGGATCCTGCGTATAATGCGTCGGCTGACGAGGTACTTTTTGTTTGATTACTTCATACATTTGCCTTATCATGCTCTAACTGCGGCACCCTTTTTTCAGCCTGATACCACCGAGCCCCGGGCTAAGAGTAGAAGTGGCAAGCTGATTCCTTATTGGCCACCAAGGCGAGTACCGTACATCGGCTACAAGGCTCCCCCGATCTCTTCAGTCATGCAAGGCCCTAAAATCGATCATGCTCCAAACAACCTGCTTTTGTCAACTCTTAAAAGAAAAGGCGTGACTAGCAAAGTTCTCAGCCGCAGAACAAAGAAAAAGATCAACACTGTGGTTGTTAACATCCCTGACATGGCTGGAGCACTGGCGGGTGCTTTCGAGGTACCGACCATCTTTTGTTTCTCTTTTCCCTTCTTGCATTTTAACTGATCGATTCGCCCCTTGTAGTCTTCGGGTTTGACAGGTCAATCAACACAAACTGCTACTACCGACCTTGGTCAAGACGTATTGGAGTCAACTCAAGAAATTCCAGCCGATGACACCCTGGTTGAGCCGTCTGAGCAACCTGAATCAGACCATGGCGTAGAGAATCAAACCTAGAATACAACTGCTTCCCAGACTGAGAAATCTCCAACTGAGGTAATAAAATTCTTTGCTTTATTCATGGCTTTTTGTATATCTTTAAGTTCTTCTTTCTTGCTCAGGATGCTGATGATACACTGGTTGAGGCACAAGATGTATCTCTGAATGATCCTCAACAAATGACTGGTGATCAACCTCAATCGCCGATCATTGAAGTCCCTGAACCGGAATTGGCTGAAAATCCAATTATTCAGGGACAGGCAACAACTTCTATTGTAGAGGTAAACTCCCTGAACTGTCCATCTTTCTTTTAACCGTCATGCTGATTTTCATCTTTTCCTGCAGGTTCCATCAACCTTGCCTCTTGTTGTTCAGAGCGCATCGGCCAACCTCCTTCCAGATGACGTGAAACTGAAGCTGATCGAGGTGCTTCCATTGCTGAACCAAAACATCTGCCAACTTGTACAAGATGCCGAGCCGATCAGGACTATCTTCAAGCAGATTCAAGGCCAATTGCTCAGAGATCTCAACTCCAAAATGCTCTAGGTTGCTTTTATCAAAAATCGGCAGCTTGTAGTCCAAGAAGCTCAAGATCAGCTAGATAAAAGGAAGCGCCAGGAGCAACTTACTCAGGACAGGGAGAATCTGGACAGCAGCATGGCCGATCTTGATGGCAGGATTGAATTTCTAGCCTCTTCACGTCCTGATATTGTCAACAGCATTGATCGCCTAAAGAGACGTCGTGTTGAATTGATGAAAGAGCTTGGTCAGGTTGAGAAAGATTTGGCAGCTGAAGAGCAGAAGCTTGCAGATCTTCCAGGCACTATTGCTACCATGCGAGAGCAGAGGGACTCTCTTGCACGCCGAGCCCAAGTTCTTCGTGAACAAGAGCAGCCGATTCCTGGTTCGGCCGATGCCAATCGTCAGGAGATAGAAGTGGTCGACCAACTGCGTCTGGATCTCATTAATGCTGTTCACCTTCTGGGCATAGTTTAATTTTCCTTTGAATATTGTAATTCTTGAACTGTATCTGGCTTTCATTGGCCAACTCCTAACGCTTGGCATTTATTGTTTTGACTGAACGTTTTGATCGACCTTTATAAGTCGCAAGATCTCTTTTGCCCTTTGAATTGTACTTCTTTTTGTGATGGCTTCCTCTTCTTCTTCTTCCTTGTGAATTAGGTTGGTTCTATCTTACCCTCTCCATTCTTCGTGATCCCTTTTCTGACATTTCCCTTTTTCTCAGTCTCCAAACCGTGAAACCGTGGAAAGGATTGTGTCGAGCATCAATGCCTTTGGTGAAAATCAACCAACCGAACCATCTAGACAAGAACGCGGTCTCCGCCTTGTGATTGCAAACGACGAGAAGAAGCTGAAAGTTCTTGAAGCTATAAGGTCTGCTCTTCTTTAGGAACTAGATCGCGTGGGTGAAGAAATAGCCCAAATTAGAGTAGAATTAGATAAGGAGAAGAGTCTTCTTTAAGCCTTGATGTACTATTAGCTGATGCAATCGGCTTATTTATGAATAAAATCATTTGGCATTGATAAATCTGGAATGTACTATTTCTTGGTGATATGCCTGTGGGTGCCTTTTATGACCTGATCCGACTTCTTCGCTATAAAAATGCGACTTGCTTCTCATGTGGCACCATATCCTTCTGTCCATGAACCAGATCGACTTCCATTAGGAATGAGAGGTATGCCTCTTTTAGAATGCTCCCAGGAAAATGTAACTATCCCCATTCCTTAAAAGTTTCTTCTTGGGGTGTTCTTGCATCCAGATGATGCATCAAAGCTTGTCGTTGTTGCTAACAATGTTGAGAGAGCAAGATCCTAGAAACCTCCTCTTCTGGAGTACAAAGTGGGGCCATTCATTGTTATTCAATCCATCTTCAAAGCCAGTCCCTAATTTTCGGGAAACGTATCACTGCATGACTGCCCATTGTTCAGTCTGAGGCTTTCACGGGGAAACTGTTCCTTCTTTGACTGCATCGGATGCCCTTTATTTCGCCTTTTTCAATTCCCTCTTGTAGTTATCTCTTCTGCTATCTGAGGCTATAAATAGGCTTGAGGCTCGACGGGGAGAATCACATTTCATCGACCATGGCACAGAAACTAAATTTGATAGATTGTAGACTCTTGATGTATGATAGCCTCCTTTCTCCCTCTCCCATTCATAGCTAGAAGAATTCTTGTGAAGTAGTGTAGTAACCCCTCTTCTTCTTCGTCTCCTCTTAAAAAGCTAGGAGGGACTATAGCTAGAAGAATCCTTGTGAAGAACTGGCTTTAGGAGAAGGAGCAAGGTAGGGTGTCTTGCTACACATTTATCAGAGGAAGAGCGTGCCAAAGGAACGGCCATCTTGGTCATCAACTTGGACTCCTTTCGGCGGAAGATTACAGAATCCAGTGAAGATCTTAGTCTTCCGTTTCCTCTCCGCGGCGTTCTTCCCTCATTCATCGATTCAATATCCTCATCATACTGGAGATAGGACAGCCTTGTAAATGCATGTAATCTTCAGATCTAAGCTGTAATATCATTGTTGTAATCCAAAACAGAGGAGATGAAAACACATTCATTTTGTTCTGAGGGCGATATGTGTATCGGCCACAACCGAATATATTAATTGTACATCGGTTTTTTACATTTTGTACTAGAGGTGATTCTTTACAGATATCGGCTATCCTACTAGAGGCGATTTATATTTTCAATCGGTTACAGCTCGAAAACTCAATCGGTCGATAGGCTCGATACAACAATCGGCTTACACAACTGTTCATATACTTGGGCGACCAATCCAAAGACTATTGTGGCTCATGCCCAAGCTTTCCTTTGTCTTTAATGAATTGATTCATTAAGTCTCGTCATCAGAGCCGACTGCTTGAATCGGCTTTAGTCCAAAATCGGACACTTTGAGATACTTGGTATCACATGCTTTGCCTGATATGCAGCTCACTCAATCATCGGTCCATCCTTGTGCTTCTGTGGCTGCTACTGTCAAGGAGGTCTCTCCCTCGACCATCTCCACTGAATCTCCGATCCATTGGATGATGTATTGATGCATTGTAGATGGATTGTAGATGGTATGCAACAATTGGCGTGTATCCAGTCCCGACCCAGCAGTAAATTATAAGATCCCCTCCCTTTAATGACAAAGAAGGCAGTTGGAAGGGTCTTACTGCCGATGGTGAGCTCCACGCAGATTGCACCTAGAGCCAGAGAGACGTTGCCTTCAAAGTCCACCAGCATCATGTCGGTTTGGGTTAAATCTTCATCAGATTTCCCAATCTTGCGTAGCATGGTGTATGGCATTAGATTGACTGCTGCTCCTCCATCTAATGCCATACACCATGCTACGCAAGCCAGCCCCCCAGCCATTGATGAACTGGGATCCATTGGTTGTTGAATTCACCGTGATCCCCAGCTGCAGGCCTTCTATCGTCGAAGCAAACCCTCTTAGATGAGCTGCTATTGTTGTAAGTCCCATTGCATTCTGGACAATTTTCTGCCATCGGCAGCTTGATTCCTTCCTCCCAGCAGTACTTGAAGAATGGACATCTCCAATGTCCTTCGTTGCACCGTGCCCACTCCTCTCTTCCTCTTGCTTTCTCTTGCCGTCGCTGAAACTTGTTGATCAGCATTTGGGATGTGATAGGCCGGCGTGGCTTTAGGTCTTCTTCTTCAAGTAGCAACCCTTTTCCTTTAACATTGGTAGCGGTTGCTTGTACTTTGGGATAAACAGCTCCTTTATTTTGAGCCTATTCCGAAATCAGCAGCTTAACACGTGATGTGTCTTTACTAGACACCTCAACTGTATTGGTTGGGAAGGGGTGCTGATCAATCTTCATCGGCTTTTCAGTTTTGGTTGGGGTTTCAAACTTGAGTTTCCTTTGCTCAATAGCTGATTGAATCTGTTGTCTGAAGATCTTGCAATCATTGGTGTCGTGAGACGTTGCATTGTGCCACTTGCAATACTTCATCCTTTTGAGCTCCTCTGCAGATGGTATGGTATGGAACTGGGAGAGTTTGATCTGCCCTTGCTGAAGCAATAGATCAAATATCTTATCGGCCTTAGTGATGTCAAAGCCGAATTTTTCTGGTTCCTTCTTACCAAAGGGGCAGTATACTATCTTCTTGCCTTTGACCCACTCTGCGAGCCCTATCATGTTATCTTCATCTTCTGAGTCAGAGTAATCCACATAAGACACCTTCTTTTGGAAGTTCTTCCTAGGCTCATAAGATCTTGCAGTCTCTTGACTCATCCTACTAACCAGCTGGCTAAGACTTTCGAAGTCATGTGATGCATACTTCTCTCTCAAAGTTGGCAAGAGCCCTTGGAATGCCAGTTTAGCCAGTTGCTTATCTTCTAGATTCAGACTATGGCATTTATTTTTGACCTCCCTGAACCTTTGAACGAATCCAGCAACAATTTCATTGTTCCTTTGTTTAAGCCTGGTCAGATCAGCAATCTTCATCTCATGAATGTCAGAGAAGAAATATTTATGGAATTGCTGTTCCAGATCGGACCACTGGATGATAGAATTGGCCGGTAATGAGGTAAACCATGAAAATACTGGCCCTGAAAGAGATGAAGAGAACAATCGTATCCTGAGTGCATCAACGTTCCCTGCTTCTCCACACTGGATGATGAACCGAGTGATGTGCTCCATTGTGGATGTATCATCTTGTCTAGAAAACTTGGTGAAGTCTAGCACCTTGAATCTTGGAGGGAATGGTATCTGATCATAGTCAGATGGATACGGAGTCCTATACATGTAAGTTTGCTGCTTGGGTTTTATCCCAAATTGCTTCTGCAGCGTCTCTGAAAGATGGTCAATCAATTCTTGCTTCATATGAGACTTCAACTCAACAGATATCTGTTCTACAGCTTGCATCTCAACTGAGGGAGTCTCTGGAGGTTGTTGTTCTGAGGTTCTTGGCTGTGGATTTGGTGCCGTCGATGTCCTTGCTCCAGAAGAACCTTGTGTATTTGATTGACTTGTCACAGGTGGAATCTGTCCGATCGGCTGACCAGCCGATGGAACTGGCTGATGCAAGTTCAACTAGCCTGAGATAGCCAATTGATTTAGGAGCATCTGCATCGTTTGCTTAGGATCCACCTGTTGCTGTGGTGCTGTTGGCTGCCTTGTCATCCCCTGGTCGATCAACTGCTGAGACGACGATCTTGTATGAGCAACTGTATTAGCTGGGGTTAAGACGGGCTGCATTGATGTTAACTGTTGCAGTGGAGTAGTTTGTATGGGCATCCCCAAAGTTGGTTGAGGAACCGGTCTCTGAGGTGGAACGAGAGCTTTTCTTTCCATTGGTATAACCATATGTGCATGAGCTGGACTGATCTTAACTCTTTCAAAAGCTTTGTTCCCATGATTGAAATAGACAAACTCCACTCCTTCTTTGGTCATATGCACGGTCCCTAGAGTACCTCCAAACATAGCTTGATAAGACTCCAGGTACTTCACTTCTGGAATTTCTTCAGGGTGAGATTCGAAGAAGCTTGAGATATCAGTTTCAAAGTGATCATGATGGAGGCTCCACTCTACAAGTCTTCCATTCTGATCTCTCTTCGCAGGATACTGCTGGTGATGATTCTGCACTAAGAATGTCTGATCCTGGACTTTGGGCAGTGCTGAATATGTTTGAACAATTGGCACCATAACAGCAGGGCTTTTAGACATATTCCCAATATTCTGATTCTGAATCGGCTGGGCACCCGATGAAGGACCAGGATCAGTTGCATTGATCTGTGGAGATGATGTAACCCCTACTGTTGGATCGTCAATCAGCAGGAAAGCCGATTGGTCTTTTGGGAACACTGGAGGAGTTCGATTTGGTTGGAAGTATGCAAGTCCCATGTATCCCTCTCCTGCTCCCTTCTGGAGCATCTCAGTCAGACAGTTCTGGATAGTATTGGCAAGGACTTTAGATTGATCGATCATCGTCTGATGCATAGCCTTGTTCATCATATCTTGAAGCCCTTGAGGATCAGATGAGAAGGTAATCTGCTGGGGCATTGGAAGAGGATTCTTCTTGTAGACCCCAATCTTAGTTTGACCATACGAAGCTTCATGTGAGCTTCGAACTCGGTTTTGTCTGCATCCTTCAGCTGATCTTTGGAGACTGTCTAAATGTTGTCCTGGTCAACTTCATTATTCTTCGAATTCTTCGACATTGTTGACTTTTTCGGGTCCCACCAGGCGTGCCAAAAGTGTGTTGACGCGAAAATAGGACGTCACCTCTGCGCGCTGAAGGACCGATTAGGCGACCAGAGAGGGGGGGAGTGAATGGGAGCCGAAAAAAAATCTTCCCGAAGGATGAACTCGGCCTATGCTCCAAAATCACAACCGAGGATTCCCACACGAGTTTGCCAAGGTCGCGTAGTTACAACGGACCTACCAACCCTAGGAACAAACCCCAACTCAAAGCAACACGGAAGCGCAACTCAAGAAGCAAAGGACTTAGGAAATCTGCGAAGTCCTGGGCGGACAGTCCGAGGTGACTGGGCGGACGGTCCGCAGGTCAGGCGGACGGTCCGCGGGACCACGGCGGACGGTCCGCAAAAGGTGCCCAAACAACCGGTATGCACCCCTCGAAATTCGGACGGTCCGTACCCTACACTCGGACGGTCCGTGGGTAACTCATACCGCGTGGACGGTCCGCGGTGCCTGGGCGGACGGTCCGCAAACCTCTCCCAACCAAAAGCACTTGTCTCAACAGATCGAACCACGAACGCGCACGAACAAGCGACGAACTGGACGAACTCTGGTCCACGCGGACTGTCCGCGCCTACCAGGCGGACTATCCACCAGGTGCGAACAGACGCGGGAGCAGCAGGCCGAGAGCAAGAATGCGAACGGACTACCACCTATCCGTCCATGGATCTCCCAAACGGCTTAAGCTCTTGAGACAAGATTTGGGGGAGATGTGAAGTGTCCCTAAGGGATGCTATGCCCCAAAAATTGAAACCTCAAACAAACTAAATCGCCGAGAATCGAATCGCAACCGAGCTCTACCAAAAAGCTAGGGTTCCAACCGAAATCCTCAAATCCAAGACCAAATCCGGAGTTTGAGGGGTCAAGATCAAGCACAACAATGCGCAAGGCATCTATCCATGATCCCCATAAGAAAATCCGAACTCAAACACCCCAGAATCAGAGGAACAAGCCGCGCATGAAAATTCAACGAAAATAGCCTGAAAAAGACACGAAAATCACACGAGCTACAAGAAGGAAATCGACGCAACCATGAAAGCTTACATACACTCAGAGGTTAGATTCTCTACAAAACGGTGAAGAAAATCTGAACCTATGGAGCAGGGAAATGAGAAGCAGTCCGGAAGGATGGTTTGCCCAGAAACACTAGAGCTATATATATGACTCCCTCTGGGTTGGGCAGATGACCAAGCTACCCCTAGCACTTAATCTTAAGATACAATCCCCTCAGGGGCAATATGGTCAAGTAGCACTCCTCTTCATCAGACGGCCATGCCTTTGCCGCAGTCCGCGTCCTGCCGACGCAAGCCCTGCGATCCCGCCGCGTGTCCTCTGGCGTCGAAGCTTCTCGGCGCGCCCGGATCTTGTCTCCGCCCGCCGATCCTCCAGTCTTGGTTTTGTGGCTCAACCAAGTAACCCGACGGTTTTGTGGTGAACCACCGCAAACCCCGCGTGCAGACTCCGGTCGTGAGCCGCTACCCTGCACCGGCTCCGGTCGACGACTTCGTCTTGCTTTTCTTGCCACCATGCGGCCCGCACTTGACCCCGTTCGGCCATCGGGTCCGTCGAGCCGAGCCTACTTGTATCACCACTCCTCGGAGGCCCCGCAGGGCTAAGACCTTTCACGCCCGCTCTTCACCTGCACCAACACGAGTCAAGCCGCAACCTGCACCTGCAATACTCGGCCAAGAGTCAGTCCACACCATATTGTCAATCACTCATCACACCAGGGAGCGACCATCCACAGGTCCTCGAACACTCCGGTCCTCAATCTCCCCCTTGATGAGTGCATTGACAACACACACATAGTAACCAATTCAAAGAAAAGAGAAAAAGAAAAGAAACGAATGAAAAACTCAAACAAGTGATCAAAAACCAAACAAAAGCCAAAACGAGATCACTTGAGAGAGAAAAATCTCGGTCCCCTAAGACAAGGGCAACGGCTCGACACAACCGAGATAAAATGCTCCAAAATTGCTGACTCCTCAAGGTGAGTCAAAAGGGCTCGACACCATCGGCAAAAGAGCACAACTAAAATTAGGCGACAAAGAGCTCCAAAGCACATGAATGCAAGCTCCCCCTGAACAAATGCATTTCTCCCCTTTGATGCAAAACTCCCCCTAGATGCAAGAACTTTCTCCCCAAAGCAAGAATTAGGTACTATCTCTCCCCCTTATTGGTAATGCATGAATCACGTCTACAAATGCAAGCATGTGCTTCTCAAATAGACAAAGAGCACTACAACATACTAAGAATGAGACATAGACAAGCAAGATAGCCACAAATTTAGTACAAGCATCACCAACAAGATAGATAGGGACATATAAGCATGTGACATAGCCATGATCAAAATAAACATTTTTCACAAAAATTTCCCTCGCATGAGCCTAGGACCTAAGCATGGTCAAAATGAGCACAAACAACATATAACTCACAAACTTCGTGCAAGGTCAGAAATTCTCATCACAAGATCATCACAAACACCTACAAGCTATCTCATGTCATGTCAAAGCCACCGAGCCATGTGTCCACTTCTAAATGCGAGACTTCTCAACGGTGAACATCATGCAACGGTTTATCACCCAAGATAAGGAATTTAAAGCAAATTTGACATGGAAGCATATTTTTCCAGCACAAGCATTTCATATACCAATTTTAAGATTTACAATTTAAGCATGGTACATGAAGTGCCTTTGCGGCAAAAAGAAGCTTAGGCTTCTCCACAAGGTAGCATGTAGGCTAAACATTCATGATGATAAATGGGTCTTTGACCCCAAATGAAAAGAACATGGTTCCAAGCACAAATTAAACAAGGTATAGCCATAAGTGCACGAATTTAACATGAAAGGTATTCAACTCATAAGAGAGGATCATATATAGCATTTTTACAAAGGTAAGCCATCCACAAGCATATACATCCCAAAGCTACCAAGAGCATCGCTATACATCATATGAGCATCACTAGCAAAGTCATAATCTCATATCCAGCATATCATGGTGATCCAAGTATATAGGAGAAGCACATTCCTAAAGCATATGATACATATGCAATCTATGATACAAAAATGCAAGCATGATATGATACATAAATGAAAATGCAACATGAGTATGTATATCAAACCCCCAACCGAAGCTCAAAAAGGAAAAACAACACCAAGCTCTCCTCGCAAACGAGCAAATGTAGCTTGGTCCAAAGGCTTTGTTAGGATATCGGCGAGCTGCTTTTCGGTTAGCACGTGGATAAGGTCTATGTTTCCCTTCTCAACATTATCTCTTATGAAGTGGTACCTTACCTCTATATGTTTGGTACTGGAGTGTAGCACGGGGTTTTTGGCAACACTAATGGCACTCGTGCTATCACACATGAGAGGTACATGGGAACACTCCTCACCAAAGTCACTCAGCATGTATGTGTTCCAAAGCAGCTGTGAGCAACAACTAGCGGCAGCAACATACTCAGCTTCTGTGGTAGACTGAGCTACACTAGATTGTTTGTGAGAAGACCAAGAAACAAGCGAAGATCCCAAAAACCGGCACGTCCCCGAAGTCGACTTCCTATCGACTCGACACCCCGCAAAGTCCGCATCCGAAAACCCAAGAAGCGAAAGAGAAGAGGATGCCGAGTACCAAAGACCGAGCTCAGGAGTGTATCGAAGATACTTGAAGATCCGCTTGATGGCCTGCTGATGTGAAGTCCTCGGTGACGCCTGAAAACGAGCGCACAGACACACAGAAAACTGAATGTCCGGCCTCGTCGCTGTTAAGTACAAGAGGGAGCCAATCATGCTCCGGTACTCCTTCTGGTCCACGGGCTCTCAGTCCTCATCCGCATCCAGTGCTGTAGTCATACTCATCGGTGTCGACAGGGGCTTCGAGTCGTCCATCTTGAACTTCTTGAGGATGTCCTTCGTGTACTTGGCTTGATGCACAAAGGTTCCCTCCTTCGCCTGCTTGATCTGAAGCCTGAGAAAGAAATGCAATTCTCCCATCATAGACATCTCGAATTCTTTGCTCAAGTCCTCTGCAAACCTCACAACCAAAGAGTGAGATGAGGCACCAAAGACAATATCATCCATATACACCTGAACAATTAGGATATCATCGCCCTGCCTGAGGAGAAAAAGAGTCTTATCAACCTTGCCCATCTCAATCCCCTTGCTGAACAAGAACCCCCTCAAACGGTCGTACCAAGCACGAGGAGCTTGTTTCAGCCCATACAACGCCTTCCTCAGCCTATACACCCGGTGAGGAAACTCAGCACTCTCAAAGCCCGGTGGTTGCTTCACGTAAACCTCTTCTTCTAAAAACCCATTCAAAAAGGCACTCTTCACATCCATTTGGTACAATTTGAACCCTTTAGCCACGGAAAAGACTAGAAGGATCCTAATCGCCTCCAAACGGGCTACAGGAGCAAATGTCTCCTCATAGTCTGTCCCCTCCTTCTGACTATATCCCTGAGCAACCAACCTCAATTTGTTTCTCACCACCTCACCATTCTCACCCTCTTTGTTCTTCCACACCCATTTTGTCCCGATAGGTTTGCAATGTGGTGGTGGCTCTACCAACTCCCAAACTTCGTTTCTGTGACAACCCGCCCGAGAAAATACTGTACTATTGCCTAAACCAATCCACTTTGGTCATTAAGTGATAATAAAGTACCATCCCGTCGTAAGTTGCCGAGTCAAAGCCTGGTAAATCACTTGGATAACACACAGAGGATCGAACATATGCATTAAAACTCACACGAAGGCGAGTCTAGAGTACAAGCACAAATTAAATCCAAATCTACCCTTAAGGGTTAATTATTACAAACCATGGTTCAAGACATGATAAGTGAAGGTTCAGAGTTCGAAAACAGCGAAAAATAAACTAGCGATATGATAGACATCACAGGAGGCCATCCGCGATGCCATCACTTGTCATCATCCACCCATTCCAGCTTCCAGCCGGGTGGAATCTCTCCAGGCCAAACAACATCACCTGCAACAACATTTATATAGCAAGGCTGAGTATACTAATACTCAGCAAGACTTAACCGTCGGGTGACAACTACATCACAAAACTCTAGACATGAGAGGCTTTTTGGCCGGTGGAGTTCTTTTGCTGAAAAGCAACAAAGAGTAGGTCCTTACTTTCAATATTTTAGCTCAAGTTCTAGTTAATTACCATTTCTAAGTGAGCCATCTATTGCAATCAAGAATTGTACAATACAATTAATCCACACAGAAATATTCACATAGTTCCATCATTAAGGGATATCATGGCCAGTTGATTAAGCAGTCTCAGATAATGGTGAGAGGCCGACGATCGATCGATTAATAACCTTGCAAGGTAAACCTAAACACATGGTGGGATGCCCTCACACTGGACAACCACCAGGCGGTTCCCATCTTTCTTCTGGTCAGGATCAGACCTACAATCCTCGGTACAAGGCTTATTGGAACGTCACGCCGAACCGCCCAGACTCGCACAGGTACCCCACTGTTCAGACAGGGGGACACATTATGTGTCCTAGGGGTAGTAGGGAAAAGTTCCCTTGCCGTGTCCATCACGTACTAGGCTTACCGGTCCCATTCCCGACAAGTGCTTAGGACGTTCAAAAGCTTAGCCCACGAAAGCCATTGGACCGGAGCCCAAATCCCATGCTCTTACCACATGAGCAATCCATTTATAAAGATCTTATGATTCCAACATAAGAACCTATTCTCGCAAGTGACGAACATCACTCGACTTTTACCGATCCAATAGCATAGCAGCTATCGACCTAGCATACTAGTAAAAGAACATAGGTACCTAGGGATCATGCATCTATGGTTTCATTCAACTCCTGAAACATAAATGCACAAACATAGCAAAAGTAATTGCATAATTATAAAAAGAAGGGTTAATGATCCGAGGCTTGCCTTCGTCGGCAAGGTTGGCCTTGGGCCCTTCTAGACTTCGGTCCAGGTCTTGCTCTACAGCGACGTAGTGCACGTCTCCGTCAGCTCCTCCGTCTCCTCCTTCCGGCACGAGCGTATAGTTTTGATTAACAGTTTTGATTTAATTAGTTACAAAACAACACATGACAACCATGGGGTGCATGGTTGACCACATTCACATAGATAAACACATATTTGATATATTCTTTCTATTAAAGTAATGTCTTATGGTGCTTTATTGTTTATTCTTTTTGATAGTGA
The DNA here is from genome assembly GCA_036936925.1 of Cenchrus fungigraminus. Classification (NCBI taxonomy): domain Eukaryota; kingdom Viridiplantae; phylum Streptophyta; class Magnoliopsida; order Poales; family Poaceae; genus Cenchrus; species Cenchrus fungigraminus. The sequence goes on along the minus strand of CM072770.1, from coordinate 90,528,258 downwards.
CTGTGTACATATTTATGCAAATAAATTAATTTAATTTCACAAAATAGAAAGGGGTTGGTCTTAAGCTTCTTAGCATGATTCACATCACAACCATAAGGTCATTAGGTGTGGTGTTGGTTGTTTTCCAATTTAACTTAATATTAAGCTTAATTGGCTTCCATTACTTTTATTCATAAATAAATTCATAAAATGTAGTGGGAGGTGTTTCTGAAGCACTATAGACCTAGACAAAGTGACTGCACAAAACTTCATATTTAATTGAGCTATAAATTAATTATATCACAAATGGCAAATTTTAGCTACCAAAACATGAGAAATGCATATAAAAATACATAAAGCACTTTTGGATCCAAACTTTTTCTCACTGATTCTCTAGTCCAAAACTAAGATATCCAACCAACATATACACCTAGGGCTACTATAGATCTTGAGCTATGCAATTACATTTAAAACTAAGCATAAAACAAGAATAAATATTTCTGCTAGATCGAAAATCATGATAAATTCACCAGAGGTGTATTTATCCATAGAAAGATTATATCAAGAAGTTGAGAATAAAAACTTATTTATTTTTGGCTACAAAAATCATTTAGACAGATTCAGCTTAAATACGAAATAAATCATATTAAAAGATTTACTCAGTAACTTTGCGCAATTTTTGGTGCAGAGCTTAGAAATGCAATTACTCACAACACATCTAAAATGCAGCTTGAGACCTCTTGCAGATTTTGAACTACAGCAGACCTAGGTTAAACTATTTTCAATTTTTCTTGCAAAATCTATCACTCAAAAGTATGGTCATGCTTTGTAAAAGTTGTCGATTTTCTCACAAGGAAACAAAAAAAATTGGTTTTGCATTTTTCTGATTTTTCTGTGATTTTATATGATTTTTCAAATATTCAGCAAAATCCATACACTATTTAAGATGTGGTTTTGCAAGCAGGTCCTTGGAAAGATTCTAGGCTTCACAGAAATACCCTTGCCTCTAACAAATAGGTCCCTGAGCACATGAACTTCACATCCATGCCCTCCGGTGGCGGCGGCGGCTCACCGGTGGTGATGTGGGGTCGGCCGTGGCAAACAAACGACGCAGCGGTGCAATTGGGCTCACCTAGGCTCGATTGATGGCCGGAGTTGAGGTCGGGGGTGCTCCGGCGAGCGGGCTCGGCGGCGCACGGTGGCGGTGGCCGCTGCGGCTTGTAGTCCGGCGAGGGGCGAGGCTATGCAGGGCAATGCTAGGCTCGGGAGGCCGTGTTGGTGTGTGGAGAGGGGGCTAGGGTGCTCTGACGGCGGCGGTGAGGCGCGGGGGAGCGAGTTCACCGCGGCGGTGACAATGGCGGACGGCGGTGCTGGCGGGCTCGCGCGAGGATCAAAGCGGATGCTTTTATAGGCGGCGAGCGGGTGGACGGGGAGGAGGCGTCGTCGCGAAGGAAGCGGAGGGAAGGACAGGGGGACCCAGCCGTCGTGGGGGCGTGCGCGGCTTGGCCGACAGGCGGTGCGGCGGGGGTCCGGCGAGGGCGCGCGGCGCATGCTACACGCGGCGGGAGCGCGGTTCCCAAGGCCAACTGGCTCGGGCGGCGTGCGACCAGGAGGGTGGGGTAGCCTCGGGATGCGCGGCCGTCGTGGGGGACCCGGACGCCGAGGCGGCCTGGGTGCCACGCGGCGGCGCGCGTGGGCGCGCTCTGGCACCGGAGCTCAGTGCGGCGCGGCGCGGTGCTGCGTCGTCCGTTTTTTTTGTTTCACTTAAGTGTGTTTGACCGGAAATATCTCCAAAAACTTGAACTAAAGTGCACTAAAGTGTGTATAGCAAAGTTGTAGATCGAAGATCCCTCTACAACATTAACAAAGGCTGGCCTATGAAATTTTGCTTGGATTGGTCAGAAATTGGGCTCAAACTTTCTGTTTTTCTCGGCTCAGTCAAAATGCAAAGGCTGGCGTCGACCGTGTTTTTGAACATCTTCCACTCAAACTCCCCTATGCCGCCAATTATGAAAAGTGTGTCCCTCAAAAAGATGCACAACTTTTGTATTGGCCGATTTTTAAGTGTTTAAGTGAAAATTGGAGAACACGGCAAAAGTTCTAGAGAGGTTCAAAGACATCAGGGGTTTTGGCTAGGGTTTGACTAGGTCTTGACCAAGCTTTGACCAAAAGTGCGTGTTGACTTGATTAAGATGCTCATTAGTGATCATTGGCTAGGTTTTCGAAGTGATGACCCAGGTTGACCAAGGTTTGACTAGAGTCAACGTGTTTGACTCGGTCATTAGCACTAATAATGCTAATTTAAAAAACCTGGGGCGTCACAGCCTACCCCCCCTTAAAAAGAATCTCGTCCCGAGATTCGAAAGTCAAAGAAGAAAGGAGGGAGGGTGGTCTTCTAAGATTTCCGGAATTACTTTGGGGAGTAACCAGGAGGGGATTATTGCTCAAAGAGTATAACCATTATCAGGTCAATGTTAGTGCATGGAAATAGTCCAGGGTGACAAAAGTCATAGGGAGCTTTTGCAAGGAGTTTACTTGCGGATGCAAGCGAGGAATGTATGAAGAGATAAGTTGGTATAGGAATTTCAGAACAATCTTGCTCACATGTTAATTAGTTTGTGACCTTCGGTGATATCAATTCACTACATTAAGTGTGCAATGGTTTCAAGGTTGGGGTGTGATGCACAAGTTTATGAATGCATGATACACATGCTCATGAGGTATGGTGCTCATGATGCATGTTAGCATGACTCGGTTACCCATGGAGTTGAGAAGGAGTATATGTGTGGCAAGTCGCATTCTCACAACCAAGATACCTAGCGCGCTCCTAGTGGTAATCATATGGCTGTAGTGCACATGATGCCCTAGGTTCCGTCGTGGCACCTTTGGTTATGGGACAACAAAATCACCAATCATAAGAAGGATAGAGTAGAAATATTGAAATCTTCCATGTATATGCATGTTAGTTCACCCAAGGTTCCCAAATGCACGTGCTATGCAAATGCATTCCCAAAAAGTTTGGCATTTTTTTCAAAATGTTGTGAGCAAGATCAATAAGAATGAGTTCAAGACTGAAAGATCAAAGTAATCAAGACAAGAATACCAATACAAAGAATATCTTGGTGCTTCAACATGTATAAACACAAGGGGGTGGAAGGGGTACATGTCGATGGAGATAACATGTTGACAGGAGAATATTACAACTGAAGATTGAACTCTTAAGATCTAGACATTACCCCACTGACATGGTAGAACAGAAAACGCTCTTTTCTCATGCTAGGCAAAAACTGGGGTAGTCATGTGTACAAAGGTACAAATGTATGTTAGAACTCGAAACGAGCATACATACATAATGACATAAAGTTTTGGTAGTTGTGAACAAAAATTCATAACTTAAAAACCAGAGCTCCAAAAACTCCCAAATTCTTGTAGAATCTCAGCAAGGTTATGAGGCACATTTTTAGTATTCAGAGGTTGAGCTAGAAAGGTTAGGAAGGTGCTTCAATTAAGCAAGGTTTCAAATTAGGTTCCCGGAAAAACAGCATGACAGAGGTTCACTAATCTGAGCATAACTTGAGGTACACAAAAGCTGTGACCGTGAATTTTTGCGAGCAAAAACTAGATTAGATATGGAGCAACTTTGGTATAGATCATCTAGTCAAATTGATTTTTGAACAGGGTGCAAAAATTTAAGCAAAGAGCCCTATCAATTTTTGGACAGCATCTATACCTACACATGAGAGGCTATGCAAAGAAATCACACACTAGCAAAATTTTACCTAGAGAGCACACAAAACATGTATGGGTTCAGTTTTAAGTTTCTATAATTTTTAACATGATGCATGACGTCCTATTCGTCCTCACAAGGCAATCAAGCCAAAAATCGAAGTTAGTGCCGGTGGCAAGACTTTTATACGTTTCTCCCTATAGTAGCTAGTCGAGAACTTATTCGATACTCACTTAGCGACTTACGAAACGTTGTTAGTGTAACTGCAAAAGATCATAGAACACATCGAACCTTTCGTGCCAGCACTCACGAAAGCGTCCACATACATTACCGTTCACTATAGAAACGGCACCCACGCGTTTATCGTTGCATGGACAGCGTCCAACCTCAGACACCCTCCGTTTGAATGGAGTGTATCTTTGCCTCGCATATCGTAATGCAGAACGCACACGTATGGCAAAACGTGGCGACATCACAACCCATGACATGTTCATCTTGAATAGAACACGTCATCCTTCGCATGACTCGCATACGGAAAACACACGTATAAAACACGTGGCATCCAACCGAGAAGATAGGATCTGTGGAATTGATTGCCCTATCAACCCTTGCATACTCGCGATGCGGCACAGCACACGTATGAAGCACGTGGCTTAAGAAGTGCTGGAAGTTAGCAAAATAAACCATAGATTTGTAAGCCACCTGAAAGAACCCAAAAATTTCCTCTAGGGCCTCTCGGTCTATTTTCATCCTTAACAATCCAACGTATTTTGCAATTACAAACAATCTTGGCAAGTTTTATTCAAAAACATGTGATTAAGATTGTTAATTAAACTCTGATGCATATTAATCGCTCTGGTACCAGCTGTGACAACCCGCCTGAGAAAATACCGTACTATCGCCTAAACCAATCCACTTTGGTCATTAAGCGATAATAAAGTACCATCCCGTCGTAAGTTGCCGGGTCAAAGCCCGGTAAATCACTTGGATAACACACAGAGGATCGAACATATGCATTAAAACTCACACGAAGGCGAGTCCAGAGTACAAGCACAAATTAAATCCAACTCTACCCTTAAGGGTTAATTGTTTCAAACCATGGTTCAAAACATGATAAGTGAAGGTTCAGAGTTCGAAAACAGCGGAAAATATACTAGCGATATGATAGACATCACAGGAGGCCATCCGCGATGCCATCACTTGTCGTCATCCACCCATTCCAGCTTCCAGCCGGGTGGAATCTCTCCAGGCCAAACAACATCACCTGCAACAACATTTATATAGCAAGGCTGAGTATACTAATACTCAGAAAGACTTAACCGTCGGGTGACAACTACATCATCAAACTCTAGACATGAGAGGCTATTTGGCTGGTGGAGTTCTTTTGCTGAAAAGCAACAAAGAGTAGGTCCTTACTTTTAATATTTTAGCTCAAGTTCTAGTCAATTACCATTTCTATGTGAGCCATCTATTGCAATCAAGAATTGTACAATACAATTAATCCACGCAGAAATATTCACATAGTTCCATCATTAAGGGATATCATGGCCAGTTGATTAAGCAGTCTCAGATAGCGGTGAGTGGGCGACGATCGATCGATTAATAACCTTGCAAGGTAAACCTAAACACACGGTGGGATGCCCTCACACTGAACAACCACCAGGCGGTTCCCATCTTTCTTCGGGTCAGGATCAGACCTACAATCCACGGTACAAGGCTTACTGGAACGTCACGCCGGACCGCTCAGACTCGCACAGGTACCCCACTGTTGCAGGTAGGGGGACACATCATGTGTCCTAGGGGTAGTAGGGAAAAGTTCCCTTGCCGTGTCCATCAGGTACTATGCTTACCGGTCCCATTCCCAACAAGTGCTTAGTACGTTCAAAAGCTTAGCCCATGAAAGCCATTGGACCGGAGCCCAAATCCCATGCTCTTACCACATGAGCAATCCATTTATAAAGATCTTATGATTCCAACATAAGAACCTATTCTCGTGAGTGACGAACATCACTCGACTTTTACTGATCCTATAGCATAGCAGCTATCGACCTAGCATACTAGTAAAAGAACATAGGTACCTAGGGATCATGCATCTAGGGTTTCATTCAACTCCTGAAACGTAAATGCACAAACATAGCAAAGGTAATTGCATAATTTGAAAAAGAAGGGTTAATGATCCGGGGCTTGTCTTCGTCGGCAAGGTTGGCCTTGGGCCCTTCTGGGATTCGGTCCAAGTCTTGCTCTACAGTGACGTAGTGCACGTCTCCGTCAGCTCCTCCGTCTCCTCCTTCCAATACGAGCGTATAGCTACCGTCGGGAAGATCTACACGAGGATGCATATGCAAGATTTAATTAACAGTTCTGATTTAATTAGTTACAAAACAACACATGACAACCATGGGGTGCATGGTTGACCATATTCACCTAGATAAACACATATTTGATATATTCTTTCTATTAAAGTAATGTCCTATGGTGCTTTATTGTTTATTCTTTTTGATAGTGATTGTGTACATGTTTATGCAAATAAATTAATTTAATTTCACAAAACAGCAAAGGGGTTGGTCTTAAGCTTCTTAGCATGATTCACATCACAACCATAAGGCCATTTTGAGGCTTTTTGGCCCAATCTAGATGGTTTCATGGATGTCGTGGAAGCTGCTTGGGGATCTGAACATTCTTCAAGATGCCCAGTTGAATCCCTCTCCCTTAAACTAAAGGCAACAGCAAGAGCCCTACAGAGTTTGAGTGAGAAAAGGTCGGCCACTTGAGATCCCAGCTAACACTTGCAAAGGAAATCATACATAGATTTGATATTGCTCAAGATTGTCGAGCGCTGCAGCCTAACGAACTATGGCTTCGAAATAACCTCAAGAAACACACTCTTGTCCTGTCCTCTCTGCTTAGGACAGTGGCCCGGTTGAGATCTCGTATTGGATGGCTCAGTGATGGGGATGCTAACACCCGGCTGTTTCATATGCACGCCCGACACCGAAAAAGAAAGAACTTTATTGCCAAGCTGAGGGAGGGAGACCGTATTCTCACTTATCATGAGGATAAGGCTGCTGCAATTTTGGAATTTTATACCAATCTGATTGGCTCTGAAGGTGAGCATCAAAGAACAATTGACCTTGCTGCCCTTGATATTCCGGCCTTTGAGCTGGCATCCTTAGATGCACCAATATCAGAGGAAGAGGTCTGGAGCACCATCAAAAGCCTACCTTCATATAAACCTCCTGGTCCGGATGGGTTTACTGGCCGTTTCTACAAATCCTGCTGGCCTGTTATCAAGGCAGATATTATGGCGGCAATTCATACAGTTTGGGGGAGAAATTTCAGAAACCTGTGGATGCTGAATTCAGCCTATATCACACTCATTCCGAAAAGGGAGGATGCTGATCAAGTCAAAGACTTCCGGCCTATCAGTCTCGTGCATAGTTTTGCAAAGCTCCTCAAAAAAATCCTCGCCAATAGGTTGGCAGTCTGGTTGGATGAAATGGTCTCCCCCAACCAAAGTGCATTCATAAAAGGGCGATTTATTCAAGATAACTTCATGCTAGTACAACAGACTGCCCGCTTTCTACACATCCAAGAGTAGCCTAGGATTCTGCTCAAATTAGATATCACTAAATCTTTTGATTCAGTTTCCTGGTCCTTTCTTATGGAGGTGCTTGTGAAGCTCGGCTTTGGATCAAGATGGAGGGATCTGTTGTGTGGGCTGCTGGTTAGTTCGTCAACACAGGTCCTCCAGAATGGATCCCCGGGTGAGTTCATTCAACACAGGCGTGGCCTTCGACAGGGAGACCCTCTTTCTCCTATGTTGTTCATCTTAGTCATGGATGTCCTAAATTGGCTGGTCACAAAAGCAGCAGATTCAGGTTTGTTACAGCCACTTGCTAGAAGGCCAGTCCACCATAGAATTTCCCTGTACACTGATGATGTTGCACTATTCCATCGACCAGCCGCGAATGACATTAGGGAAAATTGTTTCTGTAGCACCGAAAGATCGCGACTTCCGTAAAATACCACCGAAAGATCGCAGCTCTGTAAAATACCATCAAAACTGCAAACTCTAACTGAAACTACCATTCCGTCTGTTTTGCCGGAACGTCTGTTAAGCAGGACAAAAATGACCCCAACTGTCCATCTTCCACCTCTGGCGTGTGCTCGCGAGTGGCGACGCGTGACTAGGGGATGTCACGCCAAACTGCTACTCGAAGCTCTTCTACGCATGAGCGAGAACAACAAGTACTCCAGGTCATCGTATCGTACCCCTCGGGGAGGGCCTCGCCTCGATCTCCTCCAGCTCGAAGGTGTGCCAGCCACTGACCTGTCGCCGCCGGCGAGAGCTCGTCCTTCTTGCTCTGCTTCGTGTAGAACCAGAGTAGCATGTAGCCCGCAGCAGGCTCTTGACCGGAGTCGCCGCCTCCGCCTCTATTCTTGCCCTTGTGTGCCTTGTCGTGCTTGCCGCCGGCGAAGTAGCAGACTAGCAGCAGCACCACGGGCCCAGCAATCACACGTCACCTTGAATCTTCGCTTGGCCACCTTGCATCGAGCGCCCTACCACGGCCTTCCTATTTTGTGTGGTTGTGGCCTGCTGGCGGCGTAGCACCACCATCACGCACGGGTCTGCTAGGGACTCCCGGACGGCCACCACCTCGTGATTCACCTCCCATGGGGAAGGGTTGGTGGGGGCAGCGGCAATGGATAGTGTCGAGTGGGGATGGGCAATGGGGGCATCGCTGCTCGTCTGGATAGGGCTCCGGCCATGTGTTCATTCTTTATCTTGTTAGGGGTATAAATGTCTTTTCATGTGTGTTTTATGTGCTGAAAAGGAACAAAGGTGAGTTTTCTGTGAAGAAATGTAACAGAATGCTAATTTTAGTTAACGTCTTCGTCTTTTAGTGGTATTTTACGGAGCCGGGATCTTCTAGTGGTATTTTACGGATGTCGCAACCTTTCGGTGCTATAGAACCAATTTTCCCATGACATTAACCTCACATTGAATATCCTTCAGCTCTTCGGTGATGCATCTGGACTTGTGACCAATGTGTAGAAAAGTAGTGTGATGCCTATACAGTGCTCTACTGATCTCCTTCAGCTTGTACAAAATCTGTTTCCGTGTGAGTTGGTAAACTTTCCGTGTAAGTACCTGGGTTTGCCTTTGGCCTTAAAAAGGTTAACCAAGGAGCAACTCCAACCTATCATCAACAGAATTGCTGACCAACTCCCGGGATGGAAAGCTGATTTTATGAATAAGGCCGGTAGGGTGGTTGTGGTGCAGAATGTTCTCACGGTGATGTTAGTCTATGTGCTCAAGGCTATTGATCTACCTACCTGGGCAATCAAAGGAATTGACAAAATTCAAAGAGGTTTTTTGTGGCGAGGTCGTAAAGATGTAAAAGGGGGCCATTGTCTTATTGCTTGGCCAAAGGTCTCTGATCTAAAGGCCCTTGGGATCGCTCTAAGGGCGAGATGGCCCTGGCTGAAAAAATCAGAGCCAGATAAACCCTGGGCTAGCTTGCCTATCCAAGTGGGGAAGGAAGTCCAGTCACTTGTGTCATTAGCAGTCTACTCTGAGGTTGGTGATGGGGTGAATACTCTATTTTGGAAGGACAGATGGCTGCAGGGCAAATGCATCCAAGAGTTGGCTCCCTCCCTCTTTGGGTTGGTTACTACAAGAAGAGCTAACAAGCGATCTGTCCAAGAAGCCTTGACAAATGATCGGTGGCTGGAGGATATCCAGGGAAATATTTCTGTGGAGGCCTTGATGGAATATCTAGTTTTGTCAGGCATTATAAGCAATGTGGTGCTTCAACAAGATGTTCCTGATAAGCATTTTTGGCGGCTATCTACTACAGGATCTTACACAGCAAAATCGGCATATGAGGCTATTTTCCAGGGGTCCATTGCTTTTGAACCATTTCAACGAATTTGGAAGACCTGGGCTCCTCCTAAATGCCATTTCTTCATGTGGTTGGTTGCCCACAACAGATGCTGGACAGTAGATCGTCTAGCCCGGCGAGGCCTCCCCCACCCGACACATTGCCCACTGTGTGACCAGGAAGAAGAAATCATTCAACATCTTTTGGGAACCTGTGTGTTCACAAGAGAATTTTGGTTCAGGCTGCTCCAATCCGTTGGCTGGGCTGCAATTACCCCGCAGCCACAGGAATCCTCCTTTGATGATTGGTGGAAGAAGGTGGAAGAGTGTGCAAGTGATGAGGATCTTCGGCAATGACTGAACTCCTTAATTATCCTGGGAGCCTGGACTATTTGGCGGCATCGTAATGACTGTGTCTTCAATGGAGCCAACCCTAATGTTACGGCTGCCTTGACTGTTGCTAGAGAGGAGGCCACCCTTTGGTCGTTGGCAGGGGCTAAAAACCTTGCTGCGCTATCTGGTGTGGGTTAGTTGCCAGTCCTTGGTTTTGGGTTTGGTTTTGGTCTGGTCTTGTCCCCTGTTGTATCTGATCCAGGTGTAACTGAGTCCTAGGCGTGTGTGCGTGTGTGTGTGAGAGTTGGTGTGTGGGTGAGTCTCTGTACGACTCCTTTCTTCTTCTATCAATACAATGATACGCAGCTCTCCTGCGTGTTCGAGAAAAAAAGGTGTGGTGTTGGTGGTTTTCCAATTTAACTTAATATTAAGCTTAATTGGCTTCCATTGCTTTTATTCATAAATAAATTCATAAAATGCAGTGGGTGGTGTTTCTGAAGCACTATAGAACTAGACAAATCCACTGCACAAAACTTCACCTTTAATTGAGCTATAAATTAATTATATCACAAATGGCAAATTTTAGCTACCAAAACATGAGAAATGCATATAAAAATACATACAGCACTTTTGGATCCAAACTTTTTCTCACTGATTCTCTGGTCCAAAACTAAGCTATGCAACCAACATATACACCTAGGGCTACTATAGATCTTGAGCTATGCAATTACATTTAAAACTAAGCATAAAACAAGAATAAATATTTCCGGTAGATATAAAATCATGATTAATTCACCAGAGGTGTATTTATGCATAAAAAGATTATATCCAGAAGTTGAGAACAAAAACTTATTTATTTTTGGCTACAAAAATCATTTAGACAGATTCAGCTTAAATACAAAATAAATCATATTAAAAGATTTACTCAGTAACTGAGCCTAGAAATGACATTACTCACAACATATACAAAATGCAGCTTGAGATCTCCTGTATATTTTGAACTACAGCAGATCTAGGTTAAACTATTTTCAATTTTTCATGCAAAATCTATCACTCAAAAGTATGGTCATGCTTTGTGAAAGTTGTAGATTTCCTCACAAGGAAACCAACAAAATTGGTTTTGTATTTTTCTGATTTTTCTGTGATTTTATATGATTTTTCTAATATTCAGCAAAATCCATACACTATTTAAGATGTGGTTTTGCAAGCAGGTCCTTGGAAAGATTCTAGGCTTCACAGAAATACCCTTGCCTCTAACAAACAGATCCCTGAGCACAAGAACTTCACATCCATGCCCTCCGGCGGTGGCGGCGGCTCGCCGGCGGCGATGTGGGGTCGGCCGTGGCAAACAAATGACGCAGGGGTGCAATTGGGCTCACCTAGGCTCGATTGATGGCCGGAGTTGAGGTCGGGGGTGCTCCGGCGAGCGGGCTCGGCGGCGCACGGCGGCGGCGGCCGCTGCGGCTTGTAGTCCGGCGAGGGGCGAGGCTATGCAGGGCAATGCTAGGCTCGGGAGGCCGTGTTGGTGTGTGGAGAGGGGCTAGGGTGCTCCGACGGCGGCGGTGAGGCGCGGTGGAGCGAGTTCACCGCGGCGACGACAATGGCAGACGGCGGTGTTGGCGGGCTCGTGCGAGGATGAAAGCAGACGCTTTTATAGGCGGCGAGCGGGTGGATGGGGAGGAGGCGTCGTCGCGAAGGAAGTGCAGGGAAGGACAGGGGACCCGGTGTCATGGGGGCGCGCACGGCTTGGCCAGTGGGCGGCGCGGTGGGGTTCCGGCGCGGGCGCGCGGCGCATGCGACACACGGCGAGAGCGCGGTTCCCAAGGCCAGCTAGCTCGGGCAGCGTGCGACCAGGAGGGCGGGGTAGCCTCGGGATGCGTGGCCGTCGTGGGGGACCCGGACGCCGAGGCGGCCTTAGTGCCACGCGGCGGCGCGCGTGGGCGCGCTCTGGCGCGGGAGCTCGGCGCGGCGCGGCGCGGCGTCGTCCATTTTTTTTGTTTCACTTAACTGTGTTTGACCGGAAATATCTCCAAAAACTTGAACTAAAGTGCACTAAAATGTGAATAGCAAAGTTGTAGATCGAAGATCCCTCTACAACTTTTACAAAGGTGGCCTATGAAATTCTGCTTTGATTGGTCAGAAATTGGGCTCAAACTTTATGTTTTTCTCGGCTCAGTCAAAATGCAAAGGTTGGCGTCGACCGTGTTTTTTAACATCTTCCACTCGAACTCCCCAATGCCGCCAATTATGAAAATTGTGTCCCTCAAAAAGATGCACAACTTTTGTATTGGTCGATTTTTGAGTGTTTAAGTGAAAATTGGAGAACGCGACAAAAGTTCTAGAGAGGTTCAAAGACATCAGGGGTTTTGACTAGGGTTTCACTAGGTCTTGACCAAGCTTTGACCAAAAGTGCGTGTTGACTTGATTAAGATGCTCATTAGTGATCGTTGGCTAGGTTTTCGAAGTGATGACCCAGGTTGACCAAGGTTTGACTAGAGTCAACGTCTTTGACTCAGTCATTAGCACTAATAATGCTAATTAAAAAAAACCTGGGGCGTCACAGTTTCTGTCAAAGTTCTCTAACTCCTCATGCATTGCGTTCACCCAATTAGGACTAGAGAGGGCGTGTCCAATGTCTTTCGGCTCAAAGGTAGCAACAAAAGCCGAATGAGCAAAGTGAGAAACATTCCTGGACCTTGACCGTGTCGTACGTTCATTGATGTCGCCGATGATTCTTGAGGGAGGATGATCAACTTGAACGCGCCTCGGTGCCTCTCGCCTGGAGACAACCTCCCCCTCAGCTGCAGCTTCCACTTGATCTTGCTGGATCGTAGTCGGTGTAGGGGGTGGGCCATCCTGCACCATAGTCGTCGTAGTGGAAGTAGAGGGTACATGCTCGGCTGGAGCTTCATCATCTGCATCATCCTCTCCAGCATCATCCTCCTCGTCTTCAAACATCTTCTTGCCAATCTCATCATCACCTGCACACTCAAAAACAGATGAATTGCATGGCTGGGTCTCGTCGAAGGTAACCTCGCAAGTTTCCATGACTAGGTTAGTATCAAGGTTGAGCACCCAGAATGCTCGAGAATGACTCGCATAACCCAAAAAGATCCCATCAGAAGACCTCGACTCAAACTTATCAAGCCTACCCATCTTGAGAATAAAGCACCGACAACCAAAGCCCTGAAATGGCTCACTCTAGGTGCTCGCCCGTGCATGAGCTCATAGCACATCTTGTTCAAGAAGGCCCGAAGAAAAATCTGGTTCCCAACATGACACATGGTATTCACCGCCTCAGCCCAATATCTCCTCGGAGTCCTATGCTCGTCGAGCATCGTCCGAGCCATCTCACAAAGGGAACGATTTTTCCTCTCAACTACACCATTCTGACAAGCCACATAGGGAGAAGAGAATTGATGTTCGAGACCCAAATCACTACAAAAGGTTTCGAAACGAGAGTTTTTAAATTCAGAGCCATTGTCGCTACGGATAGCTCGAATGGCATCTCCATTCCTCTCATTCTTCAACCTCAAGATTAGATCCCGCACAAAACCAAATGTCTCCCCCTTGTCAGCCAAAAAGAAGACCCAAGCATAGCGAGAATAGTCGTCCACTATCACCAGGACATACCATTTCCCACCCGCCGAGCACACACGAGCTGGACCAACCAAGTCCATATGGAACAGCTCGCATGGCCTCTCTGTCATAACGGATGTCAGAGGCGGGTGAGAGGAGGCGACCATCTTACCATGCCTACACGGAGCACATACCAAGTCCTTTTGGTACTTTAACTTAGGCAATCCTCAGACCAAACCTAGCCCACTCAAGCGTGACAACAAGTCAAAACTCAAGTGACCTAGTCTCCTATGCCATTTCCAAATCTCCGCCAAAACACCAGCAACCAAACAACGAGAAGAGCCAACACACTGAGAAAAATCAGCTCTAAAATTCTGACCCTCGGGGATGATCATGCACACAAGATCACCTCGAGAATCCAAAACACGAGAAGCGCCTGTTTTGAAACGGACCTCAAAACCCTCATCAAGAAGCTGGGAAACCGAAAGAAGATTGAACCCCAAAGACTTGACAAGAGCAACACGCCTAAGAGTCACAGACTCGCTCACCTTCATCGTGCCCGCTGAAAGCACTCTACCTTTCCCATTGTCCCCAAAAGTGATGTACTCTTTGGTCATCACCGGGGTGAGGTTGGAGAACCACCTTCGATCTCCGGTCATGTGTCGAGAGCAAATGGAGTCGATCAACCAAAAGCCCTCCAAGCCTCCCACCTGCAAATCAAAAACGAGAGCGAGAGTGAGCAAACGACTCAGCACTGGGGTTAGTACAAAATGAATCAAACCAGTGTCGTGCCATTTGCTCAAAAGTGGGGTTAGCAAAATCCATCCTATCTCTCCTAGGTGGAACACCCACACGTCCCCCTTGGAGGACTACGCGTACCAAGAGGTGGAGACCGTGGCCCGTAGCTCCTCTAGGACCTAAAACTGCGATCGTTCCCCCCATACTCGTAATGGCCACGAGCGAAGGAACGTCCAGCAAACTCACCACGCCCAAACCCAACACACCTACCACCTTCTCTATGGGGTGCCTCACCTCGAGGCACAAACCCACGCCTCTCCCGAGGGTAAATGGTACACACCACACACTCGCCCCTTGGCACCATCCTAGGCTCAGGCACACCACGAGAAGGGTGGTACCTGTCCTTGTTTGCCATCTCCCTAGCAAACCTCTCCTCACGCTTCCTCCTGAAGCAAAACTCAGCTAGGTGCCCATCCCTCCCACAATGCTCACAATGGAAGGGTTTTGTTTTTGCCTTTGGTTTTGGGCTCTCTTTGGGCTCTGGCTTCTCCTCACTCGGTTTCTCTCTCTTCTTCCCAAAGAACTCATTCCCCAAGTCACTCTTGAACTTGATGGGTTTCTGGAAGTTGTCTGTGTGTGGAGGAAACACGGGTGGAGCTGGGGTTGTGTCTAGTCGGTTCCTAAGTGGGTTTGGCTTAGGAGCATAGGCATTTTGTGGTAGGTTTTTGGTGGTTCTGGGATATCTTTGATCATCCCCTCATTCTCACCACTTCCCTCACCAACCTTATCCGCCCCAAGCGCTTGCCCATCATAGCGCTTGTATGCCTCAACCATCATCCTGAGCTGAGGCTCATGACGAGACAACCAACCCATCATCTTCTTCAACTCATCATTCTCATCCTGCAAACTATCAACATAGTGTGCAAGCTCCAAATTCTTCACAGCATTTACTTCACAAGTAGAGCATGATGTAGGAATTGGAGCTTTCAAAGCAGCTTCTAGAGATCTAGCATAAGCAACCGATACATCTAGTTTCTCATGCAAAACAGGACAAGAAGTGCAAGCACCAAGCATGGAGGGCCTAGATTTCATCTCATCTAGCTCTACCCTAAGCACATCTAGTTCCTCAACCTTGGAGACATACTTTTCCTTAAGCACAGTCAAATCACCAAGGAAAACAGAACAATCAGTGCATTTAGGTTCATTGGTCACAACAGGAGCAGACTTAAGAGAATCTATTTGAGCCCTAACATCAACAAGCAAAGACTCTAGCTCAACCACCTTCTCCTTAGCCTCTCCAAGTAAGGACGTATACTCCCTCTTCTCCTTGTTGGTCTTTCTAAGCACATCATCACGGTTGTCAAGCAATTCATTCAACCTAGCATTCTCCGCTACCAAAAAGGATGGATCATTGTTTACCTCATCCTCGGAGTCGGAGTCCGAGTCATCCTTGTTGCTCTTCTTGCTTGCTGAGCTGTGTGCCATGCCGCAAAAGCCTTGGGCGGCAAAGCACAGGTCGTTGATGTTCTTGCCTGACCGCTTGCCCTTGTGCCGGTTCTCATCTTCATCACTTGAGCTCGATGAAGAGTAGCAAGAGCTCGAGTTGATGTTGCTCGCTCCGGCAACCATCGCTCGCTCCTTCTTCTTGTGACCACCACTCCTCCTTGGCCTCCGCTTGGACTTGTTCTTGCCCTTGTGGCCGTCCCTCGAGCGGTGCTTGTGGTCAGTCCTCGGATGGTGCTTGTGCTCGGGCTTGACCTCCATGGCTTCCGGGCACTCAACGATAAAGTGCCCATGTTTCCCGCACCGGTAGCACATGCCCAACCTCCTCCGAGCGTTCTTCCAGTTCGTGTACATGCGCTCAAACCGCCTGCTCAGCAACGCGAGATCCTCCTCACCTAGCACGTCAAACTCCTCATCTGGCATGGACACAAGAGAAGACAAAGAGAACTGTCTCGAAGACATGTTAGCGTTAGTCCTTGGTCCAGAAACGAGAGCCAGACTATGAGGGTCAGTCGGGTTCTCGATCCTTGCTCACACCCCATGGTCCACCTCGGACAACTTGAGCTTGGAGAACAACTCGTCCACCATGAGGGTCTCATACTTCTCCGACTCAAGAATAGCCTCGACCTTCTCACTCCACACGGTATGATCCAGAGAGTGCAGGAGCTTCACAGCCCTATCATGATCATCGTACGGGAGCACGGCCACATTAGCCCTCAAGTTGTTCACAATCACCGTGAACCGCTGGAACATGCTATCAATGGACTCACTAGGGAGATGAGTGAAGTTCTCGTACTCTCTCCGGTAGGACGCAAACAACCGAGCCTGAACCTGAGCATTTCCAGCATGAGCATTCTTCAACTGCTCCCAAATCCTACAAGCCAAGTCCTCTGTCTGAACCCGATCGAATTCGGATTGACACAAAGCACGAAACAAGTAGTCGACCGCCTTGTTGTTGGCATCGAACATGTCCCTCGATCCTGGAGCTAGGAAGTTAATCGGATGAACATAAGTTGCGTTCACCGTAACATTCCAAAGGATTTGAACCTTGCCGCGGAGGAAAGCAGCCATCCGCCTCCGCCACATCTGGTAGTTCTTACCATCAAAGTGTGGAGGACCCGAACCCCGTTCCTGGTATGCCATCTTTGGATCTTAGACTGGTTAGAATCACGAAGATCTGTAACCGGCTCTGATACCATTTGAAGGACCGATTAGGCGACCAGAGAGGGGGGGGCAGTGAATGGGAGCCGATAAAAATTCTTCCCGAAGGATGAACTCGGCCTATGCCCCAAAATCACAACCGAGGATTCCCACACGAGTTTGCCAAGGTTGCGTAGTCACAACGGACCTACCAACCATAGGAACAAACCCCAACTCAAAGCAACACGGAAGCGCAACTCAAGATGCAAAGGACTTAAGCAATCTGCGAAGTCCCGGGCAGACAGTCCGAGGTGACTGTGCGGACGGTCCGTAGGGGCCAGGCGGACGGTCCGCGGGACCACAGCGGACGGTCCGCAAAAGGTGCCCGAACAACCAGTATGCACCCCTCAAAATTCGGACGGTTCGTACCCTACCCTCGGATGGTCCGTGGGTAACTCCTACCACGCGGACGGTCAGCGGTGCCTGGGCGGACGGTCCGCAAACCTCTCCCAACCAAAAGCACTTGTCTCAACAGCTCGAACCACGAACGCGCACGAACAAGCGACGAACTGGACGAACTCTGGTCCACACGGACTGTCCGCGCCAACCAGGCGGACTGTCCACCAGGTGCGAACAGACGCGGGAGCAGCAGACCGAGAGCAAGAAGGCGAACGCACTACCACTTATCCGTCCATGGATCTCCCAAACGGTTTAAGCTCTTGAGACAAGATTTGGGGGAGATGTGAAGCGTCCCTAGGGGATGCTATGCCCCAAAAATTGAAACCTCAAACGAACTAAATCGCCGGGAATCGAATCGCAACCGAGCTTTACCAAAAAGCTAGGGTTCCAACCGAAATCCTCAAGTCCAAGGCCAAATCCGGAGTTTGAGGGGTCAAGATCAAGTACAAAGATGTGCAAGGCATCTATCCATGATCCCCACAAGAAAATCCGAACTCAAACACCCCAGAATCAGAGGAACAAGCCGCACATGAAAATCCAACGAAAATAGCCAGAAAAAGACACGAAAATCACATGAGCTACAAGAAGGAAATCGACGCAACCATGAAAGCTTCCATACACTCAGAGGTCAGATTCTCTACAAAACGGTGAAGAAAATCTAAACCTATGGAGCAGGGAAATGAGAAGCAGTCCGGAAGGATGGTTTGCCCAGAAACCCTAGATCTATATATATGAGTCCCTCTGCGTTGGGCAGATGACAAAGCTACCCCTAGCACTTAAACATAAGATACAATCCCCTCAGGGGCAATATGGTCAAGTAGCACTCCTCTTCATCAGACGGCCACGCCTTTGCCGCAGTCCGCGTCCTCCCGATGCAAACCCTGTGATCCCGCCGCGTGTCCTCTGGCGTCGAAGCTTTTCGGCGCACCCGGATCCCGTCACCGCCCGCCGATCCTCCGGTCTTGGTTTTGTGGCTCAACCAAGTAACCCGACGGTTTTGTGGTGAACCGCCGCAAACCCCGCGTGCAGACTCTGGTCGTGAGCTGCTACCCTGCACCGGCTCCGGTCGACGACTTCGTCTTGCTTTTCTTGCCACAATGCGGCCCGCACTTGACCCCGTTCGGCCACCGGGTCCAACGAGCCGAGCCTACTTGTCTCTCCACTCCTCGGAGGCCCCGCAGGGCTAAGACCTTTCGCGCCCGCTCTTCTCCTGCACCAACATGAGTCAAGCCGCAACCGGCACCTGCAATACTCGGCCAAGAGTCAGTCCACACCACGTTGTCAATCATTCATCACACCAGGGAGCGACCATCCACCGGTCCTCGGACACTCCGGTCCTCACGCGCGACACACGTGACTCCCTGGTCTGTAGCGAGGCGTGCCAGCCAATCTGACCTGTTGATTGACAATGGAAAATATTAGGGATCGGCTAAAGAACTGATGGGCCTTTTAGCGACACGTGTACCAGCCAATCCGCCGATACAAAAAAGCGGGATCAACCGGCTCGAGAGCGGCCGAGGCGCGAGGGTGTGGATAAGAGATTGGCTAGAATCGACCGATCGTGACGTCAGCACTTGAACGAGTGGAATCAGCTATAGTGTTAGAAGCCGATAGGATCTAGATCAAGCTGGATAAATTGGTGATAATAGTTAAAAACCATAAGAATTGGTATGAAGACTTGCAGATCTAGCTAATATCGGTAAGGGATGAATAAAGAACTAGACGAAACCTCAGCGATGCACCCGGAGGTTAAAGCCTAGGGTTATTCGGTAAAACGGTACACACAAGCTTGCCGGAGATCGATCGATGCAGCCTGACGAACTTGAAGGACGGTGTTGTAGAAAAGGGAAAAACGCAATGGCGAAGTCGCCGAAAAGTAAATGCTGTAAAGTAGATACTGTAAATTGTAAAGGGTTTGCCCAGAGGCGGTTTGTTTGATATTGGTGTGTACACTTTTTTGCGACCACGTAGGGTCGCTATTTATGTCCTGAGGACAACCCGACTCCTTGCCGATTACGGCACTGTTTACTTGCATCTAAAGAAAACGAACACTACTAAAAATAGAAAAAGACTCACGCAGGAGTCAAAACTCTCCTAAAACTGACTCTTGGCCCATTGTCAATCATAGATTGACCCGCCTCCGCCATGCTTTCCTTTTGGCGTGTTTTCTTGATTTCCGCCTTCTTTGTACTGCCTTTTCATCGGCTGCTCCTTCTTATCTCTTCTGACCTATTTTTCAAAAAAACAGTGTCAACACACTGCAAACCCCACAGAGTTGGTGTAGCCTCCGCCAATCTCCACTCATGACTTGACTCTCACCATGTCCCGGCTCGACCTTGGTTTTGAGGCTCAACCAAGAAACCGTCCACGACTTCGTCTTGCTGTTCTTGCCACCATGCGACCCGCACTTGACCCCGCTGGCCACCGGGTCCCTCGAACCAAGCCTACTTGTCTACTCCACACCTGGAGGCCTCACCGACATCGACCTTTCGCGCTTGTTCTTCACCTACACCGGCACCAATCAAGCCACAGCCTGCACCTACAATACTAGGCCAAGAGTCAGTCCACACAACGTTGTCAATCACTCATCACACCAGTCTCTCACCATCTCCTCTAGATAGTCAGCGATGAAGTGTCCTTGCTTACCGCACCTGAAGTATGTCTGTGAGTTCCTCCTTGAGTTCAACTGGTTCTCGTGCATCCTCTCGAATCTTTATGTCAACAGCGCTAGCTCGCCTCTCCAAGCACGTTGAACTCCTCATCTGGAAAAGACATCGCAGAAGATAGAGAGTACATCCTCGAGCCTTGGACTAGAGCGAGACTATGCGAGTCAGTCGGGCTCTAAATCTTGGACATCACCCCATGGTCCACCTTAGCCGACTTGAGCTTCGAGAACAACTCTTCCACCGTAAGGGTCTCATATGTGCCCGACTCCATGATAGCCTCGACCTTTGCGCTCCACACGGTACGATCCAGTGAGTGCAAGAGATTCACAACCCTATCATAATCCAGTGAGTGCAAGAGATTCCAAGAGTTGGCTGCCATCCACCTCTCCACAAGTTTATTTGGTGGCTGACGAGAGACTAAAATACCCCTACTACATAATAGTAAGATACACACCTATGAAGGGCACTTTGGGAATCTTCGTCGTATCATCATCGGACAAATGCACATTGACCGCAAGCCCGCTTAGCCTCCATGCAAGCCTTGCGACCATGTCGTGTGTCCTCCGCTTCGAAGCTTCTCGACGCAGCGACCCGGGTGGTCAGACCAGCCCAGGCGGTCAGACTGCTGAAGGATTGATTAGGCGACCAGAGAGGGGGGAGTGAATAGGAGCTGATAAAAATTCTCCGAGAGAAATACCGACTAAGTCCTGAAATCACAACCAAAGGTTCCCACACGAGCTTGCCAAGGTCACGTAGTCACAGCGGACCTACCAACCCAAGGAATAAGTCCAAACAAGTTGCAAAGTGGAAGCACAACTCAAGAACTAAAGGACTTAAGCATATCTGCCTGGCCAGGATGGACCGTTCGTGGTGACCGACGGACGGTCCGTAAAAGAGAAATGGATCGTCCGTATTAAGCAGACAACCTCCAGTAGCACCTCGCGCTATACGGACCGTCCGTATGGGACTCACAGACTGTCCGTCAAGCACAGACCGTCCGAGCCTTGCTCACGGACCGTCCATCAAACCTCCTACGACAACAACCTAGCGCTCCGACCGATCAAACCAAGAGCTCACACGAACAGGCGATGAACTGGACGAACTCAAATCCGTGCGAACCGTCCATGCCTACACGACGGACCGTCTGTCAGGCACGAACAGATTCCAACGAACTCGAAACCGCGAGGTCAACTCCACCTATCCATCCATGGATCTCCCAAATGGCTGCATGGATTGAGACAAGATTTTGGGGAGATGAGAAGTGTCCCTAGGGGATGCTATGCCCAAAAACTTGGAGCCTCAAACCAACTAAAACGCCAGGAATCGAATTGCAACTGAGCTCAATCACAAAGCTAGGGAACCAACCGAAATCCGCGAATCGGAAACCAAATCCGGAGTTTGAGGGGTCAAGATCAAGCACAAAGATGCACAAGACATCTATCCATGATCCCCACAAAGAAAACCGAACACAAACGCCTCAGAATCGATGAATCGAGCCGCATGTAAATATCCTACAAAATAGCCCGAAAAAAGACACGAAAATTACTCGAGCCAAGACAAGGAAATCGACGCAACCATGAATACTTCCATACAACCAGAGGTCAGATTCTGTATAAAATCATGAAGAAAATCTAGCCTAAAGAGCATGGAAATGAGGAAGCAGTCCGGATGGATGAGTTGCCCTGGAACCCTAGAGCTATATATATGAAGTCTCTCCGGGTTGGGCAAATGACCAAGCTACCCCTAGAACATAAAGCAAGATACACACCCCTCAGGGCAATATGGTCAAGACTTGGATATCTTCATCGGACGGTCACGCCTTCGGTGCAGTCCGCGTCCTCCCGACGCAAGCCCCGCAATCCCACCGCGTGTCCCCCGGCAACGAAGCTTCTCAGAGCCCAGATCCCGTCTCCGACAGCCGAGCCTCCAATCTTGGTTTTGTGGCTCAACCAAGTAACCCAACGGTTTTGTGGTGAATTGTCGCAAACCCCACGTGCAGACTCCGGTCGTGAGCTGCTACCCTGCACCGGCTCCTATCCACGACTTCGTCTTGCTTTTCTTTCCACCATACGCCCGCACTTGATCCCGTTCGGCCACCAGGTCAATCGAGCTGAGCCTACTTGTCTCTCCACTCCTCAGAGGCCCCGCAAGGCTAAGACCTTTCGTGCTCGCTCTTCACCTGCACCAGCACAAATCAAGCCACAACCTGCACCTGCAATACTCAGCCAAACGTTAGTTCACACCATGTTATTAATCACTCATCACACCAAGGAGCGACCATCCACCGGTCCTCGGACGCTCCGGTCCTCAATCTCCCCCTTGATGAGTGCATTAACAACACACATAGTAACAAATTTAGAGAAGAAAGAAAAAGAAAAGAAATGAACAAAAACCTCAAACAAGTGATCAAGAGCTAAACAAAAGCCAAAACGAGATCACTTGAAAGAGAAAGTATCGGTCCCCTAAGGCAAGGGCAACGACTCAACACAACTGAGACAAAATGCTCCAAAATGCTGACTCCTCAAGGTGAGGCAAACGGGCTCGACGCCATCAGCAAAACAGCAAAGCACAAAGCACAAATCAGGCGACAAGGAGCTCCCCATGCATGAATGCAAGCTCCCCCTGAACAAATGCATGCAAAATGTAAGGAAACTCACCCTACATGCATTTCTCCTCCTTTTTCTTCCCCCTTTTTATGAAAACTGAATTGGGAACTTTTCTCCCCCCTTGTTGGTAATGCATGAATCAAGTCTACAAATGCAAGCATGTGCTTCTCAAATAGACAAACTGCACTACAACATGCTAGAAATGAGACATAGAACAAGCAAGATAGCCACATATTCAGTATAAGCATTGCCAACAAAATAGATAGGAACATATAAGCATGTGACATAGCCATGATCAAAATGAAGCATTTTCCAACAAAACTTCCCTCTCATGATCATAGGACCTCAACATGGCCAAAAGGAGCACAAACAACATATAACCCACAAACTTCATGCAAGGTCACAATTTCTCATCACAAGATCATCATAAACATCTACAAGCTATCTCATGTCATGGCAAAGCCACCGAGCCATGTGTCTACTTCTAAACATGAGACTTCTCAATGGTAGACATCATGCAACGGTTTAGCACCCAAGATAAGGAATTGAAAGCACATGTGACATGGAAGCATATTTTTCCAGTATAGGCATTTCAAGATACCAATATCATGATTTAAAATTAAGCATGGTACATGAAGTGCCTTTGCGGCAAAAAGAAGCTTAGGCTCCTCCACAAGGTAACATGTAGGCTAAACATTCATGATGAAAAATGGGTCTTTGACCCCAAATGACAAGAGCATGATACCCAAGCACAAATTAAGCAAGATATAGCCATTTGAACACAAAATGAGCATGAAAGTCATTCTACTCACAAGAGAGGTTCAACTAAGCATTTTTACAAAAACTAGCTATTTCACATGCATATAAATCCCAAAGCTACCAGGAGCATAGCCATACTTCACAAGAGCTCACAAGTGTGGTCATAATCTCACATCCAACATATCATAGTGATCAAAGTATATGAGAGAAGCACATCCTCTAAAGCATATGATACAAATGCAGTCTATGATGCAAAGATGCTAAATATGATATGTTACATGAATGAAAATGCAAGATGTATATGTACATGAGATCCCAGACCCAAGCTTAAAAAGGAAAAACCACGCCAAGCTCACCCCACAAATGAGCAAAGGTAGCTTGGTCCAAAGGTTTAGTCAGGATACCTGCAAGCTGTTTTTGGGTTGGCACATGAATCAAGTCGACGTTTCCCTTCTCCACATTGTCTCTGAATAAGTGGTATCTCACCTCTATATGTTTGGTTCTGGAGTGTAGCACTGGATTTTTGGCAACACAAATGGCACTCGTGCTATTACACATGAGAGGAGCATGGGTGCACTCCTCACCAAAGTCACTCAAAGTATAGCTGATCCGAAGCATCTGGGAACAACAACTAGAAGCAGCTACATACTCGGCCTCTATGGTAGACTGAGCTACACTTGAATGTTTATGAGATGACCAAGAAACCAACGAGGAACCTAAGAACTGACAAGTACCCGAAGTCGATTTCCTATTGACATGACACCCTCCAAAGTTGGCATCCGAAAAACCAAGAAGCAAGAGAGAAGAGAATGCCGAGTACCAAAGCCCAAGCTCATAAGTATATAGAAGATACCTGATGATCTGCTTGACGGCCTGCTGATGCGACATCCTCGGCGATGCCTGAAAATGAGCGCACAGGCACACAGTGAACTGTATGTCCAGCCTCATCGCCGTCAAGAACAAGAGGGAGCCGATCATGCTTTGCTACTCCTTCTGGTCAACGGGCTCTCCTTCCTCGTCCGCGTCCAGTGCTATAGTCGTACTCATTGGTGTCGATAGGGGCTTGGAGTCGTTCATGTTGAACTTCTTGAGAATGTCCTTCGTGTACTTGTCTTAATGTACAAATGTTCCTTCCTTGGCCTGCTTTATCTGAAGCCCGAGAATGAACTGCAATTCCCCCATCATAGACATCTCGAATTCTTTGCTCATGTCCTATGCAAACCTTGCAACCAAAGAGCGAGCTTCATGGCTGATGGGATGCTCTTGCCGTTCTGCGGGCCCAGGGGCTACATCTGGTGGCTGTCATTGGCAGCTACCACGCACAGAGGGTCGTGCCACTGTGCTATCGCACCCTCCGCTTGAACCTGATGACCGTCGACCATGCACCCTTCATGGGGATGGTGATGGCCGACCCCCTGCCTTCGACCGTCGAGATTCAGCACAAGGTGAGATTGGTGGTGGGGGACGCCACGGCGCTGTGGCCGCCGGCCGGCCTTCTATCGATGCTCCCTAACGAGAACACCAAGCAGCTGGTGAGTGCCTTGATTCTTCCTTGATCTGTTCGGGTTCCCCTTTTGTGTTCTGATGGTCTGTCTGACAGCTGAAAGACGCATCCGTCTTGGCTGCTCTGCCCCTACCCCCGAAAGACAGGATGTGGAATCGCGCCAACACCGCCGTCCTCAAGAGACGGAAAGACCGTCTTGAGGCGTGTTATACGGAGGAGATCAAGAAGCGGGAGTGGAACAATGCCTGGGCAAAGAGGAGCAGATCCGGGGAGAGGTACGTCTCCTCAAATGAAGACTACTCACCATCGCCCAGCATGGAGACGACGGTAGCATGGACTGGGAGGCCCTAGACGTGACGCCCAGCAAGCTGTGGGAGGAGGCCCCAGCGGCATCGGTGGCGATCCCACCCTATCTGCAACACGAAAGGCCCAGCTCCAGCCAGAGGCCGTCGTCGTCAGGCGGGGCGCGAACAAGGATGCCCGGGACACGAGGTCCTGTCATTCCTCCCATTGCAACCAACACGAGCTGTGTGCTCATGCATCTTCTTCTGATCGTCACGACTCCAAGGAGCGGAGAGATCGTCGCCGGCGTTCTGACTCATTGTTGACAGTTGTTAAGTGCCAACTTTAGTCGTCAATATTCTCATGAAAATGGAGGTAAAGGCATTTCTTATACGCATTTTAGTTAAGAATATTGTAGTTCCACTTATCCTTGGAGACTATTTGATTGTAGGTAAATTAGCAAAAAACAGAGTGAGAAAGCACACCCTATGATCCAAGCATCTCAAGCTCAGCCAATGAGAGGCTGCCACATGGGAAGAACATGGGTCCATGACTTCATCAGTCCAAGGAAACACACTCTCAACCAATCACAAGCAAGTACATGGATCCATGGGCCCACTCGTGAAGGAAACATGACAACAATCACCGGACGCAACTATGTACCCACTAAGGGACCCACCTGGAAGCCACTGGAGGAAGTGGGCCCCAAGGGGAACCGACCTAGGGTCGGCCGACCCCTAGGTCGGCTGCACCCCTAGTGGGCCCCCTCATGCCCAGCTTCCACGTGTTGTCTCCTGGTTGGATCCTTAAGGCGGTGGACTGTGCGTCGGTGCTGCAAGAGGCCAGAATAGGGTGCCCACCTCCCCTACAAATAGAAGGGGAGGGGTCTCATTCTACACACACACCACTTGTGATTCACCTCTCTCCCTTTAGTTTCTAAGACAAGTGAATTAGGCTAAGGAGCTCCAATTTAGGTTCCAAGTCTACTTGGGATCTAGGTATGAACTCCATTTTATCTTGATTTCTTAGTATGAGTTTGATCTACTTCATTTATATAACTATTTCATATATGGTTGTGCTTGTATGTGTTCTTGATTTGTTCATGTGTTCTTTACATGTTCATCATTTAGAGGCTCGTGTTCTTGATGAACACTACCTTCGATCTAGTTGAAAGGGCACTTGAGCATGTTTCTTGTGTTTGTTCATAGTTTAGAGGCTCATGTTCTTCATGAACATGACCCTTTGATCTTGTCGATTAGACATAGAAAACATCATATCAGTTCGTGTGCATAGCCTGGTTTGATCTACTTAGTTTAAGCTTTTTGTGTTGCATGGAGTCAGTGTTTATGCTACGGTACTTGGTCTAAGTGGCTAGTTATCTGGTGGCTTCGGTCTAGGTCACATCAGCCCTAGGCAGCCCGGAGTCTAGCATCAACGTAGGCATGGTGCCTGGGTTTCTCTACTTCGTTAGATATGCAATGTTTCCCATGGTTTGGCAGGGGTAGGCCACGGTAGTGACAGCCGTTGGATCCCTAGTAATCACCTACATTTGGATTCACTATAGAAGTTCGTAAAGGTCTAGCACTGCAATGTGATTCTCAGCAGCTCGGGAGGTTAGCTTCCCTTGTACCTGGGTGCTAAACTGGCTTATCCATGCAATGCACGTGTGTGACTAACTTGTCTTACTAACCTTGTATGTTTAGTACATTAGAACCTAGAGCTAACTCTTAGTCTAACTACCTATGCCTAGTTATCTTGACGTGAATCATGTGTGTCACACTACCCTTATCATATACCTACCTTTACCCCTGCATGCGAGAACTTGTTTCTTCCCTTACTCATGACTTATATTCATTGCAATAGAGTAATAATTTTATCCGCAATTGCCTTCCATGGATTTGATGCCCTTGGAATACTTTGTTCCCTGGGGAAATGCTACAATGGTATATCCATGTGCTCGTAGATTCGTTTGTGATCGTTAGGATTACCACTAGACATTTCTGGCGCCGTTGCTAGAAACACATAAACTAGCAACGACCTTAAGAAATGCCAACAAGCATTTCTGGTGCCGTTGCCGGGGAAGGCACAGGATAAACATGATTACACTTTGTACATGTCTATAAGCATGATAGGATAGAACAATTCTCAATACAGGCTAACCTTGATTTGTCTTCTTTGTCTTTGGATGATAAAGACAGGTATTCGTAGTGTATGACTGGCTTCGACTTACTGCCAAATTTCACATAAGATCCAGAGTCACTTGTGAGGAAAGCTTGAGTTCATTTCGACTCTCCTCCTCGTACTTGTTCAGAAGTCGATCCAGCTTCCTTAGTGCCATCCACTTCAACCGCTATGGCCTAGAAGACACTCCATGAGTTTTCTACTCCTTCTGTTGACAAGGTCCTTAAGGGCCCTAATGTGGAAGTGGGCAACGAAAGCTTTGAGATCAAGTCAGGTTTCATTATGATGGTACAGGCCATCCCATTCTTTGGCAAGGACAATGAGGATGCAAATGCCCACTTGCAATAGTTCCTAGAGCTGTGCAGCACCTTCACCATAAGAGGGGTGAGTGAAGATGTTATTTGTCTTCGGCTGTTTACATTTTCTTTACTCAAGAAGGTGAAGCAGTGGTTCTACTTGAATCGTGTGAAGATAAATACTTGGGACAAATGCTCTATAGCGTTCCTCAAGAAGTTCTTCCTGTTAGGAAAAACCAATGCCCTTCATGGGAGAATCACAAACTTTCAGCAAACAGCATCAGAATTTATTTCAGGAGCATGAGAAAGGCTTCAAGAGTGGATCCTAGCCGGCCCCCACCATGGGATGGAAGATTGGCTCATTCTGCAAAGCTTTTATAATGGGCTGAGTCCAACAACCTGAGGCCATATTGATGTTGCTGCTGGAGGGGCTTTCTGCTCACTAACTATCAATGCTGCAACCACATTAATTAAAAAGATGGTTTGTAACCACGGGTGGAGCAATGATCAGATCCAACCACATCAGAGGGGTACGCATACTATCAAGGAAGCAGATATGCTAACGCCAAAATGGATCTCCTAATGAAAAGATTGATTGACTATGCTCATGAGAAAGCAGCCATGGCCACCACTACTCTACCCATGGATTCTCATATGAACTGTGAGGTATGTGGCAACACTGGGTATTTTAGGAATTATTGCCCTGAAACTTAGGAGGATGTGATGTTTGAGAGCCATGTGTGGTTCGAGGACCGGTGGATGGTTGCTTCCTGGTGTGATGAGTGATTGACAACGTGGTGTGGATTGACTCTTGGCTAAGTATTGCAGGTGCAGGTTGCGTCTTGACTGGTGTTGGTGCAGGTGAAGAACAAGTGCGAAAGGTCATTGTCGGTGAGGCCTCCAGGTGTGGAGAAGACAAGTAGGCTTGGTTCGAGGGACCCGGTGGCCAGCGCAGTCAAGTGCGGGCCGCATGGTGGCAAGAACAGCAAGACGAAGTCATGGACGGTTTCTTGGTTGAGCCTCAAAACCAAGGTCGAGCCGGGACAACGTGGGAGCCGAGTCATGAGTGGTGATTGGCGGAGGCTACACCGAGTTCGCGGGGTTTGCAGTGGTTCACCAGAAAACCACTGGGTTACTCGGTTGAGCCACAAAACCGAAGCCGAAGACTCGACGAGGAGGTGTGGCCACCCAGGAGGGGTGGTCTGACCGCCCGGGTCGTAACCACCGAGAAGCTTTGAAGCGGAGGACACGCGTCGGGATCGCAAGGCTTGTGTCGAGGCTAAGCAGGCTTGCGGTCGCTAGGCATCCGTCCGATTGTGAAAATCTGAAGACTTCCAAATTCACCCTTGAGGGGCATGTATCCCTAGTTATATAGTAAGGGTAGTTTAGTCTTTTGGTTGCCCCCATATAAACACTTGGAGGGATGGATGGCAGCCAACTCTTGGAACCCTAGCTCATTTTCCTTTGTCATTTTAGTTTATATTTTTCCTCTAGTTTTTCTAGGACTAGATTGAGTGCTTCATGTGAGATCTAGAGAGAGGGATGGATGATCGGGTGGCAAGCTAAACCTTGTACGAACCTTCATGGTATGTATAGATGATTCGGTGTGGTTCCTCAAGGCCTTGTGTTGCCTCTCCTGTTTTTCTTTTTGGTGATTTTCGGAGCTCTTTCTTGTGATTTTTGTGGCGGAGTTTTGAGGGTGATTTCTTGCGGGATTCTTGTTGGGTGTCACGTATGAGGACCTTGTGCCTCTTTGGGTGGTGACTTTTCCCCAAGAACTCCCTTGAATCGACATCGATTTGGTGGTTTTTCGAGTTGCTCGAGTTCATGACCTAGAGGGCCAAGATCCGCGATTCCCTTTGATTGCAAGCATTTCGGTTCGATTCCTTTGGTGGAGAGCTTGCCCAGGAGGTAACCCAGGCATTCCCGAAGTCTTGCTGCAATCTGTGGGGTGAATCGGGAGATCGGGCGATGGGAAGTTGAGGTTTGACCCGCGGCCAAGTTTTCTGGGAGGGGCGGTCTAACCGCCATAGGGGACGGTCTAACCGCCCTGGACCTTCCATGCGCAAGTTTTGGTTTTGCCTGATTTTCCTCTGTGAGTTCATTCGCCTTGATCAGAGGAGCGTTCTGGTGAAATCTTGGTTCGTTTCGGCGCTGTTTGCTAGGAGTTCTCGCCTTCAGTTCGTTGCTGGGTACAGGAGGTTAGACCGCCTGTGGTAGCTGGTCTAACCGCCCCTAGGCCCCTGGGTGGAGTTTCGGTTTTCACCAAGATTTTCTGGTAGCTTGCTTGGCCTTGACCAGAGGATCCTGCTGGTGAAACCGTGGGGAGTTTTGGAGCTCGAAAGAGGTGTTTCGGAGGATTTCTTGGTTACCAGGTGGAGGCGGTCAAACCGCCCCCCATACCCGGTCTAACCGCCCCCTCCAGGCAGGCAGGTTCTGGGTTGTTTCTGCTACCGTGTGTGCGTAGGAGTTGTGGCTGCAGGTAGTGTTTGTTCCTAGGACCAGTAGCACTCCAGTGGCTACGTGGTTTTGGCAAACGGAAGGTTGCGTGCGGAGAGTGTGATTTTGGGTATCCGACTAAGTTCATCTTGTTGGAGAAGTTATCTCCCTCGAGAAGAATTTTTATCGGCTCCCATTCACTCCCCCCCCCCTTCTCTGGTCGCCATTCTAGTCCTTCAAGTGGTATCAGAGCCGGTTACGGATCTTCGGATTCTAACCAGTCTAAGATCCAAGGATGGCGTACCAGGAATAGGGTTCGGGTCCTCCGCACTTCGATGGCAAAAACTACCAGATGTGGCAGAGGCAGATGGCGGCGTTCCTCCGCGGTAAGGGTCAGATCCTTTGGGATGTCACGGTGAACACAGCTTATGTTCATCTAATGAACTTCCTTGCTCCGGGATCGAGAGACATGTTCGACGCCAACAATAAGGCGGTCGACTACTTGTTTCGTGCTCTGTGTCAGTCCGAATTCGATCGGGTTCAGACAGAGGACTTAGCTTGTAGGATTTGGTTGGAGCTGAAGAATGCTCATGCTGGGAATGCTGAGGTTCAGGCACGGTTGTATGCGACTTACCGGAGAGAGTACGAGAACTTCACTCATCTCCCTGGTGAGTCTATTGATACCTTGTTCCAGCAGTTCACGGTGGTTGTAAACAACATGAGGGCCAATGTCGACGTCCTCCCGTACGATGACCATGATAGGGCTATGAAGCTCTTACACGCGCTGGATCGTACCGTGTGGGATGGAAAGGTCGAGGCCATACTTGAGTCCGAGAAGTACACCACTCTGACGCTGAACGAGCTGTTTTCTAAGCTCAAGTCTACTGAGGTTGATCGTGGTTTGACAGCCCATCTTGAGAGCCTGACTGACTCCCATAGTCTTGCTCTCGTCGGTGGCAAAGTGGCTAAGTCTAACGCTAACACATCCTCCAGGATGTACTCTCTATCTTCTTTGATGTCTTTGCCAGACGAGGAGTTCGACGTGCTTGGAGAGGACGAGCTGGCGTTGCTGACCAGGCGGTTCGAGAGGCTGCACGAGAACCGGGTGAACACGAGGAGGACAGCACGGACGTGCTTTCAGTGCGGCAAGCCGGGACACTTCGTCGCTGACTGCCCGGAGAATACGGAGAACAAGGATGGCTACAAGGACAGCTACAAGCACCGGTCGAGAAAGGACGCCAAGTACCGATCGAGGCGCGATCACAAGCAAAGAACAAGCACAAGGACGAGCGACGGTCGAGGAAGAAGGACGGCTGCGGCAGGAAGGCCCGAGCGATGGTCGAAGCGAGCGACGTCGACTCCAGCTCCGCCTACTCTTCCTCGAGCTCGAGTAGCAGTGAAGACGAAGGTGATCGGCACAAGAACAAGAAGTCATCCAAGAACTTGAGCGGGCTGAGCTGCTACGCGAGAGATGGCTTCTGCGGCATGGCTCGTAGCTCCGGCAGCAAGAAGAGTTACCAGAGTGACTCAGACTCGGACTCCGAGGATGAGGTACGTGATGAGCTTCCCTTCTTGCGTGAGGAGAACGAGCGTCTTGGCAAGTTGCTTGATAATCGTGATGACATGCTTAGAGAGGCCAAGAAGATGAGAAAAGAACTTAGGGCCTCACTAGAAGATGCTAGGAACCGTGTGGCTGAGCTAGAAACCCAGAACTTAGATGCTAAGCTTGAGATTGATTCGCTTAAGGCTTCACCTGTGGTTTCTGATGAGATTGATTGTTGTGATTGCTCTGTTTACCTAGCTGATCTTACTGCTCTTAAGGATAAGCATGATTCTACTTGTGATGAACTAGATGTGCTTAGGGTTGAAGTGGCTGAGCTTAAGTCTAGACCTGCTTTGCTAGGTGCTTGCACTTCTTGCCCTGTTTTGCATGGAAAGATTGATGAGATGCATGCTTATACTGATTCGCTTGAGGCTAAGCTGAAAGAACCTGTTCCCACTTCTTGCTCTACTTGTCAAGTGCTTGCTTTGAAAAATTTGGAACTTGCACATTATGTGGATCGCTTGCAGGATGAGAATGATGAGTTGAGAAAAATGATGGGTTGGCTGTCGGGTCATGAACCACAACTTAGGATGATGATAGAGGCATACAAGCGCTATGATGGGCAAGCGCTTGGTTCGGAGAAGGTTGGAGAGTGTAGTGGTGAGGGAGAAGAGAAAATTGGTGATATCCCAGCTCCACCAAAAACCTTCCACAAAAATGCCTATGCTCCTAAGCCCAACCCACTGAGAAACAAACTTGACACAACCCCAGATCCTCCCATATTTCCTCACCCAACAAATGATTTCCAAAAACCAGTGAAGTTTGTGAGCTCCAAGGAGAGTGAGATTGGAAAGAAGGAGGGTGAGAAGTCGAGTGAGGAGAAACCAAGTGAGCAGCCCAAACCCAAGCCTAAACCTAAGCTCATACGGTTTCATTGTGACTATTGTGGGAGAGATGGTCACAAGGGTGAGTTTTGCTTCAAGAGGAAGCGTGAGGAGAGAATGGCTAAGGAGTGGGCTAACAAGGACAGGTACCACTCTTCTCATAGTGTACCTGAGCCTTGTATGCCACTGCCCAGGGGTAAGGCGGTCGTGAGAAGTGTTCCGGCATGGGGAGATGCGAGTTCCCGCAGCCGAGGTGGTTTTTTGGAGAGGGCGGTCAGAGTGGCCTGGAGGGGCGGTCAGACCGGCCCTGCCCAGAGGGGGGCGGTTAGACCGACCTAGCTAGGCGGTCAGACCGCCCCCCCAGAATTCTGGGCGGTTTGGTTTTTGAGGTGGCGAGTGAGTGGTTTCAGTTCTGGTGGTCGTGGTCCTGGTGGTTGGCATGGTGAGTCTGGTGGTGTTCAGTTTGCTAGACGTTCTCCTACTCGTGCTCAATACAATGGTGGGAGAGGTCGTGGCTTTGAGTCGGAGAGGAGCAACGGCCCACGGTCTTCCTTTTGTGGCTTTCGTTCTCCTCCAGCGAGACAGGGGTGGTTCCCTCGTGGTAGTTCACGTGGTGTTAGCTTTGATAGGCGTGATGATTTGGTTTGTGCTAACCCCACTTTGGAGCAAATGGCTCAGCACTGGTTTTACTCTTTTGGTACTAACCCCAGCGTAGAGTCGTTTGTTCACTCACGTTCTCATTTTTGAATTTCAGGTGGGAGATTTGAGGAACGTTAGGTTGATTGACTCCGGTTGCTCGAGGCATATGACCGGAGACAAGGGGTGGTTCTCAAGTCTCATCCCGGTGGTGTCCAAGACATACATCACCTTTGGGGACAATAGGCGAGGGTGTGTGTTGTCAGAAGGTGAGATTAAGGTAAGTGACAAGGTCACTCTCAGGCGCGTTGCTCTTGTTCAATCGCTCGGGTTCAATTTGCTTTCGGTGTCCCAGCTTTTGGATGAGGGCTTTGAGGTGTTGTTTCAGCCTGGTGGTTCTCAGATTTTGGATTCTCGAGGGGACCTAGTGTGCATGGTCGTTCCCGAGGGTCAAGTGTTTCGAGCTGATTTTTCTCAGTCTTCTGGTGTGGAGCGTTGTTTCTTTGCTGGATCTTCGAGTGAGTTGTGGAAGTGGCATAGGAAGTTGGGTCAATTAAGCTTTGACCTTTTGTCTCGCTTGAGTAAACTCAATTTGGTCCGAGGATTGCCACGGCTGAGGTTTGAAAAAGAGTTGGTTTGTGCGCCGTGTCGGCATGCTAAGATGGTAGCTTCTTCCCATCCACCCCTCACCGATGTGATGACGGAGCGTCCATGCGAGCTGCTCCATATGGACCTTGTTGGCCCAGCTCGTGTGCGATCTGTGGGTGGGAAGTGGTACGTCCTGGTTGTGGTGGACGACTACTCTCGGTATGCGTGGGTTTTCTTTCTTGAGGAGAAAGGGGAGACGTTTGGTTTTGTTCGAGATCTTGTCTTGAGGTTGAGAAATGAGAGGCATGGAGATGCCATACGAGCGATCTGCAGTGACAATGGCTCAGAATTTAAAAACTCTCGCTTCGAAACCTTTTGCCATGACTTGGGTCTTGAACACCAGTTTTCGAGTCCATATATGCCTCCCCAGAACGGCGTGGTCGAAAGGAAAAACAGAACCTTGTGCGAGATGGCTCGAACGATGCTCGATGAGCATAGGACTCCGAGGAGGTTCTGGGCTGAGGCGGTGAATACCGCGTGCTATGTGTCGAACAGGATTTACCTCAGGGTGCATAAGAAGAAAACATGCTATGAGTTGATGCACGGGCGCACACCCAAGGTGAGTCACTTTCACGTGTTTGGGTGCAAATGCTTCATCCTGAAAAAATTTAAGAAGTTGGACAAGTTCAAGGCTAGATCTGTCGATGGCATTTTCTTTGGTTACACATCTCATTCTAGAGCCTTTCGAGTGCTCAACCTTGAAACTAACCAAATCGTGGAGACTTGCGAGGTAACCTTCGACGAGACACAGCCACGTAGTCAGCTTGTTTTTGAGTATGCAGGTGACGACGAACTTGGCGAGGAGATTTTCCAGGAGGAGGAGCATGAACATGGAGATAATGAAGACGGCGGTGTGGTGCCCGAGGCTGAGCATGTACCTAGTACTTCGACTATGGTGGTGAACGGTCCTTCTCCCACACCTAAAGCGACAAACCCAGATCAAGGCGAAGCTGCTGTTGAGGGGGAGGTAGCATCAAGGCGAGAACCTCCCCGGTGAGTTCAAGTGGATCACCCAGCTTTGAGAATCATCGGCGACATGAACGAACATACTACACGGTCGAGGGTTCGAAACAATTCTCATTTCGCTCATCCTGCTTTTGTTGCCACTTTTGAGCCCAAGGACATTGGACACGCGCTATCTGACCACAATTGGGTTCATTCGATGCATGAGGAGTTGGAGAATTTTGAGAGAAACCAAGTTTGGGAGTTGGTTGACCCTCCCCCAGGGTTTAAGCCGATTGGGACAAAATGGGTGTGGAAGAACAAAGAAGGAGAGAAAGGAGAAGTGGTGAGAAACAAGTCAAGGCTTGTTGCTCAGGGGTACTCACAGAAAGAGGGGATCGACTACAAGGATACCTTTGCTCCCGTAGCTCATTTGGAGGCGATCAGGATCCTTCTAGCCTTTTCCGTGGCTAAAGGGTTCAAGTTGTAACAGATGGATGTCAAGAATGCTTTCCTAAATGGTGTTTTTGAAGAAGTAGTATATGTGAGGCAACCACCGGGGTTTGAGAGTGAGAAGTACCCCCACAGGGTGTACAAGTTGAGGAAGGCGTTGTATGGGTTGAAGCAGGCGCCTAGAGCGTGGTATGGTAGGTTGAGGGGGTTCCTGTTTGAGCGAGGGTTTGAGATGGGGAAGGTCGATCAGACTTTGTTTCTCCTCAGGCAGGGCAAAGATATCCTGATGGTGCAGCTATACGTGGATGATATTGTCTTTGGTGGCTCGTCTAACTCTCTTGTTGCAAGGTTTGCAGAAGACATGAGTAGGGAATTTGAGATGAACATGATGGGTGAGTTGCAGTTCTTCCTCGGCCTCCAGATCAAGCAATCAAAGGAAGGAACATTCGTGCACCAAGCCAAGTACACCAAGGACATTGTGAGGAAGTTCAAGATGGAGGACTCCAAGGCTATGGCGACACCTATGAGTACGACCACAGCTCTTGATGCGGATGAGGACGGTGAACACGTGGACCAGAAGGAGTACCGAAGCATGATCGAGTCACTCCTCTACTTGACGGCGACGAGGCCGGACATCCAATTCTCGGTATGTCTGTGCGCTCGTTTTCAAGCGTCTCCGAGGACTTCACATCGGCAAGCAGTCAAGCGCATATTCAGGTATTTGCGACACACTCCCGACTTCGGCCTTTGGTACTCCGCGTCTTCTTCTTTGGCTCTTCATGGATTTTCCGACGCGGATTTTGCCGGGTGTCGGTTGGATACGAAGTCCACTTCTGGGACTTGCCAGTTCTTCGGTTCTTCTTTGGTGTCTTGGTCTTCCCGCAAACAGTCGAGTGTTGCTCAATCTACAACCGAAGCCGAATACGTTGCCGCAGCTAGTTGTTGTTCTCAGCTCCTTTGGATCACATACACCATGAGTGACTTTGGTGGGGAGTATACCCATGTTCCACTTCAATGTGATAGCACAAGTGCCATAAGTGTTGCAAAGAACCCACTGCTCCATTCTAAAACCAAGCACATAGAAGTGAGGTATCATTTCCTGAGAGACAACGTAGAGAAAGGAAAAATCTCCTTGATCCATGTACCCACACATGACCAGCTAGCCGATATTTTCACCAAACCCCTGGATCAAGCAACTTTCACTTGTTTGCGGGGGGAGCTTGGTGTTTGTTTGATTTCTTGAGTTGGGTGTGTGGGAGCTCCTTTGTAGCATATGTGTAGCTTTTCTTTGTGCATTTCTTGCATTTGTATCATGATGTATAGTCATCTTTGTATAATAGCTTGCATGCATTTTGTATCATATGCATTATGTAGGAAAAGCTTCTCTTATATACATTGTTCACCATGGTATGATATATATGTTCTTGTGAGCTAGTTTGGTAAGCTACGATTAGTTTGGCTTAGCTCTTGATGATCTTGATTTATATCCATGGTTGCTAGCTATGTCTTTTGAAAAATCCTATATGTATGCTCTCTTGTGGGTAAATGCCTTTATATGATCTTGACATGTTTCAGTGGCTTGGCTATGCTTAATTTGTGGTTGGATAGCTTATTTTGATCATATGGGGCCAAAGGCTCATTTGCCATCATGAATGTTTAGCCCCCGGCTTCATCTTGTGGAGGGGCATAAGTTCCTTTTTGTCGCAAAGACATTTCATGTACCAATTATAAATCTGAAAATGAAATGTAAATTGCTTGGAAAATATGCTCCCATGTCATATGTGCTTAATTTACTTGCTTTTGGGTGCTAAACCGTTGCATGTTGCTTACCAATGAGAAGTCTCATATTTAGAAGTAAGCACATGGCTCGGTGGCTTTGACATGACATGAGGTGCTTGTGGGTGTTTATGATGGTCTTATGCTTAGAATGGTTGTCCTAGCATGAAGTTTGTGTGACTTTGCCATTTTGACATGTTTTGCTCATGTTTAGGACTTTGCTCATGAGAGGGTATTTTTTCGCAAAAATGGTCAA
Organism: Cenchrus fungigraminus; assembly: GCA_036936925.1. Classification (NCBI taxonomy): domain Eukaryota; kingdom Viridiplantae; phylum Streptophyta; class Magnoliopsida; order Poales; family Poaceae; genus Cenchrus; species Cenchrus fungigraminus. Next base: position 90,491,045 of record CM072770.1, on the reverse strand, counting down.
TTCTATCTTAGCTTTGCCCAATGGTTGTGAAACTTGGTGATCTTGTAGTTTTTGTCCATACGAAGCTATAAAGTATCTAACTTGCTCATTTGGATATGTGTAGCATGCTATGATGAATTTTGTCTATTTGAGAAGCTATATGCTGAAACTTTTCGCATTTTGCCTTGATTCATGCATTCTCAACAAGGGGGAGAAGTTTGGGCATGATTTAGGCACCTGGGAGCATTTGGAAGGTGTTCCAAGTGGTTCGGGCAGTTTTTGAAAAGTTTGGTGCAGGGCCGGTTTCTTGGGGCGGTCTAACCGCCCCCCAAGCGGTTAGATCCCAGAGGGGCGGTCTAACCGCCCTGGGCAGAGGTGCAGGAGTTTGCTCCTTGTTTGCATTCCCATGTTGCATTGCTGCATTGGTTCAGGGGGAGTGTGCTTTGGCTCAGGGGGAGCTTGCATATGTGCAGGGGGAGCTTCTTGCGTGAGTCTGTGGTTTGCGGCCTTGTGTGCCTTTGGTGGTCTTTGCTCTTTGTGTGAGCTTGTATTGTCTCGGTTGTGTCGAGCCGTTGCCCTTGCCTAAGGGGACCGAGAATTTCTTTCTTCAAGTGATCTTGCTCTTTGCTTTCCTTTGGCTTTCGATCGCTTGTTGAAGTTTCTTTTAGTCATTTCTTTTCTTTTCCTTTTCTCTTTGGTTACCAATCATGTGTGTTGTCAATGCACTCATCAAGGGGGAGATTGAGAGCCATGTGTGGTTCGAGGACCGGTGGATGGTTGCTTCCTGGTGTGATGAGTGATTGACAACGTGGTGTGGACTGACTCTTGGCTAAGTATTGCAGGTGCAGGTTGCGGCTTGACTGGTGCAGGTGCAGGTGAAGAACAAGCGCGAAAGGTCGTTGCCGGTGAGGCCTCCAGGTGTGGAGAAGACAAGTAGGCTTGGTTCGAGGGACCCGGTAGCCAGCGGAGTCAAGTGCGGGCCGCATGGTGGCAAGAACAGCAAGACGAAGTCATGGACGGTTTCTTGGTTGAGCCTCAAAACCAAGGTCGAGCCGGGACAATGTGGGAGCCGAGTCATGAGTGGTGATTGGCGGAGGCTACACCGAGTTCGCGGGGTTTGCAGTGGTTCACCAGAAAATCACTGGGTTACTCGGTTGAGCCACAAAACCGAAGCCGAAGACTCGACGAGGAGGTGTGGCCACCCAGGCCGGTTCAACCGCCCAGGAGGGGCGGTCAGACCGCTTGAGCCGGTCTAACCGCCCAGGGGGGCGGTCTGACCGCCCGGGTCGCAGCCGCCGAGAAGCTTCAAAGCGGAGGACACGCGTCGGGATCGCAAGGCTTGCGTCGAGGCTAAGCAGGCTTGCAGTCGCTGGCCATCCGTCCGATGGTGAAAATCTGAAGACTTCCAAATTCACCCTTGAGGGGCATGTATCCCTAGTTATCTAGTAAGGGTAGTTTAGTCTTTTGGTTGCCCCCATATAAACACTTGGAGGGATGGATGGCAGCCAACTCTTGGAACCCTAGCTCATTTTCCTTTGTCATTTTCATTTGTATTTTTCTTCTAGTTTTTCTGGGACTAGCTTTAGTGCTTCATGTGAAATCTAGAGAGAGGGATGAATGACCGGGTGGCAAGCTAGACCTTGTACGAACCTTCATGGTATGTATAGATGATTCGGCGTGGTTCCTCAAGGCCTTGTGTTGCCTCTCCCGTTTTTCTTTTTGGTGATTTTCGGAGCTCTTTCTTGTGATTTTCGTGGCGGAGTTTTGAGGGTGAATTCTTGGGGGATTCTTGTTGGGTGTCATGTATGAGGACCTTGTGCCTCTTTGGGTGGTGACTTTGCCCCAAGAACTCCCTTGAATCGACCTCGATTTGGTGGTTTTTCGAGTTGCTCGAGTTCATGACCTAGAGGGCCAAGATCCGCGATTCCCTTTGATTGCAAGTGTTTCGGTTCGATTCCTTTGGTGGAGAGGTTGCCCAGGAGGTAACCCAGGCATTCCTGAAGTCTTGCTGCAATCCGTGGGGTGAATCGGGAGATCAGGCGATGGGAAGTTGAGGTTTGACCCGCGGCCAAGTTTTCTGGGAGGGGCGGTCTAACCGCCATAGGGGGGCGGTCTAACCGCCCTGGACCTTTCAGGTGCAAGTTTTGGTTTTGCCGGATTTTCCTCTGTGAGTTCGTTCGCCTTGATCAGAGGAGCGTTCTAGTGAAATCTTAGTTCGTTTCGGCGCTGTTTGCTAGGAGTTCTTGCCTTGAGTTCGTTGCTGGGTACAGGAGGTTAGACCGCCCGTGGTAGCCGGTCTAACCGCCCCTAGGACCCTGGGTGGAGTTTCGGTTTTCGCCAAGATTTTCTGGTAGCTTGCTTGGCCTTGACCAGAGGATCCTGCTGGTGAAACCATGGGGAGTTTTGGAGCTCGGAAGAGGTGTTTCGGAGGATTTCTTGGTTACCAGGTGGATGCGGTCTAACCGCCCCCCATACCCGGTCTAACCGCCCCCTCCAGGGAGGCAGCTTCCGGGTTGTTTCCGCTGCCGTGTGTGCATAGGAGTTGTGGCTGCAGGTAGTGTTTGTTCCTAGGACCAGTAGCACTCCAGTGGCTACGTGGTTTTGGCAAACGGAAGGTTGCGTGCGGAGAGTGTGATTTTGGGTATCCGACTAAGTTCATCTTGTTGGAGAAGTTATCTCCCTCGAGAAGAATTTTTATCGGCTCCCATTCACTCCCCCCCTCTCTGGTCGCCAGTTCTGGTCCTTCAATGTTCATGAATGCAACAACAACAATGATTATTGTCCACAGGGAGGTCAATCGTGGAATCAACACCCTTATTATCAAGGAGGCAACCAAGGTAATTCTTTCAACCCAAACCAGCCTTCCTTGAGAGATCTTGTTTATGGGCAGGCTAAAGGTAATGACAATGTTAATAAGAAGTTAGTCGCCTATGATAAAACTTTGGAGAACCTCAACAACAAACTTGATGGTCTTTCTTCCACCTTGAAGAATCAGCTGAGTTTCAATAAAATGCTTGAATCTCAATTAGCTAAGCTAGTTGCTTTGGTTCCTCCTATTGAAAATGCCAATGTGGTGACCACGAGGGGTGGTAAGACCACTTGCGATCCAACACATCCTAACCATGTGGGAAATGACAAGAGGGGTGAGGTAGAAGTTGAGGACACCAGTGACCACTCATCTGATGAAGAAGCATTACCACCAGTGAAGAGGGAACTGGCTCAAGAGAGAGTTCCCGAGAAACCAGTAACGGCACCAGAGATTATCGAGAACAATGTATTGCCATTCCCTCAGAGGAACATGAAGACAACGGTGGATGAGCAATTCACTCGCTTCGTGGAGATGATTCAGAAGGTCTACATTAATGTGTCATTGCTTGAGGCAATACGGGTGCCTACGTACACGCGTTATCTCAAGGATATTTTTACAAGAAGTGAGCTCTGCCCACTATGGAAGTGTTCAAGCTCACCGAAGAATGCAGTGCGGCCATACTCAACCGTCTTCCTAAGAAGAAGAAGGACCTAGGGTGCCCCACGATCACATGCATGACCGGGCCACAACATTTCGACCAAGCCTTATGCAACCTTGGGGCCAGTGTCAGCGTTATGCCCAAGGTAGTCTTCGTCTGCTTGAACTACACAAAATTGACCCCTACTTCCTTGCACTTGCAGCTGGCTGATTCAACAATCCGGTACCTGGTGGGGATAGCTGAAGATACTCTAGTGAAAAACCGGGATAGCTTTGTCCCCGTTGACTTCTGAGGACCTGTGTGGTTTGAGGACCGGTGGATGGTCGCTTCCTGGTGAGATGAGTGATTGACAACGTTGTATAGACTAACTCTTAGCTAAGTATTGCAGGTGCAGGTTGCCGCTTGATTGGTGTTGGTGTAGGTGAAGAACAAGTGCGAAAGGTCTATGCTAGTGGGCCTCCAGGTCTGGAGCAGATAAGTAGGCTTGGTTTTAGGGACCTGGTGGCCAACGGGATCAAGTGCGGGTCACATGGTGGTAAGAACAGGAAGACGAAGTTGTGGACGGTTTCTTGTTTGAGCATCAAAACCAAGGTCGAGCCGGGACGACGTGGGGGCCAAGTCCGTAGGGTTTTCAATGGTTCACCATAAAACCACTAGGTTCGTTGGCTGAGCCACAAAGCCAAGGCTGAAGACTCGATGTGGCTGTCAGGCCAAAACCAGTTTGACCGGTTGGTGAAACCGGTCTGACCGGTTTGGGGTCGCAAGGCTCGAGACGCTTCGAAGCGGAGGACACACGTCGGGATCGCAAGGCTTGCATCAAGGCTAAGCAAGGTGCGGTCGCCGGGCATCGGTCCGATGGTGCGACGACGAAGATTTCCCAAAGTGCCCTTCGGGGGCGTGTATCTTAGTATTATGTAATTGGGGTAGTTTCGTCTTTCGGTTGCCTCCATATAATCCAAGTGGTGAGAGGATGGCAGCCATCTCTTGGAACCCTAGCTCATTTGCTTTTGTTATTTTCCCTTCCTATTTTTCTTAGGATTTTCTATAGGACTAGCTTGAGAGCTTCATGGTGAGATCTTTGGATAGGGATGGATTATCGAGAGGCAAGCTAGACCTTGTATGAATCTTTCTTGTTATGTATAGAAGGTTCGGCGTGATTCCTCAAGGCCTTTTGTTGTCTCTCCTGTTTTCTCTTTTCGGTGATTTTCAGAGGCTTTTTCGGTGGATTTTCGTGGAGGGATTTTGAGGGCATTTCTTTGTGGGATTTGTTGTGGGAGTCACACATGAGGACCTTGTGCCTCTTTCATTGGTGACCTTGCCCCTCCAAACCTGTGGAAAGCTCTTCGATTCGGTGGTTTTTGGTGGAGCCTGAGCTCTTGAGGTTGAGCCATGAGATTTGCGATTCCCCGTGATTGAGAGCGTTTTGGTGGAATTCCTTTGAGGGAGAGGTCGTCCACGAGGTGACCAAGGCATCCCCAAATTTTTGCTACAATCCATTGGGTGAATCAGGAGATCGATTGGTTGGAAGTTTGAGTTTGTCCCGTGGTTTGAGTTCTTCCCGTGCTGTCCTGGAAAAACCGGTCTGACCGGTTTGGAGACCAGTTTGGTCAACGCCTTGGCCAAGGTGTGTTTTTGGGGGGGGAGCTCTTCTGGGAACAAGTTTCCTTTTGGTAGAAGAAGCTCTTGTCCATGTTTCGTGAAGTTTCGAGTTCGTTTGCTCTAGTTTTGGGATTTTGAGTTGGAGCTCCCTAGGCGAAACAGGTCTGACCGGTTTTGGTGTGTTGGATTTTGGCTAAGTCTGGCAAAACCAGTCTAACCGGTTAGGCAAAGAGGTCTGACCGGTTTCAGGTGACTTAGTTGTTTTCTTCCCTTGCAAATCCGGTTTGACCGGTTTGTGAAACCGACCTAACCGGTTTTAGCTCCAGCAGCTGTGCTCGAGTTGTTTTCCACTGCGTGTATTCGAGTGTTGGTTGGCGGAGTCTTGTTCCTAGGTCTAGTAGCACTTCAGTGGCTACGTGGATTTGGCAAGAGAAGTGCGTGGAGGTCACCGAGTGATCTTGGGTTCATAGGCCGAATTCTTGTGTAGAATTTTTATCGACTCCTATTCACTCCCTCCCCCTCTCTGGTTCATCTTTCCAGTCCTTCAAGTGGTATCAAAGCCGGTTACAGGTCTTTGTTAACTCCAACGAGTCTAAGATCCAAAGATGGCGTACCAGGATAGGGGATCGGGTCCTCCGCACTTTGATGAGAAGAACTACCAGATGTGGCAGAGGCGGATGTCCGCTTTCCTTCGCGGCAAGGGTCAGATCCTTTGAGATGTCACAGAGAACACAGCTTTTGTTCATCTTGTGAACTTCCTTGCTCCAGGATCGAGGGATATGCACGACGCCAACAATAAGGCGGTCGACTACTTGTTTCACGCTCTCTGTCAATCTGAATTTGATCGGGTTCAGGCAGGGGATTTGGCTTGCAAGATTTGGGAAAAGCTTAAGGTGGCTCATGCTGGGAACAGTCAGGCTCGGTTGTTTGCGACTTACTGGATAGAGTACGAGAACTTCACTCATCTCCCCGGTGAGTCCATAGACACGATGTTCCAGCGACTCACGGTGATTGTGAACAATATGAGGGCCAATGTGATCGTGCTCTCGTACGATGATCATGACAGGGCTGTGCAGCTCTTGCACTCGCTGGATCGTACCATTTGGGGAGAAAAGGTCGAGGCCATCTTGGAGTCGGGCACGTATGAGACCCTTACGGTGGATGATCTGTTCTCTAAGCTCAAGTCGGCTAAGGTGGACCGTGGGGTGACAGCCAAGATTGAGAGCCTGACTGACTCACACAGGCTCGCTCTGGTCTCTGTTTCGGGTGTTAGGACTAACGCTAACCCATCCTCCATGATGTGCTCTTTGTCCTCTTTGATGTCTTTGCCAGATGAGGAGTTCGACATGCTTGGAGAGGACGAGCTGGCGCTGTTGACACAGAGATTCAAGAGGATGCACGAGAACCAGGTGAACTCAAGGAGGAACTCGAGGGTGTGCTTCAAGTGTGGCAAGAATTGACACTTTTTCGCCGAGTGCCGGAAGATGAACGACGACCACAAGCACAAGTCCAAGGACAAGGGAAGAAGGTCCAAGAAGAAGGATCATGGACATGGGAGGAAGGCACGGACCCGAGAGAAGATCAAGAGGTCGAGCGACGTCGACTACGACTCCGAGAACACGTCATCAAGCTCAAGAGATGATGAAGAAAAGGGCAACAAGAGGAAGGAGGAGGGGGAGAAGAAGGAGGAGGAGGAGGAGCAGAAGAACCTCGGCAAGTACCTCAACGGTCTTTGTTGTGCTGCAAGCAAGTCTCTGAGAAGCTGCAGTAGAAAGGACGGATTTTGCGGCATGGGTGCACAGCTTCGGCAGCAAGAGAAGCCAGAAGGACGCCTCAGACTCAGATTCTGAGGATGAGGTATGAGATGAGCTCTTTTCCTTGCGCAAGGAGAATGAGGAGTTGGTTGACTTGCTTGATAACCGCGATCACCTGCTTAGAGAGGTTAAGAAGCTTAGGAAAGAGCTAAGGGCTTTGCTTGAATATGCTAGGAATAGAGTGGATGAGCTAGAAATATGGATTCTTGATGTGAAGCTTTAGATAGATTCGCTTAAGGCTAGCCTTGTTGTTTCTGATGAGGTTGATTGTGGTGACTGCTCTGTTTTTCTAGCGGATTTGACTGCCCTTAAGGAAAAGCATGCCTCCAAGTGTGACGAACTAGATGTTGTTGACGGTCCTTACAACAAAAATTCCACCGTCAAAACCTCGGGTTCGAGAGGAGTATATGACAAGTTTCATGCACATTTTTAGTACTAATAAAGTTCCACGACTTGTGTTGTGATTTTCATAGGTAGGTACACATTTTGGGAGAATTTGGGACCAACGTGCCACATATGCTAGGCACGGCCGAACCACCAGGCACGGCCGGCCCTGCAGGTGCAGCCGGCCTGGCAGGTGCGGCTGGCCCTGCAGGTGCGGTCGGCCCTGCCAGGTGCGGCCGGCCCTGCCCCGTGGCACGTCTCCGGTCCAGAGCACCCCCTCTCCCGCGAGCACAACTTGGACGAGCATGATCACTGAAGAAACGTCGGTTTGATCAAATGGTGGAGGCTAGGATCACTTGGATCAATTGGTCCACTTATCCGATCGCTCAACCGCCACAACCGTCATCCAGAGGCAATCCTAGGCGTCCCTGAGCACGGTCGGTACATCACACGACGTGGGATAGGGCCGGCCGCACCTATCAACCGGCGCGCCGGGCGAAACCGACCCAAGGAGCCGACCTACGACAACCTCAGGAGCAGGGATCAGGAGCGTCCAAGGTGAGAGGCGGCGGATCACAGGGCCGGCCGTGCCTAGAGGTGCGGCAGCACCTGGCATCTGGCCCCCCTGCGCTCCACTGACCTCCCTTGCCTATAAAAGGCACCTCCCACTCGCTGGAACGGACACACAACGCAGGAGCATCTCCATTTCTCTCTTTTGTTCACTTAGAGTAGGATTAGTGTAGCTTGGGAGTTAGAGTCGAGTCGAGCTAGTCTCGGGGTTCCGGAGGAGTCTTCTTCAGGGTTCCGGTACTACTCTTGTATCCTTTCTTTGTTTAGACTCAAGTACAATTCAAGTTATCTTTCTATCTTACCTTTCGAGTCAATTACATTCAGCTTTTACTTTGCTCTAGAAGCTTTATTCTTGGTTTAGACTAAAGTTAGTTTAATCTTGGTTAGCATAGCTCTCTTGAACCCTATAGTGTTGTGGTCGTTCTTCGCTTGACCTTCGGTGTTTCACCGTAGAGAGAGACCTTCCTTCGTGATATTCGGGGAAAGGTTCTTTGGTTCGTTGTGAGCGTGGTGCTCAGAGCTTACCTTAGTCTTAGATTGGTGTCCCGTTCAACAGAATAGTTGTGGTACCCTAAGGAGGTGACAGCTCCGGACGGGCTTTGTAGTCCACCACGTTAGTTCGGGCCGGTAGGATTCAGCGCGTCGTCGTTCTCCCTTCTCATCCCAGTCCGAGAGCGCGACTTTGCATGCCCCTGCAGCACTAGAAGAGATTGTCGAGTTTGGCTTGCCTTGGTTATCCTTCGCCTTAGTTCTTTACCTAGAGTTGACAAGAATAGATAGATTGTGTTAGGATCCTTTCTCGTCTCATTGTCCTCCCAGCTCACTAGGTCCTCTCTAACCCTTTATCAGATCTTGTGTGTGTCAAGTTATCCCCCGAATATCTTTATTCGTTACCCCCGCTATAGCTCTTTACCGAGTCTTGTTTCTCTCCACCGTTTATTCGATCATCTTTGTTGTAGTGCCTCCCTTGGGAAAATATAAATACGATAACCCGAATACCATTGGGTGAAGTACTACAACGGTAATCCGTGCGCTTGCGGACCTTTCTGTGACGTGTGTTTTACCAAAGACGTTCCCTAGCCCCATTACTAGGGGTATAAATCTGGTAGCGACGCTAGCGAGTGCCAACAAGCATTCCTGGCGCCGTCACCGTGAGTGCAAACCTAGTGGTAAGGCTAAGGAGCGTCAACAAGCATTTCTGGCGCCGTTGCGGGGAGGCAATAGGCAAAAGATATCGTTTAAACTTAGTGGTAGAGTTATGCAGGTTCGGTGAACCGCTATTTAAGCGGGTTTACCCTTGCTCTACTCTCGTGTACGCAGAGTAGTGCATGACCGGTTTCGACCTACCATCCAACTTTAATGACAATCCGGAGTCACTTGTGAGGAGAGTGCGACCTCGTGTCCTCATTCCTCAGAAGTTTCTCATGAATCAAGAGACGAACACCGTCGATCCCGTAGACAGCACCTCGTCAGCACCGATGGCCGAGAGGACGATCCGCGAGTTCTCCGCTCCCTCCAACACCAATGTCCCTACCGGACCAAACGTGACGGTGGGAGACGGAAACTTTGAACTCAAGCCGGCGTTGATCAACATGGTGCAAGCAAATCCGTTCTGCGGCAAGCCTAATGAAGATGCCAATGCACATCTCCAGCATTTCCTGGAGGTGTGCAGGACTTTCACTATCCATGGAGTGACGGACGACGCAATTTGTCTTCGCCAATTCCCATTCTCATCGCTCGGGAAGGCGAAGCAATGGTTTTATGCAGAGCGAGATGCCATCAACACATGGGATAAGTGCTCTAAGGCATTTCTCGTAAAGTTCTTCCTAGCGGGCAAAACCAATGCCCTCCGCGCTAGAATTTCGGGCTTCCAGCAGCAGAATGATGAGAGCATCCCGGAAGCATGGGAATGCTTCCAGGAGTACATCACCGCGTGCTCGCATCATGGCATGCAGGGGTGGTTCTTAATTCAAACCTTCTACCACGGGCTCAAGCGTACCGCTCGTGAGCACCTAGATGCAGCCGCTGGAGGAGCCTTCTTCTCGCTACAAGTACCCGCCGCCAAGGAATTGATCGAGAAGATGGTGGCAAATCAAGGTTGGGATGGAGATCGTCTCCAACCCCGTACCCGCGGTGTACACCAAGTTGATGGAATTGACATGCTCGCCGCCAAGATGGACCTCCTAATGATGAAATTGGAGGCACCAAGCAGTATGGAGACCGCCAAGATTATGGACGCTCGCATGACGTGCGAGGTTTGTGGTAATGTGGGTCATTCGATTAATGATTGTTCCGAAACAAGGAAAGAAGCCAACTTCATCAATAATGGTAACAACAACGGGTTCCACAACAACAACTACAACAATCAAGGGTGGAACTCGAGGCCCAACTTCCCATTCAACAATCAAAATGGAGGTAATTATTCTAACAATTTCAATAATCAGCCCTCTATTAAAGATCTTGTTTTTGGTCAAGCTAGAATTAATGAAAATTTAAACAAGAAGCTAGCCGCCAATGATAAAGTTCTCGAAAATCTGAATTCGACCATAGAATCCTTCACTACTGCCATGAAGAATCAGCTAAGCTTTAATAAAATGATAGAAACTCAACTTGCTTAGCTTGCTGCTTCTTTACCTTCTTCCGAGTCAGGTGGAATCCCGGGGCAACCCGAACCGACCCGAGAGAATTTAAAATCGGTGACCACGAGAGGTGGTAATACCACTCGGGATCCACCATATCCTAACCCCGCAGAAAAGAAACAGAAGGAAGTGATCCCCGAGTCAGAGGACGAAGAGGACACCGAGAAGGTAGCTCCCGATGAAGAAAAGTTAAGGAAAACGGCACCCCATGATTTCGTCGATACCACGCTACTTCCATTTCCCCGAAGAATCAAGAAGCCTACCGTGGATGAGCAATTCGGGAAGTTCGTTGGGTAATCAAGAAACTCAATGTCAACATACCATTTCTTGAGGCTATGCAGGTACCAACCTACGCCAAGTACCTCAAGGACATCCTCAACAATAAAAGACCTCTACCTACCACGGATATGGTCAAGCTTACGGAGGAATGTAGTGCGGCCATTCTAACGAAGAAAGACCTCGGGTGCCCTACAATCAGCTGCTCTATCAGGTCCGAACACTTTGAGAATGCACTATGTGACCTTGGAGCCAGCGTTAGCGTCATGCCTAAGGTAGTCTTCGACAAACTTAACTATACTTCCTTGTCGCCTACAACCATGTGCTTGCAGCTAGAGGACATTCCGGTGAGAGTTCGGGATTTCTTCGTACCCGTGGATTTCGTCGTCCTCGACATGGATGTCGATACAAGGACGCCTCTAATCCTCGGGAGACCCTTCTTGAGTACCGCCAATGCTAACATCGATGTAGGAGCCAGAGACATCCGCCTTAACATCAACGGCAAGGAAGAACAATTCACCTTTAGACCAAAGGTGGAACAATGCTCACAGGTACGAATAGTCGATAGAAAAATTTCAAACTGTGTGCAGAAAGAGAAGGAGGTCCCGACTAAGCCCAAGGTCGATAGCCTCATTGCCACGATGAGGAAGCATTGGGAGCAAGGCAAAGCTTTCAAAGGGAGCCACCAACCAAAGAAGCCGAAGGCAATCAACAAGGCTAAGGGGAAAAGAAGACGGAAACCAAAAACACCCCCGCTAAAGCCTCACCGACTTCAGCGCCACCGAAGAAAACAAAGTGGGTGTGGCGTGTGAAGGGAGCATCGTCCGAGTCTTCCACTCCGGGACCGGACCAATCCAAGATCAATTGAGCAAACGGAGGAGTCCTGCTCACGGACTCTAAACTACGAGCCCTCACGGTGAGGTAAACCGGTAATTATCTCATATTTCCCTTCCAACATTTTATTTCATGCATCAATCATATTTAAATTTCAAATTTGATTTCACCATTGCATTAGTAAGTAAACAAGACATAGAAAAACAGTTTTGGAGATTTTTGGTGATACGGCCGAACCTAGAGGTACGGCCGTACCTCCCCTCGACAAAATTTTTGTGCAGGATGTTTACAGGAGGGGACACGAGTGCTTGCAGCAAATATAGTAGGGCCGGCCAAACCTAGTGGTACGGCCGTACCTATGATTTTCCACGAATCCATCAAGCCAACCACTACAAGCTTCCAAGTGCTCAACTCATCACCAAAATAAAGACACGCCAACTAGGTAGCCAAAAATTAGCTTGGGGGAGACCCCATTTTCAATCAAGGAAGGTATGTCCATCCAAACCAGTTTTCAACATCTTGTTGATCACATTTGAATAAAAGAAAAACAATAAAAATATTTGCTTCAACCATGTGCACTTGAAATCTTGTCTTTACCCTCACTTCGGAAATGATGAATAGTTGATATGTTAAAACTTTGCAAGAACCTAGTGTACAACCTTGTGCTCTATGAGTATTTGAATTTGTTGGTATATTTTTGAGACAAGAGCCTGAAATAAAACTTTGTGGGAAGCAAATGCTTATGACCAAACCTAGGGTGTTGACTAGTATGATATGGTGAGACAATGTTGATCTTGCTCTATCTCATAGTATGGTGAAAATCTCAGATAATTTCTTTTGAGAAAAATAAAACAAGACAAGTTCCTCAATGGTCATATCACCTACAAAAGCCATATGTCGATATCAAAGTATAAACCTTCTAAATATGCTTGCTTGTGACCCTTTGAGTTTTCTAAATTGTTGTGACCCTTGGTAGAATCTTTTCATGCTCCCATGATCGAGATCACGTACACCCACATATACATGCTAACTCCTACACTGGGAGTTACGCAAAACATTCATCCACCCACCAAAAATAAATACTCCAAAGTTCCTAAGAGATTTCTCTTCTTGTATTCTTGCAGAAGGAGAGAGGGGTCATCAAAAGAAAAAAAAGAGAAGTATTTGCTCAAGAAGCATAGAAAAAAAGAGAAGTGCTCCAATCAAAGAGCATAGAAAAAAATGAAGCATGACCCCCCTCCAAAATAAAAGCAAGAGGAGAATCTCAAAGCAAGGAGTACTTAGAAAAAACAAACAAAAATATTCCACACACTTGCACATCTCGATCAAGTTGCATGACTAGTTTCTTCTTGGATCCGGTTTTTGGCTCAACAACATCATGTGGCACAAGTGAGTCTCAGGCTTATCCTACCCAAAGCTCCACATACAAGCCTTTGGTGAGGTAACAAATACCACTTGAGCGATCGAGGGAACCATCCGAGGAACCTTGTCTTTCTTTGCAAAATTTTCAAAAAAAAACTCTGAGATAGGATCTAGAAAAGCGAAGAGCGAGTGATGCAAAGTCAAAACCATTCTACTCTTCAACCTCCGAAGGCGAGGTAGAAAGCTACAAGCCCCACGGGTAAGATAAGGCTAAGTTTCTCTCGTACCAATCTTTTCAAATAGCAAGAAGAGCATGGAGTTGTGCATAGGTACTTGCCGAGTGGTAACATCATGCAACTCCTGATCCACCGAGGCCAAGTCTAGGATTTGCTCGAGGACGAGCAAACGTTTAGCTTGGGGAGTTTGTTGACGGTCCTTACAACAAAAATTCGACCGTCAAAACCTCGGGTTCGAGAGGAGTATATGACAAGTTTCATGCACATTTTTAGTACTAATAAAGTTCCACGAGTTGTGTCATGATTTTCATAGGTAGGTACACATTTTGCAAGAATTTGGGACCAACGTGCCACATATGCTAGGCACGGCCGAACCACCAGGCACGGCCAGCCCTGCAGGTATGGCCGGCCTGGCACGTGCGGCCAGACCTGCCCTGTGGCACGTCTCCGGTCCAGAGCGCCCCCTCACCCGCGAGCACAACTTGGACGAGCGTGATTCACTGAAGAAATGTTGGTTTGATCAAATGGTGGAGGCTAGGATCACTTGGATCAATGGGTCCACTTATCCGATCGCTCAACCGCCACAACCGTCATCCAGAGGTAATCCTAGGCGTCCCTGAGCATGGTCGGTGCATCACACGGCGTGGGGTAGGGCCGGCCGCACCTATCAACCAGCGCGTCGGGCGAAACCGACCCAATGAGCCGACCTACAACCGCCTCAGGAGCAGGGATCAGGAGCGTCCAAGGCGAGAGGCGGCGGATCACAGGGCCGGCCGTGGCTAGAGGTGCGGCCGCACCTGGCATCTGGCCCCCCTGTGCTCTACTGACCTCCCTTGCCTATAGAAGGCACCTCCCACTCGCTGGAACGGACACACAACGCAGGAGCATCTCCATTTCTCTCTTTTGTTCACTTAGAGAAGGATTAGTGTAGCTTGGGAGTTAGAGTCAAGTCGAGCTAGTCTCGGGGTTCCGGAGGAGTCTTCTTCAGGGTTCTGGTACTACTCTTGTATCCTTTCTTTGTTTAGACTCAAGTACAATTCAAGTTATCTTTCTATCTTACCTTTCGAGTCAATTACATTCAGCTTTTACTTTGCTCTAGAAGCTTTATTCTTGGTTTAGACTAAAGTTAGTTTAATCTTGGTTAGCATAGCTCTCTTGAACCCTATAGTGTTGTGGTCGTTCTTCGCTTGATCTTCGGTGTTTCACCGTAGAGAGAGACCTTCCTTCGTGATATCCGGGGAAAGGTTCTTTGGTTCATTGTGAGCGTGGTGCTCAGAGCTTACCTTAGTCTTAGATTGGTGTCCCGTTGAACAGAATAGTTGTGGTACCCTAAGGAGGTGACAGCTCCAGACGCGCTTTGTAGTCCACCACGTTAGTTCGGGCCGGTAGGATTCAGCACGTCGTCGTTCTCCCTTCTCATCCCAGTCCGAGAGCGCGGCTTTGCATGCCCCTGCAGCACTAGAAGTGCTTGTCGAGTTTGGCTTGCCTTGGTTATCCTTCGCCTTTGTTCTTTACCTAGAGTTGACAAGAATAGATAGATTGTGTTAGGATCCTTTCTCGTCTCGTTGTCCTCACAGCTCACTAGGTCCTCTCTAACCCTTTATCAGATCTCCTTGTGTGTGTCAAGTTATCCCCCGAATATATTTATTCGTTACCCTCGTTATAGCTCTTTACCGAGTCTTGTTTCTCTCCACCGTTTATTCGATCATCTTTGCCGTAGTGCCTCCCTTGGGAAAATATAAATACGATAACCCGAATACCACCAGGTGAAGTGCTACAACAGTAATCCGTGCGCTTGCGGACCTTTCTGTGACGTGTGTTTTACCAAAGACGTTCCCAAGCCCCATTACTAGGGGTATAAATCCAGTAGCGACGCTAGCGAGTGCCAACAAGCTTTCCTGGCGTCGTCACCGTGAGTGCAAACCTAGTGGTGAGGCTAAGGAGCGTCAACAGATGTCCTTAGGGTTAAGTTGGCTGAGCTGCAGTCTAGAACCACTTTGCTTGGTGCATGCACTTCTTGCCCTGTTTTGCATGAAAAGCTTGCTGACTTTCGTTCTCACATTGTTTCGCTTGAGGCTGGATTGAAAGCTCCTATTCCTACTTCCTGTTCTACTTGTGAATTGCATGCTGTGAAGATTTTGGAACTTGCACAATGTGTTGATCGGTTGCAGGATGAGAATGATAGGTTGCGTGAGCTGTTGAGTTGGTTGTCCAGTCAGGAGCCTCGGCTTGGTACAATGATTGCTAGTTTTAAGCGCTTTGATGGTCGGGCTTTGTGGTTTGATAAGGTTGGTGAGAGCAGTGGTGAGTGAGAATGGAAAATTGGGGATGATTCAGTTCCACCACAATCTACACCCAAGAACAAGTTTGGATCCAAGCCAAACCAGTTGCTTAAACCAAAAGAGAAACCAAGTGAGAACTCTAGTGAGAAGCCCTGTGAGGAGCCTCATCCCAAGCCTAAGCCAAAACCAATCTATTTCCATTGTGAATTTTGTGGGAAGGATGGTCATAAGAAGGAGTTTTGCTATAAGAGAAAGAGAGAGGTGAGAATGGCTAAGGAGTGGGCGAACAAGGACAGGTACCACCTTTCTCATGGTGTCTCTGAGACTCGTATGCCACTACCTAAGGGAAAGGGCTTTGTGCGTAAGGTTCCAACTTGTTGGGGAGACAGAGGTTCCCGTGCTCGAGGTAGTGGTCTGCAGGGGGCGGTCAGACCGGCCTGGCTAGGCGGTCAGACCGGTCACCCCAGGTTGCTGGGCTGTTCGGTTTTCGAGGTCGTGATGCTAGTGGTTTCAGTTCCTTTGGTTGTGGTGCAGGTGGTAGGAGTGTTGAGTTTGGTGGTGGTGTGTTTGTTGGATAGTCTCCACCTCGTGATCAATACAGGTTTGGGAGAGGTCGCGGCTTTGAGTCTCAGAGGGGCTACGGACCACGCTTTCCCTTTCATGGTGGTCGTACTCCTTCGGTGAGACGTGAGATGATTCCCTGTGGTGGTCATAGTTTTGATAGGCGTGATAGAATGGATTTTGCTAACCCCACTTTTGACGAGATGTCTCGGCACTGGTTTGACTCGATCTTTTTGTACTAACCCAGTGTTGAGTCATTTGCTCGCTCTCGTTCTTGGTTTTGAGTTGCATGTGGGAGGCTTGGAGAACATTTGGCTGAGATTGGGGGTGGTTCTCAGGCCTCACCCCGGTGGTGTCAAAGAGGAACATCACTTTCAGGGATGGTGGACAAGACGCGTGATTTCCAAAGGAGTGGTCGAGGTAAGTAGTTTTGTGACCTGAAAGTGTGTGGCTTTGGTCAAGTCACTTGGGTTCTTTTGCTCTTTGGCCTATCTCATGTGTGTAGGGTGAGCTTTGTATGCTCTTTGGCCATAATGCATGAGTTTAGGGGGAGCATGTGAGCTTGGTGTGCTCTTTGCTCTATCACATGTGCTTATGGTGAGCTTTGTATGGTCTTTGGCCCTAGTGCATGTGTTTAGGGGGAACTTGTGTGTTTTGTGCTCTTTTGCTCTTTTGCCGGTGGTGTCGAGCCCTTTTGCCTCCCCTCGAGGAGCCGCCCGTTTGTGAGTTTTGTGTGTGGTTGGTTTCGTGAGTTGGCAGTGAAGCTCCTTTGTAGCATATGTATAGCTTTCCGGTGTTGTGCATGTTTTGCATTGCATGTGTATCATGATGTATAGGCATCTTTGCATCTAAGCCTTGCAATGCATTTGTATCATATGCATTTTTGTAGGAAAGCTTCTCTCATATACATTGTTCACTATGACATGCTATGGATGACCTTGTGAGCTTGTTTAGTATGATATGGTTAAGTTTGGCTAAGCTTTTGATTGTCTCGACTTATATCCATATGAGAATGCTATGAGTTTTGAAAATGCTAGTTGTAGGCTCTCTTGTGAGTAAATGCATTTATATGCTCATGACATGTTTTGGTGGCTTTGTTATGCTTAATTTATGGTTGTATGGCTTATTTTGATCACTTGGGGTCAAAGATCTTTTTGCCATCATGGAGGTTTAGCCCCCTAGTTTATCTTGTGGAGGAGCATAAGTTCCTTTTTGCCGCAAAGGCATTTCATGTACCATATTTAATCTGAAAATGAAATGTCTTATGCTTGAAAAATGTGCTCCGATGTCAATTTGTGCTTAATTTATGCTACCTTGTGTGCTAAACTGTTGCATGATGTCTACCAATGAGAAGTCTCATATCTAGAAGTAGACACATGGCTCGGTGACTTTGACATGACATGAGGTGCTTGTGGGTGTTTATGATGGTCTTTTGGTTAGAATACCTGTCCTAGCATGAAGTTTGTGTGATATTGTCTCTTTGGCATGTTTTGATCATGTTTAGGACTTTGCTCATGAGAGAGATGTTTTTCGCAAAAATGCTCAATTTGATCTTAGCTTTGTCAGAAGGCTATGAAACTTGGTGGTCATGATGCTTAGGTTCTTATGAAGTCATTGAGTATCTAGCTTGCTCATTTGGTCAAGTGTATCATCTCGTGGTGACTTTTGTCTATTTGAGAAGCTCTAGATTGCATCTTTTCAATTTTGAGCCTTGATTCATGCATTGGCAACAAGGGGGAGAAAGGTTGGTTGAGAAAAGTTGCTTTGCATCCCTAGAACCTATTCCAGTTGTCAAGGGGGGAGTTTGTGCATTTCCTTTGCATTTTTGGTTTTTGGGGGATGAGATCTAGCGAGTTAAATCGGCCTGACCGGTTTGAAAACTGGCTTGGCCGGTTGAGAACGGTCTGACCAGTTTTGGGAACCGGCCTGACCATTTTGTGCCCAGTGCAGGCACAAGTCCAGGGGGAGTTGCATATGTGCAGGAGGAGCTCTTGTGTGAGTTCTTGCTTTGGTTGCTTTGGTGATTTGCTCCTTTGTGGTGAGCTTGTTTTGTCTTGGTTGTGTTGAGCCGTCGACCTTTGTGGTGAGCTTGTTTTGTCTCGGTTGTGTCGAGCCGTTGCCCTTGCCTAAGGGGACCGAGACTTTCCTATTTCAAGTGATATTGTTCTTTGCCTTTGTTTCATCTTTCGATCACTTGTTTGAGTTCTTTGTTCGTTTCTTTTCGTTTTCCTTTTCCCTTATGGTTACCAAATGTGTGTGTTGTCAATGCAGTCATCAAGGGGGACATTGAGGACCTGTGTGGTTCGAGGACTGGTGGATGGTCGCTTCCTGGTGTGATGAGTGATTGACAACGTTGTGTGTACTGACTCTTAGCTCTTAATTGCAGGTGTAGGTTGCGGCTTGATTGGTGTTGGTGCAGGTGAAGAACAAGCACGAAAGGTTTATGCCAGTGGGCCTCTAGGTCTGGAGCAGACAAGTAGGCTTAGTTCGAGGGACCCGATGGCCAGCGGGATCAAGTGCGGGCCGCATGGTGGCAAGAACAGCAAGATGAAGTTGTGGACGATTTCTTGGTTGAGCCTCAAAACCAAGGTCGAGCCGGGACGATGTGGGGGACAAGTCATGAGTGGAGATTGGTGGCTGGCCACACCAAGTCCGCGGGGTTTTCAGTGGTTCACCACAAAACCACTGGGTTACTTGGCTGAGCCACAAAGCTAAGGCCGAAGACTCGGTGTGGCTGTCAGGCCAAAACCGGTCTGGCCGGTTGGTGAAACTGGTCTGACCGGTTTGGGGTTGCAGGGCATCGAGACTCTTCGAAGCGGAGGACACAGGTCGGGATCGCAAGGCTTGCGTCGAGGCTAAGCAAGGTGCGGTCGTCGGCCATCCGTCCGATGGTGCAACGACGAAGATTTCCCAAAGTGCCTTTGGAGGCGTGTATCTTAGTATTATGTAATAGGGGTAGTTTCGTCTTTTGGTTGCCTCCATATAACCCAAGTGGTGAGAGGATGGCAGCCATCTCTTGTAACCCTATCTCATTTGCTTTTGCTATTTTCCCTTCCTCTTTTTCTTTGGATTTTCTATAAGACTAGCTTGAGAGCTTCAAGGTGAGATCTTTAGAAAGGGATGGATTATCGGGAGGCAAGCTAGACCTTGTATGAATCTTTCTTGGTAGGTATAGAAGGTTTGGCATGATTCCTCAAGGCCTTTTGTTGTCTCTCCTGTTTTCTCTTTTTTGGTGATTTTCGGAGGCTGTTTCGGTGGATTTTCGTGGAGGGATTTTGAGGGTGTTTCTTTGCGGGATTTATTGTGGGAGTGACACATGAGGACCTTGTGCCTCTTTCCTTGGTGACCTTGCCCCTCCAAACCCGTGGAAAGCTCTCCGATTCGGTGGTTTTTGGTGGAGCCTGAGTTCTTGAGGTTGAGCCACGAGATTTGCGATTCCCCATGATTGAGAGTGTTTTGGTGGAATTTCTTTGAGGGAGAGGTCGTCCATGAGGTGACCCAGGTATCCCCAAAGTTTCACTGCAATTCGTTGGGTGAATCAGGAGATTGATTGGTTGGAAGTTTGAGTTTGTCCCGTGGTTTGAGTTCTTCCCGTGCTATGCTGGAAAAACCGGTCTGACCGGTTTGGAGACCGATTTGGAGACCAGTTTGGTCAACACCTTGGCCATGGTGATTTTTTGGGGGAGATCTTCAGGGAACAAGTTTCCTTTTGGGAGAAGAATCTCTGGTCCAAGTTTCGTCAAGTTTTGAGTTCGTTTGCTCTAGTTTTGGGATTTTGAGTTGGAGCTCCCTAGGCGAAACAGGTCTGACCGGTTTGGGAAACAGGTCTGAACAGTTTTGGTGTGTTGGATTTTGGCTAGGTCTAGCAAAACCGGTCTGACTGGTTTGGCAAAGAGGTCTGACCGGTTTTGGGTGACTTAGTTGTTTTCTTCCCTTGCAAAACCGGTCTGACCGGTTTGTGAAACCGGCCTGACCAGTTTTAGCTCCAGCAGCTGTGCTTGAGTTGTTTTCCGCTATGCGTTTTGGAGTGTTGCTTGGTGGAGTCTTGTTCCTAGGTCCAGTAGCACTTCAGTAGCTACGTGGATTTGGCAAGAGAAGTGTGCGGAGGTCTCCGAGTGATCTTGGGTTCATAGGCCGAATTCTTGTGTAGAATTTTTATCGACTCCCATTCACTCCCCCTCTCTCTGGTTCGCCTTTCCGGTCCTTCAACTTCGTGGTACTTGACATGGATGTGGACAAAGAGACACCACTCATTTTAGGGTGGCCCTTCTTGACGATAGCGGATGCACACATTGATGTTGGTGCTGGAGTGATTCGACTACACATTAATGGCAACGGAGAAAGGTTTGAATTTCGTCCGAGGAAGGAATAATGCTCCTTGGTCAAGGATTCACAGAATCCCTTTACTTCAACTCAAGCAGTCAGGGAAGCACCACCAGAAGTAGACAACCTCATTGCATTCATGAACTTCTAGAAGGAAGAACAACAACGGATGAGTGCAAGGCAGAGATAGTATTGGAAATCTGAATCCCAACCCAAGAAGTTACCTTCCACACCCAAGAAACAAGTTATCAAGATGGTGCGAAAGAGAGTGAACCGGGAGCTGACACCTTATTCTCCGGGTACGGCTACCCCATCACCTAAGTGAGCCACATGTAGAAAGTCTAGCTCTATCGACTCTGAATAGTGAGCCCTTCACCAAAAGGTAAATTTGGTAAGTTATCTTGCAGTTTCCATTCCAATAGATATTCTGACAACTATCGAGGCAAAACTACCCCTGCTCTATGCCCTCTATATTTCTGTTCGGACAACCTCTGGGATAATGTCCATTCGGACATTCCTTAAGATTGTACACTAGTGCCAGCTGGTGGTAGCCACCTCGGTTGGAGTATATTCTTCTGCGACGGGAGACAGCAGAGCTCCCTCCTAGAAGGGAAGTGTCTCGAGGTAGGCAATGAAGCGAGTGTTGTCGTCCATGGCCAGGTCTGCGGGCTTCTGGTCGGGCCTGTAGACGAATCTATCGGTCGGAGTAGACTTGTTGACCAAGCCAGTGGCAGGACCTGACAGCGGCTTCTCAGCAGATGAGCCCAAGTTGTAATCGGGCTCGGGCTCGATCAGATCCAATCCGAAGTCGAACACGTAGGAGGAGTATGAGTTGTAGTCGAGCACGGTGCTGGAGTTCGAGGAGTACTCGGAGGCGATCTCCTTGCCGGGTCGACAAGGTGTGAGCACTTCCGCGTAGGCTGCGCTGGCGCTGCGGAGGCCGTACGGGAATTGCTCGTGGGGAAGGATCGGGCTGCACGATGGCTCAGGTGCCAGCTCACGCGGCTCAACTCAGGGTGACATCGAAGTCGAGTTGGAGGTGGATCCAAACCCGAATCTAGTGCCGTTGTTCGGAAGCGAAATTTCATCGAATTTCTCGACGAGTTGGTCCGTGGTAGCTTCGGGAAGTGTCACGAACTTGGTGTCCAGGTCTGGGGTCATGGTGAGGTAGCGCTGGAAGGATCCAGCACTGTTGGTGGTGCGGACCTAGGAGCCGAAGATGAAGGTGTTGCCACGGCTGAAGGCGATGTTGGGCTTGATGATGACGGAAGCCATCGAGTTCGCCATGAGATCTTCGGTGAGATCCCCTACCTGGTGTGCCAGCTGTCGGTGCTTTTGACCAGGGGGTGCCAGTGCTGGTTAAATGTGGCCTCGCCAAGATCGGGAACTAGAAGGAGAGACACGTAGCACACAATTTATACAGGTTCGAGCCGCAATGTGTGTAATACCCTACGTCTTGCATGTTGTGTAGCTCTTGATTGATGGGGTGTTGATTACAAGTTGATGCGCATAGATAGAGGGGGTCCCTGCCTCGCCTTATATTCATCGGGAGGCAGGGTTACAAGTTGGTTTAGGTAGAGGAGTACTAGTCAGTCACGGCTAGGGGTACTCTGCATGGGTCCTATCATGTCTAGCTTTCCTATCTGGGTACTAGTCCTTTGTTGCCTTGTAGCCCACACCGCCTTGCACCGTGGCCCACAAGTCGGGTAGTCCCGGGGGCCCATATAGTAGTAGGTGCCTGTACCCGCCTGTCTGGTGGGTCCAGGTATGTCCGTACGACACAAACCGACTCAAAAAGTTATACACACCTGGAATCTACCCTAGGGCCCACATGTCAGCCAGCTGGAGGAAGACGTGGACCAGCCGGGCCCACAAGGGGTTCGGCTGAACAGACCTTGTGTCGGTTGATCTCGGTTGTCCACATGGTTGCTTCTCATTGGTCTAAGGTCCCATTTCCAGGGTCCTTTCGTGGCTTCCCAGTGAACTTCATGGCCTATAAATAGAAGATGTCCATCTCACTTTCGAACACACACAATTTTTCCTCACTTCTTTCATTTGGTGCCAAGGCTAGGGAGTTGCCTAGAGTAGTTCTATTTCAGATCCCAAGTCTTCATTGGGATCTAGGTATGAGCTATCTTGTATCTTTATTTCTTTGTATGACTTTGATCTATTTCGTTTATTTATCTACTTCATATAAAGTAGTGCTTGCATGTTTGAGTAATATGTTCATGTGTTCTTCATTTGTTCATCATTTAGAGGCTTGTGTTCTTGATGAACACAACCTTTTAATCCAGTTGATAGATAATTTGAGCATGTGTTTCGTGTTTGTTCATAAGTTATAAGCTCGTGTTCTTCGCGAACATGATCTTTTGATCTTATGGTATAGACGTAGAAAACCACATATTTGTTTGTGTGCACAGCCTTAGTTAGATCTAGTTAGTTTGCATGATCTTATTGCATGATGTTTGAGTCCAACCTACGGTTCAGGATCAAGTGGCTAGTTATCTGGTGGCTTCTTACCTGGGTCAAAATAGCCTGAGCTGGTCAGGGTCTTGTTGACAATGCAAGCATGGGGCTTGGATTGGACAACTGCGTTGGTTACAAGCTCATCCCACATTTAGATAGAGGTAGGCCACAGTAGTGACAGCCGTTGGACCCTTTGTATTCCTCTGCGTTCGTATGTTGTTGTGGGAGTTCTGAAAGTAGCAAGCGTTTGCCGTATAAAACTGGCATGGGGGCTATCTCCATAGTACCTGGGTGTTGGACCGATGTTTTCATGTAATGTTTGTGTAGACTCTCTTGCTTTGCAAACCCTTTGTGTGTTTAGTACATTAGAACCTAGAACTAACTCGCATGTTGCTCCCTATGCCGTAGTGTTCCTTTGGAGTAAGCTCTGTGTGTCACACTACCCTTTCTCATATCATTATCCTTACCCCTATATTTGAGTGTTACCTCTACTTCTATCTATGATCCATACTCATTGCAACAATATAAGTCTTGTTACTTGCCATTGCCTTCATTGGATTTGATACCCTTTGGAATACTCTAATGGGGAAATGCTATAATGGTTTATCCATGCCCTTGTGGATTTGTTTGTGATCGTTAGGATTACCACTGTCATTTCTAGTGCCATTGCTAGGAACTCATAAACATAGTAGCGACATTAAGAAATGCCCACAAGCATTTCTGGCGCCATTGCCGAGGACTCATAAACTTAGCAGTGACGTTAAGAAATGCCAACAAACCCCCATCGGAGATGGCGACATCGGTGGCTCCGTGACGATGTCCGGGCCAACGGGCGATCCAGGTCAAGGATGATGCTCCACCGCGTTGTCGGGGCTGTTGTCGTACGTAGGCGGTGTGAGCGACTCCCTAGTGGCCTCCAGGCTGGCTGGGGACCCACGCTGAGGAAGCTGCTCATCACTGCTTCCCCACCTCGCTGATGATGGGTTCCACCACCTCGTCGAAGATGAAGTCGAGGGAGCCCAAACGTAGATCGGTGTTTGGCACCCACGGGGCGAAGTCGCTGGCCATCCAGAAGATGGTGATGTAGTCGTGACACACGAAGTGCCCCTACCTGGCATGCCAACTGTCGGGGTTTGTTACTGCCGGCAAGTAACTTTATACATTTCGTGCATCTAATCTGGATGGTGACACAACAGACACTCAGTTTATACTGGTTCAGTCTCACAAGACCCTACGTCCAGTTTGGGGTGGTGTTCATTATGCCCAAGGTTACAAACTAGGTTGGGAGAGGACTGTGGCACCCAAGTCCCTGAGGTGTTCGTGGGTGAGGCTGACCTTAGCGAGAGTGTTGTGTGTGTGTGTGTGTGTGTGTGTGTGTGTGTGTGTGTGTGTGTGTGTGTGTGTGTGTGTGTGTGTGTGTGTGTGTGTGTGTGTGTGTGTGTGTGTGTGTGTGTGTGTGTGTGTGTGTGTGTGTGTGTGTGTGTGTGTGTGTGTGTGTGTGTGTGTGTGTGTGTGTGTGTGTTTTGATGTCCTATTCGTAATTTCATTCGTTGCTTTTCCTAAGCCCCTGCTCCTCCCTTTATAGTTGTAAGGGGAGTTGTCGTGGGGGGTAGAAACGGTATTACAATTTAGTGTTACAGTGTTCAAGCCTTCGTGGTGTTGCCGAGCTACTTCCGTACGTGGTTGTCAGTCGACGACTATGGCTGAGCTCATCATTGACGGAGTGGGCACCTGGCCTTGACTGGGGCAGGTGGCTCTGAGTTCCCGCACCCGAGTACCTGGCTCCGAGCAGTTGATCGGCGAGAGCTTCTCGGGCAAGCTTTCGAGTGGTTTCATGCCGATGCTGACCGGCGTTGTTCCTCTGACGGTGGCTGACTTGACTACGGTAGATATGTGTCATTCCGAGTCGTTATGGAGCCCCTATTGGATGGGATGTTTTTGACTGTGCCCTCCGTGGCATGGGATGGGTGCCCATCCCGCCTGATAGCGGAGGTGTCAGGCGCGTACGGCGCGACATGGGGAGTAGGCGGGCCTGAGTAGTTTTCCTCAAGCCGAAGCGCGGTGGGTCAGAGGCAGTTGGTCCCGCCGCTGCTTGCTTGGTGACGAAGGGACAACTAGTCGGAGACGGAGAACTGGTCGTGTGAATCGCCAGCTGGTCGGAGACGGAGAGCTAGTCGTGCGAATCGCGGACTAGTCGAAGACAGAGGACTAGTCATGTGAATCGTAGACTGGTCGGAGATAGAGCAAGTGGTCGGCTGGGTGACCTGGTACTTGGGTTGAGCGCCGGTCTTCGTCTTAGCCGTGGATCCCGCTCGTCGTGGGCCCCTCCCTAGCCATGTGTTCTTGATTAGAGGGCTGACTTGGTCCACCCTGGTTTTTCCCCTCGTCAAGTATATTCTGAGGTGGGGCATGGAGCTACTAATCTCTTTTAGACAGATCGCTAGCTCCAAGGTCAAAGTATCGCAGATCTTACGCCTCAGCTCTTGGAGGTTATCCCGGTTAGAAAGTCCCAGAAGTGAACGGTGCAAGAGGCCCTCATAAACCATGCTTGGGTTTCTGATATTCAAGGGAGTCGCCCAATGGGAGTGCTTATTGATTATCTCCGGTTATGGGATATTTTGGCAGACTTTCAGCTGCAGCTCGACATTGAAGATAGGCACGCCTAGCGTTTTTCAGCTAATGTTCAATACTTTGCTAAGACTATGAGGGATTTTTCTTTGGGGCTACTACTTTCGGACCGTGGGAAAAAATTTGGAAGACCTGGGCTCCTAGCAAATGCTCTTTCTGCATGTGGCTTGTCGCCCACAACCGATGCTCAACTGCAGATCATCTAGTGCGTCGAGGCCTCCCTCGTCCTGAAAACTGTCCTATGTGTGATCAGGCACCAGAATCGATTAACCATCTTCTTGTCAGCTGCACCTTTGCAAGGGAATTCTCGTTTGATTTCTTCTCGCAAGTCGGTATGCAAATCCTCTCCTCTCAACTTTATGATTCTTCTATTTATGAGCGATGGGAAAGGACTAGTAATGATATAAGTGGCATGCAGTTACAAGGATTCAACCTCTTACTATTTTGGGGCCTAGACTTTATGACTTAGCGACACAGATGTGTTTTTGATGGAGCCACTCTGTTGACACGCAAAAATGGCACATAAGCCAGATCAGGCTGGGCAGGCCAGTCAGACTGGGATCCATGGGCGGTCTGACCATGGTTCCCTATAGCCGGTCTGGCTAAAGGCCAGGCGGTCTAACCGCCTCCTAGGGCCGGTTAGACCGCGTTCCCCTGAGTCCGAACCAAATTGAGGAGTCCTAATAGAATTCGAGTTGTAAAGGATTTCCTTGCGTGGCAAGACCTCCCCACCCTATAAATATAAAGGGCCCGTGGCCGATTGAGGGACATCACCCAATCGAACAAACATTATCTTACTTCTTATCTCCAAACCCTACTTTTCCAACCCCTTTGCTTCTTTTTCGTCTTTACAGCGATGTAGGGTGTTCTAAGTGGCCTGCCGATCTTAGAACAACCCTAGGCACGTTGTCCCTGGTGGGGTCCCTCCCGGGGTAGCGATCTTAGGTTTTCGGCGATATCCCTGACCAAGGCGGTCAGACCGCCCCCTATAGGCGGTTAGACCGGCCCGTGCCGGGGATCTCGACGAGGTGTGATTTTTACTACCGCGCGATCCAGCGCACTCATGTGTTCGACCAGAAAAAGCGTCAACACACTTTTTCAAATTGAGGAGTCCTAATAGAATTTAAGTTGTAAAAGATTTCCTAGCGGGGCAAGACCTCCCCACCCTATAAATATAAAGGGCATGTGGCCGATTGAGGGACATCACCCAATCGAACAAACATTATCTTACTTTTTATCTCCAAACCCTACTTTTCCAACCCCTTTGCTTCCTTTTTCGTCTCTACGGCGATTTAGGGCGTTTTAAGTGACCTGCCGATCTTAGAACAACTCTTGGCGCGTTGTCCCTGACGGGGTCCCTCCCGGGGCAGCGATCTTAGATTTTCGGCGATATCCCTGACCAAGGCGGTCAGATCGCCCCCATTAGGCGGTTAAACCGGCTCGTGCCGGGGATCTCGACGAGGTGCGATTTTGACTACCGCGCGATCCAGCGCACTCGTGTGTTCGACCGGAAAAGGCGTCAACACACTTTTGGCGATATCCCTGACCAAGGCGGTCAGACCGCCCCCTATTGGTGGTTAGACCGGCCCGTGCCGGGGATCTCAACGAGGTGCGATTTTGACTACCGCGCGATCCAGCGCACTCGTGTGTTCGACCGGAAAAGGCGTCAACACACTTTTGGCGACTCCGTTGGGGACAGATCTGGTTTTACAACCGTTTTGTCAAACATCATCATGATGAACATCAAAGAACTCAGTGAAGAATACCAGAGGAAGTACATTGAGCTTCAGGAGTACATCAAGCAGCAATTTCTCTCTGGCGCCAGGAAAGATCGCTCATGCAAGGTGACGATGGCTCAAGAATTCGAGTTGTCGGCGATCAAGGTTAACAACGACAAGATTGAGGTAATCACCACTGTAAGCAAACCTGAAACTGGTCTATCTACGAAGCTTACTGAGTATCTGATAAATTTGAGTGTGCTTTTAGTAATCAGCATAATCAGGTTGCTAGTATGATTACTCGCTTAGAAAAAGTTGAGGGCAAAAGTAGTAGTTTTAATTTCCTTATTGATTCTATCCCTCAATTAGATTCACAGGGCTGTTGCAAACAAGCTTGTCGGCAACGTCGGAACCTCAATTGAGACACCTGTGTATGGCATGCCGACTAGCTTTTATCTGGGACAGTCAACATTGCCACAGCCGACCCCGGTCAGACCGCCCCCCATGGTCGGTCAGACCACCCTGTTGTTGACGGTTGATTTCCGTCAACCAAAAGCACTTGTTACACTTTGGTTTGAGCTTTGAATTATAACTAACCCGCCACTAGGCATACTAATGATGTAACAAGTTCACACTTGCATGTGGTTTTTGGAGTTTATTGTTTACGCAGGAAATCAACGTTAAATAGGAGACTTTCGGGATAAGTTCATCAAGCACTTTATGAGAAGATCATGAAGCCGGTCACAAGTCAAGACATGAAGTGAACACGACTTCAAATGACCCAAGGACCGAAGCATCAACACGTAAAACTCCGGGGACTAGGAGGTTTACCAACGAGATCAACTCAGCCGGAGAGATATTCTCACAGTCCAGAACAACATGATCTTTCGGTGCAGATTCGGAGACTTAAACGGACTCTAATGACAAAAGTTTGACTACTAAAGTTGTGGGCCTCGACGATAGCTTCGATTTGGACATATGGAAGGCCGAATTCGGGTCAAGGAGCTAGGAGATATGACCCCCGAAATGCCAGCTGCGCAGACAAGTCCGAAATCAGATAGATTATCTTCCGAGGCTGTTTTGGAGATCTTATCTTCGTTTCCAAGGAAAGCAATGAATACCAAAGTTGAAGGTAATTTCGTAGCACACAACCTGGACACCAAATTTGCATTATTTGGAGTCTGGACGTGGGAGAGATGGTGCCGGCAAGGAAGGGCTGCGAATCAGGAAAATCTGGACGAGGCTGAGTTTATGGAAATCAAGTTCGCTTCTCTCCCAAGGAAGATCTCGTGCAAGGAGGCCGACCCTAGCCGCCATGGCCGCCTTGCGTGGTTGTGCCATGTTGGAGTTCCAGAGCTAGTTGAGGTCATCAATGGTACGTACTCGGTGGTGATGATCTAAACGCATCTATTATTATGTGAGTAATGATATTCTTGTCATCCGATCTTTTAAGCGATTCCATGTCTCCGTTCATGCTTTCTACCTATTGTGAATATGCTTATTCCTTAGTCTAATGCATGGTTAGACTACTTAGCATACTTTATGTAATCATGGTGATTAGATCTAGTATGTGGATCCTTCATGGTTTGTAGACACGTTCACTTGGACGTGCCCTTAGACTCCCCGCATGAATAGGGGCGCGTCGTGACAGGACGAAGGTTTCGAAAGGCGGATGTTTTCGAGATGAAGACCGGAGGTAGGAGTTTAAGGATGCTATTATATGAGATGCATGATTTGTTGCTCGTTTGTTGGAACTACAACTAGAAGGCGATAGGCTTTGTTGTCCCCTTGGTGGCGCTTTATCTTGCCTATGTTTGTGAATGTGATCAACCTTGTGCTATCATATACATATCTCTTAGGTTTATCTTTGTATACAATCAACGCTTAATGTTTGGTTAGTTTTGCTAGACAAGGT
Organism: Cenchrus fungigraminus; assembly: GCA_036936925.1. NCBI lineage: Eukaryota > Viridiplantae > Streptophyta > Magnoliopsida > Poales > Poaceae > Cenchrus > Cenchrus fungigraminus. The sequence goes on along the minus strand of CM072770.1, from coordinate 90,461,992 downwards.
AGAGAACCTTAGAGGTTTGCTTCCGATCCTTGGATTCACAAACCTTGGGGACCCTCCTTAGTGAAAAAGGCACCAAGTCACCCGTACGCTTGCGGTAAACTTCAACATGGTTTTAACCGTCAACAAGCCCTTTTTCTGATGCTGTTGCCGGGGATCGGCAACTCAAACCCTAGGGTGATCTAGCTTTCTATTTGACTAACCCTAATTTTTATCATTGCATATACGCTTGCTTTCTTGTTTGTGTCCTTGAAAGTAGGTGAAAAGCTAGACACAAAACTTGGACTTCGAGAAGTCCACCGTCCGCTCCGACAAGACGAACGCGACATCAAGATTCACTCTTTAGTGGTAGGTGCAAACTTTTATTAGTGGCCCATCATCTGCTATCGAGCTCACACCCTACACAAGAGCACGTGAACAAGGTAAGTCAATGTGTCAATTAAAATTTTAAGACTAATATTTTGTGGAGAATCGTTTGTTCGAGCAATAGGTATTGGAAGCAATCACGGTGCCCCCAAGATCACGAGATCAAGCTCGTCAACACCTTTGAAGTTTCTGTTCGCATCAAGTTTTGCACAGCCTCATGGGCAAAACAACAGATTATATTTGGACATTTAGAAGCCCCACGAAGTTACGATTCCAACGAGTCAAGAATCAAGTCAATCGGAGGTTCCTACAAGCGGATATGGCCGAATCACCGATGGTTGCACGTCCTGATTTGGACAGCAAGCAAAGCTGAAGTGAAACAGCCATAACTCCCTCATATGGACTCCAATTAAGATGGATGAGTACCCGTTGGAAAGGTAATTTTATAAATTTTTTAATAGAATTATATTTTGGTATATGTTCTGTTGTGTATATAGGGAAAATCCACGAGGAAGAGGTAGCAGCAACACGATGAGAACAAGAGAGTGGAGATGAGGACGACAACAACGAAGAGAAGTTTGGGCAATGCTTCCACTAAACCACACATGAAGAAATTCGAAGGCTTGGAACAAAACAAAGACCCCTGGAGTATTGGCAAATAAAGACACAAGTTGACAACATCCGACGCAAGGAGTTGTTTGGAAAAGACCACGAAGGATTACACACAAAGGACGACATCTGATGGCGTAGATACTTCGGGTTCTCACACGATGGTTCGTGGAGTTATTTTCACAACCAAAATGTGTGAGCCCATACGTGAAGAGGAGTAATCCTACACAAAGCAACATTGACGACATGTGGCACAAAGGGAGAGAGTCTACGCGAGCCACCTCCGATCATCAAGGATTGTTTGTTTTCAACTCAAAAGGACCACTCACAATGAAAAGCTCGAAGGCTAAGGTACATATTAAACTCTCAAGGTACTTTTGGATATGATATCTTTCTTTTGATATATTCATGTTCTTATCCAATAGTATCTTTTGATTCTATGCCTTGCACATTTGATGATCGATAGGCTAGAATTTCTTGAGTATGATAAAGGGGCTTTGTTATGCTTAAACTTTGTTAATTTGCATGCCTAATGAACCCATACCTAATGAGAGCCTTAGCGCAGAGCAAGAAACTTATGCAACCTTTAATCACATTTTGTTCATCCAATTTAAATTGTGGTTACGATTGCATATGTTTATATTATGTTTGGCAAATCCTAGACTTGCTTTGTGCTTGGTCAAGCTCGTGACCTTAAAAGAGCATGTGTCGGGAGAAAACCTGAGTTTCACTAACCATGCAGGTCATCAAACCTTAATCAAGAGGAGGGAAGCCATGCCCAAAGAATTTGCAAGCTCGTGCGTCGCCATCACCGAACCTCGAAGACGACGTCGCTGTTTTCATAAGTTTTGAGCACCTGATCAGATATGTAGAAGAACTAAAAAGTTGAAAATCAGAAGCTCCATCAAGTGCCGATTCCAACGCCTCCAAGATCGACGAATTTGAAGACCCGTACAAGGAGATATGGCGAAAACATTAGACGCTGCGCAGTGTGAAATCTTTGGACAGATTGCAGTGTCGGAGTAAAACGGGCGTAACTCACTCGTTCGAAGTCCGTTGGGGATGAATAAACACTTGATGGAAAGGCAATTTCATGCTCCACGCACTAGAAAAGTTGTTTGCTACATGATCTGATCTGGACAGAGAGGACAATTCATGAAAAGAGAGGCAGCGACGAAGAACAAAGGAAAAGGAGGCGATGATGATGCAATAGACAATCGGGCAAGCCTCTCACCAAGCAAAATGATCGTGTCAAGCATGGAGAGTGGATCAAAGCTGCATGGATATCTTCAAAATCTTACATGAAGGACCATGGCTTCACGACCACGAGGAGGTAGGTAAGAAAGTCGAGCTCTATGACTTTAAATGAAGCGCTTTGCGGGAGGCAACCCGTTTTCTTTTGTTTATGTTTATATATAAATATTATGACCGTCTACATTGTGATCTTAAATTGAAACATCAAGTAACATTGTACCATTGCTCTAATAAATACCACAACACCATGTCATTTGATTTGATTGCTATTGAGGGAGCACTTTGTTCTTGATCTTGGAAATTTGTAGACCCTTTAGTGTGCCTATTAGTGTTTAGAATCTTTTTCTTTTGTGTCTTTTTAGAGAGAAATATGAAGTTGGCACCATCCTTTAATTCTAAAACTTGTGGCTAGTTAATTTAGGCTAACTTTTTGTCTTAGATAACCACCATATCATGTTGTTTTGTTCATCCATGTCATATTGCATTGCATGTTTTATTTCGATCTAACCTTTTGTCTAACCAACCTAAGCCTTCCCATAGCCCCCACCAAAAACCATAGCCAATAGAGGTAGGATTGCTTGTGTTGACCGTTTGCCGTCACCATCCGGATTTAACAAGTCTATCCCTTTCCTCTTTTCTAACTAAAAACTTTGACTAAGCCTCCACATAAAATTCTTAAGAAAACCTTTCACACCTTTAGCCATCCTAAAACCATAGGTTTGTTTTTCATTAAAAGAGTTGTAGCACCACCTTAGTTAGAATTTCTATACTTGACTTCCTCTCTTCAAAATCCTTGTTTGAGCAAAAATATAGGATACCCATAACCTACCCTTAAACCTTGTTAGTTTGGTTGATTAATTCTTTTTGATGGGTGACTCCCTTGTTGACAATGCTTACTTCGTATGAAATGTGAGATCAAGCTTTGTCCTTTGCCTATTGTAGACCACATCGAAAGTGTTTTTTCGAACCTTGCTAATGTTTGTTTGTGCTAAATTTTGCATTTGCATTTTGCACCCATCTCTTTGTCATCATCCACTTTATGTTAGCTTGGGACTTTTTGTGAAGCTTTATGATGAATGCTTTTATACCTATGTTAATGCTTCATATGACGATATGTGCATTTTTCTTTTTACAATCTTGTGTAAACATGGTGTTTAGACTTGATTGGAGACCCACATCATTCAGTTTTATATACCTTGCTATCATATTGCATTGGATTGTTTATAAACTTTGCAATGCGCCCTACTTATCTTACACCATGAAGAGTTGTTAATCTTGGGATAAGCATGGTGTTTTGACCTTGGTTAACAAATCTTTTTGGCAATGGAGAAGTTTGGCAACCACTTTGTAAGCATGGAGCTTAGAATTTGGTGTAAACATTGTTTTGTTTTTATACCATCCCATCATTTGCACGCACTCTTGCACACACGTACACCCATTAGGTTCTTAATTTTTCTTTCACTAGCTTAACTATGCCACAAGTTAAGATCTTAGAGGATGTCTTTGGTTTGTTAGCATAGAGTGAGTATTCGCGACCGTCACCTCGGGGGTACTTTGTGCTTTAGAGTTGTTTTGTAGGCATGACAAATCGCTCCCATAAGTTAGCGATAAAAGATGAAAATAAGATCGTCAACACCTCCAAATTCCCAGAAGAAACACCGCTGCCTTCATCAAGATTAGGCGCATGTTCAGAGATGTACAAAAGAGGAAAATTTGGATATTCAAGAGCTCCACTAAGTCTTCTTTCCAATGCATCAAGATTCAACATTTTAGGAGGCCCGTGCAAGGAGTTACAACCAAATCATTGAGCGTCACACGTTCTGAAATCAGCCGGGACAGTTTGCATTGATGGAGTGAAAAGGGTGTAACTCTCTTGTTCTGAGTCCGATTGGGGTGAATGACCACTCATTAGAAAGATAATTTCAAGAACTTTACAATGGAGCAATGGTTAAGTACATGTTCTGTTCTGGAAGTTGAAGAAAAAATCGTGGAAGTTGAAGCAGCGATAAAAGACAACATGGAAGGAGGTGAAGACGAATTGAGAAACGATTGGGACTAAGGCTTGTGACAAAGGGTGGATGTTGAAGGACGATCAAGGCAACAAAAGTGAAGAGTACGATGATATGGCTGTAGGACTTCAATGAATACATGATGATTCGTCATCTTCCATGCCTAGCAACATGCTAAGCATGGGGGAGGACTTGGTGGACATAAGAAGACCGCATGGAGAACAAAGATCACGGTTGCCACGGGATGCTAATTTTTCTTCTTCCATGTTAAGCACAATGCTTAAGCATGGGGGAGGCCACGCTACACTTCAAGCATCAAAGGACGGTAACAATTCTTCAACCCTCTTTTGTTCTTATCTTTCTATATGTCTGCATTTATGTATGTGCTTTCCACAACCTTAGATACAACCTTTGTATATCTCTCTATAGAATAACATGGCTACTAGGAGTACAACCTAGGTTTATTTTTTGTTTTCAATAATAATCACCGTTACCTTGTGCTCACTAAGATGATATCTTGTATGCTCTTACTTATGGATATATGATGATTGATGCTACTTTGCTCATTCTTGTGCTTGGTTTGTATATGATTAAGCTAGTGCTCTCTTTAAATATGATCTGAAAATTAAATTAATGCTAGTCTAATCTTTTGTGGAGGTTATGATAACTTGAGACCCATAGTATTTTTCGTTGCTCTCACTTTTGAATGAATCAAAGATCATTTATTTTTGTTCTTAAAAGATATGCTAACCTTGTCTTTGATACCACTTGCATTTTGCTCAACCTATCCAAAGCCTTATATTCATTGAGTGCAAAAACCTTAGTATACAAGATTTATTTTTGGGTGCATTGATTCAAGTCTTGATTTCTCTAGCTCAAAACTAAGAAGTTAGTCATTCTGTTTTTGCGTATCTATCTTTATGCTAGACTTTCTATCCGTGCATTGTGAGTTTCCACATCGGGAATTTTGCAAACTTCGCCGGATGTCCACCCACAAACCCAAAATATCTTCTTGTGTATACCTCCTTGACCACAACCCAAAACTTTGAGTATGGATGAATATTTCGAAGAAGATTACAAGGAAGGTGCCATCAAATTGAGCAAGATTTTGGGAGACCTCAATAAAAGGATCCCTAGAAGGTTTCAAGTATCTCTCTTCAAGAAAATATAAGAATTTAAGCACTTACCTTGGCACAATAATCACCTCTTTGCTCGGGGACGAGCTACGTCTAAGCATGGGGGGTTGCCAAGGAAGTATTAGTGTAGTCTAGAGTTCAAGGGGAGCAAAATAATAATAAGAAGAAAAAAAGAGAAAAAGAGAAAAGTGATGAAAGCAAAATATATATAGATGAAAAAGTATGATGAGAAAAGGAAGAAAAGAAATAAATATAATAAAGCTCCCTGGTTCTCTAGCTACATTGGAGATTTCAAAAGGATTTCAAGATCAAGACCCATACTCATCTTTCCAACTATGTGCAATCCGATAACGAGGACTTCGTTTGTGCCTCGGGATCACTCTTTGCCATTCGTTAAATAGGAGACTTTCAGGATAAGTTCATCAAGCACTTTATGAGAACATCATGAAGCCCATCACAAGTCAAGACATGAAGTGAACACGACTCCAAATGACCCAAGGAACCACAATTGAGACACCTGTGTATGGCATGCCGACTAGCTTTTATCCGGGACAGTCAACATTGCCAAAGCCGACCCTGGTCAGACCGCCCCCCATGGTCGGTCAGACCGCCCTGTTGTTGACGGTCGATTTCCGTCAACCAAAAGCACTTGTTACACTTTGGTTTGAGCTTTGAATTATAACTAACCTACCACTAGGCAAACTAATGATGTAACAAGTTCACACTTGCATGTGGTTTTTGGAGTTTATTGTTTACGTAGGAAATCAACGTTAAATAGGATACTTTCGGGATAAGTTCATCAAGCACTTTATGCGAAGATCATGAAGCCCGTCACAAGTCAAGACATGAAGTGAACACGACTCCAAATGACCTAAGGACCGAAGCATCAACACGTAAAACTCCGGGGACTAGGAGGTTTACCAACGAGATCAACTCAGACCGAGAGATATTCTCGCAGCCCAGAACAACATGATCTTTCGGTGCAGATTCGGAGACTTAAACGGACTCTAATGACAAAAGTTTGACTACCAAAGTTGTGGGCCTCGACGATAGCTTCAATTTGGACATATGGAAGGCCCAATTCGGGCCAAGGAGCTAGGAGATATGACCCCCGAAATGCCAGCTACGCAGACAAGTCCGAAATCAGATAGATTATCTTCCGAGGCTGTTTTGGGGATTTTATCTTCGTTTCCAAGGAAAGCAATGAGTACCACAGTTGAAGATAATTTCGTAGCACACAACCTGGACACCGAATTTGCATTATTTGGAGTCCGGACGTGGGAGATATGGTGCCAGCAAGGAAGAGCTACGAATCAGGAAAATCTGGACGAGGCTGAGTTTATGGAAACCAAGTTCGCTTCTCTCCCAAGGAAGATCTGGTGCAAGGCAAGGTGGAGCACACCCCAAGGCTCCCCAAGGGTATAAATATAACCCCCTAGGTGCCCCAAGATGGTCACCCATCGATTCATTCATCACAACTCGGCGAAACCTAGAAGCAGGCACCGAAGGGAGACGACGGCTGCCGCGAGTCCTCGAAGTTATCTAGGAGATGGCCTAGGCCGACCCTAGCCGTCATGGCCGCCTTGCGTGGTTGTGACATGGTGGAGTTCCGGAGCTAGTTGAGGTCATCAATGGTATGTACTCGGTGGTGATGATCTAGACGCATCTATTATTATGTGAGCAATGATAATCTTGTCATCTGATCTTTTAAGCGATTCCATGTCTCCGTTCATGCTTTCTACCTATTGTGAATATGCTTATTCCTTAGTCTAATGCATGGTTAGACTACTTAGCATACTTTATGTAATCATAGTGATTAGATCTAGTATGTGGATCCTTCATGATTTGTAGACACGTTCACTTGGACGTGCCCCTAGACTCCCCGCATGAATAGGGCGCGTCGTGACAGGACTAAGGTTTCGAAAGGCGGATGTTTTCGGGAGGAAGACCGGAGGTAGGAGTTTAAGGATGCTATTATATGAGATGCATGATTTGTGGCTCGTTAGTCAGAACTACAACTAGAAGGCGATAGCCTTTGTTGTCCCCTTGGTGGCGCTTTACCTTGCCTATGTTTGTGAATGTGATCAACCTTGTGCTATCATATACATATCTCTTAGGTTTATCTTTGTATGCAATCAACGCTTAATGTTAGGTTAGTTTGGCTAGACAAGGTAGAGAACCTTAGAGGTTTGCTTCCGATCCTTGGATTAACAAACCTTGGGAACCCTCCTTGGTGAAAAAGGCACCAAGTCACCCGTACGCTTGCGGTAAACTTCAACACGGTTTTGAACCGTCAACACCTGTCTGGCCAGATGATGAGTGTTTTGAGAACCCACCCCTTGTGAATAGAGTTGATTTATCAGCTATACAATGCAATCCCAACTAGCTGCTATGAGTGAATTTTCCTAATTTAAGGAAGAAGTAGCTAGCATGGTGAAAAACAAACTCGGTATTGATATGGGTAATAAGTGGCATGCCGATCTTAGAACAACCCTAGGCGCATTGTCCCTGACGGGGTCCCTCCCGGGGCAGCGATCTTAGGTTTTCGGCGATATCCCTGACCAAGGCGGTCAGATCGTCCCCAATAGGCGGTTAAACCGGCTCGTGCCGGGGATCTCGACGAGGTGCGATTTTGACTACCACACGATCCAGCGCACTCGTGTGTTCAATCGGAAAAGCGTCAACACACTCCTAACATGCCACCAACTCTTACTTGGGCGAGTGAGAAAAGGAAGGTGTGGTCGATGGCAGGGGCTCATGGAATTTCGTTCTTAACATCCCCTACCTCTGTAGATTAGAAAGAAGGTCTTTTTGGTCGCTCTATTATTTTCGTAACAGGCACGTTTGTTTATTGGAACCCCTTAGGGTGAAGTGTATGTGCTCTAGGCTGAGTGTGTTGGTGTGTGTTGGGTTGAGTTGAGCTGTGTTTTTTCTTTTCCTGTACTCTCAGGGATTTCCCCCTTTTTTCTCCTTAATATAATGAAGTGCAGTTCTCCTATGTCTTTCGAGAAAAAAAAAAGAGACAGGAATAAAGCTTGCGGCTTGGGAGTTCCTTGGAAGCCTAAATGCAAAACTGCCTTATCCAAATTGTTAGTTTGTGATGACGACGGGCGGACAAACGGCTCATCTTCGCTTGCTTTCTTACGCCAATGTCTTCGTCCGGCAGTGCTTAGACATGACAAAATCGCGATGGCCGCTGGCACTCGGATCAACCGACGGATGGCACAAGTTGTTAAATACACATGTATGTGGTCCGTGCACTTCTCCTATGTTGTTTTTAAAAAGCCTCTATTATATAGAGGGGCAGAGCCAGCCCACGGAGCCACCAGTATGGGCTGACCATACGCAAGCACAACATACATGACACTAAATTCCTACCTATTTTGCATTAGATCATTGGTGTCAGCATACAACACTAAAAAGGTCTACCGGCAAAAACACACACACACAAGGTCTACCCGCAAAAACAAACACAAAAGTTCTAGCTTCGTCACTGATTATATAAGTCCGAAATTAGGTGTGTTTCATTTTTGGGCTAGGAGTTCCAATTTCTTTTCGAAAGTTAAGAATTTGAGTTCAAAGTCTCTAATTGTAAGGCCAAAAATATTACAATGTTAGTTGAACACATAGTAAAACTTTTCTATCCTAAATGGGCCCTCGACCTTTACGGCAAACAAGAAGAGAGCGTGCATGTGTGTGCCATTATGAAGAAGAGACTCCACTAAGCACAAGTCAAAGAAATATGAGATTAAGGTGCTCTATTGATTTTCTATCAGACTATCACCATGTTATGCACATGCAGTTGCTCAACCGAATGCTAAGAAAATTTGTTTTGAAGCTTCATTGGCAAAAAAATAATAATTGAGGTCCAACCAGGCCAAATGAAAAAAATTGGGTCATCTATATTTTATTGGTTTTTATTTAATGAAGAAATATCTATGTTTTATTATTATTGCTACAATTTTAATAAAGTTACTGGCATCCAAACTCTTGTGTTTGCTGTTTTATGCAATCTCAGATCTGGTCTCACAGGTAGAGGGGAATCATCCGTGAGAATCAAGATGCAACAATTTTGGAGGAGCCACAAGCAGTTTGTAGAAGATAGGCTTTATGAATCACTAGCAGGTGACACCATGCCAACACCAATGCTAGAGCTATCTATGTGGATTTTGCAATTTTTTTTTGGTGGTTTCATATTAGAAGTTCAAAATTTTCATATAAAAACTCCAAAGGCCTTGTCGGAATTCGCTAATTCCATTGTCGAATTGTATCTCACAGTCGTAGGGACAAGATTTTTAGTCCCGATTGGTAGAGGTTTTAGGTCTCTCCAGTCCAACGGGGACTAATACTGAGAGACAAAAGGAAACACCCCCCCCCCTCTGTAGTCCGAATGAACAAACCTGGACTAAAGGGAGGCTTTTAGTCACGGTTGGTAATACTAACAGGGAATAAAGGGGGCACGCCAGCGTCAAAAAAATATTTGACCTGGGAGGCCCCCTCACATATGTGCACGCCGCAAGTCACAATTCACGTGATTTGGCCTTTAGTCACGGTTGGTAATACTAACCGGGAATAAAGGGGGCACGCCAGCGTCAAAAAATATATATATTTGAAAATCCCTGGGAGGCCCCCTCACATATGTGCACGCCGCAAGTCACAAGTCACGTGATTTGTCACGCGAAATATACGTGTGTGCGGTGCGGGGATTCGAACTCGTGACCTCTAGCCTCGCATGTAGCTTTCTTACCATCTCACTTACACAACACATCTAACTAAGTAGAGGATGCAATCCTGTTATAGTATCTCGTAGTAGACGCTTTAGTCTTGGTTGGTAACACCAACACAAACTAAAGGCCCCCCTTTAGTCTAGGTTGGTGTTACGAACCGAGGCCGGTTCGTAACACCAACCTAGACTAAAGAGGGTGACACTTTTGTCTCGGTTTATAACACAAACCTAGACTAAAGGTCTTTAGGGTAGGTTGGTGTTACCCACCGAGACTAAAGGGGGTGAGCACTCATGGCATTAGTGACCACGTCGATGCAACCCCTTTAGTCCCGACTCTAAAATTAAACAGGGACTAAAATGGCGTACCATTTCTCTAGTACTTTTTTTAAGTTCTTTTTCCCACATCAGGGAGCCGAGAAGCTGCTAAAGCTGAGGTCCCTGGGCACTGGGCAGGCTATGCAAGGCCATGTGTTGATGCCTTTCCGAAGCCAACAACAACGCAGAGGGGCTCCTTGCAGCGCCTCCACGTAGGGCGGTCAGACCGCGTTGCAGGGGCGGTCAGACCGGGGTCGCTGGGTTCACCGGCGAGAAACCAACGAACGCCCGCCCGGGAGGGACCCCGTCGGGGCAGGCGCACCTTGGGTTGTCCTAGGCTCGGCAGGCCAGCTAGGACGTCCTCTCATGCTGCGGAGGTAGTAGAGGAACAGAACATGGGGTTGGAAAAGTAAAGGGAAAGAAAGGTAAAAAGATAAAAGTGTAATTGATAGATTCGATTGTGGGATCCCCATTCAATCGGCCATGGCCCTTTATATTTATAGGGAGGGGAAGTCTTGCCCCATTAGGAGTCGAAACTCTTACAAAGGCGTGTCAAAATATAACTCCTAACTCGTATTTGGCAGGGTAGGGCGGTCTAACCGGCCTAGGGACGCGGTCTAACCGCGTGCCCAACGTGCAGATCTTCCGGAAGCCATATCTCCCTCATCCGGACTCCGATTTGGACGTTCCATATATGAATCTTGATCTACTCGACGAGTCCTATCCAATGGTGAAGTCCAAATTGCCTTTTGAGGACTTTGTTTATGGCCCCATATGCCCCCCTGTTTTATGGGAAAGCTTGCGTGCCAGAAAACATTCACAAAGATCAAAATTGGCTAAAGACAATGATCAATGTGCATCGCCCATATGTAAACTCTATATGAATGCTATTGTAACCGAAACGAAAACTTAGTATTTGGGCTTTCCGAACAGCAAATCGAACAATTGAAGCTCTGATTTGGCCATGGCGGCCAATTGTAACTCCTTGGTGTACCACAAGCGTATTGATAGTTGTAAAAAGAAAACCAAGGATTATACCAAAAGTATGGACTATAATTATTTATACCTAAATATGCAGTCCATGGCACATGCATCGATGGAATAAATGATGAAGACCAATGTGATGACTGTTGATGCTTCTTTGCTTTTGGTGATGAAGAATTCCACATTTGCTCTCCTAACCGATTGTTTTGCTTTTGCTCGGCTATCCTTTGATATTTATACAATAACTAAGCAAAATTTGGCTTCTTCCTCACCACCTTGCTGTTTGGCGGGATACTCTCAGCTCTACCAGATTTTCTGGCGAGACCGGTTAGACCGGTGAGGACACCGACTGACCAGTGCTTTGAGAAACAGCCATCTTAAGATCATGTTGCCCCCCAGCCGAACATGATCATTGTTCAGCTATATTATTTATGACATGCTCATTATTGGGGACAATTTGATCAGTAGAACTAGCCGATGATTTTTCAATAGTCGGCTTTTCTATGTCTAGTGTCAATTCTGAATTTTTATTTAATCTACCGTCCTTTTTGACACGATAGACTTGTTTGATCACATTGCGCTTATTTTTCTGTGTTGGCCGATTTTTATGACTAAAACGGTCATTACGCATAGGTGATGATTCATTAATTACCGGCTCCCTATGAGTAATATAATTTGGGCATAAATAACTAGGAGACGGCATATATGAATTATAATACCATGAAGGACAAAAATAATGCATATTAAAATAAGGTTCCCATGGCATAGGCATTGATGATCTATATGGAGGAAACGGCATTGATTTGTGAGAGTTACTCCATTGCCGATTCTCGTTATGGAACTTCTCTCTAGGAGAAGGTTTCGGGCGTTTAGAATTTTTAGACCGACTAGCATTATTGACATTATTTTTTCTCTGAGACTTAGCCGGAAATTTCTCATTAGACTTCGGCTTTTCTCTTTGATGCTTACGGCCTTTAGATTCAATTGTTTTCCAAACACCAATCTCAGGCTATTTGGGTCTAACCATCTTTGGTTTTGATTTATTTTGCGAAAACCTGGGAGAGGCGGTTAGACCGGGTTGCCCCCCGGTTTGGGCACCGATCAGACCGGTCACAGTGCAACCGGTACCGTTGCCTTTGTTTTGTTGCCCCCCGAGCATTGAAGCACTAGATGTAGCCTTTATGCTCTTGCTAGGGGATTTTGGGTCAACAATATCGGCTAGAGACGGCCGACTTGTTTCTTGACCAACAACATCACAATTAGGCAATTTTTTGCAAGGATTAGTAATATCATCAATGGGCTTGACAACCAACTGTAGATTAACAGGAATTGAATCTGAACTATCCTCTTTATCAATCAAAACTTTGAGAAGAAAATTCACAAAGACGGATAGAGCATCTAATAAGTTACTTGAGGATTGCATCTCCTTTAATATGTCGATGGTAGACAGTTGCTGCAATTCCTTTATCTTGATGATGCCTTGATCAGTTTGACAAAAACATGATAGAAGCAAGTTTTCAACCGCCAGATCAAATTCCTTGATGTACTGTTGACGCGAAAATAGGACGTCACCTCCGCGCGCAGCACACGTGACTCCCCGGTCTGTAGCGAGGCGTGCCAGCCAATCTGACCTGTTGATTGACAATGGAAAAATATTAGGGATCGGCTAGAGAACCGATGGCCTTGTAGCGACACGTGTACCAGGCAATCGGCCGATACGAGTAAAGCGGGATCGGACGGCTCGAAGGAGACCGAATCGCGGGTGCGTGAGTAGATAGATCGGCTGGGATCGGCCGATTGTGACGTCAGCACTCGAGTAGGTCGGAATCGGCTGCGGTGTTAGAAGCCGATAGGATCTAGATCGAGTGGGATAATAGTGATAATAGCTAAAACCACAAGAATTGGTACGAAAACTTGTAGATCTAGCTAATACCGGTAAGGGGTGAATAAAGAACTAGACGAAACCTCAGCGATGCGCCCGGAGGTAAAAGCCTAGGGTTATTCGATAAAACGGTACTCACAAGCTTGCAGGAGATCGATTGATGCAGCCCGACAAACTTGAAGGACGACGTTGTAGAAAAGAAGAAAAACGCAATGGCGAAGTCGCCGAAAAGTAGATGCTGTAAAAGTAGATGCTGTAAAGTAAAGGGTTTGCCCGGAGGTGGTTTGTTTGATATTGGTGTGTACACTTTTTTCCAACCGCACAGGGTCGCTATTTATATCCTGAGGACAACCCGACTCCTAGCCGATTACGGCACTATTTACTTGTATCTAAAGAAAGATAAAATACTACTAAAAATAGAAAAGGACTCTCGCAGGAGTCAAAAACCTTCTAAAAACTGACTCTTGACCCTTTGCCAATCGTGGAATGACCCGCCTCCACCATGCTTTCCTTTTGGCGTACCTTCTCGATTACCGCCTTCTTCTTTCCATCGGCTGATCCTCCTATTTGACCATTGGCCGATCGGTTTGACTCGCTGGTCCACTGACAGATTTGAGCCTCCTTGACCATCGGCGAATCCTGTTGACCATCCCCCTCCTTCTTCCATCGGCCGATTGCACTCTGTTTCTCATCGGCTGCTTCTCCTTATCCTCTTGACCTGTTTTTTCCAAAAAACGGTGTCAACACATGTCCCCCAGTTTCGAAATAAATATCTTTTGTTCCGAAATTCGCCTGAAATTGATATCTTTCTCTTAATTCGAACGATAGCCCAAATCAATCTCCATTGATAGTGCCTTGTCCTTTCAATCTGACATCTTCCAGGGCTGTTCACCATGTGACACTTTGTCTTTTCCGCTCCCCTTCCCTATAAGACTCACCCTTTTATCCAGGGGTTCCATGATTTCTTCTAGACTTGATCCTCTTGGATGTAGCCATTGGTCATTCTAGTTTTAGGCATGACAGGCATTTCTTCCTGGAAAACTGCTTAGGGGATAATGGGCGTCGCTGGTCTTTGACAGACTTCAACTTGAAATAGCATTTCTTCTGGGTGTTACCAGTGAGCTCGTAGGCTCTGTCTGCAATGTTGGGCAGAAGATTTCTGTGAACCATGCCCTGCAGTTTGTGGATGTGCTAGAGAAATTTCCCACCGTTTGAGTGTACGTGTGTCATCCTTTATTTGGGGGTGATTCCTCTGAATCGGTCATTCTTTGGAAACTGAGCCATTCACGGGTCATTTGTTTCCTTTTTTACCGGATCTAGCATCTTCGGTTTCCGTCTTTTCTGGCTCCTTCATCTTTATCTCTTCTGGTGCCCCGGCTATAAATAACCGTCCCCATACCCTTACGGAGATCACACCTTTCTTCTCATCCATGGCTCGAGATATAGGTCCAGGGAGCTTTAGGCTCTTGCTCTTCGATTCCTTTCTTCTTCTCTGATTCATGATGGCTAGAAGAATTCTTGTGAAACAGCCTAGAACATACTTCCCTCTCTAGTCTCCTTTTAGTCCAACACCTAGAAGAACCCTTGTGATGCAACTTAGGTGCATCAGCTGGTGGAAGAGGGTGGGAGTCGTCCCTGGGCATTGTGGAAAGAACAACAACCCTATGTCTTCTTTCTCAACAAACTTGACGGGAAGAATTACCGAATCTGGTGATTCATCTTCGTCAAATTTACGCTTTCTTTTTTGTTTTTCTCTTTCTTCGTCCCCATCGCCTGTCCAGTGATGATTAATGTAACCGATCTGTAATGAACCGTCCAAGTTCGTCTTCTCAATGTACTCTTTAGATCTATACTGTAATGTCACCATTGTAATCGAAGATGAGAGAAAAAAATATATATATATATATTGTCTAAGGGCGATTTGTACATCGGCCATAACCTGAAACCGAACATGTTTCGATGATTCGGCTATTCCCTACTAAAGACGATTACATTTGCAATCGGCTGTAACTCGAGTCTCTGATTGGCCATTTTCAGGCTCTGATCGGACTAAGCATCTACCCATATGCTTGGATAATATTTCTCTAAATACTTCCCACTTAATGCTCTCGCAAACTTTTCTCCTTCTAATGTTTCTAAGATATTGAGAGACATGGGTACCCATGGGTCCCCACCGACCAGGGTCCCAGAGGTCTCTGCCATGTGGATTCGACCTATCAGAAGCCCCACCGACCTGCAAGTGGGCCCGAAGACCTTATCCACAACCCCGGCGACCTTGGAAGACTCCAGAAGACCTTATTCAAATCCCGGAAGACCTGCCGGGCTTGTGGCACAAGTTTCTCCCCCAGGTCGCGGCTCGGCGCCGCCAATAGGTCCGCAGATCGTGGGATTCACCCTGTAATCACGGAAGTTGTCCTTCCTAACTTGTAACCGACCCCGATGAGGGTCCACCGACCTCGAATGGAAGCCCTAGCCCGCCGACCATATAAGGTGGCCCAGAACTCCATTCGAGGGGACTCCCCCATTCACGCATAATTCCACCGCATACTGGACGTAGGGTTTTACTCTCCGGATGCCTGAACCAGTCTAAACCCTTGTGTCCTTAGACATTCTCACCGTATTCCGAGTTCTCCCTGCGAACTACCACCTACGCTCTTAGTTCCCAATCCCCTCCATTAACCTACAACCGCTTGGGTAGCCTCCTTGCGGATCTGTCCAGGTCTCACCCCCTGACAGTTGGCGCGCCAGGTAGGGGTGATCGGGAACTCGCTGTGCAGCATGGTGGCCCGATCTAGCGTCGTTTTCCCGGCGATCATGGCGGACGTCCTCGTCAACCCCATGGAGATCTGCTTCGGTTCCTTCACGGCGACCTCAGCTACGTCGGCGGTCGCGACCTTTTCGGCAACCGTAGTGAAGGCTCCGGTGGCACCTGCCACCGCTCCAGTTTCCGATCTGTCGTCAGAGACCCACCCGCCCAAACCCTATGACATCGTTCAGGGAATGGAGCGCGTCATTGACATGATGGAGGAGACCTTCCAGATCTGCGAAAGAGCCCAGCGCTCAACGCAGACTGCGTCGCGCCGCAAGACCTTCCCCTTCGGTCTGCGACCATCTAGCAACGCTTACATCCGTCAGGCGGCCAAGTCCTCCCAGATCCGATCTGGGCGGTAGGAGTCATCCGGCGACCTCAAGCCCGAGCCCCGCGCCCGCCGCGATCCGCTCGACGTACCATGCACCTACCACAAGGGCGCGCAACACACCCTCTGTGGCTGCAGGCTGCGGAAGAAGATCGACCAGGAGCGTACTGCTCCTCACAGCACGCGAACTCCCATGTCTCCTGACGTCGGTGAGTTTCAGACGGTCCGGATCCACATCTCCCCCAACGACCAGAGCTCCATCCTAGTGGTTTCGGCGAACGAACCACCGCGGGTCGGCGTGACGGACTCCGAGGAGGCACGTCGGATCCAGGGCAATGCCAACTGCGCCCAGCGACGGGCGGAGGAGCAGCGCCAGGCGGTACCTCCGTGCGCCCGTGACCTGCGTCTCGAGTTCGAGGAGGCAGGGCTGCTGACGTTCAATAGCCCTCAGGCCAACCTGGGCGCGGCTATGGCACGTCTCCAGCAAGCTAACCCATCACCCGAGGCTGATGCAGCCATGGCCTACCTTCAGGTTGCTACAGCCCTGGTAGAAGAAAGGAGCGCGGCATCCAAGTCCGCGGCATCCTCATCAAGCCGGCATTCGCGCAGTCGATCTAATCGACCTGCGCACAGCAAACTTCCTACCATCTAGGAAGAAGTCAACCAGCACAACCCCGACCAACCTCGAGTGAATGGCGTGAAAGACGGCGACCTCCGCGCCAACCTCGACAAGAACAGGCGTGGCCGCGACGCTCGCGGCTACATCGATCAGCGCCATCACGAGCGTGAGGAGCGGGAGCTGCGATGTCGTCTGGACTACGATTGCGAGTACGGACCTCCGGGCGCCGTCCATCGCACCATGGAGCGTGAGGAGCACGACCGCCACGATGTCGAGAACAGGCGACGTGCCCAGTATGAGGCAGACTACGGCCACCCTGAGGGTCCTGTTCCGAACCCGAATCGCCAGCCCAGATCCCAGGTCGTGGCCCCTACACAGAACGGAGGCGGCACCCAGGTCGGAGACGGTGGTGACGACATGGCCATCACCGCCTTCCCTGCGTTGGCCCCTCGCCTCCGATCGGTCGCCTACCCCGACAACTTCAAGCCGAACATCCAGAAGTACGACGGCCGCTCCGACCCCAACATCTGGTTGTCGACCTACTACGTCACCGTCAAGGCGGCCGGCGGCAACTTCGATCACATGGCGGCCTACTTCCCGCTAGTGATGGGCGACGCGCCGTCGCTCTGGCTCAACAACCTCCCGGCAGGCAGCATCAAGTCATGGGCCGACCTATCCCAGGCCTTCACGTCAAATTTCTAGGCGACCTATAATCGCCCTGGGAACGCCTTCAACCTCGGGAGGGTCACCATGAAGACCAACGAGCGGCTCCACGACTACACCAACCGGTTCTTCGAGAACCGCAACACCTGTGTCGGCGTCCGGGACGACCAAGTCATCGACAGCTACAAGAAGGGCGTTAGAGACCGCAAGGTCTTCAAGAAGATCCACGAGTGGGGCGCCACCACAGTTGCGTCGCTCATGGAGGTCGTGAACAAGCTCATCGACACCGACGAGGCGCTGGTCAATCAGTTTAACGCTGACGCTAAACGTGACGCGGGCATCTCTGGCACCGCTGGCGATTCAAGCTCCAAGCTCCGCAAGCGACCTTCAGAGGTGCTCGCGGCAGAAGGACGTCGACCTTCGACATTCAACGTCGACGAGTTCAACGCAGTGCTCGACAGCCCCTGCACGTTCCACGAGGGGGCCACCCACACCGTCCGTGAATGCACGCAGTTCAAGAAAGCATTCCATACGCCCGACAACCCGAAGCGATCCAGAGGTGACGGCGATCGATCGTCTTCACGTCGCTACAACAACAACCGCCGGGACGACCGACGTGGCCGAGGCGACGACGACCGCCGCGACGACCGACGACGTGATAACCAGCAGCCGAAGGACCACCGCGCCAAGCGCGACCTGCCTCCTCCACCAGTGGCGGGCAACCCTAATGGCCCCTTTCAGCAGGCCAAGAGGTCGATCAACATGATCGTCGGTGGCCTAAAAGCTAGCTCAAGCAGGAGGCGCTATCGCAAGGATAAGCGCGAGATCCAGCTTATCCACACCAAGCCGTCACAGCCCCTTCGGTTGTCGGAGCAGCCGATCACATTCTCCAGGGCTGATCACTGGGTCCACATCCCAGATCCTGGGTCCTACCCACTCATCGTCGAGCCCATAGTCGAGGGCGCCCTGCTCCCTCAGACCCTCATCGACGGGGGAAGCGGGCTCAACGTTATCTTCATCGAGACCTTGAAGAAGATGGACTTCGACTTCAAGCAGATGACGGAATGTGACGAGCCTTTCTTCGGCATCGTCCCCGGCAAGGCGGCCTACCCCATGGGTCGGGTCTCCCTCCCGGTGACGTTCGGCACGGAAGAGAACTTCTGCACGGAGTATCTCAGCTTCGAGGTCGCGGACTTCAAGTCTTCGTACCACGCCATCCTAGGTCACCCCATGCTAGCCAGGTTCATGGCTATCCCGCATTACACCTACTTGGTGTTAAAGATGCCGGCCCCCAACGGGGTCCTCACTGTCTACGGCGACCTCATCATCTCATTCAAGTGCGACAACGAGGCCCTGGACATTGCCACGACGAACACCTGCATCGACGCCTCGGCAGTCATGATCGCCGAAGCAGCGAAGGTCGCCCCGAGCGACCTCACCGTCCCAGAGCAGAAGCGCACCGACACCGCCCTGGATGTCACACCAGCGACAAAGAAGGTTTGTCTCTGCCTTGCCGACCCAGAGAAGATGGTGGTCATCGGCGACAACCTCGGGGAGAAATAGGAACTCGCGCTCAACAGTTTCCTCCGGGACAACACCGACATATTCGCATGGAGCCCATCGGATATGCCGGGTGTTCCAAGGGAGCTGGCTGAGCACTCCTTGGATGTAAGCAAGATGGCCAAGCCTGTCAAGCAGAAGCTACGCCGCTTTGCGAAGGATCGCAAGGAGATCATTAGGGTAGAGATAATAAAGCTCCTAGCTGCCGGATTTATCCGTGAGTGTAAAAATCCGGTTTGGCTCGCCAACCTGGTGCTTGTACCCAAGAAAACCGATCAATGGAGAATGTGTATCGACTACACCGATCTCAACAGGCACTGCCCTAAAGACCCCTTCCCTCTTCCGCGCATCAACCAGGTCGTCGACTCCACAGCCGGAAGCGTCCTGCTATGCTTCCTCGACTGTTACTCAGGGTATCACCAGATAGCCCTGAAGGTCTCTAACCAAGATAAAACGGCGTTCATAACACCGCACGGCATCTATTGCTACACCACCATGACGTTCGGCCTCAAGAACGCTAGAGCGACCTACCAGAAGTGCTTGGAGTCCCAGATTGGCGACAACGTCGAAGCATACGTCGACGACGTAGTTGTCAAGACCACGGTGGAGGACAACTTTATCGCCGACCTCGCCCAGACCTTCGCCAACCTCCGGCGCTACCGCTAGAAGCTCAACCCAGAGAAGTGCGTCTTCGGTGTCCCATCCGGCAAGCTCCTGGGATTCATGGTCAGCCACCGAGGCGTCGAGGCGAACCCCACTAAGGTCGACGCTATCCGCAGGATGAAGAGGCATACCGGGAAGAAAGACGTCATGAAGCTCATCGGCATGATGGCTGCTCTAGGTCGCTTCATCAGCAAGCTTAGGGAGAAAGGCCTACCCTTCTTCAAGTTGCTGAAAAAGTCCGACAAATTCGAGTGGACAGATGAGGCAGATCAGGCGCTCGAAGAGTTGAAGACCTTCCTCACGACGCCTCCGGTCATGGTGCCCCCGGCGCCAAAAGAGACCTTGCTACTCTACATCTCCGCGTCCACCCAGGTCGTCAGCGTGGTCCTAGTGGCGGAGCGACCTGAAGAAGGTCAACCCTACCCCATCCAGCGACCTGTCTACTACGTCAGCGAGATCCTCTCCAACAGCAAAATCAGGTATTCGCAACCTCAGAAGATGCTATACGCTCTCCTCGTCACCTCGCTCAAGCTCCGGCACTACTTCCAGTCGCACAAGATCAAGGTCGTGTCAAGCTTCCCCTTGGGAGAGATCCTACGTAGCCGCGACACGACAGGGCGTATCGTCAAGTGGTCGGTCGAGCTAGGCGAATTCGAGCTCGAGTTCTGTCCAAGATAGGACATTAAGTCCCAGATCCTCACAGATTTCGTCTCTGAATGGACCGAGACCCAGAAACCCCCACCGACAGAGAAGCCGGAGCACTGGAAGATGTACTTCGATGGTTCCCTGAACCTCGAAGGAGCGGGCGCAGGCGTACTTTTCATCTCCCCCCAGGGTGATCACCTGAAGTACGTCTTGCAGATACACTATAAGGCATCCAACAACGGCGCCGAATATGAGGCCTTGATCCACGGACTGCGCATCGCTGTCTCCCTGGGAATCAAGCGACTCATCACTTACGGTGACTCCAAGGTCGTCATCGACCAGGTCAACAAGGCATGCGACATCAAGAAGGACTCGATGAATGCCTATTGCGCCGAGGTACGGAAGCTCGAGGCTCACTTCGAAGGCTTGGAATTCCACCACGTCTGCCGCGACAACAACATGGCGGCCGACGTCCTCTCCAAGTTAGGATCCAAGCGTGCGCTGGTCCCAGCCGGCGTGTTCGTCCAAGACCTGCGCAAACCATCAATCAGACTCCTCAGCGACCCAGATACGTTGTCTGGTGACGTGCTCCCTCCGGGCGGTCGCAACGTCCTCATGGCAGAAGTCGAAGATGACTGGCGCCTCGACTTCATCGCCTATATCTTGGAGCAGCGCATCCCCGAAGACAAGGTCGAACGCGAGAAAATCGTCAGGCGCAGAGCCAACTACGTCATCATCGGCATAGAGCTCTATCGGAGGTCCCCTCCAACGGCGTCCTGATGAGATGCATCCTCAGATCTGAAGGTCTCTAGCTCCTGCTGGAGATTCACGGTGGAGAGTGCGGCAATCACGCAGCCTCTGCCAACCTGGTGAGAAAAGCCTTCAGGTCGGGCTTCTACTGGCCCACCGCCCTGGCCGACGCTCAAGACGTGGTCCGGCGTTGCAAAGGGTGCCAATTCTTCGCCAAGTAGCAGCACGTGCCGGCACAAGCTCTGAGGACAATCCCTCCATCATGGCCTTTCGCCATCTGGGGCCTAGACTCAGTGGGACCCTTCAGAACGGCCCCTGGCGGCTACAGGCACATCCTGGTGGCGGTGGACAAGTTCACAAAGTGGATCGAAGTCTGAGCTGTCGCCACTGTTACATCGAAGGAGGCGGCAAAGTTCATGGAAGACATCACCCACCGCTTCGGTGTCCCCAACAGGATTGTCACCGACCTGGGTACGGCCTTTACAGGATCTGACTTCTGGGACTTTTGCCAAGACAGCCTCATCGACGTCTACTACTCCTCGGTGGCGCACCCTCGCTGCAACGGCCAGGTCGAGCGCGCAAACGGCATGGTGCTCCAAGGCATCAAGGACCGCATCTTCGACGACGCCTCCCATTATGCCACCAGGTTGCTAGCTGAGCTTCCGCACGTGATCTGGGGTCTCCGGACCAAGGTCAGTTCAGCCACGGGTTATTCACCGTTCTTCCTGGTGTACGGGTCGGAGGCCGTCCTCCCTACCGACCTAGCCTTTGGCGCCCCGCGTATCCAACACTACGAAGAAGGAACAGCCGAGGAGACGCGCAAGGTCGACCTCGACAGCATTGAGGAACACCGTGTGGCTGCGCTGATGCGGCACACTCGCCACGAGCAGCAGCTACGTCGTTACCACGACCGCAACGTGCGTGAACGATCCTTCAACGTCGGCGACCTCGTCCTGCGACGCATCCAGGACACCAAGGGGATGCACAAGCTCTCCGCACCCTGGGAAGGCCCCTTCATCGTAATGGAGGTCATCGGTCCGGTGACCTATCACCTCCAGTGGGCCGACGGTCAAGGCGTTCCGAACGTCTGGAACATCGAGCACTTGCGTCGCTTCTATCCTTAAAAGATGTGTACCAAAATAAAAGCTATGTATTCTTCCCTTTTGTAATTTCCATTTAATAAAGAAAGAGACTCCTTTAGGTAGTCCCCCTGTCGACCTGCATCTTGGTCTCCCTTTTACTTTCTGTTTTTACCCTTCCCCCTCGAAACGCTCGGGGGCTTGGTCTAGGTTAGGCCTCGAAGCGCTCGGGGGCTTGGCTTTGCCAACCTAAGGGTCTCACGACCTGACGGGGTTTTCGCATACCTTACGCTTATGTGTATCCATCACATGTTTGGCTTTTACTTTCCTTATGAATGTTCTTAAGTCGCTGAGTTGCGAGACCTAGGGTCCATGACCCCCCTCCGCGTGCCGGCTGTGTCTAAGCCTCCACGCTGAGCCGCACAGTCGGTAAGCCGTTCCTCCACTGAGTTGGGTTAGCGGAGGGCACCCCTCGCTACCTAGTTATTTTCGAGCTTACATAACGATTGTCCTCACTAACCAAATGATGCACACATTTTATATAGTTTGCAAAAGCTTCATTACGACAAAAGTTTGTTTACATTTGCTAGGCCTCGGCCTAACTTACACCTGCAATATGTTACAGCTCGACTTCTCAGTCAGTGCTGAAATCGAAATTGTTGACGACCTCCTCTGCGGCCGCCACGACGTCCTCGCGCCTCACCAAGCCGGACAGGTCGACGTCCTACGAGACCTTCTGCAGGTCGAACGACGGCTCGTGGTACTTCACCGTCGACAACGCCGCAGCCGCCGCAAGCTTGGTGGTGTCCAGCAGCAGGTCCTTGATCCGGCTCTCAGACTCATCCAGCCGGTCGACCAGCCCTTTTGGCGGCGCCCCTTCCTCTTGGGGGACGTAGATGTCCATCACATACTGCGCCACCTCCTTGAGGTCGGCAAGCTCCCTCCCCAGACCTGTGTTATCAATTGCGAGAGACCTATTATTTCGCTGGAGCAATGGCGGCAAGTCAAAATACACCGCTGTGGCGAAAGAACTACTCACCTTGTTGGACCTCCGTGGTCCTCTCCTTAAGAATCTTCACTTGATCCTTGGTCTCCGCCAGCTCCTTCTTCAGGGCGTCCTCGGCCTCCTTGGCGCCTGAATCCATTCAAGGTCGTGAAGTTAGAAAAAAGACCCATAGGGTACACAGATTCAACCTTTGGCGACCTAGCAAACTTACCCTCTACCATGTCTTGGAGGTCGTCAGCCGCATCCTTCGCCTTCTGTTCGGCGACCTCCAGCTTCTTCTTTAAGGAGGCCACCTCCTTCTCCGCTTGGCGAGCCATGGCCTCCTTCACGCGCTGAATCTCCTGCGCGGCCTCGACCTTGGCCTGCAAAGTAGCCTCTCGAGCCGCGGCAGCTTCTGCGTGGGCGTTGGCCGCCTCCCTCAATAAACCTGCCCGAGCCTGAGCTCGTTCAGCAAGCGACTACAACAGAAGGAAACAAAATTAGATCTGAGACCTTACAAGACGATCGGGATCAGGGACAAGGATTAAAGTGTCAAGACACGAATCATTACCGCGAGTGTCCGCCCGATCGTGCGCGACGCCTCCTTAAATTCATCAACGTCACGGCGGTCGGCGATGACGTCGTTCTCCCATGGGGTCCCGACGTACAGGCATTGACGATCGTCGCCCTCGACGTTGGCCCCGCCCGCCTCGCCGGCCTGCGGATCCAGTGTCGGCTGCGGGTCGGCCATGCAGAGGTCGTCCTGCTCGCCCGCAGAAGGCGGAGCAGCGCCGGCCCCGTCCTTCTCCGCCGCAGACGCCGCCGCTCCCCCAGTCCCGGCGGCCGAGCTCGTGACATCAGCCGTCGAGACCGCCGGCGATTGCTCCACCGGCGCCTCCTTCCCCTTGCTCCCGAACGCCTCTTGGCCTGAGGCATTCTTGGTGCTCTCCGACGTGGTCGGGGGTGCTCTGCGTACAAGCAGAGGCCTAAACGATTAGAAGCAGCAGAGGAATTTGTGTACAAAACAAGAATGGGAATAAGTCTTGTGACTTACTTGGTCGCCGACCACAGCCCGGGCTTACAGGGCTTAGGAGGGGCCTTCCTCGCCCTCTTCTGTGACCCGGCGTCGCCCAAAGTATCAGTGCCCGACCTGGGGCGGTCCTCCGTCGTGGCAGCCCTACGGGGCGTCTCCGTTGTCCCCTCTTCTGTCGACGCCGCTCTGCGGGGCATCTCCGCAGATGGGGCCGCCGCCGCGCTCGGCGACTTGGTGTCGTCCTCCTCATCCTCGACGTTGATGGTCTCAACGCCGGAGCTGACCATCGCCGTGTCCGTCGACACAGTAGGCCCGGTCCTCTTCCTCTTCTTCTTCTTGGCCTCCGCCGTCTGTGTGGCGGTGATTGTAGCCGCAGCCCGGGAGGTGGACATCTTACTCGCCGTCTGCCGTGTGCGCCGCGGCACCGGCGCGGCAACCTTTGGCGGCGCCCTCCTCGCGGCGGGAGCGTCGTCATCACTCCCCACTGAGGAGTCAGAGATGTACTCCTCTATACACTGCTGCGGGGTCGCTTGCGCATCCGCCGCAACACGGACCTTGTAACTGCGCTCCTCTTCATTGCCCAGTGGTGCAGGGCACCAATAGATACTTTCACGATGCTGAAAACAAGACAAGAGACAAGAGAGATAAAAAAACATGCGTCACAATGGCTCGAGACCTAAGCTAGATGAAAACCGAGGTCGAAGACTCACAACATCGGAAGGTCGATATACTCTGAGCGCCTTGGGGCACTCTCGATCCTGGATGCGCCCACCGAAGATGTTATTCACCCGCACCGCCATCTCCCCTTTGGAGACCTTGCGCCTGGCGACCCGGGTGGGGTCGGACTGGCCCCAGTACTCAAAGGCCGGGTGGACCCGGTCCTGGATGGGCTGAATCAACCGACGGCAGAAGCTTATAGCCACCGCGCCGCCAGTCAGCCCCTCCGCCTTCAACCTCTCCAGGTCGTCCAGCAGAGGGCGCAGCTCTTCAGTCTCGCGCGACGTGAGCTGATTGGTCCACTCCGAGAAGGGGACAGGGACTCGCCCCGTCCTGTCAGAAAGCGTCGGTGCAGGGTTGTCGAGGTAGAACCACCCCTGCTTCCAGCCGCTGGTGTTGTCGGGGAGCACGAGGTTGATGTACTCCGGCTTCATGTACCGACGTAGCATGAAGCCGATGCTGCCCATGACCTCGGCCTTCCCGGTCTTCTTGAGCTCGAAGAAATGGCGCCGCAAGTGGAAATGTGGCACTATGCCGAGGTAGGCCTCGCAGAGGTGAATGAACGAGGAGACGATGGTGATGGCGTTGGGGACGAGGTGCACCGGCTCGATCCTGTAGAAGAAGAGCAGGCCGCGGAAGAAGTCACCCGCTGGGACCCTGAATCCGCGCTCGATGTGCACGACGAAGATGATGGTCTCGCCGGTCCCCTCCGTCGAGAACTCCTCGCCCACCGCCGGCCTCCACCCGACCTCTGCCTTGGGCCTCAGCAACCCGCGGGTCGCCAAGGCCTGGATCTACTCCTCCGTCACCACGGACGGCTCCCAGACGGTCTGCGGCGGCGGAACCGGCGCCTGCTCCATCTTCTCTTCCTCGAAGCCGATGGACTTGGATCTAAACACTACGAGGGTCTTGGTTCGCATGCGAGGTTGTGGTGCGTGGCGGACCTAAGCACGGTGGCGCTGCTGTTCTCTATGAGCAATGGAACGGCGGTGGAACCCTAGCGCGGAGTGGAAATGAAAGCAAGTAAAGGTCCCCATCCCATGGACCGGCCTTATATAGTTGGGCCCCAGCGGCGCAACGGGCGGTCGCTCCCAACGTCTCTTTGGCGAAAATCACGGCGACCCAACGGCTCGGCGCCTCCCGCGGATCTACCGCCCAACGGCTCTTTCGGCCTAACGGATAAATGGCAGTAACGGCTAGTTCCGTACGGGAATCTGCGTCCGCTGGCCTTCGATCAGCGCTCCGGCCGACGTGGACTCGTTATGCCCCACATTCAAGCCCCCCAAACATAAATATCTCCAGTGTGACATTCAAGGTCGCTAAGACCCACGGACGACCGATGGGCTAGCCCTAACGCCCATTCAAGGTCACCAAGGTACCGGCAGCCTTCTAGGTTGCCTCAGCCTCCCCGCGGCGGGTTTACACCACGTCTTCTAGGCCCAGCTACCTACATGCCTTCTAGGTCACCTCGACCTACAGCGGTGACATCCTATCAACGGCTCCGTGCTTAAAGGCTCTACTACCCGTTGACGACCTCTCGATCCTATGCACAGCTCTTAGCTGAGGCCCCGTTGCCTTCTAGGTCGGTTACGACCTACAGAGTTCAGGACTGACACCCTGCGTTGCGCCACTGCGCAGCGGCCATGTTGACCCAGGTCGACACGGGTCTTCTTGTCAAGTACTATGGCCTTCTGAAGGTCAGCGTGCTAACACAGCCCCGTCGGGACCTTGGCCATACCATTGCTGCCCGGGCGCCTCATCACAATGGTCAAGACACATCAGTTGCCATGCAAGCATGTGTATAAAAGCTTCGTAAGCTACAACAGACTTTGGCCCAAGGCCAATTACAAGATGCAAACATATTAAAGGTCTTGATCTACCTTATATGGTGCCTACGGCGCAACCTAGACTGATGAAGCGTGTCGCAAGCTTTCTTCTAGCTTCAGGACCTACTTGGAGACCTCCACCACCGCCGAGGTCGCGGCTGCCACACAGCCACCTCTACTCTAGCCCCAGAAGGTTTCCTGTGGAGTCCCATCTTTTGCTAGGGTGCTCTCACAAGATCCCAAATGGGACCAGCTTCACCTCGGGCCCCTCCCAGCGCAGCATGACGGTTTCCAACACCACATTAGGCCTCTGCTCACAAGGCCTGTCAAGGCATGTACTGCCCCATGCTGCACCTGGATTCCTCGCTGGGGGCGGGCGCAGAGGTTGGTGGAGTTCTCTCAGCTTCGCAAGCATTCTTCTAGCCCCAAGGAATGACTCTCTAGCAATACGCTCTGGTGGACGCACACAAGACCAGGGCACCACATAATTATCAAGCAGTTTTGCCATTGTACTCTAGCTTGGTTCAAGAAGCAAGCAGTGAGGCCTCCTATTTATAGCGGCGGAGCCCCGCTTTGGTTGCTGTCCACACCTCAGCTGACGCAGCATCCTTATCCGCAACACTGTTACCACGTGGAGCGCGAGGTCTTTGTCCGTTCCTGGGTCTGCTGAGACGTTTGCCGAATGCCTGATGACAACTTTTCAGCTTTTGTCTCCTAGTGGCAGTGGCTGCATCTCTGCCTGGGGCAGGTCCCGTGCTCGTACAGTACGCCCGTGGGATGCTGCGCGACAAAGACTCCAGGCACCCAACTCTGCTTCACAAAGATTCTGGAGGGTTTGTCCTTTTCAGTGGGCAGAGCATCTTAAAAGTTCAAGCAGAAGGCCGTAGGTTCTCGGTTTATTCTTCAAGCACCAACCCGACCTTGCAGGTCGCCTTACTGCTCGGGGGCTACTCCACGAGTGCGTCTTGCGATGCTCTCTCCCTCTACGTCGCATCGACCTACCGGCAGCAAGCTCCCGCTACGTCTTTGCTCGACCTCCCTTCGGTCAGTACAAGGACCTTCTCGGACGGCATGACGATCTTATCTGACTCCGGTCAGGTCGGCGGTTCTTCAACACGACAGCGCTTTGCCTTCACTTCAACCTCCTGGATCTGCGTTCCAAGAGCTTGATGTTTGGTTTCGTGTGCGCTCAGATGATTTTCTTTTTTGGATCCCCGTGCACCCTGCACGACCTTGACGGCGTCATGACTTCATCAAGCTTTGACATGACTTCGTCTCGACCGCTACGCCTACACGTCGATGGGGGCTTGAGAGACATGGGTACCCATGGGTCCCCACCGACCAGGGTCCCAGAGGTCTCTGCCATGTGGACCCGACCTATCAGAAGCCCCACTGACCTGCAAGTGGGCCCGGAGACCTTATCCACAACCCCGGCGACCTTGGAAGACTCCAGAAGACCTTATCCAGATCCTGGAAGACCTGTCGGGCTTGTGGCGCAAGTTTCTCCCCCAGGTCGCGGCTCGGCGCCGCCAGTAGGTCCGCAGATCGCGGGATTCACCCTGTAATCACGGAAGTTGGCCTTCCTAACTTGTAACCGACCCCGATGAGGGTCCACCGACCTCGAATGGAAGCCCTAGCCCGCTGACCATATAAGGCGGCCTAGAGCTCCATTCGAGGGGACTCCCCCATTCACGCATAATTCCACCGCATACTGGACGTAGGGTTTTACTCTCTGGAGGCCTGAACCAGTCTAAACCCTTGTGTCCTTAGCCATTCTCGCCGTATTCCAAGTTCTCCCTGCGAACTACCACCTACGCTCTTAGTTCCTGATCCCCTCCATTAACCTACAACCGCTTGGGTAGCCCCCTTGCGGATCTGTCCAGGTCTCACCCCTGACAGATATATGCATTGCCTGGCACACATTAGCTGATACGATATGGTCCTTCCCAAGTTGGTGACCACTTCCTGTATTTAGGATCTCTAGAGCCGATTGGTAATATGAGTTTCCAAACCAGATCTCCTTCGGCAAACTCTTTAACTTTGACTTTCTTGTCATACCATCTGGCTATCCTCCTTTTATTTTTTTCGATGTTCTCCAAAGCTCTCAGCCGATTACCAGCAAGATCTTCTAATTCCTCTTTCATCATGGCTGAATAATCATCGGCCGATAGCTGATCTTGTAAAGAAGTCCTACTGGATCCGATTTTTAACTCCCAAGGTAACACTGCATCATGACCGTACACTAATTGATATGGTGATACTTTGGTTGCCCCATGGCATGCCATCCTGTACGCCCATAGTGCTTCATTAAGAATCGTATGCCACCGCTTGGGATCTTCATCGATCTTGCGCTTGATTAACTTGATGATGCCCTTGTTCGCTGCTTCTGCCTGTCCGTTTGCTTGAGCATAATAGGGAGATGAGTTTAGCAGCTTGATTCCTAAAGAATTTGCATACTCTTCAAATTCCCCTGAAGTGAATTGACTCCCTTGATCGGTTGTGATAGTCTGAGGTATACCAAACTGATAGACAATATGCTCTTTAACAAAATCAATCATGTTGCCTGATGTCACAGTCTTGATTGGGATGGCCTCAACCCACTTTGTAAAATAATCTGTAGCCACCAGTACGAATTTATGACCTTTGCTTGATGGTGGATATATCTGTCTAATCAGATCAATTGCCCAACCCCTGAATGGCCATGGCTTGATTATTGGGTTCATTGCTGATGCTGGAACTCTTTGAATGCTACCAAACTTCTGACACTCTTGGCATCCTTTGTAATACTTGAAGCAACCTTCCAATATCGTCGGCCAATAATAGTTATTATTGTTGATCATCCACTTCATCTTAAATGCTGATTGATGGGCTCCACAGACTCCCTCGTGAATTTCCCCCATTAAAGTTTTAGCTTCCTCTTCACCGAGACATTTGAGCAGAACCCCATCGATGGTACGATAGTATAACTCATCTTCTAGCAGAACGTATTTAATGGCCCTGTACCTTAATTGTTTATCAACCTTCTTGGATGGATCTTTCAGATAATCTATTATCTCCTTCCTCCAATCTTCGGCTGATAATTCCATAACCAGAATTGGCCGATATCCTGACGCCCCTTGAGCCAGTCGATTAGCTTCACTGTTGTGACATTTAGGGATATGTTCAAGTTTTACTATCTTGAACTCTCGAAGTAGTTTTAATATGTCATCTTTGCATTCATATTCTCCTCCCAATTGATTTATCACGAGTTGAGAATCTCCAAATATCTCAATAACTTCAGCATTGACTTCTCACAGTAGCTTTATCTCTTTTAACACTGCCTGGTACTCAGCTTGATTGTTTGTTGAAGTCTTCTCAATCGGGATGGAAAACTCGTAATTTGCTCCTTGGGGCGAGATGAGGACGATTCTGATCCCAGCTCCTACTCCACACGATGATCCATCGAAGAACATAGTCCATGGAATAGGTTCTACAACTGCAACTTCAGGTCCACAATGCTGAGTTACCAGATCGGCCATTACTTGCCCTTTGATTGCTTTGGCCGATTGATAGGTCAAATCAAATTCTGACAATGCTAAGATCCATTTTCCGATCCTGCCCTTTAATATTGGTAATGACAACATATATTTGACCACATCATCTTTGCATACCACGGTACATTCGGCAGTCAATAGGTAAGGCCTCAACTTTGTGCATGAGAAATACAAGCACAAGCATAGTCTTTCCACTGCCGAATACCTTGTTTCTGCATCCAAGAGTCTTCTACTCACGAAATATACAACTCGTTCTTTTCCTTCAAACTCTTGTACAAGGGCCGATCCAATAGCCCGCTCATTAGCTGATAAGTATAATTTGAACGGCTTCTTGTCTTGAGGGGGCATTAAGACAGGAGGAGACTTTAAGTACTGCTTGACATTATCTAAAGCTTTCTGCTGTTCTTCTCCCCATACGAATTTCTGATCGGCCTTGAGCTTCAGTAGAGGTGTAAATGGCTGAATCCTTTCCGACAGATTAGATATAAATCTTCTGATGAAATTGATCTTGCGAATAAATGACTGGAGCTCTTTCTTGTTTGATGGTGCTTTTATATTGTCAATCGCGCTGATTGACTTCTGACCTACTTCGATTCCTCTTTCGTGTATTAATAAACCCAAAAACTGACCAGCTGAAACACCGAAAGCACATTTGTTGGGATTCATCTTCAGACCATGCCTTCTAGTGCATTCCAATGTTTTTCGTAGATCAGCCAGGTGCTCCTTGTAGCTCTTTGACTTGACAACTACATCATCAATGTAGATCTCTACTATCTTGCTGATGAGTTCATGGAATATGTAATTCATGGCTCTTTGATATGTGGCACCAGCATTCTTCAACCCAAAGGTCATGACAATCCACTCATATAATCCGACATGGCCAGGGCAGCTGAAAGTAGTCTTTGCAATATCCTCTATGGCCATGAATATTTGATTGTACCCAGCATTACCGTCCATAAAGCTGATGACTTTATGCCCTGCAGCAGCGTTGACCAATGCATTGGCTACTGGCATAGGATACCCATCCATCGGCGTTGCTTTGTTCAAGTCCCTAAAATCAATGCATACACGTAGTTTGCCATTTTCTTGTAGACAGGGACTATGTTAGAGATCCATTCGGCATATCGACATTGCCGAATAAAACCGGCTTCGAGTAACTTTGTTATCTCGGCCTTTATATTAGGATAAATCTTTGGATTACATTGCCTCGGGTGTTGCTGAAAAGGTCGATACCCTGGTTTAATAGGTAGCTGATGTTCAACAATGGATCGGTCTAATCCAGGCATCTCATAATATTCCCAAGCAAAACAATCCTTGAACTCTTTTAATAATGCGATCAATTCTTTCTTGTATTCAACATCTAGCTTGGCATTGATGTACGTCGGCCTTGGTTTGTTTCCATCTCCAAGGTCTATCTTTTCCAATTCATCAGCCGATGTAAACCCGTGCCCAAGCTTCCCTTCATCTTCAATGAACTGATCCATTAAATTTTGTCATCAGAGCCGACTGCTTGAACCGGCTTTAGTCCAAAATCGGACACTTTAAGATACTTAGTATCCCAGGCTTTTCCAGATATGCAGCTTACTCGGTCATAGGTCCATCCTTGTGCTTCTGTAGCTGCTACTGTCAAGGAGGTTTCTCCTTGAACCACCTCCACTGAATCTCCGATCCATTGGATGATGCAATGATGCATTGTAGATGGTATGCAACAATTTGCATGTATCCAATCCCGATCCAGTAGTAGATTATAAGATCCCCTCCCTTTAATGACAAAGAAAGCGGTCGGAAGGGTCTTACTGCCGATGGTGAGCTCCACACAGATTGCTCCTTGAGCCGGAGAGACGTTGCCTTCAAAGTCCACCAACATCATGTCGGTTTGGGTTAAGTCTTCATCAGACTTCCCAATCTTCCGCAACATGGTGTATGGTATCAGATTGACTGCTGCTCCTCCATCTACTAGCATTCTGGTGACTGGTTTCCCGTTGACAAAGCCTTCGAGAAACAATACCTTCAAATGCTGTCTCTTCTCGTCTTCTGGCTTCTCAAAGATAGCTTGCCTAGGTTCCAGTGTTAACTGAGCCATGCCCAGTTCTTCATCGGACACCTCCGAATCAACCGGAGCCATGAACTCTTTTGGTAGGAAGACAACCATGTTTATGTCAGCTTTTGGTTTGTCATCATCTCCATTATCGGCCTTAGGCTTAGGGCGTCATACTTTAGACCGAACCTTCTTCTTGTCCAGCACGCATCTTTCTGCTTCTTCTTGCTGTTCTAGCTGGCGTAGGCGCTGGACTCTCCTCTTCTGGGATTTGGTCAAGCCATCTGTACACCATTGTGGATTGGGCTTCTTACGTGTTCGGCTTGATCCTTCATCATCCAGTTGTAGCGTGCGTCGACGCTCAAGAGCTCGGCACATGATATCCTTGTCAGGGACTAGGGAATCGGCCATCTCTTCTAGCCGATTGTTTGACTTTTCATTGACTCAGCCTCCTAGCCGATCATGAACGTTGGCTTTGCCCCCCCAGTCGATCGTGGACGCAGGCCTTGCCCCCCAGCCGATCGTGGACTAAGATCCGTCGATTACTGAACTCACGGTGATCTCCAGCTGCAGGTCTTCTGTCGTCAAAGCAAACTCTTTTAGATGGGTTGCTGTTGTTGTAAGCTCCATTGCATTTTGGACAATTCTCCGCTGTTGGTAGCTTGATCCCTTCTTCCCAGCAATACTTGAAGAACGGACATCTCCAATGTCCTTCATTGCGACGCGCCCACTCTTCTCTCTCTCTCTAGCTTTCTCTTGTCAGCGCTGAAACTTATTGATCAGCATCTGGGACGTGACAGGTCGGCGCGACTTCAAGTCTCCTTCTTCAAGCAGCAACCCTTTTCCTTTGACATCGGCAGCGGTTACTTATACCTTGGGATCGACAGCTCCATTATTTTGAGCCGAATCAGATGTCAGCAGCTTAACACGTGATGTGTCTTTGCTAGACACTTCAACTGTGTTAGTTGGGAAGGGATGCTGATCAATCTTCATCGGCTTTTCAGCTTTGGTAGGGGTTTCAAACTTAAGCCTCCCTTGCTCAATAGCTAATTGGATCTGTTGCCTGAAGATCTTGCAATCATTGGTGTCATGCGACGCTGCATTGTGCCACTTGCAATACTTCATCCTCTTCGGCTCTTCTGCAGATGGTATGGTATGGAACTGGGAGAGCTTAATATGCCCTTGCTGAAGCAACAGATCAAATATCTTATCGGCCTTAGTGATATCAAAGCCGAATTTCTCTGGCTCTTTCTTGCCAAAGGGACAGGACACTGTCTTCTTGCCTTTGACCCACTCCGCAAGTCCTATCATATTATCTTCATCTTCTGAGTCAGAGTAGTCCACATAAGACACCTTCTTCTGAAAGTTTCTTCTAGGCTCATAGGACTTTGCAGTTTCTTGACTCATCCGACTGACCAGCTGGCTGAGACTCTCGAAGTCATGTGATGCATATTTCTCCCTCAAGGTCGGCAAGAGACCTTGGAACGCCAATTCAGCCAGTTGTTTATCTCCCAAGTTCAGACTATAACATTTGTTTCTGACTTCTCTGAACCTTTGAATGAATCCAGCAACTGTTTCATCGTTCCTCTGCTTGAGTCTAGTCAGATCAGTAATCTTCATCTCGTGGATGCCAGAGAAGAAGTAATTGTGGAACTGTTGTTCCAAATCGGACCACTTGATGATGGAATTGGCTGGCAATGATGTAAACCATGAGAATGCTGGTCCTGATAGAGATGAAGAAAACAATCGTATCCTGAGTGCATCAACGTTCCCTGCTTCTCCACATTGTATGATGAATCGAGTAATATGTTCCATTGTGGATGTTTCATCCTGCCCCGAGAACTTGGTGATGTCTGGCACCTTGAATCTTAGAGGGAACGGTATCTGATCATAACCTGATGGATACGGTGTCCTGTACATGCAGGACTGCTGCTTGGGCTTTATCCCATATTGCTTTTGCAGCATCACCGAGAAGTGATCCATCAACTCTTGCTTCACATGAGACTTTAACTCAGCAGATACTTATTCAATTTCTTGCATATCAGCTAATGGAGTCTCTGGAGGCTGTTCTTCTGAGGTTCTTGACTGTGGATTTGGTGCCATTGATGCTCCTACTCTAGAAGAACTCTGCACATTTGGTTGACTTGCAATAGGTGGAGTTTGTCCGATCGGCTGACTAGCCGATGGGACTGGTTGATGCAAGTTCAACTGGCTTGAGATAACCAATTGATTTAGAAGCGTCTGCAGCACTTGTGCAGGATCCACCTGTGGAATTACTGGCTGTCTTGTCACCCCTTGGTTGATCGGTTGCTGAGGCGATGATCTCGTATGAGCCACTGTATTAGCCGGGGTTAAGACAGGCTGCATTGGCGTTGACTGTTGCAACGGGGTTGTCTGCACGGGCATCCCCAATGTCGGCTGCTGTAGCGGAGCAGTCTGCACGGGCATCCCTAGCGTCGGCTGCTGAGCCGATTTCTGGGTTTGAACAGGAGCTTTTCTTTCTGTTGGTATAACCATATGAGCGTGAGCTGGACTGATCTTGACTCTTTCAAAAGCCTTGCTCCCGTGATTGAAGTAGACAAATTCTACTCCCTCCTTGTTCATGTGTACAGTCCCTGGAGTACCTCCAAACATGGCTTGATAAGATTGCGGGTACTTCACTTCTAGAACTTCCTCAGGTTGGGGTTCGAAGAAATTTGAGATGTTAGTCTCAAAATGATCACGAGGCAAATCCCATCCTGCAAGCTTCCCATCCTGATTTCTCATGGCAGGATACTTTTGACTCTGCGTTGAGAAAGTCTGATCTTAGGTGTTGGACTGTACTGCATGTGTTTGGACCACAGGCATGGTAATAGCAGGATCTTTGGTCTTATCTCCAATACTTTGATTCTGAATCGATTGGAAGTCCGATGAAGAACCAGGAGCAACCTGTGGAGACGGTGAAACCCCTACTGTCGGGTCATCAATCGGCGGGGAAGCCGATTGGTCATGTTGGAACACTGGAGGAGTTCCGTTTGGTTGAAAATATGCAGGTCCCAGGTATCCTTCTTCTGCTCCTTTCTTGAGTGCTTCAATTAGACTGTTCTGAACGGTGTTGGCGAAAACCTTAGCTTGATCAATCATCGTTTGATGCATCGCCTTAGTCATCATGTCTTGAAGCCCTTCAGGATCAGCTGAGAAGGTGATTTGCTTAGGTGTTGGCAACGGACTCTTCTTGAAGACTCCACTTTTAGGCTGACTGTATGATGCCAGGCAAAGCTCTTCATAATGCTTCATGTGAGCTTCCAACTCAGCTTTGTCTGCATCTTTCAGCTGATCCTTGGTGATTGCTTGGACGTTGTCCGGATCAACCTCGGAACTGCCACTCTTTGTGTTCTTCGTCATTGTTGACTTTTTCGTGTCCCACTGGGCGTGCCAAAAGTGTGTTGACGCGAAAATAGGACGTCACCTCCGCGCGCAGCACACGTGACTCCCCGGTCTATAGCGAGGCATGCCAGCCAATCTGACCTGTTGATTGACAATGGAAAAATATTAGGGATCGGCTAGAGAACCGATGACCTTGTAGCAACATGTGTACCAGCCAATCGGCCGATACGAGTAAAGCGGGATCGGCCGGCTCGAGGGCGACCGAAGCGCGGGTGCGTGAGTAGATAGATCGGCTGGGATCGGCCGATCGTGATGTTAGCACTCGAGTAGGTCGGAATCGGCTGCGGTGTTAGAAGCCGATAGGATCTAGATCGAGTGGGATAATAGTGAAAATAGCTAAAACCACAAGAATTGGTACGAAAACTTGTAGATCTAGCTAATACCGGTAAGGGGTGAATAAAGAACCAGACGAAACCTCAGCGATGCGCCTGGAGGTTAAAGCCTAGGGTTATTCGGTAAAACGGTACTCACAAGCTTGCCGGAGATCGATCGATGCAGCCCGACGAACTTGAAGGACGGCGTTGTAGAAAAGAAGAAAAATGCAATGGCGACGTCGCCGAAAAGTAGATGCTGTAAAAGTAGATGCTGTAAAGTAAAGGGTTTGCCCGGAGGCGGTTTGTTTGATATTGGTGTGTACACTTTTTTCCGAGCGCGTAGGGTCGCTATTTATATCCTGAGGCCAACCCGACTCCTAGCCGATTACGGTACTGTTTACTTGTATCTAAAGAAAGACAAAATACTGCTAAAAATAGAAAAGGACTCTCGCAGGAGTCAAAAACCTTCTAAAAACTGACTCTTGACCCTTTGCCAATCGTGGAATGACCCGCCTCCACCATGCTTTCCTTCTGGCGTACCTTCTCGATTACTGCCTTCTTCTTTCCATCGGCCGCTCCTCCTATTTGACCATCAGCCGATCGGTTTGACTCGCTGGTCCACTGACAGATTTGAGCCTCCTTGACCATCGGCGAATCCTGTTGACCATCCCCCTCCTTCTTCCATCGGCCGATTGCACTCTGTTTCTCATCGGCTGCTTCTCCTTATCCTCTTGACATGTTTTTTCCAAAAAACGGTGTCAACAACTCCGTACGAAATTCTTCATACGCCATCACGTGGCTAGGGTTAGATATATCGGCCATGACAGCCAGATTCTCGTCCCCAGCGGAGTCGCCAATTTGTTGACGCCTTTCCGGAGCCAACAAGCACGTGGAGGGGCTCCTTGCAGCGCCTCCACGTAGGGCAGTCAGACCGCGTTGCAGGGGCGGTCAGACCGGGGTCGCCAGATTCACCGGCGAGAAACCAACGAACGCCCGCCCGGGAGGGACCCTGTCGGGGCAGGCACACCTTGGGTTGTCCTAGGCTCGGCAGGCCAGCTAGGACATCGTCTCATGCCGCGGAGGTAGTAGAGGAACAGAACATGGGGTTGGAAAAGTAAAGGGAAAGAAAGGTAAAAAGATATAAGTGTAATTGATAGATTCGATTGTGGGATCCCCATTCAATCGGCCATGACCCTTTATATTTATAGGGAGGGGAAGTCTTGCCCCATTAGGAGTCGAAACTCTTACAAAGACGTGTCAAAATACAACTCCTAACTCGTATTTGGCAGGGTAGGGCGGTCTAACCGGCCTAGGGACGCGGTCTAACCGCGTGCCCGACATGCAGATCTTCCGGAAGTCATATCTCCCTTATCCGGACTCCGATTTGGACGTTCCATATATGAATCTTGATCTACTCGACGAGTCCTATCCAATGGTGAAGTCCAAATTACCTTTTGAGGACTTTGTTTATGGCGGTCTGACCGGGTGGGACCCCCGGTTAGACCGACCTACGTAGTCTTACCAATTTTGGGTGTCAACACCATGATTGTACGGGGCACCAGGAATCGCTGGTTGTCTACGTCGCCATCTTATTGTTCTATTAGCAGAGCTGGTTTGTGCTGCCGGCTGTTGCCGCCGCGCCGTTGCTTGCCTTGGAGTGCAAGGGCCACGCCAGCGCCGGAAGCCGCCCATCCACCGGATCATCAAAGCCAAATCAAATCAAGCACATCACCTCCTCTGCCTCAGTGCCGGTTGGTTAATTGCGGCACTAGGGATGCGTTACAAAATCATGCTCTGCGATCGAATGGCATGCGTGGAATTGTGCAAACTCGCCCACCAGATTATGATGATTACAGATGCTGCGCTTTGAGCCCTTTTGCGCCGTATTGTTTGGTCGTAGACTCGTAGGAACACATATCCAATTCTCCATGGCCTGAGCGCCTGGCCCTTCCTTGCTAACGCACCTGTTGTCAAAGTACTACAGCCGGCAAAATCATATCAACCAACTAGGAAAGGAGAACTATGAGATAAAATGGATGTGCTAGATCTTTGTGCCCATTGTGGGCAATTGTTCAGCTTTAATATGCTGTGATTTGCTTCAAATGGACACATGCTACACAACATATTGTGTTCTCCGCGCTTCGGGTAAGGGACAAAAAAAATATTTTACAATTTCGAACAATCATTTTTTCGCAAAATCTTTGAAAAACATCTCTTTTTAATTTATTTCAGAACTATTTCACTTGTCCAATGTATACTCTATTAAACTTTTACACTTTTTTCCCTTCACAATTTACGTATAAGTTGAGTTTCATACTCAAATTTTGTGAGGTGATATGAGACAAGATATCACATGTGAGAAAAAAGACTTTAGTAATTTTTCATTAGTAATTTTATATCCCAAATATTAATTTAGTAATGAATGCTCCTAATATATGAGAATAATAATGTAAAATCTTAATGTATTTTTAAAC
Organism: Cenchrus fungigraminus; assembly: GCA_036936925.1. Classification (NCBI taxonomy): domain Eukaryota; kingdom Viridiplantae; phylum Streptophyta; class Magnoliopsida; order Poales; family Poaceae; genus Cenchrus; species Cenchrus fungigraminus. Next base: position 90,423,252 of record CM072770.1, on the reverse strand, counting down.
GTAAATTATGATGTCCACTGTTTCCAACACCAAATTTGAAGTTGTATTAATTTAACTTCTACACAAAGGTGAAAAACATGAATCTCATAAGTAACAGATCAGGCAATTTGTTAGATAAGTAAGCGCAGCAAATTTTTTGTTCACGGTAAGCAAATAAAGTGTATTATTGTTCGGATAGTAAAATGAATGAATAAAGTTCAGCCTCCTAGTGCTCAAATAAGTATTGTGCTGATGCGATCATAAAGCGCCATATTGTGTGGCAGATGGTGCCGTTGGGCTGCCTCCTTGTTCCGTCACATTACAACTAATCAGTTCAGCTACGTCCACTCAAAATTCTTAGCGCTACTATTGCCACCGTCCCAACTGTACGTAGCGCTCTCACAACCTGAAGTCAGAACGGCAATCCCTTTTTCGCTCAACAAAGGTCATTTTAAAAAAAAACCATACATAGCATGTATGTCGCACAATAGAAGAACCTCTGAAGCGCGGAGAAAAATGAAACAGGACCAACAACAAAAGAATCTAACACAACAAGAACCCAAAGCGCCACTAGCGCACAAACAAACGACCCAAGAGGACCGTATTATGATCCTAACAGTCTGGATCACAAAGCAATATATTTGGGTAAACTGGATACAAATCGAGAGGAATCAGAGGTACAGACTGGGGAGAGCAAATAATTGAGGTAGAAGAGCAAGAACATCTAGGGTTCCTAGGAAGAGGGTTTCTGGACAGAGGAGGAAGATGATGTCTTTGTTTTGTTCGATTCCCATCTGCTCCATTCCTCCCTTCTTTTATGGTCTGCGTGTGCTTCTTCTAAAGGCCGACTCACTAGCGGCCCAATACATGACTCTGGCCCATTGGCCCACTGACAGCCCAGTACATGACATTCCCCACCTCTTAAAATGCAGCTTGCCCTGAAGCTGATGAACTCCTCGATCCCAGGTTGCATTATCACCAATTTCATAGCTTTGAGTAACTGTAGCATGATCAAGTTCTTGTTCCCATGACTTAGTGTTGGCAACCTGTTGTTGTTCAGTGAAACCCAAGTTCGTCCTCTCTGATAGACCACTTCCTACCTCCCAAGTAGACTGAAGAATATAATCTGAGAGGTAAGTGAGGCTTCCTATCAACAAGCATGTCAATTCTATCACCTTGACAATTTCTTCATGTCTTGATCTGTGCTTATCACAGCTCCATTGAGTACAAACTGAAATTGTTCCTTCCAAAAGATTCTGACACAGCCAAACAAGGTTATGTGTGCCAGCTTCCCACAAGCATTCAATCACTATGTCAGACATCCAGCCAAAAGCATTCACAGTCAGTAATCTTGCCAACTGCTTTAGGCTAGAACAAAACACTTCACTCATCCATGGTTTAACCACTTCAAGGTATGATATCCATGGAGGCTTTGGTTGTTTGTTGACTAGCCCATTGCAAGGCTTCGCAGTGATCATCTGGATATACACAAGCTAATAGTTGAAAACCACACACCTGATCACCTCCGTGCCACCACAGATTATACTTGACTGAAAATCTGCAATATCCTTTTGCAGTTCACAGGAATGTGAACTGAAATAACCCTGAGGCCAATACATCTCAGCTCTAAAGCAACCCCTGCTATGATATTGGATGACATATATGTGTAAGACAACAATTCCAGTAGTGTTAATTATAACCACAATCACCAGGAAGCCAGTAGAATGCACTTGTGAACATGCAACCTTGTCACATGGGAGTCCAGTAGTAACTGTAGTGCCACCAATATTGATGTTGCCAAAATTTGTAAGCCCATAAATGTGATTTGTACTCTCAGTACTCAGCAAAAGAAGACCCAGGGCAACCACTTTATCTGGTACAGAAATAATGCACTTGAATTCGCCCAAAATGCATAGGCAGACAAATTCATCTCGTGACTTGCAAAGCACCAAGTACCCACCATTAGCTGACCATTCTCTTGAACTCCATGCCCGAACAGGTGGTGGCCATTGTAGCTTTTGCTTGCTGTTTGTTTTGCCTGTGTAAAATAGACATCCAGTATTGTGAACAACAACTCCAATGACAATCACCAGTAAGTCAGTAGCAAAACTCCACTCATCTCCTGATCTTAAAAAGTTGGCTCCACTTACTATTCTGAATGTTGAGCAAGATTGCATCCCACCAAAATCCCCTTGGTCAGCAGTCTGTGTAGAAGATGATACTTCCAATGGTGATTTTGCTATTCAGATTATTATGGATATCAGCCTGCTAATATGGAGTCAGTCACCTACCCTATTATCTTGTGCACTGTCTATGGACCATCAGTTTTTGCATTGTGCAAGCTTCTTTGCCGATTATCCTGCTGAAGTGTAATTGAAGAATTTTCTGTCAGTCTTGCTTGAACATTGCAATTCCACTGAGTATGAGCACTTCTTGGTATTGAGTTCTGTCTTGGCATGGAGTTCAGGAGAGTGGTCAGATCATGATTGATACCTGATATTTGGGTCCAGGGTGCATTTCCAGCCATATGTGGTAGTTGTTCAGAGGTCTCAGTTACCTTCATTTCTACAGCTGAACAATGGTAATAGGTTATGGGCTGAGAAAATTCATTTTCAGCATTATGGGTTTGCTCAGCAGGAACCCATTTGCATTCAGTGGAAATTCTCATGGTTATCTCTCAGCTTATTGGCTTGGGCCGGTGATTGTGGGCAGCATAAGCAATTCCATTTGCTACATCCTTATGCACTGACTTGGGAAATATTGCATAGGCTGGACAACATCAATATTACTGCACTAGCTCTGTGCATTTTGAAAGGATTCATGTGCAAGGCTGTTTGTGGTGATCTCAGTTTTGTACAACTACATGATTCAGATCCCTGTAAAATGCAAAAGAAGGTTGAAGATTTTAAGTCAAGTGCAAATTGTGGTGATAGGATGGTGATCAGTTATGTGGCTCAGAATCTATTTCCACCTAGTGTTAATCATTATCGAGCATCTGGTGATGGTCTGACTGCAAGAGTCCCACAGAAGCCAACATGCCGAGCTGAGATATTTGAAAATGATTTGATTGGGTTGTCAGAATCTGGTGACAAGTGTGTAGTTGCTCCAACAAACCAGTGGTGCATATGACAGAGAAATATCTCATAAGCTCTAGTCTGATGGTGAAAGGATTTTCTCGTGTCGCTGAGAAACTTGATGATCTCATTCATGTCGCGGAGAAGCTATGGGATCCTGGCAGCTTTCAACAGCGGCTTGAGGGCAAGCCGCATTTCAAGCGGTGGGGAATGTCATGGACCGGGCCGGTGGCATGGATTGGGCCTGCCCGTTGGGCCAGTGGGCCGGCCGGGAGAAGAATAGGCAGCCAACAGCCAGAGAAGAGAAGAAGAGGAACGGGAGACAGGGACATCGAACAACAGAGGAAACGCATCTTTGTCTTCCTTCATCCTCCGTCCAGGAACTCCTCCTAGGGTTGTAACTGTTCTTGCTTCTCTCTTGGATTCCTTGCTCCTCCCAGTCTTTACCTCCGATTCCTCCTCAAACTACCTCAAAACTGTATCCATTTGTGCTACTTGAGTGATTTGGCTACCCAGGAACATAACAATTATCAGTTTATCACTACTCTCAAGATCCCCATACTTTCCATCAAGTAGTATCATTCCAGTACAACAGAAACCAAACTGCAGAAACATATTGGAGCTCCCCAGTCTCCCAGTCTGAGATACGAAGCACCAAACTCAAACTTAGGCAACAAGAAGGCATGACCCAAATGCAAGATCTCGTCATCCTCAATTGTTATGTGTGAATCAGTAAACATCCTGGAGCCGTGGTCATGCTCCCCAGTATCACGAGCACCTGCCTCAATCACAAATCTCTGAAGCGGCATTTCATCGAACAGATTCTGGGCACCATTAGAGGGACTGGAGCACTTACTGGAAACGGCCACGAGACCTGATGGGGTTGCATCCAGCGGTGTTGCATCCGGAGGTGGAGAAGAGGTCGATGCAGCTGAGGCAGCCGACGAGGTGGTCAGTGCCGAAGGAGGCGCGATGCGACCGGCACGCGGCCCGCCCTCCAGCGGCGGTGGAGGCGGCGGCCCGAACCTCGAACCCAGCCGCGGCGCGCACGGCCCCCAGCGCGGGCAAGCCTGGCCTCACGCGGACGGGCGCGGATGTGGCCCTGGGGCGAGCGCCTGTCTCGGGCGGCCGCGGCCCCGCCTGGTACGGGGGATTGGATCCTCTGCACTCTACAGTCGACTGCAGAGGATCTCATTTGCCTGGTACGGCTCCCGGCACGGGCGCACCTCCCTCGCGCGGGCACGCCATCCTCGCTCGGGTGGACGCGACCCCGCCTCTCGTGGCTCCAGGAACTGGCGGACGCGGCCCCGACGCAGCGCACGGGCGCGGGCAGTTGTAGCCCCTCCTCGCGCGGCCCCCGGTGCGAGCACGCCTACCTTGCGTGTGCGGACGCATCCCGGGCACGGCGCACGAGCGCTGGTGCACAAGCACGCTCGGCCTCGATGCAGTATCCCGGTGCGAGTGGATGTGGCCGACGTGGCCGCAGCCGTCGTGGGCGCAGCGCCCCGGCGCGGGCGGACGCAGCCGGCAGGCGCGGGCGAGCGCGACGACTCGGTGGAGGTGGACAAATGGCGGGTAGGCCTGCAAAGGGGCCGGATCGGGGCGCTCCTCGACATGATCCCGTGACCCATATATGTATAGAGCGAGGGTCAGGATCGACCCGCTCCTTGTTTTTTCTCTGGTGCTATGACCCGCGGGGCACCATGGATCGAACCTGCTCCTGCTAGCTTCCGGAGCCGTGCGCGCGCCCATGGCATGCATCATGCATGATACTTATGTGCATGCGCTGGCATTTCTTCATGCGGAGGCTTTGTATATTCAGTAGTTCAAAATAGAATACGACACAAAGAAACTATGATAAAGAGACCGAAACAAAATTTCGCACAAGCACTGTTCAAGAGAATGCGTTTCTTATTGCTTTGCTAAGTAGATCTTCCTGGTAAAAGATATCTGCAGAAAAGTTAAGTAGGAAACCATAATGCTATCCGAAGCCCCAAAATAATGAACCAGTGTTCAGAGCCTGTTTATTAGTTCAGTATAAATTTTTAGAGAAATTTTTGAAGACTTCTTTCAAGGTATATTAGAGGTATTAAATGTAGTCTAATTACAAAACTAATTACACGTGTCAAACCGGGAGTTCCAGCTATTATTTAGCCATGTTTCATTCATCATTTTAATTAGCAAATAAACTCCTAAATTTGTGAAATTCGAGGTGTATGATCTACAGAGTGTATACATTCCATTTTGACTATCTGCACTCCAAACAATGATGGGTAAAATGAGAAATCTATTTTCGAAATAGGCTAAGTGTAATTAGATCAACGCATCAAACGTGCTAAGTCCGAAAAATGAGCCAACTAGTCAACTTTGGACATACTTTTTGAAAAATTTTACACTAAAACCTTAGATATTTTTGGACTACAATTGAATTTTGACGTTCATAGAGAATTTCGGATAAGTTGTTGGTTAAGAAAAGCAAATAATTTATAATTTAAATGAGGCTTAAAATTGGAAAGTTGTGTTGTTTCCCAAGTTTGTCAACTAAGTAGAAAACAACACAACTTTCCACTTTAATCCTCGTTTAACCATAAATTCTTTACTTTTTTATCATCAACCTTTCCAAAAATTATCTATGAACACCAAAATTTAATTGTAGTCCAAAAATATCTAAGGTATCAGTATAAAATTTCTCAAAAAGTAAGTCCGAAGTTTACTAGTTGACTATGTTTTCAGACTTAGCAAATCTGATGTGTTGATTCAATAATACTTAAACTATTTCGAAATTTGATTTCTCATTTTATACACCATGGTTTGAAGTGCAAATAGTTAAAATGGAACATATGCACTCTATAAATCATACATCTCAAGTTTCACAAATTAGAAGTTCATTTGCTAATTAAAATGAAGAACGGAACACAGCTAAATGAAAGCGGGAGTCGCTTCCGGACCGTGACTCCAGTCACGCCATGTTTCGTGCTGTGACTCCTTCACGAGTAGCGCCACGCAGACTGGCGTGACTCCATCCGTCACGTCAGATGCGACTTTTTCTAATGCCACTGTGTACATTAGTCGCGCCACATCATATGGCGTGACTCCAGTTTTAGTCGTGTCACGAGTCTTGGCGCGACCAAAAGGGCTACTTCTTGAAATTTTAATTTGGGATGAGTTATTATTAAAATTTTGAATTAAAAATGGTTAAAAAATAAAAATAATAATTCCTTGGCAGCCGGCATGCATGCATGGTTGGTTCACGCTATTGTTTCTTCTCCCGTCAGTTGGAGCAGAGAAGGCCTTATCCCTAGCGATCAGTCACGTTTTCAGGTGCCCGGGTAATTGCTTCAGAGGGCATCTCGCTAGATCTGGTAGGCGACGAGGAGACAAGGGCGAGATCGAAGCCAGCACGGCCGCGGGGGCGTGGAGTCATGAAGGGAGTGATTGGCAAACTACATAAGCCCTATCCAGGCTTATGGAGTGCAGCTTATCCATGTTTGGTAGTCTGAATAAGGAGTTAGTCAGGCTTCAGTTGTGCAAAAGGAGGGGTCCGAGTTGCATAGCTGGAAACGCTCGATGAGCTCGTTTCCGCTTGTGCAGGCTTGGCTAGTGCTCCACTGGGCCAACTTCTCGATCCGCTCACCTTCTCAGCCGCGCGCAAGCAGTGGTGCGCAGGGGAGAAAAGAAGCGGCGGCGCCCGGCGATGGAGACGTGAGCGGCAGCGCCCGGCGGTGGAGTCCCGTGCGGCGACGCCCGATGGTGAAGACCCGTGCAGCCACACGCAAGCAGAGGTAGGGGAGGAAAGAAGTGGTGCCCGCACGCCTGGATTCGACAGCTCTGGGCAAGAATCGGATCTCCATTCGCGGATCTCCATTCGCCACAGGTGCGATTCGACGGCGGCGGACATCGATTCGGCTTCCAGCGGCGGACTCGAGGAGGAGTCGGAGGGGCTTGCCCGCCCGCCTGGAGCTCGTCGGGCCAGAGCGGCGAGAAGCTGGTCGGACCAGCGCGAGAGGAGCTGGTTGATTCGACCTTCGGCGGCGCGGAGGTCGTCGGGCCAGCGCGGAACTCGCCCCCATGGCCGGCCGCAGCCTCGCGCGGCGAACCTCACCCCCATGGAGGGAGAGCTGGTCGGGGAGAGAGGGAGGGACGGAGGAGGGGGCGCCGGCGTGGGGAGGACGGGTGGTCGCCCGTCGCCAGTGCTGGTGGTGGCTGTGCGACGGGGGTAGGCGTCACCCACCGGGAGGAGGAAGAGGAGTGAGTAGAGCGCAAGGTGGGAGAAGAGGATAAATGGAACGGTAACTTCACCAAAGCCTTGTGCAAGGTTACTGTAACAAGCTATGCAGCTAACCAAACAGGATGTTGTGCTAGCCAGGCTTAGGTTGACCGAGCAACCAAACACGAGCATATTGCATTGTATTAGACATGCTTAGGCTAGCCTGGCTTCAGATTCTAGCCAGGCTAGAGTTAGCCAGGCAGCCAATCACACCCGAATAGAATGGAGCGCTGCCGCGAGGTTCGACCCCAGGGTCACCGCGGGTCGGAGGGGTCACGAACCTTTTGCTCCTCTTCGTTTTAGGATTGCCCCGCTCCGATCCTTGGCCTAGTTTAAGGGGCGAAGCGATCTCGTGAAAGGATCGACCCGAACCGCTTGCAGGCCTAATGGCGGGCTTGATAGCGACGAGCCATCCTGGTTGGGACCCGCCGTCGAACACTTGGTGGGCGCCGCTGGTGGAAGCTTTGGGTTTCCCATAGGCCCATAGGAACTTCGACGACGGCAGCAAGTGTTGAAGAGGAGGTTGGTGCAGCCCTGAGTGGCGGCCGCGGTGGCAACTCGAGCCTCTAGCCTCGGACATGGCCCAAGCGCGTACGGCTCGGGAACATCACCATCCTGGAAGAGCCCCCACCTGATCTCCATGTGACAACACCCATCATAGATGTTCCGGTCATGGACATTATTGAAAGCTAATGCACCTGATGCTTTGATTGGAACAACATATGAGCCTCTATGCAATCCAAACCCTTGCAAACATACACATCCTCCACCACTCCAAATGGGTCAAAAACTTGATGAAGGACAGATTCGGTGATGGAGTACCAAACCTTGAAAATGGTAATCTCAAGGACGCCGCTCGGTGGCCTTCAGTCGCCGAACTCATTCGTTCGCATTTCATCAAACACCCGGTGGGTGTTATGGGAGAGGTTGGGCAGCTTGCCGGAAACGGCCACCAAACTCGGTGAGGACGCGCGGTCGTTGGGAGCACGGAGATTCCCGACCTCGGCCATGGTAGGATGTAACATCTAGAGTTGCTAGGAAGAGGGTTTATGGACGGTGGACAGAGGAGGAAGATGATGTCTTTGTTCTGTTTGATTCCCATCTGCTCCATTCCTCCTTTTATGGTCTGCGTGTGCTTCTTCTGAAGGCCGGCCAACTGGCTTACTGGCGGCCCAATCCATGACTCCAACCCATTGGCCCACTAGCAGCCCAGGCCGGCCCCCTAGCTCACTGGCGGCCCAATACATGACTCCGGCCCATTGCCCCACTTCCAGCCCAGTACATGACAGATCGGACCTGCAAAAGAAAGAAAAACGCACACACATCACCAAGCGTCTAACAATCTGTAGCCGACACAAGAAGCACGAGGATGCGCTGCAAAACAATACCTCCAAAGGGGAAACATCGCCAACCAACGCCGCCACCGTGTGCCTACCCACGAAGGAGTAAAACATATTTTTCACACGGCAGAGCCAAATAGGTTCAGTGGCCACGACAACACCTCTACGCCTCTAATGAGGTAAGCTATGGAAAGGACCACAACCGTTTATTTGCTCCAAATAAAGTCCGAAGCACCAAACTGTTTATTTGCTCTGCCATCAACTTTGCCACAAACAACTTTATGTTTCCATAAACTTATTACAAAATAAGACACAAGACAATAAAAGTGCTGTTACGGATCTAGGTGGCTAGAAAGAAACAACAGGAAATAGCTAGGGAATTTCTCCTGGCTCGTCAAGTCCACATCTGCGTAGCACAATCAAAAAATTCTAATGACGTTATCAGTCTGACAAAGTCCACACAGAATGCTCAGTCAGCAAGATCAGGAGTGACATCCAGCGCCTTCATCTAACCATCTTACCACATTCAATACAAAAAAGCAGTCTGCAGTGCCAAATTGAGGAGACAAAAAGCAATGTGCACTGGGAATATTTGCTATTGGCTGGGAATTAAACTGGTCACATGGTTGGCATATCAAGCACTTGAAGAACGTCTTTGAATTCAAACTCATGGGTCTCTTTGTTGAAGCACTCCATGAGTCTGTACCTCACATCATTCAGGTAGAATGAATGAGCAGTCTCCAAAAGGGTCTTTGCCTCAGAATCGGTTAGCTTGCTGGTGAAAACAACATCTCCTCGAATAAGCACAGTGTCCTGGGTTCCTGCAAACTCTGTGTAATGGGTGACTGTGTAGTAAGGGCTTGCTTGAGTGCCTCTAGCTTTATAGTCTTCAAGTCCTGTGAAGATCATGTATGGCATCTGGACTGGGGCATTGAATCACAAAGGAAGGACAAATCAAGTCCATAATGTTAAAAAAATAACATTGCAAACTTTAATGAATCAATGGTTAAATAAATTAGACCCCCCACTACAACATGTTAAAATCAGTAGGCAGTGGCAATTGATCTACCTTTACAGGTAGAGTTACCGTTAAATGTTTAATAAACAGGCCATTTTCAGGTTAAATTATTTATTGCATGAATGGATGCCCTTTCCCTCAAAAATAGTTACCACTTTGAAAACAAAACAAGGACAGGATAATTTCTTGTTCCAATACCCTAAGAATATGGATACAATGAATTTAAGTTAAATGTTCATTTCGATGAACAAATCATAGAACTTGTGTTACTTAGCTAGAATTAACTTTTGGCTTATGCATTAAAATTTGTGTGACACATAAAAAGGAATAGAAGCACATTATCTTGAGTGTAAGAACAGAAAGACGTTGATGTCAACATCAAATCATAATTCAACTCCCTACTTCTACAATTTTTACAAGGGCTGTATTGTAAAGCTCCATTTAACCAAAGTATATGTAGTCCACAATAAAGAGACACAATTTAAGAATGATCAAAGCCAGCTATATTTGTAGCGCTAATTGCTAAATTGATGGGGGTAATACAAAGAATAAAAAAATGACTAGGTTAACCATAATTCCAATATCCACAAAAAACTTAACGCTAACCTTGCATGAACATAGTGGTGTATCCACTTCCCTTCCACAAAGGAATAACAAAGTGACGACTACAGAAGAAACAAAATTAAATCAGAAAATTCATTGGTACTACAAAATGTGCAACTAATAACTCGAAGTTGAAGAATAAGTACCACGTAGATGATCTTTGCTCTAAGAGATGGTAAAGCTTTGTTTTCATAGATGCGCCTATATGACCTCTTCCCAAATGATACTAATATTCAGAAAGAAAAAAAACAAGTAACAACAAAAAATATATATAAGGACAAATCCAACAGTCAGAATGAAAATAATGCTTTAATGGCATAAGCCACAGCAAAAAAAAAATGTATTAAACCTACAGTCAGATTTATTCAACATGGTTTTTCTTTTGAGCTAAACAGGCCAACATAATAAAGCTGGAAATTGAAACGTTCGCCTAATGAGATAAAATTCAACCCACCCACCACATACACAGAGAGGGAGAGGAACCTTGCGTACTATTTTACATCCTATGGTAAAAGTTCTTTTATGGGCTTAAGAATCATCTGTGAGAAGTGTGTAGATTATGATTACATTGCTACTCCTGTCATCAAACACATTCTCTGCAGTAGGTTGTGGCATGAAAAATCTACCACGAAATGCACTGTTGTTAAAAGTATCATGAAGCCTGTTGTTGGATGTCCATAATTCATACCCAAATTCACACCCACTTTAAATGGGGAGGGTATGGGTAGAAAATTAATTATCCATTAGAAATGGGGAGGATATGATTAATCAATTGGATAAGTATACATATGTAGTATAAAGTTTATTATCCATTGGATATGGGTGAGATTGGGGAGGGTACGGAGTGAATAATAATTATTTGGATTTGGATATGAACAAGAGTGGATTTGTCCATACCCTCCCCAGTGGCAGGCCTATCATGGTAATTTTATTTAACTTTGAATACTATTAAGGACATGGTACTTCATTTGATTCCTAGAATTGAGCCACCATTTGCCCAATTCCTCCACCATTTGGTAAGAGAGAGAGAGAGAGAGAGAGAGAGAGAGAGAGAGAGAGAGAGAGAGAGAGAGAGAGAGAGAGAAGACACAATCATAGGTCAGCAGAGGCTCAGAGCACATGCCACTAGTGTTCTATGACAGTTGGGCAAATGCTGCCAAATAAAGAGGAAGTGAAAAGTCAAAGGTATATTGAAATTTCTTAGCACAATTTATCATACTCTGATTATTTTAATGGCATGCATATTGACCAAATGTACAATTTACGAGTTTTAAAATATCATCGCTACTATGCAATATGCATACTCTCATTTTCAAGGAAAATAAAAAAAATATTACTAATACGGTTGCCTGATCCGGTCTTCCAGTAGTAGCAATCTGAGTTTGAGGTTCCGCATTATCAAAGAAAAAACCGGCACATTTCAATGAATGTTTGGTTCCTTTCATCTCTTCCTTTATAACAGATCATGACAAAAACAAATCGCTTCTAGGAAACTTAGGTACTAAGCGTGCAAAACAAAATATCATATTTTCATCCTTATCTACACGGTCGCCCTCTGGCGTCCAATTTATTTTGACGCCAGATCTCAATTCTAAACACGAATTGAAACGAAGGAAACCACTAATGAGGAGGGGCAAGGACTGACGTTATCCCAGGCGGCGACGAGGTCCTCAGGTGAGAGGGCCTTGGCACGCTCGATGTCGATGATGGATTCCAGCGGCTTCGGCTTCAGCGGGGTGAACCCGCTCGCGAATTGGGAGTAAGCCCTCCCCGGCGGCCACCGGGAGAGGTCGGCCGGCAGGGAAGATGGCGCTGCAGAAGTCGCCGCGGGGTGCAGCGCCGGTGTGTCCGGTAAGCCTCCATGGGCGGCGGCCGGGACGCGGAGAGCGGAGGCGGCCGGGCGCAGGAGTCGCAGCGGTAGCCGCCGCATGGCCGGAGCACGAAACGAACCAGTGGTTGCCCTTTTGGACTGGGCTTGTCCAGTTCGCTGCTCAGCAAAGTTTAGAAGTTATATACTCCTGCAAAACTCATAAGAGCAATTCCATAGAGACTTCTAAATAGGTCTATACTACAAAATTTAGAGATACGATGAAAACTCAACTGTAGCAGTATTTTTAAATGAACCTGCATTTTTAAGACCCCTCCAAATTTTTCCTCAAAGCCTTTATTTTTGAAGGCCGTCCAATTCCCCCTCCAAAAGGTTGGTCCCACCATTATTTTATTTTCTATTTTTTCTTTCCTTTTCTCTCCTCTCTATCTCTTGTTACTGTCAGAGGTTTAGATCTGAGCAGTCTACATCGGGGTCAACCTCAGTGGTTTACTATGGGAACTAGGTGGCTCAATCTTCTGTCAGGTAGGATAACTCTCGATTTGGTCGGAAAGCGACACACCGACCCTGCTTCAGATCTAAAGACCTGAACCCTGCAACCTTAGCACCACGTCTCCTCTGGTTATCAACCGTGTCACAAGCCGGTTGACCTCGCCAAGATGGCTAATCCCTGCTGCGAATCGAGGAACACAAGGAAGAACAAGGTAAAATGCAACTCAATTGAAGTGACAATTTGCAGATGATTTATTAACTACAAGAATTGGGGTCTCACAAACCGACAAACGGTGAAACTGTTCAAAGACAGACTAATCTAAGCAAAACTCAAACCCTAACGAGGGTGTGATGGCTGCTAATAAAGTCCATAAGGTCGTGCAAGACCCCCTGGACTCGCCCCTATTGGGCTCCAACATGATATAAGGCCCAAAGACCAAAAGACGGCGATGCAGCGCCGGGACAAATTCTAAATGTCAACTTTTGGTCGACTCCGAAAGCATTTGGGCCTGGGACCAGAGCCATTGGAAGCGTATTGAAATTATCTTTCCAACCATACAAGGAACATCTGAAACCGAGCCCATATGCAATCTGGGCGTCCATTTTAGTGCAGACTGTTTCTAGATCCCGAGATAGACTCGAAGCCGACTTGATTGGACCTCCAACATGGTTTGGACGCCCTTGCTGTCCTCCTAAGATGGAGGACGTCTTGCACCATTTGTAAAGTGTTCTACACGTCCTTGGGGGCGTGCTCCTACTTGGGCAGGGGTCTCAAGGGTGAATATCATGCTCATGATGACGACGTCACTTCCCAATGTTAGACTTTGAAGAGCTTGCACTTTAAAACGTAATTATACATTCAATCAACTAAATACATGTACATGTGGAACCAAATGAGTTGTACCAAAAGTTACTATGCAAATGTCTAAACGAGTTCAACATATAATCAATGGTCGTATCCGAAGGTGTCATGTCCTCATCATCCTCCTGTCGTATGGACATACCTAGGCCCACTACTCAGGCGAGTACCAGGACCGACTACTACGTGGGCCCCTAGGACTACTCGACTTGGGCTACACGGTGCAAGGCGGTGTGGAGCGCAAGGCAACCAGAGGGCTAGTACTCGGTTAGGAAACTAGGCATGTCCGGATCCATGTAGAGTACTCCTAGCCGTGTACGACTAGTACTCTCCCTCCTAAACCGACTTGTAACCCTGCCTCCTGGACTATATAAGGCGAGGCAGGGACCCCTATCTTTAGATCCGCATCATCTTGTAAACACACCCAATCAATCCAGAGCTACGCAGCATACAGGATGTAGGGTATTATGCTCCTCGCGGCCCGAACCTGTCTAAATTGTGTGCCACGTGTCTCTCCTTTGAGTTCCCGATCTCGGCGAGGCCACAAACGTCTACCTCGGGTACTCTCCTTGGTAGGTTGCCGGTCTAAAACACCGACAGCTGGCGCGCCAGGTAGGGGCTCTCGCCGAAGATCTCATGGCGAACTCGACGGCTTCAATCGTCATCAAGCCAATCGCCGCCTTCAACCGTGGCGACACTTTCGTCTTCGGCTCCTGGGTCTGCACCGCTGACGGCACTGGATCGTTCCAACGCTACCTCACCATGACCCTAGACCCAAAGACCGGACTCGTGACGCTTCCCGAAGCCGTCACGGGTCAACTCGTCGAAAAATTCGACGAATTTTTGCTCTACACTCAAGTTGCCGACTTCGAGATTGGATCCGCCTCCAACTCGAACTCGACATCACCCTGGATCGAACCACACGAGCTGGCTCCTGAGTCATCACGTGGACCAGTTCTCCCTCACGAGCACTTCCCGCATGGCCTTCCCAACGCTACTGCGGCCTACGTGGATGCGCTCGTCCCGCGTCGGGCCGGCAAGGAGGTCGTCTCCGAGTACTCCTCGGACTCCAGCGCCATCCCCGACTACAACTTGGACTCCTCCTACAAGTTCGACTTTGGATTGGATCCGATCGAGCCCGAGTCCGAGCTCGACCCTACCGAGGAGCCGTTGTCAGGTCCTGCCGCCGGCCTAGTCATCACGTCAACTCCCGACGGCAGATTTGACTACTGGCCGGACCGCAAGCCCGCAGACCTGACCGACGACAACTCACGCTGCGTCGCCTACCTCGAGACACTCCCCTTCCAGGAGGGGACACCTCTGACCCCAACTGAGGAGTACTCGCCAACCGAGGTGGCAACTACCAACTCCGGACTCTACACGCCCGACCGCGAAGTATTCGTGGCAACTGCGGAAGCTGGAACCTCAGAGGCCCGACCTGATCGGTACCTCGACGACATCTCGGAGGACGAGGAATCAGCCAACGCACCTGCAGACGAGACTACCGAAGCCAAGAACGCCCGGCGCGACCGCAACAGGAAGCGAGCAGACCGACGCCGGCAGCTCCGGGAAGCTCTACCCAACCACAACCTCAACGAGGCCCTGGACGAAATTGCCAACAGAAGTCACACCACTCCTAAGAAATGCCTCATGTCCATCAACAGGATAGGGCGAGCCATTCAGGGGCACTGTGCAGGCGACCTCATCGCCAAACTTGCTGAGGATGCCTACTTCATGCGGGTCAACAACAGGATTGCCGGAGCCGGAAATCACGAAGCCACTAGTCGCAGCCGCACTCCAGCAGAAGTCGGACCTAACTGCGTCCGTGGTGACTACCAGTCA
The DNA here is from genome assembly GCA_036936925.1 of Cenchrus fungigraminus. NCBI lineage: Eukaryota > Viridiplantae > Streptophyta > Magnoliopsida > Poales > Poaceae > Cenchrus > Cenchrus fungigraminus. The sequence goes on along the minus strand of CM072770.1, from coordinate 90,407,950 downwards.
AACCCCAACCGCTCCAGAGCCTCGGGGGGAGGACCCTCATAGGGTGGCGCAAGTGGCGGCGGTGGTGGCGGCGGCGGCAGCAGCGGCAGCTCTTCCCATGGCGCCGGCAGAAGGGGCGGCGATGGCGGCGATCGCGGAGGCCGAAGCCACGCGAACAGCCATGCCAGCGGCTACGAACGTGGCGCCTACGATGCCTGCCACAGAATCGACGAGATACACCGCGCCAAGAAGACTACCGACATCAGCGACAACGACAGCTTCCCCGTTTACTCCAAACGACTTCGCGCTTTGCTACTCCCCCAGAAGTTCAAACCTCTGGGGATTACCAAGTACAACGCGAAGCAAGATCCAGTTCAGTAGCTCAGGTGCTACGCGCTGGCCATTGAGAATGCTGGTGGCAACAACGACACCAAGTGTCTCTACTTCCCCTTCTGTCTGGACCAGGCTCCACTCACATGGCTCGAGTCGCTCGACAAGAACTCGATCGACGAGTGGGACCAGCTGAAGGCGCAGTTCACCAGCAACTTCGCGGGCGCCATGGGACGCTCGGGTGCTCGCATGGATCTGGCGATGGTCAAGCAAGAGCAAGGCGAGACGCTTCGCCAGTACATGCACCGCTTCTTCGACAAGCGTGTGACCGTAGTCGACATCACCGACAAAGAAGTCATTGACTGCTTCCAAGACGATCTCTACCACCGTCGCACCTTCGAAGACTTCGGTCGCCGCCGCCCGAGTTCAATCACCAAGCTCAAGGACATGATTACTTCATGGGCCGATGAGGAGGACAAGGCTAACGCCAAGTACGACTCCAACCGCGGCAAGAGCAAGAACAACCGGGCGGCAACAATAACAACAAGGACCAAGGGGGTCGCAACAACAACACCAATAACAACTACTCGGGTCCTAACCGCAAGCGCAAGCCAGACAACACAGTCGCAGTTGTACAGCACCCTGTGAAGGACAACTCCAAAAAGACCTCCGGCGGCTTCAAACACTTGCTCAAAGAGAACTGTCCGTGGCATCTGGACGGGAACCACACAACCGACCAGTGCTACCAGCTCTGGCGAGCACTCAAAGATGTCACTGAGCCACGCCACCCTCACGACAAGAAGGGCAAGAAGAAGGTCGACGAAGGCAATGACGACTTCCAAGAACCCGACAAGACGGTGAACGTCCTCTTCGGCGGACTACCCACCAAGCGTGCGCAGAAACTTACTTTGCGCGAAGTCTTGAACATTGAACCAGCAGTCCCAACACCTCTCAGGTGGTCGGAGGTACCCATTACCTTCTCCCGCTCGGATCAATGGACAAGCTTCTCTGAGCCAGGACGTTTCCCACTCGTCCTGAACCCAGTAGTCGCGGGCTCCAGACTCACCAAGGTACTCATCGACGGTGGCAGCGGACTCAACGTTCTATTCACCAAGACCTTGAAGAAGATGAAGCTCGACATCACCGGTATGCTCACCAAGAGCACGTCGCCCTTCTACGGCATCGTCCCAGGCAACGCGGCTATACCACTTGGCTCAGTGGTTTTGCCAGTTACCTTCGGGACAAGGGAGAACTACCGCACCGAGTATATCAAGTTCGAGGTTGCGGACTTCGAAACCTCCTACCACGCCATCCTCGGCAGACCAGCTTTTGCCAAGTTCATGACGATTCCTCACTACGTGTATTTGGTACTCAAAATGCCAAGTCCTACTAGAGTACTCGCGCTGCAAGGGGACTTGAAGATTTCCTACGACTGCGACACCGAAGCCGTGGAGCTCGCAACAACCAATCAAGTACCCAACGCAATGATGGAAATCTACGCTGCATCAAAGAAGCTCGCGCCAACCGAACTCGAGATACCTGAGAAGACCGACACCTCCAACAAACCTCAGCCAACAGAGGAAGTACAGGTGAAGGCCATCGACCTCGGGACCGGCGACAGCAGCAAGACTACCAAATAGGAAGACGCGCTCGTCAGCTTCCTTCGGGCTAACCGAGACATCTTCGCGTGGAAGCCAGCGGACATGCCAGGTGTGCCCAGGAGGCTAATCGAGCACTCACTCAACGTCGATCCTAAAGCTACGCCCAAGTGACAACATCTCCGCCGTTTCGCCGACGACCGACGGGACGCCATCAAGAAGGAGCTCGCCAAACTACTCGCGGCAGGCTTCATCCGAGAAGTCTTCCATCCTGAGTGGCTTGCCAACCCCGTCCTCGTCCGCAAGAAGAACACCAACGAGTGGAGGATGTGCATCGACTACACTGACCTCAACAAGCACTGCCCCAAGGACCCCTTCGGGTTGCCGCGGATTGATCAAGTCATCAACTCCACAGCGGGCTGCGACTTACTCTGCTTCCTCGACTGCTACTCCGGCTACCACCAAATTGTAATCAAGGAAGAAGTGAAGGACCGATTAGGCGACCAGAGAGGGGGGGAGTGAATGGGAGCCGATAAAAATTCTTCCTGAAGGATGAACTCGGCCTATGCCTCAAATCCACAACCAAGGATTCCCACACGAGCTTGCCAAGGTCGCGTAGTCACAATGGACCTACCAACCCTAGGAACAAGTCCAAACAAGTTGCAACGCGAAAGCACAACTCAAGAAGCAAAGGACTTAGGCAATCTGAGAAGCACCAGGTGGATTGTCCGCAGTGTCCGGGTGGACTGTCCGCGAGGAGGGCGTGGACTGTACTTGCTAAGGTTCTTCTTCTTCTTCTTCTTCTTCTTCTTGTCGCCCTCTTCTTCTTCATCACTCGAGCTTGATGACGTGTCCTCGGAGTCGGATTTGATGTCACTCGACTTCTTCATCTTCTCTCGAGACCGTGCCTTCCTCCCATGTCCATGATCCTTCTTCTTGGACCTCCTCCTCTTGTCCTTGGACTTGTGCTTGTCATCGTCATTCGACTTCGGACACTCGGCGAAAAAGTGTCCGGTCTTGCTGCACTTGAAGCACGTCCTCGAGTTCCTCCTTGAGCTCACCCGGTTCTCGTGCATCCTCTCGAATCTCCTCGACAACAATGCTAGGTCATCCTCGCCCAGCACGTCAAAATTCTCGTCAGGCAAGGACACAAGAGAAGACAAAAAGTACATCCTGGAGGATGAGTTAGCGTTAGACCTGGAACCGGAAACAAGAGCCAGACTATGAGGGTCAGTCGGGTTCTCGATTCTTGCTCACACCCCACGGTCTGCCTCAGACGACTTGAGCTTGGAAAACAGCTCGTCCACCGTGAGGGCCTCGACCTTCTCACTCCACACGGTATGATCCAGAGAGTGCAGGAGCTTCACAACCCTGTCATGATCATCGTACGGGAGCACGGCCACATTAGCCCTCATGTTGTTCACAATCACAGTGAACCGCTGGAACATGGTGTCTATGGACTCACCGGAGAGATGAGTGAAGTTCTCGTACTCTCTCCAGTAGGTCGCAAACAACCGAGCCTGAACCTGAGCGTTCCCAGCGTGAGCATTCTTCAACTGCTCCCAAATCCTACAAGCCAAGTCCTCTGTCTGAACCCGATCGAATTCGGATTGACACAGAGCACGAAACAAGTAGTCGACCGCCTTGTTGTTGGCGTCGTGAATGTCCCTCGAACCGGGAGCTAGGAAGTTAGCCGGATGAACATAAGCTGCGTTCACCGTAACGTCCCAAAGCAACTGACCCTTGCCGCGAAGAAAAGCGGCCATCCGCTTCTGCCACATCTGGTAGTTCTTACCATCAAAGTGTTAAAGACCTGAACCCCGTTCTTGGTACGCCATCTTTGGATCTTAGACTGGTTAGAATCACGAAGATCCGTAACCGGCTCTGATACCAATTGAAGGACCGATTAGGCGACCAGAGAGGGGAGGAGTGAATGGGAGCCAATAAAAATTCTCTCCTATGAGATGAACTCGGCCTATGCCCCAAATCCACAACCAAGGATTCCCATACGAGCTTGTCAAGGTCGCGTAGTCACAGCGGACCAACCAACCCTAGGAACAAGTCCAAACAAGTTGCAACGCGGAAGCACAACTCAAGAAGTAAAGGACTTAGGCAATCTGGGAAGCACCAGGCGGACTGTCCGCAGTGTTCGGGCGGACTGTCCGCGAGGAGGGCGCGGACTGTCCGCGGGTAGGAGGCGGACCGTCCGAAATTGCTACCCGAACCTCCAGTAGTGCACCGAGAAAAAGGGACCGTCCGTGATGGACCCGCAGACCGTCCGCCTCGTCACGGACCGTCCGACACTAGTACAGACCGTCCGCAAACTTCATGCACCAAAAATCCACCGACAAAAAGGATCGAAAGAAAGGCGCTCAAGAACTTGCACGAACACGAAGAACAGCCGGGCTGTCAGGCACCTCGCGGACGGTCCGCGGCTACCTCGCGGACGGTCCACCAGGTGCGAATCAGCACAGCCGAGAAACCCGAGAAACAACCTCAAACTTCCGATCGATGGATCTCCCAAACCACTTGGAGTCTTGAGACGAAATTTTGGGGAGATGATGAGCACCCTAAAGGGAAGATATGCCCCAAAAATTTCGGCCTCTAACTCCCTACAACTCCCGGAATCGCAAATCTCGTGCCTCTACCTCAAGAACACGAAGAACTCGAAAACCACCAAAATCGAAGGCCTTCCTACGGGATTTGAGGGGCAAGATCACCAAGAAAAGAGGCACACCAACCTCATGTGTGATTCCCAAAACAAATCCCGCAAAGAAACACCTCCAAAAGCTTCTCACGAAAATCCCAAGAAAGAGCTCCGAAAATCACCAAAAAGGGAAAACGGGAGAGACAACAAATAGCCTTGAGGAATCACGCCGAATCTTCTATACATGCGAAGAAAGATTCATACAAGGTCTAGCTTGCCTCCCGATCATCCATCCCTCTCTAAAGATCTCACCATGAAGCTCTCAAGCTAGTCCTATGGAAAATCCTAAGGAAAATAGGAAGGGAAAATGAGAAAGCAAATGAGCTAGGGTTCCAAGAGGTAGCTGCCATCCTCTCTCCTCTAAGTTTATATGGAGGCAACCGAAAGATGAAACTACCCCTATTACATAATACTAGGATACACGCCCCCGAAGGGCACTTTGGGAATTCTCGTCGTAGCACCATCGGACGGATGCCCGGCGACCGCACACCGCTTAGCCTCAACGCAAGCCTTGCGATCCCGACGCGTGTCCTCCACTTCGAAGTCTCTCAGCGCGCCCGGATACCGTCTCCGCCCGCCGAGCCTCCGGTCTTGGCTTTGTGGATCAACCAAGGAACCCGACGATTTTGTGGTGAACCGCTGCAAACCCCGCGGACTCGGTACAGCCTCCACGCCAATCCCACTCATGACTTGGCCGCCACGTCGTCCCGGCTCGACCTTGGTTTTGAGGCTCAACCAAGAAACCGTACACGACTTCGTCTTGCTTTTCTTGCCACCATGCGGCCCGCACTTGATCCTGTTCGGCCACCGGGTCCATCGAGCTGAGCCTACTTGTCTCTCCACTCCTCAGAGGCCACACAAGCTAAGACCTTTCGCGCCCGCTCTTCTCCTGCACCAACGCCAATCAAGCCGCAACCTGCACCTGCAATACTCGGCCAAGAGTCAGTCCACACCACGTTGTCAATCACTCATCACACCAAGGAGCGACCATCCACCGGTCCTCGGACGCTCCGGTCCTCAATCTCCCCCTTGATGAGTGCATTGACAACACACATAGTCACCAATTCATAAGAGAAAGAAAAAGAAAAGAAACGAACAAAGATCTCAAACAAGTGATAAAAAACCAAACAAAAGCCAAAACAAGAGCACTTGATAGAGCAAGTCTCGGTCCCCTAAGGCAAGGGCAACAGCTCAACACAACCGAGACAAAATGCTCCAAACTGCCGACTCCTCAAGGTGAGGCAAAAGGGCTCGACACCATCGGCAAAAGAGCAAAGCACAAAGCAAATTCAGGCGACACAAAGAGCTCCCAAAGCATGAATGCAAATGCATGCAAACTCAAGTTCTCCCCCTGAACTGAGTATCCCTCTTTTTCTCCCCCTTGATGCAAAGACTCTCCCTTACAAAATGCATCTCTCCCCCTTGTTATGAATTGGATGCAGATTTCTCCCCCTTGTTGGTAATGCATGAATCAAGGCTATAAATGCAAGTATGTGCTTATCAAATAGACAAAGAGCACTACAACATGTTAAAAATGAAACATAGACAAGCAAGATAGCCACATATTGAGTACAAGCATCGCCAACAAGATATCTCATGTCATGTCAAAGCCACTGAGCCATGTGTCCACTTCTAGATATGAGACTTCTCATTGGTGAACATCATGCAACGGTTTAGCACCCAAGATAAGGAAATTAAAGCACACATGACATGATACCAATTGAGGGCAAATTCATCAAGCATAGACATTTCAACATACCAATTTCATGATTTAAGATTAAGCATGGTACATGAAGTGCCTTTGCGGCAAAAAGAAGCTTAGGCTTCTACACAAGGTAGCATGTAGGCTAAACATTCATGATGACAAATGGGTCTTTGACCCCAAATGAAAAGAACATGGTTCCAAGCACAAATTAAGCAAGATATAGCCATAAGCACACAATTTGAACATGAGAGGCATTCAACTCACAAGAGAGGATCATGTATAGCATTTTTGCAAAAGAAAGCCATCCACAAGCATATACATCCCAAAGCTACCAAGAGCACATCTATACATTACATGAGCATCACTAGCAAGTCATAAGCTCATATCCAGCATATCATGGTGATCAAAGTATATAGGAGAAGCACATCTCTAGAGCATATGATACAAATGCAGTCTATGATACAAAGATGCAAACATGATATGAAAATGCAACATGCATATGTACATGAGATGCCCAACCCAAACTCAAAAAGGCAAAAGAGCACAAAACTCACAAGCTCCCCCTAAACACATGCACTAGGGCCAAAGAGCATACAAAGCTCACCCTAAATACATGATATAGGGCAAAGAGCAAAAGAGACCAAGTGGCTTAACAAGAGCCACACAACTCAAAGTCTCCAAACTACTTACCTTGATCATTCGCTCTCGTCCATCGTCCCCGAAAATGATGTTCTCCTTTGACACCACTGGGATGAGGCTTGAGGACCACCTTCGATCTCCGTTCGCCATTCTCGGGAGTCGATCCACTAAAAGTCCTCCAAGCCTCCCGCCTGCACATTCAAAACCAAGAGTGAGAACGAGCAACCGGCTCAACACTGGGGTTAGCACAAAAAGAGTCAAACCAGTGCCGAGCCATTTGCTCAAAAGTGGGATTAGCAAAATTCGTCCTATCAAAGCTATGACCACCACAGGGAATCACCTCACGTCTCGCTGGAGGAGTACGGGCACCACGAAAGGGAAAATGTGGTCCGTAGCCCCTCTGAGACTCAAAGCTGCGACCTCTCCCAAACCCGTATTGATCACGAGGTGGAGAACGTCTAGCAAACATACCACTGCCAGACTCAACATACCCATCACCTGCACCACGACCAAAGGAACCAAACCGATCAACACCACGACCCCGAAAGCGGAGACTCTCAACAATCTTTTCATGCAAAGCAGGGCAAGAAGTGCATGCACCAAGCAAAGTGGGTCTAGATTGCAGCTCAGCCAATTCAACCCTAAGCACATCTAATTCCTCACACTTGGAGGCATGCTTTTCCTTAAGAGCAGTCAAATCAGCTAGGAAGACAGAGCAATCACCACAATTAACCTCATCAGAAACAACAGGATTGGCCTTAAGTGAATCTATCTCAAGCTTGACCTTAAGGTTTTGGGTTTCTAGCTCAGCTACCCTATTCCTAGCATCTTCAAGCGAGGCCCTAAGCTCTTTCCTAAGCTTCTTGGCCTCTCTAAGCATGTGGTCACGGTTATCAAGCAAGTCAACCAACTCCTCATTCTCCTTGCGCAAGGAAGAGAGCTCATCACATACCTCATCCTCGGAATCTGAGTCCGAGGCGTCCTTCTGGCTTCTCTTGCTGTTGGAGCTACGAGCCATGCCGTAGAAATCATCCTTGGAGCTTACGCCCATCACACAAAGGCCGTTGAGGTACTTGCTGAGGTTCTTCTTCTTCTTCTTCTTCTTCTTCTTCTTCTTCTTCTTCTTCTTCTTCTTCTTCTTCTTCTTCTTCTTCCTCTTCTTCTTCTTCTTCTTCTTCCTCTTCTTCTTCTTCTTCTTCTTCTTGTCTCCCTCTTCTTCTTCAACACTCGAGCTTGATGACGTGTCCTCGGAGTCGGATTCGATGTCGCTCGACTTCTTCATCTTCTCTCGAGATCGTGCCTTCCTCCCATGTCCATGATCCTTCTTCTTGGACCTCCTCCTCTTGTCCTTGGACTTGTGCTTGTCGTCGTCATTCAACTTCGGACACTCAGCGAAAAAGTGTCCGGTCTTGCCGCACTTGAAGCATGTCCTCGAGTTCCTCCTTGAGCTCACCCGGTTCTCGTGCATCCTCTCGAATCTCCTCGACAACAATGCTAGGTCATCCTCGCCCAGCACGTCAAAATCCTCGTCAGGCAAGGACACAAGAGAAGACAAAGAGTACATCCTGGAGGATGAGTTAGCGTTAGACCTGGAACCGGAAATAAGAGCCAGACTATGAGGGTCAGTCGGGTTCTCGATTCTTGCTCACACCCCACGGACTACCTCAGACGACTTGAGCTTGGAAAACAGCTCGTCCACCGTGAGGATCTCATACTTCTCTGACTCAAGAATGGCCTCGACCTTCTCACTCCACACGGTACGATCCAGAGAGTGCAGGAGCTTCACAGCCCTGTCATGATCATCGTACGGGAGCACGGCCACATTAGCCCTCATGTTGTTCACAATCACAGTGAACCGCTGGAACATGGTGTCTATGGACTCACCGGAGAGATGAGTGAAGTTCTCGTACTCTCTCCGGTAGGTCGCAAACAACCGAGCCTGAACCTGAGCGTTCCCAGCGTGAGCATTCTTCAACTGCTCCCAAATCCTACAAGCCAAGTCCTCTGTCTGAACCCGATCGAATTCGGATTGACACAGAGCACGAAACAAGTAGTCGACCGCCTTGTTGTTGGCGTCGTGCATGTCCCTCGAACCGAGAGCTAGGAAGTTAGACGAATGAACATAAGCTGCGTTCACGGTAACGTCCCAAAGCAACTGACCCTTGCCGCGAAGAAAAGCGGCCATCCGCCTCTGCCACATCTGGTAGTTCTTACCATCAAAGTGTGGAGGACCCGAACCCTGTTCCTGGTACGCCATCTTTGGATCTTAGACTGGTTAGAATCACGAAGATCCGTAACCGGCTCTAATACCAACTGAAGGACCGATTAGGCGACCAGAGAGGGGGGGAGTGAATGGGAGCCGATAAAAATTCTCTCCTATGAGATGAACTCGGCCTATGCCCCAAATCCACAACCAAGGATTCCCACACGAGCTTGCCAAGGTCGCGTAGTCACAACGGACCTACCAACCCTAGGAACAAGTCCAAACAAGTTGCAACGCGTAAGCACAACTCAAGAAGCAAGGGACTTAGGCAATCTGGGAAGCACCAGGCGGACTGTCCGCAGTGTCCGGGCGGACTGTCCGCGAGGAGGGCGCAGACTGTCCGCGGGTAGGAGGCGGACTGTCCGAAATTGCTACCCGAACCTCCAGTAGTGCACCGAGAAAAACGGACCGTCCGTGATGGACACGCGGACCGTCCGCCTCGTCACGGACCGTCCGAAACTCTAGTACAGACCGTCCGCAAACTTCATGCACCAAAAATCCACCGACAAAAAGGATCGAAAGAAAGGCGCTCAAGAACTCGCACGAACACGAAGAATAGCCGGGCTATCAGGCACCTCGTGAACGGTCTGTGATGACCTCGCGGACGGTCCGCGGCTACGTCGCGGACGGTCCGCGGTGACGTCGCGGACGGTCCACCAGGTGCGAATCAGCACAGCCGAGAAACAACCTCAAACTTCCGATCGATGGATCTCCCAAACCACTTGGAGTCTTGAGACGAAATTTTGGGGAGATGACGAGCACCCTAAAGGGAAGATATGCCCCAAAAATTTCGGCCTCTAACTCCCTACAACTCCAGAAATCGCAAATCTTGTGCCTCTACCTCAAGAACACGAAGAACTCGAAAACCACCAAAATCGAAGGCCTTCCTACGGGATTTGAGGGGCAAGATCACCAAGAAAAGAGGCAGACCAACCTCATGTGTGATTCCCAAAACAAATCCCGCAAAGAAACACCTCCAAAAGCTTCTCACGAAAATCCCAAGAAAGAGCCCCGAAAATCACCAAAAAGGGAAAATGGGAGACAACAAATAGCCTTGAGTAATCACGTCGAATCTTCTATACATGCAAAGAAAGATAAATACAAGGTCTAGCTTGCCTCCCGATCATCCATCCCTCTCTAAAGATCTCACCATGAAGCTCTCAAGCTAGTCCTATGGAAAATCCTAAGCAAAATAGGAAGGGAAAATGAGAAAGCAAATGAGCTAGGGTTCCAAGAGGTTGCTGCCATCCTCTCTCCTCTAAGTTTATATGGAGGCAACCGAAAGATTTAACTACCCCTATTACATAATACTAGGATACACGCCCCCGAAGGGCACTTTGGGAATTCTCGTCGTAGCACCATCGGACGGATGCCCGGCGATCGCACACTGCTTAGCCTCAACGCAAGCCTTGCGATCCCGACGTGTGTCCTCCGCTTTGAAGTCTCTCGGCACGCCCGGATACCGTCTTCGCCCGCCGAACCTCCGGTCTTGGCTTTGTGGCTCAACCAAGGAACCTGACGATTTTGTGGTGAACCGCCGCAAACCTCGCAGACTCGGTACAGCCTCCACGCCAATCCCACTCATGACTTGGCCGCCACGTCGTCCCAGCTCGACCTTGGTTTTGAGGCTCAACCAAGAAACCGTACACGACTTCGTCTTGCTTTTCTTGCCACCATGCGGCCCGCATTTGATCCTGTTCGACCACCGGGTCCATCGAGCTGAGCCTACTTGTCTCTCCACTCCTCGGAGGCCACACAAGCTAAGACCTTTCGCGCCCGCTCTTCACCTGCACCAACGCCAATCAAGCCGCAACCTGCACCTGCAATACTCGGCCAAGAGTCAGTCCACACCACGTTGTCAATCACTCATCACACCAAGGAGCGACCATCCACCGGTCCTTGGATGCTACGGTCCTCAAGAAGACCAGGAGAAGACCACGTTCATCACCTCGTTCGGCGCCTACTACTACACGACGATGTCGTTTGGGTTGAAGAATGCCGGCGCTACCTACAAACGAGCTATCCAGGCCTGCTTCAAGGAGCAGCTCAACAAGAACATCGAAGCCTATGTGGATGACGTGATCATCAAGACCAGAAATTCTGACATGCTCATCGCCGATCTTGAAGAGACTTTCGCGTCTCTGCGAGAGTACCAGTGGAAGCTTAACCCCAACAGGTGCGTCTTCGGCGTACCCTCTGGGAAACTACTCGGCTTCATCATCAGCCATCGCGGCATCAAAGCCAATCCCGAGAAGATCTCCGCCATCACCAACATGAAAGCTCCAACCTGCATCAAGGATGTCCAGAAGCTCACAGGGTGCATGGCGGCCCTCAACAGATTCATCTCAAAGCTCGGAGAACAGGGACTACCCTTCTTCAAGCTACTCAAGCACCAAGAGAGATTCGCGTGGACCGCGGAGGCTGACCAAGCTCTGACGCAGCTCAAGGACTTCCTGTCCAAGCCACCGGTCCTCACGACTCCTCGCAAATAGGAGCAGCTACTGCTCTACCTCACTGCGACTACTCATGTGGTCAGTACTGCCATCATCGTCGAGTGGCAAGAAGAAGGCCACGCCTACCCAGTCCAGCGACCAGTCTACTTTGTCAGTGAGGTCCTGTCCGAGTCCAAGGCACGGTATCAACCGGTCCAGAAGCTACTCTACGCAGTACTCATCACCTCGCGGAAGCTACAACACTACTTCCAGGAGTACTCGATCACCGTCATCACTGACTACCCGCTCGGTGATATACTCCGCAATCAAGAAGCAACAGGGAGAATCTCCATGTGGGTGGTTGAGCTTGGCGCCCTCAACATCGACTTCAAGCCACGCACCGCCATCAAGTCTCAAGCACTAGTCGCCTTCATGGCAGAGTGGCGGGATAATCAACTACCCACACCAACAAAGCGACCAGAGCATTGGGTGATGTACTTTGACGGCTCACTCAAGCTCGAGGGCGCGGGCGCAGGGGTGCTCCTGATCTCTCCAAAGGGCGAACAACTCAAGTACATCCTGCAGATCTTCTGGAAGGTCTCAAACAACAAAGCAGAGTACGAAGCCCTACTGCACGGGCTTCGACTCGCGATTTCTCTGGGCATCAAGCGGTTACTAGTCTATGGCGACTCTGCAGTGGTTATCAACCAAGTCAACGACTCTTGGGACCGCAATAAGGAGAACATGGACACCTACTGTCTAGAAGTCCGCAAGCTCGAGAACAAGTTCTATGGTCTTGAGTTCCACCACGTCGTCCGCGACAACAACGTTGCATCGGACGTCCTGTCGAAGCTTGGTTCTACTCGCGCTCAAGTACCCGCCAGAGTCTTCATCCACGAGCTTCATACGCCATCCATCTTGGAGCCGGCACCAACAACCACTGACCCTGGGCCATCACAACCCAGTCAGGAGGTCATGATGATCGACGTGGACTGGAGACAACCCTTCATCGACTACATCCGCGAGGAGAAGGTTCCTTCCGACAAGAACGAGGTAGAACAACTCGTCCATTGAGCCAAGACCTACGTACTAGTCGGGGACAAGCTCTACAGGCGGGGTGCGACTTCTGGAGTACTCATGAAGTGCATACCCCGGGAAGAAGGCAAGGACATCTTGGAGGAGATCCACAAGGGTGTCTGCGGCAACCACGCGTCCTCCCGTACGCTGGTGAGCAAAGCCTTCCGACGAGCTTTGTATTGGCCCACAGCTCTGGGTGATGCCGAAGAACTCGTCAGAAGGTGCCAAGGGTGCCAATTCTTCGCCAAGCAGCAACACGTCCCGACCTACAAGCTAGTCACCATACTGCCAACCTAGCCCTTTGCTTGCTGGGGGCTTGACATGATTGGGCCTCTGCCAACTGCGCTAGGAGGATTCAACAGAGTTCTGGTGGCCATCGACAAGTTCACCAAGTGGATCAAAGTCAAGCCTGTCACCTGCCCTAAGGCTGACAGAGTACTCGACTTCTTGGATGAACTTGTGCATCGCTACGGGCTACCCCATCGCATCATCACAGACCTGGGTTCTAATTTCAACAACCATCAGTTCTGGAAGTACTACGAGAACAACGGGATCGACGTCCGATACGTCTCAGTCGCCCACCCACGCGCTAACGGCCAGGTGGAGCGCGCCAATGGGATGGTACTCGACTCCCTTAAGAAGTGACTGCACGACGCGGCTAACACCAAAGGAGGCAAGTGGATCAAGGAACTACCCAACGCACTCTGGGGGCTTCGTACTCAACCTACTAAGCCAACGGGGCAGTCACCCTACTTCTTGATCTACGGCTCTGAAGCTATTCTACCCGCTGATGTGATGTGGGAATCCCCGACAGTAGAATAATACGACGAAGGCATCTCAGAAGACAGTCGACGGGTTGACAACAACAACCTCGAAGAAGCCCGTTGCGTTGCCCTCGTCCAGTCAGCAAGGTACCTAGAGGGCATCCGATGCTACCACGATCGCAACGTCAAGGATCGCTCCTTCAACGTCGGCGATCTAGTCCTCCGTCGCATTCAGAACACGGATGGACTACACAAGCTCAGCTCTCCCTGGGAAGGTCCCTTCTCAGTCTCTAAGGCGACCGGACCGGGCTCCTATCATCTTCAGACACTTGAAGGCAACGACATCAGCAACTCGTGGAACATCGACCAGTTGTGTCGCTTCTATGCGTAGTCGCTCGACTACTCACCTACGGGTCCAGCATACATGACTACTCATGGACTCCTTGCTGTAAGCGGCCTTTCGGTCCTAGCACTAGTCTACGGACTACCTCTATCCAGGATCCAGCGCTAACGGCTACTAACGAATCCTGGGCTGCGCATAGCCTAAGGGCTTTGGCGGCGGTCTACGGACCATGTACCCCTTCGATCCAGCTACAACGGCTACTAACGGATCTCTAGCTGTAAGCGGTCCACGGACCCTGGCAATCACTTAGCCGTAGGCGGCCTCGGGTCCTGGCGACTTCCTATCTGTAACGGCCCTGGCCACTCAGGTGTACTCTTCCATCAGTAATAAAAGTTCGATTCTACTCAACTTGTTTACTGTGCCTCTTCACTAGGCGGATTCTACTGAGTACTACTACTCATTGCCTCTTCAACAGTTCGGCACTCCGCAAGCTTCGATGCAAGCTGCGGCAACGAGTACCCATTACAACTCTGAAGTGGACCAATGTCAATCATATTCAAACAAGTTCTTAACTAATTTGTTTGTCTTACATCGACTAACCTGTACATGAACTACTTTTATAGGTACATCTACTGAAGGTTCAGCTTATTCGCGACTTGTTCCGCGATTGGTGCCATCTCCTCCAGCAGGGACTTGTACTGCTCGTCCGTGCAGTTCGCCGCAAGACCGCCAGCTACCACATGCACCGAAGCCTTTGGAAAGTACGACTTCATGTAGGTGAGTACCTGGTTTGGTATCGCCTTCGCCAAGTGCTTAACGTACGTCGCAAGGCGCCTGGGGGCTTCATTCAGCCTATCTACCAGAGGTGCTATCTTAGGCCCGCCTGGGTGTGAGACCAACAATCTTGCAATGGGAAGTACGGCTTCTTCAAGTTCCTTCAGTTGCGCCTGCAGCTTCTCGCAATCTTCATTGAGCTTCTGTAGAGATTTGTAACAACGCACAAGGTCAAGATCGGAGGCTTCACGGAGCTCCATCCACATGATGCACTCATGGCGCATCTATGCGTACTGGTACTCGGCTACCTCTCGGCAGTCGGTCTCCCAGTACACGATGTTCTTGAGGTCTGTCTCGAAAGCTTTCAGCCGGTCGACAGTAGCCTCAAGATCTGCAGACAACTCGTCAACAGTGTCAGACTACTCATAAGCATTACAACAAGTACTCAACGACTGTGGCGGAAGGCCTACCTTTGTTCTTCTGGCGCAGAGTCTTGTTCTTTTTAATCAAGTCATCCCTCTTCGCCTACATCTCTTGTACCTCGTTATGGTATTGGGTAAAGGCGCCGTCAAGCTTGGATTGGAGTAGTGCAGAGTGCTTCTTTGATTTGTCCAACTCTTTGTCCAGAGCTTAAGCCCAGGTGACCGTGTCACCGTACCCCTTCAAGAGCTTGGTCTTCTGGCGGGACCTCGCCACCAGACCCTACGCAAGATCAAAAGCTCAATTAGTACTCAGTACTCAATGATTCAAGACTACTCCGGGTACTCGCAATGTACCTTGATCCACTGCTCCGTGCGATGCCACGACTCCATGCTCAGAGACACGAAGGTCGGGTTGATTAGATCATCGCCCAGCAACTCGAGACCTCCGCGGCTCGAGGTCCCAGACTCTGGCATCGGCGCCGAGCGAAGCAGTGCCGCGTCCTCCACCATCGCTTCACGGACGACGACTTCAGTCCCTAATTCGGGCTGCGGGTCAACCCGTGCCTCCGCCCTTGGCTCGGGGGCTGTAGAATTCGCCGGCTCGGCAACTGGCTCAGTAGTCGTCACTTCAATAGTAGCCATTTCCATGGCTACTGCCTTAGGGATCACCGCTTCTTCAGCTTGTGGTCTTGTTAAGATCAATTCAGCAACATGTGGCGGCTACGACTACTCTACATGACAAGTACTCATGATAATCAGGATGCGTACCTTCCACCAGGGTGGCTTCTTCAAGCCTCGGCTCTATCGCGGCTTCGGCTTGTGGCGGCGGCGTAGGCTCTCGTGCCTCCGCCGAGTGGTTCTCACCATCAGCAGGTGTGCTAGTCTCCGCCTCATCCCACGACAAGTCGGTGGATTTCCTACATCATGAAATACTGAGTCAACAACACGACGTTGACGGATAACGACTACTTAAGGGTTCCGAAAACTTACAGCGTTGACCGCACT
Organism: Cenchrus fungigraminus; assembly: GCA_036936925.1. Taxonomy (NCBI): domain Eukaryota; kingdom Viridiplantae; phylum Streptophyta; class Magnoliopsida; order Poales; family Poaceae; genus Cenchrus; species Cenchrus fungigraminus. The sequence continues at coordinate 90,391,912 of CM072770.1, read as the reverse complement.
ACAGTGACGGTTGGGGTGCCCAGTATCCTGGCGATATCTACAATGCCAGGCTCGCTGGCGGCTCCTGCCCCAACTGGAGGCTCTTCTACTCTCTCCTCTGGCTGCCCAACGACCACGGCCGCAGCAGGAGGAGGACCCTGTACTTCTTTAGTTGACGGTTGTGGATGGCTCTCCACAGTCGTGGCTTGTTCCTGTGCCTCTCCCGACACAACATCTTCAGTAGCCGGAGGCGGGCTGGTATTTCCCCCAGCCGTCTCCCCCATCGTCTCCCAGACTTCTTCCTCATCCTGGGCAACAGGGTCTGAGGAAGGGATGTCCTGCAACAACACAAGTCAAGTAGTCAGCAACAGACTACTCATCATTAGTACTCGACTACTCTAGTCATGGTACTCACCTCTTGTCTGGTGGCTTCCGACACCTTCAGCTTCATCACGGCGCGTTTGCGCGCCACGTTGCGGGGCTTCCTTGGCGGAGCTGCAAGTCCGCTTCAAGGCTGGATGGCTTCTTGACTACTGGTATATGAGGCATTCCAGCTCGGCTAAATCTAGAGCAGAGCTGGAAACGCTGCTGCAGCGTCTCTTCGTCTTCGTCGTCGGAGGTGTCCTTGATGACGACGGCATCATTGCCCTCGCCGACTTCTCTGCGCTCCTTCGCTTTGGGCTCCGCCTTCCCCTGTGTCTATTTCTCAAGCTGCGGGGGGAGGGCGGGATGGAGATGTACTTCTTCAGATCGTCCTACAAGACCAAGCAAGCATAAGTACGACTACACATGCAATTAGTACTCGGGGGCTCCAGCCACGACTACTAACCTCATTCGGCGGCCGTGCCGCGGAGTACTCTGGCACGGGGCATGGCGTGAATGTGGTAATGTCTTTGAAGATCTTCCCCAGCCGTTGGATGATCACGTCATCTTCAATCTCTTCACCGGGCATCCGGGAAGAGTCTTCGTCGCCGGTGTACTCGTAGCCGAGATGGTCCCGCGCCATCAGCGGCTGCACTCTCCTCTTCATAAAACTGAAGGCCACATGCTCGGCCCTCAGTCCGGCCTTCCTCAAGGCCTTGATCTTCTCTAGCAGTGTGGGTAGCTGGAGGCCTTCTTGCATGGTGGGCTCCGAGTTCCACCATGGCGCATGCTTTGGCTGGTACCCGCTCGGCTTCGGCAGCTCTGGGTGGTGGTTGCTGATATAAAACCATTTTGACTTCCAATCTTGGTTGGAGTCGATCAGCTTGTAGGGCAAGTACTGCCCGGCGGCGTCTTCGCGCATCTACACCCCTGCACCTCCTACTACTCGAGGGTCGTCCGGGCTTCGTTGGGGCTTCAGGCGGAAGAACTTCCGAAACAAAATCCAGTGGGGCTTGATGCCCACGAACGCTTCGCAGAAGTGAACAAAGATGGAGACGTGGAAGATACTATTGGGGTTGAGGTTGAGGTACTCAGTCCCATAGTACCAGAGCATCCCCTTGAAGAAGTCACTCGCAGGCAGTGCGACCGCGCTCCACGAATCACGCGAACATCGGGATCTCATCCGGATTCTTCTCCATCGGGCACGTATCTCCAGTGGCGATGCGCCACATATCCATTTCCTTCTCGCGGAGGAATCCGCTGTTGACCAGGGTGAGGAGGTCCTCGGTCTTCAGCTTTGCCTTCTTCCACTCCTTCGACAGATTCGGTGGGGTGGAGGGAGGCGGTGACGACGACGACTGACCGGTATCGCCGGCCTCATCGCGGCTCCTCTTCTTCGACGCTCCGGTCTTGGTGCTCTTCGACGGTGACGCCTTCATCCTCCCGGTCATGAGTGTTTTCACTCGCATTCGCTCGGGGGCTGCGGGGGAGGGCGGACTACGGTGGCGGCGCGGAAGTAGATCTAAATCTACTCAGTGGCGGTGGCGGTAGCTGGAGTGAAGGGAGGAGGCGATTTGGAGATTGCAACTGCTGGGAGTGGAAAACCCTAAGGGGATGCCTCGTTATTTATAAGCCACCGGCCGGCTCAGTTCCAGGCGGGTGGTTACATTTCGGGCGGCTGACTCAGCGCGGCAGCCTGACTCTTCACCTTCCAGTACTCGACGCTCTCAATCTCGGGGGCTCGACTTTGATCGACAGATTCGGTGGACTAAATCGGATCAAGATTCCACTCTGGACACTTTCTACAGTCAAGATGACCCTTTAATTCGAGAGAAGTACTCGACTCAAGGCTCGGGGGCTCCGTGCCACGTGTCCTTCGGTTTTTTCTCCAGATTTTTGGGGATAAGATTGACAGAACTTCAGATTGACCCTCAACTTGAATCTACAATTCGACCTAAGGCTCAGGGGCTACATTCCATATGGAATGCGATTCTTTGAATCGCATTTCCCATATCGTTTTTCGTCAAGACATCACTAGTACTATTGAAGACCTTCGAGAGAAGCACTCGGGGACGCTTGGGGACTACTCGAGAAGACTTCAAGACTACTCAAAGATCAGTTGGAGTACCTTGCAGCCTCAGGATGATTCAAGCATTCTTGAGGACTTTCGGCTTGTGGAAATCGGGGACGCTCAAGGACTACTCGCCAAGGCCATCAAGACTACTCGAAAACATCCTGCTCGACTACAAAGTACTCGGGGGCTTGTCGTATGGACATCCCTGGGCCCACTACTCAGGCGGGTACCAGGACCGACTACTACGTGGGCCCCTGGGACTACTCGACTTGGGCTACACGGTGCAAGACGGCGTGGAGCGCAAGGCAACTAGAGGGCTCATACTCGGTTAGGAAACTAGGCATGTCCGGATCCATGTAGAGTACTCCTAGCCGTGTACGACTAGTACTCTCCCTCCTAAACCGACTTGTAACCCTGCCTCCCGGACTATATAAGGCGAGGCATGGACCCGTATCTCTGGATCCGCATCATCTTGTAAACACACCCAATCAATCTAGAGCTACGCAACATACAAGACGTAGGGTATTATGCTCCTCGCGACCCGAACCTGTCTAAATTGTGTGCCACATGTCTCTCTTTCGAGTTCCCGATCTCGGCGAGGCCACAAACGTCTACCTCGGGTACTCCCCTTGGTAGGTTGCCGGTCTAAAACATTGACACCTCCCCTTCTTGACAACAAACCGTCCTCGGTTTGAGTTTAGTTGGAGGACAGGTTGTAGGTAGTTGCCAACATTGCTCCCCTTCTTGAAATTTAACTTGCTTCTTTATGACAAAACTTGGGGATCTTGACAAGACATGGTTATAGCTAATGTAGCTCTCTACTTGATCATAGTGTTGCACAACAAAATAAGGTTTAAGATTTGAATGAATGTAGACACGATGCACCCTATACTCTCCTTTACAATTATATTTGCCAATAAAGTGATATGTACAAGTAGAAAACCATGGCAACTCAGCCCTTCTAAATTTTTTCCCAAACTACTAAGAGCACATAGAGTATCAAATTCAATATAACCCAAAGTATTTAGTGAAGACAATAATTTTTTCATCGAGTGCACTACGAATTGGAATGAAAACTTTATTTTCAGCACTAGTGTAGGGCTCGAAAGCATGTGTATCATTAACATGGACAAGTTGTGGCATAGGATTAAAAGAATTAATTTCACACAACTCTTCTTTGTCACAAGGAAGAACAAGAAAATCATCTTGTAACAAAGGAAAAATATTGAAATATTCCACTAAAAGTTGCTTTACAATAGGATGATCAATGGAAAATTTTGGTTCATCAAAAGAATTCTCACATTGTCTAAGGGCATCACCTTTTTCATTACCTTTGCTCTTATTTTCAGAAACTGTAGGTGCACTTCTGGTTGCTAGTTCTGAAATCTCACATGGGGAAGGATCCTCCTCATTTGCTAGCGCATAGTCCACTTCATTGTCCTTGAATGGATCACCAATGACAACACCTTCATCAATGTCCTCGACATTCGAAGCACTAATGTACCCACCATCATCTTGAAGAATGTTTGCTTGTGGACTAGTACAAACATCCAGCACGTGTCCAAATCCATGGAAACAACGCCACTGTGCTCTAAAATTTTGTACCGTGGCTGTGGAAGAAGCATGCTTGATAAGTATCTGCAAAACATTAGGATCAAGAAAAGAGGTGGTGTCCTCTTCCAAAGATTGTATCTCATTTTGGCAAATAGGTGCATGTAATTTTGACACATTATCATCACCTAAAAGAAGTTGTTTTTCAACCATGCAAGCAAGTTCAAATAATTGTGAAAGAGAGCAATAAGAGTGATCAACAAGAATATTCTGAATTTCAGGTCGAAGACCATGCAAAAATCTATTCTCAGTTGCTTCTACACATTCATTTATTTCACAACATATGCTACACTTTTGAAACTCTTTATAATATTCCTGGACAGACCTATTTCCCTGCAATAAGTGCTGCATTTTCCTAAGCAAAGCACATTTATAAGAAAGAGGAATAAAACAATCACGCATTGCTTCCTTAAGTTGTTCCCATGTATCAGGTGAAGCATTTGTTGCAGCTAGCCCGTACCACCGAATAGAGGCAAAATCCTTAAACTGACTTGTACCTTGTTGAACTCTGTGTGGGAATTAAACACTTGTTCAACAGCTAGCTCCCAATCAAAATATTTTTCACCATCATAAGATCAAGAGTACGATGGTATGGTAAAGTTACCTCTCATACCTTGATGATTGCCATCTACATGTAGTTGTTGTTTGTTCTTCTTTTGGTTCATCTTCCAAACATCTGATCCATGATTTCCTGCAATTCACACTTTAAACAGAAATTGTTGTTTTGTTTTGTCAGAAATTAAAATAAGTTCCTCTCAACTAATGTATGTGTGTCGATGTGAACACGCTCTCACACGCCTTACCAAATTCTTACAAGTGTTCTTACCAAAGCAAGACAGTGGACGGTACAACCGGTGGCTGGTTCGTGATACCTATGAGGGCGTAGAACCAAGATTGCAGGGGTCTTTTTTCTGTACCGATCTGAAGTATATATATGGAGCTTTGGGAGGCTTAAATATGGTAGCAAGGAATTGCAATAATTCAATTCAGAAATTGCAAAGCCGGCCTAAACTCGTCTCGGACTACTTCAAGCAACAAAAAATATAACCAGCCAAGGACTCAAAGGATGCAAGCACTTCTGATTTTTCTTCTTTTTCTTTCTTTCTTTCTTTTCTTTTTTTTGGTGCGGCTCTTTCTTTTCTCTTTTTCCTACACCTCTTTGCCTTTTTCCTTTTTTTTCTTATACCAGTGCAAGAAAGTGCCGCAAGATCATTACCGTACAGTGTAAAGACTCAATAGAACTCGAAGCCCTTAGCACAAATATAACTCGTGCAGCAAAGCATCTACATACTCAATCAAGATCTGATACTCTCGATCAAAAAAGTTGCAAATGAAAAATACACTAATCTTGAAAGGCAAGTGAACATGAGAATTATCTCTCAACGTCACTTCTTTCCTATCTCTTTTTTTTTGTCACGCTAATGCATCAAACAAAAACCAGCACCCAACAGCAACACGCAACAATGACTTAGGGTATATGAGATACAACGATTAGGCACACTAAATTATGGCAATCAATTTATCATGGCCAACCAGCAAACTTAACACTAGTGAACACAACGACACTACGAGGGACTAAAATTCAGAAAAGCAATCTGAAAAGAAAAATTTAGGGGCACAGAGGGGTTATAGGACAGCGGAATACGATGGAAAAAAAATTTTAGAGCAATTTTTCTGGAGTTTCAGGATGATGGCACACAGCTACAGATTCGGGCTTTAGTACCGGGCAAAAGGCCAGGTTAGTACCGGGCGCTTGCCCGGCACAAGCTGGCCGGTACTAATTGCCACGACAATTAGTACCGGCCGCCTGCCCGATACTAAGTTGCAGTTTAGTACCGGCCGGTAACAACGACCGGTACTAAACTGCAACCACCCCACGTTGTTTGCTGAGCAGTTTAGTACCGGGCCATAATACCACCCGGTACAAACCTGCAAGCTGGTTATATTATTTTCGTATTCGTATTCGGCTCGTATTCGTATTCGTATTCGTAGTCGCATTCGTATTCGTATTCGTAGTTGCATTCGTAGTCGTATTCATATATATTGCCAATAATATTACATATAGATCTAGCATATATTATATATATTACAAATATTACACTTGTGTCAACTATTTGAGTTTGACAAGTTTGATACAACTCAAAAGTGGCCTCAACTCACAAGTGTGACCAACATAGACTCACCCAAAGGTGTCAGGGTCGTCCCTGATTGGATTAAGTTTACCCACACTTTTTCCGTCAAAATAAAATTCTCCTTTTGGATTTACGACCTTCGATAATAGAAATCCACATAGTTGTTCTTGAGTCGCCCCTATTCGTTCTTGGGGGAGGATCTCACTTCTCATTTCTTTCAGCTGTCACATGCAAAATCACAAGATAAAAATCAAGGAATTAATATTTATGGAAATTAAAGTACAAAAGTCAACAAATGAAATAATTATCTATACGTACTAATTTTTGATCATTGCTTTTTTTCGGGTCAACCATGAAGTTGTGGATGAACTCACAAATGTAAAATCCACATAAATTGTTACCATGTTCCTGTCTCAAGCACTGAAAAAGAAAGAACAAGTTAAAACAATTTCTTTGGATAATAAAATTCTTGTTATCAATCGCGAAAATAGAATGAAAGTAAATACATACATGAAATCTGTCGCGCAAGTAAAAGTCTTCCTTGAATTGTCCCGGATATTTTTTTTACAAAGCGGGCCCATACTAAGCGAAGTGCATCCACGAGTTCTGGGTACATTGAGGTGGGGTATTGCTTTGGGTCCATCACCGTGATTTCGCCACAATTAATCTCGAATGCCCATACTAAGCGAAGTGCTGGGGACGAATGCCCGATTGTGTAGTAGTGCGCACTAACTAAATTAGGATAAACATGACGATAGTACCTGAGTCTCTGATTACCACTTGATGGGAATTAGGTGGCCCGATCTTCCATCAGGTAGGATAACTCTCGATTTGGTCGGAAAGCGCACGCCGATCCAGCTTCATATCCAAAGACCCAAACCCGGCAACCTTAGCACCACGTCTCCTCTCACTACAAGAAAAACGCCGACTAGTGACGCAAAAAAGGCTATTTCTCGTCATAAACCGCGATTAATGACGCCAGTTGTTACGAAAAAGCTCCGTCATTAATCGAGCGTCACAAACCACGATTAATGACGAGACCTTATTTCGCAGCGTCATGAGTTTAATGACGCGTATAAATTCGTAACACTAAGGCGTCATAAGCTACATGCCACGTTAGACCAAAGTCTTACGTGGCACAACGTTTTGTGACAAACTGTTTCGTCATTAAGTGAATTCAGCCCATATTTTGTTGGGTCAAGCCCCAAATTCCTTGTCGTCATAGATTGAATTTGGCCCACTTAATGTTAAGCTGAGCCCAATGTTTCGATCGTCATAATTTGGTTTTAGGCCTTATTAAGGTTGGATGGAGCCCAATATTGTTGGCGTCATAGATTGTTTAAGGCCATTTTATGGTTGGATGGAGCCCAATAATTGTTGTCGTCATAGATACTTTTAGGCCTAATTCTGGTTGGACCGACCCAATAATCGAGGTTGTCATATAATGTTTTAGGCCCGATTTTAGTATAACCGAGCCCAATAATTTCATTCGTCATTAATTTGTTTTGGGTCCAGTACTGGTTGATTCAAGTTCAGTATTCGATGACGTCATAAAATGATTAAGGCCCAACTGATATTGGACCCAGCCCACCAATCATTGACGTCATTTTTGATACGGGCCATTTTATTAATAAATCGTTTTTGAATTCGTAAACAAATAATGGGCCGAGGGGGCAAACCCACATATTTTTTCCCTGTTATTTTGGGCTGCACTCCAGGTAGCGCTTAATTAAATATAATTCAATCTCATATTACATGCTAATCAATTCAGTAATTGACATCACAGATAATATTTCCATACCACGGATACAAATAAATGTTTCGGATCACACATGACACATTATTATCAATGAACACAGAACAACCACAAGCAGATTGTCAGTAGGAGCTCACAAACTAATACACATGATATCTCCATGCTCACAAATAAAGCTGGTCTTCAAATAGAACCCACTAAGATAACAAAGCTCAGTACTCACAAACCAGCACAACTAGCTGGGAGGACGAAGGAGGGTCTCAGTAGTTTCTACTTGTTTCTTCAACCTCTCAATCTCATCAGTTTGCACTTTCATTGCTACATCTGATGCTTCTGTCTTGATCTTCAAGTCTGTCAAAACTTGGTCCTGTTCAACAAAGATTACAACAAGGTCAGCAGCTGCATCTAGCCCTCCCAACAAAACTTCAGGTCTTGAGCATGTAGCGAAAGCTAGATAATCTCGAGGCATGTAATCAATGAATGGCTTTGACTTCACATTGGAGAGACAGGAATTTGATATTTGAACCGTAAGGATTGTCCTCAACATTTGAGCCTAAAAATGAAAGGAGAAGTCAAACTTGAACCTTAAACGAAGCAAGCAAATAAACCTAAGAATAATCCTAAGAATAAAGTAGCAGGATAATCAAGCGTTCTGTTACATACCACGACATGTGATTGAATCTCAGCAATATAGGAGTGGGATGCTAGGCCCAGCAGAATAAGTTACAAATCAGGAACTGGATCTAGAGCGGTCAAAGTAAGAGAAGGATCTGAAATCTAAGACAATAAACAAAGTAAATTACTTTCTAAGCATGGTTCATCTATTAAGTTGTGTTACAAATCAGTAATTGCATCTAGAGCGGCCAAGGTAAGAGAAGAATCTCCAATCTAACACAATACACAAAGCAATTTACTTTCAACGCATGCCTCATCGATTAACTTGTGTTACAAATCAGTGACTGGATCTAGAGTAGCAAAGTTAAGAGAATAATCTCAGAACTAACACAATACACAAAGCAATTTACTTTCTAAGCCAATGAAAATACTACTAGGGGACAAGAAAGAAAAGGAAATGAGATTCTCACTTGTGAAGCTCCACGATTTAGGGGCCCATGGATTGAGGCGGCATCGGGAGCCGGTGCTTGCACCGTATCCTCGCGCAACTGCTCGGCTTGGCCAACACAACAGACGCAAGCAGAACACCGATATCTGCCACTCACCATCTCACTGAGATACCCCTCCCCCTCCACCGGTGACGGCGAGGTCGGACCGCCACCGCAGATCTAGCTGAGCAGAGTGATGCTTTTTGGAAATGGAAGGCGGGAGTTTAGTGACGCAACACGGTAGCAATGGAGTAGAGTATTTATTATTTCGGGGCGGAGAGGGAATACAGAATTTGAAAATCCCGCTTTTGACTTCCTGACCGTGAAATGAAAATTTGGTAAGCTGTACTTGCTTCGGGGCCATTAACAAGTGAGGCTGTGCAATCGCGGCCCCATATTGTCAGCGAGTTTGAGTGGGATTTCGGTGGCGTACATTATAGGCGGGAGACGAATATCTGGAAGAGTCCCACGCTTCAGTGAAGCTAGGTGCGTTTCTAGTCGAAGATCACAAAGCGTAACAGCTGCTTCTCCCACTACAATGCCTACACGTCTATTTTTTAAGTCATACGGATATAAGGATCTTCCTTCTGCGTTCTTATCCGGACCAAAGCACACTCGTGTACCCACCAAATATTTCGCATGCCTACCGGGGAAAAAGCTTGCATATTCCGCCCTATACTTGTGATAGGATTCCTGAGTAGTGTAGGCCTTCATATTCCGAGCACCCCACGTATTTTCATGGCTACTGTAATCCCGTGTGGCTTGCTTTGCCATGAGGTGCACGCTGCCTTATCATCGGTCATGGTTCGATAAATAGGTGTGCCCCCAAGGCCTTTGCTCATCGCCTCTTCATCCTCCATGCATTGTGTTAGTAGACCTCTCTATTTGGTTCTGTGCGCTGTGAAAAGAGGTGAGCTCTTAGCTTCCGCGTCGTGTTTTTACAGGTTACAATCATTGTTTCTGGTCAGTGCTTATCATGTTTACGTTGTTGGCGAGTGTGTAGGAGGATGGCTTCTGATGCGAACGGAGGAACCGCCAACTTCCATGTTGTGCCACCTTCGCAGCGGCCAGGATACATGGATCCATATGATCTGTCGCTCGTTTGGAGGCGATTAGGACCCTTCTAACCTTTTCTGTGGCTAAAGGGTTCAAATTGTACTAAATGGATGTGAAGAGTGCCTTCTTGAATGGGTTTTTGGAGGAAGAGGTTTATGTGAAGCAACCACCGGGCTTTGAGAGTGTTGAGTTTCCCCACCGAGTGCATAGGCTGAGGAAGGCGTTGTATGGGCTGAAGCAAGCTCCCCTGGCATGGTATGGCAGGTTGAGGGGGTTCTTGTTCAACAAGGGGTTTGAGATGGGCAAAATAGATAAGACTCTTTTCTCCTCAGGCAGGGTGATAATATCCTAATTGTTCAGGTGTATGTGGATGATATTGTCTTTGGCGGCTTGTCTCACTCTTTGGCTGCAAGGTTTGCAGAGGACTTGAGCAAAGAATTCGAGATGTCTATGATGGGAGAATTGCAGTTCATTCTTGGGCTACAGATCAAGCAGGCTAAGGAAGGCACATTTGTGCATCAAGCCAAGTACACGAAGGACATCCTCAAGAAGTTCAAGATGGACGACTCGAAGTCCCTGTCGACACCAATGAGTACGACTACAGCACCGGATGCAGACAAGGATGGAGAGCCCATGGACCAGAAGGAGTACTAGAGCATGATCGGCTCCCTCTTGTACTTGACGGGGACGAGGCCGGACATTCCGTTCGCTGTGTGTCTGTGCGCTCGTTTTTAGGCGTCGCCGAGGACTTCACATCGGTAGGCCGTCAAGTGGATTTTCAAGTATCTTTGATATACTTCGGAGCTTGGTCTTTGGTATTCGGCGTCCTCTTCCCTTTCGATTCTTGGTTTTTCGGATGCCGACTTTGCGGGGTATCGAGTCGATTGGAAGTCGACTTCGGGGACGTGTCAGTTTTTGGGTTCTTCTTTGGTTTCTTAGTCTTCTTGCAAACAGTCAAGTGTAGCTCAGTCTACCACAGAAGCTGAGTATGTAGCTGCCGCTAATTTTTGCTCCCAACTGCTTTGGATCACATACATGCTGAGTGACTTTAGTGAGGAGTGTACCCATATTCCTCTCATGTGTGATAGCACGAGTGCCATTAGTGTTGCCAAAAATCCTGTGCTACACTTTAGAACCAAACATATAGAGGTGAGGTACCATTTTTTGAGAGACAATGTGGAGAAGGGAAACATAAACTTAATCCATGTGCCAACCTAGAAACATCTCGCCGATATCCTGACAAAGCCTTTGGACCAAGCTACATTTGCTCGTTTGCGGGGTGAGCTTGGGGTGGGTTTTCTTTTTTGAGCTTGGGTTGGGGAGTCTGATATACATATGCATCTTGCATTTTCATTCTTGTCACTACAAGAAATATGCCGACTAGTGACGCAAAAAAGACCGTTTCTCATCATAAACCGTGATTAATGACGCCGGTTGTTACGAAAACGCTCCGTCATTAATCGAGCGTCACAAACCACGATTAATGACGAGACCTTGTTTCGCGGCGTCATGAGTTTAATCACGCGTGCAAAATCGTCAATACAAAGCATCATAACTTCGTTCCTGCAGCTTTGCCACACTGGACATAATCTGATATGGCATCCGATGTGGCATTCCAATTGTGACAAACCGTATTTGTCATAAAATGAATTTGGCCCGTTTGTAGCTGGGTTGAGCCCAAAACTATTCCTGTAGGCTGGCGTTGTTCATATAGCCCAAAAAAGATTTTGTTGGGCCCAATTGTAGTTTTTTTAGATAAAATTTGATTAGGGTGGGCCCATTTTGGTTGGGTCGAGTCCAACAGGTGCGCACATTGTTGTGGCCTTCTGTGTCATGTTAATTTGAAAAAAATGACTTTTGGCCCAATTAAAAGTGTGCTAAGCCCACTAAAGGACAACATAAAATTAACAAATCATGCATCAGTTTTAATGGATTTCATTTCAATTCTGATCCTTTTTTTAGAATAATTCTGATCTGGTTGGCAAAATAATAATCAACACATATTTCATTATACAATAAAGCAAACTGTTGTTTACTATCTAACACGACCATATTGTTCATCACATATCACAAGCTATTACAAGATAATAGTATCACAAGGAACATTGATTAACAAAGCAAAATCCAGGTCGTAATCACAAGAGAAAGTGGAGATTTGATCTAATGATCTTAACCTCTTCATCTTTTACTGCTAAACAGTAGAGGAAGGAGGTCCTCACTGTCTTCGGTTAGCTTCTGCAACCTCTTAATCTCAGCCGACTGCATTTTGAGAGTTGACTCTGATTCTTCGGTCTTCTTCTTCAAGTTTGAGGACCTGTGTGGTTCGAGGACTGGTGGATGGTCGCTTCCTGGTGTGATGAGTGATTGACAACATTATGTGGACTGATTCTTGGCTAAGTATTGCAGGTGTAGGTTGCGACTTGACTGGTGTTGGTGCAGGTGAAGAGCAAGCACGAAAGGTCGTTGCCGGGTAGGCCTCCAGGTGTGGAGAAGACAAGTAGGCTTGGCTCGAGGGACTCGGTGGCCAGCGGGGTCAAGTGCGGGCCGCATGGTGGCAAGAACGACAATATGAAGTCATGGACGGTTTCTTGGTTGAGCCTCAAAACCAAGGTCGAGCCGGGACTATGTGGGAGCCAAGTCATGAGTGGTGATTGGCGGATGCTACACCGAGTTCGTGGGGTTTCCAGTGGTTCACCAGAAAACCGCTGGGTTCCTTGGTTGATCCACAAAGCCAAGACCGAAGACGGAGGTGCAACAGCATCAGGCCGGTCTGACCGGTGGGGTACACCGGTCTGCGACGACGGAGCCTGGAGACTTCGAAGCGGAGGACATACGTCGGGATCGCAAGGCTTGCATCGAGGCTAAGCAAGTTTGCTATTGCCAGGCATCCGTCCGATGGTGCTGAAGGACCGATTAGGCGAACCAGAGAGGGGGTGAGTGAATGGGAGCCGATAAAAATTCTTCTCGAAGGAGATGAGAACTCCAACAAGACGAACACGGCTTCCAACTCACGTCTCCGACCCAACTACCCAAGTTGGCCAAGACCACGCAGCCACTGGAGTGCTACTGGTCCTAGGAACCAACACTCAACCCTCCGAGCCAGAACTCACCAAAACACACAGCGGAAACTTGCACGGCTTGCTGCCTATGCTACACCGGTCAGACCGATGACCTGCGCCGGTCAGACCGGTGACACCGGTCAGACCGGTGGACAGAGCCGGTCAGGCCGGTGCCTACAGCAGCCGCACAACAAACGTTCCAGGAAGCCTCAGTGACTCCTCTAGTCCTGGAACAAAAACCACCTTCGAAACACAACCTGGAAGGAAGAAGAACCCCTCACAAAACCTAGCAAAACAACTCCAAACACGCCAAGAACTGATCAGCAGGACCACGGGACAAAACCACACGGACAAGGCTATTCCCCGAGACAAAAACCCACCAAGGGCTAGCACCGGTCAGACCGGTCAAGAGCACCGGTCAGACCGGTCGCGCCTGGGCAGCTCGGGATGAACAGCGCCCGCGAGTCAGCTCCCCCAAATCCAACTCCCGATCTCCCGATTCGCTCCACGGTTTTGCACAAGACTTTGGGGATAGTAGGAACACCTCATGGGTACTCCATAGCCAAGATTTGGTCCACCAAAACTTGTCAAATCAAGAGGAATAGAAGAAATCCCACCAAGAACGCCTCTAACCCTAGAGCCACGAAAACCCCAAAATCGAGCCCCTTTGCTCACGGATTTGGAAGGGGAATCAAAGGCAAAAGAACCACGAAGGGTTCATGCATACATCCCCCACCAAATCCCAAAGAGAAAGGCCTCGAAATCGCTCCAAGAAAATCGCCAAGAAAGGGCTCCGAAAATCACCAAAAAGGAGAAACGAGAAAGACACATCCAAGCCTTGAGGAACCACGCCGAATCATCTATACATACCAAAGAGGTTCATATAAGGTCTAGCTTGCCGCCCGATCATCCTTCCCTCTCACAAGATCTCACCATGAAGCTCTCAAGCTAGTCCTACGAAAATCCTAGGAAAATAGGAAGGAAAAATAGGAAAACCAAATGAGCTAGGGTTCCAAGAGATGGCTGCCATCCTCTCACCCCTTGGGTTATATGGAGGCAACCGAAAGACTAAAATACCCTTACTAGCTAACTAGGGATACATGCCCCTCAAGGGCGAATTCGGAAATCTTTGTCTTCGCTCCATCGGACGGATGCCCAGCGACCGCAAACTTGCTTAGCCTCGATGCAAGCCTTTCGATCCCGACGCGTGTCCTCCGCTTCGAAGATTCCGGACTGCGTCGTCGCACACCGGTCAGACCGGTGCTCCTCACCGGTCAGACCGGTACCCACCGGTCAGACCGGTCAGACCCACCGGTCAGACCGGTCTGGAGCTGCTGCACCTCCGTCTTCGGTTCTTCGGTCTTGGCTTTGTGGATCAACCAAGGAACCCAGTGGTTTTCTGGTGAACCACCGGAAACCCCGCGAACTCGGTGTAGCCTCCGCCAATCACCACTCATGACTCGGCTCCCACGTAGTCCCGGCTCGACCTTGGTTTTGAGGCTCAACCAAGAAACCGTCCATGACTTCATCTTGCCGTTCTTGCCACCATGCGGCCCGCACTTGACCCCGCTGGCCACCAGGTCCCTCGAACCAAGCCTACTTGTCTTCTCCACACCTGGAGGCCTCACCAGCAACGACCTTTCGCGCTTGTTCTTCACCTGCACCTGCACCAGTCAAGCTGCAACCTGCACCTGCAATACTTAGCCAAGAATCAGTCCACACCACGTTGTCAATCACTCATCACACCAGGAAGCGACCATCCACAGGTCCTCGAACCACACCTGGCTCTCAATCTCCCCCTTGATGAGTGCATTGACAACACACACGTTTTGGTAACCAAGAGAAAAGGAAAAGAAAAGAAACGACTAAAAGAAACTCCAACAAGCGATCGAAAGCCAAAGAAAGGCAAAGAGCAAGATCACTTGAAGAAGACAAGTCTCGGACCCCTTAGGCAAGGGCAACGGCTCGACACATCCGAGACAAAACATGCTCAAGCAAAGAGCACAAACCATCAAACCAAAGCTTGAAAACCACAAAGAGCTCCCCCTGCACACATGCAAGCTCCCCCTGAACCAATGCAACTCCCCCTGGACAAATGCATGCGAACCACTTCACGAAACAGAGCAGCTGGAACAGCTCAGCTCTGACCGGTCAGACCGGTCGAAACCACCGGTCAGACCGGTGCTCAACATGTGAACAGGACCAGCACTCTGACCGGTCAGACCGATGACCTCAACCGGTCAGACCGGTGCACCGGTGACCTCAACCGGTCAGACCGGTGCACAACAGAGCCCAAAAATGGCTCGAAACCACCTGAAAACCTTCCAAATGCATTCAGTAGGCCAAAACATGCTCAAACTTCTCCCCCTTGTTGAAAATGCATGAATCAAGCCAAAAATGCAAAAAATGCAACCTAGAGCTTCTCAAATAGACAAAATTCAACATAGGATGCTACACATGTCCAAATGAGCAAGTTAGATACTCTATAGCTTCGTAATGACATAAACTTCATGATCACCAAGTTTCACAACCATCGGACGGATGCCCAGCGACCGCAAACTTGCTTAGCCTCGACGCAAGCCTTGCGACCCTGACGCGTGTCCTCTGCTTCGAAGTCTCCGGACTGCGTCGTCGCAGACCGGTCAGACCGGTGCCCCTCACCGGTCAGACCGGTACCCACCGGTCAGACCGGTCTGATGCTGCTACACCTCCGTCTTCGGTCTTTGGTCTTGGCTTTGTGGATCAACCAAGGAACCCAGTGGTTTTCTGGTGAACCACCGGAAACCCCGCAAACTCGGTGTAGCCTCCGCCAATCTCCTCTCATGACTCGGCTCCCACGTAGTACCAACTCGACCTTGGTTTTGAGGCTCTACCAAGAAATCGTCCATGACTTCATCTTGCCATTCTTGCCACCATGCAGCCCGCACTTGACTCCGCTGGCCACCGGGTCCATCGAACCAAGCCTACTTGTCTTCTCCACACCTGGAGGCCTCACCAGCAATGACCTTTCGCGCTTGTTCTTCACCTGCACCAACACCAGTCAAGTCGCAACCTGCACCTGCAATACTTAGCCAAGAATCAGTCCACACCACGTTGTCAATCACTCATCACACCAGGAAGCAACCTACCACCGGTCCTCGAACCACACAGGCTCTCAATCTCCCCCTTGATGAGTGCATTGACAACACACATGTTTTGGTAATCAAAGAGAAGAGGAAAAGAAAAGAAACGACTGAAAGAAACTCGAACAAGCGATCGAAAGCCAAAGGAAAGGCAAAGAGCAAGATCAGTTGAAGAAGACAAGCCTCGGACCCCTTAGGCAAGGGCAACGGCTCGACACATCCGAGACAAAAGCATGCTCAAGCAAAGAGCAAAAGCCACCAATCCAAAGCTCGAAAACCACAAAGAGCTCCCCCTGCACACATGCAAGCTCCCTCTGAACCAATGCAACTCCCCCTGGACGAATGCATGCAAACCACATCGCAAAACAGAGCAGCTGCTTCAGCTTTGCTCTGACCGGTCAGACCGGTCAACCTCACCGGTCAGACCGGTGGACAAGATCGTCCAGCGCCTGACACTCACACCGGTCAGACCGGTGCATCCCACCGGTCAGGCCGATGACCACCTGGGAAAAACTGGGAACTGCACGAGCTCAAAACTAGCCCGAAACCACTTGGAAACCTTCTAAATGCATACAGCAAGCCAAAACATGCTCAAACTTCTCCCCCTTGTTGACAATGCATGAATCAAGCCAAAAATGCAAAAAATGCAACCTAGAGCTTCTCAAATAGAAAAAATTCAACATAGCATGCTACACATGTCCAAATGAGCAAGTTAGATACTCTATAGCTTCCGATGGACAAAAACTACAAGATCACCAAGTTTCATAACCATTGGGCGAAGCTAAGATAGAATTGAGCATTTTTGCGAAAATTCACCCTCTCATGAGCAAAGTCCTAAACATGGTCAAAATATGTCAAAATAGCAAAGCTACACAAACTTCATGCTAGGACAACCATTCTAATCATAAGACCATCATAAACACCCACAAGCACCTCATGTCCTGTCAAAGCACACCGAGCCATGTGCTTACTTCTAAATATGAGACTTCTCATTGGTAAGCAACATGCAACGGTTTGGCGCCCAAAAGCAAGTAAATTAAGCACATATGACATGGGAGCACATTTTCCAAGCAATTTACATTTCATTTTCAGATTTATAATTGGTACATGAAATGTCTTTGCGAAAAAAGGAACTTATGCCCCTCCACAAGATAAAGCATGAGGACTAAACATTCATGATGGCAAATGAGCCTTTGGCCCCATATGATCAAAATTAACTATCCAACCACAAATTAAGCATAGCCAAGCCACAAAAACATGTCAAGATCATATAAAGGCATTTACTCACAAGAGAGCATACATATGACATTTTTGAAAAACATAGCCATCAACCATGGATATAAATCAAGATCATCAAGAGCTAAGCCACACTAAGCCATATCATACCAAACTAGCTCACAAGGACATATATATCATACCATGGTGAACAATGTATATAGGAGAAGCTTTTCCTACACAATGCATATGATACAAAATGCATGCAACCTATCATACAAAGATGACTATACATCATGTTACAAATGCAATGCAAAATGTAAGAAAGCATAAATGGAAAGCTATACATATGCTACAAAGGAGCTCCCACACACCCAACTCAAGAAATCAAACAAACACCAAGCCCCCCCCGCAAACGAGTGAAAGTTGCTTGATCTAGGGGTTTGGTGAAAATTTCGGCTAGCTAGTCATGTGTGGGTACATGGATGAAAGCGATTTTCCCTTTCTCTATGTTGTCTCTCAGGAAATGATACCTCACTTCTATGTGCTTGGTTTTGGAATGGAGAACTGGGTTCTTTGCAACACTTATGGCACTTGTGCTGTCACATTGAAGTGGGACATGGGTATATTCCTCACCAAAGTCACTCATGGCGTATGTGATCCAAAGGAGCTGAGAGCAACAACTAGCTGCGGCCACATACTCTGCCTCGGTAGTGGATTGAGCAACACTCGATTGTTTGCGGGAAGACCAAGACACCAAAGAAGAACCCAAGAACTGACAAGTCCCAGAAGTGGACTTCCTATCCAACCGACACCCGGCAAAATCCGCGTCCGAAAATCCATGAAGAGCCAAAGAAGAAGACGCGGAGTACCAAAGGCCAAAGTCTGGAGTATGTCGCAAATACCTGAATATGTGCTTGACTGCTTGCCGATGCGAAGTCCTCGGAGACGCTTGAAAACGAGCGCACAGACATACCGAGAATTGGATGTCCGGCCTCGTCGCCGTCAAGTAGAGGAGTGACCCGATCATGCTCTGGTACTCCTTCTGGTCCACGTGTTCACCTTCCTCGTCCGCATCAAGAGCTGTAGTCGTACTCATAGGCATCGCCATGGCCTTGGAATCCTCCATCTTGAACTTCCTCACAATGTCCTTGGTGTACTTGGCTTGGTGCACGAATGTTCCTTCCTTTGATTGCTTGATCTGGAGGTCGAGGAAGAACTGCAACTCACCCATCATGCTCATCTCAAATTCCCTGCTCATGTCTTCTGCAAACCTTGCAACCAAAGAGTTAGACAAGCCACCAAAGACAATATCATCCACGTATACCTGCACAATCAGGATATCTTTGCCCTGCCTGAGGGGAAACAAGGTCTGATCGACCTTCCCCATCTCAAACCCTCTCTCAAACAGGAACCCCCTCAACCTACCATACCAAGCCCTAGGCGCCTGCTTTAGCCCATACAGCGCCTTCCTCAACTTGTACACCCGGTGGGGGTACTTCTCACTCTCAAACTCCGTTGGTTGCCTCACGTACACTACTTCCTCCAAAACACCGTTCAGGAAAGCACTCTTGACATCCATTTGGTACAACTTGAACCCTTTAGCCACGGAAAAAGCGAGAAGGATCCTAATCGCCTCCAAACGGGCTACGGGAGCAAAGGTCTCCTCGTAGTCGATCCCCTCTTTCTGTGAGTACCCCTGAGCAATAAGCCTTGACTTGTTTCTCACCACTTCTCCTTTCTCTCCCTCTTTATTTTTCCACACCCATTTTGTCCCAATCGGCTTACACCCCGGTGGAGGATCTACCAACTC
Organism: Cenchrus fungigraminus; assembly: GCA_036936925.1. Classification (NCBI taxonomy): domain Eukaryota; kingdom Viridiplantae; phylum Streptophyta; class Magnoliopsida; order Poales; family Poaceae; genus Cenchrus; species Cenchrus fungigraminus. Next base: position 90,372,629 of record CM072770.1, on the reverse strand, counting down.
CCAAACTTGGTTTCTCTCAAAGTTCTCCAACTCTTCATGCATCGAATTGACCCAATTGTGATCAGATAGTGCGTGTCCAATGTCTTTGGGCTCAAAAGTATCAACAAAAGCAGCATAAGCGAAATGAGAATTGTTCCTAACCCTTGACCATGTAGTACGTTCATTGATGTCGCCAATGATCCTCGAAGCTGGGTGATCCACTTGAACTCACCGGGGAGGTTCTCCCCTTGATGCTACCTCCTCATCAATAGCATTTTCGCCTTGATCTGGGTTTTTCGTTGTAGGTGTGGGAGAAGGACCATCCACGATCGTAGTCGAAGTAGTAGGTACATGCTCAGCCGCGGGCACCACACCGCTATCTTCATCGTCTCCATGTTCATGCTCCTCCTCCTGGAAAATCTCCTCGCCAAGTTCCTCGTCACCTGCACACTAAAAAACAAGCTGACTACGTGGCTGTGTCTCATCGAAGGTAACCTCGCAAGTCTGCACGATTTGGTTAGTTTCAAGGTTGAGCACTCAGAGGGCTCTAGAATGAGACGCGTAACCAAAGAAAATGCCATCGACAGACCTAGCCTCGAACTTGTCCAACTTCTTACCTTTCTTCAGGATAAAGCATTTGCACCCAAACACATGGAAGTGACTCACCTTGGGTGTTCTACCATGCATCAACTTGTAGCAAGTTTTCTTCTTATGCACCCTGAGGTAAATCATGTTCGACACATAGCACGCGGTATTCACCGCCTCAGCCCAGAACCTTCTCGGAGTCCTATGCTCATCGAGCATCGTCCGAGCCATCTCGCGCAAGGTTCTGTTTTTCCTTTCAACCATGCCGTTCTGGGGAGGCGTATACGAACTCAAAAATTGGTGTTCAAGACACAAGTCATGGCAAAAGGTTTCGAAGCGAGAGTTTTTAAATTCCGAGCCATTGTCACTGTGGATCGCTCATATGGCATCTCCGTGCCTCTCGTTTCTCAACCTCAAGACAAGATCTTGAACAAAACCAAACGCCTCCCCTTTCTCCTCAAGAAAGAAAACCCACGCATACTGAGAGTAGTCGTCCACCACAACCAGGACGTACCACTTCCCACCACAAGATCGCACACGAGCTGGGCCAACAAAGTCCATATGGAGCAGCTCGCATGGACGCTCCGTCATCACATCGGTGAGGGGTGGATGGGAAGCAGCTACCATCTTAGCATGCCAACACGGCGCACAAACCAACTCTTTCTCAAACCTCAGCCGTGGCAATCCTCGGACCAAATTGAGTTTACTCAAGTGAGACAAAAGGTCAAAGCTTAAGTGACCCAACTTCCTATGCCACTTCCACAACTCACTCGAAGAACCAGCCAAGAAATAACGCTCCACACCAGAACACTGAGAGAAATCCGCTCGGAACACTTGACCCTCGGGAACGACCATGAAAACTAGGTCCCCTCAAGAATCCAAAATCCGAGAGCCACCAGGCCGAAACAACACCTCAAAACCCTCATCCAAAAGCTGGGACACGGAAAGCAAATTGAATCCGAGCGATTGAACAAGAGCAACACGCCTGAGAGTGACCTTCTCACTTACCTTAATCTCACCTTCTGACAGCACACGCCCTCGCCCATTGTCCCCAAAGGTGATGTATGTCTTGGACACCACCGGGACGAGACTTGAGAACCACCCCTTGTCTCCGGTCATATGCCTCGAGCAACCGGAGTCAATCAACCAAACGTTCCTAAAGTCTCCCACCTGAAATTCAAAAACAAGCACGTGAGTGAACAAACGACTCTGCACTGGGGTTAGTACCAAAAGAGTAAAACTAGTGCTGAGCCATTTGCTCCAAAGTGAGGTTAGCACAAACCAAATCATCACGCCTATCAAAGCTACCACCACGAAAACCACCACGGGAATCACCATGAGGGAACCACCCCTGTCTAGCTGGAGGAGAACGAAAACCACGAAAGGAAGACCGTGGACCATTCCTCCTCTCCATCTCAAAGCTACGACTCCTCCCACCCTCGTATTGAGCACGAGGTGGAGAACATCTAGCAAACTGACCACCTGCAAACTCTCCATACCAACCACCAGAACCACGACCACCAGAACCGAACTGAGCATCCGTACGAGTACGGAAACCGAACTGCTGTCTGCCCAGACCAGCACCGGTCTGACCGGTGGAGTGCACCGGTCTGACCGGTGGTGCTCGGCCAGCAGCACCACCTGCCGCCTTTCGATCTCCCCAAGCCGGAACCATCCTCACAATCGCCTTGGCCCTGGGCATCTGCACACGAGGCTCAGGTACACCACTTGAAGGGCGGTACCTATCCTTGTTAGCCCACTCCTTAGCCATTCTCTCCTCACGCTTCCTCTTGAAGCAAAACTCACCCTTGTGACCATCTCTCCCACAATAGTCACAATGAAACCGTATGGGCTTAGGTTTTGGCTTGGGTTGGGGCTGTTCACTCGGTTTCTACCCACTCGGCTTCTCACCCTTCTTCTCTCCAACCTCACTCTCCTTGGAGCTCACAAACTTCACCGGTTTTTGGAAATCATTTGTTGGGCGAGGAAATATGGGAGGATCTGGGGTTGTGTCAAGTTTATTTCTTAGTGGGTTGGGCTTAGGAGCATAGGCATTTTTGTGGAAGGTTTTTGGTGGAGCTGGGATATCACCAATTTTCTCTTCTCCCTCACCACTACACTCTCCAATCTTATCCGAGCCAAGCGCTTGTCCATCATAGAGCTTGTATGCCTCTATCATCGTCCTAAGCTGTGGTTCATGACCCGACAACCAACCCATCATTTTCCTCAACTCATCATTCTCATCCTGCAAGCGATCCACATAATGTGCAAGTTCCAGATTTTTCAAAGCATGCAATTCACAAGTAGAGCAAGAAGTGGGAACAGGTTCTTTCAACTTGGCCTCAAGAGAAACAGTGTAAGCATGCATCTCATCAATCTTTCCATGCAAAACAGGGCAAGAAGTGCAAGCACCTAGCAAAGCAGGTCTAGACTTAAGCTCAGCCACTTCAACCCTAAGCACATCTAGTTCATCACAAGTAGAAGCATGCTTATCCTTAAGGGCAGTAAGATCAGCTAGGTACACAGAGCAATCACAACAATCAATCTCATCAGAAACCACAGGTGAAGCCTTAAGCGAATCGATCTCAAGCTTAGCATCAAGGTTCTAGGTTTCTAGCTCTGCTACTCGGTTCCTAGCATCTTCTAGTGAGGCCCTAAGCTCTTTCCTCATCTTCTTTGCCTCTCTAAGCATGTCATCACGATTATCAAGCAACTTGCCAGATGCTCATTCTCCTCACACAAGAAGGAAAGCTCGTCATGTACCTCATCCTCAGAGTCGGAGTCCGAGTCACTCTGGTGACTCTTCTTGCTGCCAGAGCTACGAGCCATGCCGCAGAAGCCATCTCTTGCGTAGCAGCTCAGCCTGCTCAAGTTCTTGGATGACTTCTTATTCTTGCGCCAATCACCTTCATCTTCACTGCTACTCGAGCTCGAGGAAGAGTAGGCGGAGCTGGAGTCAACGTCGCTCGCTCCGACCATCGCTCGGGCCATCCTGCCGCGACCGTCCTTCTTCCTCGATTGTCACTCGTCCTTGTGCTTGTTCTTGTGCTTGTGATCGCGCCTTGATCGGTACTTGCCGTCCTTGTTCGACCGGTGCTTGTAGCCGTCCTTGTAGCCATCCTTGTTCTCCATCTTCTCCGGACAGTCGGCAACGAAGTGTCCTGGCTTGCCGCACTGAAAGTATGTCCGTGGATTCCTCCTTGTGTTCACCCGGTTCTCGTGCAACCTCTCGAACCGCCTGGTCAGCAACGCCAGCTCGTCCTCTCCAAGCACGTCAAACTCCTCGTCTGGCAAAGACATCAAAGAAGACAGAGAGTACATCCTGGAGGATGTGTTAGCGTTAGACTTAGCTCCTTTGCCACCGACGAGAGCAAGACTATGAGAGTCACTCGGGCTCTCGATCTTGGCTGTCATACCACGGTCCAACTCAGCCGACTTGAGCTTCGAAAACAGCTCGTTCACGGTCAGGGTGTCATACTTCTCAGACTCAAAAATAGCCTCGACCTTTCCGTCCCATATGGTGCGATCCAGCGATTGCAAGAGCTTCACGACTCTATCATGATCATCGTATGGGAGCATAGCACATTGGCTCTCATGTTGTTCACCACAACCGTAAGCCGCTGGAAGAGGGCATCGATGGACTCGCCGAGGAGATGAGTGAAGTTCTCGTACTCTCTCCGGTAAGTCGCGTACATCCGAGTCTGAACCTGAGCATTCCCAGCATGAGCATCCTTCAACTCCTCCCAAATTCTACAAGCTAAGTCCTCTGTCTGAACCCGATCGAATTTGGATTGACACAGAGCACGAAACAAGTAGTCGACCGCCTTATTGTTGGCGTCGAACAGGTCCCTCGATCCCGGAGCAAGGAAGTTAATCGGATGAACATAAACTGTGTTCACCGTAACATCCCAAAGGATCTGACCCTTACCGCGGAGGAAAGCCGCCATCCGCCTCTGCCACATCTGGTAGTTTTTGCCATCGAAGTGCGGAGGACCCGAACCCCGTTCCTGGTACGCCATCCTTGGATCTTAGACTGGTTAGAATCCAAAGATCCGTAACCGGCTCAGATACCACTTGAAGGACCGGAACTGGCGACCAGAGAGGGGGGGGGAGTGAATGGGAGCCAATAAAAATTCTTCTAAAAGGAGATGGGAACTCCAACAAGATGAACACGACTTCCAAAGCCCGTCTCCGACTCAACTACCCAAGTTGGCCAAGACCACGCAGCCACTGGAGTGCTACTGGTCCTAGGTACCAACAACCACCTAGATCTACTCGAGAACGCAGCGGAACAAGCAACTCGAGCACCACTGTACTGCACCGGTCAGACCGATGAGCAACACCGGTCAGACCGGTCCCTGCTGGAGCAACCTGGCAAAATCGGAGAACTTCCACAGAAGGCCTCTACATCGGTCAGGCCGGTGTAGCTCACCGGTCAGACCGGTCCAAGCCAGGAAATCCCAAATCCACCAAACAGACCTACCAAGCTCCAAAACTGATCAAACTCGAAACAGCAGCAACACGAGACAACAGGGAACTCACCAAGACGTTCACCCGAGCAAAACTCAACCAAGAGTCTACACCGATCAGACCGGTGAGAGGTACCAGTCAGACCGATGTGACCTGAGCTCTCGGGATGAACAGCGCCCGCGGGTCAACACCCCCAAATCCAACTCCCGATCTCTCGAATCGCTCCACGGATTTGCACAAGACTTTGGGGATAGTAGGAACACCTCATGGGCACGCCATAGCCAAGATTTGGTCCACCAAAACTTGGTAAATCGAGAGGAATCGAAGAAATCCCACCAAGAACGCCTCTAACCCTAGAGAGGAGAAAACCCCAAAATCGAGCCCTTTCCTCACGGATTTGGGAGGGGAATCAAAGGGAAAAGAACCACGAAGGGTTCAAGCATACATCCCCCACCAAATCCCAAAGAGAAAGGCCTCGAATCCGTCACAAGAAAATCGCCAAGAAAGGGCTCCGAAAATCACCAAAAAGGAGAAACGGGAAAGACACATCCAAGCCTTGAGGAACCACGCCGAATCATCTATACATACCAAAGCGGTTCATACAAGGTCTAGCTTGCCGCCCGATCATCCTTCCCTCTCACAAGATCTCACCATGAAGCTCTCAAGCTAGTCCTAGAAATTCCAAAGGAAAAAGGAAGAGGAAAATAGCAAAACAAAATGAGCTAGGGTTCCAAGCGATGGCTGCCATCCTCTCACCCCTTGGGTTATATGGAGGCAAGCCGAAAGACTAAATTACCCCTAAGGCCTAATACTAGGACACACACCCCCGAGGGGCACTTTGGGAATCTTTGTCTTCACACCATCGGATGGATGCCTAGCGACCGCAAACTTGCTTAGCCTCGACGCAAGCCTTGCAATCCCGACGTGTGTCCTCCGCATCGAAGTCTCCAGACTGCGTCGTCGCACACCGGTCAGACCGGTGCTCCTCACTGGTCAGACCGGTACCCACCGGTCAGACCGGTCAGACCCACCAGTTGAACCGGTCCGATGCTGCTGCACCTCCGTCTTCGGTCTTCGATCTTGGCTTTGTGGATCAACCAAGGAACCCTGTGGTTTTCTGGTGAACCACCGGAAACCCCGCAAACTCGGTGTAGCCTCCGCCAATCTCCACTCATGACTCGGCTCCCACGTAGTCCCGGCTCGACCTTGGTTTTGAGGCTCTACCAAGAAACCGTCCATGACTTCATCTTGCCGTTCTTGCCACCATGCGGCCCGCACTTGACTCCGCTGGCCACCGGGTCCCTCGAACCAAGCCTACTTGTCCTCTCCACACCTGGAGGCCTCACCAGCAATGACCTTTCGCGCTTGTTCTTCACCTGCACCAACACCAGTTAAGCCGCAACCTGCACCTGCAATACTTAGCTAAGAATCAGTTCACACCACGTTGTCAATCACTTATCACACCAGGAAGCAACCTACCACCGGTCCTCGAACCACACAGGCTCTCATGTTGCTGTTGTTTCGAGTTTGGTCAGTTTTGGAGCTCGGTAGGTCTGTTTGGAGGATTTGGGATTTCCTGGCTAGGACCGGTCTGACCGGCGAGCTACACCGACCTGACCGGTGTAGGAGCCTTCTGTGGAAGTTCTCAGGTTTTGCCAGGTTGCTCCAACTGGGACCGATCTGACCAATGTGTGTGACCGGTCTGACCGGTGTAGTCCAGTGGTGCTCGAGTTGCTTGTTCCGCTGCGTTCTCGAGTAGGTCTAGGTGGTTGTTGGTTCCTAGGACCAGTAGAACTCCAATGGCTACGTGGTCTTGGCCAACTTGGGTAGTTGAGCTAGAGACGTGTTTTGGTTAGCCGTGTTGGTCTTGTTGGAGTAGCCATCTCCTTTGAGAAGAATTTTTATCGGCTCCCATTCACTCCCCCCCTCTTGGTCGCCAGTTCGGTCCTTCAAAGCTACATAACTCTTTCTGGTGAGCAACAAACCATTGTCAAAGTTGTACCCCATCCTGACTGGGAGCGTCAACTCGCTCTTCATCAACACTACTACATAAGGATTTGGTACCCATTCTTGACTACTCGGCTGCCTCTGTTTTAATTTGTTCGGGAAGAAGCATCATTGACTTGGTAGCTTCCATCTAGCAATAGTGGATCCCAAGTCAGATTAGGACCTTGTAATTGATTCAAACTAAGGAAACAAAGGTGTTAAGTTTGTTACCTTGGAGTAGGTCTGAACAACAGCGACTTCAGAAGTTGACCCTTTGGCCCACTGAAACAAGTACAAGAACAAGAGGTAAGGCTTGAGATCATTCGCAATCAGAAACAAAGAAGGTGTTAAGTTTGTTACATTGGAGCAGGTCTGAACAGGAGCGACTTCAGATGTTGACCCTTCTACCCGCTGAAACAAGTACATGAACAAGAGGTAAGGGTTGAGATCATTCGCAATCGGAAACAAAGAAGGTGTTGAGTTTGTTACCATGGGGCAGGTCTGAATAGGAGCGACTACAGAGGTAAGGGTTAAGAACATGTTGACACCGTTTTTTGGAAAAAATAGGTCAAAAGGGATAAGAAGGAGCAGCCGATAGGAAAACAGTGCAATCGGCCAATTCAAGAGAAAGAAGGATGGTCAACAGGACTTGCCGATGGTCAAAGGGGTCTAACTCTGTCTATCGATGGACTAGCGGGTCAAAACGATCGGCCGATGGTCAACTAGGAATCGACCGATGGAAAGGAGAAGGCGGAGATCAAGAAGATACACCAAAGGCAAGACACGGCAGAGGCAGGTCAATCTATGATTGACAACGGGTCAAGAGTCAGTTTTAGGAGAGTTCGACTCTTCCATGAGTCTTTTTCTATTTTTAGTAGTGATTGTTTTCTTTAGACACAAGTAAACAGTGCCGTAAACAGCTAGGAGTCGAGTTGTCCTCGGTACATAATTGGTGACCCTGCGTGGTCAGAAAAATTGTACACACCAATATCAAACAAACCGCCTCCGGGCAAACCCTTTACAATTTACAACATCTACTTTATAGCATCTACTTTTCGGTGACTTCGCCACTGCGTTTTTTCTTTTCTTCAACATCGTCCATCAAGTTTGGCAAGCTTGTGAGTACCGTTTTACCGAATAACCCTAGGCTTTAACCTCTAGGCGCATCGCTGAGGTTTCGTCTAGTTCTTTATTCACCCCTTACCGATATTAGCTAGATCTACAAGTTTTCGTACCAATTCTTGTAGTTTTTAGCTTTTATCATCAATTTATCCCACTCAATCTAGATCCTGTCAGCTTCTAACACTAGAGCCGATTTAGACATGTTCGAGTGCTGATGTCACTATCGGCTGATCCAGCCGATCTCTTATCCACACTCTCGCGCCTCGGTCGCTCTCGAGCCGGCTGATCCCGCTTTTCTGTATCGGCCGATTGGCTGGTACACGTGTCGCTAAAGGCCCATCGGTTCTCTAGACGATCCCTAATATTTTCCATTGTCAATCAACAGGTCAGATTGGCTGGCACGCCTCGCTACAGACCGGGGAGTCACGTGTGTCGCGCGCGGAGGTGACGTCCTATTTTCGCGTCAACAGAACAAGAGATAAGGATTGAGATCATTAGCAATCAGAAGCAATTTCATCTATTAAGTTCAATGCGGTACATGAACGATCACACCTAATCCATCATCACCCAAGCATGCAACAAAAATATGGAAAGCCAAAGAGCATGGGTAAGCAATATAATAATTTCATCCTTTAATTTCTACAAACCTCAAATAAGTTGACTTGGAACAATCTCTTGCAATAGGGAACAGAAGGTCCACTATCACCCAAGAATGCAACAACAATATTCAATGGCAAAGAGCATGGGGAAGAAGTCTAATAATTTCATCTACAAATTTCTACAAACATCAAATAAAATGACTTCGAACAAATTCTTGCGATAGGGTACAGTAGATCCACAATCACCCAAACATGAAAGAATATCATAGAAAGCTAAAGAGCATGGCGAAGCAATCTAATTGAATCAATCAATACAAGGAGGAGACCGCAAACCTGACGAATACGAAGGGAAGAAGGTGCCGAATGCCATCTCGATTTAGCAGCCCGACCTTGCGCCTTGAGCATGATGTTCTGCACAACTGTTGAAGATCTACGGCCGCCAGGGTGAGCCTCGAGGGAGCCGACGGAGCAACGAGTTTGAATCATCTTGTAGCTTCAAGCACGTTGCCGAGGAAGGCCACCGCTCGTAGCAGAGGAAGCCGTCGTCGGTAGCTAGGTTGCCGTTGCTGCTTTCGCTGTAGATCTACTAGGTCTCTTCGGCGGTCGAGGAGAAGATCTCCCGATTTTGGAAAATTACCAGGAGGGAATTGGGAGGCCTGGTTTCCCTCTTTGTTTTATATATAAACGAGGAGGACCAGAAGGAGGAGCGGGGAATTCAAAATTTCAAGTCCCGCCTTTGTGGTCCAAAATGCGAAACGAAAGACTTTGGATCATGGACCCAAACGTTAGTGACCCAAACGAAAGATCGCTTTGGTGTCGGACCCAAACGTCAATGACTTTACGTAGAGAGGCAAGTTGTTGACTAGGTTGTCCGTTCCACCATGGATCATGGAATGGACAAACACACATAAGAGTATACTCTACTTCATATTCACATTAGACGGATAATCTGATTATTACATTACAAATGTACTCACTGCAACAAATTAACCTACTATTTCAACTGTTTATTACATGACTAAAAACACTTAAACAAAACATTAAAACTAAAGGGTCCCTGGTACAACCCTTCAGGTAGTCTTCTACGGAGATTGTGCATAAATTCGGGATGATCACTGCATACGACCGCCCAATCATATGTGAGTATTCCGTGAGGAAAGATTCGCTCTAAGAGAGACATGCACTTGTCCTGCAATTGTGTGCAGTTAGCCTGAATTGCCCATTAAGAATAGGAGTCACAGTTTCTTCGCTTGCCATGTCCCACATCTTTGACGCACAGTGCAGCTTCAACCTTTCAACTAGGTACACGTCGGCGACCGAGCGTAAATAAGGCCAGGCATTGGCAGGAGTGTCCCATAAAGCAGCCTCCTCCAGGAGTGATCCTTCCCTAGCATATTTGATTAAGACCGAGAAGCCATCAGGGTGTGTGTCAATAATTGTAACAGTTTCAGAGCTAGACTCCACTCCTGGGCCGTAGAGCATTGCCTCCATCACACAAGATACTTTCGCCACATCGGCACGTATCGCTCGTATCACCTGACATTCTGCACCTACGTGGAAGACAACTTCCACAGGGGCTTGGGTTGCAGCGCTTTCGCATATGCTTCTTTGTACTGATGGAGGAGGAACTTCAATGCAGTCATCCTCCGGTACTGTAATAACACACGATATGTGTATGCAAGCTTCATTGGATATCACGCGCTCAATGTCATGATGCTCCACCAGACATTCAAATCATCTTTCTTGTAGATCCCGATTCATGAAACAAACTTCTTTTGTAGCTTGAACTCAAAACGTATCATCTTCATCGTTTGGGTCTCCAGCCATCGCATGCAACAATACTCGCACATACGTGGAAGGAAGCAGTCACAGGCTTGACAACAATAACATAATGCAACCGTATTGCCATGTGTGAGTGTGTGTATTCATAGTAGCAACGAGACATGTACCATTTGGGATTTGTGCATAGGAACGAGGACGACGGTAATGCTGTCTGGAACATCCATCCACTGATGATCATTCATACCTATAGGATAGCAATGTAGCTTCCATTGACAGCCTCCCACCATGAACGTACGTGATTCCTTGTACTGGCCCGCGGTTCCTTCTGCTTTCGCTTCCTGGCTTGAGACTAAGAAGTCGACTTGCATGGAAGCAATCGTTTTAGCATCTAAAGCATCAACACAAATGGCCTGCAATTATCGTCTTATGCCTAAACTATCTCTTATTATAGTGGGAGTGAATGTGTCGTTCCGAAACGTCCGTTCGTGGACATCAGTTACCACCCAGAATGAACGCGTCCCTTCAGTGCGGGTGTGGCCACGTTCGGGTCACGAACTTCCCGGTTCTAGTCCTTAAGTGTGATTCACAATCATCGACACGTCCGTTCAGAGGGGATGTGCACACAAGTTCGTCGGTTAATGCCCGGTGCCAGTCCTTAACTGCAATTCTCAATGATCGACATGTGGATCAAGTTGTGAGAGTGTGTCGTTCCCAAACGCCCATTCAAGATGCCCTTCTGTGCTTATATGCATGTTAATATTATGCACACAAACACACACACACACATACACATACACAAATACATATATTGCTTTTCCAATTCCAGCTTACTCCGTTGTGGTCTTGTCGCATCAACAAGGTCATCACGTTTCTCAGTCTCCAAGGCCTGTGGGAATCATCAAGTGCTAATCCAGACCATTCGTAGACCTTTACAGTCACGACTCATGCAGCGTACTTGATCGAGGAGGACTTGTCAAGTCATCCCACACCCTGCTTGTTGCATCATAAGGACCATCTGGTCCATCTGATTACAGCACCCAATCTTGTTCTCTAGATGCAATTGACGCCTAAACCATTACATAACTAAATGATAGAGAGTAGTCTCGCAGTTCGGCATGAGCTGATGCTGTTGAGATGGCCATTAGATGCAGCTGATGCGGCATGATTTTTCCGCAGGACTTTCTTGTGCTCTGGAGAGGAAAGTCCAGAAGTAAACACATACCTAGACACGTTAGACTCATCCCGTGATACCCATCGTCCACACATGTAATCGATGCACGCCACTGAAATTCTGACCTAGATAGATTCCTATCACGCTGAGGACCGGAGCGTCCGAGGACCGGTGGATGGTCGCTCCTGGCTGTGATGAGTGATTGACAACGTGGTGTGGACTGACTCTTGGCTGAGTATTGCAGGTGCAGGTTGCGGCTTGATTTGCGTTGGTGCAGGTGAAGAGCGGGCGTGAAAGGTCTATGCCTTGCAGGGCCTCCGAGGAGTGGAGAGACAAGTAGGCTCGGCTTGAGGGACCCGATGGCTAGCGGGGTCAAGTGCGGGCCGCATGGTGGCAAGAGAAGCAAGACGAAGTCGTGGACAGGAGCCGGTGCAGGGTAGCGGCTCACGACCGGAGTCTGCACGTGAGGTTTGCGGCGGTTCACCACAAAACCATCGGGTTACTTGGTTGAGCCACAAAACCAAGACCGGAGGCTCGGCGGGTGGAGACAGGATCCGGGCGCGCCGAGAGACTTCGAAGCGGAGGACACGCGTCGGGATCGCAAGTCTTGCGTCGAGACTAAGTGAGTTGCGGTCGCCGGGCATCCGTCCGATGGTGCTACGACGGGAATTCCCAAAGTGCCCTTCGGGGGTGTGTATCCTAGTATTATGTAATAGGGGTAGTTTCGTCTTTCGGTTGCCTCCATATAAACTTAGAGGAGAGAGGATGGCATCCATCTCTTGAAACCCTAGCTCATTTGCTCTTGCTATTTTCTCTTCCTATTTTCCCTAGGTTTTCCATAGGACTAGCTTGAGAGCTTCATGGCGAGATCTTGAGAGAGGAATGTATGTTGAGGAGGCAAGCTAGACCTTGTATGAATCTTTCATGGTGTGTATAGAAGGTTTGGCGTGATTCCTCAAGTGTTCTTGTTGCTCCTCCCGTTTCTCTTTTTCGGTGATTTTCGGAGCCTTTTCTTGGATTTTTCGTTCGTCACTCGATTCGTCGATTTGAGGGCGTTTCTCTCCGGATTTCTTTGAGGGGATCATGGGTGAGTGCCTTGTGCCTCTTTGTGGATGATCTTGACCCCTCAAACGCCGGATTTGGCCTTCGATTCGTTGACTTTTGGATGAGCCCTAGGTCATAGTGCTCTTGGCAAGGATTTGCGATTCCGGGAGTTGTAGGGAGTTTGAGGCCATAAGTTTTGGGGCATAACCTCTCCTTGGGGTGTTCATCATCTCCCCAAAATTTCGTCTCAAGACTCCAAGTGGTTTGGGAGATCCATTGATCGAAAGTTTGGGGCGAATTCGCGGGCAGTTTTCTGGGCTGTCCCGGGTGATCCGGTCACTTGTGTCGTGTGACCCGAAGGGGGTAGGTTGACCCAGTCACTTGTGCCCGGGTGACCCAATGCGGCTCTGGAAGGCTCAGGGTGACCCGGTCACTTGTGCCGGTTGACCCGGTAGGTCTCAGCCTTCTTCGTTGTTGCTCGAGTTCTTTCGTGCTTGCTTCCGCTTTGCTTTCTAGCCTTTCAAGCCTTGTTCCTAAGGTCTAGAGAGAGGTTTGTGTGTGCTTCCGCTTATTCGTGTGTGACCCTCGGAGTTGCGATTGGGATATAGGCCGAGTTCTTCTGAGAAAGAATTCTTATCGGCTCCCATTCACTCCCCCTCTCTGGTCGACAATCCGGTCCTTCAATTGGTATCGGAGCTGGTTACGGATCTTTGTGATTCTAACCAGTCTAAGATCCAAAGATGGTGTACCAAGAATGGGGTTCGGGTCCTCCACACTTTGATGGTAAGAACTACCAGATGTGGCAAAGGCGGATGGCTGCTTTCCTCCGCGGCAAGGGTCAGATCCTGTGGGATGTCACGGTGAACACAGCTTATGTTCGTCCTATGAACTTCCTTGCTCCAGGATCGAGGGATATGTTCGACACCAACAACAAGGCGGTCGACTACCTGTACCGTGCTCTGTGTCAATCCAAATTCGATCGGGTTCAGACAGAGGACTTGGCGTGCAGGATTTGGGAGCAGCTGAAGAATGCTCATGCCGGGAATGCTCAGGTTCAGGCTCGGCTCTTTGCGACCTACCGGAGAGAGTACGAGAACTTCACTCATCTCCCCGGTGAGTCCATAGACGCTATGTTTTAGCAGTTCACGGTGATTGTGAACAACATGAGGGCTAATGTGGCCGTGCTCCCGTACGATGATCATGACAGGGCTATCAAGCTCCTGCACTCTCTAGATCGTACCGTGTGGAGTGAGAAGGTCGAGGCCATTCTTGAGTCGGAGAAGTATGAGACCCTCACGGTGGACGAGCTGTTTTCTAAGCTCAAGTCGTCCGAAGTGGACCGTGGGGTGCGTGCAAAGATCGAGAACCCGACTGACCCTCATAGTCTGGCTCTCGTGTCTGGATCAAGGACTAACGCTAACATATCTTCGAGACATTTTTCTTTGTCTTGTCTTGTGTCCATGCCAGATGAGGAGTTTGACATGCTAGGCGAGGAGGATCTCGCGTTGCTGAGCAGGCAGTTCGAGCGCATGTACACAAACCGGAAGAACGCTCGGAGGAGCTTGGGCATGTGCTACCAGTGCGGGAAGCACGGGCACTTTATCGCTGAGTGCTCGGAAGCCATGGAGGTGAAGCCTGAGCACAAGCACCATCTGAGGACCGACCACAAGCACCGCTCGAGGGACGACCACAAGGGCAAGAACAAGTCCGAGCGGAGGCCGAGGAGGAGTGGTGGTCACAAGAAGAAGGAGCGAGCGATGGTTGCCGGAGCAAGCGACATCGACTCGAGCTCTTGCTACTCTTCATCAAGCTCAAGTGATGAAGATGAGAACCAGCACAAGGGCAAGCGGTCAAGAAAGAACATCAACGGCTTGTGCTTTGCCGCCCAAGGCTTTTGCGGCATGGCACATAGCTCCGCAAGCAAGAAGAGCAACAAGGATGACTCGGGCTCCGACTCCGAGGAAGAGGTAAACAATGATCCTTCCTTCTTGATAGCGGAGAATGCTAGGTTGAATGACTTGCTTGACAACCATGATGATGTGCTTAGAAAGACCAACAAGGAGAAGAGGGAGTATAGGTCTTTGCTTGGAGAGGCTAAGGAGAAGGTGGTTGAACTAGAGTCTTTGCTTGTTGATGCTAGGGCTCAAATAGATTCCCTTAAGTCCGCTCCTATTGTGATCGATGAACCTGAATGCACTGATTGTTCCACTTTTCTTGGTGAATTGACTGTGCTTAAGGAGAAGTATGCCTCCAAGGTCGAGGAACTAGATGTGCTTAGGGTTGAGCTAGATGAGATGAAATCTAGGCCCTCTTTGCTTGGTGCTTGCACTTCTTGTCCTGTTTTGCATGAGAAGCTAGATGTTTCGCTTGTTTATGCTAGATCTCTAGAGGCTCAGCTGAAAGCTCCTATTCCTACATCATGTTCTACTTGTGAAATAAATGCTGTGAAGAATATGGAGCTTGCACACTATGTTGATCGCTTGCAGGATGAGAATGATGAGTTGAGAAAGATGATGGGTTGGTTGTCTGGTCATGAGCCTCAGCTTAGGATGATGATCGAGACATACAAGCGCTATGATGGGGAAGCGCTTGGGGCAAACAAGATTGGTGAGGGAAATGGTGAGGATGAGGGGAAGATTGGAGATATCCCAGAGCCACCAAAAACCTACCACAAAAATGCCTATGCTCCTAAGCCAAACCCACTTAGGAACCGACTAGACACAACCCCAGCTCCACCCGTGTTTCCTCCACACACAAACAACTTCCAGAAACCCATCAAGTTCAAGAGTGACTTGGGGAATGAGTTCTTTGGGAAGAAGGGAGAGAAACCGAGTGAGGAGAAGCCAGAGACCAAAGAGAGCCTAAAACCAAAGCCAAAACCAAAACCCTTCCATTGTGAGCATTGTGGGAGGGATGGGCACCTTGTTGAGGTTTGCTTCAGGAGGAAGCGTGAGGAGAGGTTGGCTAGAGAGATGGCCAACAAGGACAGGTACCGCCCTTCTCGTGGTGTGCCTAAGCCTAGGTTGGTGCCAAGAGGTGAGGGTATGGTGCGTACCATTTACCCTCGAGAGAGGCGTGTGTTTGTGCCTCGAGGTGAGCCACCACATAGAGAAGGTTGTAGGCGTGTTGGGTTTGGGCGTGGTGAGTTTGCTGGACGTTCCTTCGCTCGTGGCCAATACGAGTATGGGGGGAACGATCGCAGTTTTAGGTCCCAGAGGAGCTACGGGCCACAGTCTCCACCTCGTGGTGCGCGTAGTCCTCCAAGGGGACGTGTGGGTGTTCCACCTAGAGGAGATATGATGGATTTTGCTAACCCCACTTTTGAGCAAATGGAACGGCACTGGTTTGATTCATTTTGCACTAACCCCAGTGTTGAGTCGTTTGCTCACTCTCGCTCTCGTTTTTGATTTGCAGGCGGGAGGCTTGGAGGACTTCTGGTTGATCGACTCCGGTTGCTCTCGACACATGACCGGAGATCGAAGGTGGTTCTCCAGCCTTACCCCGGTGATGACCAAAGAGTACATCACTTTTGGGGACAATGGGAAAGGTAGAGTGCTTTCAGTGGGCACGGTGAAGGTGAGCGAGTCTGTGACTCTTAGGCGTGTTTCTCTTGTCAAGTCTTTGGGGTACAATCTTCTTTTGGTTTCCCAGCTTCTTGATGAGGGTTTTGAGGTCCGTTTCAAAACGGGCGCTTCGCGTGTCTTGGATTCTCGAGGTGATCTTGTGTGCGCGATCATCCCCGAGGGTTAGATTTTCAGAGCCCATCTTTCTCAGTGTGTTGGCTCTTCTCGTTGCTTGGTTGCTGGCGTTTCAGCAGAGCTTTGGAAATGGCATAGGAGACTAGGTCACTTGAGTTTTGACTTGTTGTCACGCTTGAGTTAAAATACCAAAAGGACTTGGTATGTGCTCCGTGTAGGCATGGTAAGATGGTCGCCGCCTCACACCCGCCTCTGACTTCCGTTATGACAGAGAGGCCATGCGAGCTGTTCCATATGGACTTGGTTGGTCTAGCTCGTGTGTGCTCGGCGGGTGGGAAATGGTATGTCCTGGTGATAGTGGACGACTATTCTCGCTATGCTTGGGTTTTCCTTTTGGCTGACAAGGGGGAGACGTTTGGTTTTGTGAGGGATCTAATCTTGAGGTTGAAGAATGAGAGGAATGGAGATGCCATTCGAGCTATCCGTAGTGACAATGGCTCTGAGTTTAAAAACTCTCATTTCGAAACCTTTTGTCGTGATTTGGGTCTCGAACATCAATTCTCTTCTCCCTATGTGGCTTGTCAGAATGGTGTGGTTGAGAGGAAAAATCGTTCCCTTTGTGAGATGGCTCGGATGATGCTCGATGAGCATAGGACTCCGAGGAGATATTGGGCTGAGGCGGTGAATACCGCGTGTCATGTTGGGAACCAGATTTTTCTTAGGGCCTTCTTGAACAAGACGTGCTATGAGCTCATGCACGGGCGAGCACCTAGAGTGAGCCATTTCAGGGCTTTTGGTTGTCGGTGCTTTATTCTCAAGAAGGGTAGGCTTGATAAGTTTGAGTCGAGGTCTTCCGATGGGATCTTTTTGGGTTATGCAAGTCATTGTCGAGCATTTCGTGTGCTCAACCTTGATACTAACCTAGTCATGGAAACTTGCGAGGTTACCTTCGACGAGACCCAGCCATGCAGTTCGTCTGTCTTTGAGTGTGCAGGTGACGACGAGATTGGCAAGAAGATCTTTGAGGATGAGGAGGATGATGCTGGAGAGGATGATGGTGATGATGAAGCTCCAACCGAGTATGTACCCTCTACTTCCACTACGACGACTACGGTGCACGATGGTCCAGCCCCTACACCGACTACGATCCAGCAAGATCAAGTGGAAGCTGCAGCTGAGGGGGAGGTTGTCTCCAGGCGAGAGGCACCGAGGCGCGTTCAAGTTGATCATCCACCCTCAAGAATCATCAGCGACATCAATGAACGTACGACACGGTCAAGGTCCAGGAATGTTTCTCATTTTGCTCATTCGGCTTTTGTTGCTACCTTTGAGTTGAAAGACATTGGACACACTCTCTCTGATCCTAATTGGGTGAATGCAATGCATGAGGAGTTAGAGAACTTTGAGAGAAACCAAGTTTGGGAGTTGGTAGAGCCACCACCACATTGCAAACCTATCGGGACAAAAAGGGTGTGGAAGAACAAAGAGGGTGAGAATGGTGAGGTGGTGAGAAACAAATCGAGGTTGGTTGCTCAGGGGTATAGTCAGAAGGAGGGGATAGACTATGAGGAGACATTTGCTCCTGTAGCCCGTTTGGAGGCAATTAGGATCCTTCTAGCCTTTTCCGTGGCTAAAGGGTTCAAGTTGTACCAAATGGATGTGAAGAGTGCCTTCCTGAATGGGTTTTTAGAAGAAGAGGTTTATGTGAAGCAACCACCGGGCTTTGAGAGTGCTGAGTTTCCTCACCGGGTGTATAGGTTGAGGAAGGCGTTGTATGGGCTGAAACAAGCTCCCCGTGCTTGGTAAGGCCGTTTGAGGGGGTTCTTGTTCAGAAAGGGGTTTGAGATGGGCAAGGTTGATAAGACTCTTTTTCTCCTCAGGCAGGGCGATGATATCCTAATTGTTTAGGTGTACGTGGATGATATTTTCTTTGGCGGCTCGTCTCACTCTTTGGTTGCGAGGTTTGCAGAGGACATGAGCAAAGAATTCGAGATGTCTATGATGGGAGAATTGCAGTTCTTTCTCAGGCTTCAGATCAAGCAGGCGAAGGAGGGAACCTTTGTGCATCAAGCCAAGTACACGAAGGACATCCTCAAGAAGTTCAAGATGGACGACTCGAAGCCCCTGTCGACACCGATGAGTACGACTACAGCGTTGGATGCGGACGAGGACAGAGAGCCCGTGGACCAGAAGGAGTACCGGAGCATGATCGGCTCCCTCTTGTACTTGACGACGACGAGCCCAGACATTCAGTTTTCTGTGTGTTTGTGCGCTCGTTTTCAGGTGTCGCCGAGGACTTCACATCGGCAGGACGTCAAGCGGATATTCAGGTATCTTCGATACACTCCTGAGCTTGGCCTTTGGTACTCGGCGTCCTCTTCTCTTTCGCTTCTTGGGTTTTCGGATGCCGACTTTGCGGGGTGTCGAGTCGATAGGAAGTCGACTTCGGGGACTTGCCAGTTTTTGGGATCTTCGCTTGTTTCTTGGTCTTCTCGCAAACAGTCTAGTGTAGCTCAGTCTACCACAGAAGCCGAGTACGTTGCTGCCGCTAGTTGTTGCTCACAGTTGCTTTGGATCACATACACGCTGAGTGACTTTGGTGAGGAGTGTTCCCATGTACCTCTCATGTGTGATAGCACGAGTGCCATTAGCGTTGCCAAAAACCCCGTGCTCCACTCCAGAACCAAACATATAGAGGTGAGGTACCACTTCCTGAGAGACAATGTTGAGAATGGAAACATAGACCTCATCCATGTGCCAACCGAAAAGCAGCTTGCCGATATCCTAACCAAGCCCTTGGACCAACCTACATTTGCGTGTTTGCGGGGAGAGCTTGGAGTCATTTTTCCCTTTTGAGCTTTGGTTGGGAGGATTGATGTACATATGCATGTTGCATTTTCATTTATGTATCATATCATGTTTGCATGTTTGCATCTTTGTATCATAGACTGCATTTGTATCATATGCCATAGAGATGTGCTTCTCTCATATGCTTTGATCACCATGATATGCTAGATATGAGGTTATGACTTTGCTTGTGATGCTCATGAGATGTATAGCTGTGCTCTTGGTAGCTTTGGGATGTATATGCTTGTGGATGGCTTCCTTTTGTAAAAATGCTATATGATCCTCTCTTGTGAGTAGAATGCCTCTCATGTTCAAATTGGGTGCTTATGGCTATATCTTGCTTAATTTGTGCGTGGAACCATGTTCTTTTCATTTGGGGTCAAAGATCCATTTATCATCATGAATGTTTAGCCTACATGCTACCTTGTGGAGAATCCTAAGCTTCTTTTTGCCGCAAAGGCACTTCATGTACCATGCTTAATTTGTAAATCATGAATTTGGTATGTGAGATGCCTATGCTTGAAAAATTTGCTTCCATGTCATAAATGCTTTAAATTCCTTATCTTGGGTGCTAAACCGTTGCATGATGTTCACCAATGAGAAGTCTCATATCCAGAAGTGGACACATGGATCGGTGGCTTTCACATGACATGAGATAGCTTATAGGTGTTTGTGATGATCTTGTGATGAGAATGTGTGACCTGGCATGAAGTTTGTGGGCTATATGTTGTTTGTGTTCATTTTGACCATGTGTAGGTCTTATGCTCATGAGAGGGAAAATTTTTGTGAAAAATGCTTCATTTTGATCATGGCTATGTCACTCGCTTATATGTCCCTATCTATCTTGTTGGCGATGCTTGTGCTCAAATTGTGGCTATCTTGCTTGTCTATGTCTCAATTTTAGCATGTTGTAGTGCTCTTTGTATATTTGAGAAGCACATGCTTGCATTTGTAGACTTGATTCATGCATTACCAACAAGGGGGAGGAAAGTACCCAATTCATGTTTCCAGGGGGAGTTCTGCATCAATGGAAGAAAATAGGGAGAAATGCATTTGTTCAGGGGGAGCTTGCATTCATGCATTTGGGAGCTCTTTTTCGCCTGAATTTTAGTTGTGCTCTTTTGCTGATGGTGTCGAGCCCTTTTGCCTCACCTTGAGGAGTCGGCAATTTTGGAGCATTTCATCTCAGTTGTGTCGAGCCGTTGCCCATGCCTTAGGGGACCGAGATTTTTCTCACTCAAGTGATCTTGTCTTGGCTTTTGTTTGGCTTTTGATCACTTGTTTGAGTTTTTCAGTCGTTTCTTTTCTTTTTCTCTTTTCTCTGAATTGGTTACTTGTGTGTGTTGTCAATGCACTCATCAAGAGGGAGATTGAGGACCGGAGCGTCCGAGGACCGGTGGATGGTCGCTCCTGGCTGTGATGAGTGATTGACAACGTGGTGTGGACTGACTCTTGGCCGAGTATTGCAGGTGCAGGTTGCAGCTTGATTTGCGTTGGTGTAGGTGAAGAGCGGGCGTGAAAGGTCTATGCCTTGCGGGGCCTCCGAGGAGTGGAGAGACAAGTAGGCTCGGCTTGAGGGACCCGGTGGCTAGCGGGGTCAAGTGCGGGCCGCATGGTGGCATGAAAAGCAAGACGAAGTCGTGGACAGGAGCCAGTGCAGGGTAGCGGCTCACGACCGGGGTCTGCACGCGGGGTTTGCGGCAGTTCACCACAAAACCGTCGGGTTACTTGGTTGAGCCACAAAACCAAGACCGGAGGCTCGGCGGGCGGAGACGGGATCCGGGCGCGCCGAGAGACTTCGAAGCGGAGGACACGCGTCGGGATCGAAAGGCATGCGTCGAGACTAAGCGAGTTGCGGTCGCCGGGCATCCGTCCGATGGTGCTACAACAAGAATTCCCAAAGTGCCCTTCGGGGGCGTGTATCCTAGTATTATGTAATAGGGGTAGTTTCGTCTTTCGGTTGCCTCCATATAAACTTAGAGGAGAGAGGATGGCAGCCATCTCTTGAAACCCTAGCTCATTTGCTCTTGCTATTTTCTCTTCCTATTTTCCCTAGGTTTTCCATAGGACTAGCTTGAGAGCTTCATGGTGAGATCTTGAGAGAGGGATGGATGTTGAGGAGGCAAGCTAGACCTTGTATGAATCTTTCATGGTGTGTATAGAAGGTTTGGCGTGATTCCTCAAGTGTTCTTGTTGCTCCTCCCGTTTCTCTTTTTCGGTGATTTTCGAAGCCTTTTCTTGGGATTTTTGTTCGTCGCTCGATTCGTTGATTTGAGGGCATTTCTCTCCGGATTTTTTGAGAGGATCATGGGTGAGTGCCTTGTGCCTCTTTGTGGATGATCTTGACCCCTCAAACGCCGGATTTGGCCTTCGATTCGTTGACTTTTGGATGAACCCTAGGTCATAGTGCTCTTGGTAAGGATTTGTGATTCTGGGAGTTGTAGAGAGTTTGAGGCTGTAATTTTTGGGGCATAACCTCTCCTTGCGGTGTTCATCATCTCCCCAAAATTTCGTCTCAAGACTCCAAGTTGTTTGGGAGATCCATTGATCGAAAGTTTGGGGCGAATTCGCGGGCAGTTTTCTGGGCTGTCCCGGGTGATCCGGTCACTTGTGCCGGGTGACCCGAAGGGGGTAGGTTGACCCGGTCACTTGTGCCCGGGTGACCCGGTGCGGCTCTGGAAGGCTCAGGGTGACCCGGTCACTTGTGCCGGTTGACCCGGTAGGTCTCAGCCTTCTTCGTTGTTGCTCGAGTTCTTTCGTGCTTGCTTCCGCATTGCTTCCTAGCCTTTCAAGCCTTGTTCCTAAGGTCTCGAGAGAGGTTTGCGTGTGCTTCCGCTTGTTCGTGTGTGACCCTCAGAGTTGCAATTGGGATATAGGCTGAGTTCTTTTGAGAAAGAATTCTTATCGGCTCCCATTCACTCCCCCCTCTCTGGTCGCCAATCCGGTCCTTCACACGCGTAGGCCTGACTATATTCCAAGCATCTCAGGTTTTCCATAGTAACTTTAGCAGTGCTACACCGAGCTCACGTGACCGCTGTAGTCCTCGATAAATAGGCGAGTGCAGCACAACGTTCTTGAAAGGCAAGGCCAACACTCATCGGTTCCCCGTCTTGCATTTCTCTACTTCAGTGGGATACAAGGGTGAGATCATTTTGTTGGCTAATATTGTTTACTTTATGTATGCATGGTATCGAGACAATCACATTGTTAGGTTATCTAGGGTTTGTTCTTCGTTTGTGAATGCAGTACGTGGGGAATGGCCGGGCAAGGAAGGGATGGAGTATGGAACTTGGAGGAGTCGGGGAAGCGGGAGCTGTCGGGCGCAATAGCACCTCACCACCACCCGGTTCAGCCGCTCCCATCGCCATTGTAGCAGCACCCGGCCCCAATGGCACCTCCACTTCCGCTGATATCGGCACCTCAGCAACACCCAACCCCAATGGCACCTCAACTTCCGCTGGCATCGGCACATTAGCAACACCCGGGGGTGATGCCACCTCTAGTTCAGCCGCTGGCAGCGGCAGCTCAGGATCAGCTGAACCTCATGGCACCACCTTTTCGCCCACGGCCTAGGCCGCCACCTCTGCTGTTGCCCGTTGAAATGCCACCCCCGCGGCCAGTGCTCATTGAACAAGATGAATCAGATGACCTGAAATGGTCTGTGTTGCTTTGGCTTCAGCAGGGCGGGCCCGCCTGTGTGTTATCACGAAGGTATGTGGGTGTGCCCTTTTTTCCACAGGGGTCACAAGCAATGGACCATTCGTGACCTGCTGTTACACGCGCATAACATCGCCATTTCGCCTGCCTGGCTTTGGGGGAGTATCTGATCCAGGAGACACGTTTTGCTGCACTCCGTGCAGCGGCGGGATTTCCATAAGCCCGTGATGGTAGTAGTATGTCGTGATGGTAGTAGTATGATCCATGATGGTAGATTGCTAGTAGTATGTCATTCAGAGTATATCTTTGTACTTCCAACTATGGTGGATCGATCCATCCTCATGTGTAATCAATGCGTATGCATGCATTTGTGTGGTTTGTATTTAGATTGTGTTGTTTCTAATAAAAATGGTAATGTGTGTGTAATCCCTCGGTATAAATTCGGTGTATACGGAAAGTCCGTTCCCTTGATTTCTTAAATACCGGATAAACACAGGGCAAAAGTCCGGTTTGTAGTTTTCAGTCAGACCGGATTAAACTGTCACTACTACGTAATGAAAAAAACCAACATCTTACAAGGAAAAACAGTAGTAGTAGTATTCAATCAGACCAGATGAACAAAAGGCGAATGTTCGTTCTGCTTCTTCTACTCCTACTTCTACTAGTAGCAGTTAGCACTGATTCACTAATCAAGGTGCCGCTTCTTTGTCGATGGTGCACCCGGCACCTTGTTGCAGATGCTCACGGATGAGGATGTCGCTCTGTTGCTGCCACCCGTAGAAGATGGTGGCGGACCTCCCAGGGCGCCACCCGCGGATGAGGCCGTCCCTCCAATGCCGCCGCCAGAGGATGATGTCGCCGCTCCTTGGCGGCCGGTTAAGCACGGCCTTGGCGCTGCTCCATGGCGGATGATGAGGGCCAGTTGATGATGGCCTTTGCTCGGCGAGGATGGCAGAGATCGACTGCCACCGACCGATGAGGATGAGAGAGGATGACGGTGCTTGGAGACGATTGTTCCTCGGCGAGTGGCGGTGCTCCCGCGCCCCTGACCCATGGCACCTCTTGCTGACTTGCGAGGGGTGCGATGTTTCAGAGGCACATGATCTTGGATTTCATTTTGTTCCACAAACTCCGAATCATCAGAGGGCATGGTTGTCCTAACTGAACCTATCGATCCATCAAACGATGCAAATTGGAAACCAACTGAATCTAACACCTATGAATTGTGCAAACGCTAATCGTGGCAGAATCCAGATGTTCCTTCAATGGTCTGTAGCTCCGAAATAGTATCTTCAATCTACCAATTCATAAAACGATGGACCTATCAATCCTATCAATTGTGCACCTCAACAAAAATCCATAAAACGAGTGGCTTGAAGCACATCCAGAAGCTACTAAAATACAAAACCTACTGTAAGACGATGCAAATTGAAAACTAACTGAATCTAACATGAATTGTGTGTACCATATCAACTTCTAACACCTATCGAAGTGCAAATCTAAAGGTACAATAATGAAATCGAAATCTACCATATATGCTCATCAATCTTCCGGATCCCCAAACCTAGATATCCCCAACCCTAGTAATATAGGGGAAAATATAGCGGCTCAAACCAAAGGACAAACCTCGTCATGCTATCTCATCCTCTTGTTGCTGGGATGTGGCGGCGCAACCATCTTTCCCTCACCGCTAGGATCCACCATTCCTACCACGAACTATTGCAGATCTGCGTAGCAGAAGTCAAAAGTCTTTGCGAAGTCTGAGTGAAGTGTCTCACCAGCCATTCGATACGTAATTATAGACTCAACTGAAACTTACATGTGGGACCTGGTCAGAGTAAAGAATTTGCATGAACTATTAGCTGAGTTTCCCATAAAACTCGCACAACCAAGAAGTGGTGCAGTGGTAAACAGCACAACCTTGTTCCTTCAGGTCCCTGGTTCGTGAAACGAACCAAATTTCTGCGAACGGAAACCCGACCCTCTGCACCTCCGTGGAAGTCCAAGGAAGGCTACCATGTGCAACCCTTGTCTCAGCAATACCAAACTCCATACAACACAAGAGATAAAAAGAGTACAACATTTATTTATTACATTAATCAGAGTACATCTCTTCGGCACATGCCGGGTACAAGTCCATCAGGACTGAATCAAACATGAAGAAAAGACGTAGATGATAACGGTAGCGAGGAAGACTCCAAATCCTTAGGTAGCCCGAGCGAAGAAGAAGCCCTACTCGTCCCATTTGTCATTCTCATAGTCGTAGTCCGGCTCTGTGTCAGAGACGCCAAGATCTACCCGATAAGAGGGTAGGTCACGTCAGCTTCCCAACAACGAGCAAAAATGGTAGATGAAACTACTATGCAGGATATAAACCTACTTTGGCTGTAGAAGGCTTAAGCAAAGAAGCAGTGCACGTAGCAACAATCAAGGTAAGCAGATATGTGCAGCGAGGTCATCACCTCAGGGAGGTCCACACCTCCGTGGTCCACACCTCGGGGGTCCATACCCCTCAACAAGGATACCACACCAAAGCACTGAATCACACCCACGATCCAGCTCTCTAATCTCTCTCTGCGATGTGGGGCCAACCTGCTCCTATCCCCACATCTCAACGGCATCAGGCCGGGCTCACACACTTGGGGAAGAGAAGAAGCACAAGAAAAGAGTCTAGCCAGAATAATAGATCTCAGGACTGTCCATAACTAGTGGACACACGGACTATAGCTATAGGTTTAAACACTCTGCAAAGGTTGTACAACTGTACCCGCCTGAATAGAGCCGAAACTGGCCGTCACTGTTTCCAAACCATACCATACGGCTGAAGTCCAAGTAAGTGGATAGCACTCTCCCGTCTCTCCGAGTCTGGCTCGTCCCCTATTGTAGAGCTCATACTGCCAGTGAGGGGTCCTCGAAGCTGTCGATCCCTTCCCCGGGCCAACCGGGGCGAAGTCTTATTAGATGAATGACATCTCCTATCACGATCTCACCGATCCTCCTACAAGCAAAGTGCTATCCACTACGAGTCTCACCCCGCACCCCCGCCCATAACAGGGCGGGCAATTTGTACGAGAAATATTCCCGAGAAACATGGTTAGACTATCGATCAGTCCTTAATGGGACGAGAGCGAGCACTCCCATCTCCATCGTATCAAACACGTCCCGCTCGACCGAGAGGCTAGATCGCATCTCCCTGAGGCAGGCGTGCACAAGTAACCAAATGGATTGATCCCGCAGTAACACGTCAAGGGATCCACACCCAGAACTCACGCTAGAACACACTGAGATCTCCCAAATCTCACTCCAAACCCTGAATACCATCCATAATCCAAAGCATAAATGTATGGATAGTAAGTAGTGGGACTAGCTAGGGGTCTGTAGCTAGTCCCGAGGTGGGTGAAACAAGGAACAGGATAAATCAAATATCAAGGTATGACTAAACAATTGGCTATGCAATCAATCAAATCAATGCATACATGAAAGTAAAGCACGAGCATCTAGTAGCAAACATGGGATCTAAATGGTTGGGAGTGACATGACACCTACACTGTTGTTGTCGTACTCGTTGTCCTGGACGACATACTCCAGGTCTTCTGGATCCTCCGAGTCGAAGCTCGGGCCTGGAAGCACGAGGTTCGACGCGTGTAAGACAATGGTACACATCTAAGCAATAACTCCAAATACAAACCTCTTTTTAGAAAGCCCAAAAGATCTCAAACTAGCTACAATTAGCAAGGTTTCGAAATTATGAAATTATAGAAATTCGTTTCATATTTTTCTGAGCTTCCTATAATAAGTTATGATTTTTCAAAGGTAAAAGCATTTATAAAACATTTATTAAAACTTTTATTAAAGCAAAAAGGATTTTTATTAAAAACATCGCTGACGTCAGCATGACATCAGCGACTGCAGGTTAGTGGGCTGTTAATGGGCCAAAAGTGTTAGTGGGCCCTTAAAGGCCCGTTGGACTCAGCCCATAAGGCCCATAGGACAAAGTCCACAAAACCACCCCGAACTAGCCTAGAGGACAGAAAGGATACGCTGGGCTCAAGTGGGCTTCCATGGGCTAAAAGGCCCATAGGAAAGTCCATCCCAGGTTCAAGCAAGCCAAAGTCCAGATCTGGTCCTCGAACTCCCCCGAGTGCGCAAATGCTCCCGGAGCTTTGCTGGGGTTCGGTGGCTCACCCTCCCGACGCGGGCGGGCACCGACACGGCGGCGAGGCATGGCGTGCGGTGAGGTAACCTCCCCGCGGCAAGAAATGGCTAAGGAAGGGTCGGCTAGGGTTAGGCTGGACCAAAGGCTCGGTCTTTGCCCTCAGCTTGCGCCCAAGGCGGTGGCACGTCAGGGTTCGGCGGTGCGCCGGCACGACGAAGTGCGGCGCGACGGCACTCGCGAAGCACGCGGCGCGGCGAGAGTGTTGGCGGTAAAAGTCCACGCCTTGGCCTCATGCTGGGGTGAGTGCAGTCATGTCGCGCCCGTGTGCGGGCACGTGGTCCTTTCCCGGTCGCGACACAGTCAGTGCGCGTGTGCGGGCGTTCGGGATTCCGACTCCACGGCGCGGCACGGCGGCCTGGCGATGGCGCATGGTCTTTAGTGGCCAAAGGCCTCGCCTTTATGTGCTGGAGTGCACGACGGCTAGGGTCTAGGCGACGGCGAGGGGGTCCTGCAGCAAAATGCGACTCGAAGCCGGACAGGGACTAGAACGGCGACGAGCTCTTGGGTCGGGGCACGGTGCGACGGCCGGCTGGCGCAACGCTGGGGTGCGCTCCCTTTCATGAAATAAGCACGGCATGGCGGCCGGTGGTGTATCGCTGGGGTACGCTCCCTTCCATGGTTTGTGCACAGCTCGGCGGCCGGCTGCGTGGTGCTGGGGCATGCTCCCATCCATCACAGGCAAGCTAAGGGTGTGGAGGTCACGGCGCACTCACGGTGGGTCGGCGGTGAAGGCGTCGCAGGCTTGGGGAGGAAACGCGACGCGGTGAAGGTGTTCACGGCGCGGCACGCCCTCAGCCTCTACTTCGACTCCGGCGACCGCGACCAGGTACAACTCCCTCAGACGGCCTCCTCCGGGCTCGGCGACAGGTCCGGCTCCGCGTCCCGAACGGCCTCCGTCTTTCTCCCAGCGCGGTGGCGCTCGGCCCCTTCTCCTCCTCCTTCCTCCCTTCTTCCTTTGCGGTGGTGAACAGGGGATGGGGAAAACCCCAAGTGTGGTAGGTGGGAGACCAGCTGGGTATCGGTCTCAGGGTATAGGCGGCTGGTCAAGGCGTCGCGAGGGCAAGCATGCGGCTGCGGGCTCCTATTGGCCGCTGGTGCCCGAGCGGCAACGTGGCCGCGCCTTAATGGCAGCCGACGCACCTTTGTGCGTGGCGTATAGGGGCAAAAGGGGCTTTTCCACATGGACAACTCCCAAGGCGAGCACACGGGCACACCCTTGGCTCGACGTGTGAGCTAGTCGGCGGTCCGGCCGTCCCATCGCGTGCGCGCGTGGGCACGGCGCGGTACGGCGGTGACGCAGGGGAAAGGTGAGGAAGAGGAAAAAGGAGGGGATGACATGGCGGCCCCACCCGTCATTGAGACAACACCGGTGAAGGGGGTAAGCGGGCCAGGTGGGCTGACAGGCTGGGCCATTGCAGAAGCTTAGGGTCACTTGTGGTCTCGGGCTGCGAGTTGAGGGGGCACCGAAGAACTTCCGTAGCAGTTAGCAGGCCCAGTTAGTAAGTTAGGTTTTTCAATTAGTTTTGGAAACTAGTTTATTTTATAGTTTGAATTTGAATACACTTCAAATTCAAACTCCACTCAATTTGAAGATCCAAAATTAACTCCAAAAAGATCCAACTCATACTTTAAGCCATATTTTGAAATTATATTTTTATATTTGGTTTTATTTGTGGAGAATTTAGGAAGGATGGCTAGCACTTGGGTTAAAATTTGGTAGCACCCACATTCAAACAAAAAGTTTTAATATTTTCAAAAAATTTCACACCTCAAAATCCTGGTGTTGGTATTTCTTAACGTCACACTACGGCGCCGAGATAGCGTGAGCGTAAGAATCACCTGGGTATACCTACGGGTACGAACGAATTCGCAAGTGCACGAATATACCATTGTAGCACTTCACCTAAGGAGTATTCCAAAGGGTATCGAATCCTAGGAACAGAAGGGGAGCTCTACGAATGACTATCCAAGGACATAGGATCCCTGCTGAGATAGATTGGGAGATGAGGAGTCTCCTATGGGTTTTGATTCTAGAAGGACACTCGCTTCGGGCACCAGTTCCCTCATGGATGTAACATGTCAGTTCTGGCTGAAAGCTCTACGCCGTATTCGAACGTGGGGGAGTACAAAGGGTCCAACGGCTGTCACTACCGCGGCCTACCCCTATCAATCTGTGGGATACGGGGCAAACGAAGGATAACCCGCAGTCCATGCACCACGCCTACACCACCGATCACTACTATAGCACGGCTACGTCTGACATCCCGTAGCAACACTATAGCACTCCGTATAAATACGGAGCGACGAACCCGTGAGTACGGGCTAGGCCTCATTCATCATGGAATCAAATAGGTGACAGGAGATATGAATGATACTTTGATCTAAATCAGATATGCATGAGCATCCACTATATTCTAATTGACGAGCAGTCAAACAAATGGATAAACAACTTATGCATCCTCTCCACAGGATCAAAAGGAATGGTTCAACTAGAACGCAAGCCTAAGATCAAGAATGGACGAAGAACACAAGAACATATCACCTATGCATAAATGCTACTTTAGTCTAATTGGAATATACTGAAATACTCACTTTAGTCTAAATGAAGAACGACATCATCCACGAGGTACAAGGGGATGATGGCTGATGAATGGATCATCACCATCTCACCTCTACTCACTCACACACACTCCCTCTCTACCTAGCACCACCTAGGCTAGATGCTCCACACACACACCCATGGTGAGGTGAGGTTTCACCAACCAAGAGAGGAGGAGAGGGGAGAAGGAGACAAAGGTGAGAAGTTGCCTTCAAGTGTGTTGTCCTCTTCTTACCCCCACTCTCTTTTATTTATAGGGGCTGGACAACTTCGCGAGAAGCCGCGAGCACCCCCGGAATGCGACAAGGAACCAACCAGGAGCTCACACGTGGAAGGCCAGGATGAGCCGAGCCAGAGGCGATTCGGCCGACTTGGGGGGTCGGCCAACCCATGGGTGGGTCCGTCCTAGCTGTGCTTTCTCCAGGTGGCTGTCAGGTGGGTCCTTAAGGTGGTTCTGGGTGCCCACATGGATTTGAGGTGGTTTGGACATGTAGGTGGGCCATAGGATCCATGTGACGCACATGTGACAGCTTCTGATTCGTCGGGTCTTCTTCCCATGGATTGATGACGTCATGGATCCAGTGGATGCCTACATGGCAGCTTTTTATTGGCTGAGCCTGAATTACTTGGATCATGGAGGTGTTCTTTCTTCTATTTTCTTGTGCTTAAACCTGCATTCATCTTTGCATTGCCACTGGTGGAATTCATCAGTATAAGCTCCTATTCTACTGTGGATGCATGGTTCTTGTGGTAAAATGCAGGAGTTGACGGCCTTAAAATAGGCACTTAACAGCCGTCAACACCTGGTCTGTTACATTCTCCCCCACCACCGAGAATCTCATCCTCAAGATTTAGGCCTCAACTTCCTCCTTGAACAAGTGAGGGTACTCCTTCCTGAGGTCAGCCTCTTTCTCCCAGGTGGCTTCTTGCTCAGTGTGGTTACTCCATAGCACCTTGCAGAAAGGAATGGTGGTTCTCCTCATTTCCTTGACTGCTCAGTCCAAAATCCTCTTTGGGTACTCTGCATACTCAAGTGTGTCTTGCAGGTCTAGCAACTCTGTAGGTACCTCCTTTGTCTCCACTTCATTCTCACTCTTCCGCAGTTGTGATACGTGGAACACGGGGTGCACTTCGGCCATAGCCTCCGGCAACGCTAACTGGTGCGCGAGTCTCCTGATTCTCTCTTGGTTATCTGGTATGGCCCAACATATCTCGGAGCAAGCTTTCCTTTCACCAGAAATGATGAGTTCAGCCCAAGTGGGATTGGATTTATCCTAAGCCCGATGCATCGGTTACGCAGTTTGGCCTCGGCACCCGAATTTTGATGCAAACCTTAGCACCGTCCTTCGGCGCACCCCTCAGGGAAAGGCCCAATCGTCCCAATAGACTAGTCCGTTAGGGGAAGGGTGGCACTCCCCTTTAAGTTGGCTTCCTCCCCCAAGCTAAGCAAGGTGAGATAATGAGGCTCAAACGGTCGCCGCCAGACTACAACTGGGCCACATGGCCCATTTATGTTGCGTCTTTGCCAATGGGTAAAAGTGGAGGAAGATGTCCTCATCATTCTCCTTTTCTTAACATGGGCTCAACTCTGATACCAAATGATGAGTTCGGCCCAGGTGGGATTGGATTTATGGTAAGCCCGATGCACAGATTACGCAGTTTGGCCTCAGCACCCGAATTTCGATGCAAACCTTAGCACCGTCCTTCGGCGCACCCCTCAGGGAAAGGCCCAATCATCCCAATAGACTAGTCTGTTAGGGGAAGGGTAGCTCTCCCCTTTAAGGTGGCTTCCTCCTTCCAAGCTAAGCAAGGTGGGATAATGAGGCTCACATGGTTGCCAGCCGACTATAACTGGGCCACATGGCCCATTTATGTTGCGTCTTTGCCAACGGGCAATAGTGGAGGAAGATGTCCTCATCAAGAAATCTCTTGGTTACCTGAAGCAGTGAGACTTTTAGGTACACTCGGTCTCCCTCTGCAAAAACCAAGTCCCTTCTCCTCTTGTCGGCATAGCTCTTCTGTCAACTTTGAGCAATCTTCAAGTTCTCGCGGACTTTCTGCACTTTCTCTTCTGCCTTGTTTATGATAGATGGCCCGAAGAGTGTCCTTTCTCCAACTACTGACCACGCTAGCGGGGTCCTGCACTTCCTCCCGTAAAGAACTTCAAAAGGGGACATTTGGAGACTAGCTTGAAAGCTGTTGTTGTATGACAACTTTGCATATGATAAGCTGCTCTCCCAATCGGTGCCATAAGTGAGTGCAGACACCCTTAACATGTCCTCCAAAGTCTGGTTTACTCTTTCTGTCTGACCGTCAGTTTGTGGGTGAAACGCTATGCTGTAACTGAGCGTAGTCCCCATAACCTTGTGAAAGCTCCTCCAAAACTTCGCCACAAACTGCGGTCCTCGATCAAAGACTATACTCTTAGGTGCTCCATGCAACTTGAGTATGTGGTCGACGTACAAAATAGCCAGGCGTTCTATCCCAAAGGTCGTCTTCACCGGCACAAAGTGCCACCTTGGTCAGTCGGTCCACTATAACCCAAATCGAGTCATTCCCTTTTGGTGTCCCGGGCAATCCTACAATGAAGTCCATGGAGATGTCATCCCACTTCCAAACTGGAATATCCAATGGTTTAAGCAAGCCTGCGGGCTTCTGGTGCACGATCTTCACTCTGCTGTAGGTGTCACAACAGGCCATGTAGTGTGCTATATCTCTCCTCATATCCTTCCACCAGTACCTTGTCCTCAGGTCTTGGTACATCTTTGTGCTTCCGGGGTGGATAGAGTACCTCAGAATCGTGGGCTTCTCTCATGATTAGCTCTAAGAGCTCCTTGTCTTGTGGTACACAAATCCGATCGTTCAGCCGTACTGTTTCTTGGTCGTCCACTCGGTAGTCCTCCGCTTTTCCTTCCAGCATTTGTTCCTGTAGGGCCCTTATTTCTGCACATGACTTTTGAGCTTTTCTGATGCGTTCCTCTAGATCATAGGTCACACACAGTTCGTTGTCTTGCCCTCGGTCCATGATCTCAATCCTCAGCTTTTCCAATTCTTTGTGCGGAGCAGGTTGTTCCTCCTTTACCATAAGGTTGTTGCAGTACGTCTTTCGGCTCAGTGCATCTGCCACGATGTTAGCTTTGCCCGGGTGGTAGTTGATTTCCAAATCTTAGTCTTTGATCAGTTCCAACCACCTTCTCTGCCTCATGTTTAACTCCGACTAGGTAAAGAAGTACTTCAGGCTCTTGTGATCGGTGTACAGCTCACACTTGTTTCCCATCAGGTAGTGCCTCCAGATCTTAAGCACGTGCACGACGGCTGCCAACTCTAAGTCGTGAGTCGGGTAGTTCTCTTCGTGTTTCTTCAGCTGTCTCGAAGCATATACCACAACTTTTCCTTCTTGCATCAGGATGCTACCGAGTCCTTACTTAGAGGCGTCACAGTAGACCACGAAATCCTTCTTAATGTCTGGCAAGGTAATTACAGGGGTTGTGGTGAGTCTCTTCTTCAACTCCTGAAAATTTTCTCACACGCTTCTGACCACTCGAACTTGGTGTTGTTCTTCAGTAGGTCTGTAATTGGCTTAGCAATCTGGGAAATGTTTTCTATGAACCTTCGGTAGTACCCTGCTGTTGACGCTCCTTAGCCTCACTACTAAGGGTTGCACTTACGGTGACGGCACCAGGAATGCGTGAGGCACTCGCAAGCGTCGCTACTGGGTTTACACCTCCAGTAACGGGGCTAGGGAACGTCTTTGGTAAAACACACGATCACAGAAAGGTCCGCAAGCACACGGATTACCGTTGTAGCACTTCACCCAGTGGTATTCGGGTTATCGTATTTATATTTTCCCAAGGGAGGCACTACGGCAAAGATGATCGAATAAACGGTGGAGAAAAACAAGACTTGGTAAAGAGCTATAGCGGGGGTAACGAATAAAGATATTCGGGGATAACTTGACACACACAAGGAGATCTTGATAAAGGACTAGAGAGGATCTAGCGAGCTGGGAGGACAATGAGACGAGAAAGGATCCTAACACAATCTATCTATTCTTGTCAACTCTAGGCAAAGAACTAAGGCAAAGGATAACCAAGGCAAGCTAAACTCGACAAGCTCTTCTAGTGCTGCAGGGGCATGCAAAGCCGCGCTCTCAGACTTGGATGAGAAGGGAGAACGACGACGCGCTGAATCCTACCGGCCCGAACTAACGTGGTGGACTACAAAGCCCGTCCGGAGCTGTCACCTCCTTAGGGTACCACAACTATTCCGTTGAACGGGACACCAATCTAAGACTAAGGTAAGCTCTGAGCAACGTGCTCACAACGAACCAAAGAACCTTTCCCTGGATATCACGAAGGAAGGTCTCTCTCTCCCGTGAACCACTGGAGATCAAGTGAAGAACGACCACAACACTATAGGGTTCAAGAGAGCTATGCTAACCAGGACTAAACTAACTTTAGTCTAAACCAAGAATAAAGCTTTCAGGGCAAAGTAAAAGCTGAATGTAATTGACTCAAAAGGTAAGATAGAAAGATAACTTGAATTGTACTTGAGTCTAAATAAAGAAAGGATACAAGAGTAGTACCGGAACTCTGAAGAAGACTCCTCTGGAACCCCGAGACTAGCTCGACTCGACTCTAACTCCCAAGCTACACTAATCCTACTCTAAGTGAACAAAAGAGAGAAATGGAGATGCTCCTGCGTTGTGTGTCCAATCCAGCGAGTGTGAGGTGCCTTTTATAGGCAAGGGAGGTCGGTGGAGCGTGTGGGGGCAAGATGTCAGGTGCGGCCGGCTCACTAGGTGCGGCCAGCCCTGTGATCCACCACCTCTCACCTTGGACGCCCCTGATCACTGCTCCTGAGGCGGTTGTAGGTCGGCTCCTTGGGTCGGTTTCGCCCGGTGCATCGGTTGATAGGTGCGGCCGGCCCTCTAGGTGCGGCCGGCCCACCTCCGTGCCGTGTGATCACCGCCTATGCTCAGGGATGCCTAGGATCGCCTCTGAATGACGGTTGCGGTGGTTGAGTGACCGGATAAGTGGACCCATTGATCCAAGTGATCCTAGCCTCCACCATTTGATCAAACAGACGTTTCCTTAGTGAATCTTGTTCGTCCAAGTTGTGCTCGAGGGAGAGGGGGTGCTCTGGACTAGGGACGTGCCACGAGGCAGGGTCGGCCGCACCTGCAGGGCCGGCCGCACCTGCCAGGCCAGTCGCACCTGCAGGGCCGACCGGACCAGGTGGTTCGGCCGTGCCTAGCACATGGGGCACGTTGGTTCCAATTTCTCCCAAAATGTGTACCTGCCTATGAAATTCACAACACAACTCGTGGAACTTTATTTGTACTAAAAATGTGCATGAAACTTGCCATATACTCCTCTCGAACCCGAGGTTTTGACGGTCGAATCTTTGTTGTAAGGACCGTCAACAAACTCCCCCAAGCTAAACGTTTGCTCGTCCTCGAGCAAAGCCTAGACTTGGCCTCGGCGGATCAGGAGTTGCATGATGTTACTACTCTGCAAGTCCCTATGCACAAACTCATGCTCTTCTTGCTATTTGAAAAGATTGGTACGAGAGAAACTTAGCCTTATCTTACCCGTGGGGCTTGTAGCTTTCCACCTTGCCTTCGGAGGTTGAAGAGTAGAATGGTTTTTGACTTTGCATCTCTTACTCTTCTTCTTTTCTGGATCCTATCTCAGAGTTTTTGAAAATTTTGCAAAGAAAGACAAGGTTCCTCGGATGGTTCCCTCAATCACTCAAGTGGTATTTGTTACCTCACCAAAGGCTTTAAGCGAGCCTCAACTTCCTACTCTATGGCTTGTATGTGGAGCTTTGGGTAGGATAAGCATGAGACTCACTTGTGCCACATGATGTTGTTGAGCCAAAGACCGGATCCAAGAAGAAACTAGTCATGCAACTTGATCGAGATGTGCAAGTGTATGGGATATTTTTGTTTGTTTTTCTAAATATTCCTTGCTTTGAGATTCTCCTCTTGCTTTTATTTTGGAGGGGGGTCATGTTTCATTTTTTTCTATGCTCTTTGATTGGAGCACACTTTTTTTCTATGCTTCTTGAGCATATACTTTTTTTTTCTTTTGATGACCCCTCTCTCCTTTTGCAAGAATACAAGAAGAGAAATCTCTTTAGAAATTTGGAGTATTTATTTTTGGTGGATGGATGGCATGTTTTGCGTAACTCCCGGTGTAGGAGTTAGCTTGTATATGTGGGTGTACGTGATCTCGATCATGGAAGCATGAAAAGATTCTAACAAGGGTCACAACAATTTGGCAAAACTCAATGGGTCACAAGCAAGCATATGTAGAAGATTTATACTTTGATATCGACATATGGCTTTGGTAGGTGATATGACCATTGAGGAACTCGTCTTGTTTTATTTTCAAAAGGAAATCATCCGAGATTTTCACCATACTATGAGATAGAGCAAGATCAACATTGTCTCACCATATCACACTAGTCAACACCCTAGGTTTGGTCATAAGCATTTGTTTCTCACAAAGTTTTATTTCAGGCTCTTGTCTCAAAATATACCAACAAATTCAAATGCTCATAGAGCGCAAGGTTGTACACTAGGTTCTTGCAAAGCTTTAACATAGCAACTATTCATCATTTCCAAAGCGAGGATATAGACAAGATTTCAAGCACATGGTTGAAGCAAATATTTTTGTTGTTTTCTTTTATTCAAAGGTGGTAAACAAGATGTTGAAAATTGGTTTGGATTGACATACCTTCCTTAATTGAAAATGGGGTCTCCCCAAGCTAATTTTTGGCTACCTGGTTGGCGTGTCTTCATTTTGGTGATGAGTTGAGCACTTGGAAGCTTGTAGTGGTTGGCTTGATGGATTTGTGAAAAATCATAGGTACGGCAGTATCACTTGGTTCGGCCGGCGCTACTATATTTTCTCCAAGCACTCGTGTCCCCTTCTATAAACATCCTGCACAAAAATTTTGTCGAGGGGAGGTACGGCTGTACCACTAGGTTCGGCCGTATCACCAAAAATCATCAAAACTATTTTTCTATGTCTTGTTTATTTACTAAAGTAATGGTGAAATCAAATTTGAAATTTAAACATGCTTGATGCACGAAATAAAATGTTGGAAGGGAAATATGAGATAAATACCGGTTTACCTCACGGTGAGGGCTCGTAGTTTAGAGTCCGTGAGCGAGACTCCTCCATTTGCTCAATTGATCTTGTATTCGTCTGGTCCCGGAGTGGAAGACTCGGACGATGCTCTCTTCACACGCCACACCCTCTTAGTTTTCTTCGGTTGCGCTGAAGTCGGTGAGGCTTTGGCGGGGGTGTTCTTGATTTCCGTCTTCTTTTCCCCCTTAGCCTTGTTGATTGCCTTCAGCTTCCTTGTTTGGTGGCGCCCTTTGAACGCTTTCACCTTGGGCTTGGTTGGGGCCACCTCGTCTTCCTTGTATTGGGGCTGTGGCTTCCTCCACCCCTAGCTTCCTCATCTTGCACTAGGTAACATTGCTCTTCCTTTGCTTGGATTGTGAATGTCATGTTTCTTTGCCCTATGCGGAATTGCATCCTTCCGGCTCCGACATCAATCCTTGCATTGACATCTCTTAGGAATAGTCACCCAAGAATAAGCGGCATTTCTTCTTGTGTATCGAGGACCACGAAATCCGTAAAGACATATGAGCCTTTGACATTCACCAAGAGATTTTCCACTATGCCCTCTAGATATTTGATCGATGAGTCGGCAATTTGGACTGCCATCATTGTCGGAGAAAGAGCAGGATATCCTAACTCCTCAAACATGGCCTTGGACATGAGGTTGACACTTGCACCAAGGTCGCACAGAGCATTCTTGATCTTTTGGTAGTAGATTATGCATGTGATAGCCGGATATCCATTGTCTTTCTTGTGCAAGACTGGTGATTCCTCCCATGGGTCTTGGATTTGATGTACAAGCTTCCCTATATGGTTAGGTGCATACATCCTCCTAGATGGCTTACCCCATCTGGTGGATATAATGCTAACATTCTCTCGGGTAGGCTCGGGTTGCCCCAGGATTCCACCCGACTCAGAAGAAGGTAAAGAAGCAGCAAGCTGAGCAAGTTGAGTTTCTATCATTTTATTAAAGCTTAGCTGATTCTTCATAGCAGTGGTGAAGGATTCTATGGTGGAATTTAAATTTTTAAGAACTTTATCATTGGCGGCTAGTTTCTTGTTTAAATTTTCATTAATTCTAGCTTGGCCAAAGACAAGATCTTTAATGGAAGGCTGATTATTGAAATTGTTAGAATAATTACCTCCATTTTGATTGTTGAACGGGTAGTTGGGATTCGCGTTCCACCCTTGATTGTTATAGTTGTTGTTGCGGAACCCATTGTTGTTGCCATTGTTGATGAAGCTGGCTTCTTCCCTTGTCTCAGGACAATCATTTCCCGAATGACCAACATTACCGCAAACCTCGCACGTCATGCGAGCGTCCATAATCTTGGCGGTCTCCATGTTGTTAGGTGCCTCCAATTTCTTCATGAGGAGGTCCATCTTGGCAGCGAGCATGTCGATTCCATCGACTTGGTGTACACCGCGGCTACGGGGTTGGAGACGATCTCCATCCCATCCTTGATTTGTCACCATCTTCTCGATCAATTCCTTGGCGGCGGGTACTTGTAGCGAGAAGAAGGCTCCTCCAGCGGCTGCATCTAGGTGCTCACGGGTGGTACGCTTGAGCCTGTGGTAGAAGGTTTGGATCAAGAACCACCCTTGCATGCCATGATGCGGGCACACGGTGATGTACTCCTGGAAGCGTTCCCATACCTCCAGGATACTCTCATCATTCTGCTGCTGGAAACCCGAAATTCTTGCACGGAGGGCATTGGTTTTGCCCACCGGGAAGAACTTTGCGAGAAATGCCTTTGAACACTTATCCCATGTGTTGATGGCATCTCGCTCCACATAAAACCATTGCTTCGCCTTCCCGAGCAATGAGAACGGGAATAGGAGAAGACGAATTGCATCATCCGTCACACCACGAATGGTAAAAGTCCTGCACACCTCTAGAAAATGCTGGAGATGTGCATTGGCATCTTAATTAGGCTTGCCGGAGAACGGATTTGCTTGCACCATGTTGATCAACGCCGGCTTGAGTTCAAAGTTTCCGTCTCCCACCGTTGTGTTTGGTCTGGTAGGGACATTAGTGTTGGAGGGAGCGGAAAACTCGCGGATCGTCCTCTTGGCCATCGGTGCTGACGAGGTGCTGTCTACGGGATCGACGGTGTTCGTCACTTGATTTGAGAGAAACTTCTGAGGAATGAGGACACGAGGTCGCACTCTCCTCACAAGTGACTCCGGATTGTCGTTAAAGTTGGACGGTAGGTCGAAACCGGTCATGCACTACTCTGCGTACACGAGAGTAGAGCAAGAGTAAACCCGCTTAAATAGCGGTTTACCGCACCTTGATAATTCTACCACTAAGTTTAAACGATATCTTATGCCTATTGCCTCCCCGGCAACGGCGCCAGAAATGCTTGTTGACGCTCCTTAGCCTCACTACTAACGGTTGCACTTACGGTGATGGCGCCAGGAATGCTTGAGGCACTCGCAAGCATCGCTACCGGGTTTACACCTCTAGTAACGGTGCTAGGGAACGTCTTTGGTAAAACACACGATCACAGAAAGGTCCGCAAGCGCACGGATTACCGTTGTAGCACTTCACCCGGTGGTATTCGGGTTATCGTATTTATATTTTCCCAAGGGAGCCACTACAGCAAAGATGATCGAATAAACGGTGGAGAAAAACAAGACTTGGTAAAGAGCTATAGCGGCGGTAACGAATAAAGATATTCAGGGATAACTTGACACACACAAGGAGATCTTGATAAAGTAGTAGAGAGGATCTAGCGAGCTGGGAGGACAACGAGACGAGAAAGGATCCTAACACAATCTATCTATTCTTGTCAACTCTAGGCAAAGAACTAAGGCAAAGGATAAGCAAGGCAAGCTAAACTCGACAAGCTCTTCTAGTGCTGCAAGGGCATGCAAAGCCGCGCTCTCGGACTGGGATGAGAAGGGAGAACGACGACACGCTGAATCCAACCGGCCCGAACTAACGTGGTGGACTACAAAGCCCGTCCGGAGCTGTCACCTCCTTAGGGTCGCACAACTATTCCATTGAACGGGACACCAATCTAAGACTAAGGTAAGCTCTGAGCACCGCGCTCACAACGAACCAAAGAACCTTTCCCCGGATATCACGAAGGAAGGTCTCTCTCTCCCGTGAACCACCGGAGATCAAGCAAAGAATGACCACAACACTATAGGGCTCAAGAGAGCTATGCTAACCAAGACTAAACTAACTTTAGTCTAAACCAAGAATAAAGCTTTTAGAGCAAAGTAAAAGCTGAATGTAATTGACTCAAAAGGTAAGATAGAAAGATAACTTGAATTGTACTTGAGTCTAAACAAAGAAAGGATACAAGAGTAGTACCGGAACTCTTAAGAAGACTCCTCCAGAACCCCGAGACTAGCTCGACTCGACTCTAACTCCCAAGCTACACTATTCCTACTCTAAGTGAACAAAAGAGAGAAATGGAGATGCTCATGCGTTGTGTGTCCAATCCAGCGAGTGTGAGGTGCCTTTTATAGGCAAGGGAGGTCGGTGGAGCGCGTGGGGGCAAGATGTCAGGTGTGGTCGGCTCACTAGGTGCGGCCGGCCCTGTGATCCACCGCCTCTCACCTTGGACGCCCTTGATCACTACTCCTGAGGCGGTTGTAGGTCGCCTCCTTGGGTCGGTTTCGCCCGGTGCGTCGGTTGATAGGTGCGGTCGGCACTCTAGGTGCGGCCGGCCCACCTCCGTGCTGTGTGATGCACCGCCTATGCTCAGGGACGCCTAGGATCGCCTCTGAATGATGGTTGCGGCGGTTGAGTGACCAGATAAGTGGACCCATTGATCCAAGTGATCCTAGCCTCCACCATTTGATCAAACCGACGTTTCCTTAGTGAATCTTGTTCGTCCAAGATGTGCTCGAGGGAGAGGGGGTGCTCTGGACTAGGGACGTGCCACGGGGCAGGGCCGGCCGCACCTGGCAGGGCCGGCCGCACCTGCAGGGCCGACCGGACCAGGTGGTTCGGCCGTGCCTAGCACATGGGGCACGTTGGTTCCAATTTCTCCCAAAATGTGTACCTACCTATGAAATTCACAACACAACTCGTGGAACTTTATTTGTACTAAAAATGTGCATGAAACTTGCCATATGCTCGTCTCGAACCTGAGGTTTTGAGGGTCGAATATTTGTTGTAAGGACCGTCAACACCTGCCATTCCGAGGAAACTTCTGACATCGATCACGTTCAGCGGCTGCTCCCACTTGGTAACTGACTCCACTTTGGATGGGTCCACGGCAATTCCTTCTGCTGACGACACGTGTCCCAAGATCGTGACTTTCTCCATCCAGAACTCGCACTTGCTGAACTTAGCATAAAGCTTGTGTTGCCTCATTATTGACGGTTGTTAAGTGCTACTTTTGCACCGTCAATACCTGCATAAAATAAATGTAAAAGGATCATCAACACTAGAATAGTGCTTGATACTGATGATTTCCACAAGTGTTGGCATTTCTAGCTTTTGTTGCAGGATGCACCGAAATGCGTGCCAAAAAGGTACAATTAAAAGCAAGTGATCCAATGGCTATTAAAGGACGTCATCATAAACATCCTCAAATTCCAATTTGGACTGAACCATTGCGATGGGCTCGTCGAGACGATCGAAATGGATATATTATTTGCCTGCATCGGAGTTCGTATGTGGGAGCTGAGGAAAAGACAAAAGGGATGACGTCATCTGGACCCACACCACGCCAGCTGGACCCACCTGCGCACGTCAACACGCCGGCACACAGGCACGGGAGGACGTGGTGCCCACGAACACGTGGCGGCCAAGCAGCGGAGCGCCCCGCCAGCG
Organism: Cenchrus fungigraminus; assembly: GCA_036936925.1. Classification (NCBI taxonomy): domain Eukaryota; kingdom Viridiplantae; phylum Streptophyta; class Magnoliopsida; order Poales; family Poaceae; genus Cenchrus; species Cenchrus fungigraminus. Next base: position 90,330,937 of record CM072770.1, on the reverse strand, counting down.
CAGGTGCGCGCGCAGCAGCCCTGCCGGGCCACGTGGCGGCCGCTGGCTGGCTGCGGGCAGTGCAGCGCTGTACAGCACACGCGCGCAGGTGCGTGGGTGGTCCCCCCCGGGCCGGGTGACGTGGCGGCCTGTGGTAGGCTGCAGGCGCGTGGGCCGCGCGGGAACGCGCAGGTTCGCCCCGGCCGGGATAGGTGGCGGCGCGTGGGGAGCGCAGGAAACAAGAGGAGAGGCCCTCTTCCCTCACCTATAAATATGAGGGGAGGGAGTAGAATTAGAGACACATCCCAAACTCTCCCCTCTTTCATTTTCTCACTTGGAGAGGTGAGTTCTCACCTCTCCATGTGTAGTTAGGAGTAGGTGCTATGTAGGTGGTGGTGTGGGTGAGACTCCCATTTGTTCTTCATTTAGAGCAAAGTGAGTATTTCTGTATTTCCCTTTTAGACTAAAGTGATATTCATGCATGGGTGATATGTTCTTGAGTTCTTCATCTGTTCATCATCTAGAGGATCGCGTTCTTCGTGACACGATCCTTTGATCTTGTTGACTAGATGAATAATTCTGCATTCCGTTTGTGTGAGTTATCTCATTAGATCTTATTGGAATACATTAATTGGTGCTTAGTCGTTCGACCTCGCGCCACCTCGGTTCAATGATGGGCTAGGTCTAGCCGTACTCACGGGTTCGTCGCTCCGTATTTATACGGAGTGTTATAGTGTTGCTACGGGACGTCAGACGTAGTCGTGCTATAGTAGTAGTCGGTAGTGCAGATGTGGTGTCTGGACTATGGGTTATCCTTTGATTGCCCTGTATCCCATGGTTTGTCTTGGGGTAGATCACGGTAGTGACAGCCGTTGGACCCTTTTGGAATCCCCCATGTTCGGATACAGGTGGAGGCAACCATTTGCCGTGAACCAACTGTTATAGCCAGGAGGGTCCGGTGTCCGAAGCGAGATCCTTGCAGCTTGTACCCCCTAGAACCGAGCACCCCATCATCTCTCTACCCAAGCAGGGGCTTGGTGTCCTTGGACCGTTCTGCTAGGATAGAAGGTAGTACACACCGTTCCTTGGATTCAATACCCTTTGGAATACTCACGAGGCGAAGTGCTACAACGGTATTTCCGTGCGCTTGCGGATTCTTTCGTACCCGTCGGTATACCAGGTGGATCTTACACTCACGCTAGGTGTACAACTAGTGGTGAGGTTAAGAAATACCAACACTCATCCTCTCTAACACGATTCTCAGGTGCTCCTCGTGCTTCTCTGTTGCCTCAGAGAAAATCAGGATATCATCGATGGACACCACCACAAACCTATCCAACTCTTACATGAAGACCATGTTCATCAAGTTCATGAAGTAGGTGGGTGTGTTAGTCAACCCGAAAGAAACCACCACAAACTCGTACATGCCGTACCGAGTGGTAAAAGCTGTCTTGGGTATGTCCTGCTCCCGAATTTTCATCTGGTGGTACGCTAACCTCAAGTCGATCTTGGAAAAGAACTTTGCTTTCTTGAGTCCATCTAAGAAGACATCAATCCTGGGTAGAGGATATTTGTTCTTGATGGTCATCGAGTTGAGAGTCAGGTAGTCTATACACATCCTCTTCGAACAATCTTTCTTTTCCACAAAGAGCACTAGTGACCCCCACGGTGAAGCACTCGGCCGAACAAAGCCTTGCTCTAGCAACTTCTTGAGCTATTTCTTCAACTCATCCAGCTCTTCTGAAGACATCCGGTATGGACTCTTAGCAACAGGTCCAGCTCCTGGCATCAGTTCAATCACAAACTCCACGTCTCAGTCAGGGGGTAACTCGGTGAGTTCCTCGGGAAACACGTCGGGAAACTCACAAACCACTGGGATCTCCTCCATCTCCTTCCCACTCATGTTGCACAGCATCATTGCAATTTTCGGACTCTGAGGTTCGATACTTACTATCATTCCGCTAGGGTGTTCCAACTGTATGAACCTCGGGTTGCATGACACTAGTCCGTTGTGCTTTGCCAACCAGTCCATTCCTAAGATCACGTCAATGCTAGTTGACTCCAGAACGGTCAAGTCTGCCGTGAACAGCTGTCTCTCAAACACCATCTTCACCCCTTGACACTCTAGTGTACTCCTCTTTTCTCCTAGTGGAGAACTAGTTAAAATAGGCATTGGTCAAGCCTTAGTTGGTAACAACCTTTCTTTAACAAACTTGGTAGAGATATACGAATAATGAGCTCTGGTATCGAATAAGATAGTTGCCATAACTGAGTCAACAAGAAACTTACCGAGTGCGACGTCAGGTGCAGATGCAGCCTCCTCGGTGGTGGGGTGGTTCAATCTTCCACAGGTAGCTGGTGGCTGCGCGGTCCACTGCTGGCTACGAGGTGGTTGTCCTCCCGGTGTTGGTGCCTTGGCAAGTGTCTGGTACTGAGAGTTGCAGTTCTGTCCTCCTGCTTGAACTTTCTAGGGGCACTCAAACGACTTGTGTCCAACCTGACGGCAGTTGAAACACATCACTCTTGCTCCTTCCGCGGCCTGCTGCTACTGTCTCGGCCTCCAGTTGCCTGACCCTCCACTTCCTCCTGAGTTGTTTCTGTTCTGTTGCTGCTGAGAAGAGTAGTGCCTCGGCTGCGACTGCTGGCTCTGTGGAAAACCTGTCCTCTGTCTCTTGGGTGGACCTGAGCGTCCTGCCTGGTCAGTGTGCTTCTTCTAGCCCCCATGGACATCCACGTACTCAAGGCTCGACCTCTCAACAATCAGGGCCTTGTTGATCAGTGAGCGAGGTGTTGCACAGTCGTGAGCAGCCAAGTGGTGTGCCATCCCACGGTGTAGCCCTTTTCTAAACCAGTGCACTTTCTTCTTCTCTGTGCTGGTATCATTCGGCGCATACCTAATAACTTCCTGGAAGAGGTTGGCGTACTCTTGCACAGTCATTCCTCCCATCTTGAGGTGGCGAAACTTGCCAGCCTTTCCATCCATCACAGCCTCTGGATGAACTCCAGAGCTCGGTCCAGCTCCACCGTGTCTTGGGTGCCCCTGGGGTGGGGGCGTAGCTATGGAAGGAGAGTCGGTGGTAGCTCGAAGGTCTCCTCTCTCAGACGCGGCCTCTTCTGCGGTGGCGCTAGTGCTGCAGCCTCCTCTAGCTCTACCAACCTCCTTTGGTCAAAGCGCCCCCAGGCCGTGCGGGTCCTGGCAGCAAGGTCCTGGGTCTCGTAGAGCCAGCCTCCCAAGTAGCAAAAGTGGTCGAAGTTGTAGCGGGCTCTCACCTCCAAATCCCAGACTCTCATCTAGTAGTCGACTGTGGCTGCACCAAGTGACTGTACTAGGTACCCTACCGCACTGAGTCGCTCCCTGTCCACATGGGCGGTGTCCAAGGTAGCCCGGTGTCTCTCCTCCGCGTGGCTCAACCGTGCCTCCAAGGTGGCTATCCCCATTGCATCCCTCTCCATGCTGAGTTGCACAGCTGCATCCACCATCTCCCTTAGCCTCTCGTTCCTATGGTAGGCATCCCACAAGAGGTACTCCTGATCGGCCACTCGCTGCTCCAACTCCCACCTCTCTCTGTACAAGTCTTCATTTATGAGCACACTTCGGTTCCAACCGTCCCTGAGCCACGTTGTCTCCTGGTCGGCCCAGAAAGGGACTGGTCCTGCGACAGGATGTACTGTTCAGCTATCTTCTCCATGAAGTTGCTCTCCCTGCGAGAAAACCTACTGTAGCGTGGCTCCTGCACCATCCATTGGCGTGGTGCAAAGGTTGCCCTAGGCAAGTAGTTGAACTCGGTGTCTCTGAGTTCCTTCTCGAAGTGGTTGCTCAACCGACGCAGTGCCCTCCGAATGCACGTCTGGTATGCCTCAAGGACCGACCTCTCAAAGACCTCCTCGACAATCTCTCTGGAGTTGATGATCCTCGGGTCTCGGGGTACGGTCAGTGTCAGGAAAGTGGGCCCCATGTCATGCTCGGCCCTGGTACTCCCCTCGTAGCAAATGTGCTCGGAGTCAGCTCCAACAATAGCCAGGCACTCTAGGAGTAGGGTGCAAAAGCCTCGTTTGTTGCTCCCATTGCTCCTCAACGGTCTCCACTCAATCTCCACCATCTGTATATCGTTGTTTAAGAGGTAGTTAGTAAGAAGTTAGTTGAAGTTAATCAAGGAAAACATATATATATATATATATACATATAAGTTCAAGGGGTTTATATATAAGGTTCAAGGTCAGAAAGGCTTCCTAAGCTATCGACCATTCCTAGGGCTCGTCCTACGGTCAAGCATGGCTCTGATACCAACTGAAATGAACCGAATTCCCGCGAACGGAAACCCGACCCTCTGCACCTCCGTGGAAGTCCCAGGAAGGCTACCACGTGCAATCCCTGTCTCAGCAATATCAACATCCATACAACACAAGAGATAAAAAAGTACAACATTTATTTATTGTTGACGGTGTATTTTGGTACACCAAACATGTTCATTACACTTTGGTTTGAGCTTGATTATGAAACTAACCTGCCACTAGGAACACTAATGATATAACAAGTTCATCTTTGTATGTGCATTTGGAAGTGTTATGTTTTTGTAGGAAAACATGGACTAAAAGGACAGAGTCACAACAAGTTCAAAGGAGAAAATGAGGAGTCCCGTTCGTGTTCAAGTGCATGATGAAATCACTCCCAAAGGTGGCAAGGACCGAAGTGTTACAAAGGAACATCCCCGAGGATTGAAGCGTAAAAGACCGAACTTCATGTGAGAAGACCCTTTATCTTGGACGCGAGGATGACATCGCCAAATGATGCAAGTGAAGGGGGCAAAGTGCAAAATGGCAAGAGGAACCACGGGAGCGAAGGGGTGACCGAATCGGGCCAGGATGGGCCTGGGCCTGTCGGTCCAGGCCGGCCGGCCTGGCCCATTCCCGAGGCGGTTCGGTCCCCCCTTTCTTGAGCGTGAAGATGATGCAACCCTAAGTACGTGGAGGCGCCGCCATTCGCAGAGAGAGAGAGCCATTCGCCCGAGAGGCCGTCCACAAGCTAGAGAGGAAGGAGAGGAGAGAGATCATATGCGAGAAGGATCGCTCTACTCGAAGGAAGCAACCACAAGTAGAGGAGGACGTAGAGGCCCTGCCACGACACCCCCGGAGGAGAAGGAAGACACCGTCAGAAGCGTCACCATCAACAACGGTGCCATGTCTAGCACCTTGATGGGGTAATCTTCTCATTTGTCCATGGGCTGTAATCGATCTTGAGATGAAATCGCTACTTTTATAGTTTCAATCTATCATCTAGTGTTGAAGATGCTTTCATGTTTAAGGTTAGCTACCATGCCTAGTAGGGAGTATAGATTTCACTTCTCCCTTAGAACCCTTCAATACGCCGTGATCATCATAGGTCTAGTCACGAATACCTCCGCGTAGTGACAGTACGGGGGGAGGGAAAGGGCGAAACTGTGGTCACAACCCCCGGTAGATTAGATCGGTTTTCATATCTCTAAGCGGTTGCATGTTCAAGTATCGTAGACCCTTGGGCAAGTGTCTTTTATATATCTTGTGAGTTTCATCGCCCTCTCTAGTGTAGCGTAGTTGTTCTCTAGATTAACCGTAGTTTAGGGTTCGGATAAGTTAACTAGGTAGTGCTAGATCAAACGCTTGTAATCCCCTTGCTCTGTGGATTGACAAGAACCTAGGGAATCCCCATGGTGAAAAAGGTGTAGGTCCGTATGCTTGCATGTCGTAGGTGGATACGAGTTTTATCCGTCAACAAGCCCCTTTTTCTGGCGCCGTTGCCGGGGAGCAAGCCAGTTTACATCGTTTGGTTTTGCATTTATTTTCGTTTATCGTTTGTTGCTAACATCTAAACCCTATTACTTAGAAAACCACTTTGTTTTGTCTTTGTTTTTTCTATTTCGTTGTCTAGATGGCGTTCCCCAACCACCTTATGGAAGAACCGGAGAAATCGTTATGGGATTACGCTAGCCCTCGATGCGAAGATATCAAAGTACAAGAGTTGGATTCGAAGCTCGAAGCGACCAAGTATGAAATCAAAGCTAGGATCATCGAGATGGCGGCGGCAACCCCATTTAGAGGGTCAAGGACCGGATTGGCGACCAGAGTGGGGAGGGGGGAGTGAATGGGAGCCGATAAAAATTGACCTAAAAAATATGAACTTGACTATGCCCCAAAATCAACTCCAAACCCGATCACACACGATGGAGACGTAATCGCCAAGGTCACGTAGTCACAACGGACCTACCAACCCTAGGAGCGATCCTTGGTTCAACTAGCGGAAGCACAAATCAAAGAACCAAAGCACTTAACCAAAGCTGCGAGCCAGAGGCGGACTATCCGCAGGGGTGGGGCGGACTATCCGCGAGGAGGTGGCGGACTGTCCGCGAGGACCGACCGGACCATCCGAAAAATCAGCCTGAACCTCCAGTAGCTCACCACGAAAAACGGATCGTCTGACGGTTCACTTCGGACCGTCCGACGCCCGCGGACGGTCCGTGACACACTTGCGGACTGTCCGACAAACCCCTTGCAACAAGAATCCAAGAACCAAGCGGATCAAACCACGAGCTCGAAAAAACAAGAGACGAACTCGATGAACTGGGCACCGCGCGGACGGTCCGGTGGGGACCTCGCGGACGGTCCACCAGGTGCGAATCAGCACAGAAAACAGCCTCGAGGGAAGAAGGGAAAAATCCAAAACTCGATCAAACGACCTCCAAAAATCACGAAATTTTAACCACGGCTCCACAACAACACAAGGAAGCTTTTCCCAAAAGATCTCCCCAAAAAGATCAAACCAACACCACCAGAAAAAAGATTTAGACTATGAACCCTAGAGAGGGAGTTTTTTCCTCAGAATCACCGATCTCCCGATTCACCCAATGGATTGAAGCCAAACTTAGGGGGAAGTAGATTTGCCTCAAGAAGAAGCTATCCCTAAAGAAAGAAGGCCCCAAACCCACTCAATCTCGTGGAATCAAGGAATTCGTGATGAACACCAAGAACTAGAGGTAGAGAGAAGGAACTTTAAATCCGAGCCGATTCGTGGGGTTTGTGGGTGAAAGATCACTAGGAGAATGGTCACAGAAGACCTATGAGTGATCCCCACAAAGAAATCCCCACCAAAACGCACTCAAATCCGACGAATGAAAAATCCTCCAAAAATACCTCCGAAAATCGTAGAAAAAGAAAAACGCCGGGAGCAAAGGATTTGGCACGAGATTGAGAAGGAAGATTTCACTATGAATATCTTAACCAAATCCGGTTACAAGCCACTCACAAGGAACACAAATCTTGGATGGCAAAAGCTCAAGCAAAGAGCCAACTCTCTCCTCTCCCCTTCTCTCCTAAAGAGCACCCCAAAATGAAAGAGCACTCCCACCACTAGCCAAAGAGATGGCTGAAAATTCAGCCCCCTCCTCCTATATATAGGCCCTCCGGAAAAGACCGAAGTGCCCCTACACTAGGAGTTACAACTCAAGCCCTCACAGGGGCATTTTGGTCAACACATGAAGTTCTCCATCGGACGGCCGGGCATCCATCGGGCCTTCGCGTCCTCCCAACGCAAGCACCTCGATCATGCCGCGTGTCGCATGCTTCGAAGCTTCTCGGCGCGCCTGGATCCCGTCTCCGCCCGCCGAGCCTCCGGTCTTGGTTTTGTGGCTCAACCAAGTAACCCCGACGGTTTTCTGGTGAACCGCCGCAAACCCCGCGGACTCAGTGCAGCCTCCACACCAATCCCACTCATGACTTGGCCGCCACGTCATCCCGGCTCGGTGTTGGTTTTGTGGAGTAAACCAACCAAACCCCGCGTGCAGACTCCGGTTGTGAGCCGCTACCCTGCACCGGCTCCACCTTGGTTTTGAGGCTCAACCAAGAAACCGTACCCGACTTCATCTTGCTTTTCTTGCCACCATGCGGCCCGCACTTGACCCCGCTGGCCACCGGGTCTCTCGAGCCGAGCCTACTTGTCTCTCCACTCCTCGGAGGCCACACAGGCTAAGACCTTTCGCGCCCACTCTTCACCTGCACCAACGCAAATCAAGCCGCAACCTGCACCTGCAATACTCGGCCAAGAGTTACTCCACACCACGTTGTCAATCACTCATCACACCAAGGAGCGACCATTCACCGGTCCTTAGACGCTCCGGTCCTCAATCTACCCCTTGATGAGTGCATTGACAACACACATAGTCACCAATTCATAAAAGAAAGAAAAAGAAAAGAAACGAACAAAGATCTCAAACAAGTGATCAAAAGCCGAACAAAAGCCAAAACAAGATCACTTGAGAGAGAAAGTCTCGGTCCCCTAAGGCAAGGGCAACAGCTCAATACAACCGAGACAAAATGCTCCAAAATGCCGACTCCTCAAGGTGAGGCAAAAGGGCTCGACACCATCAGCAAAAGAGCAAAGCACAAAGCAAATCCAGGTGACACAAAGAGCTCCCAAAGCATGAGTGCATGCTCCCCCTGAACAAATGCGTGCAAAACTCAAGTTCCCCCCTGAACTGAGTATCCATCTTTTTCTCCCCCTTGATGCAGAGACTCTCCCTTACATAATGCATCTCTCCCCCTTGTTATGAATTGGATGCAGATTTCTCCCCCTTGTTGGTAATGCATGAATCAAGGCTATAAATGCAAGCATGTGCTTCTCAAATAGACAAAGAGAACTACAACATGCTAAAAATGAGACATAGACAAGCAAGATAGCCACAAATTTAGTACAAGCATCGCCAACAAGATAGATAGGGACATATAAGCATGTGACATAGCCATAATCAACAAGAAGCATTTTTCACAAAGAAATTCCCTCTCATGAGCATAGGACCTAAACATGACCAAAAGGAGCACAAACAACATATAGCCCACAAACTTCATGCAAGGTCACAAGTTCTCATCACAAGATCATCACAAACACCTACAAGCTATCTCATGTCATGTCAAAGCCACCGAGCCATGTGTCCACTTCTAGATATGAGACTTCTCATTAGTGAACATCATGCAACGGTTTAGCACCCAAGATAAGGAACTCAAAGCATAGATGACAAGGAAGCATATTTCTCAAGCACGAGCATTTCATATACCAATTTCATGATTTACAAATTAAGCATGGTACATGAAGTGCCTTTGCGGCAAAAAGAAGCTTAGGCTTCTCCATAAGGTAGCATGTAGGCTAAACATTCATGATGACGAATGGGTCTTTGACCCCAAATGAGAAGAACATGGTTCCAAGCACAAATTAAGCAAGATATAGCCATAAGCGCACAATTTGAACATGAAAGGCATTCAACTCACAAGAGAGGGTCATGTGTAGCATTTTTACAAAAGTAAGCCATCCACAAGCATATACATCCCAAAGCTACCGAGAGCATAGCTATACATCACATGAGCATAACTAGCAAAGTCATAGGCTCATATCCAGCATATCATGGTGATCAGAGTATATAAGAGAAGCACATCTCTAAAGCATATGATACAAATGCAGTCTATGACACAAAGATGCAACCATGATATGAAAATGCAACATGCATATGTACATGAGATGCCCAACCCAAACTCAAAAAGGCAAAAGAGCACAAAACTCACAAGCTCCCCCTAAACACATGCACTAGGGCCAAAGAGCATACAAAGCCCACCCTAAATACATGACATGGGGAAAAGAGCTCAAATCTTACAAGCTCCCCCTAAATACATGCACTAGGATCAAAAGAACATACAAAGCTCAGCCTAAGTACACGCGATAGGGCAAAGAGCAAAAGAGACCAAGTGGCTTAACAAGAGCCACACAACTCAAAGTCTCCAAACTACTTACCTTGATCACTCGCTCTCGTCCATCGTCCCCGAAAATGATGTTCTCCTTTGACACCTCCGGGGTGAGGCTTGAGGACCACCTTCGATCTCCGGTTGCCATCCTCCGGAGTCGATCCGCCAAAAGTCCTCCAAGCCACCCTCTTGCAAAATCAAAACCAAGAGCAAGAACGAGCAACCGACTCAACACTGGGTTAGCACAAAGAGAGTCAAACCAGTGCCGAGCCATCTCCTCAAAAGTGGGGTTAGCAAAAGCCATCCTATCACGCCTAGCAGAGCTGGAACCACCACGGGGAAACCACTCCCGTCTCGCTGGAGGAGTACGAGCACCACGAAAGGGAAAGCGTGGTCCATAGTCCCTCTAAGAATCAAAACTGCGACCCCTCCCATACTCGTATAGACCACGAGGTGGAGAGCGTCCAGCAAACTCAACACCAACCAAATAAAAAGCTCCAAGGATCTCAATTGAGTACCATAAAAAGGATACCAATTGATAGATCACAAATGGGTACCAAAAGCCAAGGCAAGCTCTTGAGACCAAGTTCCCATTGATAAGCCAAGCTCCCCCCTCAACCAAAGCCAACTAGCAAGCAAAAGCTAGGAAAAGAAAGAGCAAAAGGAAATCTCTAAACCCAAATGAAAAGAAGAAGCAAAACACAACCCAAAAACAAGACAAGCCCAAAGCCACAAGGAAAGCTCAAAACATGCTACACAAAGCATTGACAATACCAATTAAGATAAATGAAGCATTGTAACATGATTCCACATATATGATAAGCATGGGCTAGCAAACATGTCAACAAGGTGCATAACTATACAAAAAGCCTAGCACAAAAAAATACCAATGAACAACATGCCAAACATGATACAAGAACTAAACAAAGTCATGATACAAGTTCACATGGATTAACCACCAAGATATATCACAAAGCTAGCATGACAAGATATACATGAGGGGGCAAACATGCTAACAAGAGAGGATACCATGGAGCTAGACAAAAATGATATGGATGAACAACATGTCAAAACCACAAGAGGGCAACCACAATATCATACAAAAGATAGCAAGATAGGTATACAAGATCACAAAGCTATCATGAACAAGGTGGCTAGCCTACCATGGTTTATACACAAACATGACACAGGAGCAAAGCATGCAAGAAGTATACAAGTGAGTACAAGGGGAAAAGGAAAACTAACTATACATGTGTACAAAGACTTTCAAGAGCCATCCAAAGTGGTGTGGAGAACCATCATTTCTTGATCACCTCACGGACAAAAGATCAAGTACCATCGAGCTCATGTTCTCCAACCGCGTCTCCATACCTACACACAAGGAGACAGAGAAGACCGAGCCTTGGATCCCAAAGGGTTAGCAAGCACATACTTGGGTATCCAATACTTGGTCACACGGGTAAGGGATGCACTCAACTTATCAAGTGGGTTAGCATGATGCAAATGCCGGTTCGAGTGAAAAGGATTTCTAACACTCTCAGGATCATGCCTCAAAGGAGCAACTCGCGAAGAAAACCGAGTGCTACCATAAGAAAAAAGGCAATGATCCTTTGAGGTCGTAGGAGAAGAACCAACACGAACACCACGGGAAACATGTCTTGGACCAACACAAGAAGCACTAGAAGCATGTCCACAAGCATGGTCTAACTCACTAGAAAGAGTGTCATAAAACCTGTCAACAAAATGTGCCTACTTAGGCTCACAAGTGTTCATGCCATCAAAAGGACTATGAACAACCAAAGGCCTAGAAGCACTGGCACGCCGCATTCTCCTTGCTCGGTGGTAGCAAAAGTTCTCTTGATGCCCATCCTTCCCACAAAGAGAGGAATGGTACAAAGGCCTATCGGGAGGCACGGTCCGAGTGGACGAATCACCATTCTCTTGTAAGTGAGAAGTCCCTTGGGACTTAGAGCAAGAAGCATCAACCTCAACATTCGACTTGGTGCCAACATTAGAATCGCACGTGCCATGAGAAAGGCTATGTGGCTTCTTAAAAGCTTTGGCATGCACACGTCGCTCGTGCTTGACACGACGAAAGCAAAACTCCACGGTATGCCCATCTTTCTTGCAAAAGGTGCAATGGAACTTCGGTTTGGAAGCATGAGTTCCAAAGAAGTAAGAAGCACCTTTCCCATTGGAATCATCTTAGGTAATACCGGAAGAAGCAACAGGCTTAGGAGTAGCTATGGGAGAGCTATCCAAAGCACTAGCACACTTGCCACCATCCAAAGACTCACGCTCAAGAGAAGAAGTCGACTCTGGTTGAGAAGAAGCAAATTTAGAAGCATCAACATCGGAGTGACAAGAGAAGTGAGAATCCAAACCCTTAGCACAAAGACTCTTGCACCTTGTGTGCAAGACCTCATTTTGAGACTTGAGGCACTCACAAGTACCACATGTCATATTTCTCAAATTATTGATTTCTTCTTCAATGCATTTAGCATATGTGGTACGCAAGAGTTCATTTTCTTTCTCAAGGTTGGCACTCATCTAATCATGCTCAACCAACCTGGCGCTCATATCCTCACGCATCTTTTTCAAAGCCAAAACTTCACTTTCCAAATCAATGCATGAGGTGCAAATGAAATCACATGAACAAGCAACATCACTTACATCTAACAAAGCATCGACCTTATCACTAGAAGTATGGCAAGCATCCTCAACAAGCAACAAAGAGCACTTGCTACAAGGCATGGATTTCGTATCACAAATTTTAGTCCTAGCATGCTCAAGTTCATCTACACATGTGGTGTGAGTCAATTTTAGTTCATTAATTTCAGCATGCAAAGACTCACAAGAAACACATGGTAGGGAAGCACTTGATTCTAACAAAGCAATCTTACTCCTAGCCATATCAAGATCATCATTCAAAGCAACACAAGAGTTGCAAGGCATAGAAGTATTGGATTTCAACAAATCAATTTCAGATTGCAAGGTAGCAAGAGATGATCTCAATTCATCATTCTCAAAATCAAGATTATCACATGCTCTTTTAAGAGCTTCAACATGCTTATTGCAACAATTGGTTTCATCTTTTAGTTTCTCATTTTCAGCACACAAGGCATCACAAGATTTTCAAGGCAAAGGAGAATTCTTAAGCTCCACATTCATCTCACCATAGGCACAAAGGTGGGTGAACAAGCTAATGATACCTTGGGTGATCTTGACCTTGCTTCTCTTCATGAGCTTGTCTTGGAGATCATCTTCTTGAGCCACCAAAAGTCGCACCAACGCCATTGCTTCCTTATCTTCCTTCAACTCTTCACACTTCCGTCTCCACTTGTGGTCATCTCCCGATGCAAACTCCATCACATCAATCTCTGAAGACAAAGACACACAAGAAGAAGAGCTTGGTGCCATACTCAAAGCACCGGTTATGATTAGTTGAAAGCAAGCTCAAAGCGTGCAAACTGTTGACGGTGTATTTTGGTACACCAAACATGTTCATTACACTTTGGTTTGGACTTGATTATGAAGCTAACCCGCCACTAGGCACACTAATGATATAACAAGTTCATCTTTGTATGTGCATTTGGAAGTGTTATGTTTTTGCAGGAAAACATGGACATAAAGGACGGTGTCACAACAAGTTCAAAGGAGCAATTGAGGAGTCCCGTTTTTGTTTGAGAGCATGATGAAATCACTCCCAAAGGTGGCAAGGACCAAAGTGTTACAAAGGAACATCCCCGAGGATTGAAGCGTAAAAGACCGAACTTCATGCGAGGAGACCCTCCATCTAGGACGCGAGGATGACATCGTCAAAATGGTGCAATTGGAGGGGGCAAAGTGCAAAATGTCAAGAGGACCCACGTGTGCGAAGGGGCGACCGAACCGGGCTCGGATGGACCTGGGCCGGTCAGCCCAGGCCGGCCGGCCTCGCCCATTCTCGAGGCGGTTCGGCCCCCCATTTCTTGACTGTGAAGATGATGCAACCCTAAGTACGTGGAGGCGCCGCCATTCGCAGGGAGAGAGCCATTCGCCCGAGAGGCCGTCCACAAGCTAGAGAGGGAGAAGAGGAGGGAGATCATTCGCGAGAAGGATCGCTCTACTCGAAGGAAGCAACCACAAGTGGTGGAGGACGTCGAGGCCCTGCCAAGACACCCCCGGAGGAGAAGAAAGACACCGTCGGAAGCATCACCATGATCAACGGTGCTATGCCTAGCACCTTGATGGGGTAATCTTCTCATTTGTCCATGGGTTGTAAATGATCTTGAGATGTAATCGCTACTTTGTTTGGTTTTCAATCTATCATCTAGTGTTGAAGATGCTTTCTTGTTTAAGGTTAGCTACCATGCCATGTTGGGAGTATAGATCTCACTTCTCCCTTAGAACCCTTCAATACGCCGTGATCATCATAGGTCTAGTCACGAATACCTCCGTGTAGTGACAGTACGGGGGGAGGAAAGGGCGAAACCGTGGTCACAACCCCCGGTAGATTAGATCGGTTTTCATATCTTAAGTGGTTGCATGTTCAAGTATCGTAGACCCTTGGGCAAGTGTCTTTTACATACTTGTGAGTTTAATCATTCTCTCTAGTGTAGCGTAGTTGTTCTCTAGTTTAACCATATATTAGGGTTTGGATAGGTTAGTTCATAGTGTTAGATCAAATGCTTGTAATCCCCTTGCTCCGCGGATTGATAAGAACCTAGGGAATCCTCGTGGTGAAAAAGGTGTAGGTCCGTACGCTTGCGGATCGTAGGTGGATACACATTTTATCCGTCAACAAGCCCTTTTTTTGGCGCCATTGCCGGAGAGCAAGCCAGTTTACATCGTTTGATTTTGCATCTAATTTTGTTTTTGTTTTAGTTTATCGTTTATCGCTAACATCTAACCCCTATCACCTAGAAAACCACTTTCTTTTGTTTTTGTTTTTCTATCTTGTTGTCTAGATGGCTTTCGCCAACCATCCCATGGAAGAACCGAAGAAATCGCTAAGGGATTACGCTAGTCCTCGATGTGAAGACAAAAAGGTACAAGAGTCGGATTCAAAGCTCGAAGCGACTAAGTATGAAATCAAAGCTAGGATCATCGAGATGGTGGCGGCAACCCCATTCGAAGGGATGGACACGGAGAACCCATATAGGCACATAAGGCATTTCATGATGCTATGCAACACGGTGCGTCAAGAAGGAGTTCCCGATGAATGGTTCAAGTGGAACCTCTTTCCCTACTCACTTGCCGGCGAAGCAAAGACGTGGTACTCGTTTGCGTCCTTTGATGTTGAATGCAATTGGAACAAGTTGACGAAGAAGTTTTGTGAGAAGTTTTTTCCAATTAGCAAGGTTCAACATCTAAGGAGGCAAGTGATCACCTTCACGCAAGGAGAATAGGAAGGGATAGACCAAGCTTGGAATAGATTTAATGAGTTGATTGAACAAGGACCAAGACTCGGCTTCTCCGGTGACGTACTCTTGCATACATTTTTCTTTTCCCTAACCCCTAGTTGCATGGAACATGTTCAAATGTGTGCAGGTGGGGATCTCAAGGAGAAAACACTCACGGAAGCCGCTCAACTTTTACAAAAGATTAGCAAAGCGGCGGCCATGCGAAGAGATTGGGAAACAGGACTTTCGGGAGAGCCGGAACACGATTCAAGGATGAAGACATGTGCTGAAATTTCTAAAATGGCAACCCCGGAAGACAAGAAAGAGGAGCCAATCCCGGAAAAGCTTGAAGAAATACACACCGAGACAAGAACTACCCCAAGCATTGACTTCGCCAAGTCAAATGAAACAAACAAGAGAAGTATGTCGAGCGCGAAGCCATTAAGGGAGTTCGAGCATATGGATTGGGTTCCAATTGATTACGGAGAAGTATTCGACAAGAGAAGGCCGTTCCCTAACCAAAAAGGGATGGCAAGAGCATTAGAAGCGGATTTCCCACCGGAAAGGCAAGCGGAAAAGGTGTACGATCTTGAAACCACCGGTGAGATCTTTCAAAAGCTCTTTAGTGATGACGAAGTGGATCCGGATCACGTAGCCGAGGTGAAAAGAATCATGGGGATCAAGCTCGAAGCATCGCCATATGCTCGCCTCGCCGAAGTCTATGCAATAGGATCCGACCAAGAGGAGAAGACGACACCACACTTGAGTTGCGAGATCAACGGAGTTCAATGCAAAGCTTTATGCGACATCAGAGCCCAAGTAAGTATCCTATCCTCCAAAATTTACGATAAAGTTCAAGACCACAACCTAGACTTAGCTCCAACTTCAACAAAGTTAATCATGGGAGATGGTAGAACTATTAGACCTCTAGGTATTGCTTGCAACATTAATGTAATCATCTCTGGAAAGTGCATACCAACCGATTTCTTTGTTATAGATGCTTACTACAATAATCATGATCACATAATCCTAGGTAGGCCTTTCCTTAAGTTGGTTGATGATGCCGGAGAAGGCAAAGTAACAATAAATCTTAATGGAAGAAAGTACACATATAATTTTCTTCGCGTTCTTGGTCATCCTTCACCTTTCCCTCCCGAAGATGAAGAAGTAGAGGAGGTAGGTAG
Source organism: Cenchrus fungigraminus (assembly GCA_036936925.1). Lineage (NCBI taxonomy): Eukaryota > Viridiplantae > Streptophyta > Magnoliopsida > Poales > Poaceae > Cenchrus > Cenchrus fungigraminus. The sequence continues at coordinate 90,314,631 of CM072770.1, read as the reverse complement.
TCTTTGTTTTGTTGAAACCCTTAGAGACCCGTTGCAAAGAGTGATGGAGAATCAATCTAATGATCAACAAGACGAGGAACTAGAGGAAGCAACGAAGGGATTAGAACCACAAGATGGAAGCGTGGAGGAAGAAAAATTCGAAGACATAGGAGACATTAAACTCAAAGAGCCACAAGTGCCGGAGGTGGATCTCAAACCTTTGCCCAAAGGATTAAGGTACGAATTTTTGGACCCAGACAAGACTTATCCAGTCATCGTGAGCGACGAGTTGAGTCCCGAAGAAAATGAGAAGTTGCTGAATTTATTGAAAAAGCATAAGAAGGTGATTGGATATTCAATCAATGATCTCAAAGGACTTAGACCAGCCTTTTGCACTCATCGTATACCTATGGAAGACCAATGTAAGCCTGTAGTGGACCATCAAAGGAGGCTAATCCATGCCATGCGAGAGGTAGTAAAGAAAGAGGTTATTAAGCTACTTGATGCTAGAATCATCTACCCGGTACCGCATAGTGAGTGGGTGAGCCCGGTACATTGTGTGCTGAAGAAAGGAGGTTTAACCGTGGTGAAGAATGAGAAGAATGAGTTAATACCACAAAGAACCGTGACCGGATGGTGGATGTGTATCGATTATCGGAAGCTAAACAAAGCAACGAAGAAAGATCACTTCCTCCTACCGTTCATTGACGAGATGCTCGAGAGGTTAGCAAACCACGCTTATTTTTGCTTTCTCGACGGGTACTCGGGGTTCATGCAAATTCCCATTCACCCGGATGATCAACACAAGACAACATTTACTTGCCCTTATGGAACGTTTGCATATAGAAGGATGCCCTTCGGTTTATGCAATGCTCTGGCCTCTTTTCAATAGTGCATGATGGTAGTGTTCTCGGAATTCATCGAAGGAATTGTTGAGGTGTTCATGGATGATTTTTCCGTTTATGGGAAAACATTCGTGGATTGCTTGGCAAACTTAGACAAGGTTCTCACGAGGTGTGCGGAGGTAGACCTAGTGCTAAATTGGGAAAAGTGCCACTTCATGGTAAAGCAAGGCATAGTGCTCAGACATGTTGTATCCGAGAGAGGGATTGAAGGGGACAAAGCTAAAGTGGAGACGGTTGAGCAACTTCCACCTCCAACGGATGTTAAATCCTTGAGGAGCTTTCTAGGCCATGCCGAATTCTATAGAAGATTTATTAAAGACTTCCCAAAGATCACTAAGCCTTTAACACAACTTCTTCAAAAAGATGTGGCTTTTGACTTTGATGAGAAGTGCTTAGCGGCATTCCGGACCTTGAAAAATGCTTTAGTGAGTGCTCCTATCATTCAACCTCCGGATTGGAGTCAACCTTTCGAGATCATGTGCGATGCAAGTGACTACGCCGTAGGGGCGATTTTAGGTCAAAGAAAGGAAGGCCGAGTTCACGCCGTATACTACGCTAGTAAAACTCTTAGTGAGGCACAATTAAATTATGCCACTACGGAAAAAGAGTTGCTAACGGTGGTGTTTGCTTTTGAAAAATTCAGATCTTACATCGTGAGCTCGAAAGTCATTGTTTACACTGATCACGTGGCCATCAAGTATCTTTTGGCTAAGAAGGATGCTAAACCAAGATTGATTCATTGGATCCTTCTTCTCCAAGAGTTCGATGTTGAAATTCATGACAAAAAGGGGGTGGAAAATGTTGTGGCTGATCATTTGTCTAGGATGAACCATGGACAAGACGACAAAGAGCCCATAGAGGATAAGATGAGAGATGATCACCTCTACCGAATATTCGACAAGGTTACTTGGATGATCGATATCATTCGAGCAATTCGGAGAATGCCTCTTGATCACTTAGATAAAAACACTCAAAGGAGGATAGTCTCCGAAAGCTGGAAATATTTTTGAGATTCACCCTACCTCTTCAAACTTGGGAATGATGGAGTTATGAGAAGATGTGTACCAAGAGAAGAGAGGCAAGAGATTTTGAGAAAGTGCCACTCGGCGGAGTACGGTGTGGACACTATAGCCACTTTCGGACCCAAGCAAAAGTGTGGTCCAGCGGATTCTTTTGGCCGGAGATGCATGAAGATACTAAAAGATATGTTGCATCATGCCCCGAATGCCAAAGAACCGGAAACATTTCTCAAAGGAATGCCATGCCCTTAAATTACAACCTACAAATCGATCTATTCGATGTTTGGGGAATTGACTTCATGGGACCCTTCAAAAACTCACATGGATTTGAGCACATCCTAGTCATGGTTGATTATGTGTCCAAGTGGGTAGAGGCCATGCCATGTCATAAAGCTTCCACGGAAGAATCCATTGCAATGATCAAGAGTGTGATCTTCCCTCGCTTCGGTACTCCGAGAATTTTGATAAGCGATGGAGGAACTCACTTCACTGGGAAGAACTTTAAGAAGTGCTTGTCCAAGTTAGGGATTGAACATAGGGTCTCTACGGCTTATCATCCACAAACCAACGGACAAGCTGAATCATCGAATAGGCAACTAAAGAGCATCCTTAACAAAACTATAGAGAAGGGTGGCAAGGATTGGTCAAAGAAGTGGGATGGAGCCTTGTGGGCATATCGAACGGAGTTCAAGACACCGATAGGTATGACCCCTTATCAATTTGTTTATGGCAAGGCTTGTCACCTTCCGGTTGAGTTAGAACACAAAGCCTATTGGGCAATTAAAGAGATGAACCTCGATCTAGACACCGCAGTGGTAAAACGGAGAATCCAAATAAGCGAGCTAGAGGAGATGAGGTTGAAAGCTTATGAAAACGCAAGCATATACAAAGAGAGAATCAAAAGGTGGTATGACAAAAGATTGAAGAAGAAGAAGTTTAAAGAAGGAGATAAGGTCCTCCTCTATAATTCGAGATTCAAAACTTTCAGAAAGGGGAAATTGCAAAGCAAGTGGGATGGACCTTACATTGTTCATTCGGTGCTCTCCAATGGAGCGGTTACCATCATGGATATGAAAGGTGATCAATTCATGGTGAATGGTCAACGGCTTAAGGTTTCTTATGAACCCGACGTTGTGCCCCTTCACCATTTTGATATTTTCATCATGGAGGACGAGCCCGAACGTCAAGCCTAGGACGTAAAACAAGGTGAGCATTTTGTAAATAGCTCTTCTTTTATTTTTCTAGAGTTTCTCACGAAGTTTTACCAGGCCAACTTTTTCACATGGGCTAGCAATTAAAAAATAGTGGGGCACGCGAAAAACCGGACCGAACCGGCCCGCGAAACAGGGCAGGCCGGCCGGCCCGGTCCGATCGGCCCAGGGGGCCTGGGTGGTGGTTCGCCCCCGGTTTTCTCTGGGACGCGCGTCTTCGACTTCCTTGTTTGGTCAGAGAATTTTAGGGAAGTCAAGAAAAGGAAAAGATGGGTTATAGGGCATTCCTTCCCGGACTATTTAAAGGGACGAGATGGGAGCTCGGGAATCCATCCCAATTCACATCCTTTTGCACCCAAGCAGCAGCCATGACGTCCCCAAGGAGCGTGGAGATCAAGCTAGGCGCTGAGAAGCCATTGAAGCCCGAGGAGGCGAAGCGATGCGAGCTCAAGCCATCAATGGAGATCAAGAGGACCGCCAGCATCCGTTGCGGAGGGCATGTCCCGATCGGGCAAATCGCATCTCGCCACCACGTCAAGGAGGAGAGGGTCTCTACTCTCGTCCGTAGATCGGAGCGAATCCGAGGCATGAAGAGGAAAGACTACAAGGAGGTGTCGCCCGAGCCAAAAGATTACGGGGGGAGTGACTACTCCGACGACCGCAGCCCGAGCTCGTGGGCAGCCACCGAGAGGGACGACAACAACCTCTTCTATTGGGAAGAGGTGCCTAAAGAGAAGACTCTTGAAGGTCCTAACGGTGGCGGGGATCCCAACGATGGCGGCGACGGCGACAACGGCGACGACCCTGGCGATGTCGACCCTTTCAGGATGCATCCGTTATGTTGTGCGGCTTGCCGTCACTCCATCTCAGATCTCTTCGCATCGGTCGAGGAGTGTTTCCAAGCTATGGAGGCGATGAGGCAACGTATGGAGGACTTGGAGCGAGTGGTCGAGGACGACTACAAGTTCCTCAACCGGAACGTGCGGAAGTTGTTTGGTATGGTGGGCAACATGAAGAACAAGTGGTACAAGAGCTGTGGAAAGTTCCACTAGGAAGTAGGTTTTCCCCCCTTAGGTTTTTTGTAAGATACGATGAGGACGTCCTATGGTTTTAGCGTGGGGGAGAGCTAGCTAGCTAGATCCTTTTGCTTTAGTAAATTTAGTTCGGTTTGGTTTAGATTTTGCGAGAGTTTGAGAGTATTAAAGTTTTAGGTGTGCTTTTTAATTTTTCAAAGTTTAAAGTGTCTTAAATTTAGTGTTCGAGTCAAGAAAATCAAATAAAAAATGTCTTTTAAATTTTTGTCTCTTGCAATGCTTTCTTTCTTTACTTGTATGTTTGTCTTTAATTTTTGATATATAAACATAAGCGATTGGTTTGAAACGTTTACCGTGGTGCTTAGTGGAGTTTTTACCTTTAAAAGTACCCGCACCATACTTTGATCTAGAACTTCGTTTTGGTTGTGCTAAGTTTGATGCCAATGTTGGAGGAATTTAATTCTAAAAATTATATGAAAAACCCTTGTGATCAAGGTTAGCAAACTCTCTTTTTCCAAGTTGAGAGACATAGAAAAATCCTATACAAAGCCAATTCAATATTCGCTCCACCATAAGTGCGGTTTGCATAATGAGTTGGGCTAGGATCCTTCTCTCGTGGAAGTTTTAATTTCAAGCAATGATCATGTCCTTGTGTTTATCTTTTATTGCTAGCCTCATCATGTATTCGATAACGAGACTCTCACATGTTCCGTACATCGCCGAATTCCATACCCAAACCATAATATCTCTTTTGTACATCGTATTCCTTGAACACAACCTATGTTCGAAGTTTCATCTCGTCTCTACCATGGTTTTTATTTTAAATTCAGATTGTGTTTATGCAAGAAGAGATGAGTAAAGATCTTTGAAAGAGAGGTAAGAGAGAGAGAAGTAAAGAAAAAAATAAAAAATATATGTGTATGGAAAAGAAAAAGAAAAAGAAAAGAAAAAGAAAGAAAGAAAGAAAGAGGAAAGGCAAGAAAGATATGAAGAGGGATGAATCAAGTGAAGGTTAACTAAAGTGTAAGGAAGGATGCCGCGTTGTTGTTGAGAGACGAAACTTCCATTCTTTTTCCAACCATGTGCAATCCGACAACGAGGACGTCATTGGTGCCTCGTAGTCTTATTTTCTTTTGCCCTTGCACATGTCCACCATTCTATATCTTCTTATCCTTGACATCCCCACATTATGGTTTAATTCTCATTATCATTGGCTTTGAAAGGTAAACAACCACTAGAGGAAGTTCTTAGCTTGACAATACTCGTGTTAATTGCACTAGCCATACCTATAGCTCCACTATACATAATATATGAGAGACTTATGGGAGGTGAGAGTTTATGAATTGTTTAGGATAGCCACTTCATATGAGCGACATGTGAGAACTTGGAGAAAGGTTTTTGTCTAATACTTGTTGCAGGAATTTTATTTTTGAAAAATCATGAAAACACTCCAATGGAAGCAAAGAAATAAGAATGGCTGGAATTGAGGACCTCGAGTGAAAGGTATGAGTTGTGGGGTAAATCTCGATTTGGTAAAAATTCTAAACGCCCATGTTTATGTATGATGATCATTGCTTTATGTTTATTATATTAAAGATAAAAGATTGACTAACTTGTGAAGGAAGAATTAGCGGAGCACATTTTCAACACCTTGGACAAAAGTTCTTTTACGAGTACTTGCTCGAGGACGAGCAAGATCTAAGCATGGGGGAGATGTTGACGGTGTATTTTGGTACACCAAACATGTTCATTACACTTTGGTTTGGACTTGATTATGAAACTAACCGGCCACTAGGCACACTAATGATATAACAAGTTCATCCTTGTATGTGCATTTAGAAGTGTTATGTTTTTGCAGGAAAACATGGACATAAAGGACGGAGTCACAACAAGTTCAAAGGAGCAATTGAGGAGTCCCGTTCGTGTTTGAGAGCATGATGAAATCACTCCCAAAGGTGGCAAGGACCGAAGTGTTACAAAGGAACATCCCTGAGGATTGAAGCGTAAAAGACCGAACTTCATGCGAGGAGACCCTCCATCTTGGACGCGAGGATGACATCGTCAAAATGGTGCAATTGGAGGGGGCAAAGTGCAAAATGTCAAGAGGACCCACGTGTGCAAAGGGAAGACTGAACCGGGCCCGGATGGACCTGGGCCGGTCGGCCCAGGCCGGCCGGCCTGGCCCATTCCTGAGGCGGTTCGGCCCCCCATTTCTTGAGCGTGAAGTTGATGCAACCCTAAGTACGTGGAGGCGCCGCCATTCGCAGGGAGAGAGCCATTCGCCCGAGAGGCCGTCCACAAGCTAGAGAGGGAGAAGAGGAGGGAGATCATTCGCGAGAAGGATCGCTTTACTTGAAGGAAGCAACCACTAGTGGTGGAGGACGTCGAGGCCCTGCCAAGACACCCCCGGAGGAGAAGGAAGACTTCGTCGGAAGCGTCACCATGATCAACGGTGCTATGCCAAGCACCTTGATGGGGTAATCTTCTCATTTGTCCATGGGTTATAAACGATCTGGAGATGTAAACACTACTTTGTTTGGTTTTCAATCTATCATCTAGTGTTGAAGATGCTTTCTTGTTTAAGGTTAGCTACCATGCCATGTTGGGAGTATAGATCTCACTTCTCCATTAGAGCCCTTCAATACGCTGTGATCATCATAGGTCTAGTCACGAATACCTCCGCGTAGTGACAGCACGGGGGGAGGGAATGGGCGAAACCGTGGTCACAACCCTCGGTAGATTAGATCGGTTTTCATATCTTAAGCGGTTGCATGTTCAAGTATCGTAGACCCTTGGGCAAGTGTCTTTTACATATCTTGTGAGTTTAATCATTCTCTCTAGTGTAGCGTAGTTGTTCTCTAGTTTAACCATAAATTAGGGTTTGGATAGGTTAGTTCGTAGTGTTAGATCAAACACTTGTAATACCCTTGCTCCGCGGATTGATAAGAACCTAGGGAATCCCCGTAGTGAAAAAGGTGTAGGTCCGTACACTTGCGGATCGTAGGTGGATACGTGTTTTATCCGTCAACACAAACCAAAGCCGCGAGCCAAAGCGCCCTTTTCTCTGTCGCCCTATGGATCACAAAGCCGGTTAAGGTGGAGTGATCCGTAACCAAGCTTTGATACCAATTGAAGGACCGGATTGGCGACCAGAGAGGGGGGGAGTGAATGGGTGAGGACCGGAGCGTCCGAGGACCGGTGGATGGTCGCTCCCTAGTGTGATGAGTGATTGACAACGTGGTGTGGACTGACTCCTGGCCGAGTATTGCAGGTGCAGGTTGCGACTTGACTCGTGTTGGTGCAGGTGAAGAGCCGGCGCGAAAGGTCTATGCCTTGCGGGGCCTCCGAGGAGTGGAGAGACAAGTAGGCTCGGCTCGAGGGACCCGATGGCCAGCGGGGTCAAGTGCGGGCCGCATGGTGGCAAGAAAAGCAAGACGAAGTCGTAGACAGGAGCCGGTGCAGGGTAGCGGCTCACGACCGGAGTCTGCACGCGGGGTTTGCGACGGTTCACCACAAAACCGTCGGGTTACTTGGTTGAGCCACAAAACAAAGACCGGAGGCTCGGCGGGCGGAGACGGGATCCGGGCACACCGAGAAGCTTCGATGCCGGCGGGCACGTGGCGGGATCGCAGGGCTTGCGTCAGGAGGACGCGGGCTGCGGTGAACGCGTGGCTGTGCGATGAAGAGGAGTACTACATGACCTATTTGCCCCTGAGGGGATTGTATCTTAAGTTTAAGTGCTAGGGGTAGCTTGGTCATTTGCCCAACCCAGAGGGACTCATATATATACCTCTAGGGTTTTCTGGTCAAACCATCCATCCAGACTGCTTCTCATTTCCTTGCTCCATAGGCGTAGATTTTCTTCACCGCTTTGTTGAGAATTTGACCTTCGAGTGTATGGAAGCATTCATGGTTGCGTTGATTTCCTTCTTGTAGCTCGTGTGATTTTCGTGTCTTTTTCGGGCTATTTTCGTTGGATTTTCGTGCGCACCTTGTTCCTTCGATTCTGAGGTGTTTGGGTTCGGATTTGTTGGTGGGGATCATGGATAGATGTCTTGTGCATCTTTGTGTTTGATCTTGACCCCCCAATCTCCGGATTTGGCCTCTGATTGAAGGATTTCGGTTGGAACCCTAGTTTCTTGGTAGAGCTCGGTTGCGATTCGATTCTTGGCGATTTAGTTTGTTTGAGGTCTCAAGTTTTGGGGCATAGCATCTCCTAGGGACGCTTCACATCTCCCCCAAATCTTACCTCAAGAGCTCAAGCCGTTTGGGAGATCCATAGACGGATAGGTGCTTTGGTGCTTGCGTTTTCAAGTTCGGGCTGCTCTGTCCGCGTGTGGCGGACAGTCCGCCAGGTGCTCGCGGACGGTCCGCGAGGAGCCGGCTGACCAGGTGTTCGTCGTGTTCTTCGCGAGTTCTTGCGTCGCTTCTTTTTGATCTGTTTGGTCCGGTGGTTTTGGTTGCCCGAGGTTTAGCGGACAGTCCGCTAGGAGGGTGCGGACGGTCCACCCGGCACGGACAGTCCGCGGGTAGAGGACGGACGGTCTGTTTTTAGCGGTGCAGTACTGGAGGTTCGGGAGGCTATTTCGGATGGTACGCAGTGAACCCGCGGACAGTCCGCCAGGCCCCCGCGGACAGTCCGCCTGGTCCATGCGGACGGTCGGACCCAGGCATCGCAGATTGCCTAAGTCCTTTGCTTCTTGAGTTGCGCTTCCGTGTTGCTTTGAGTTTGGGTATGTTCCTAGGGTTGATAGGTCTGTTATGACTACGTGACCTTGGCAAACTCGTGTGGGAATCCTTGGTTGTGAATTTGTGGCATAGGCCGAGTTCATCCTTCGGGAAGAATTTTTATCGGCTCCCATTCACTCCCCCCCCTCTCTGGTCACCTAATCGGTCCTTCAATTGGTATCAGAGCCGGTTACGGATCTTCGTGATTCTAATCAGTCTAAGATCCAAAGACGGCGTACCAGGAATGGGGTTCGGGTCCTCCACACTTTGATGGTAAGAACTACCAGATGTGGCAAAGGCGGATGGCTGCTTTCCTCCGCGGCAAGGGTCAGATCCTTTGGGATATCACGGTGAACACAGCTTATGTTCATCCTGTGAACTTCCTTGCTCCAGGATCGAGGGACATGTTCGACGCCAACAACAAGGCGGTCGACTACCTGTACCGTGCTCTGTGTCAATCCGAATTCGATTGGGTTCAGACAGAGGACTTGGCGCGCAGGATTTGGAAGCAGCTGAAGAATGCTCATGCCAGGAACGCTCAGGTTCAGGCTCGGCTATTTCCAACCTACCGGAGAGAGTATGAGAACTTCACTCATCTCCCCGGTGAGTCCATAGATGCCATGTTCCAGCGGTTCACGGTGATTGTGAACAACATGAGGGCTAATGTGGCCGTGCTCCCGTAGGATGATCATGACAGGGCTATCAAGCTCCTGCACTCTCTGGATCATACCGTGTGGAGTGAGAAGGTCGAGGCCATTCTTGAGTCGGAGAAGTATGAGACCCTCACGGTGGACGAGCTGTTTTCCAAGCTCAAGTCGTCCGAGGTGGACCGTGGGGTGCGTGCAAAGATCGAGAACCCGACTGACCCTCATAGTCTGGCTCTCGTGTCTGGATCAAGGACTAACGCTAACATGTCTTCGAGACAGTTCTCTTTGTCTTTTCTTATGTCCATGCCAGATGAGGAGTTTGACGTGCTTGGCGAGGAGGATCTCATGTTGCTGAGCAGGCGGTTTGAGCGCATGTACACGAACCGGAAGAACGCTCGGAGGAGCTCGGGCATGTGCTACCGGTGCGGGAAGCACGGGAACTTTATCGCTGAGTGCCCGGAAGCCATGGAGGTGAAGCCCGAGCACAAGCACCGTCCGAGGACCGACCACAAGCACCGCTCAAGGGACGACCACAAGGGCAAGAACAAGTCCGAGCGGAGGCCGAGGAGGAGTGGTGGTCACAAGAAGAAGGAGCGAGCGATGGTTGCCGGAGCAAGCGACATCGACTCGAGCTCTTGCTACTCTTCATCGAGCTCAAGTGATGAAGATGAGAACCGGCACAAGGGCAAGTGGTCAAGTAAGAACATCAACGGTTTGTGCTTCACCGCCCAAGGCTTTTGCGGCATGGCACATAGCTCCGCAAGCAAGAAGAGCAACAAGGATAACTCGGGCTCCAACTCCGAGGAAGAGGTAAACAATGATCCATCCTTCTTGATAGCGGAGAATGCTAGGTTGAATGACTTGCTTGACAACCGTGATGATGTGCTTAGAAAGACCAACAAGGAGAAGAGGGAGTACAGGTCTTTGCTTGGAGAGGCTACGGAGAAGGTGGTTGAGCTAGAGTCTTTGCTTGTTGATGCTAGGGCTCAAATAGATTCTCTTAAGTCTGCTCCTATTGTGACCAATGAAGCTGAATGCACTGGTTGTTCCACTTTTCTTGGTGAATTGACTGTGCTTAGGGAGAAGTATGCCTCCAAGGTTGAGGAACTAGATGTGCTTAGGGTTGAGCTAGATGAGATGAAATCTAGGCCCTCTTTGCTTGGTGCTTGCACTTCTTGTCCTGTTTTGCATGAGAAGCTAGATGTTTCGCTTGTTTATGCTAGATCACTAGAGGCTCAGCTGAAAGCTCCTATTCCTACATCATGCTCTACTTGTGAAATAAATGTTGTGAAGAATATGGAGCTTGCACACTATGTTGATCGTTTGTAGGAAAGATGATGGGTTGGTTGTCTGGTCATGAGCCTCAGCTCCAGATGATGATTGAGGCATACAAGCGCTATGATGGGCAAGCGCTTGGGGTAGACAAGGTTGGTGAGGGAAGTGGTGAGGATGAGGGAAATATTGGAGATATCCCAGAGCCACCAAAAACCCACCATAAAAATGCCTATGCTCCTAAGCCAAACCCACTTAGGAACCGACTAGACACAACCCCAGCTCCACCCGTGTTTCCTCCACAAACAGACAACTTCCAGAAACCCATCAAGTTCAAGAGTGACTTGGGGAATGAGTTCTTTGGGAAGAAGGGAGAGAAACTGAGTGAGGAGAAGCCACAGCCCAAAGAGAGCCCAAAACCAAAACCAAAACCCTTCCATTGTGAGCATTGTGGGAGGAATGGGCACCTAGCAGAGTTTTGCTTCAAGAGGAAGCGTGAGGGGAGGTTGGCTAGGGAGATGGCCAACAAGGACAGGTACCGCCCTTCTCGTGGTGTGCCTGAGCCTAGGTTGGTGCCAAGGGGCGAGGGTATGGTGCGTACCATTTACCCTCGAGAGAGGCGTGTGTTTGTGCCTCGAGGTGAGCCACCACATAGAGAAGGTGGTAGGCGTGTTGGGTTTGGGCGTGGTGAGTTTGCTGGACGTTCCTTCGCTCGTGGCCAATACGAGTATGGGGGGAACGATCGCAGTTTTAGGTCCCAGAGGAGCTACGGGCCACGGTCTCCACCTCGTGGTGCGTGTAGTCCTCCAAGGGGACGTGTGGGTGTTCCACCTAGAGGAGATAGGATGGATTTTGCTAACCCCACTTTTGAGCAAATGGCACGGCACTGGTTTGATTCATTTTTTACTAACCCCAGTGTTGAGTCGTTTGCTCACTCTCGCTCTCGTTTTTTATTTGCAGGTGGGAGGCTTAGAGGCCTTTTGGTTGATCGACTCCGGTTGCTCTCGACACATGACCGGAGATCGAAGGTGGTTCTCCAGCCTCACCCCGGTGATGACCAAAGAGTACATCACTTTTGGGGACAATGGGAAAGGTAGAGTGCTTTCAGTGGGCACGGTGAAGGTGAGCGAGTCTGTGACTCTTAGGCGTGTTTCTCTTGTCAAGCTTTGGGGTACAATCTTCTTTCGGTTTCCCAGCTTCTCGATGAGGGTTTTGAGGTCCGTTTCAAAATGGGTGCTTCGCGTGTCTTGGATTCTCGAGGTGATCTTGTGTGCACGATCATCCCCGAGGGTCAGATTTTCAGAGCCGATTTTTCTCAGTGTGTTGGCTCTTCTCGTTGCTTGGTTGCTGGCGTTTCGACGGAGCTTTGGAAATGGCATAGGAGACTAGGTCACTTGAGTTTTCACTTGTTGTCACACTTGAGTGGGCTAGGATTAGTCCGAGGATTGCCTAAGTTGAAATACCAAAAGGACTTGGTATGTGCTCCGTGTAGGCATGGTAAGATGGTTGCCGCCTCTCACCCGCCTCTGACATCCGTTATGACAGAGAGGCCATGCGAGCTGTTCCATATGGACTTGGTTGGTCCAGCTCGTGTGTGCTCGGTGGGTGGGAAATGGTATGTCCTAGTGATAGTGGACGACTATTCTCGCTATGCTTGGGTCTTCTTTTTGGCTGACAAGGGGGAGACGTTTGGTTTTGTGAGGGATCTAATCTTGAGGTTGAAGAATGAGAGGAATGGAGATGCCATTCGAGCTATCCGTAGCGACAATGGCTCTGAATTTAAAAACTCTCGTTTCGAAACCTTTTGTCGTGATTTGGGTCTCGAACATCAATTCTCTTCTCCCTATGTGGCTTGTCAAAATGGTGTGGTTGAGAGGAAAAATCGTTCCCTTTGTGAGATGGCTCGGACGATGCTCGACGAGCATAGGACTCTGAGGAGATATTGGGCTGAGGCGGTGAATACCGCATGCCATGTTGGGAATCAGATTTTTCTTTGGGCCTTCTTGAACAAGACGTGCTATGAGCTCATGCACGGGCGAGCACCGAGAGTGAGCCATTTCAGGGCTTTTGGTTGTCGGTGTTTTATTCTCAAGAAGGGCAGTCTGGACAAGTTTGAGTCGAGGTCTTCCGATGGGATCTTTTTGGGCTATGCTAGTCATTCTCGAGCATTCCGTGTGCTTAATCTTGATACTAATCTAGTCATGGAAACTTGCGAGGTTACCTTCGACGAGACCCAGCCATGCAGTTCGTCTGTTTTTGAGTGTGCAGGTGACGACGAGATTGGCAAGATCTTTGAGGATGAGGAGGATGATGCTGGAGAGGATGATGGTGATGATGAAGCTCCAGCCGAGCGTGTACCCTCTACTTCCACTACGATGACTACGGTGCAGGATGGCCCAGCCCCTACACCGACTACGATCCAGCAAGATCAAGTGGAAGCTACAGCTGAAGGGGAGGTTGTCTCCAGGCGAGAGGCACCAAGGCGCGTTCAAGTTGATCATCCTCCCTCAAGAATCATCGGCGACATTAATGAACGTACGACACGGTCAAGGTCCAGGAATGTTTCTCACTTTGCTCATTCGGCTTTTGTTGCTACCTTTGAGCCGAAAGACATTGGACACGCTCTCTCTGATCCTAATTGGGTGAACGCAATGCGTGAGGAGTTAGAGAACTTTGAGAGAAACCAAGTGTGGGAGTTAGTAGAGCCACCACCACATTGCAAACGTATAGGGACAAAATGGGTGTGGAAGAACAAAGAAGGTGAGAATGGTGAGGTGGTGAGAATCAAATCGAGGTTGGTTGCTCAGGGGTATAGTCAGAAGGAGGGGATAGACTATGAGGAGATATTTGCTCCTGTAGCCTGTTTGGAGGCAATTAGGATCCTTCTAGCCTTTTCCGTGGCTAAAGGGTTCAAGTTGTACCAAACGAATGCGAAGAGTGCCTTCTTGAATGGGTTTTTAGAAGAAGAGGTTTATGTGAAGCAACCACCGGGCTTTGAGAGTGCTGAGTTTCCTCACCGGGTGTATAGGTTGAGGAAGGCGTTGTATGGGCTGAAACAAGCTCCCCGTGCTTGGTATGGCCGTTTGAGGGGGTTCTTGTTCAGCAAGGGGTTTGAGATGGGCAAGGTTGATAAGACTCTTTTTCTCCTCAGGCAGGGCGATGATATCCTAATTGTTCAGGTGTACGTGGATGATATTGTCTTTGGCGGCTCGTCTCACTCTTTGGTTGCGAGGTTTGCAGAGGACATGATCAAAGAATTCGAGATGTCCATGATGGGAGAAGTGCAGTTCTTTCTCGGGCTTCAGATCAAGCAGGCGAAGGAGGGAACCTTTGTGCATCAAGCCAAGTACACGAAGGACATCCTCAAGAAGTTCAAGATGGACGACTCGAAGCCCCTGTCGACACCGATGAGTAAGAATACAGCGTTGGATGCGGACGAGGACGGAGAGCCCGTGGACCAGAAGGAGTACCGGAGCATGATCAGCTCCCTCTTGTACTTGACGGCGACGAGGCCGGACATCCAGTTTTCTGTGTGTCTGTGCGCTCGTTTTCAGGCGTCGCCGAGGACTTCACATCGGCAGGCCGTCAAGCGGATCTTCAGGTATCTTCGATACACTCCTGAGCTCGGTCTTTGGTACTCGGCGTCCTCTTCTCTTTCGCTTCTTGGGTTTTCGGATGCCGACTTTGGGGGGTGTCGAGTTGATAGGAAGTCGACTTCGGGGACATGTCAGTTTTTGGGTTCCTCGCTTGTTTCTTGGTCTTCTCGCAAACAATCTAGTGTAGCTCAGTCTACCACAGAAGCCGAGTATGTTGCTGCAGCTAGTTGTTGCTCATAGCTGCTTTGGATCACATACACGCTGAGTGACTTTGGTGAGGAGTGTTCCCATGTACCTCTCATGTGTGACAGCACGAGTGCTATTAGTGTTGCCAAAAACCCCGTGCTCCACTCCAGAACCAAACATATATAGGTGAGGTACCACTTCCTGAGAGACAATGTTGAGAAGTGAAACATGGACCTCATCCATGTGCCAACCGAAAAGCAGCTTGCCGATATCCTAACCAAGCCTTTAGACCAAGCTACATTTGCCCGTTTGCGAGGGGAGCTTGGTGTTGTTTTTCCCTTTTGAGCTTTGGTTGGGGGTTTGATGTACATACTCATGTTGCATTTTCATTTATGTATCATATCATGCTTGCATCTTTGTATCATAGACTGCATATGTATCATATGAGATGTGCTTCTCCTATATACTTGGATCACCATGATGTGCTAGATATGAGATGGTGACTTTGCTAGTGATGCTCATATGATGGATAGCGATGCTCTTGATAGCTTTGGGATATATATGCTTGTGATTGGCTTTCTTTTGTAAAAATGCTATATATGATCCTCTCTTATGAGTTGAATGCCTTTCATGCTAAATTTGTGCACTTATGGCTATAGCTTGCTTAATTTGTGCTTGGAACCATGTTCTATTCATATGGGGTCAAAGACCCATCTATCATCATGGATGTTTAGCCTACATGCTACCTTGTGGAGAAGCCTAAGCTTCTTTTTGCCGCAAAGGCACTTCATGTACCATGCTTAATTTGTAAATATGAAATGTATGCTTGTGCTTGAAATTGGTATATGAAATGCTTGTGCTTGAAATTGGTATATGAATTGCTTGTGCTTAAAAAATATGCTTCCATGTCATGTATGCTTTAAATTTCTTATTTTGGGTGCTGAACCGTTGCATGATGTTCACCGTTGAGAAGTCTCACATTTAGAAGTGAACACATGGCTTGGTGGCTTTGACATGACATGAGATAGCTTGTAGGTGTTTGTGATGAGAATTTGTAACCTTGCATGAAGTTTGTGAGTTATATGTTGTTTGTGCTCATTTTGATCATGTTTAGGTCCTATGCTCATGAGAGGGAAGTTTTTGTGAAAAATTGCTTTATTTTGATCATGGCTATGTCACATGCTTGTATGTCCCTATCTATCTCGTTGGCGATGCTTGTGCTAAATTTGTGGCAATCTAGCTTGTCTATGTCTCTTTTTAGCATGTTGTAGTGCTCTTTGCCTATTTGAGAAGCACATGCTTGCATTTGTAGACTTGATTCATGCATTACCAACAAGGGGGAGAGATAGTACCCAATTCTTGTTTTGGGGAGAAATGCATTTGTTCAGGGGGAGCTTGCATTTATATGCATTTGGGAGCTCTTTTTCGCCTGAATTTTAGTTGTGCTCTTTTGCCGATGGTGTCGAGCCCTTTTGCCTCACCTTGAGGAGTCGGCAATTTTGGAGCATTTTATCTCGGTTGTGTTGAGCTGTTGCCCTTGCCTTAGGGGGCCGAGATTTTTCTCTCTCAAGTGATCTCTTCTTGGCTTTGTTTGGCTTTTGATCGCTTGTTTGAGTTTTTCTGTCTTATCTTTTTTTTTCTCTTTTCTCTGAATTGGTTACTATGTGTGTGTTGTCAATGCACTCATCAAGGGGGAGATTGAGGACCGGAGCGTCTGAGGACCGGTGGATGGTCGCTCCCTGGTGTGATGAGTAATTGACAACGTGGTGTGGACTGACTCTTGGCCGAGTATTGCAAGTGCAGGTTGCGACTTGACTCGTGTTGGTGCAGGTGAAGAGCGGGCGTGAAAGGTCTATGCCTTGTGGGGCCTCCGAGGAGTGGAGAGACAAGTAGGCTCAGCTCGAGGGACCCGGTGGCCAGCGGGGTCAAGTGCGGGCCGCATGGTGGCAAGAAAAGCAAGATGAAGTCGTGGACAGGAGCCGGTGCAGGGTAGCGGCTCACGACCGGAGTCTGCACGCGGGGTTTGCGACGGTTCACCACAAAACCGTCGGGTTACTTGGTTGAGCCACAAAACCAAGACCGGAGGCTCGGCGGGCGGAGACGGATCCGGGCGCGTCGAGAAGCTTCGATGCCGGCGGGCACGTGGCGGGATCGCAGGGCTTGCGTCGGGAGGACGCAGACTGCGGCGAAGGCGTGGCCGTGCGATGAAGAGGAGTACTACATGACCTATTTGCCCCTGAGGGGATTGTATCTTAAGTTTAAGTGCTAGGGGTAGCTTGGTCATTTGCCCAACCCAGAGGGACTCATATATATAGTTCTAGGGTTTTCTGGGCAAACTATCCATCTAGACTGCTTCTCATTTCCTTGCTCCATAGGCGTAGATTCTCTTCACCGCTTTGTAGAGAATCTGACCTCCGAGTGTATGGAAGCATTCATGGTTGCGTTGATTTCCTTCTTGTAGCTCGAGTGATTTTCGTGTCTTTTTCGGGCTATTTTCGTTGGATTTTCGTGCGCGCCTTGTTCCTTCGATTCTGAGGTGTTTGGGTTCGGATTGTTTGGTGGGATCATGGATAGATGTCTTGTGCATCTTTGTGCTTGATCTTGACCCCCCCAATCTCCGGATTTGGCCTCCGATTGAAGGATTTCGGTTGGAACCCTAGCTTTTTGGTAGAGCTCGGTTGCGATTCGATTCCCGGCGATTTAGTTCGTTTGAGGTCTCAAGTTTTGGGGCATAGCATCTCCTAGGGACGCTTCACATCTCCCCCAAATCTTACCTCAAGAGCTCAAGCTGTTTGGGAGATCCATGGACGGATAGGTGCTTTGGTGCTTGCGTTTTCGAGTTCGGGCAGCTCTGTCCGCGTGTGGCGGACAGTCCGCGAGGAGCTGGTTGACCAGGTGTTCGTCGTGTTCTTCGCGAGTTCTTGCGTCGCTTCTTTTCTATCCGTTTGGTCCGGTGGTTTTGGTTGCCTGAGGTTTGGCGGACAGTCCGCTAGGAGGGTGCGGACGGTCCACCCGGCGCGGACAGTCCGCGGGTAGAGGACGGACGGTCCGTTTTTAGCAGTGCAGTACTGGAGGTTCGAGAGGCTATTTCGGACGGTCTGCTGTGAACCCGCGGACAGTCCGCTAGGCCCCCGCGGACAGTCCGCCTGGTCCATGCGGACGGTCCGCCCCAGGCACTGCAGATTGCCTAAGTCCTTTGCTTCTTGAGTTGCGCTTCCGTGTTGCTTTGAGTTTGGGTTTGTTCCTAGGGTTGGTAGGTCCGTTGTGACTACGTGACCTTGGCAAACTCGTGTGGGAATCCTTGGTTGTGAATTTGGGGCATAGGTCGAGTTCATCCTTCGGGAAGAATTTTTATCGGCTCCAATTCACTCCCCCCCTCTCTGGTCACCTAATCGGTCCTTCAATGGGAGCCGATAAAAATTCACCTCAAAAATATGAACTAGACTATGCCCCAAAATCAACTCCAAATCCGATCACACACGATGGAGATGTAATCGCCAAGGTCACGTAGTCACAACGGACCTACCAACCCTATGAGTGATCCTTGGTTCAACTAGCGGAAGCACAAATCAAAGAACCAAAGAACTTAACCAAAGCTGCGAGCCAGAGGCGGACTATCCGAAGGGGTGGGGCGGACTGTCCGCGAGGAGGGGGCGGACTATCCGTGAGGACCGACCGGACTGTCCGAAAAATCAGCTTGAACCTCCAGTAGCTCACCACGAAAAACGTACCGTCTGACGGTTCACTTCGGGCCGTCCGACGCCCACGGACCGTCCATGACACACTTGCGGACTGCCCGACAAACCCCTTGCAACAAGAACCCAAGACCCAAGCGGATCGAACCACGAGCTCGGAAAAACAAGCGACGAACTCGATGAACTGGGCGCCTCGCGGACGGTCTGCGGGGACCTCGCGGACGGTCCGCCGGTGCGAATCAGCACAGAAAACAGCCTCTAGGGAAGAAGGGAAAAATCCAAAACTTGATCAAACGACCTCCAAAAATCACGAAATTTTAACCATGGCTCCACAACACAAGGAAGCTTTTCCCAAAAGATCTCCCCAAAAAGATCAAACCAACACCACCAGAAAAAGATTTAGACTATGAACCCTAGAGAGGGAGTTTTTTCCACAAAATCACCGATCTCCCGATTCACCCAATAGATTGAAGCCAAACTTAGGGGGAAGTAGATTTGCCTCAAGAAGAAGCTATCCCTAAAGAGAGAAGGCCTCAAACCCACTCAATCTCGTGGAATCAAGGAATTCGTGATGAACACCAAGAACTAGAGGTAGAGAGAAGGAACTTTAAATCCGAGCCGATTCGTGGGGTTTGTGGGTGAAAGATCAATAGGAGAATGGTCACACAAGACCTATGAGTGATCCCCACAAAGAAATCCTCACCAAAACGCACTCAAATCCGACGAACGAAAAATCCTCCAAAAGTACCTCTGAAAATCGCAGAAAAAGAAAAACGCTGGGAGCAAAGGATTTGGCACGAGATTGAGAAGGAAGATTTCGCTATGAATATTGTGACAATCCCATCCGAGATAATTCCGTACTATCGCCTAAACCACTCCATTTGGTCATTAAGCGATAATAAAGAATCATCCCGTTGAGTGTTGCCGGGTTAAAGCCCGGTAAATCACTTGATACACACACAGAGGATCGAAACGTATACATTAAAACTCCCACGAAGGAGAGTCCAGAGTGCATTACACAACTTTGAATCCAAATTCACCCTTAGGGGTTTAATTATTACAAACCATGGTTCATGACATGATAAGTAAAGGTTCAGAGTTTTTAAAATAGCGGAAATACTACTAGGGATATGATAAGACATCACAGGAGGCCATCCGTGATGCCATCACTCAGCGTCATCCACCCATTCCAGCTCCCAACCGAGTGGAATCTCTCCAGGCCAAACAACTTCACCTGAAAGCAACAATTATAGCAAGGCTGAGTATACTAATACTCAGCAAGACTTACCCGACAAAAGTTACCTCTAGACATGTAAGGCTTTTGGCTAGTGGGTTTGTTTTGCCAAAAAGCAACTAGGATCATGGATCCTTACTTTCAATATTTTAGCTCAGATTCTGGTAAGTTTACCATTACTATAATGAGCAACTAATGCAATCAAGAATCGTACAATACAATTAATTCACGCAGAAGAATTCACATAGTTCCATCATTAAGGGATATCATGGCCAGTTGATTAAGCAGTCTCGGATAACGGTGAGAGGCAGACAATCGATTGATTAAACCCTTGCAAGGTAGACCAAAACACACGCAGCGGTGCCCCAACAGAGCTGACACCGACCAAACGGTTCCCAAAAATCCTCGGCTTGGGATAATAGCTTACAGTCCCAGGTACAAGGCTATCTGGTATGCCCCCACATAGTACATCCAGCCTCACACATGTACCCTCCTCCCGGCTGCGGGCTGGGCAGGAGAATGCTCAAGATTAGTAATAGTAAGATCTCGCACCGTCTCATTAAGGTACTAGGCTTACCGGTCCCATTCCCGACAAGTGCTTAGTACGTTCAAAAGCTTAGCCCACGAAGCCACTGGACCGGAGCCCAAATCCCATGCTCTTACCACATGAGCAATCCATTTATAAAGATCTTATGAACATAAGAACCTATTCTCGTGAGTGACGAACATCACTCGACTTTTACCGGGTCCTTAGAGCATAGCATCTAACGACCTAGCATACTAGTAGAAGAACATAGGCACCTAGAGATCATGCAACTAGAGTTTCATTCAACTCCTGAAACGTAAATGCACAAGCATAACAAAGATAGTTGCATAATTTAAATCAAACATGGGTTAATGATGAACCGGGGCTTGCCTTCGTTGGCAAGGTTGGCCTTTGGCCCTTCTGGACTTTGGTCCAGGTCTTGCTCTACAGCGACGTAGTGCACGTCCCCGTCAGCTCCTTCGTCTCCTCCTTCCGGCACGAGCGTATAGCTACCATCAGGAAGATCTATACGAGGATGCATATGCAAGATTTAATCGACGATTTTGATTTGATTAATTACAAAACAACACTTTGACAACCATGGGGTGCATGGTTGACCACATTCACCTAGATAAACATACATTCAACATACTCTTCCTATAAAGGAACAATATGCGGTGCTTTATTAACTATTATTTTTAATAGTGACTATGTACATATTTATATAAATAAATTAATTTAATTTCACAAAATAGCAAGGGGGTGGTTTTAAACTTGTTAGCATGTTTCACCTCACATACATATGATCGTTAGGTGTGTAGTGATGGTTTTCCAATTAACTTTACGATTAAGCTTACAATGGCTTCTCCATTTTTATTCAACAAAACAAATTATAAAACACCATGGGTGGTGTTCACTGAGCTCACTATCTCTAATATAAGCCACTGACCACACATGCATACTTGATTAAGCTATAAAAATAAATATACCAAAAATAACATTTCTAGCCACCACAACCAAGATAAAAGCATATAAAAATAAATAAAGCACTTTTGGATCCAAACTTTCTCTCACTGATTCTCTGGTCCAAAACAAGGCTAAGAAACCAACATATACATCTAGGGCTATTATATATCTTGAGCTATGCAATTACTTATAAAACTAAGCATAAAACAAGAATAAATATTTCTGACAGTTATAAAATCATGAGTAATTCACCGGAGGTGTACTTAGTGATAAAAAGACAATATCCAAAAGTTGGGCACCAAAATATATTTTTTTTTGGCTACAAAAATCATTTAGGTAGATTCGTCATAAATACAAGATAAATCATATTAAAAGATTTACTCAACAACTTTCTGCAAATTTTTGTGTAGAGGCTACACATGTCAGTACTCACAACATATCCAAAAATCAGCTCATGACCACATGTAGATTTTGAACTACAACGGATCTAGGGTAAACAGTTTTCAATTTTTCATGCAAAAACTATCACACAAAAGTAAGATCATGCTTTACAAAAGTTGTAGATTTACTCACAATGAAACAAACAAAATTGGTTCCATATTTTTCTGATTTTCCTTGAATTTCTACGGATTTTACAAGTCATTGGTCAAAACACACTAAAAAGGAAGAATCTAATTACAAAGCGGTCCCTGGAAAGTTTCAGAACTTCACAACTATGCCCTCGGGCTAAAAACTCTCACAACTGTGCCCCCGGTGACGGAGGCAAGCTCGCCGCCGGTGAGGTGGGGCCGGAGAGGGCCAACAAATGGCGCCGACGCGCAATTGAGCTCACCAGGCGTCGATTCGTGTGCTTCGTGAGGCCGGAGGTGTCGCCGGTAAGCGGCAGCGGCGGAGCAGTGGCGGCGCGGCCGTGGTTGCTCGAGTTCCGGCGGGGCTAGGGGTGGTGCGAGGCAATGCGTGGTCGTGGAAGCTCCAGTGGGTGCTAGAGGTGAGGTTCAGAGGGTCAGGCGGCTCGGGGAGCAAGCGGAGAGGCGAGCTCGGCGGTGGCCCCTTCAATGGCGCACGGCGGAGCACTGTGTGCTCGCGCGAGAGGAGGGACGGCGCTTAAATAGATGCTCAGGCACGAGGAGGCAGATCGTGAGTCAAGTCGTCGGGCCACGACGCGGCATGGGCACGGCATGAGCCAGGGGGGCGGCGACGTGCGGCGGACAGTGCGCCAATGGCGTAAGACGGCGCGGGCCGGCCGGCGCGTAGGGGTGTGTCGCGTGGCGCCGACCACGGGCCCACTGGCGTCATGCACAGGGAACTAGGGCGTGGTGCACGGATCGGCGGTCGCAGGCCCGCCTCGGCGTGCGCGTACGACGGTGTACGGCGGTGGAGGCGACGTGGCGCGGCGCGACGTTGCGCGCACGGCGCGTTCCGGCACCTGTTCAATATGGTTTAGGTTATTTTGACCACGATTTTCTCCCAAAATTTGAACTGAAGTGCACTAAGTGGTAATAAGCAAAGTTGGAGATCTCAGGACCCTCAACAACTTCTACAAAGGCTCTATGGCATTTTTCTCAACCAATTTTGCATGCTCTGCACGCCAAGTTGGAACTTTTCATGGCGCCGGTGAACAGGAGCTGCTAGCGTTGACCACAGCTTTACACCATTTTCCACTCCAAATTTCAAATGCCACCCAACATGAAAGTTGTGTCCCTCGAAAAATTGGATAACTTTTATATTGGGATAATTTGAAGTGTTTAGGTGTAATTCGGAGAACGCGGCAAAAGTTCTAGAAAGACTAGGAGTGTCAAAGATTTGACTAGGGTTTTAGCTAGGGTTTGACCAAGCTTTGACCAAGGGTTGACCACTAGTGATTGTTGGCTAGGTTTTCGAGGTGATGGCCCAGGTTGACCAAGGTTTGACCAAAGTTAATGTGTTTGACTGGATCATTAGCGTTAATTAACCCTAATGAAAACCTGGGGCGTCACAGCCTACCCCCCTTAAAAAGAATCTCGTCCCGAGATTTGACAACAAGATTAGAGTGATTCCTTCCAACGAGACAAAGGTTACAAAGGGAGAAAGACCTAGCTGCTTACACTTCTCGACATCGAGAATCCAGATAGGACAAAAGATACATGGTGCTCTCCTCATTGCCTCAACGCCGCTCATGAGGAAGCGGGCGATGAATGTGTACATGAAAAACTAAGAGCAGACAGATTCCGCCTGCGATGCAGAGGTACATTCCTACGAGCGTCCAGCGAAGCGACTCGAACACCTCCAAGAACTGAGCCATGGATGGCAGCGCGGGCTTGAGTTCTTCTCCTGACCTACTTCCGAGCTTCTCTTCAACGTCGTCGATGAAGACGGAGGGACAGCTTGCTCGGTGAGGAACGGAGCAGATGGGAGAGATGGGCTAGTGGTGGGTTGGCTAAAAACTAGCCGGAGGGAGAACAAAGAGCGATGGTGATATCAAGCTCAAAAGGAGGCGAGACTTGGTAATGGCGATATCGACGGAGGGCTTCCTTTTTATGGTCGCAGCGGGGCCGCAACGGTCATCCAAAACCATCCGAGGTAGGGGCCGGCAGAGCGATCCGGTGGTGGCAGCACGGGGCTCGATAATGGTCGGCCCGTGAGGTCTCGGCGACGTGATCGTGGCCGCGGAAAGAGATGGCAGAGCGACGCCACGGTGTCGTACAGTCGTGGCACTGAAAAGGATGGGGTCCAACGGTTGGAAGAACTGACAGTGATGGTGGGAATAACGAGAAGAGCTCAGGGTATCCACCCTCTAGGCTCGAGATCGCAACGAGGAGAAATTAGCAAAAATTTCTACCGATCCTTCGTTTGCTTATTTCTCGATTCCTAGGATTTGGAGGGCATGATCAACGGATCATGGATTGATAAGCGATGGAGGACTCTCATGCCTTGACTTTTAGAGAACCTTGACTGCTCAGAGAACTTTGAGATTGGATGAAAAGAGACCAAGTTGGAAGGTTCCATACTTTCACAAGATCTCAGGGAGGCATAGAGGAATAAGTTTGATCCTCGTTCGGGTAAAATTTGGAGTGGCCATTTTTACCAGGTACAAAGGTATGCCAACTCGAAACGAGCGTACATACACAATGGCATAAAGTTCGGAAGTTGTGAACAAAAATTCATAACTCAGAACCAATGACCCCAAAATTTTCCAAATTTTGGTAGCAACTCAGCAATGTTATGCGGCACATTTTTGGTATTCAAAGGTTGATCTAAAAAGGTTTAGAAGATGCTCAACTTAAACGAAGTTAAGAGTAGGTTTCCTGGAAAAAGACAGCATGACAGAGGTTCACTATTTTGGGCATAACTTGAGATCTATAGAAGCTATTAGATATGGAGCAACTTTGATATAGAACATCTAGTCTAATTATTTTTAGAACAGAGGGCAAAAATTCAAGCAAACAACCACACTGGATTTTTGGACAGCAACACATCTAGACATGAGAGGCTATATAAGAAAACATACACTAGCAAAATTTCACCTAGAGAGCACACAAAACATGTGTAGGGTTCAGTTTTAAGTTTTCATGATTTTTAACATGATGCAAGACGTCCTACGCGTCCTCGCAAGGCGATCATGCCAAAAATCGAAGTTAGTGCCGGTGGCAAGGCTTATACGCGTTTCTCCCTATAATAACTAGTCGAGAGCTACTCGATGCTCACTTAGCGACTTACGAAACGTGGTAGTGTACCTGTAGAAAAGAACCTTCCCTGCCAGCACGTCACGAAAGCGTCCACATACATTACCGTTCACTATAGAAACGGTATCCATGCATCAAGCCGCTGCATGGACAGCGTCCAACCTCGAACACCCTCCGTTTGAATGGAGTGTATCCTTGCCTCGCATATTCGTAATGCGGAACGCACACGTATGGCAAAACGTGGCGACATCACAACCCATGACATGTTCATCTTGAATAGAGCATGTCATCCTTCGTATGACTCTCATACGGAAAGCGCACGTATAAGACACGTGAGCAACCAGACGAGAAGATGGGATCCGTGGAATAGATCACTCCATCAACCCTCGCATTCCCATGATGCGGCACAGCACACGTATAAAACACGTGGCTTCATCTAGTTTGGTTGTGCAAGAAAGTAAGTCTGACATAAAGTAAAGTGGTGGAAGTTCGCAAAAATAAACCATAGATTCTTAAGCCACCTTAAAGAACCCAAAATTCCCTTCTAGGTCCTCCCGATCTAGATCATTCCTTAACGACCCAACGGATTTTCAAAATCCAAACAATCTTGGCAAGTTTTATTGTAAATCATGTGATTAGTATTAATCTAATCACTCTGGTATATACGGATGCTCTGATACCAACTGTGACAACCCCATCCGAGATAATTCCGTACTATCGCCTAAACCACTCCATTTGGTCATTAAGCGATAATTAAGAATCATCCCGTTGAGTGTTGCCGGGTCAAAGCCCGGTAAATCACTTGATACACACACAGAGGATCGAAACGTATACATTAAAACTCCCACGAAGGAGAGTCCAGAGTGCATTACACAACATTAAATCCAAATTCACCCTTAGGGGTTTAATTATTACAAACCATGGTTCATGACATGATAAGTAAAGGTTCAGAGTTTTTAAAACAGCGGAAATACTACTAGGGATACGATAAGACATCACAGGAGGCCATCCGTGATGCCATCACTCGGCGTCATCCACCCATTCCAGCTCCCAACCGGGTGGAATCTCTCCAGGCCAAACAACTTCACCTGAAAGCAACAATTATAGCAAGGCTGAGTATACTAATACTCAGCAAGACTTACCCGACAAAAGTTACCTCTAGACATGTAAGGCTTTTGGCTAGTGGGTTTGTTTTGCCAAAAAGAAACTTGGATCATGGATCCTTACTTTCAATATTTTAGCTCAGATTCTAGTAAGTTTACCATTACTATAATGAGCAACTAATGCAATCAAGAATTGTACAATACAATTAATTCACGCAGAAGAATTCACATAGTTCCATCATTAAGGGATATCATGGCCAGTTGATTAAGCAGTCTCGGATAACGGTGAGAGGCCGACAATCAATTGATTAAACCCTTGCAAGGTAGACCTAAACACATGGAGCGGTGCCCCAACAGAGCTGACACCGACCAAGTGGTTCCCAAAAATCCTCGGCTTGGGATAATAGCTTACAGTCCCGGGTACAAGGCTATCTGGTATGCCCCCACATAGTGCATCCAGCCTCACACATGTACCCTCCTCCCGGTTGCTGGCCGGGCAGGAGAATGCTCAAGATTAGTAATAGTAAGATCCCGCACCGTCTCATTAAGGTACTAGGCTTACCGGTCCCATTCCCGACAAGTGCTTAGTACGTTCAAAAGCTTAGCCCACAAAGCCACTAGACCGGAGCCCAAATCCCATGCTCTTACCACATGAGCAATCCATTTATAAAGATCTTATGAACATAAGAACCTATTCTCGCGAGTGACGAACATCACTCGACTTTTACCGGGTCCTTAGAGCATAGCATCTAACGACCTAGCATACTAGTAAAAGAACATAGGCACCTAGGGATCATGCAACTAGAGTTTCATTCAACTCCTGAAACGTAAATGCACAAGCATAACAAAGATAGTTGCATAATTTAAATCAAACATGGGTTAATGATGAACCAGGGCTTGCCTTCGTTGGCAAGGTTGGCCTTTGGCCCTTCTGGACTTTGGTCCAGGTCTTGCTCTACAGTGACGTAGTGCATGTCCCCGTCAGCTCCTACGTCTCCTCGTTCCGGCACGAGCGTATAGCTACCGTCAGGAAGATATACACGAGGATGCATATGCAAGATTTAATCGATGGTTTTGATTTGATTAATTACAAAACAACACTTTGACAACCATGGGGTGCATGGTTGACCACATTCACCTAGATAAACATACATTCAACATACTCTTCCTATAAAGGAACAATATGCGGTGCTTTATTAACTATTCTTTTTAATAGTGACTGTGTACATATTTATATAAATAAATTAATTTAATTTCACTAAATTAATTTATATGATCGTTAGGTGTGTAGTGATGGTTTTCCAATTAACTTTACTATTAAGATTACAATGGCTTCTCTATTTTTATTCAGCAAAACAAGTTATAAAACACCATGGGTGGTGTTCACTGAGCTCACTATCTCTAATATAAGCCACTGACCACACATGCATACTTGATTAAGCTATAAAAATAAATATACCAAAAATAACATTTCTAGCCACCACAACCAAGATAAAAGCATATAAAAATAAATAAAGCACTTTTGGATCCAAACTTTCTCTCACTGATTCTCTGGTCCAAAACAAGGCTAAGAAACCAACATATACATCTAGGGCTATTATATATCTTGAGCTATGCAATTACTTATAAAACTAAGCATAAAACAAGAATAAATATTTTTAACAGTTATAAAATCATGCGTAATTCACCAGAGGTGTATTTAGTCAGAAAAAGACAATAGCCAGAAGTTGGGCACAAAAATATATGTATTTTTCGCTACAAAAATCATTTAGGTAGATTCATCATAAATACAAGATAAATCATATTAAAAGATTTACCGAGCAACTTTCTGCAAATTTTTGTGTAGAGCCTACACACGTCAGTACTCACAATATATCCAAAAATCAGCTCATGAACAGATGTAGATTTTGAACAACAACAGATCTATGGTAAACAGTTTTCAATTTTTCATGCAAAAACTATCATAGAAAAGTAGGGTCATGCTTTACAAAAGTTGTAGATTTACTCACAATGAAACCAACAAAATTGGTTTCATATTTTGCTGCTTTTTCCTTGAATTTCTACTGATTTTACAATTCACTAGTCAAAACACACTAAAAAGGAAGAATCTAATTACAAAGCGGTCCCTGGAAAGTTTTAGAACTTCACAACTATGCCCACGGGCTAAAAACTCTCACAACTATGCCCCCGGCGGCGGAGGCGAGCTCGCCGCCGGTGAGGTGGGGCCGGGTAGGGGCTACAAATGGCACCAACGAGCAATTGAGCTCACCAGGCGTCCATTCGTGTGCTTGGTGAGGCCGGAGGTGTCGCCGCTGAGCGGCGGCGGCGGAGCAGTGGCGGCGCGGCCGCGGTTGCTCGAATTTCGGCGGGGCTAGGGGTGGTGCTAGGCAATACGTGGTCGTGGAAGCTCCAGTGGGTGCTAGAGGTGAGGTTCAGAGGGTCAGGCGGCTCGGGGAGCAAGCGGAGAGGCGAGCTCGGCGGTGGCCCCTTCAATGGCGCACGGCGGAGCACTGCGTGCTCGTGCGAGAGGAGGGACGGCGCTTAAATAGACGCTCGGGCACGGGGAGGCGGTTCGTGAGTCAAGTCGTCGGGCCACGACGCGGCATGGGCACGGCATGAGCCAAGGGGCGGCGACGTGCGGCGGACAGGCGCCAATGGCGTAAGGCGGCGCGGGCCGGCCGGCGCGTAGGGGTGTGCCACGTGGCAACGACCACGGGCCCACTGGCGTCACGCACAGGGAACTAGGGCACGGCGCACGGACCGGCGGTCGCAGGCCCGCCTCGGCGTGCGCGTACGGCGGCGTACGGCAGCGGAGCCGACGTGGCGTGGCGCGACGTCATGCGTGCGGCGTGTTCCGGCACCTGTTCAATACGGTTTAGGTTATTTTGACCACGATTTTCTCCCAAATTTTGAACTGAAGTGCACTAAGTGGTAATAAGCAAAGTTGGAGATCTCAGGACCCTCAACAACTTCTACAAAGGCTCTATGGTGTTTTTCTCAACCAATTTTGCCTGCTCTGCACGCCAAGTTGGAACTTTTCATGGCGCCGGTGAACAGGAGCTGCTGGCGTTGACCACAGCTTTACACCATTTTCCACTCCAAATTTCAAATGCCACCCAACATGAAAGTTGTGTCCCTCGAAAAACTAGATAACTTTTATATTGGGAGAATTTGAAGTGTTTAGGTGTAATTCGGAGAACGCGGCAAAAGTTCTAGAAAGACTAGGAGTGTCAAAGGGTTTGACTAGGGTTTTAGCTAGGGTTTGACCAAGCTTTGACCAAGGGTTGACCACTAGTGATTGTTGGCTAGGTTTTCGAGGTGATGGCCCAGGTTGACCAAGGTTTGACCAAAGTCAATGTGTTTGACTGGATCATTAGCGTTAATTAACCCTAATGAAAACCTGGGGCGTCACAAATATCTTAGCCAAATCTGGTTACAAGCCACTCACAAGAAAAACAAATCTTGGATGGCAAAAGCTCAAGCAAAGAGCCAACTCTCTCCTCTCCCCTTCTCTCCCAAAGTGCACCCCAAAATGAAAGAGCACTCCCACCACTAGCCAAAGAGATGGCTGAAAATTCAGCCCCCTCCTCCTATGTATAGGCCCTCCGGAAAAGACCGAAGTGCCCCTACACTAGGAGTTACAACTCAAGCCCTCACAGGGGCATTTTGGTCAACACATGAAGTTCTCCATCGGACGGCCGCGCATCCATCGGGCCTTCGCGTCCTCCCAACGCAAGCACCTCGATCATGCCGCGTGTCGCCCGCTTCGAAGCTTCTCGATGCGCCCGGATCCCGTCTTCGCCCGCGGAGCCTCCGGTCTTGGTTTTATGGCTCAACCAAGTAACACCGACGATTTTCTAATGAACCGCCGCAAACCCCGCGGACTCGGTGCAGCCTCCACGCCAAACCCACTCATGACTTGGCCGCCACGTCGTCCCGGCTCGGTGTTGGTTTTGTGGAGTAAACCAACCAAACCCCGCGTGCAGACTCCGGTTGTGAGCCGCTACCCTGCACCGGCTCCACCTTGGTTTTGAGGCTCAACCAAGAAACCGTACCCAACTTCGTCTTGCTTTTCTTGCCACCATGCGGCCCGCACTTGACCCCGCTGGCCATCGGTCCCTCGAGTCGAGCCTACTTGTCTCTCCACTCCTCGGAGGCCACACAGGCTAAGACCTTTCGCGCCTACTCTTCACCTGCACCAATGCAAATCAAACCGCAACCTGCACCTGTAATACTCGGCCAAGAGTTAGTCCACACCACGTTGTCAATCACTCATCACACCAAGGAGCGACCATTCACCTATCCTTGGACGCTCCTGTCCTCAGAGGGATGGAGACGGAGAACCCGTATAGACATATAAAGCATTTCACGACGCTATGCAACACGGTGCGTCAAGAAGGAGTTCCCGATGAATGGTTCAAGTGGAATCTCTTTCCCTACTCACTTGCCGGCGAAGCAAAGACATGGTACTCATTTGTGTCCTTTGAAGTTGAAGGGAATTGGAACAAGTTTCCGAAGAAATTTTGTGAGAAGTTTTTACCAATAAGCAAGGTTCAACATCTGAGGAGGCAAGTGATCACCTTGACGCAAGGAGAAGAGGAAGGGATAGACCAAGCTTGGAATAGATTTAATGACTTGATCGAACAAGGACCAAGACTCAGCTTCTCCGGTGACGTATTTTTGCATACATTTTTCTTTTCCCTAACCCCTAGTAGCATGGAGCATGTTCAAATGTGTGCAGGTGGGGATCTCATGGAGAAAACACTCACGGAAACCGCTCAACTTTTACAAAAGATTAGCAAAGTGGCGGCCATGCGAAGAGATTGGGAGACACGACTTTCGGGAGAGCAGAAACACGATTCAAACATGAAGACACACGCTCAAATTTCCAAAAAGGCAGCCCCGGAAGACAAGAAAGAGTAGCCATTCCCGGAAAAGCTTGAAGAAGTACACACCGAGACAAGAACTTCCCTGAGCGTTGACTTCGCCAAGTCAAATGAAACAAACAAGACGAGTATGTCAAGCGCAAAGCCATTAAGGGAGTTCGAGCAAATGGATTGGGTTCCAATAGATTATGGAGAAGTATTCGACAAGAGAAGACCGTTCCCTAACCAAAAGGGGATAGTAAGAGCATTGGAAGTGGACTTCCCACCGGAAAAGCAAGCGGAAAATCTTTATGATCTTGAAACCATCAGTGAGATCTTTCGAAAGCTCTTAAGTGATGATGAAGTGGATCCGGATCACATAGCCGAGGTGAAAAGACTCATGGGGATCAAGCCCAAAGCATCGCCATACGCTCGCCTTGCCGAAGTTTATGCAATAGGATCTGATCAAGAAGAGAAGATGACACCATACTTGAGTTGCGAGATCAATGGAATTCAATGCAAGGCTTTATGCGACATCGGAGCTCAAGTAAGTGTCATATCCTCTAAAATTTACGATAAAGTTCAAGACCATAACCTAGACTTAGCTCCAACTTCAACAAAATTAATCATGGGAGATGGTAGAACTATTAAACCTCTAGGTGTTGCTTGCAACATTATTGTAATCATCTCTGGAAAGTGCATACCAACCGATTTCTTTATTATAGATGCCTATTATGATAATCATGATCACATAATCTTAGGTTGATCACATAATCTTAGGTAGGCCTTTCCTTAAGTTGGTTGATGCCGTGTTAGACGCCGGAAAAGGCAAAGTAACAATAAATCTTAATGGAGATAAGTACACATATAATTTTCTTCGCACTTCTAGTCATGCTTCACGTTTTCCTCTTGAGGATGAAGAAGTAGAGGAGGAAGGTAGTCTTTGTTTTGTTGAAACCCTTAGAGACCCGCTGCAAAGAGCAATGGAGAACCAATCCAATGATCAACAAGACGAGGAACTAGAGGAAGCAACAAAAGGATTAGAACCACACGATGGAAGCGTGGAGGAAGAAAAATTCGAAGACATAGGAGACACTAAACCTGAAGAACCACAAGTGCCCGAGGTGGATCTCAAACCTTTTCCCAAAGGATTAAAGTACGAATTTTTGGGCCCAGACAAGACTTATCCAGTCATTGTCAACGACGAGTTGAGTCCCGAAGAAAATGAGAAGTTACTGAATTTATTGAAAAAGCACAAGAAGGTGATCGGATATTCAATCAATGATCTCAAAGGACTTAGCCCAGCCTTTTGCACTCATCGTATACCAATGGAAGACCAATGTAAGCCCGTAGTGGACCATCAAAGGAGGCTAACCCATGCCATGCGAGAGGTAGTGAAGAAGGAGATTATCAAGTTACTTGATGCCGAAATCATCTACCCGGTGCCACATAGCGAGTGGGTGAGCCCCGTACATTTTGTGCCGAAGAAAGGAGGTTTGACCGTGGTGAAGAATGTGAAGAACAAATTAATACCGCAAAGAACCTTGACGGGATGGCGGATGTGTATCGATTATCGAAAGATAAACAAAGCAACAAAGAAAGATCACTTCCCCTGCCGTTCATTGACGAGATGCTCGAGGGGTTAGCAAACCACGCATATTTTTTTTCTTTCTCGATGGATACTCGGGGTTCATGTAAATTCTTATTCACCCGGATGATCAACACAAGACAACATTTACTTGCCCTTATGTAACGTTTGCATATAGAAGGATGCCCTTCTGTTTATGCAATGCTCCAACCTCTTTTCAACGTTGTATGATGGCGGTGTTCTCGGAATTTATCGAGGAAATTGTCGAGGTGTTCAAGGATGATTTTTCCTTTTATGGGAAGACATTCGTGGATTGCTTGGTAAACTTAGACAAGGTTCTCACGAGGTGTGCGGAGGTTGACCTAGTGCTAAATTGGGAAAAGTGCCACTTCATGGTAGAGCAAGGCATAGTGCTCGGACATGTTATATCCGAGAGAGGAATTGAAGTGGACAAAGCAAAAGTGGAGACGGTTGAGCAACTCCCACCTCCAACAGATGCTAAGTCTTTGAGGAGCTTTCTAGGTCATGCCGGATTCTATAGAAGATTTATTAAGGACTTCTCAAAGATCACTAAACCTTTAACACAACTTCTTCAAAAAGATGTGGCTTTTGACTTTGATGAGAAGTGCTTAGCGGCATTCCGGACCTTGAAAAATGCTTTAGTAAGTGCCCCTATCATTCAACCTCCGGATTGGTGCCAACCTTTCGAGATCATGTGCGATGCAAGTGACTATGCCGTAGGGGCAGTTTTAGGGCAAAGAAAGGAAGGCCGAGTTCAAGCCGTATACTATGCTAGTCAAACTCTCAGTGAGGCATGAGAGCCATGTGTGGTTCGAGGACCGGTGGATGGTCGCTTCCTGGTGTGATGAGTGATTGACAACGTTGTGTGGACTGACTCTTGGCTAAGTATTGCAGGTGCAGGTTGCGGCTTGACTAGTGTTGGTGCAGGTGATGAACAAGCGCGAAAGGTCATTGCCGGTGAGGCCTCCAGGTGTGGAGAAGACAAGTAGGCTTGGTTTGAGGGACCAGGTGGCCAGCAGGGTCAAGTGCGGGCCGCATGGTGGTAAGAACAGCAAGACGAAGTCGTGGACGGTTTCTTGGTTGAGCCTCAAAACCAAGGTCGAGCTGGGACTTTGTGGGAGTCGTGTCATGAGTGGTGATTGGCGGAGGCTACATCAAGTTTGTGGGGTTTGCAGTGGTTCACCAGAAAACCACTGTGTTACTCGGCTGAGCCACAAAGCCGAGGCCGAAGACCCGGTGTGGCTGTCAGGCCAAAACCGGTCTGACCGGTTGGTGAAACCGGTCTGACCGGTTTGGGGTCGCAGGGCGCCGGGAAGCTTCGAAGCAGAGGACACGCGTCAGGATTGCAAGGCTTGCGTCGAGGCTAAGCGAAGTGCGGTCGCCGGGCATTCGTCCGATGGTGATAGGACGACAAATTCCCAAAGTGCCCTTGGTGGGTGTGTATCCTAGTTTATGTAATAGGGGTAGTTTAGTCTTTTGGCTAGCCTCCATATATCCCAAGTGGTGAGAGGACGGCAGCCATCTCTTGGAATCCTAGCTCATTATCCCTTTGCTATTTTCCTTCCTATTTTCATTAGGATTTCTAGGACTAGCTTGAGAGCTTCATGGTGAGATCTTGAGAGAGGGATGGATGATCAGGAGGCAAGCTAGACCTTGTATGAACCTTCATGGTATGTATAGATGATTCGGCGTGGTTCCTAAAGGCTTGATTGTGTCTTTCCCCCTTTTCTTTTTGGTGATTTTGGGAGCCTTTTCTTGGAATTTTTGTGGTGAGGTTTTGGGAGCGTTTCTTTGAGGGATTCTTGTTGGATGTCACATATGATGACCTTGTGCCTCTTTGCTTGGTGATCTTACTCCAAAAAACCCTCCAAAACAACTTCAATTTAGTGGTTTTCCGTGGAGTCCATGGAAAGGTGTTCTTGAGGGTTGACTTCCGATTCCTCTTGATTAGGTAGGTTTTCGGGACCTAGCTTCTAGCCAAAGGTAGCCCAAGAGGTACCCTAGCTATCCCCAAAGTCTCACTTGAAACCGTGGAACGGATCGGGAGATCGATCGAGGTGAAGGTTGAGTTTTTCCCGCAGGCTGAGTTCTTCCCGACTGCCCAGGCAAAACCAGCCTGACTCGTTTCCCAAACCGGTCTGACCGGTTTAGCCCCAGTGGGCTGTCGTGAGGAGTTTTTGAACAGGAGAGTCTCGTTCATGCTATGGCTTTTCTTGTTCAAAGGTTCTTGAGGTGTTTTGGCCAGGTTTGGTCTTGAAGGTCTTTTGGGGATTCTTTGGACAAAACCGGCCTGACCAGTTTCCCCTACCTGTGAGAGGCTAAGTCTCAGAAGATCGGTTTGACCGATTTCAGAAATCGGCCTGACCGGTTTTGGCTTCTAGTAGCTGTTTCGAGTTGGTTTCCGCTGTGTGTTTTGAGTGGCTGCTGGTTGGATCTTGCTCCTAGGTCCAATAGCACTCCAGTGGCTACGTGGATTTGGAAGGAGAAGTTTGCGGAGGTACCCAGGTGATATTGGGTTCATAGGCCGAATTCTTGAGTAGAATTTTTATCAGCTCCCATTCACTCCCCCCCTCTCTGGTTCGCTGTTCCGGTCCCTCAAGTGGTATCAGAGCTGGTTACGGGTCTTTATTGACTCTAACCAGTCTAAGATCCAAAGATGGCATACCAGGAATGGGGATCGGGTCCTTCGCACTTCGATGGAAAGAACTACCAGATGTGGCAGAGACGGATGGCTGCGTTTCTCCGTGGCAAGGGTCAGATCCTTTGGGATGTTACGGTGATCACAACTTATGTTCATCCGATTAACTTCCTTGCTCCGGGATCGAGGGACATGTTTGACGCCAACAACAAGGCGGTCGACTACTTGTTTCGTGCTCTGTGTCAATCCAAATTCGATCGGGTTCAGACAGAGGACCTAGCTTGTAGAATTTGGGAGCAGTTGAAGGTTGCTCATGCTGGGAATGCTCAGGTTCAGGCTCGGATGTATGCGACTTACCAGAGAGAGTACGAGAACTTCACTCATGTCCCTGGTGAGTCCATTGATGCCTTGTTCCAGCGGTTTACGGTTATGGTGAACAACATGAGAGCCAATGTGGCCGTGCTCCCATATGATGATCATGATAGAGCCGTGAAGCTCTTCCACTCACTGGATCGTACAGTATGGGACGGAAAGGTCGAGGCTATTCTTGAGTCCTAGAAGTATGATACTCTGACGGTGAACGAGCTGGTCTCGAAGCTCAAGTCGGCTGAGGTGGATAGGGGTATGACAGCCAAGCTTGAGAGCCTGACTGACTCCCATAGTCTCGCTCTCATCGGTGGCTCAGGTGCTAAGTCTAACGCTAACCCATCCACCAGGATGTACTCTTTGTCCTCTTTGATGACTTTGCCAGATGAGGAGTTCGACGTGCTTGGAGAGGACGAGCTGGCACTGCTGACCAGGCGTTCCAAGAGGATGCACGAGAACTGGGTGAACACAAGGAGCAACACGAGGACATGCTTCCAGTGTAGCAAGCCAGGACACTTCGTCGCCGACTGCCCCGAGAAGATGGAGAACAAGGACGGCTACAAGCACCGGTCGAGGACAGACAACAAGCACAGATCGAGGCGCGATCATAAGCACAAGACAAGAACAAGGATGAGCGACGATTAAGGAAGAAGGACGGTCGCGGCAGGAAGGCCCGAGCGATGGTCGGAGCGAGCGACGTCAACTCCAGCTCCGCCTACTATTTCTCGAGCTCGAGTAGTAGTGAAGATGAAGGTGATCGGCGCAAGAACAAGAAGTCATCCAGGAACTTAAGCGGGCTGAGCTGCTTTGCAGGAGATGGCTTCTGTACCATGGCGCGTAGCTCCGGCAGCAAGAAGAATCACCAGAGCGACTCGGACTCTGACTCCGAGGATGAGGTACGTGACGAGCTTCCCTTCTTGCGTGAGGAGAATGAGCGTCTTGGCAAGTTGCTTGATAATCGTGATGACAAGCTTAGAGAGGCAAAGAAGATGAGGAAAGAGCTTAGGGCCTCACTAGATGAGGACCAGAGCGTCCGAGGACCGGTGGATGGTCGCTCCCTGGTGTGATGAGTGATTGACAACGTGGTGTGGACTAACTCTTGGCCGAGTATTGCAGGTGCAGGTTGTGGTTTGATTTGCGCTGGTGCAGGTGAAGAGCGGGTGCTAAAGGCTTATGCCTTGCGGGGCCTCCGAGGAGTGGAGAGACAAGTAGGCTCGGCTCAAGGGACCCGGTGGCCAGCGGGGTCAAGTGCGGGCCGCATGGTGGCAAGAAAAGCAAGACGAAGTCATGGACATGAGCCGGTGTAGGGTAGCGGCCCACGACTGGAGCCTGCACGCGGGGGTTTGTGGCGGTAAACCAAGAAACCGTCGGGTTACTTGGTTGAGCCATAAAACCAAGACCGAAGGCTCGGCGGGCGGAGATGGGATCCGGGCGCGCCGAGAAGCTTTGATGCCGGCGGGCACGTGGCGGGATCACAGGGCTTGCGTCGCGAGGACGCGGACTGCGGCAAAGGCGTGTCCGTGCGATGAAGAGGAGTGCTACATGACCTATTTGCCCCTTAGGGGTTTGTATCTCAACTTAAGTGCTAGGGGTAGCTTGGTCATTTGCCCAACCCAGAGAGACTCATATATAATAGCTCTAGGGTTTCTGGGAAAACCATCCATCCGGACTGCTTCTCATTTCCTTGCTCCATAGGCATAGATTTTCTTCACCGCTTGGTAGAGAATCTGACCTCCGAGTGTATGGAAGCATTCATAGTTGCGTTGATTTCCTTCTTGTGGCTCGTGTGATTTTCGTGTGTTTTTCGAGCTATTTTCGTTGGCTCGTGTGATTTTCGTGTGTTTTTCGAGCTATTTTCGTTGGATTTTCATGCGCGCCTTGTGCCTTTGATTCTGAGGTGTTTGGGTTCGGATTTGTTGGTGGGGATCATGGATAGATGTCTTGTGCATCTTTGTGCTTGATCTTGACCCCCCAATCTCCGAATTTGGCCTTCGATTGAAGGATTTCGGTTGGAACCCTAGCTTTTAGGTAGAGCTCAGTTGCGATTCGATTCCCGGCGATTTAGTTCGTTTGATGTCTCAAGTTTCGGGGTATAGCATCTCCTAGGGACACTCCACATCTCCCCCAAATCTTGCCTCAAGAGCTTAAGCCGTTTGGGAGATCCATGGATGGATAGGAGGGGTTGACTTTTCATTTTCGGGCTCGAGCTGCTCTTTCCGCACCTGGCGGACAGTCCGCCTGGTAGGCGCGGACAGTCCGCGTGGCCCGGTGTTCTAGTTCGTCTCTTGTTCTTGCGCGTTCGTGGTTCGATCCATTGGAGAAGTTGCGTTTTGTTGCAAGGTGTTTGCGGACCGGCCGCCCGGGTATCCCAGACTGTCCGTGTGGTACAAGTTACCCTCGGACCGTCCGTGGGTAGGGTACTGACTGTCCGTATTTCGGGGTGCATTACTGGTTGTTTGGGAAGTTTTTATGGACCGTCCGCCGTGGTCTCACGGACCATCCGCCTAGTCCTCGCAGATCGTCCGCCCGGCCACCGCGGACTGTCCGCCCCAGGCACTGCAGAATGCCTAAGTCCTTTGCTTCTTGAGTTGCGCTTCTGTGTTGCTTTGAGTTGGGGTTTGTTCCTAGGGTTGGTAGGTCCGTTGTGACTACGCGACCTTGGCAAACTCGTGTGGGAACCCTAGGTTGTGAATTTGGGGCATAGGCCGAGTTCATCCTTCGGGAAGAATTTTTATCGGCTCCCATTCACTCCTCCCCTCTCTGGTCGCCTAATCGGTCCTTCAATTGGTATCAGAGCCGATGACGTATCTTCGTGATTCTAACCAGTCTAAGATCCAAAGATGGCATACCAGGAACAGGGTTCGGGTCCTCCACACTTTGATGGTAAGAACTACCAGATGTGGCAGAGGCAGATGGCTGCTTTCCTCCGCGGCAAGGGTCAGATCCTTTGGGATGTCACGGTGAACACAGCTTATGTTCGTCCTGTGAACTTCCTTGCTCCTGGATCAAGGGACATGTTCAACGCCAACAACAAGGCGGTCGACTACCTGTACCGTGCTCTGTGTCAATCCGAATTCGATCGGGTTCAGATAGAGGACTTGGCGTGCAGGATTTGGGAGCAGCTGAAGAATGCTCACGCTTGGTACGCTCAGGTTCAGGCTCGGCTATTTCCAACCTACCGGAGAGAGTATGAGAACTTCACTCATCTCCCCGGTGAGTCCATAGATGCCATGTTCCAGCGGTTCACGGTGATTGTGAACAACATGAGGGCTAATGTGGTCGTGCTCCCGTACGATGATCATGACAGGGCTATCAAGCTCCTGCACTCTCTGGATCGTACCATGTGGAGTGAGAAGGTCGAGGCCATTCTTGAGTCGGAGAAGTATGAGACCCTCACGGTGGACGAGCTGTTCTCCAAGCTCAAGTCGTCCGAGGTGGACCGTGGGGTGCGTGCAAAGATCGAGAACCCGACTAACCCTCATAGTCTGGCTCTCGTGACTGGATCAAGGACTAACGCTAACATGTCTTCGAGACATTTTTCTTTGTCTTGTCTTGTGTTGATGCCAGATGAGGAGTTTGACGTGCTTGGCGAGGAGGATCTCGCGTTGCTGAGCAGGCGGTTCGAGCGCATGTACACGAATCGGAAGAACGCTCGGAGGAGCTCGGGCATGTGCTACCGATGCGGGAAGCACG
The DNA here is from genome assembly GCA_036936925.1 of Cenchrus fungigraminus. Classification (NCBI taxonomy): domain Eukaryota; kingdom Viridiplantae; phylum Streptophyta; class Magnoliopsida; order Poales; family Poaceae; genus Cenchrus; species Cenchrus fungigraminus. The sequence goes on along the minus strand of CM072770.1, from coordinate 90,275,697 downwards.
TGCACTTTATCGCTGAGTGCCCGGAAGCCATGGAGGTGAAGCCCGAGCACAAGCACCGTCTGAGGACCGACCACAAGCACCGCTCGAGGGACGACCACAAGGGCAAGAACAAGTCTGAGCGGAGGCCGAGGAGGAGTGGCGGTCACAAGAAGAAGGAGAGGGCGATGGTTGCCGGAGCGAGCGACATCGACTCAAGCTCCTGCTACTCTTCATCGAGCTCAAGTGATGAAGATGAGAACTGGCACAAGGGCAAGCGGTCAAGCAAGAACATCAACGGTCTGTGCTTCGCCGCCCAAGGCTTTTGCGACATGGCACATAGCTCCGCAAGCAAGAAGAGCAACAAGGATGACTCGGGCTCCGACTCCGAGGAAGAGGTAAACAATGATCCATCCTTCTTGATAGCGGAGAATGCTAGGTTGAATGATTTGCTTGACAACCGTGATGATGTGCTTAGAAAGACCAACAAGGAGAAGAGGGAGTATAGGTCTTTGCTTGGAGAGGCTAAGGAGAAGGTGGTTGAGCTAGTGTCTTTGCTTGTTGATGCTAGGGCTCAAATAGATTCTCTTAAATCTGCTCCTATTGTGACTGATGAACCTGAATGCACTGATTATTCCACTTTTCTTGGTGGACTAACTATGCTTAAGGAAAAGTATGCCTCCAAGGTCGAGGAACTAGATGTGCTTAGGGTTGAGCTAAATGAGATGAAATCTAGGCCCTCTTTGCTTTGTGCTTGCACTTCTTGTCCTATTTTGCATGAGAAGCTAGATGTTTCACTTGTTTATGCTAGATCACTAGAGGCTCAGCTGAAAGCTCCTATTCCTACATCATGCTCTACTTGTGAAATAAATGCTGTGAAGAATGTGGAGCTTGCACACTATTTTGATCGCTTGCAGGATGAGAATGATGAGTTGAGAAAGATGATGGGTTGGTTGTCTGGTCATGAGCCTCAGCTCAGGATGATGATTGAGGCATACAAGCGCTATGATGGGCAAGCACTTAGGGCAGACAAGGTTGGTGAGGGAAGTGGTGAGAATGAGGGGAAGATCGGAGATATCTCAGAGCCACCAAAAACCCACCACAAAAATGCCTATGCTCCTAAGCCAAATCCACTTAGGAACCGACTAGACACAACCCTAGCTCAACCCGTGTTTCCTCCACACACAGACAACTTCTAGAAACCCATCAAGTTCAAGAGTGACTTGGGGAATGAGTTCTTTGGGAAGAAGGGAGAGAAACCGAGTGAGGAGAAGCCAGAGCCCAAAGAGAGCCCAAAACCAAAGCCAAAACCAAAACCCTTCCATTGTGACCATTATGGGAGGGATGGGCACCTAGCAGAGTTTTGCTTCAGGAGGAAGCGTGAGGAGAGGTTGGCTAGGGACATGGCCAACAAGGACAGGTACCGCCCTTCTCGTGGTGTGCCTAAGCCTAGGTTGGTGCCGAGGGGCGAGGGTGTGGTGCATACCATTTACCCTCGAGAGAGGCGTGTGTTTGTGCCTCGAGGTGAGCCACCACACAGAGAAGGTGGTAGGTGTGTTGGGTTTGGGCGTGGTTAGTTTGCTGGACGTTCCTTCGCTCGTGGCCAATACGAGTATGGGGAGAACGATCGCAGTTTTAGGTCCCAGAGGAGCTACGGGCCACGGTCTCCACCTCGTGGTGCGCGTAGTCCTCCAAGGGGACGTGTGGGTGTTCCACCTAGAGGAGATAGGATGGATTTTGCTAACCCCACTTTTGAGCAAATGGCACGGCACTGGTTTGATTCATTTTGTACTAACCCCAGTGTTGAGTCGTTTGCTCACTCTCGCTCTCGTTTTTGATTTGCAGGTGGGAGGCTTGGAGGGCTTTTGGTTGATCGACTCCGGTTGCTCTCGACACATGACCGGAGATCGAAGGTGGTTCTCCAGCCTCACCCCGGTGATGACCAAAGAGTACATCACTTTTGGGGACAATGGGAAAGGTAGAGTGCTTTCAGTGGGCACGGTGAAGGTGAGCGAGTCTGTGACTCTTAGGCGTGTTTCTCTTGTCAAGTCTTTGGGGTACAATCTTCTTTCGGTCTCCCAGCTTCTTGATGAGGGTTTTGAGGTCCGTTTCAAAACGGGTGCTTCGCGTGTCTTAGATTCTCGAGGTGATCTTGTGTGCATGATAATCCCCGAGGGTCAGATTTTCAGAGCCGATTTTTCTCAGTGTGTCGGCTCTTCTCGTTGTTTGGTTGCTGGTGTTTCAGCGGAGCTTTGGAAATGGCATAGGAGACTAGGTCACTTGAGTTTTGACTTGTTGTCACGCTTGAGTGGGCTAGGATTGGTCCGAGGATTGCCTAAGTTGAAATACCAAAAGGACTTGGTATGTGCTCCGTGTAGGCATGGCAAGATGGTCGCCGCCTCTCACCCGCCTCTGACATCCGTTATGACAGAGAGGCCATGCGAGCTGTTCCATATGGACTTGGTTGGTCCAGCTCATGTGTGCTCGGCGGGTGGGAAATGGTATGTCCTGGAGATAGTGGACGACTATTCTCGCTATGCTTGGGTCTTCTTTTTGGCTGACAAGGGGGAGACGTTCGGTTTTGTGCGGGATCTAATCTTGAGGTTGAAGAATGAGAGGAATGGAGACGCCATTCGAGCTATCTGTAGCGACAATGGCTCTAAATTTAAATACTCTCATTTCGAAACCTATTGTCGTGATTTGGGTCTCTAACATCAATTCTCTTCTCCCTATGTGGCTTGTCAGAATGGTGTGGTTGAGAGGAAAAATCGTTCCCTTGGTGAGATGGCTCGGACAATGCTCGATGAGCATAGGACTCCGAGGAGATATTGGGCTGAGGCGGTGAACACCGCGTGCCATGTTGGGAACCGGATTTTTCTTAGGGCCTTCTTGAACAAGACGTGCTATGAGCTCATGCACGGGCGAGCACCTAGAGTGAGCCATTTCAGGGCTTTTGGTTGTCGGTGCTTTATTCTCAAGAAGGGTAGGCTTGATAAGTTTGAGTCGAGGTCTTCCGATGGGATCTTCTTGGGTTATGCTAGTCATTCTCGAGCATTCCGTGTGCTCAACCTTGATACTAACCTAGTCATGGAAACTTGCGAGGTTACCTTCGACGAGACCCAGTCATGCAGTTCGTCTGTCTTTGAGTGTGCAGGTGACGACGAGATTGGCAAGAAGATCTTTGAGGACGAGGAGGATGATGCTGGAGAGGATGATGGTGATGATGAAGCTCCAGCCGAGCATGTACCCTCTACTTCCACTACGACGACTATAGTGCAGGATGGTCTAGCCCCTACACCGACTACAATCCAGTAAGATCAAGTGGAAGCTACAGCTGAGGGGGAGGTTGTTTCCAGGCGAGAGGCACCGAGGCGCGTTCAAGTTGATCATCCACCTTCAAGAATCACCGGCGACATCAATGAACGTACGACACGATCAAGGTCCAGGAATGTTTCTCACTTTGCTCATTCGGCTTTTGTTGCTACCTTTGTGCCGAAAGACATTGGATACGCCCTCTCTGATCCTAATAGGGTGAACGCAATGCATGAGGAGTTAGAGAACTTTGAGAGAAACCAAGTTTGGGAGTTGGTAGAGCCACCACCACATTGCAAACCTATCGGGACAAAATGGGTGTGGAAGAACAAAGAGGGTGAGAATGGTGAGGTGGTGAGAAACAAATCGAGGTTGGTTGCTCAGGGGTACAGTCAGAAGGAGGGATAAACTATGAGGAGACATTTGCTCCTGTAGCCCGTTTGGAGGCGATTAGGATCCTTCTAGCCTTTTCCGTGGCTAAAGGGTTCAAATTGTACCAAATGGATGTGAAGAGTGCCTTCTTGAATGGGTTCTTAGAAGAAGAGGTTTATGTGAAGCAACCACCGGGCTTTGAGAGTGCTGAGTTTCCTCATCGGGTGTATAGGCTGAGGAAGGTGTTGTATGGGCTGAAACAAGCTCCCCGTGCTTGGTATGGCCGTTTGAGGGGGTTCTTGTTCAGCAAGGGGTTTGAGATGGGCAAGGTTGATTAGACTCTTTTTCTCCTCAGGCAGGGCGATGATATCCTAATTGTTCAGGTGTACGTGGAAGATATTGTCCTTGGCAGCTCATCTCACTCTTTGGTTGCGAGGTTTGCAGAGGACATGAGCAAAGAATTCGAGATGTCCATGATGGGAGAATTGCAGTTCTTTCTCGGGCTTCAGATCAAGCAGGCGAAGGAGGGAACCTTTGTGCATCAAGCCAAGTACACGAAGGACATCCTCAAGAAGTTCAAGATGGACGACTCGAAGCCCCTGTCGACACCGATGAGTACGACTACAGCGTTGGATGCGGACGAGGACGGAGAGCCCGTGGACCAGAAGGAGTACCGGAGCATGATCGGCTCCCTCTTGTACTTGACGGCGACGAGGCCGAACATTCAGTTTTCTGTGTGTCTGTGCGCTCGTTTTCAGGCATCACCGAGGACTTCACATCGGCAGGCCATCAAGCGGATCTTCAGGTATCTTCGATACACTCCTGAGCTCGGTCTTTGGTACTCGGCGTCCTCTTCTCTTTCGCTTCTTGGGTTTTCGGATGCTGACTTTACGGGGTGTCAAGTCGATAGGAAGTCGACTTCGGGGACATGTCAGTTTTTGGGTTCCTCGCTTGTTTCTTGGTCTTCTCGCAAACAATCTAGTGTAGCTCAGTCTACCACAGAAGCCTAGTATGTTGCTGCCGCTAGTTGTTGCTCACAGCTGCTTTGGATCACATACACGCTGAGTGACTTTGGTGAGGAATGTTCCCATGTACCTCTCATGTGTGACAGAACGAGTGCTATTAGTGTTGCCAAAAACCCCGTGCTCCACTCCAGAACCAAACATATAGAGGTGAGGTACCACTTCCTGAGAGACAATGTTGAGAAGGGAAACATGGACCTCATCCATGTGCCAACCGAAAAGCAGCTTGCCGATATCCTAACCAAGCCTTTATACCAAGCTACATTTTCCTGTTTGCGAGGGGAGCTTGGTGTTGTTTTTCCCTTTTGAGCTTTGTTTGGGGGTTTGATGTACATACTCATGTTGCATTTTCATTTATGTATCATATCATGCTTGCATCTTTGTATCGTAGACTGCATATGTATCATATGAGATGTGCTTCTCCTATATACTTGGATCACCATGATTTGCTAGATATGAGATGGTGACTTTGCTAGTGATGCTCATATGATGGATAGCGATGCTCTTGATAGCTTTGGGATGTATATGCTTGTGATTGGCTTTCTTTTGTAAAAATGCTATATATGATCCTCTCTTATGAGTTGAATGCCTTTCATGTTAAATTTGTGCACTTATGGCTATACCTTGCTTAATTTGTGCTTGAAACCATGTTCTTTTCATTTGGGGTGAAAGACCCATTTGTCATCATGGATGTTTAGCCTACATGCTACCTTGTGGAGAAGCCTAAGCTTCTTTTTGCCGCAAAGGCACTTCATGTACCATGCTTAATTTGTAAATCATGAAATTGGTATATGAAATGCTTGTGCTTGAAAAATATGCTTCCATGTCATGTATGCTTTAAATTTCCTTATTTTGGGTGCTAAACCGTTGCATGATGTTCACCGTTGAGAAGTCTCACATTTAGAAGTGGACACATGGCTCGGTGGCTTTGACATGACATGAGATAGCTTGTAGGTGTTTGTGATGATCTTGTGATGAGAATTTGCGACCTTGCATGAAGTTTGTGAGTTGTGTATTGTTTGTGCTCATTTTGATCATGTTTAGGTTCTATGCTCATGAGAAGGAATTTTTTGTGAAAAATGCTTTATTTTGATCATGGCTATGTCACTTGCTTATATGTCCCTATCTATCTTGTTGGCGATGCTTGTACTAAATTTGTGGCTATCTTACTTGTCTATGTCTCAATTTTAGCATGTTGTAGTGCTCTTTGTCTATTTGAGAAGCACATACTTGCATTTGTAGACTTGATTCATGCATTACCAACAAGGGGGAGGAAATAGTACCCAATTCTTGCTTTGGGGAGAAGGTTCTTGCATCCAGGGGGAGTTTTGCATCAATGGAAGAAAAATGGGGAGAAATGCATTTGTTCAGGGGGAGCTTGCATTCATATGCATTTGGGAGCTCTTTTTCGCCTGAATTTTAGTTGTGCTCTTTTGCCGATGGTGTCAAGCCCTTTTGCCTCACCTTGAGGAGTCGACAATTTTGGAGCATTTTATCTCGGTTGTGTCGAGCCGTTGCCCTTGCCTTAGGGGATCGAGATTTTTCTCTCTCAAGTGATCTCTTTTTGGCTTTTGTTTGCCTTTTGATCACTTGTTTGAGTTTTTCAGTCGTTTCTTTTCTTTTTCTCTTTTCTCTGAATTGGTTACTATGTGTGTGTTGTTAATGCACTCATCAAGGGGGAGATTGAGGACTGGAGCATCCGAGGACCGGTGCATGGTCGCTCCCTGGTGTGATGAGTGATTGACAACGTGGTGTGGACTGACTCTTGGCCGAGTATTGCAGGTGCAGATTGCGGTTTGATTTGCGTTGGTGCAGGTGAAGAGCGGGCGCGAAAGGTCTATGCCTTGCGGGGCCTCCGAGGAGTGGAGAGACAAGTAGGCTCTGCTCGAGGGACCCGGTGGCCAGCGGGGTCAAGTGCGGGCCGCATGGTGGCAAGAAAAGAAAGACGAAGTCATGGACAGGAGCCGGTGCAGGGTAGCGGCTCACGACCGGAGTCTACATGCGGGGTTTGCGGCGGTTCACCACAAAACCGTCGGGTTACTTGGTTGAGCCACAAAACCAAGACCGAAGGCTCGGCGGGCGGAGACGGGATCCGGGCGCGGCGAGAAGCTTTGATGCCGGCGGGAATGTGGCAGGATCGCAGGGCTTGCGTCGGGAGGACGCGGACTGCGGCAAAGGCGGGGCCGTGCGATGAAGAGGAGTGCTACATGACCTATTTGCCCCTGAGGGGTTTGTATCTCAACTTAAGTGCTAGGGGTAGCTTGGTCATTTGCCCAACTCGGAGGCACTCATATATAATAGCTCTAGGGTTTCTGGGAAAACCATCCATCCGGACTGCTTCTCATTTCCTTGCTCCATAGGCGTAGATTTTCTTCACCGCTTTGTAGAGAATCTGACCTCCGAGTGTATGGAAGCATTCATGGTTGCGTTGATTTCCTTCTTGTGGCTCGTGTGATTTTCGTGTCTTTTTCGAGCTATTTTCATTGGATTTTCGTGCGCGCCTTGTGCCTTCGATTTTGAGGTGTTTGGATTCAGATTTGTTGGTGGGGATCATGGATAGATGTCTTGTGCATCTTTGTGCTTGATCTTGACCCCCCAATCTCCGGATTTGGCCTCCGATTGAAGGATTTCGGTTGGAACCCTAGCTTTTTGGTAGAGCTCAGTTGCGATTTGATTCCTGGCGATTTAGTTTGTTTGAGGTCTCAAGTTTTGGGGTATAGCATCTCCTAGGGACGCTTCACATCTCCCCCAAATCTTGCCTCAAGAGCTTAAGCCATTTGGGAGATCCATGGATGGATAGGAGGGGTTGACTTCTCGTTTTCGGGCTCAAGCTGCTCTGTCCGCACCTGGCGGACAGTCCGCCTGGTAGGCGCGGACAATCCGCGTGGCCTGGTGTTCGTCCAGTTCGTCGCTTGTTCTTGCGCGTTCGTGGTTCGATCCGTTGGAGAAGTTGCATTTTGTTGCAAGGTGTTTGCGGACCGTCCACCCGGGTATACCGGACTGTCCGCGCGGTACAAGTTACCCTCAGACCGTCCGTGGGTAGGGTACGGACCATCCGTATTTCGGGGTGCAGTACTGGTTGTTTGGGAAGTTTTTCATGGACCGTCCGCCTAGTCCTCGCGGACCGTCCGTATCTCACGGACCGTCCGCCTAGTCCTCGCGGACCGTCCGCCCCAGGCACTTCAGATTGCCTAAGTCCTTTGCTTCCTGAGTTGCGCTTCCGTGTTGCTTTGAGTTGGGGTTTGTTCCTAGGGTTGGTTGGTCCATTGTGACTACGAGACCTTAGCAAACTCGTGTGGGAACCCTAGGTTGTGAATTTGGGGCATAGGCCGAGTTCATCCTTCGGGAAGAATTTTTATCGGCTCCCATTCACTCCTCCCCTCTCTAGTCGCTCGGTCCTTCACTAGAAGATGCTAGGAACCGAGTAGCTGAGTTAGAAACCCAGAACCTTGATGCTAAGCTTGAGATATATTCGCTTAAGGCTTCACCTGTAGTTTCTGATGAGATTGATTGTTGTGATTGCTCTGTGTACCTAGCTGATCTTACTAGTCTTATGGATAAGCATGCCTCTACTTGTGATGAACTAGATGTGCTTAGGGTTGAAGTGGCTGAGCTTAAGTCTAGACCTGCTTTGCTAAGTGCTTGCACTTCTTGCCCTGTTTTGCATGGAAAGATTGATGAGATGCATGCTTACACTGTTTCCCTTGAGGCCAAGTTGAAAGAACCTAATCCCACTTCTTGCTCTACTTGTGAACTGCATGCTTTGAAGAATCTGGAACTTGCACATTATGTGGATCACTTGCAGGATGAGAATGATGAGTTGAGCAAAATGATGGGTTGGTTGTCGGGTCATGAACCACAGCTTAGGATGATGATAGAGGCGTACAAGCGCTATGAGGGGCAAGCGCTTGGTTCGGAGAAGATTGGAGAGTGTAGTGGTGAGGGAGGAGAGAAGATTGGTGATATCCAAGCTCCACCAAAAACCTTTCACAAAAATGCCTATGCTCCTAAGCCCAACCCACTGAGAAACAAACTTGACACAACTCCAGATCCACCCATATTTCCTCACCCAACAAATGATTTCCCAAAACTGGTGAAGTTTGTGAGCCATAAGGAGAGTGTGGTTGGACAGAAAAAGGGTGAGAAGTCAAGTGAGGAGAAACCGAGTGAGCAACCCCAACCAAAACCAAAGCCAAAACCAATCCGGTTTCATTGTGACTATTGTGGGAGAGATGGTCACAAAGAGGAGTTTTTCTTCAAAAGGAAGCGAGAAGAGAGAATGGCTAAGGAGTGGGCAAACAAGGACAGGTACAACCCATCTCATGGTGTGCCTGAGTCTCGTATTCCACTACCTAGGGGTAAAGCCATTGTTCGCACAGTTCCGGCTTGGGGAGACAAGAGTGCTTTGGGTGGAAGGGACCCTGCTGGACGAATTAAATCAGTCAGATCGGTTTGGGCTGCTCGTACAGCGAAACCGGTCAGACCGGTTCCAGAACCGGTCAGACCGGTTTGGAGGCACCAGGGAGACCAGTTTGGTTTTCATGCTCGTGATGAGGCTCGGTTCAGGTCCTTTGGTCGTGGTCTAGATGTTTGGCATGGTGAGTCTGGTGGTGGTCAGTTTGCTAGACGATTTCCACCTGTGCTCAATACGATGGTGGGAGTAGTCGTAGCTTTGAGATGGAGAGCAGGAACGGTCCACGGTCTTCCTTTCGTGGCTTTCGTTCTCCTCCAGCGAGACAGGGGTGGTTCCGTAGTTGTGGCTTTCGTGGTGGTAGCTTTGATAGGCATGATGATATGGTTTGTGCTAACCCCACTTTGGAGCAAATGGCTCGGCACCGGTTTTACTCTTTTGGTACTAACCCCAGTGCTGAGTCGTTTGTTCACTCACGTGCCCGTTTTTCAATTTCAGGTGGGAAGACTTGAGGAACGTTTGGTTGATTGACTCCGGTTGCTCGAGGCACATGACCGGAGACAAGGGGTGGTTCTCAAGTCTTGTCCCGGTGGTGTCCAAGACATACATCACCTTTGGGGACAATGGGCGAGGGCGTGTGCTTTCAGAAGGTGAGATTAAGGTAAGTGAGAAGGTCACTCTCAGGCGTGTTGCTCTTGTTCAATCGCTCGGGTTCAATTTGCTTTCGGTGTCCCAGCTTTTGGATGAGGGTTTTGAGGTGTTGTTTCGGCCTGGTGGTTCTCGGATTTTGGATTCTCGAGGGGACCTAGTTTGCATGGTCGTTCCCGAGGGTCAAGTTTTCCGAGCGGATTTCTCTCAGTCTTCTGGTGTGGCTCGTTGTTTCTTGGCTGGTTCTTCGAGTGAGTTGTGGAAGTGGCATAGGAAATTGGGTCACTTAAGCTTTGACCTTTTGTCTCGCTTGAGTAAACTCAATTTGTTCCGAGGATTGCCACGGCCGAGGGTTGAAAAAAGAGTTGGTTTGTGCGCCGTGTCGGCATGCTAAGATGGTAGCTGCTTCCCATCCACCCCTCACCGATGTGATGACAGAGCGTCCATGCGAGCTGCTCCATATGGACCTTGTTGGCCCAGCTCATGTGAGATCCATGGGTGGGAAGTGGTACGTCCTGGTTTTGGTGGACGACTACTCTCGGTATGCGTGGGTTTTCTTTTTGGAGGAAAAAGGGGAGACATTTGGTTTTGTTCGAGATCTTGTCTTGAGGTTGAGAAACGAGAGGCACAGAGATGCCATACGAGCGATCCGCAGTGACAATGGCTCGAAATTTAGAAACTCTCGTTTCCAAACATTTTGCCATGACTTGGGTCTTGAATAACAGTTCTCTAGTCCGTATACACCTCCCCAGAACGGCGTGCTTGAAAGGAAAAACAGAACCTTGTGCGAGATGGCTCGGACGATGCTCGATGAGCATAGGACTCCGAGAAGGTTCTGGGCTGCGGCGGTGAATACCGCGTGCTATGTGTCAAACAGGATTTACCTAAGGGTGCATAAGAAGAAAACTTGCTACGAGTTGATGCACAGTAGAACCCCCAAGGTGAGTCACTTCCACGTGTTTGGGTGCAAATGCTTTATCCTGAGGAAAGGTAAGAAGTTGGACAAGTTCGAGGCTAGGTCTGTCGATGGCATTTTCTTTGGTTACGCGTCTCATTCTAGAGCCTTTCGAGTGCTCAATCTTGAAACTAACCAAATCGTGGAGACTTGCGAGGTTACCTTCGACGAGACACAGCCACGTAGTCAGCTTGTTTTTGAGTGTGCAGGTGACGAGGAACTTGGCGAGGATATATTTCAGGAGGAGGAGCATGAACATGGAGATGATGAAGATGGCGGTGTGGTGCCCGTGGCTGAGCATGTACCTACTACTTCGACTACGATCGAGAACATGCCCTCTCCCACACCTACAACTACAAATCCAGATCAAGGAGAAGCTGCTGTTGAGGGGGAGGTAGCATCAAGGCGAGAACCTCCTCGGCGAGTTCAAGTGGATCACCCAGCTTCGAGAATCATCGGCGACATCAATGAACGTACTACACGGTCGAGGGTTCGAAACAATTCTCACTTTGCCCATGCTGCTTTTGTTGCTACTTTTGAGCCTAAAGACATTGGACATGTGCTATCTGATCACAATTGGGTTAACTCAATGCATGAGGAGTTAGAGAATTTTGAGAGGAACCAAGTTTGGGGGTTAGTGGATCCTCCACCAGGTTGTAAGCCGATTGGGACAAAATGGGTGTGGAAAAATAAAGAGGGGGAAAAAGGAGAAGTGGTGAGAAATAAGTCAAGGTTGGTGGCGCAAGGGTATAGTCAGAAAGAGGGGATCGACTACGAGGAGACCTTTGCTCCCGTAGCCCGTTTGGAGGCGATTGGAATTCTTCTAGTCTTTTCCGTGGCTAAAGGGTTCAAATTGTACCAAATGGATGTGAAGAGTGCTTTCCTAAACGGTGTTTTGGAGGAAGTAGTGTATGTGAGGCAACCACCGGGGTTTGAGAGTGAGAAGTACCCCCACCGGGTGTACAAGTTGACGAAGGCGCTGTATGGGTTGAAGCAGGCGCCTAGAGCTTGGTACAGTAGGTTGAGGGGGTTCCTGTTTGAGAGAGGTTTTGAGATGGGGAAGGTAGATCAGACCTTGTTTCTCCTCAGGCTGGGCAAAGAGATCCTAATTGTGTAGGTGTACGTGGATGATATTGTCTTTGGTGGCTCGTCTAACTCTTTGGTTGCAACGTTTGCAGAAGACATGAGCAGGGAATTTGAGATGAGCATGATGGGTGCGTTGCAGTTCTTCCTCGGCCTCCAGATCAAGCAATCGAAGGAAGGAACATTTGTGCACCAAGCCAAGTACACCAAGGACATTGTGAGGAAGTTCAAGATGGAGGATTCCAAGGCCATGACGACCCCTATGAGTACGACTACAGCTCTCGATGCGGACGAGGAAGGTGAGCACGTGGACCAGAAGGAGTACCGAAGCATGATCGGGTCACTTCTGTACTTGACGGCGACGAGGCCGGACATCCAATTCTCGGTATGTCTGTGCGCTCGTTTTCAAGCATCTCCAAGGACTTCGCATCGACAAGCAGTCAAGCGCATATTCAGGTATTTGCGACACACTCCCGACTTCGGCCTTTGGTACTTCGCGTCTTCTTCTTTGGCTCTTCATGGATTTTCGGACGCGGATTTTGCCGGGTGTCGGTTGGATAGGAAGTCCACTTCCGGGACTTTCCAGTTCTTGGGTTCTTCTTTGGTGTCTTGGTCTTCTTGCAGACAATCGAGTGTTGCTCAATCCACTACCGAGGCAGAGTATGTAGCCGCAGCTAGTTGTTGCTCTCAGCTCTTTTGGATCACATACACCATGAGTGATTTTGGTGAGGAGTATCATATCCCACTTCAATGTGACAGCACTAGTGCCATAAGTGCAGCAAAGAACCCAGTGCTCCATTCCAAAACCAAGCACATAGAAGTGAGGTATCATTTCTTGGGAGACAACGTTGAGAAAGGAAAAATCGCTTTGATCCATGTACCCACACATGACGAGCTAGCCGACATTTTCACCAAATCCCTAGATCAAGCAACTTTCATTCGTTTGCGGGGGGGAGCTTGGTGTGTGCTTGATTTCCTGAGTTAGGTGCATATGTATAGATTTCTTTGTGCATTGTTTGCATCTTGCATAGCATGTGTAACATGATGTATATGCATCTTTGTATATTAGGTTGCATGCATTTTGTATCATATGCATTTTGTAGGAAAAGCTTCTCCTATATACATTGTTCACCATGATGTGCTATACATGATCTTGTGAGCTAGTTTGGTATGATATGGCTTAGTGTGGCTTAGCTCTTGATGATCTTGGTTTATATCCATGGTTGATAGCTATGTTTTTCGAAAAATGTCATATGTATGCTCTCTTATGAGTAAATACCTTTATGGGTTTGGATAGCTTGTTTTGAGCATATGGGGCCAAAGGCTCATTTGCCATCATGAATGTTTAGCCCCCGTGCTTTATCTTGTGGAGGGGCATAAGTTCCTTTTTGTCGCAAAGACATTTCATGTACCAACTATAATCTGAAAATGAAATGTAAATTGCTTGGAAAATGTGCTCCCATGTCATATGTGCTTAATTTACTTGCTTTTGGGTGCTAAACCGTTGCATGTTGCTTACCAATGAGAAGTCTCATATCTAGAAGTAAGCACATGGCTCGGTGGCTTTGACATGACATGAGCTGCTTGTGGGTGTTTATGATGGTCTTATACTTAGAATGGTTGTCCTAGCATGAAGTTTGTGTGGCTTTGCCATTTTGACATGTTTTGCTCATGTTTAGGACTTTGCTCATGAGAGAGTGTTTTTTTGCAAAAATGCTCAAATCTATCTTAGCTTTACCCAATGTTGTGAAACTTGGTGATCATGTAGTTGATGTTCATACGAAGCTGTAGTGTATCTAACTTGCTCATGTGAACATGTGTAGCATCTTGTGATGAATTTTGTCTCTTTGAGAAGCTCTAGTTGCATCTTTTCAAAATTTGAGCCTTGATTCATGCATTGGCAACAAGGGGGAGAAATGTTGGTGGAGAAAAGTTGCATTGCATCCCTAGAACTTATATCAACAGTCAAGGGGGAGCTTGTGCATTTTTTTTGCATTTTTGGCTTTTGGGGGTGAGCTTCTGCCGAGTTTAATCGGCCGGATCGGTTTGGTGAAACCGGCCTGGCCGGTTTGGTGAAACCGGCCTGACCGGTTTGTGCCCAGTGCAGGCTCATGTTCAGGGGGAGTGTGCATATGTGCAGGGGGAGCTCGTGTGTGTTTTGAGCTTTGCTTTGGTTATTTGTGCTCTTTGCTTGAGCATGTTTTTGACTTGGTTGTGCCGAGCCGTTGCCCTTGCCTAAGGGGACCGAGTCTTTCCTCTTTCAAGTGATCTTACTCTTTGCGTTTGTTTGGCTTTCGATCGCTTGTTTGAGTTTTTCTTTTAGTCGTTTCTTTTCTTTTCCTTTTCTCTTTGTTTACCAAATGTGTGTTGTCAATGCACTCATCAAGGGGGAGATTGAGAGCCAGGTGTGGTTCGAGGACCGGTGGATGGTCGCTTCCTGGTGTGATGAGTGATTGACAATGTTGTGTGGACTGACTCTTGGCTAAGTATTGCAGGTGCAGGTTGCGGCTTGACTGGTGTTGGTGCAGGTGAAGAACAAGCGCGAAAGGTCGTTGCCAGTGAGGCCTTCAGGTGTGGAGAAGACAAGTAGGCTTGGTTCGAGGGATCCGGTGGCCAGCGGGGTCAAGTGCGGGCCGCATGGTGGCAAGAACAGCAAGACGAAGTCGTGGACGGTTTCTTGGTTGAGCCTCAAAACCAAGGTCGAGCTGGGACTTTGTGGGAGCCGAGTCATGAGTGGTGATTGGCGGAGGCTACATCAAGTTCGCAGGGTTTGCAGTGGTTCACCAAAAAACCACTGGGTTACTCAGCTGAGCCACAAAGCCGAGGCAGAAGATCGGGCGTGGCTGTCCGGCCAAAACCGGTCTGACCGGTTGTTGAAACCGGTCTGACCGGTTTTGGGTCGCAGGGTGCCGGGAAGCTTCGAAGCGGAGGACACGCGTCGGGATCGCAAGGCTTGCGTCGAGGCTAAGCGAAGTGCGGTCGCCGGGCATCCGTTCGATGGTGATATGACAACAATTTCCCAAAGTGCCCTTGGTGGGTGTGTATACTAGTTTATGTAATAGGGGTAGTTTAGTCTTTCGGCTAGCCTCCATATATCCCAAGTGGTGAGAGGTTGGCAACCATCTCTTGGAACCCTAGCTCATTTTCCCTTTGCTATTTTCCTTCCTATTTTCCTTAGGATTTCTAGGACTAGCTTGAGAGCTTCATGGTGAGATCTTGAGAGAGGGATGGATGATCGGGAGGCAAGCTAGACCTTGTATGAACCTTCATGGTATGTATAGATGATTCGGCGTGGTTCCTCAAGGCTTGATTGTGTCTTTCCCATTTTTCTTTTTGGTGATTTTCGGAGCCTTTTCTTGGAATTTTCATGGTGAGGTTTTGGGAGTGTTTCTTTGAGGGATTCTTGTTGGATGTCACATATGAGGACCTTGTGCCTCTTTGCTTGGTGATCTTGCTCCAACAAACCCTCCGAAACAACTTCAATTTGGTGGTTTTGGGTGGAGTTCATGGAAAGGTGTTCTTGAGGGTTGACTTAAGATTCCTCTTGATTGGGTAGGTTTTGGGGACCGAGCTTCTAACCAAAGGTAGCCCACGAGGTACCCAGCTATCCCCAAAGTCTCACTTGAAACCGTGGAACGAATCGGGAGATCGATCGAGGTGAAGGTTGAGTTTTTCCCGCGGGCTGAGTTCTTCACGACTGCCCAGGCAAAACAGGCCTGACCGGTTTCCCAAACCGGTCTGACCGGTTTAGCCCCAATGGGCTCTCGTGAGGAGTTTTTGAACAGGAGAATCTCGTTCATGCTATGGCTTTTCTTGTTCAAAGGTTGAAGGGTTCTTGAGGTGTTTTGGCCAGGTTTGGTCTCGAAGGTCTTTTGGGGATTCTCTGGACAAAATCGGCCTGACCAGTTTGCCAAACAGGCCTGACCGGTTTCCCCTGCCTATGAGAGGCTAAGTCTCAGAAGATCGGTCTGACCGGTTTCAGAAACCGGCCTGACCGGTTTTGGCTTCCAGCAGCAGTTTCGAGTTGTTTTCCGTTGCGCATTTTGAGTGGCTGTTGGTTGGATCTTGCTCCTAGGTCCAGTAGCACTCCAATGGCTACGTGGATTTGGCAAGAGAAGTTTGCGGAGGTATCCGGGTGATATTGGGTTCATAAGCTGAATTCTTGAGTAGAATTTTTATCGGCTCCCATTCACTCCACACCCCCTCTCTGGTTCGTCGTTCCGGTCCTTCAAGGCACAAATAAATTATGCCACTACAGAAAAAGAGTTGCTAGCGGTGGTGTTTGCTTTCGAAAAATTCAGATCTTACATCGTGAACTCGAAGGTCATTGTTTACACCGATCACGCGGCAATCAAGTATCTTTTGGCTAAGAAGGACGCTAAACCAAGATTGATTCGTTGGATCCTTCTTCTCCAAGAGTTCGATGTTGAAATTCGTGACAAAAAGGGGGTGGAAAATGTTGTGGCCGATCATTTGTCTAGGATGAACTGTGGACAAGATGACAAAGAGCCCATAGAGGATAAGATGAGAGATGACCACCTCTACAGAATACTCGACAAGGATACTTGGATGATTGATATCATTCGAGCAATTCGGAGAATGCCTCTTGATCACCTAGATAAAAACACTCAAAGGAGGATAATCTCCGAAAGCCGGAAATATTTTTGGGATTCACCTTACCTCTTTAAACTTGGGAATGATGGAGTAATGAGAAGCTGTGTACCAAGAGAAGAGAGGCAAGAAATTTTGAGGAAGTGTCATTCGGTGGAGTACGGTGGACACTATAGTCATTTTCGAACCCAAGCAAAAGTATGGTCCAGCGGATTCTTTTGGCCGGAGATGCATGAAGATACTAAAAGATATGTTGCATCATGCCCTAAATGCCAAAGGACTAGAAACATATCTCAAAGGAATGCTATGCCCTTGAATTACAATCTACAAATCGATTTATTCGATGTTTGGGGAATTGACTTCATGGGGCTTTTCAAAAACTCACATGGATTTGAGCACATCCTAGTTATGGTTGATTATGTATTCAAATGGGTAGAGGCCATCCCATGTCGTAAAGCTTCCACAGAAGAATCCATTGCGATGAAGAGTGTGATTTTCCCTCGCTTCGGTACCCTGAGAATTTTGATAAGCGATGGAGGAAGTCACTTCACTGGGAAGAACTTTAAGAAGTGCTTGTCCAAGTTGGGAATTGAACATAGAGTGTCTACGGCTTATCACCCACAAACTAATGGACAAGGGGAAACATCGAATAGGCAACTAAAGAGCATCCTTAATAAGACTATAGAGAAGGGAGGTAAGGATTGGTCAAAGATATTGGATGGAGCTTTGTGGGCATATCGAACGGCGTTCAAGACACCGATAGGTATGACCCCATATCAATTTGTTTATGGCAAGGCTTGTCACCTTCCGGTTGAGCTAGTACACAAGGCATATTGGGCAATAAAAGAGATGAACCTCGATCTAGACGCCGCGGTGGTAAAACGGAGAATCCAAATAAGCGAGCCAGAGGAGATGAGGTTGAAGGCTTATGAAAATGCAAGCATCTACAAAGAGAGGATCAAAAGATGGTATGACAAAAGACTTAAAAAGGAGTTTAAAGAAGGAGATAAGGTCCTCCTCTATAATCTGAGATTCAAAACTTTCGGAAAAGGGAAGTTGCAAAGCAAGTGGGATGGACCTTATGTTGTTCATTTGGTGCTCTCCAATGGAGCGGTTACCATCATGGATATGAAAGGAGATCAATTCATGGAGAATGGTCAACGACTTAAGGTGTATTTCGAACCCGATGTCGTACCACTTCAAAATATTTATATTTTCATCATGGACGATGAGCCCGAACGTCAAGCCTAGGACATAATACAAGGTGAGCATTTTGTAAATAGCTCTTATTTTATTTTTCTAGAGTTTCTCGCGAAGTTTTACCAGGCCAACTTTTCTACACGGGCTAACAATCAAAAAAATAGTGGAGTACGCGAAAAACCGGACCGAACTGGCCCGCGAACAAGGGCAGGCCGGCCGGCCCGATCCGATCGGCCGAGGGGCCCCGGGCGGCGGTTCGCCCCCATTTTTCCCTGGGACGCGCGTTTTTGACTTCCGTGTTTGGTCAGAAAATTTTAGGGAAGTCAAGAAAAGGAAAAGATGGGTTCTAGAGCATTGCTTCTCGGACTATTTAAAGGAACGAGATTGGAGCTCGGGAATCCATCCCAATTCACATCCTTTTGCCCCCAAGCAGCAGCCATGACATCCCCAAGGAGCGAGGAGATCAAGCTAGGCACCGAGAAGCCTTTGAAGCCATAGGAGGTGAAGCGATGCGAGCTCAAGCCTACAATGGAGATCAAGAGGACAGCCTGCATCCGTTACGGAGGGCGTGTCCCGACCGGGCCGATCGCATCTCACCACCATGTCAAGGAGGAGATGGTCTCAACTCCCGTCCGAAGATCGGAGCGACTCCGGGGCATGAAGAGGAAAGACTACAAGGAGGAGTCGCCCAAGCCGAAGGATTACGGGGGGAGCGATTACTCCAACGACCACAGCCTAAGCTCGTGGGCAGCCACCGGAAGGGACGGCAATGACCTCTTCTATTGGGAGGAGGTGCCTAAAGAGCCGACTCCCGAAGGTCCAAACGGCGGCGGTGATCCCGACGACCCCGGCTCTTGACGGCTGTTAAGTGCTTACTTTAGCCGTCAATTTACTCATGAATGAAGGAGCAAGAGGCATTTCTTACACGCATTTTAGTTAAGAATAATGTTGTTCCACTTGTCCTTGGAGATTATGTGATTGCAGGAAAATAAGCATAAATGAAGTGGCAAACTCACCTTCTATGATTCATGCCACGTCACCTCAAGGAGTGGCTGCCACCTCAGGTGCCACGCATGCACACCATGTCACCAATCCAACAGAGGCAAGCCCCGACGAATCAGAGCGTGACACGTGGACTTCTCATGGATCCATGGGCCCACCAGAGTGCCAAAACCGCCTCAAGAACACGTGTACACCGGGCACCGACTTAAGGGCCCACAGGACAGCAACCCCGAGGAAGCACACCCCGAGTGGGGCCCACCTGGGGTCGGCCGACCCTAGGATCGGCCGAACCGACCTTGGGTCGGCTAATCCTGGGCTTCCACGTGGTGCTTGTACATTGGTCCTAGAGGCCATCCCCGGGGTGTTTCACTCCTTCTTGCACCAGTGCTCTGGCCTATAAATAGAAGAGGGGTTCATTTCTTACCAACACACCTTACTCCTCCTCTCTCACTTTTGGTTTCTAAGGCTAGGAGGTAGGCTAGAGTAGTTCTACTTCAGGTTCCAAGTCTACTTTGGGATCTAGGTATGAGTCCTCTTGTATCTTTATTTTATTGTATGACTTTGATCTACTTCAGTTATTCAGCTATTTCATATAAAGTTGTGCTTGTATACATGGGTGATTTGTTCATGTGTTCTTCGCTTGTTCATCATTTAGAGGCTCCTATTCTTGATGAACAAGGCCTTTCGATCCAGCTGACGAGTGACTTATACATGTTTTCGGTGTTTGTTCATAAGTTAGAGGCCCGTGTTCATCACGAACACGACCCTAGTTTGATCTAGTTAGATCCCATGTTTGTGTCGCATGAAGTTCGTGCTCAAGCTACGGCACTCGGTGTAATTGGCCAGTTTATCTGGCGGCTCTGACTTGGGTCACAATAGCCCGGGCCGGTTAGGGTCCTACTAACAACGTAAGCGTGGTGCTTGGGTTGCGTAGCTACGTTGCTTACGAGTGTATCCCACGGTTTGTCTTGGGGTAGGCCGCGGTGGTGACAGCTGTTGGACCCTTCTGGAATCTCCCACGTTTGGATACGCTGTAGGAGTCTAAAGTCTAACAACCGGAGTCATGCGTAAGCGACGCGGGAGGTTAGCTCCCTGTTTGTACCTGGGTGCTTGAGCCAGTGATCATGCGATGCTAGTGTGTGTCTAACTCGTTTGACTAACTTTGTGTGTTTAGTACCTTAGAACCTAGAACTAACTCGTATGTTGCCTCCTAAGCCTAGGACCTTTAGAGAGAGTGTGTCTGTGTGTTCACACTACTATCTTATCTATCATATCTTACCCCTGTACTTGAGTGTCTGGTTCGTTCCCGTCTATGATTTATACTCCTTGCAATAGTGTTGAACTTGTTAATCCACCCAGCCTTCCTTGGATTCGATACCCTTTGGAATACTCCTTTGGGGAAATGCTACAATGGTACTTTCGTGCGCTTGCGGACTCTTGTAATCGTTAGGATTACCATTTGGATATTTCGGGCATCGTTGCTAGGAACTCATAACTTAGCATCGAGGTTAAGAAATACCAACAAGCATTTCTGGCGCCGTTGCCGGGGAAGGCTAAGGATAGCATGTCAACACTTTGCAATGTTTATAATCATGATAGGAATAAAACAGTTCTCAATGCAGGCTAACTTTGAATGTCTTCTTTGTCTATTGATGATGAAGACAGGTAGTGTATGACTGGTTTCGACTTACCACCGAATTTCACTGAAGATCCTGAGTCACTCGTAAGGAGAGCTCGAACTGATTTCGGTTCTCCCCAGTGTGTACGTACAGAAGTCGACCCAGCTTCCTTTGTGCCATCTACATCAACTCCTATGGCCAATCAAGAGAAGACACTTTGCGAATACTCCGCTCCCTCTGCTGATCAAGTGCCTACTGGCCCCGAGATCAACACCGGGAACGGAAACTTCGAGATCAAGACTGGTCTCATTACGATGGTACAGGCTAGCCCATTCTGTGGCAAGCCTAATGAAGACGCGAGCGCCCACTTGGAACAGTTCCTGGAGCTGTGCAGTACCTTCACTATACGAGGAGTGGAGGAAGATGCCATTCGTCTGCGACTGTTTCCATTCTCACTTCTGGGAAAGGCGAAGTAGTGGTTCTATACGAACCGTGCAGATATTGACACCTGGGCAAAGTGCTCAGCAGCATTCCTCGCGAAGTTCTTTCCGTTGGGCAGGACCAATGCCCTCCGGGGGAGAATTTCAAGCTTTCAGCAAGCGGCAAATGAAACCATTCTAGAGGCTTGGGAGAGGCTTCAGGAGTATATCCTGGCTTGTCCCCATCATGGGATGGACAACTGGCTTATTCTGCAGAGTTTCTATAATGGGCTGACTCCGACAGCCCGGGGCCATATTGATGCTGCTGCTGGAGGGGCTTTCTTCTGTCTCACTATCGCTGAAGCAACTAAACTTATTGAGAAGATGGTCTCCAACCAAGGGTGGAGTGACGATCGACTCCAGCCACGTCAGAGGGGTACACATACCGTCAAGGAAGCGGATATGCTGCACGCCAAGATGGACCTACTCATGAAGAGAATGGATGCTCTGACCGTCGAGAAGGCTGCCATGGCCATCACTACTCAAGCTATGGATGCTCGCATGACTTGCGAAGTCTGTGGTGACACTGGGCATTCAGGGAATTACTACCCTGCTACCCAGGAGGATGTGATGTACATGAACGACAACAACAATGGTTATCATCCACAAGGAGGTCAAATGTGGAATCAATCACGCCCTTACTATCAGGGAGGTAATCGAGGTAGTGCTTACAATCCCAACCAACCTTCCCTGAAAGATCTGGTTTTCGGGCAAGATAAGATTAATGGAGGTTTTAATAAGAAAACAGCTGCCTATGATAAGGCTCTGGAAAGCCTTAATGTTAAAATTGGTAGCCTTTCTTCTACTCTTAAGAACCAGCTGAGCTTTAACAAAATGATAGAAACCTAGTTGGCTCAGTTAGCTGCTTTGGTTCCTTCTACTGAAGATGGGAAGATCCCAGAGCAACCCGTGTCTTCTTGTGAGAATGTTTGTGCAGTGTCCACCAGATGGGGTAAGCCATCTGGGAGGGCACGAGCTGCTGACTATGCAGGGAGACCCATACAACAGGTTCTTGATCCATGGGAATCTTCAGCAATTGTGCACAGGAAGGACCCTGGTTATCCGGCTATCACTTGCACAATATACTACCAGAAGTTTAGGAATGCTCTCTGTGACCTTGGCGCGAGTGTCAACCTCATGTCCAAGGCTACATTCGAAAGATTGGGATATCCTGCTCTTACCCCAACCTCGAGGACAGTTCAGCTTGCTGATGCATCGATCCGGTATCCGGAGGGGATTGTGGAGAGTCTACTGGTATTTGTCTAGGGTTCTTGCATCTTCGCGGATTTTGTGGTCCTTGATATGCAAGATGATGCGGAAATGCCACTCATTCTTGGGAGGTCGTTCCTAAGTGACGCTCGAGCAAGGATCAATGTGGAAAATGGGACCATCTATTTCCGCATTGGGAAGAAGAACTTGATGTTCCGATTTCGACCAACAGAAGAGCAATGCTATTCAGTGCAAGGAAATGATGAGCAAACCTGGGGGTGGATGGAGCCACAACCCCAGCTCGCACAACCTCTTACCGCACCAAGAAAATCAAGGAAAACACGGAAGGTGTGGCGGCAGGTACAGAGATCACACTTGTGACGCCCTAGGTTTTCATTTAGGGTTAATTGACGCAAATGACCTAGTCAATCCGGTCAAACGAGTTAACTTTGATCAAACCTTGGTCAACCTGGGTCATCACCTCGAAAACCTAGCGAACAATCACTAATGACCATCTTAATCAAGTCAACACCCACTAATGGTCAACCCTTGGTCAAAGCATGGTCAAAATCCCTAGTTAACCCTTTGACCTCCATAGCCCTTCCAGAACTTTTGCCGCGTTCTCCAAATTTCACCTAAACACTTCAAATTCTCCCAATACAAAAGTTGTGTAGTTTTTCATGGGACACAACTTTCATGTTGGGTGGCATTTCAAATTTGAAGTGTAAATTGGAGTAAAACTGCGGTCAACGCCTTCAGCTACTATTCACCAGTGCTGAGAAAACTGCAAAGTTGGCGTGCAGTTCATGCGAAATCCGTTGCTCAAAAACCCTATGAGCCTTTGTAAAAGTTGTAGAGGGTAGTGAGATCTACAACTTTTCTTATTACCTCTTGGGGCACTTCAGTTCAAATATTTGGAGTAAATGTTGGTCAAACTATGCTAAACCGAATTTGAACTCACCCTGGAACGCGCCCGCGCGCGATGTCGTCGGCGCGCCATGACGGCCCGCTGCCGTAAGCGCCGTACACGCACGCCGAGACAGGCCAGCGTCCCTCGGTCCGTGCACCGCGCCATGGGTTCCTGTGCGTGACGCTCGTGGACCCGTTGGCCGGTGCCACGCGGCATTTCCCCAACCGCCGGACGGCCGCACCGCCTTACGCCATTGGCCAGTCAGCCGCCGCACGTCGCCCTTGCCTTTAGCCCATGCCGCAACGTGCCCAGCGGCTTGACACTCACGTTACCGCCTCGACAGCCTACCCGTCCGCCTATAAAAGGAGCCGGAGCTCGTTTCCTCGCGTGACGTCGCCGGTCACCAGAGCCGCCGCCCCGCCATTGGAGGCCGCACGGCGAGCTCCCCCTTCCGGCCAGCACTGTCACCCCTAGAGCTCCCTGCATCCTTCCTCCCGCACCACTAGAGCTCCCCGGGCTGCTTGTTGCCCACGCCGAGCCGCACTCTCACCGGAGCCCGAGCTCCAGCGGCGGCCGCCACCCTGCTCCACCGGCCTCGCCCTCCGGTCGCCTCTTTGCCCCATCCAAGCACACAAATCGACCCGGGGCAAACCCTAGATCCTCCCTAGACACTTCCCCGGCCAAGAACGGCGGCGAGCTCGCCGGATTCCGGCCACCCGCACCACCACGCCGCCCCAAGGACCACATTGCAAGGTCTATTTTGGTCCTAGGGACTTAACTACAAATAAAGGGTATATCTATGAATAAAGAAAAGTTTCCAGGTGCCGTCATGAAAATAGAATCTTCCCTCCTTTGGTAGCTTTGACCAGATCTTGTAAAATCCGTATAAAATCACAGAAAAATCGTAAAAATGTAAAACCAATTTTGTTGGCTTCCTTGTGAGTAGAACTAAATCTTTTGCAAAGCATGACCATGCTTTTGAGTGACAGTTTTTGCATGAAAAAATGAAATCAGTTTAAGATACTTTTGTTGTAGTTCAAAATTTACTTATGATCTCAAGTTGCACTTTGGATATGTTGTTGTAGATGGTATGTGTAGGCTCTGCACAAAACTTTGCACAAAGTTATTGTATAAATCTTTTATTATGATTTATCTTGTATTTATGCTATTTCTTCCTTAATGATATTTGTAGCAAACATTAAATAGATTCTTGAGCTAAACTTCTAAGTACTGTCTTGTAATGCCTAGATGCACCTTTTCTGAATTAATCATGATTTTTGGGCTGTTACAAATATTTGTTCCTGATTTATGCTTGGTTTTAATAATAAATGTTTAGTTCAAGATCTAAAATAGGTCTTGATGTGTTGTTGGTTTCCTAGCCTTGTTTTAGGTCAGAGATGGTGTAGGAGAAAGTTTAGATCCAGAAGTGGCTTATTTATTTTTGTATGCATTTATCTCTTTTGTGATAGCTAGAAATTGTTATTTTTGGTATATTTTTTTCATAGCTCAAGCAAGTGTGTATTTGTGGTCAGTGGCTTAACTTAGAGTTAGGAAGCTCAGTGAACACCACCCATGGCATTTTATAAATTAATTTTATGAATAAAAGTGAGGAAGCCCTTTTAAGCTTAATAATAAGATTAATTGGAAAATCACCTTTGCCATGTTTATGGACCCTATGGGTGTGTTAGGGAGATGAATTAGGAGTTCTAAGATCACCCCTTGCTGTTTGTGAAACTAAATTAAATTTATTTATTTAAATATGTACACAATCGCTATATAGAGAAGAATAAATAATAAAGCCCTTCATAATATTCTTTAAAAGGAAGAGTATGATGAATATATTTTGTCAAGGTGAATATGATCAACCATGTGCTTCTTGTTGTCATGTGTTGCTATTTTTAATTAAATTAAATTAATTTCACCACTAATCATTGCATATGCATCCTCCATGTAGAAGTTCCCGACGGTAGCTACACGCTTGTACCGGCTGACGAGGACGAGGGAGCAGGAGGAGACGTGCACTACGTGTGCGTAGATCAAGACCCGGACCAAAGTTTGGAAGTTTGTTTGATTGCTTGTGCTGACGAAGGCAAGCCCCGGTTTAAACATTAACCTATGTGTTTCTTTTAACCTTCTGAATTTATCATTGCTTATCTATGTGCATTTACGTAAGCCTTTTATTTTAGATGGGTAAGCCTTGCTGAGTATTAGTATACTCAGCCTTGCTATTTAAATGTTGTTTCTAGGTAATGTATGTGATGTGTGGCCTGGAGAGATTCCACCCGGCTGGGAGCTGGAATGGGTGGATGATGACGAGTGATTGCATCATGGACGATTTCCTTTGATTCTTATCGTACCGCTTAGTTATTCCGCTGTTTTAATAAACTCTGAACCATTTACTTTCATGTCAAGAACCATGGTTTGTAATAATGGACCCTACGGGGAAGTTTGTTGTTAATTTGTAAGGCACTCTAGACTCTCCTTCGTGGGAGTTTTAATGTATATGTTTCGATCCTTTGTGTGTGTTTCAAGTGATTTACCGGGCTATGACCCAGCAACACTCAACAGGATGATTCTTTATTATCGCTTAATGACCAAATGGAGTGGTTTAGGCGATAGTACGGAATTGTCTCGGATGGGGTTGTCACAGTTGGCATCAGAGCATCCGTATGCACCAGAGTGATTAGATTAATACTAATCACATGATTTACAATAGAACTTGCCAAGATTGATTGGATTTTGAAAATACGTTGGATCGTTAAGGAATGATCTAGATCGAGAGGCCCTAGAGGGAATTTTGGGTTCTTTAAGGTGGCAAAAGAATCTATGGTTTATTTTGCTAACTTCCAGCACTTTACTTTATGTCAGACTTACTTTCTTGCACAACCAAACTAGATGAAGCCACGTGTTTTATACGTGTGTTGTGTGAGAGCCATGTGTGGTTCGAGGACCGGTGGTAGGTCGCTTCCTGGTGTGATGAGTGATTGACAACGTGGTGTGGACAGATTCTTAGCTAAGTATTGCAGGTGCAGGTTGCGGCTTGACTGGTGTTGGTGCAGGTGAAGAACAAGCGCGAAAGGTCGTTGCTGGTGAGGCCTCCAGGTGTGGAGAAGACAAGTATGATTGGTTCGAGGGACCCGGTGGCCAGCGGGGTCAAGTGCGGGCCGCATTGTGGCAAGAACGGCAAGATGAAGTCATGTACGGTTTCTTTGTTGAGCCTCAAAACCAATGTCGAGCCGGGACTACGTGGGAGCCGAGTCATGAGTGGTGATTGGCGGAGGCTACACCGAGTTCGCGGGGTTTCCGATGGTTCACCAGAAAACCACTGGGTTCCTTGGTTGATCCACAAAGCCAAGACCGAAGACCGAAGACGGAGGTGCAGCAGCATCGGACCGGTCTGACCGGTGGGTACCGGTCTAACCGGTGAGGAGCACCGGTCTGACCGGTGTGCGACGACGCAGTCCGGAATCTTTGAAGCGGAGGACACGCGTCGGGATCGCAAGGCTTGCGTCGAGGCTAAGCAAGTTTGTGGTCGCTGGGCATCCGTCCAATGGAGCGATGACAAAGACTTCCGAATTTGCCCTTGAGGGGCATGTATCCCTAGTTAGCTAGTAAGGGTATTTTATTCTTTCGGCTTGCCTCCATATAACCCAAGTGGTGAGAGGATGGCAGCCATCTCTTGGGACCCTAGCTCATTTGTTTTCATATCTTTCCCTTCCTATTTTCCTTAGAATTTCCATAGGACTAGCTTGAGAGCTTCATGGTGAGATCTTGTGAGAGGGAAGGGTGATCGGGCGGCAAGCTAGACCTTGTATGAACCTCTTTGGTATGTATAGATGATTCGGCGTGGTTCCTCAAGGCTTGGATGTGTCTTTCCCGTTTCTCCTTTTTGGTGATTTTTGGAGCCCTCTCTTGGCGATTTTCTTGGAGCGATTTCGAGGCCTTTCTCTTTGGGATTTGGTGGGGGATGTATGTTTGAACCCTTCATGGTTCTTTTCCCTTTGATTCCCCTCCCAAATCCGTGAGCAAAGGGGCTCGATTTTGGGGTTTTCTTGGCTCTAGGGTTAGAGGCGTTCTTGGTGGGATTTCTTCGATTCCTCTCGGTTTGGTGAGTTTTGGTGGACCAAATTGTGGCTATGGAGTGCCCATGAGGTGTTCCTACTATCCCCAAAGTCTTGCACAAATCCGTGGAGCGATTCGGGAGATCAGGAGTTGGATTTGGGGGAGTTGACCCGCGGGTGCTGTTCATCGCGAGCGTCCCAGCCTGACCGGTCTGACCGGTGCTGCTCACCAGTCTGACCGGTGCAGAGGCCTTGTGGGTTTTGCCTCGGGTGAACGTCTTGGTGAGTTCACTATTGTCCCGTGTTGCTGCTGTTTCGAGTTTGGTTCGTTTTGGAGCTCGGAAGGTCAGGTTTGGGTTTTTAGGGCTTCCTGGCTTAGACCGGTCTGACCGGCGTGCTAAACCAGCCTGACCGGTGTAGGAGCCTTCTGTGGAAGTTCTCAGGATCTGTTGGGGAGCTCCAGTACGGACCGGTCTGACCGGTGCAGGCCAGTGGTGCTCGAGTTGCTAGTTCCGCTGCGTTCTCGAGTTGGTGTAGATGGTTGTTGGTTCCTAGGACCAGTAGCACTCCAGTGGCTACGTGGTCTTGGCCAACTTGGGTAGTTGAGTTGGAGATGTGCTTTGGAAGCCTAGTTCGTCTTGTCGGAGTTCCCATCTCCTTCGAGAAGAATTTTTATCAGCTCCCATTCACTCCCCCCCTCTCTGGTTCGCCTTTCCGGTCCTTCACTGTGCCACATCACGGGAATGCGAGGGTTGATGGAGTGATCTATTCCATGGACCCCATCTTCTCTTCTGGTTGCTCACGTGTCTTATACGTGCGCTTTCCGTATGAGAGTCATACGAAGGATGACATGCTCTATTCAAGATGAACATGTCATGGGTTGTGATGTCGCCACGTTTTGCCATACGTGTGCATTCCGCATTACGAATATGCGAGGCAAGGATACACTCCATTCAAACGGAGGGTGTCTGAGGTTGGACGCTGTCCATGTAGCGGCTTGATGCATGGATACCGTTTCTATAGTGAATGGTAATGTATGTGGATGCTTCCGTGACATGCTGGCACGGAAGGTTCTTTTTTGCAGGTACACTAACAACGTTTCGTAAGTCGTTAAGTGAGAATCGAGTAGCTCTCGACTAGTTATTATAGACGTATATGAGCCTTGCCACCGGCACTAACTTCAATTTTTGGCTTGATCACCTCGTGAGGACGAATAGGACGTCTTGCATCATGTTAAAAATCATGAAAACTTAAATCTGAACCCTACACATATTTTGTGTGCTCTCTAGGTGAAAATTTGTTAATGTGTGCTTTCTTATATAGCCTCTCATATATAGATGTGTTGCTGTCCAAAAAGTTAATGCAGCTGTTTACTTGAATATTTACCCCCTGTTCTAAAAATATTTGGATTAGATGATCTATACCAAAGTTGCTCCATATCTAATCTAGTTTTCGCTCGCAAAAATTCGTGGTCATAGCTTCTATAGATCTCAAGTTATGCCCAAAATAGTGAACCCCTGTCATTCTGTGTTTTTCTTTTTTGAGGACCTACTCCGAACCTTCGATTTTTGAGCATCTTCCTAACCTTCCTAGATCAACCTTTGAATACCAACAAGGTGCTTCATAACCTCACTGAGTTGCTGGTAAAATTTGGGAATTTTAGGGGTTCTGGTATTTAAGTTGGGAATTTTTGTTCACAACCGCCAGAACAAAACCCCGGTACCAAATTTTTTTTCCAAATGTGATAACCTCAACTTTTGATTCCAAGTTGGATATCAAGTTGCTTGAAGCTTTTGAATTGTTATGCACATTAGGGTCATGAATCCTCGCAGTCTTGAGCTAAGCGCATGAAGTTCTTGTTTTCAAATTACTGCGGTTGCCCCAATTCAGACTTTTCTTCAAATTGGGTTTTCGTCATACATGTTCTGCTTGTGAGAACAAGATTATGAATGTGTGTTTAATGGAAGCTCAAATCTTTCAGATGGTGGGACCGACATGCAGCTCCATGAGTGGTCTTGGTGCGTCGAGTAGTGGTAGCAACCTACCACCACCACCACCACCCAGGACGATTGTAGAGGCATTCATGGCAGCTCAAACGGGAGTGCTGTGCCAAATACTCTAGATGCAGCAGCAGCTCGCCCAGAGGCTGCAACAGCAACCTCCCCATGGTGCTAATCCAAGTGGACCAAACTTGGTCACTCAGACCATGAACTCCACCGGAAAAGAACCAGAGAAAGTTGATATAGACACCATTGCCGGTGCAATCGAGATGTTGGAAGAACAAACTTCAGTGCTAAGTCAGATCGTGTGCAATATCCTCCAGGATCGTTATCAGGGGCTATCTCAAACTAGTTTAACTGACGGTCTCTCTCAGGCGCTATTTACGTCTATGGTTAAGCAGGCCCGCTTATGCCATTTGTTGGTGGATCATATGAATCAGAATCAACTCAGCACCTCCGACTCTCTACTACCACCATCGAAACTACCAATGAACCTTAGGAAGGAAGAGGGAAAAAGCCAGAGCCACAAGCGAGCATTCCCCGAAATGGATTTGAGTGAGTGGGGAATTACCTACAAGGAATTTTGTCCTCAGAAGGGCAAACAAAGTGACGACATCGGCAAGATCGACCAACTCGTCGAAAGTGAAACTCGCTCTCAAGCCAAGATATTAGAGGAACGAATGAGAAAGAGTCTTTACCCGTATCACCAACTTTGTTTTAAATGCGGAGACCGAAATCATCTTCTTCTATCTTGCCCTTCGAGTGCTTGGAGTGACCCGAGTGATTGGAACATCTTGTCACGTTAAGGAAGACGAATTGGGCTTAGTAAGGACTTTCTAAAGTCTAGAAACTCACTTCAACAGTTGATGGACCATCTTGCCCATGGTTGTCCTCAACCCCCAAGTCAACGACAGGCACATCAACAAGCTTCCAAGCCTAAAGAACTTCCGCCCCGCATTTGCTACAATTGTAGACAACCCGGGCATTATGCCAATAAATGCCCGAACCCTAGGCAGAACAAGCCCCATCCACAGAGGCAAGGCTCCGGAGTAAATAAGGGTAATCACGGCAAGAGGCCAACTACTCAAGTGAAGCAAGGCCAGCTTAACTTCATGGGTATCGTTTCTACTCGAGAACACCTCTCCCTATGACTTGCCATCATTTATTGTTTTGTGAACAACCCACCGTGGACTTCTGATGGTGGAACCTTTGATCCATCCGCACACCTTTATTGCTTTTCAAAAAAAAATTGTGAATCTTAGTAAACAAAATAATTGTTTACTAGCCTTCCTTTTCTTCATAGAAATCTCTTTTGGTAATCACTTTTCAACTTGGTCTCCTTCTGTCTGATCTCAAGTTCTCTTAGCATCAAAACAAATCAACCGGCTAAGTTGAAGAAGTAGGAGCAGAGTTTTTCATGAGCAGTCAAGGTTCTCTAAAAGTCAAGGCATCAGAGTCCTCCATCGCTTATCGATCCATGCTCTGTTGACCATACCCTCCAAATCCTAGGAATCAAGAAACAAGCAAACGAAGGATCGGTAGAATCTTTTGCTAAATTCTCCTCGTGACGATCTCGAGCCTAGAGGGTGGATACCCTGAGCTCTTCTCGTTGTTCCCACCATCACGGTCAATTCTTCGGGCTGTTGGACCCCATCCTTTTCAGTGCCACGACTGTACGACGTCGTGGCGTCGCTCTGCCATCTCTTTTCTGCGGCCACGATCACGTCGCCGAGACCTCACGGGCCGACCATTATCGAGCCCCGTGCTGCCACCACCGGATCGCTCCACCGGCCCCTACCTCAGATGGTTTTGGATGACCATTGCAGTCCCGCTGCGACCTTAAAAGGGAAGGCCCTCTGTCGATACCGCCATTACCAAGTCTCGCCTACATTTTGAGCTCGATAGCACCATCGCTCTTTGTTCTCCCTCTAGCTAGTTTTTGGCCAACCCGCCACCAGCCCATCTCTGCCGTCTGCTCTGTTCCTCGCCGAGCAAGCTGTCCCTCCGTCTTCGTCGACAACCTCTAGAAGAAGCTCGGAAGAAGATCAGGAGAAGAACTCAAGCTTGCGCTTCCAACCATGGCTCAGTTCTTGGAGGTGTTCGAGTCGCTTCGCTGGACGTTGGTTGGAATGTACCTCTGCATCGCAGGTGGAATCTGTCTGCTCTTAGTTTTTCATGTACACATTCATCACCCCCTCCCTCATGAGCGGCGTAGAGGCGGTGAGGAGAGCACGATGTATCTCTTGCCCTATCTGAATTCTCGATGTCGAGAAGTGTAAGCGGATATGTCTTCCTCCCTTTGTAACCCTTGTCGTGTTGGAAGGAATCACTCTAATCTTGTTGTCGAATCTCGGGATGAGATTCTCTTTAAGGGGGGTAGGCAGTGACGCCCCAGGTTTTCATTTAGGGTTAATTGACGCAAATGACCTAGTCAATCCGGTCAAACGAGTTAACTTTGATCAAACCTTGGTCAACCTGGGTCATCACCTCGAAAACCTAGCCAACAATCACTAATGACCATCTTAATCAAGTCAACACCCACTAATGGTCAACCCATGGTCAAAGCATGGTCAAAATCCCTAGTTAACCCTTTGATCTCCATAGCCCTTCCAGAACTTTTGCCGCGTTCTCCAAATTTCACCTAAACACTTCAAATTCTCCCAATACAAAAGTTGTGTAGTTTTTCATGGGACACAACTTTCATGTTGGGTGGCATTTCAAATTTGAAGTGTAAATTGGAGTAAAACTGCGGTCAACGCCTTCAGCTACTATTCACTAGCGCTGAGAAAACTGCAAAGTTGGCGTGTAGTTCATGCGAAATCCGTTGCTCAAAAACCCTATGAGCCTTTGTAAAAGTTATAGAGGGTAGTGAGATCTACAACTTTTCTTATTACCTCTTGGGGCACTTCAGTTCAAATATTTGGAGTAAATGTTGGTCAAACTACGCTAAACCGAATTTGAACTCGCCCTAGAACGCGCCGGCGCGCGACGTCGCCGGCGCGCCATGACGGCCCGTTGCCGTAAGCGCCGTACATGCACGCCGAGACAGGCCGACGTCCCTCGGTCTGTGCACCGCGCCATGGGTTCCTGTGCGTGACGCTCGTGGGCCCGTTGGCCGGTGCCACGCGGCATTTCCCCAACCGCCGGACGGCCGCGCCGTCTTACGCCATTGGCTAGTCGGCCGTCGCACGTCGCCCTTGCCTTTAGCCCATGCCACAACGTGCCCAGCGGCTTGACACTCACGTTACCGCCTCGACAGCCCACCCGTCCGCCTATAAAAGGAGCCGGAGCTCGTTTACTCGCGTGACGTCGCCGGTCACCAAAGCCGCCGCCCCGCCATTGGAGGCCGCACGGCGAGCTCCCCCTTCCGGCCAGCACTGTCACCCCTAGAGCTCCCCGCATCCTTCCTCCCGCACCACTAGAGCTCCCCGGGCTGCTTGTTGCCCAGGCCGAGCCGCACTCTCACCGGAGCCCGAGCTCCAGCGTCAACCGCCGCCCTGCTCCACCGGCCGCGCCCTCCGGTCGCCTCCTTGCCCCAACCAAGCACACGAATCGACCCGGGGCAAACCCTAGATCTTCCCCAGACACTTCCCCACTAAGAACGGCGGCGAGCTCGCCGGATTCCGGCCACCCGCACCACCGCGCCGCACCAAGGACCACATTGTAATGTCTATTTTGGTCCCAGGGACTTAACTGCAATTAAAGGGTATATCTATGAATAAAGAAAAGTTTCCGGGGGCTGTCATGTAAATAGATTCTTCCCTCCTTTGGTAGCTTTGACTAGATCTTGTAAAATCCGTATAAAATCATAGAAAAATCGTAAAAATGTAAAAACAATTTTGTTGGCTTCCTTGTGAGTAGAACTAAATCGTTTGCAAAGCATGACCATGCTTTTGAGTGACAGTTTTTGCATGAAAAATTGAAATCAGTTTAAGATACTTTTGTTGTAGTACAAAATTTACTAGTCATCTCAAGCTGCACTTTGGATATGTTGTTGTAGATGGCATGTGTAGCCTCTGCACAAAAATTTGCATAAAGTCATACAGTAAATCTTTTATTATGATTTATCATGTATTTATGCTAATTCTTCCTTAACGATTTTTGTAGCAAAAATTAAATAGATTCTTGAGCTCAACTTCTAAGTACTGTCTTGTAATGCCTAGATGCACCTTCCCTGAATTAATCATGATTTTTGGGCTGTTACAAATATTTGTTCCTGATTTATGCTTGGTTTTAATCATAAATGTTTAGTACAAGTTCTGAAATAGTTCTTGATGTGTTGTTGGTTTCCTAGCCTTGTTTTAGGTCAGAGATGGTGTAGGAGAAAGTTTAGATCCAGAAGTGGCTTATTTATTTTTGTATGCATTTATCTCTTTTGTGATAGCTAGAAATTATTATTTTTGGTATATTTTTTTCATAGCTCAAGCAAGTTTGTATTTGTGGTCAGTGGCTTAACTTAGAGTTAGGAAGCTCAGTGAACACCACCCATGGCATTTTATAAATTAATTTTATGAATAAAAGTGAGGAAGCCCTTTTAAGCTTAATAATAATATTAATTGGAAAATCACCTTTGCCATCTTTATGGACCCTATGGGTGTGTTAGGGAGATGAATTAGGAGTTCTAAGATCACCCCTTGCTGTTTGTGAAACTAAATTAAATTTATTTATTTAAATATGTACACAATCGCTATAAAGAGAAGAATAAATAATAAAGCCCTTCATAATATTCTTTAAAAGGAAGAGTATGATGAATATATTTTGTCAAGGTGAATATGGTCAACCATGTGCTTCTTGTTGTCATGTGTTGCTGTTTTTAATTAAATTAAATTAATTTCACCACTAATCATTGCATATGCATCCTCCATGTAGAAGTTCCCGACGGTAGCTACATGCTTGTACCGGCTAACGAGGACGAGGGAGCAGGAGGAGACGTGCACTACGTGTTCGTAGATCAAGACCCGGACCAAAGTTCGGAAGTTTGTTTGACTGCTTGTGCTGACGAAGGCAAGCCCCAGTTTAAACATTAACCTATGTGTTTCTTTTAAGCTTCTGAATTTATCATTGCTTATCTATGTGCATTTACGTTCAGGAGTTGAATTGAAACCCTAGTTGCATGATCCCTAAGTACCTATGATCTTTTACTAGCATGCTAGGTCGCTAGTTCCTATGCTCTAAGGATCCGGTACAAGTCGTGTGATGTTCGTCACTCACGAGCATAGGATCTCATTTATGGAATCACCATATTTATTAATGGACTGCTCATGTGGTAAGAGCATGGGATTTGGGCTCCGGTCCAGTGGCTTCGTGGGTTAAGTGTTTGAACGTACTAAGCACTTGTCGGAAATGGGCACGGTAAGCCTAGTACCTAAATGAGGTGGTGCGGGAACTTTGCGCTACTAATCTTAGGGTTGCGGCCCCGGGCTCGCCACCTGAGTGCATGCGTGAGGCTGGGTGACCTTGGTGGCGTAGCCCAGTAAACCTTGTACTTAAGATTGTAACATCTGATCCCAATCCGAGGAATGACGGGAACCGCCTGGTTAGTGAACTCTTAGTGAGGACACCTGCCGTGTGTTTAGGTCTACCTTGCAAGGTTTAAATCAATCGATTGTCGGCCTCTCACCATTATCTGAGACTACTTAATCTACTGGCCATGATATCCCTATATGATGGAACTTTGTGAATATTGTTATTTGATTAATTGTATTGTACAACTTATGATTGCAATAGTTGCTTATCTAGTAATGATTACTTCTACTAGAACTTGAGTTAAATGTGAAAGTAAGGATTCACTACTTAGTAGCTTTTTGGCAAAACAAACCCACTAGCCAAAAGCCTTGCATGATTAGAGGTAAAGTCTTTTATTTAGACGGGTAAGCCTTGCTGAGTATTAGTATACTCAGCCTTGCTATTTAAATGTTGTTTCCAAGTAATGCATGTGATGTGTGGCCTGGAGAGATTCCACCCGGCTGGGAGCTAGAATGGGTGGATGATGACGAGTGATTGCATCATGGATGGCCTCCTTTGATGCTTATCGTACCGCTTAGTTATTCTGCTGTTTTAATAAACTCTGAACCATTTACTTTCATGTCAAGAACCATGGTTTGTAATAATGGACCCTACGGGGAAGTTTGTTGTTAATTTGTAACGCACTCTGGACTCTCCTTCGTGGGAGTTTTAATGTATACGTTTCGATCCTCTGTGTGTGTTTCAAGTGATTTACCGGGCTATGACCCGGCAACACTCAACGAGATGATTCTTTATTATCGCTTAATGACCAAATGGAGTGGTTTAGGCGATAGTACGAAATTATCTCGGATGGGGTTGTCACAGTTGGCATCAGAGCATCCGTATGCACTAGAGTGATTAGATTAATACCCCTCTACTTCTCGGGAGTTGGGTGACGAGTGGAACTGATCACCGGGAAAAGTCCCGCTCTCGGACATAAAAAAAAAGATGAGTCCTTTCGCCAAAAGGTAAAATTGGTGAGCTATCTCATGTTTCCCTTTCAAAATTTAATTTAATTTTTCCCGATTGTTGACGGTCGTTAAGTCCCTATTTTCGACCGTCAACTCCGGCTAAAAGTTACTCCATGAAAGTATGCAACATAGCTATAGGGCTCTAATCTAACGAATTCCACGAGTTTTGTTGTATATTTGGTTGCAGGTAAATATGAGCAATTATGGTATAAAATATATCATGATCACAAATAGTCTCAAATGCAAGGATAGACTGCACCATTGTGACGGGCTCGTCGAGACGATCGAAACCGATATACTGTTTACCTAGTTTGGAGACCGGATGAAGATACTGAATTCACAAAATGCTGACGTCATGTGGGGCCGCGGGACCCACAACCCACTGTCCACACCGTTGCTACAGCACGGCCGCCCAGGGTCATCGCCTGGCACGTCCGCACGTGCACGCGCGGGCCAGCGGACCTGCCTAGCGTGCTGCATGCACCAGCAGGTGCGTACCCCATGAAGGGGACAAGGTGGGGCCCACACGGGCCTATGGGCGCGCGCAGGGGGAGGCTGCCGCTGCACAAGTCAGGCCACGGTCGACGCCCAGCAGGCACGCGCGCATGCTCGCTGCGGTGGACCGGGCCGGCCTGCTGGCGCGCGGCGGTTGGCCACCTTGCCCTCGACGCGGAGCTGCGCGGGAGACAGCGGGCCTAGGGGCGACGTGGCGCCCTGCGGTTGGCCACAGGGCCAGCACCGCCTCAACTTGCCGTGTGCACGAATCTGCTGCTGGAAACGTCGGTTCGTCGTACAGATGTCATCCAGGGAAGGAGGAAAAGAGAGAACCTTCCCCTAAAAGGAAGAGGAGGTGCTCCACACTC
The DNA here is from genome assembly GCA_036936925.1 of Cenchrus fungigraminus. Classification (NCBI taxonomy): domain Eukaryota; kingdom Viridiplantae; phylum Streptophyta; class Magnoliopsida; order Poales; family Poaceae; genus Cenchrus; species Cenchrus fungigraminus. The sequence goes on along the minus strand of CM072770.1, from coordinate 90,239,488 downwards.
CCAAGTTTCCTTCCACTATAAATAGAGACCCCTCTCCTCACTTCAAAACACACAAGAGAAGACCCGTGAAGAAGCAAAGCGCTGCATTATAGTTAGAAAATAGGGAGAGAGTTGAGGTGAGAGTTTCCGGGAGGAGCTGGAGTGTCGGCCCCTCCTCTAGCTCGCGCCTCGACGGATGCAGCTCCTCTTCTAGTAGCTACATCCGGGTCTTATTCGGTAACTCTGGTCTCCTCTAATTAATTAAGCATTAATTATTACTTGTCTTTGTCTTATCGTTTCTCGTTCATATCAAAGTAAGTTTATCTTGCTCTGAGTGATTGCTTTGCTTGAGCGCTGAGTGAAGTAGTGATCGATAGTGTAGGTGCAGTGCCTAGACTTGAGGTTACCTTGAAATACACCTAGCCCCATGGACTGCTTGTGGTAGCCGGCGGGTAGTGACAGCCCCGTCTGGCCTCTGTATTCCACCACGTGAGAGTGGCTAGTTCTGTAGGCATCGTAAAAGTGGTGTACGTAACGGCTCCCTTCTCATCCCTTTCTGTAGCCGGAGTGTGCATCCCCCGATCAAGACAAGTCCAAGTAATATCTTAATCGCTTGATTTGTTGAGAGAGCCGAAGTTCCCGTATCAAGTACCCTCTCTACCCTCCTATCGTTCATCTCTCTTCTCTTCGTCGTCATCCTTTTATCCGCACTTTCCCCCAGACGAATCAGCTTAGGACTAGAGTACTTCTCGTTCCCCGTGGAAATCGATACCTTGGAATACTCCCGGGTGAAAGCTACATCGGTATCCGTGCGCTTGCGGATTTATCTGTGATCGTATAATATACCAACAGGCTTTCTGGCGCTTTTGCATATCTAGTAACGACGTAAGAAGTGCCAACAAGCTTTCTGGTGCCGCTGCCGGGGAACGGTAACTATTCTAGTTCCGAACCTAGTTCGTCTACATATCATCCACCTACCATAATGAATTCCTCTCATACCCTTGCACAATTTTCGGCTCCAAAGGGCGAAAATTTGGAGCCCCCATCTTCATCACACCCTATCCATACTAGTGGCTATGAGCTACGTCCTGGTTTCATAGCCATGGCCAAAGAGCAATCATTTGCTGGGACCGAAGAGGAGAACCCATACACTCATTTGAGAGAATTCGAGCAACTTTGCTCATGCGTCACAATAGAGGGTATGGCACAAGAAATGTTGAAGTGGATACTCTTCCCATTTTCATTAATGGGAAGAGCGAAGCATTGGTACAACCTCAACGTCCGAAGCGTAGAAGGCAAATGGGAAGTTTTGAGGGAAAAATTTTGTCGCACCTTCTTTTCGCTAGCACGGATTAGTGATCTTCGGTGCGAAATCATCCTTTTTAAGCAAAAGGAGGGTCAGTCTTTAGGAACTGCCTGGGCCCGATTTACCAATATCTTAGCTTCAGGACCCGATTTAGGGATTCGAGAACCCACATGTCTCCAACAGTTCAGACTAGGCCTCAATGCTGAATCCGCTAAGTTCCTAGACTCTTCATCAGGAGGTTCTTTTGTAGATTTAACCTTGAATGAGGGAAGGGTGATCTTAGAAAACATTCTTGCAAACACCCCTTACACCGGAATTTACAATGAATTTCCCGAAGAACCACCGGAAATGCAACCGGAAGAACCCTCCATAGAAATCCTTGAGCCAGGAAATGAGGTTTTACCTATCCAGCCTACACCCGTGACCACGCCTCTCTCTGAGCCAATAAAAGTAGAGCCTCAAGTAGAAAACCTCCATAATATAGAATATGAGGAAACTCATCCAATGGACTTTATCGGTGAAATCGAGGATGATCTTTTCTCAGATTTTGGAAATGCCTCGAATTTTCCGATCCAACCAAAACCTCGAGCGTGCAACTCTCTGTTTCAACAAAATGCTAGCCAACCCAATAAGCTCATTCTCAAAGAAGACCTTAAATGATTGTCAGCGGCTATGAGTGTGGAATGGTTGAGAGAAGCCGAGACATCGCCCGAGGTAGTTAGACTCATCATCCACTCTTCTTTCCTATCAAATACAAGGCATCATGATGGATGACCAGTACAACTCCACTGTTGGGATAAATATCATCTCAAAATCTCTTGCCCAACAGCTCTATCCCAACATGACCCTATGTTCGTCCCGAAAGACTTTTCAAGATCCTTATGGGACCATGTTGAAATGTTGCGGTGTTGTCAGAACAGTCCCGGTAGTTGCCAATGAGGCCGAGATCTTTCTAGACTTTCATGTCAACGACAATCCGGACATACCTATTCTTATAGGTCGGCCTACCGAGAGATTTTTCCAAGAAATGGCTAATGGTAGCCTAGCCGTGCAACTAGATGAATCCACACAAACTGTTTCCTTAGCTCGTGCACGGAATGCAATAGCAAAGCTCCATGACCGATTCGAGGATGATCCCACTGAGAATCCCGAAGACACCTTGAATCTCTTGGATGCCGAGCAAGGGAAGGGGCCCTTTTCTGTCCAAATCTAGCCAGCTAGAAATCTTTTGACAGAATCTTCCCTTAGGCCTATGGTCCCTCCTTTGCCTCCTGATCCTCCAACCGAAACATCTATCATGGATGCCATGGAAAAGAAGTGGTCGACTGGAGTGGAACACTTTTCCGAAGCACTTTGGATTTGTTCACCTTCTACGATCCTTCCTTGTTCCATAAAAGGGATTACCATAGAAGCCCATCTTAACCCTGTCATGGAGGTTAATATTATGCCATGGCACTTAGCGTACACTTTATTAGGCAATGTGACGCTAAGACCATCCGACAAGCTCCTCAAGAGTTGTCTCTCCGGACACATTCTTGAGTGTCGGGGGGTTGCATGTGCTGTGCCACTCCTAGTAGACAAGATTAAGGTTAATCTAGACTTCCACGTCTTTGATGTCCTCGATCTTGATCTCCTCCTAGGCTCCCACATAGGAAAACTTCTCGATGCATCTCGAGGAAGCCTAGATAAAAAGCTTAGGGAAGCCGTTTCGGCCACCACTCCCTTGTTCTTAGAAAATTCTATGGTGACGCCGCTTCCCAAGCAAAACCCGTTCGAGGAGATGATGCATGTATCTCTGTTCGTGTCGTCCGAGCCCATTCTCGCTGAGCTTGTAGAATTCTCTACTTCTCAGAAGTATGACTCGGAAGACCCGCTTTACCTTTGTGAAGACGAACGATCATCATCACCTTTGATCGAGTTTGAGTCTCTTCTCACTGGCCCGTATCATGTTGTTTCCGACCGTGGTCGAGAATCAACATTGTTCATACATGATACATCTCTTGAGATGGAGAATTCATGGGCCATGGAAATCTATAAGGTGCCGACTCTAGGGTCCAAAGGAAAGAATCTCATCGACAAGCATGGTAGCTTTACTCTTGATTCACCTCAGGAACCATGTTTGCATCATGTCTCTCCAGAGTCAGCCACGCTCAGTGCACAGAGCACACATCAGGACTACAACCGCCTTATGATCCTCCCTTGCAAAAAGTTTAGAAGGATGGTTGTGGATGCATATGTCCACCATAAGTGTTGCAGATCTCGTGAGTGCATTGTGGCACTAACCTTGCAGCTAAAGCTTCTCTAACACTTTAACGTTTGGTGGTGAGGCGGGAATGGCATCACCAATGATAGCTGCGAGAAGAAATTCCCAAGGTCAAGCTTATGACCGTAAACAAAGCACTACCAGGAGATAGCCTGGATTAGCTTAGATTTATTTCTCCTTCCAAATAAAAGCAAGAGCATGTTCCTAGGATAAGAGTGTCCTTTGGGTATTTTTGGTTACTAACCTTTCAGGTGGAGACCAAGAAGAACGATGGATAGATGATGCCTAAGAACATGTGAGCTACATCAACTACAACACTTTGCAATGCAAACTTCAAGTGTGGGGGAGGTACGTGAGCATCCCGAGTAAAGTTCCTCTCATACCAAAATCTTATCCTGGTTTGGAGATGATGTTAGCTCATGCATCTTGCCTAACTAGGTATGTCCTGCTTTTGACTTTAAACAACACCCTTCCGGGAGGTTGCCCGATGTTGACCATCGGTCTCATGGTGAATAATAATAAAAAAAATAATAAGACTTCGCTTTGATTTGGCTAGTACAATTTGTACTAGCCAAATCCATGTATCTCATATTTGTCTAAAAGTGTGCAGGAAAAGATGCAGCAGAAGATAGTGTGGGGGAGGTATCGAGAGTCAACTTCTTCTGACATTCAAAGGGATATCATGGTTTGAAAAATTCTATCCCCCCCAATTGCATAATTCTTGAGTTAGAATTCCTTTCTTGAGATAATCATTAAATTAAACTCAACGAATCCTGATGCTCCATTGCTATACATGTTTTCAATTGATTGGCTTGCATGTTCTTTATTCCTAGCACATATATCTTTTGCTTGTGAGCAAATATCATTAGGAAAGCATGTTCATATAAATGGTTGATTGATGAGATATGGTACGATGAGATGAACCTTACTCACTCTAACAAAGTGCTTGGGATGTTTTACTTGAAAAAAATAGCCTTACAAGCTCCTCAGTGATGATATATTCCCACCAAAGCCATATGTTGTTTACATTAGAAAACCTCATACTTACGCTGCTTGTTATTGCATTGAGCTTTGTCAAATTGTTGTGACCCTTCCTAGAAGCTTTTCATGCTTTCATGATCAAGATCACGTACACTCCACCTTCATATGCTAAACTTCTACACTGGAAGTTTGCAACATCCATCCATCCACAAAACAATATATACTCCAGTTAATTTATGAATCTCTCTCCCTAGTTTTTCCTTCAAAAGAGACATGGGCTAAAAAGAAAAAAAAGAGATAAAGACACATGCTAAAGAGAAACTCTTCTCAAGCACGATGGAAAAAAAGAAAAAAAATATAGCCATGTTCTCAAAATAAAATTCAAAGGGAGAGAGATCATACAACAAGGAGTACATATTTCCATATCATACACTTTCCACACACTTGCACATCTTGATCAGATTGTATGACGAGTTTTCTTCTTGGATCCGGTTTTTGACTTTGCAATATTATGTGATACGAGTATGCCTTATATCTTCATCCTTACCTTGAGCTCCACATATAACCATCATTAGAAGTAGGATGAAAAAAGGCAAGTTTAATGCCTTGGTGAGGAATCATACACACTGAGCGATCCGAGGGCATCATTTGAGGAGTCAAGTAAGGGTAAGTTTTGAAAAAAAATATCAAAAACCCAAGCTACTTTACAGAAGGAGTTGAGGTGATTCAAATCCAGCCGTTCCATCCTTCAACCATCCAAGATGACATAGTAGACACCCCAAAGAGTCACAAGTACAGGTATGTCTTGGAATATCTTACATGCTTGCAACATATCATTTTGGATCCATGTTTTCCACCCTAGTCCTTAACCTTTACTCGAGGACAAGCAAAGGGCTAAGTGTGGGGGAGCTTGTTGACGGTCGTTAAGTCCCTATTTTCAACCGTCAACTTCGGTTAAAAGTTACTCCATGAAAGTATGCAACATAGCTATAAGGCACTAATCTAACGAATTCCACAACTTTTGTTGTATATTTGGTTGCAGGTAAATATGAGCAATTATGGTATAAAATATATCATGATCACAAACAGTCTCAAATGCAAGGATAGACTGCACCATTGTGACGGGCTCGTCGAGACGATCGAAACCGATATACTGTTTACCTAGTTTGGAGACTGGATGAAGAAGATACTGAATTCACAAAATGCTGACATCATGTGGGGCCGCGGGACCCACAACCCACTGTGCACACCGTTGCCACAGCACGGCCGGCCAGGGTCATCGCCTGGCACGTGCACGCGCGGGTCGGCAGGTGCGTACCCCATGAAGGGGACAAGGTGGGGCCCACACGGGCCTATGGGCGCGCGCAAGGGGAGGCCTAACGCTGCACAAGCCAGGCCACGATCGACGCCCAGCAGGCACGCGCGCATGCGCGCTGCGGTGGACCGGGCCGGCCTGCTGGCACGCGGCGGTTGGCCACCGCCTGGCCCTCGACGCGGAGCTACGCGGGAGACAGCGGGCCCAGGGGCGACGTGGCGCCATGCGGTTGGCCACGGGGCCAGCACCGCCTCAACTTGCTGTGCGCACGAATCTGCTGCTGGAAACGTTGGTTCATCGTACAGATGTCATCCAGGGAAGGAGGAAAAGAGAGAACCTTCCCCTAGAAGGAAGAGGAGGTGCTCCACACTCCCAAGTTTCCTTCCACAATAAATAGAGACCCCTCTTCTCACTCAAAACACACAAGAGAAGAGCCTTGAAGAAGCGAAGCGCTGCCATTATAGTTAGAAAATAGGGAGAGAGTTGAGGTGAGAGTTTCCGAGAGGAGCCGGAGTGTCGGCCCCTCCTCTAGCTCGCGCCTCGGCGGATGCAGCTCCTCTTCTAGTAGCTACATCCGGGTCTTGTTCGGTAACTCTGGTCTCCTCTAATTAATTAAGCATTAATTATTACTTGTCTTTGTCTTATCATTTCTCATTCATATCATAGTAAGTTTATCTTGATCTGAGTGATTGCTTTGCTTGAGCGCTGAGTGAAGTAGTGATCGATAGTGTAGGCGCGGTGCCTAGACTTGAGGTTACCTTGAAATACACCTAGCCCCACGGACTGCTTGTGGTAGCTGGCGGGTAGTGACAGCCCCGTCCGGCCTCTGTATTCCACCACGTGAGAGTGGCTAGTTCTGTAGGCATCGTAAGAGTGGTGTACGTAATGGCTCCCTTCTCATCCCTTTCCGTAGCCGGAGTGTGCATCCCCCGATCAAGACAAGTGCAAGTAATATCCTAATCGCTTGATTAGTTGAGAGAGCCGAAGTTCCCGTATCAAGTACCCTTTCTACCCTCCTATCGTTCATCTCTCTTCTCTTCGTCGTCATCCTTTTATCCAAACTTTCCCCCAGACGAATCAGCTTAGGACTAGAGTACTTCTCGTTCCCCGTGGAAATCGATACCTTGGAATACTCCCGGGTGAAAGCTACATCGGTATCCGTGCGCTTGCGGATTTATCTGTGATCGTATAATATACCAACAGGCTTTCTGGCGTCGTTGCAAATTTAATTACGATGTAAGAAGTGCCAACACCGATGCATATTTGAATTTTCCATCCTTGCATTTGCATGCTAGAATTTTTTCTAGCCAAATTTCCCTTTTTAAATAAAAATTTTTGAAAATAAAAATTTTGGGTTGGAAGATCCTTGAAAATTCATTCGAGCAAGTTTCTGGGCAAATTTGGACCGAGACACCTAGGCAGGCCCCCATGTGACCGTTAGAGAGCCGTTGCAAAAAGTTGGAAGCGGGCGGACCCGAGGTGGGTTCGGCCGACCCCACAGGTCGGCCGACCCAGCCCAACGGCTACCTCGGCCCTCCTTCCTCCAATGGCTCCTAGCCGTTGCACATGGCCCATGTCTCGGTGCCCGGCTTCAATGCCTATAAATACCATGGGGTTTGAGGGGTGTCTTCACCCATTGCTTCACTCTCTCCCTCTCTTGTTCTTGCTCTCTGGTTTTCGTGGATTTCTCGCTCGAGATTGAGGTGCCAAGTATTCTCTCCAAGTGCTGCTAAAATATTGATCATTGGTGGAGCAAACTTGGTAAGAATTTCATTCGGTTTCACTAACCCATCACCGAGTTGCTTGTGTCGTCCGATAGTTGTGCAAGATGAGTTGGGCCTCCGGCGCATTCCGGAAGTTGACTCGCTCACGCCGTTCACGCGACGGGGGGAGCTCGTCTCATCACTCCGAAGCTGCACCAAGCCCAATGTCAACCGACCGTGAAGAAGAAGGAGAAGAAGAGCTACCCACACCACAAGTCGATGAAGTGTACACCATCGACGCCGCCTTCATCGACTTGAGGAGTGATCGCGAGAGACAAGCCTACGCTCTCATCAAGGATCGAGTCTTCGCCAACACCAAGGAGTTCGACCCGGACCTTCTTGAGAAAACAGGTATGGACTCCGAGTTCAATTCCATTTGGCAAGCTCTAGGATGGGAGGATTTTGTCCTGGTTCAGGAAGTTGGTTCTAGACCTACCACCATCCAGTTTCTCTGCACTCTTCAAGAGGATGCGTCTGGTATTTCATTTCAATTTCATGGAGTTCCATATCGAGTTTTGTGGAAAGATCTTAGTCGCACCCTCAGTTTTCATCATCGCTGCGCTATTTCTCTTGAGCAAGCTTGCGCTGGTTTTAATCGTGAGAGTTTTTGGGAAGAGATCTCTGGTCGTCCTGTTCGCGGCAAGTTGATACCTAGGTGCAACGATATCTTGCATCCCACTCTCCGACTGTGGCACAAGTGGCTCGCCGTCACTCTCTTTCCAAGGGATGACGTGCGGCCTGTGCGCACTGATGAGATGATGATCTTATATGCCGCGATCAGACAAATCAAGATCTCCCCTGTGCAAGCTATGATTCGGTAGTGGTTAACAAATTTTAAGATGACGGGTTCTATTGAGTGTACGTCTCTGATTTCTCGCATCGTCACGAACCTTGGGATTACGCATGGGCCTAATGTGCCCTCCATTGCTAATCCCCGGACTCAGATTGATGAGGCTTATTTGACTCAAGGGCATATTCTTAAGAAGGGTCCGGATGATTCTTTGGTTTTCTTTTACCTGGGCCATACCAACCAGATCCAGTTACCTAACCCGGATTTCAGGTTGTATGGCCAGGGGCCACTGACTGTTCCTCTCGAGGAACCTCGTCGTTCTAGTGTCTCTGGTGACAGGGTAACTAGGAGAGCATCGAGGAGAGCAGCCGGAGCACAACAGCCGCCACCACAGCCGTCTCTGCAACTGTCGCCTCAGCCACAGCCTCAGCCTACCACACCTCCGTCTGGAGCATGGACCTCTACCGAGTACATGCCTGGGGTTACTCTCGGATATGCTCCCGGTTGGGACCAGCCCATGTACCAGCAGGGTGCGAGTAGCTCGGCTTGGGCTAGCACAGGCAGTGGCGAGTGGGCCGTCCCTGCTGGTACTACCTATAGAGATGCGACATCTTCGTCGTTCGGATTGCGCTCGTCATCTCGTGGGGCCACCCTCACTGAACAGATGAGCGAGCTCAACATCCGAGTTGGCGACATGGAGGAGACCATGCACCAGCATGTCGAGTCCACTCTGGACTGGCAGCGGATGTCTGGCTAGAGACTTCACGCCATCGAGCTGGCACAGTAGCAACAGCTGGAGGAGCAGAGGGCCCACTACCGGTGGATGGGATTTCCCCCTCCACAGTAGTGAGCCTGAAGCTAGCTTGGGGGAGGACCCCCACTTTGAGGTAACTTGTATCTTTATTTTCAGAATCTTATATGCTAAAAACACATAAAAATCTGCAAAATTAAAAAGACCAAAAATATTTATCTGCTTTCTTAAATTAGTTTGCTTTCATATGCGCGGTAAACATGCTTTCTGTCCTTTGTGGTCGAAATGATGAATAGTTGCTCTGTTTATTCCTGTTGTATGCCTTGCTACAGCTTATTATCCTATCTTAGTTTTGAGTTTGTTGGCTTGTACGATCAAACCTTAGCTTGAAACTTGTGGGTAGCAAAAAGCATGACCTTTGCCTAGGTTGTTGTGAGGTATGATATGGTATAATAGGGTTGCTATGAGCCTGTGCTAAGTGATGTTGATATCCGAAGTTTTCTTTTGAAAAACGATAAAATGATAAGTTCCTCAATGATGAAAAATTCCTATCCAAAGCCATATGTAGATCCTAGCTGTTGTTAGCTCCACATATGCTGATTGTTTTCTTCATTGAGTCTTGTCGAATTGTTGTGACCCTCAGCGAGAAACTTGTCATGCTCCCATGATCAAGATCACGTACACAGCCACTATATGCTAAAACTTCTACATCGGAAGTTGGCACTCATCATTTCATCCATTCCCCATCCATTCCGCAAATAAAACTCCGTGCATTGTTTCATGATTACTCTCTCTCTCTCCAAAATATTTAGCAAGGACTATGGGCTATGCGAAAAAAAGAGAGCACATGCTCTAGAGCATGAAAGAAAAAAAAGAGAGAAAGAATAAAGAGACATAGCCCAAGTCTCAAAAATCTCAAAAGGAGAAGAGAGAATCATATACAAAAAAAGGAAATTTTCATCCATCCACCATATACACACACATGCACATCTTGATCAGGCTGTATGACTTGTTACTCCCAAGGATCCGGTTTTCAACTTGACGATATATGAGAAACAGGTATGCCACATGTTTTCCCTACCTACAGCCCCACATATCAGCTTATTAGAAGTAGGTGGAGAAAGAAGGCAAATCAATGCCTTGGTGAGGAATCATACACACTGAGCGATCCGAGAGTATCATTCGAGGAACTTTGATTTCTTTGAGAAAATTTGCAAAACCTCCGGATTGAAAATTGATCAAGGTACTTGTGATTAGTAATTTCTATAGAACCGTTCTATCTTTCAACCACTCAAGGCAGGTGAAGCTACAAGCCCCATGGCAATCAAGCGTACGGTAAGATCAATGCCGACTCATTCAATCCTTGATAGAGTACCTAGTTGTATGCTTGTCATAAACTAGGAATACAACATCGTAGCAACTCCTGATCGACCAACCTAAGTCCTAAGTATCTTGCTCGGGACAAGCAAGAGGCTAGCTTGGGAGAGTTGTTGACGGCTGTTAAGTGCTTACTTTAGCCGTCAATTTACTCATGAATGAAGGAGCAAGAGGCATTTCTTACACGCATTTTAGTTAAGAATAATGTAGTTCCACTTGTCCTTGGAGATTATGTGATTGCAGGAAAATAAGCATAAAAGAAGTGGCAAACTCACCTTCTATGATTCATGCCACGTCACCTCAAGGAGTGGCTGCCACCTCAGGTGCCATGCATGCAAGCTAAGACACCTCAGGTGCCATTCATGCATGCCATGTCACCAATCCAAGAGAGGCAAGCCCCGACGAATCAGAGTGTGACACGTGGACTTCACATGGATCCATGGGCCCACCAGAGCGCCTAAACCGCCTCAAAAGCACGTGTACACCGAGGACCGACCTAAGGGCCCACAGGACAGCCACCCCGAGGTAGCACACCCCGAGGGGAGCCCACTTGGGGTCAGCCGACCCTAGGATCAGCCGAACCGACCCTGGGTCAGTTGATCTTGGGCTTCCACGTGGCGCTTGTCCATTGGTCCTAGAGGCCGTTCCCGGGGTGTTTCACTCCTCCTTGCGTCGGTGCTTAGGCCTATAAATAGAAGGGGAGGGGGTTCATTTCTTACCAACACACTTTACTCCTCCACTCTCACTTTTGGTTTCTAAGGCTAGGAGGTAGGCTAGAGTAGTTCTGCTTTAGGTTCCAAGTCTACTTTGGGATCTAGGTATGAGTTCTCTTGTATCTTTATTTTATTGTATGACTTTGATCTATTTCAGTTATTCAGCTATTTCATATAAAGTTGTGCTTGTATACATGGGTGATTTGTTCATGTGTTCTTCGCTCATTCATCATTTAGAGGCTCCCGTTCTTGATGAACAAGGCCTTTCGATCTAGTTGATGAGTGACTTATACATGTTTTCGGTGTTTGTTCATAAGTTAGAGGCTCGTGTTCTTCACGAACATGACCCTTTGATCTTGTTGAATAGACATAGGAAAGCACAAATCCGTTTGTGTGCTCAGCCTAGTTTGATCTAGTTAGATCCCATGTTCGTGTCGCATGAAGTTCGTGCTCAAGCTACGGTACTCGGTGTAATTGGCCGGTTTATCTGGCGGCTCTGACCTGGGTCACAATAGCCCGGGCTGGTCAGGGTCCTACTAACAACGTAATCGTGGTGCTTGGGTTGCGTAGCTACGTTGCTTACGAGTGTATCCCACGGTTTGTCTTGGGGTAGGCTGCGGTGGTGACAGCCGTTGGACCCTTCTGGAATCCCCCACATTCGGATACGCTGTAGGAGTCTAAAGTCTAACAACCGGAGTCGTGCGTAAGCGACGCGGGAGGTTAGCTCCCCGTTTGTACCTGGGTGCTTGAGCCAGCGATCATGCGATGCTAGTGTGTGTCTAACTCGTTTGACTAACTTTGTGTGTTTAGTACCTTAGAACCTAGAACTAACTCGTATGTTGCCTCCTAAGCCTAGGACCTTTAGAGAGAGTGTGTCTGTGTGTTCACACTACTATCTTATCTATCATATCTTACCCCTGTACTTGAGTGTCTGGTTCGTTCCCATCTATGATTTATACTCCTTGCAATAGTGTTGAACTTGTTAATCCGCCCAGCCTTCCTTGGATTCGATACCCTTTGGAATACTCCTTTGGGGAAATGCTACAATGGTACTTCCGTGCGCTTGCGGACTCTTGTAATCGTTAGGATTACCATTTGGATATTTCTGGCATCGTTGCTAGGAACTCATAACTTAGCATCGAGGTTAAGAAATACCAACACCGGCGACGACGACCCATTCGGGATGCACCCGTTATGTTGTGCGGTTTGCTGTCACTCCATATCGGATCTCTATGCGTCGGTCGAGGAGTGTTTCCAAGCTATGGAGGCGATGAGGTAGAGAATGGAGGATTTGGAGCGTGTAGTCGATGACGACTACAAGTTCCTTAATAGGAATGTGGGGAAGCTATTCGGGATGGTCGGCAACATGAAGAAAAGGTGGTGCAAGGATTGTGGGAACTTCCATTAGATAGTTAGGGTTCCCCCCTTATGATTTTTGTAAAATATGATGAGGACGTCTTATGGTTTTAGCGTGGGGGAGAGCTAGCTAGCTAGATCTTAAAATTTTTGCCTTAGTGAGTTTAGTTTGGTTTGGCTTAGAGTTTGCAAGAGTTTGAGAGTTAAACTTTTTAGGTGTGCTTTTAAAATTTTTAGCTTGAAGTGTGTTAATTTAGTGTTCGAGTCGAAAAATGAAATAAAAAGTGTCTTTTAATTTTTGTCTCATGCGATGCTTTTTCTTTCTTTACTCGTATGTTTTTCCTTAATTTTTGATATATGAGCATGAGTGTTTGGTTTGAAACGTTTACCTTGGTGCTTAGTTGAGTTTTTACCTTTAAAAGTGCCCACACCATACTTTGATCTAGAACCTTGTTTCAGTTGTGCTAAGTTTGATGCTAATGTTGGAGGAGTTTAATTCTGAAAATTATACGAAACACCCTTGTAATAAAGGTTAGCAAACTCGCTTTTTCCAAATTGAGAGACAAAGAAAAATCCTATACAAGGCCAACTCAATATCCGCTCCACTATAAGTGCGGTTAGCATGATGAGTTGGGCTAGGATCCTTCTCTCTTGGAAGTTTTAATTTCAAGCAATGATCATGTCCTTGTATATATCTTTTATTGCTAGCCTCGTCATGCATTCGGTAACGTGACTCTCACATCGAAAGTCCCGTACATCGCCGAATTGCATACCCAACCCATTATATCACTTTTGTACATCGTATTCCTTGAACACAACCTATGTTCGAAGTTTCGTCTCGTCTCTAGCATGGTTTTCATTTAAAATTCAGATTGTATTTATGCAAGAAAAGATGAGCAAAGAGCTTCGGAAAAGAGGTAAAGATGTCAATAGAGAGAGAGAGAAAAGTAAGAAAAAAATATATGTGTATGGAAAAGAAAAGAAAAAAAAGAAAAAGAAGAAGAGAGAAAGAGAAAGAGAAAAAGAAAAGAAAAGAAAAGAAAAAAAGAGAAAGAAAGTAAGAATGAGGAAAGGCAAGAAAGATATGAAGAGGGATGAATCAAGTGAAGATTAAATGAAGTGTAAGGAAGGATGCCACGTTGTTGTTAAGAGACGAAACTTCCATTTTTCCAACCATGTGCAATCCGACAACGAGGACGTCATCGGTGCCTTGTAGTCTTGTTTTCTTTTGCCCTTGCACATGTCCACCATTCTATATCTTCTTATCCTTGACATCCCCACATCATGGTTTAATTCTCATGATCATTGGCTCGAAGGGTAAACAACCATTAGAGAAATTTCATTGTTCGACAATATTTGTGTTGATCTCACTAGCCATACCTATAGCTCCACCTTAAATGATAATATGAGAGACTTGTGGGAGGTGAGAGTTTATGAATTGTTTAGTTTAGCCACTTCAAACATGTTCATTACACTTTGGTTTGAGCTTGATTATGAAACTAACCCGCCACTAGGCACACTAATGATATAACAAGTTCATCTTTGTATGTGCATTTGGAAGTGTTATGTTTTTTGCAGGAAAACATGGACTAAAAGGACGGAGTCACAACAAGTTCAAAGGAGCAAATGAGGAGTCCCGTTTGTGTTCTAGTGCATGCTGAAATCACTCCCAAAGGTGGCAAGGATCGAAGTGTCACAAGGAACATCCCCGAGGATTGAAGCGTAAAAGACCGAACTTCATGTGAGAAGACCCTCTATCTTGGACGCGAGGATGACGTCGCCAAAATGATGCAAGTGAAGGAGGTAAAGTGCAAAATGGCAAGAGGACCCACGGGAGTGAAGGGGCGACCGAACCGGGCCAGGATGGGCCTGGGCTGGTCGGCCCAGGCCAACCAGCCTGGCCCATTCCCAAGGTGGTTCGGTCCCCCCTTTCTTGAGCGTGAAGATGATGCAACCCTAAGTACGTGGAGGCGCCGCCATTCGCAGAGAGAGAGCCATTCGTCCGAGAGGCCGTCCACAAGCTAGAGAGGAAGGAGAGGAGAGAGATCATTCGCAAGAAGGGTCGCTCTACTCGAAGGAAGCAACCACAAGTGGAGGAGGACGTCGAGGCCCTGCAACGACACCTCCGGAGGAGAAGGAAGACACCGTCGGAAGCGTCACCATGATCAATGGTGCCATGTCTAGCGCCTTGATGGGGTAATCTTCTCATTTGTCCATGGGTTGTAATCGATCTTGAGATGTAATCGCTACTTTTATGGTTTCAATCTATCATCTAGTGTTGAAGATGCTTTCATGTTTAAGGTTAGCTACCATGCCTAGTAGGGAGTATAGATCTCACTTCTCCCTTAGAACCCTTCAATATGCCGTGATCATCATAGGCCTAGTCACGAATACCTCCGCGTAGTGATAGTACGGGGGGAGAGAAAGGGCGAAACTGTGGTCACAACCCCCGGTTGATTAGATCGGTTTTCATATCTCTAAGTGGTTGCATGTTCAAGTATCGTAGACCCGTGGGCAAGTGTCTTTTATATATCCTGTGAGTTTCATCGCCCTCTCTAGTGTAGCGTAGTTGTTCTCTAGATTAACCGTAGTTTAGGGTTTGGATAAGTTAACTAGGTAGTGCTAGATCAAACGCTTGTAATCCCCTTGCTCTGCGGATTGACAAGAACCTAGGGAATCCCCGTGGTGAAAAAGGTGTAGGTCCGTACGCTTGCGGATCGTAGGTGGATACAAGTTTTATCCCTCAACATTTATTACATTAATCAGAGTACATCTCTTCGGCACATGCTGGGTACAAGTCCATCAGGACTGAATCAGACATGAAGAAATGACGCAGCAGGTCACGGTAGTGATGAAGACTCCAAATCCTCAGGCGGCTCGAGCAAAGAAGAAGCCCTACTCGCACCATCCGTCATTCTCGTAGTCGTAGTCGGGCTCTGTGTCAGAGACACCAGGATCTACCCGATAAGCGGGTAGGTCATGACAGCTTCCCAACAAAGAGCAAAAGTGGTGGATGAGACTACTATGCAGGATATAAGCTTACTTTGGCTGTAGAAGGCTTAAGCAAAGCAGCAGTGCGCGTAGCAACAATCAAGGTAAGCAGATATGTGCAGCGAGGTCATCACCTCAAGGATGTCCACACCTCTAGGGTCCACACCCCTCAACAAGGATACCAGACCAAAGCACTGAATCAGACCCACGATCCATCTCCCAAATCTCTCTCTCTGCGATGTGGGGCCCACCTGCTCCTATCCCCACATCTCAACGGCCTCAGGCCGGGCTCACACACTCGGGGAAGAGAAGAAGCACAAGAAAAGAGTCTAGCCAGAATAACAGTTCTCAGGACTATCAATAACCAGTGGACACACGGACTATAGCTATAGGTTTAAACACTCTACAGAGGTTGTACAACTGTACCCGGCCGAATATAGTCGAAACCGGCCGTCACCGGTTCCATACCCTACCATACGGCTGAAGTCCAAGTAAGTGGAACCCTTCCCCAGCCCAATGGGGGCGAAGTCTTCTTGGAGGAACGACATCTCCTATCACGATCTCACCGATCCGCCTAAGGCGAAGTGCTATCCACTATGAGTCTCATCCCGCACCCCACCCATAATAGGGTGGGTGGTTTGTATGAGAAAGTGTCCCGAGAAAAATGGTTAGACTGTCGATCGGGAGCACTCCTATCTCCATCATATCCGACACGCCGCTCAGGCGAGAGGCCAAATCACATCTCCCTGAGGCAGGCGTTCACAAGTAACCAAATGGCTTGCTCCAATCAGTAACACATCAAGGGATACACACCCAGAACTCATGCTCGAACACACCAAGATCTCCCAAATCTTAGTCCAAACCGAAAATACCATCCAGAATCCAAAGCATAAAAGTATGGATAGTAAGTAGTGGGACTGGCTAGGGGTCTGTAGCTAGTCCTGAGGTGGGTGAAGCAAGGAACAGGATAAATCAAATATCAAGGTACGGCTAAACAATTGGCTATGCAATTCATCAAATCAATGCATACATGAAAGTAAAGCACTAGCATCTAGTAGTAAACATGGGATCTAAATGGTTGGGAGTGACATGACACTTGTGCTGTTGTTGTACTCGATGTCCTGGATGACGTACTTCGGGTCTTCTAGATCCTCCGGGTCGAAGCTCGGGCCTAGAAGCACGAGGTTCGACGCGCATAAGACAACGGTACAGATCTAAGCAATAAATCCAAATAGAAACCTCTTTTTAGTAAGACCAAAAGATCTCAAACTAGCTACAATCAGCAAGGTTTCGAAATTACGAAATTACTGAAATTGGTTTCATATTTTTCTGAGCTTCCTATAATAAGTTACTGAAAAGCATTTATAAAACATTTATTAAAACCTTTATTAGAACAAAAAGGATTTTTATTAAAAACATCGCTGACGTCAGCATGACATCAACGACTGCAGGTTAGTGGGCTGTTAATGGGCTGAAAGTGTTAGTGGGCCTTAAAGGCCTATTGGACTCAACCCATAAGGCCCATAAGACAAAGTCTAGAAAGCCACCCCGAACTAGCCTAGAGGACAGAAAGGATACGCTGGGCTCAAGTGGGCTTCCATGGGCTAGAAGGCCCACAGGAAAGTCCATCCCGGGTTCAAGCGAGCCAAAGTCCAGATCTGGTCCTCGAACTCCCCCGTCTGCGCAAATGCTCCCTGAGCATTGCTGGGGTTCGGTGGCTCACCCTTCCTGCGCGGCATGGCGCCCGGCGCGGAGGCGAAGCATGGCGCGCGGTGAGTGATGTGCACCTGCCAAGCCACACTTACACAGTAGAGTCAAGAATGACTTCTTTTCAAGAGGGAGAGGATGATGTGGACATCATCCTCCGAGTTACACAAGATCATGCATCGAATACACAAGCTCTTGTGCTTCAACGATCAATTACGTGCAACCATACTAAGAAACTCCAACAAAAGGTGAATTCTTTCCTTGCTGAAATTAATTCCAAAATATATGAGAATGTTGTACTTTGGTTGTCCTTAGGAATATACATGAAGAGGACGGCACAACTAAACATGGAGAAGAAGTAAACAACAAGAAACAGTCGGACCAAGAATCACCAGCTCAAACCAAGGATCCGGGAGGGATCCGTTCGGATGACTGTTCGGACAAGTTTGGAAACCAAGAATCACCCGTTTGGAACAAGGATCCAGGAGGATTCCGTTCGGACAACTGTTCGGACAAGCTTGGAAACCAAGAATCACCCGTTCGGAATAAGGATCTAGCAGTTTCGCTTCAGATCTCCACTTCGGACCAGTTCGGACCTGCATAATGAATCGACCATAACTCTTTGGTCGTGTCATCTCTGGAGCTCCACGTGTACTTGATGGAACGTGCTTGAAGTCAACTTTCCAATGCCAGAAACCGCATGTCCATTGCACTTCTCAATAAAGAGTTATGACACATTTAGTGGAGGCTGCACAGAAGGTCAACAGCCATGCGAGCCCACTTCGGGAGTTGATTTCTGAGGAGCCTTTTCACATGCTTAGCCTTTTCATTTCCATCTCGAATTCACACCCATCTAGGAGGGTTGTTTCTATTATAAATAACCCCCTATGTACTACTGAAAACTAAGTTTTTGATAATCATGAATTGATAGCCTCATATGGTTTGTCGCAGCCGAGCTGCTGAGTGCCTTACACACCCTTGTTCTTCCTTGTTCTTCGAGGACTTGTGAAGAGATCTCTCTGAGGTCCCCTACTTCGTGCTCCACGGCTTCCGTTCGGCTACGCCGTATTGTGTGGATTAGTTCTGGCTTGTGGTTCTGCGGTCGTTTGGAGATCTAGTCGAAGTCTTCATCATTTCGGTGCCTCTCTCCCCATCGCTTGGTCGCAACCAACCTTGGTCAGGTATTTATCCTTTACCTGCGGCTTGCAGCAATTTATCCTTTGTTCTTGAACCTACTGTCGTGAAGATCGGACCATCCTTGTGCTGATCCAAATCGGTACCTATCAAGTGGTAATCAGAGCTATCGTTGTCACGGTAGGTTTTGTTTTTATCCACCCTCCCACCCTATCAAGTGGTAATCAGAGCTATCGTTGTCACGGTAGGTTTTGTTTTCAACCACCCTCCCACCCTTTACAATTTGTTACTTGTTTCATCCATCATATACATATTTTGTTCATGTTCTATAGTCCACTAAAAAGCCACACAAAAAATCCCAAAGCCTTTTTTGTGGTACCGTTGCATTGTGTGTTGCGTTCATCTTGTTGCTAGTCACCTTCTTTGTTCTTCCGCAGTGCTGTAATTTATTTTTCCGCACCCCTCATATGTTTGCTTATGTTTGCTGTTAGTAAAAAAAATAAAAAAAGTGTGAAAGAAAGAGCAAAAAAGAAAGAGTGAAAAAAGAAAGACAAGAGAAGTTGAAAGGGGCTGTGTTGCGGATTGTGTAATCAAAAGTTTTATATCTGAAAGTTCAAGTTTGTGGTGCAGCGAACAACAACAATTACATCTTATTTGGACGGTTTGTTGCACTTGGTTATAGTACCATATCCTCCCTTGATCAGCCACCTATAGCTCCACAAAAATCTGAAACCAGACCTCTCGTCTTGTATTCTTTCAATCGCTTAATCACAGGTTTGGTTACGCCACACTAGCACACTCACAGTCCTTGAGAACTAGTAAGAACTTAGGTAAGCAAGAGGTGAGGTTTTGAGATTCCACATAATTTTTCCTATTCCACTTTCTCTTGCAATATCCTAACATGGCAGGATCCAATCCAAGTTTTTGTGGTGGTAGACATAGAGGAAAAGAACCACCAATCTCTCGAGCTGAGTTACATCACTTTGAAAACTCACTTGTGGCAGCCATGGAGATGTTCGATGAACGTCTTCCAATCTCAAATAGTGGGGTACGACATCAATGTGTGAAAAACCTTCATGATGGTCATTTTGACAATAGAGGACAACATGGGAAAGGTGCTTGAGGGCATAGTTCTCGCCCTCATGTGCTGATTGGTGCTAAAGATTATTGTGTGTCCACAAAAAGAAAAATTCAGCAAGAGACACCAAAAAGTTCCTATTATCAGCAACGCCCATGTGAGGAGTGCCACTAGCCAAAATTGAGTGTGAGAGTTCAAAATGAAAAGAAGAGTGACTCCACCATATGTGAGGAAGAGTTCCACCAACAAAAATTGAGTGTGAGAGTTCAACATGAAAATATGAGAGAATCCACCATATGTGAGAGAGATACACAAAAATTGAGCAAAGAAGAGGAGTCTTGTGAGGAAACATCTCTTACTAACATGACAATTTCTTCTAATTTTTCTTTTGATGTGCTGCAGGTTACTGAAGAAAATAATATGGTGCAGTATGATCAGCCTCCAATTTTCGATGAAGAAGATCAGGTGATGCCCATGGACAAAGGTGCTGAAATTTCATTGTGTTTGCAACATACAGATCAGATTGAAGGTAATAATAATGCAAATGCTTCTCATTCAACTAATGCAAGTTTAGTAGCATTTGAGAAAGATTTAATTCTTGGTTCTTTTGCAACAACTGCTGCTCCATTGCCTTTACACAACTTGGTGAAGTATGATACATATGCATATGTTGCTTCACAAGATGTTGAAGTGATTGTGCATCAAAATCTAAGAGAGAATGAGGGCCACATAGCCAAATTGAGAGAGAGTGAAACCAAAAGTGATTTGTGTGATTCCACCCACTATGACCTTGATAGTACAAATAATGAAAATTTGAGGGATACACCACAGACCAACAGAAGAGTTTGAATGCAAATCATGTGAAGATATTTTTGAAACTAACACTCTCATCTCTACCACTAGTGTTTTCATTCCAAGTGTGCAGGTTTGCGATAAAAATGAGGAATATACAGCTGTTCATGACATCACCATACTTGTCAAGAGAGATGCGAAGGTAGACAATCAACCGAACCAATTGTATGCAGCCCAAAATATGAAACATGACGAGTCAATTGGTAAGATTTCAGAAATGTCATCCATGATACTAGCACTATCACATAATATACAAGGTACTGGAAATGATTCAGATCTGAATATGCAAAATATTGTGGTGAGTGATTATGATAAAATACATATTTTAAATAGACTTAACCATAATGTTTGTGCTGATTTGGTAGTGTCACATGATCATAACTTTGCTGAAAGTTTGCAAGTTGCTAACCATTGTTCAACCATATATGATCTTTTCTATGTTTTGATATGGTTGATTTACATGATACTTTGCACTCATATATGCATGTAAATAAGTTTGGTGATATGGAAATGAATACTCATGATATTATTGTTTTAGCAATAGAACATAATCCAAACCTTTGTGCTGATTTGGTTGAGCAACATGTTGATAAATTTGATTGTAAAATTTGTGATGATAAAATATGTACTTTGATCGATCCCTGCAATGTTCTACAATCTAATAAACTTCACCCTATTTCTTTGACTACTATTGCTGAATTCTTTGAAAAAAGATCTCCTACCAACTTCTTGTTTTATACTAAGCTTGCTATGCCTATTGATGTCAACCATATGCTTGAAAATATTTATGAGATAACATCTTCAAGATCCTTGAATACTGTTCATAGCTACAAGTTTACATTTATTTTAATTGGAGAACCAATTGTCAATAAGTTTTATGTTCATGCCAATTGCATAACCGATGACAAGCTTGCTGATTTGAAGTCAAACATGTTGTGTGATAATTATTGTGATTTGTATTTCCCTAATGAGATGAATCAATTATTTAGTGCTTGTAATTCAGAACCTTCAATGTCTTTCCCTTGTTCATCTAATCCACTGAAAGAAAACAATCATGGAAAAAGAAGTGCAATCTGTGCACTCGAAAAGCAATTATCCACATACATGAGCATTGCAATTGAAGGGTATACATCTAAACTTGTCCATAAATTGAGCAACACAAACTATGGTTTTATTATGAATGATTCATCACAATGTTTTGAACAATTCGATCTTGGAATGATAAAATTGGAGATGGTAAATCAGTTGTGTTGTTTGCATGAAATTTTCAATCTCCCATCATATAAATTATTTGCAGGTACACAAAAGTCAATCATGATTTTTCATCGTGGTAAGATGAAAGTTGCTAATACAATGTTTCGAACTAACAATCTTTTGTGGTATAATCAAAAGTCGAGGTCGACTTTTTTCCAAGGAAGGAAGGATGATGCAAACATCATGATGATTGTGATGTATGCACCAACTCCATGCAGTTTTTCCTTTCTTGAGAATGGTGTTTTCCAAAGCAAAGATAATGGCAAACCAGATGACATATTCATATATCATGCATATACATTTTCTTTTTTGCGCAATCTTTATTCAGGTTATGAAAAGCTTGGAGTAGCTTCTCCTCAAGAGGGGGAGAATAATCAGCATTACATATGGACATTAGAAGCCATCATTCTCAAACAATTATCCAAGGTGAAAGCTCAATTAAAATTCCATTCTTATTACTTTCCTATGGCAAAGCTACTATTTGGATTGTATGATTATAGATCGAAACACCTTGAAATATTGGAGGAAATAAATGCCACAACACCAACAAATTTTCATTTGAATCATTTCAACCATGAAGGGGCTGTTGAGTGTCCTAGAAAGAAAAAGAAGATTCATATGCAAAGCAAGTACAAGGCAGCAACATTCCTCGATGATGCCTACCTAGATCCATTCTTTGGATCAATAGAGTCGAGGACGACTCCTTTTCAAGAGGAGGAGGATGATGTGCACATGCCAAGCCTCACTTACACAATAAAGTCGAGGACGACTCCTTTTCAAGAGGAGGAGGATGATGTGCACATGGCAAGCCACACTTACACAGTAGAGTTGAGGATGAATCCTTTTCAAGAGGGAGAGGATGATGTGGACATCATCCTCTGGTTACACAAGATCATGTATCGAATACACAAGCTCTTGTGCTTCAACGATCAATTACGTGCAACCATACTAAGAAACTCCAACAAAAGGTGGATTCTTTCCTTGCTGAAATTAATACCAAAATATGTGAGAATGTTGTACTTTGGTTGTCCTTAGGAATATACATGAAGAGGACGGTACAACTAAACATGGAGAAGAAATAAATAACAAGAAACAGTCGGACCAAGAATCACCAGCTCAAACCAAGGATCCAGGAGGGTTCCGTTCGGATGACTGTTCGGACAAGCTTGGAAACCAAGAATCACCCGTTCGGAACAAGGATCTAGGAGGATTCCATTCAGACGACTGTTCGGACAAGCTTGGAAACCAAGAATCACCCGTTCCGAATAAGGATCCAGGAGGTTCACTTCAGATCTCCACTTTGGACCAGTTCGGACCTGCATAATGAATCGACCATAACTCTTTGGTCGTGATGTCTCTGGAGCTCCATGAGTACTTGATGGAACGTTCTTGAAGTCAACTTTCCAATGCAAGAAACCACATATCTATTGGACTTCCCAATAAAGAGTTATGACAGATTTAGTGGAGGCTGCACAGAAGGTCAACAGCCACTCGAGCCCACTTCGGGAGTTGATTTCTGAGGAGCCTTTTCACATGCTTAGCCTTTTCATTTCCATCTCGAATTCACACCCATCTAGGAGGGTTGTTCCTAGTATAAATACCACCCTATGTACTACTGAATACTAAGTTTTTGATAATCATGAATTGATAGCCTCATATGGTTTGTCGCAGCCGTGCTGCTGAGTGCCTTGCACACCCTTGTTCTTCCTTGTTCTTCGAGGACTTGTGAAGAGATCTCTCTGAGGTCCCCTACTTCGTCAGTGTTCTGGCGTATGTGCGCGCGGTCAAGTCGCGTCCGTGCATGGGCACGGGGTCCTTCCCCGACCGCGACACTGCCAGTGCACGCGCGCGGGCTTTCTGGATTCTGACGCCACGACGCAGCACGGCGGTCTGGCGATGGCGCATGGTCTTTAGTGGCCAAAGGCCTCGCCTTTATGCGCTGGCGTGCACGACGGCTAGGGTCTAGGTGACAGCGAGGGGTCCTGCAGGCAAACGCCACTCGAAGGCTGGACAGGGGCTAGAACGGCAGCGACCTTTTGGGTTGAGGCACGGCACGACAGCCGGCCGACGCAACGCTGGAGTGCGCTCCCTTTCAAGAAACAAGCACGGCTTGGCGGCCGGCGGCGTATCGCTGGGGTACGCTCCCTTCCATGGTTTGTGCACGGCTCGGCGGCCTGCTCCATGGCGCTGGGGCATGCTCCCATCCATGGTGTTTGCATGGCACGACGGCTGGCTGCGTGGCGCTGGGTCATGCTCGCATCCATCACAGGCAAGCTAAGGGTGTGGAGGTCACGGCGCACTCACGGTGGGTTGGCGATGAAAGTGTCGCAGGCTTGGGGAGGAAACGCGGTGCGGCAAAGGCGTTCATGGGGCAACGCATCCTCGGCCTCTGCTTTGATCCGGCGACCGCGACCCGATACAGCACCCTCCGACGGCCTCCTCCAGGCTCAGCGACAGGTCCGGCTCCGCGTCTCGAACGGCCTCCATCTTTCTCCCGGTGCGGCGGCGCTCGGCCCCTTCTCCTCCCCCTTCCTCCCTTCTTCCTTTGTTGTGGCAAACAGGGGATGGGGAAAATCCCAGGTGTGGTAGGTGGGAGAACAGCTGGGTTTAGGTCTCGAGGTATATGCGGCTGGTCATGGCGGCACGAGGGCAAGGATGCGGCTGCGGGCTCCTATTGGTCGCCGGTGCCCGAGCGGCAATGTGGCCGCGCCTCAATGGCAGGCGGCCCACATTTGTACGTGGTGGAGAGGGGCAAAAGGGACTTCCCCCTGGGCAACTCCCGAGGCGAGCACACGGGCGCGCCCCTGGCTCAGCGTGCGAGCCAGCTGGCGGTCCTGCCGTCCCATCGCGTGCGCGTGCGAGCGCGACGCGGTACGGCGGTGACGCAGGGCAAAGGTGAGGAAGAGGAAAAAGGTGGGAATGACATGGCGGCCCCACCTGTCATTGAGACAACACTGATGAAGGGGGTTAGTGGGCCAGGTGGGCTGCCAGGTTGGGCCGGTGCAGAAGCTTAGGGTCACTAGTGGTCTCGGGCTGTGAGTTGAGGGGGCACTGAAGAACTTCCATAGCAGTTAGCAGGCCTAGTTAGTAAGTTAGGTTTTTCAATTAGTTTTGGAAACTAGTTTATTTTATAGTTTGAATTTGAATACACTTCAAATTCAAACTCCACTCAATTTGAAGATCCAAAATTAACTCCAAAAAGATCCAACTCAAACTTTAAACCATATTTTGAATTCATATTTTTATATTTGGTTTTATTTGTGGAGAATTTGGGAAGGATGGCTAGAGGAATGCCGCCGAGCATTTTGCCCAAGTATTAATCTCCTCACGGTTCGCGTAGAACCACTGCTTCGCCTTTCCCAGAAGTGAGAATGGAAACAGTCGCAGACGAATAGCATCTTCCTCCACTCCTCGTATGGTGAAAGTGCTGCACAGCTCCAGGAACTGTTGCAAATGGGCACTCGCGTCTTCATTAGGCTTGCCACAGAATGGGCTAGCCTGTACCATCATAATGAGACCAGTCTTGATCTCGAAGTTTCCATTTCCAGTGTTGATCTCAGGGCCTGTTGGCACCTGATCAGCAGAGGGAGTAGAGTACTCACGGAGAGTCTTCTCGATGTTGGGGTTGGCCATACGACTTGATGTGGATGGCACAAAGGAAGCTGGGTCGACTTCCGAATGTACAAGCTGAGGAGAACAGAAATGAATTCTATCTCTCCTTACGAGTGATTCAAGATCTTCAGTGAAATTTGGCAGTAAGTCGAAACCAGTCATGCACTACCTGTCTTCATCATCCAAAGACAAAGAAGACAATCAAGGTTAGCCTGCATTGAGAACTGTTTTACCCTGTCATGATTATAAACATATGCAAAGTGTTGTCATGTTATCCTTTTGCCTTCCCCGACAACGGCGCCAGAAATGCTTGTTGACACTTGCTAACATCGCCATCAGGTATGTATCCCCGGCAATGGCACCAGAAATGCTTGTTGGCATTTCTTAACATCATTGCTAAGTTCATGAGTTCTCAGCAATGATGCTAGAAATGTCCAATGGTAATCCTAACATTCACAAAGAATCCGCAAGCGCACGGATATACCATTGTAGCATTTCCCCAAAGGAGTATTCCAAAGGGTATCGAATCCAAGGAAGGCATGGTTGGATTAAGAAGTTTAACACTATTGCAATGAGTATAAATCACAGACGAGAGTAAGTCAGGTTCTAAACACAGGGGTAACATTTGATAATGATAGGGTGAGGACCATGTGTGGTCTGAGGACCGGTGGATGGTCACTTCCTGGTGTGATGAGTGATTGACAACATTGTGTGGACTGATTCTTGGCTAAGTATTGCAAGTGCAGGTTGCGGCTTAACTGGTGTTGGTGCATGTGAAGAACAAGCGCAAAAGGTCATTGTCGGTGAGGCCTCCAGGTGTGGAGAAGACAAGTAGGCTCGGTTCGAGGGACCCGGTGGCCAGCGGGGTCAAGTGCGGGCTGCATGGTGGCAAGAACAGCAAGATGAAGTCGGTGGACAGTTTCTTGGTTGAGCCTCAAAACCAAGGTCGAGCCGGTACTTTGTGGGACACGAGTCATGAGTGGTGATTGGCGGAGGCTACATCAAGTTCGCGGGGTTTGCAGTGGTTCACCAGAAAACCACTAGGTTACTCGGCTGAGCCACAAAGCTGAGGCTGAAGACCGGGCGTGGCTGTCAGGCCAAAACCGGCTTGACCGGTTTGGGAAACTGGTCTGACCGGTTTGGGGGTCAAAAGGGTGCCGGGAAGCTTCGAAGTGGAGGACACGCGTCGGGATCGCAAGGCTTGCGTCAAGGCTAAGCGAAGAGCGGTCACCGGGCATCCGTCCGATTGTGTTACAAAGACAATTTCCCAAAGTGCCCTTGGTGGGCGTGTATCCTAATTTATGTAATAGGGGTAGTTTGGTCTTTTGGCTAGCCTCCATATAACCCAAGTGGTGAGAGGATGGCAGCCATCTCTTGGAACCCTAGCTCATTTTCCCTTTGCTATTTTCCTTCCTATTTTCCTCAGGATTTCTAGGACTAGCTTGAGAGCTTCATGGTGAGATCTTGTGAGAGGTAAGGATGATCGGGCGGAAGCTAGACCTTGTATGAACCTTCATGGTATGTATAGATGATTCGGCGTGGTTCCTCAAGGCTTGATTGTGTTCTTCCCGTTTTCCCTTTTTGGTGATTTCGGAGCCTTTTCTTGGGTTTTCCGTGGGGAAGTTTTGGGGGCGTTTCTTTGAGGGATTCTTGTTGGATGTCACATATGAGGACCTTGTGCCTCTTTGCTTGGTGATCTTGCTCCAACAAACCCTCCGAAACGGCTTCGATTTGGTGGTTTTCGGTGGAGTTCATGGGAAGGTGTTCTTGAGGGTTGACTTCCAATTCCTCTTGCTTGAGTAGGTTTTGGGGACCAATCTTCTATTCAAAGGTAGCCCACGAGGTACCCCAGCTATCCCCAAAGTCTCACTTGAATCCGTGGAACGAATCGGGATATCGATGGAGGTGAAGGCTACGTTTTTCCCATGGATTGAGTTCTTCCTGACTGCCCAGGCAAAACCGGCCTAACCAGTTTCCCAAACCGGTCTGACCGGTTTAGCCCCAGTGGGCAGTCGTGAGGGTTTTTGGACAGGAGAGCTTCGTTCTTGTTATGGCTTTTCTTGTTCAAAGGTTGAAGGGTTCTTGAGGCAGTATTGGTTAGGTTTGGTCTCGAAGGTCTTGTGGGGATTTCCTGGACAAAACCGGCCTGACTGGTTTGCCAAACCGGCCTGACCGGTTTCCCCTGCCTGTGAGAGGCTAAGTCTCAGAAAGTCAGTTTGACCGGTTTCAGAAACCGGCCTGACCGGTTTTGGCTGCCAGCAGCTGTTTCAAGTTGTTTTCTGCTGCGTGTTTCGAGTGGCTGTTGGTTGGATCTTGCTCCTAGGTCCAGTAGCACTTCAGTGGCTATGTGGATTTGGCAAGAGAAGCTTGCGGAGGTGTCCGAGTGATTTTGGGTTCATAGGCCGAATTCTTGAGTAGAATTTTTATCGGCTCCCATTCACTCCCCCCCCTCTCTGGTTCGCCGTTCTGGTCCTTCAAGTGGTATCAGAGTCGGTTACAGGTCTTTGTTGACTCTAACTAGTCTAAGATCCAAAGATGGCGTACCAGAAACAGGGATCGGGTCCTCCGCACTTCGATGGAAAGAACTACCAGATGTGGCAGACACGGATGGCTGCGTTCCTTTCCACCTAGATTCACCCTTGATATATCTTATGAACCATGCTCGCATAATCCCTCTCCAGAGTCAACCATGCTTAGTGCACTGACCACACATAAGGGCTACAACCGCCTTCTGGTCCTCTATTGCAGAATGTTTAGAAGGTCGATTGTGGATGCATATGTTTACCATAAGCATATCAGATTTCGTGTGTGCACTGTGGCACTAACCTTGCAGCTAAAGCTTCACTGATACATCCAAGATTGGTGGTGAGACGGGAATGACACCACCCGTGATAGCTGCAAGATGAAGTTCCCCTGGTCGAGCTTATGACCTTGAATAAACAAAGCACTACTAGGAGATAGCCTGGATTAGCATAGGTTTTATTTCCCTTTCGAATAAGAGCAAGAGCATGTTTTTAAGATAAAACTGTCCTTCGGGTACTTTTGGTCGCTAACCTTTCTGGTGGAGATTGAAAAGAATGGTGGACAGGTGATACCTAAGAACATGTGAGCTACATCAACAACAACACTTTGGTAAGATTTTGGTGAGGGAACATTTACAAGGGAAGCTTGATCTCCACACACTAGAGTTTCGTTGCTTAGCAGTGCAAACTCCAAGTGTGGGGGAGATATGTGAGCATCCTGAGTAAAGTTCCTCTCATGCCAAATCTTGTCCTGGTTTGGAAATGATGTAAGCTCTTTCATCTTGCCCGATCAGCTAGGTAAGTCCTGCTTTTGACTTTAAACAAAGCCCTTCCGGGAGGTTGCCCGAGGTTCACCATCATATGGTCATGCTTATGCTCCCTTTGAAAATAGTTTGATCATGCTTGCATGCTTCCTTTATCTCAGATCGCATGCTCTAGTTTGAATGTGTGAGTATACGCACACATTCATAGGCCTTTTAAATTAAGCATGGTGCTTAGGTTAAAATGCCTCCTTCAACCAAACTAGACATGGTGTCAAGTTTGAGTGATGAAACTTAGAGTTATGTTTTCATAAGATCTTGGTTGCGTGTATGTGGACTAACCCCTGCAGATAATCGTCGAATTCAAATGGGTAAGTCATCAAGTTAGATTCAAATGGGAAGGTAAGTAAAGGTTTGGATTCATGTTGCACAACATACAAATGAGGTACATATGACATCTCGAAGGTCCAAGGTAAGTATATCGTCCTTTATTTACAGAGTGCAATATTAATCTAACCTTGTTTAAGCAAATGACATGGTGACGATAAAAAAATAAAATATTTGCTTTCAAATAAATGCTCTATGGTTCTCGAACCAGTAGAGTCCATCCTTTGTTCTCACTTGTCCGAAGAATAGCACCAGTACAAGCACTAGTGTGGGGTAGTTCTCTCAAGCTCATTATCAACACACCCACTTGAGAACTCCCACACGAGGGTTGCACAACATCGACTGCACCTTCATGACTATGGCAATGTAAACTAGAGTGAGCTGGCTACCCCACGAGTTAGCCAAATCACCACTAGTCTTCCTTGTCCCCCATATCCTTCAGGAGTGATGGTATGTGCACCCTTTATCTCACCCTCTCTACCCATGAGTTTGAATGATCTTCAATTCTTATCCAGTAAATCAAACTCAAATAATGGTGCTCAGCTTGCTCTACATGATTCCTGTGATTGGCTTGCATATGCATTGGCTTGCATATGCTTTATTCCTTACTTATTATCTTGATGCTTGTGAACAAATATCATTAGGAAACTCATGTTTATCTAGGTAGTTGGTGTTTGAGATATGGTTTAATGATAAGATCTTCTCTCTAATTGCTTGAGTGCTTGGGAATTTTATTTGAAAAATCTGAAAAACCCTTTGCAAGGCTCCTCTTTGATATGCCACAGTCCTACCATAGCCATATGATGTTCTAGTTAAAAACCTTATACTCATATGCTGCTTGTTATTGCATTGAGCTTTGTCAAACTCTGTGACCCTTATGAGAATTCTTTTCGTGCTTTCATGATCAAGATTTATGTGCACACCACCATTTCCCCTTGCTATGCTTCTACACTGGAAGTTAGCATTGTATCATCCATCTATTCCACTAAATAAAGCTCCATGTATTGTTCCACATGCTTTACCCCTCTCGAAATATCTCCCAAAGAGACTGCGCTATGCTTAAAAAAAAGAGAAGAGAAAGAGATAGCCCATGTCTCAAATATTTCAAGAAGGAGAGAGGAGAAAATCATGCAAAAAGGAGTTTCATATTTTAGATGGTAATAACTAGTACCCACTCCGGGGCTAGTGTCCACCTTACCATCACCATAGCAATTCATCATGTATGGTAATATCTAGAACCTATTCCAGGGCTAGTGACCACCTTACCATATGCACCACATTCATACACGTGCACATCTTGATCTGATTGTATGAATTGCTTTTCTCCTAGATCTGGTCTCTGACTTTGCAATACATGTAATGCAAGTATGCTTTATCTTCTATCCTACCCTGAGCTCCACATATATCCATCATTAGAAGTAGGATGAAAGAAAGGCAATTCTAATGCTTTGGTGAGTACTTATACACATTGAGCGATCTGAGAGAATCAAATGAGGAGCTAAGCAAGGTTTGTTTTGAAAACTAATTGCAGAACCCCAAGTTACTTGACATGATGAGCAGAAGTGATTTGATTCATGACCATTCCATTCCTCAACTACCCAAGATGGTATGATAGACACTCCACAGAGTTCACAGGTACAAGGTATGGTTTGGAATATCTCTTATGCTTGCTTCATATCCCTGGATATCATGTCCCACTTGATTTGTTCTCCCTTTACTCGGGACGAGCAAAGGTCAAGTGTGGGGGAGTTGTTGACGGTTGTTAAGTACCACTTTTAGGCCGTCAATACCTGCATAGAATAAACAGAAAGTGATCATCAACACTAGAATAGGGGGTTTATACTGACAATTTCCACAAGTGTTGGTGTTTCTATCTTTTGTTGCAGGACACATCGAAATGCACATGGAATGATGCAATTGAGAGCAAGTAAATTGATGGCATGAATATGGCATCATCATAAACAGTCCCAAATTCCTATTTGCATTGCACCATTATGACGGGCTCGTCGATACGATCGAAATGGATATATCATTTGCATACATCGGAGCCCGGATGAGAGAGATATGCACAGGACATCATGTGGGCCCAGTGGGACCCAAACCAGGCCATGTGGCGACGTGCTGGCACACAGGATACCATGTGTCCATGACACCTCATCAATCCAAGAGAAGCACCTCCCGACGAATTAGACGCCACCACGTGTTCAACACAAGGATTCAAGGGCCCACAACCCGAGCAAACTAGAATGGATGCACCTACATTCTATTTTCTTATTAAAACCATCGTTAATCTTAGCTTGCCCGAAAACCAGATCTCTCAGGGAAGGTTGGTTTGGATTGAAAGAATTACCTTGATTTCCTCCCTGATAGTAAGGGCGTGATTGATTCCATGTTTGACCTCCTTGTGGACGATAACCATTGTTGTTGCTGTTCATGTACATCACGTCCTCCTGGGTAGTAGGGCAGTAATTCCCTGAATGCCCAGTGTCACCACAGACTTCGCAGGTCATGCGAGCATCCATAGCTTGAGTAGTGACGGCCATGGCACCCTTCTCGCTGGTCAGAGCATCCATTCTATTTCATGAGTAGGTCCATCTTGGCGTGCATCATATCCGCTTCCTTGACAGTATGTGTACCCCTCTGATGTGGCTGGAGTCGGTCATCACTCCACCCTAGGTTGGAGATCATTTCTCAATAAGTTTAGTAGCTTCAGTGATAGTGAGAGAGAAGAAAGCCCCTCCAGCAGCAGCATCAATATGGCCTCAGGCTGTCGGAGTCAGCCCATTATAGAAACTCTGAAGAATAAGCTAGTTGTCCATCCCATGATGGGGACAAGCCAAGATGTACTCCTGGAGCATCTCCCAAGCTTCTGGAATGGTTTCATTTGCTGCTTGCTAAAAGCTTGAAATTCTCCCCCGGAGAGCATTGGTCCTGCCCAACAGAAAGAACTTTGCGAGGAACGCTGCTGAGCACTTTGCCTAGGTGTCAATATCGGCACGGTTCGCATAGAACCACTAGTTTGCCTTTCCCAGCAGTGAGAATGGAAACAGTCGCAGACGAATGGCATCTTCCTCCACTCCTCGTATAGTGAAGGTACTGCACAGCTCCAGGAACTGTTGCAAGTGGGCGCTCGCGTCTTCATTAGGCTTGCCACAGAATGGGCTAGCCTGTACCATCGTAATGAGGCCAGTCTTGATCTTGAAGTTTTCGGTCCCGGTGTTGATCTTAGGGCTGGTGGGCACCTGATCCGTAGAGGGAGCACAATACTCACGAAGAGTCTTCTCTTGATTGGCCATAGGAGTTGATGTAGATGGCACAAAGGAAGCTGGGTCAACTTCCGTACGTACATGCTGGGGAGAACCGAAATGAGTTCTAGCTCTCCTCACGAGTGACTCAGGATCTTCAGTGAAATTCGGCGGTAAATCGAAACCAGTCATACACTACCTGTCTTCATCATCGATAGACAAAAAAGACAATTAAAGTTAGCCTGCATTGAGAACTGTTTTATTCCTATCATGATTATAAACATTGCAAAGTGTTGACATGTTATCCTTAGCCTTCCCTGGCAACAGCACCAGAAATGCTTGTTGGTATTTCTTAATGCCGATGCTAAGTTATGAGTTCCTAGCAACGATGCCAGAAATAACCAAATGGTAATCCTAATGATTACAAGAGTCCGCAAGCGCACGGAAGTACCATTGTAGCATTTCCCCAAAGGAGTATTCTAAATGGTATCAAATCCAAGGAAGGCTGGGCGGATTAACAAGTTCAACACTATTGCAAGGAGTATAAATCATAGACGGGAACAAACCAGACACTCGAACACAGGGGTAAGGTGATACGGATCGGTCCCGATCTTCACGACGTGAGAGCAAATCACCAAGATAACTAGCTGAAAACACAGCCATGATAACTAGCTGCAAGCAGCCGGGAGAAGTAGTGCCACCTGACAGTAAAACTCGAAGCCAACCACCATCTCTATACGGCAACATGAATCGAGGACTGCCCAACAACACTCTCAAGAAACCAGCCCACACAACCTGGAATCAAATGGACCAGGAGCACAAACTGGGTGCCGATGAAGCGGCGGTGTATACAACCTCACAAAGAAGATGCAACACAAGGGGTGGATGAGGATCCCTCCATAAACTCACACGCTATGGTGGAGAAGAAGATGCCATGTGGCTGTTCTAAAAATTCTCAAATCAACATTCTTTCAAATAGAGGAGTACATGGGGTATATATACTAGGAACATCCCTCCTAGTTGGGTGTGAAAGGTCATCTCGGTGGAGAATTCCAAAAGTCTTCTGCAGTTTTCGCGCAGCCACAAACCAGTCTGTGCAGCTTCCACTAATTGGGCCATAACTCCTTGCTCGGAAGTCAAAAAGACAAACGGTTTCTTGCATTGGAATCTTGACTTGATGGAGCTTCCAACGATGTACATCATGCACAATTAATCTTGGAAGAATCGTACAGACTTGCACGAGAAGTTGAAACATATGCAGTGTAACTCATGCCCTTGTGTACGTAACCTGCGTTAGCTTGGACAAGAACTGATGGAGTACTTATTTATGCCCATATATCCGTATCATAAGGTATGATAGATAAGAAGGTAGTGTGAACATACAAACACACCCTCTCTAAAGGTCCTAGGCTAGGTGGCAACATACAAGTTCTAAGGTACTAAGCACACAAAGTTAGTCAGACGAGTCAGATACACACTAGCATTGCATGACTGCTGGCTCAAGCACCCAGGTACAAACGGGGAGCTAACCTCCCGCGTCGCTTACGCACGACTCCGGTTGTTAGATTTTAGACTCCTACAGCGTATCCGAACGTGGGGGATTCCAGAAGGGTCCAACGGCTGTCACCACCACGGCCTACCCCAAGACATACCGTGGGATACACTAATAAGCAACGTAGCTACGCAACCCAAGCACCACGCTTACGTTGTTATCAGGACCCTGACCGGCCCGAGCTATTGTGACCCAGGTCAGAGCCGCCAGATAAACCGGCCAATTACACCGACTATCGTAGCTTGAGCACGAACTTCATGCAACACAAACATGGGATCTAACTAGATCAAACCAGGCTAGGTACACAAACGGATTTGTGCTTTCCTATGTCTATTCAACAAGATCAAAGGGTCATGTTCGTGAAGAACACGAGCCTCTAACTTATGAACAAACACCGAAAACATGTATAAGTCACTCGTCAACTAGATCGAAAGGCCTTGTTCATCAAGAACGGGAGCCTCTAAATGATGAACAAGCGAAGAACACATGAACAAATCACCCATGTATACAAGTACAACTTTATATGAAATAGCTGAATAACTGAAGTAGATCAAAGTCATACAATAAAATAAAGATACAAGAGAACTCATACCTAGATCCCAAAGTAGACTTGGAACCTGAAGCAGATTTACTCTTGCCTACCTCCTAGCCTTAGAAACCAAAAGTGAGAGAGGAGGAATAAAGTGTGTTGGTAAGAAATGAAACCCCTCCCCTTCTATTTATAGGCCTGAGCACCGACGCAAGGAGGAGTGAAACACCCCGGGAACGGCCTCTAGGACCAATGGACAATCGCCATGTGGAAGCCCAAGATCAGCCGACCCAGGGTCGGTTCGGCTGATCCAAGGGTCAGCTGACCCCAAGTGGGCCCCCCTCGGGGTGTGCTACCTCAGGGTGGCTGTCCTATGGGCCCTTATGATATGACTACGCTGACCACATTGACAAGCATACCGACTTCTTCAAGCAAGATGACTACATCTCCAACCAAGATGACTACTTCTCCAACCAAGATAACTACTTTTTCAAGTCAAGCTACATCAACTACACCAGCTCATGTTTTTGATGGACCAATTACTCGTAGTCGAGCTATGAAGCTACAGCAAGAGGTGCACGCACTACTTTGTGAATTTCATTTTAATATTGATGCAAATTATATACTACCTAAATCATACATGTTTCTATTGCTCAGGTTCACCAAGGAGGATGACAAGGATACACTAAGAATGAACCAGAGAGATGGACCACGTCGAATCAGTTCAGCCTGACAGAACCGTCATGAAGAACTAGTCATATCTTTTGACTCCCTAAAGCTATGAAGGTGCATGAGTACACGTTGGAAAGATCTTGAAGTCAACTTTCTAATGCAACTGGTCTCGACTAGTTTGGTGATTCCAGTTTGGCAGTTGAGTACTTTTAGTGCAGACTGGTCAGAAGGTCAACAGCCAACCTAATGTTTAAGTTTCCGTGCAAAACTGTACCATTCTACAATATCTCGTGGTAAATGCTGCACATGCTGTGAACGAGCATCAAGTTAACTTTCCAATGCAACTGACGGCATGTCTTTTAGAGTTCGCTAGATGGAGTTATTGCCAAAACATTGAAGACTGCGCAGAAGTCCAACAGCCACGCGGGAACAACTCCAGAGCGTGGAGGCCTTTTCACATTTCGTCTTTTCATTTTCTGTTTCGTGTTTTCACCTATCTAGGAGGGCTGCTACTTGTATAAATACTCCTTTGCTCCGTAGCAAATGGAAGACTTTGATATTTGAAATACAGAACCCTTTGTTTAGCTGTGTGCTAGCAATCCCTTGAGAGAAATCTGTACCCCCTTTGCTCTTGTGATCTCCTTCGCGGGAATACAACAGCGGCGGCTTCATCCGCTCCCAATTGGTGCTCCTACTCCCTTCGAGGTTTCCTCGATTGATTGTAGGCTGTGTTGGTTGGTTCCTTGAGAGTGTGGTTGGGCGAATCCTCGTTTCAGGTTACCGGTTAAAGACGGTGGTTGGCTTCGAGTTTTATTTGCCAGGTTGCACTAGTTATCGCTGCTTGCAGCAAGTTATCTTGGCTTCTTTGAAGCTAGTTATCTGGTGATCATCCTACGTCGTGAAGATCGGGACCCCCTTTGGCGCATCATCTGGTATCAGAGCTTTTGTTACCACGGTAGGATTCTTTACCCTTAGCTACATAAATATTTTGCCTTTGTCCTATCCACCAAAAAGCCACAAAAAATCTGTTATAGCCTTTTGTTTCAATCTGGTTATCTTGTGAGTTTGGTTAAATTTCAGTCCATTAGAGTCTTTGTTTAGTTGCTGATCATTTAATCCTTTGCGTGTCCATTTGAGCCTATTCATATCTCTGAAAAATTTCCACAAAAATATATATAGTAAACCATTCTATCCTTTGCGTAAACTTTTTGTCCTATCAAGATAGCTACTGGTTGTGCTTGGTTCTATCGTCATAAAATTGTGTAAGTGTTATATCTGTTCTTCTCTTAGTGTTGTAGAAAAAAAAGTCAAAAAAAGAAGTGTTCAGAAAGTTAAAAGAAAAAAAAGGGTGTTCAGAAAGTTGAAAAAAAAGTGTTGGAAAGAAAGGAGCAAGATCAGATTGTTGGTATGCACAAGTGCTGAACTTTCCTATTAAAGTTGTGTGACCAGTTTGCTATCATTCTTTTGGTGCAATTTTTGCTAGGTGATTTCCTTTACACCAATTATCCCTAGCATATTCCTTGTTTGCATCAAATCTGTCTGTCTTTTGTGCGTGCATTGCTACAGTTACTTCATTCATATCTTTTGATCAGCACTAGGCATTTGATCTCTAGTTTGGATTGTTATTTAACTTTACAACAACTAGATTTCAGATTGCATTCCTTGTGTATCACTCCCACCAAGCTCCACATATAAGCCATCGTGATTGGTACTCTCTGGTCTTGTATTCGCTTAACCATCACTCTTGTTACCACCAAACATTGTTTTTGCTGTAACCCGCAGGGATTTCATAAAGAGCTTCGGTTGGTAAGAGAGGTGAGATTGTGAGTGTTCCACATATTATCCAATACCACATATAAGCTTGTTGTTTTGCATATGCATTAACCATGATAGGCCGAAGATACACTAATCTTCCATTCTATGGAAGTACCGATCCAGAGGAGTTTCTTGATTGGCAAGAGAAAATGGAGATTGAGTTTGAAGTTCAAGATTTTTCAGAAGCTAAGCAAATCTCAAGAGCTGTTCTTGCATTTGAAGATTATGCTCTTCATTGGTGGAAACAATATTCACAGAAGCGTCTCATCAAGAATTGGAAAGATTTGAAGAAGGTCATGAGAAAAAAAATTTGTTTCAAGAAGTTATGGGCTGGTTTTGATTCGTTGTTTGGAGAATGTGAAGCAAGGTACTAAATTTGTCCAAGCATATTATGACAAGCTATATTCATCTTTGCATAGAGCAAATGTTGTTGATGACATGAATGCAATGAGATACTTTGAGAGAGGTCTTAATGATAACATTGTTGCTGCACTTGAGGGAAAGTATTTTAGAAGTTTGTAAGATCTTTTCAGTTGTGCAATGGGAGAGGAAAAGAAAATTAAGATGGTGCAGCAAGCCAAGAACACAAGGTGCATTAATTTGTGCGAAGACATTGCAACAAGGTTACAAGCTGATTTGAAGGCCAAAGTGCCATTTGTTGTTGGAAGCAAACAAGCATCAACTCCATGGAAGAAGAAAGGATCTGCAGTCACCAATTGTGACTCAATTGAAGATAATGCTAAGTGTGCTGAAAATAAATTACTTGCTTCTAGCAAGAGCTTTGTTGTGCAGCAAAAAGAGAAGTTTGTGCTGCAAGTTGACACGAGAAGTGATATGATGATTGATCATTCCACCAGTTCTAGTGGTACAACTTATCCTAGTGTTATGGCTGCCCAGAATTTCAGTTTGGACTGTGAGTTAGAGAAGAATGAAGTCAGTACAACTCTCTCCAATGATTGTTTGAAATCTGAGCACAAACCATTTGGAGATGTTGCTGCACAAACCATACAAGATGAGAATGGACAGTGCCACGAGCATTTGCAAACAAGAGAAATAATTGAACGCAAGAAAGAGGTTGTTGCTGATGATTTACACAGTGGAGGTGCTTATTTTGTTCAGCAAGAACATGAAGAAACATCTTCTCAGGTTCAGATTCTAAGAGCTGATGTTCTTACAAGTTCTATGCCTTTTTCGAGTGCCATTTGTGATGAAATTAAGTGTTGCAATGTTATTGATAGTTGTGATATACAGCAAGGTGGTGAATTAGTGTCACTACAAGATTTAGAGTGTGTTTCAACACCCATTTTTGAAGATGCATATAATATGAATGAAAAGAGAGACCAAATGTTTGGTTTGAGTGAAGATTTGGAGAAGAAATATGTTGCTAGTGCATCACCAAGCGTGATTAACAGATATGTCCAAAAGCAAATTGAACATGTTCCAACTGATCAATGGTTGCAAAATGATGTAGTTCCAAGCTTGAAAGAGATGTCAACATGTACTACACCATCAACTGTAGTATGTGAGGAATTATTGGACAGAGATGCTGAAACTAAGTGTGCTATTATGCCTCATGACTTTCAGATTGAAGGCATAGTTGATAATGATGGTTCCACTAAGTTTGTTAGTGTTTCATTGCCATTGGAGATTGGCAAAGTTGGATGTTCCACTGTGACCTTTACGGGTCTAGATTCTTATGAGGAGATCATGAATGAACGTGCTCATACACTTGATGCTCCAAATATGGAAGTGCAAGTTGTGCAACAAAACCCATGTGAGGATAAGAGCCACATAGCCAAATTGAGTGCAAGAGAAACTAAAATTGAGATGTGTGATTCCACAAAATGTGAGATTGAGAGCATCCACAATGAGAGAGAGATATACACCACATAAAAAGTATGAGCTTCATTGCAAGTTGTGTGAGGATGTTTATGAATCTAATCCACTTATCCATACTTCTAGTGTCCTCTCTAACAATGTGCAGGTTTGCAAAGAACCTGAGAAAGAGATGATTGCTGATCATACAACACCACTTGATGTGAGAACTGAGAAGATTGCTACTCCACAAAACCAATTTTCTGTTGCCACAAACATGAAGCATGACAATGAAGGAGGTAGAAATTCAGAAGTGCAAACACAAAAACTGAAAGGTAATCAAAATAATACAGATCTGAATTTGCGAGGTAAATTATTCAGTAATCATGACGAAACATCTGCTGCATTTTCAATTGAGCTTACTAATCTTTGTCCTGATTCTATTCATTCACAAGTCAATTCAAATGCTAAAATTTTGCAAGTTGATAAACTTTGTTCTACTTTGGATAACTCTTGTTCTATTTTGATTGAACCTTGTGATACCTTATATGCTAATAAATTTCACCATGTTCAGTTAATTACTTGTGCTGAATTTTTCAAAAGAATATCTCCTGCTAATTGTTTGAGCTACACTATGCTTGATAAACATGTTGAGATTGATCAAATGCTTGACAATGTTTCTATGATAACATCTCTGAGATCTTTGAATAATGTTCATAGCTGCCAGTTTACATTCAATTTGATTGTTGAACAAGTTTTTGATAAGTTCTTTGCATGTTCTATATGCATAACATGTGACAAGCTTTCTGAATTTAAAACGAACATGTCGAATGCCAAACATTGTGAACCATATTTTTCTGGTCTTGAGGTGACTAAATTGTTTAATGCTTGTTGTTTTGAGAAACAAATATTGTTTCCTTGTTCATATTCTTCATCAAAGGACATAAACGATATGCAAAGTAATGGAATTTTTGAACTAAAAATTTTTCTGTCCACATGAGAGACAAATGAGCTTGCAAGGTATATTTCTAATCTTTTGAATAAATTGTGCAACAAGAATTTTTGTCGAAATTTTGAAATGTTCGATGTTGCAATGATGAAATGTGAGGTTTTGAATCAATTGAGCTGCTTAAAAGAAATAGTTGTTCTTTCATCTACTGAGTTATTCGCAGGATCTAAAACACAAAGGAAATATCGTCAAGGTAAGATTAGGGAAGTGAATTTGATGACTCAGACTCTTTTTCATAAAGTGCATAACCTATACAGATCATGTAGTCATTCTATCAACACAAATATGGGTTACAAAGAAAGAAAGGAGGAAGGTAAAATAATGAGTGATGAAAAATGTTGTATATATATACCCTCTGCTTTTTATGATTTGGTTTTAGGTAAACAAAAGCCGAGGACGGCTTTTCTTCAAGGGAGGGAGGATGATATGACTACGCTGATCACATCGACAAGCATACCGACTTCTTCAAGCAAGATGACTACATCTCCAACCAATATGACTACTTCTCCAACCAAGATGACTACTTCTTCAAGTCAAGCTACATCAACTACACCAGCTCATGTTTTTGATGGACCAATTACTCGTAGTCGAGCTATGAAGCTACAGCAAGAGGTGCACGCGCTACTTTGTGAATTTCATTTTAATATTGATGCAAATTATATACTACCTAAATCGTACATGTTTCTATTGCTCAGGTTCACCAAGGAGGATGACAAGGATACACCAAGAATGAACCAGAGAGATGGACCACGTCGAATCAGTTCAGCCTGACAGAACCGTCATGAAGAACTAGTCATATCTTTTGACTCCCTAAAGCTATGAAGGTGCATGAGTACACATTGGAACGATCTTGAAGTCAACTTTCTAATGCAACTAGTCTCGACTAGTTTGGTGATTCCAGTTTGGCAGTTGAGTACTTTTAGTGCAGACAGGTCAGAAGGTCAACAGCCAACCTAATGTTCAAGTTTCCGTGCAAAACTGTACCATTCTACAATATCTCGTGGTACATGCTGCACATGCTGTGAACGAGCATCAAGTTAACTTTCAAATGCAACTGACGGCATGTCTTTTAGAGTTCCCTAGATGGAGTTATTGCCAAAACATTGAAGGCTGCGCAGAAGTCCAACAGCCACGCGAGAACAACTCCAGAGCGTGAAGGCCTTTTCACATTTCGTCTTTTCATTTTCTGTTTCGTGTTTTCACCTATCTAGGAGGGCTGCTACTTGTATAAATACTCCTTTGCTCCATAGCAAATGGAAGACTTTGATATTTGAAATACAGAACCCTTTGTTTAGCTGTGTGCTAGCAATCCCTTGAGAGATATCTCTACCCCCTTTGCTCTTGTGATCTCCTTCGCGGGAATACAACAGCGGTGGCTTCATCCACTCCCAATTGGTGCTCCTACTCCCTTCGAGGTTTCCTCGATTGATTGTAGGCTGTGTTGGTTGGTTCCTTGAGAGTGTGGTTGGGCGAATCCTCAATTCAGGTTGCCGGTTAAAGACGGTGGTTGGCTTAGAGTTTTATTTGCCAGGTTGCACTAGTTATCGCTGCTTGCAGCAAGTTATCTTTGCTTCTTTGAAGCTAGTTATCTGGTGATCATCCTACGTCGTGAAGATCGGGACCCCCTTTGGCGCATCACCTTAGGTCGGTCCTTGGTGTACACTTGCTCTTGAGGCGGTTTAGGCGCTCTAGTGGGCCCATGGATCCATGTGAAGTCCACGTGTCACACTCTGATTCGTCGAGGCTTGCCTCTCTTGGATTGGTGACATGGCATGCATGAATGGCACCTGAGGTGTCTTAGCTTGCATGCATGGCACCTGAGGTGGCAGCCACTCCTTGAGGTGACGTGGCATGAATCATAGAAGGTGAGTTTGCCACTTCTTTTATGCTTATTTTCCTGTAATCACATAATCTCCAAGGACAAGTGGAACTACATTATTCTTAACTAAAATGCGTGTAAGAAATGCCTCTTGCTCCTTTATTCATGAGTAAATTGATGGGTAAAGTAAGCACTTAACAGCCGTCAACAACAGGGATCATGCGTAACCCTTGGCTTGGCAGCAAGCCGTGTAACCCGGGCGGAAGCACCACGTGGCACCCCATCCCGTCGTCCATCATAATAATGATGGTGCACGCGGCACCCACGGGCCCACAGCGGCCTGCCCTCACCGCAGTTCCTGGAATTCTTTGGTGTGCAGCCCGCTGAACAGCATTGGCACCTACGTAACTGAGTCTGTGTGGTTATGCATTCCTCTCAAGCTCTAGTTGATCTCTAGGTCATGCCCTCACTCAATATTTTGTGCGTAACTTGCACCCTCTTGGTTACACAGAGGTATGGATACGCACAATCCATGCGGCTAGCTACTGGTTCAACCTACTCCATGCGCGTAGCCGATAGCCACGCTGCATGCTACAACCACCTGGGTTACCCACACGGCATGGCGTAGGGCCACCGTGCCATGGTGCATGGTTCAACATGGCTAGAATAGCATATGCCTTTGATCATGGCGAGGGCCCACCAACGAGCCAAAGCAGCACGGTGCGAACGCTGGAGGCGTCCACTAGGAATAGCAAGGTGTGCAGGTTACTGTGATAACCGCCTGTGTTGCGCGGCCAGCATCGCGGTTGCCGCGGAACACGGTGGGTGGTGTCGAACCAGAACCTTCGACAATCCAGTTACTATGCACGATGCGTGGTAAACTGAAGGGACCCCAACTTGTGCACACCCACACTGAAGGGACGCGTCCGTTCAGTGTACTGGGTAATAAGTAGTGGTAACTCATGTCGACGAACGGTCGTGTTTAGGAATGGAGGCAGTTTATCCACAAGTCAACCATTGCCATTTGCGGTCATGGATCTACTAGATGCTAACATGTATCCTTCCAAGCAAGTCGACTTCTCAGTCTCTAGCGACGACGCGAAAGCAGAAGGAACCGCGGGGCAGTACAAGGAATCTGATACATTCATGGTTGGAGGCCGTCAATGGAGGCTACGTTGCTGTCCTACAGGTATGAATGATCATCAGTGGATGGATGTACCCGACGGCATTACCGTCCTCGTTGTTCCTATGAACATTGCCCAAAAGGTATGTTTCTCGCTGCTATGAATGAATACACACATTCACACATGCATATATGCTCGCATTGTTGTCAGGCCTGTGACGACACCGCATGGCTGTTCCACGTAGGTGCGAGTATTGTTGCGAGCGGTGGCTGGAGACCCAACCGATGACGATGACACATTTTGAGTTCAAGCTACAAAAGATGTTGAATTCAGGAATTGGGATCTAGGACAACGAGGCTTCGAATGCCTGGTGGAGCATCGTGACATTGAGTGCGTGAGCTCCAACGGAGGTCACATAAACATATCGTGTGTTGTTTCAGTACTTGAGGACGATAGCGTTGATGTTCCTCCTCCATCAATACGTAGAAGCATATGCGCAACACTTGCAACCCAAGCTCCTGTGGACGTTGTCTTCTCCATAGGCAGCCGTGTGATACGAGCGATACGTGCTGATGTTGCTACAATATCTTGTGTGATGAAGGCAATGCTCTACGGTGGCAGAGTGGAGTCAAACTCTGAAACTGTTCAAATCCAAGACACACACCT
Organism: Cenchrus fungigraminus; assembly: GCA_036936925.1. Lineage (NCBI taxonomy): Eukaryota > Viridiplantae > Streptophyta > Magnoliopsida > Poales > Poaceae > Cenchrus > Cenchrus fungigraminus. The sequence continues at coordinate 90,196,350 of CM072770.1, read as the reverse complement.
TGACGGCTTCTCGCTTCTGATCAAATATGCCAGTGAAGGTTCACTCCCGGAGGAGGCTGATTTATGGGACACCCCTGCCAACGCCTGGCCTGTGTTACTCTCGCCCACCAACATGTACCGCGTAGAAAGGTTGAAGCTGCACTGTGCGTCAAAGATGTGGGACATGGCAAGCGAGCAAAATGTGAGCACATTTCTACGATGGGCAATTGATACTAGCTGCACCCAATTGCAGGAGAAGTGCATGTCTCTCTTAGAGCGAATCTGGTCGCACGGAATACTCACAACGGATTTTGTGTTCGTATGCTTTCACCATCCCTATGTTATGCACGATCTCCGTAGTAGATTACACGAAGGCATGTACCAGGGCCCCTGCTTGTAGTCTGTAGTGTTAATGTTTTATTTACTAGGATCGTGCCCGTGTGTTGCTACGGACAGCACATCATTTATATTGCAATGCACATTGAATTGGTTACATTGATCTGAATGTGTCCATTATAGTTGTTGACATTGGTTACATTGATCTGAATGTGTCCCTATGGAGGTGCCAAGGCAGTGGGTGACAACGGGGCATTGTTTTCTCTCGTTGCAAGGCACGTGGATTGTTTCTAGTATCCAAATAAATATCAAAATTTTAAATATTATGTCTTGACAGGCCGCTGTGGGCCTCCGGGCGCCCCGTCCCCGTGAAGCACCATCATTACGATGGACGGACGACAACGGGACGCACCTGCAGGAGCCTCGGGGCCATCGATCTGCGTAACCAACTGGACCCGCTCGGTTATGCACGGCTTGCTTCCTGGCCTCCAGGGGAATGCTTCCATCACCGCACGGCGGCGCAGTTGATGTTAGGAAGGAATTTAACCCAAGCTACACTTTGCCGTTGCATGGCTCGGTGATTACGAAACCCAGGCTACGGCTGCCCCGCGTGGCCGGGTCTGTGTAACCTGTACGCAGTCCATTATGCATGAGTCACGCGGCATGGGTTACCACCACACAGCATGTGTTCAGCATCTGAAAGAGTAGAAGGCAGCTTGGGTTACGTATCCAGCATAGCGGTTGCCAAGTAGCACGGCTGGTCTTGACGAACCGAGGAGGTGCCCCCTTTGGAGGAGTCCTGATTACAGCAAAGAGTAGAGTAGTCAGGTACAAGTGAGGTGGGAAGATACCACACCTCCAGCTACAGGTGAAAACTATATCCAAAAACCCTAGGAACATGGAAGTGCTCCAGCGCACAGTAAGATAACAAAATTACACACTAATGTTGTTCATCGACCTGTACTTATAAGCAAGTCACTAACAACATATTGTACCCTTGCAGCATCAAGTTTCCTCTAAACATTCAAAGAGACGGTGTCCTTCGGCAACCAAAGCCCTGTGAAACAAGGATCATGATGGGTGTTAAGAATAAACTCGTGTTCGGGTTTTTACTCTGTTTTCAATTGGGCTTTTTGTTAGATTGTGGGGCTCTATGTTCCGGGATATCTGGATCAGACCCGCGTCTTGTCCAATATAAAGTGATTAGAAGCTCTTGCTCAACATCCAATTCAGAACCCATAGAATTTGTTGTTTTTGGCCGGAGAAACCACCCTTCGCCTCCAGGTACCTAACCTTTCTAGTGCTTCACGATATACTGTTCAACCGTGGGTTTCTTCACTTTTTGAGATGTCCCGCACTACAACATCTAGAGATCGAAGATTGCAGCTTCATTGATACCAACTTGGTCTTGCGCGTTCTCAAAAAAAAAAACCTTGGTCGTGCGCGTAACCTACACCTAGGCACGGGTTACGCACCATCCCATGCTGCATCCAGTCGTGTCGATGTAACCTGCACGCGCTCGGTTACGCAAAACCCACACTGCATCAGGTTGAGTCGATCCTGCGCGTCACTTGCACCGGCTGGGTTACGCACGGTTCACTTGGTCGCGCGCGTAACCTACACCCATGCACGGTATACGCACCATCCCACGTTGCATCCGGTCATGTCGATGTAACATGCACGGGCTCGGTTACGCGAAATCCACACTGCATCCGGTCAAGTCGATCCTGCGCGTCACCTGCACCGGCTGGGTTATGCACGGTTAACTTGGTCGTGCGTGTAACCTACACCTAGGCACGGGATACGCACCATCCCATGCTGCATCCGGTCATGTCGATGTAACCTGCACGCGCTCGGTTAAGCGAAATCTGTGCTGCATCCAGTCGAGTCGATCCTGCGCGTCACCTGCACCAGCTCATTTAAACGAATGCACAACCATTTTCTAATCGACACTTAATCATTTTTAATCAGCACTTAACCGTCTGCCTACACCATCGTTATTTCCTCAGGTGTGCACACTTGATCTTTGAAGAGTATGTTGTTGGTGAATTACTCTTCATGTGAGATTGTGTTCTATTTGCAACTACAACTCCATACTTGTTGCTTTTTTTCCTTCTTGGGAAGGAGGAGATTTGCCTTGTTGCTTTAATTTGTGCATGTAGTACTCCGTATATGTTTTTTATGAAGATGAGGGAAGGAGGAGATTCCTCCAGCGGGCTAGTATATGTTTCCATGCGAGTTTCAGTTACGTACGCAATCCATGCATGCCCGGACCCGCCGACAATTTAGGGATCGTGCTTATATTTAGTGGTAGTGCACAGAATGATCGTCTCTCTCTCTCTCTCTCTCTCTCTCTCTCTCTCTCCCTCCCCACAGTCCACACATACCCACACTGGATTTGAACTCCCAACATGTCACTGACATAACAGGGTATAATAATTGACTTTGCTTGAAACTAATTAATTTTCATTAGCGGGAGAGCAACATTAGATAGGAACAATGCCTAACATATTACGCCATACCCTTGTGCGTTTTTTCATATTACATCGGCGATGTGTGACCACTTAACAGGTCGTCGTACATGGGCAGGCTTGCCGGCTTCCGACTTTTCTGCGTCTTGCATTGCTCTTGGGTCAGAATTGCTGTCCGGGTACGCCGTGCGATAGGAATGATAGCATCGAACGTCATCCATGTCATTGTCATAACAACGGGGGGAATCGTCGCCATCTATGTACAAAACAATTTGCATGTCAAATCTACAAAGTTCGATCTGCAAAACAACAATAATGCGTGGCGTGCGCTCACCGCTATTGTCGGATGAGCCATAACCTAGTATAAAATTATTGTAAACCACTATTCCTTAAAAAAAGTCGGTGAATGTAACCTTTGCGTATTTGAGCTACTACAGGTGAAGAGGACTAATAACCACGATGGAGGTGCTATCTCATAAAAAACGCTGGAACGACATAAAGAGTACCTTGCCATCACTAGCGTCGTCCACTTTCGAAGGTCTAGTAGTTGGTGGAGGAGCGGTTGGATTAGGCCTCGATTTGGTTTTCGACACGCGCATGCTTGGAACTCCGACAACATTCTTGTTCCCAGTTTTCGTCCCAGTTTCTTCCTCGGTGCGGATTGTTGGTTTCTCGATTTTTGGCATGATGCCGCTGGCCTACGAAGATATAAAGAACAGAAAGACACATTTGATGGCATCACGAGAGGAAGAAGACAATGTTTCGAAAAGGGGAGAGAGAGAGAGAGATCTCACAATGGACGCTATGCCGCTACTGCTTCGAGCGTGCGACTGCCGTTTAAGGGTTGTGGATCAGGTACCGGTGGCGAGACGACAGAAGCGAAAGAAATGGTTGGGGATCGCAAAGAGACACACGGGATGTGTATCGATTTATACTGAATGATAGACGTAGTCCGTTAGACCCCAGGCCATGGGATCATTTTGCAGGTCGTGTAGTATGTGCATCCGGAGAAGCTGAAAGGGATCGCACAACCACCTCCGAATCGTTGGGATCCCACGGATTCCCATACCCGCTAATCTCGGGTCCCTCCAAGTTTAATCCGAACCTGTGCAAGTGCACGTAACCTGTGTCAGTACGAAGCCTAGTAACTATTTTAGGGAAAACCATGTAACCACATGGGCACGTAAGGCGTAACTAGACAGTTGAACCACACAAAATGGCTCATGGGTAACTAAGTGAGTTCAGGTTACGCAGATTCGACACGTCAAGGTGTCCAGCCGTTCGTGCCTCGGGACTCTAGAGATGTACAGTACAGATAAAAGAGAGATATACTCCGTAATAAGTAGTAACCCAATATGCATTGGATATTTACATGGCAGCATACCGTATAACCCAATGGGTGTAGCTATTATAATTAACAACGCTTCCTCTTGAGCCTATGTGATTGTTTCATGACGAACTAGACAGCTTCCTTCAGTGTTGCTTCCTGGTCCTCCTTGTAGTTCCACAACAATTGTACAGGGTAGTGGCCACTCGCATTGTGCTCATTAACCTCAAGCAGGGCCTTTGTTACCAAGGCAAAGATCTCTTGACCATGCTCTCCTCTTAGCTCCTGGAGCTTACTATCGGCTTCATCAATAACATCCTGCAAAAGATGACTTGCCCCACCATTAGACTAGATGGACATGGAAACTCAAGTAACATAATCTGTTAGCAATAAATTAAAATAATTGATAAAAAGGTGCACACAATCTCTCTGCCGTCAACCATGTCAATCCTAAAAGGATGCCAATTTGGATCTGATATCTCAGCCTCCCATTTTGAACAGATAAGTGTAGCTTTGTAATCCGATAACCCACCAGTGTTTGCGATCACCTTGCGATCAATGACACCCATCCTCTTGACACCTATGTTGGCTCAGCTAGTTCTGCCATCCGGCAAGCCCTGTAGATCATGTGTACTATCTAGGTGATACCCCGTGCGTTGTTGCAGGAATTTTTTTAAACAAATTCCTAAGGAGAAAAAACTAAGATGATTCCATGGCAACATTCTATGAAATTTGAAAGTATAAGGTGATTGCATGACAACATTTTTTTGCAAACGATATTATACATGAAAACATGTTCATTTTGTTGATAGAGACTGGCTATTAAATGATTGATCCTCCATGTATTTTTTGTGAGATTGTTTTTAGCATCATACTTGCAAAGATTAACAAAATTGCCCACATGGATGCTATTAGTCACAGAGAATCAATAGATGTCATAAATAGATGGACCTAATGGATGATGACATGGCATATGATTTAATGGGTTTCTAGATGAAGAGGATAGTTTTGGATTATCTTATGTTTGGGCACATAATGTAATGTCTGTGGTCACTCATAGATTTTTTTATTGAAAGAATGGTCACTCATAGATACTAGACAAAACACCACATCAATTAAATGCTGATACTTCCTACGAAACAACATCATGATACTATACACCAACAGCTGAAATGTAGAAGTGAATTCTCAGTCAATTGCAGACAATGATGATTTCTTACCTTGATCAACTCTTTCCGAAGCTCCTGCAACTCCGTATTTTTATTAAATTCATTAACCGCCAAAACCGTGCACAGAGACTGCAAATCATGGAGATCATCCCTTAACTCTTGCATCTCCTGAGCAAATTTGTCCTTTAATTTTGATTCCAGTTCCTGCAACTTATGCTTCAGTACAAAACTACTCTCAGAAATGCTGGTAGCTTCTGCTGCAGGTGAGTCCAGGTTCCCTGCGTTCAATGTTTGGCTATTGTCCATTGCACCAGCAGTACCAGCATCGGTCATGACTATGGTGGTCGTCACTTTTCAGCCTCTAGGCAAGGTTAAACAGTTCAAATTACCATGTGTGGCACTTTCATATTTACAATTGAAATTAGAATGGCATCAGGGTGCATAAGATTTTCCAGAATAGAAAAAAACCTAAATCATATGTAAGATACAAATTGAAAGTCAGGTTCATGGTTCCATTGTCAGAAAATCCCATGTTCTCATACCGAGAGTATTTGTTATGTTCTAACGGATTACTCTGTATATTCTTAGGCTCAATTAATTAACAATAAGTTATGATAAAATAATTATGATCCATTCAATCGAAATTACTATGAAATGAAGTCTACTTTTTCAAGAAAATACAAACCGGAAAAATGTGTATACCAAGCTAAGCAGCAAATATGCACAATAGTCAACTCTAAATAACAGAATCACTTAAAATTGAGTGTAGACTATAATCCCCATGGATTCAAGACAAAACCCGTGGATTCTAAAGTTTCTAACCCAAGAAACGAGGCTACCGTGCGCCACCGCCCCTAAGGTTTCTCTTTCCCGTCCCTTCTTTCGTCCAATAGCAATGCACAACAACAGCAACAGAAGCAAGCAGTGCTGTCTAGCTGCTCCGGGCCACCCCACCGCCGCCAGCCTATACCACTGCCCACTGCGAGTGGCGAGCGCCTCCGCTGCTGCGCCATCCGTAACTAGGGCGGCTCAGCGTGTCAACTCTTAAATGTGCCATATAGACGATGAATAAAAAGAATTCACCAAAGACGATCTCAACCTTGTCGCCGTAGAATAAACCAGCACTGGGGGAAAGCCACGTCCAGAAATAAGAATAGCAGCAGAACGCGCTAGAATTAGGCAAAATTAGTCCAGACCTGCAATGCTATGAACACGGAATCGAAGGGGAAGACGAAGGGGGAACAGACACTTACGGAATGAATCGCCCTCACCTACTAAAAATCCAAAACTCGTGGGTTTCTACAATGTGAATAAAGAGAGTGGTTTTAAAAGGTGCGGAGAATGGGGTGTTGGCTTTTCCTTTTTCTTTTTTTTTGTTGTTGTGTGTGTGTGTGTGAGAGAGAGAGAGAGAGAGAGGAATTTAAATTGATTCGTGAAACAATCGAGCAGACGATTTTGCTGGAGGTTGCACCATGCCATATGACTCATGCATAACTGACTGCTAACAGGTTACGCAGACCCGACCACGCGGGGCATCTAGTAGCCTGGGTACCTGATTCGTAATCGTTGAGCCATGCTAAAAAAATCGCCGAGCCGTGCAACGGAAAAATGTGAAATCCCTTCATGCGTAAACAAGGGATGGTACGATCCCAACGTACAAATGGCAGCAAGCCGCGTAACCTAGGCTGGAGCACGGCACCGTGTAGCACACGTAACCTAGCGGGTCCAGCTTACTCCTCGGGGCGGGCGGCGGCTGTGGCTGCAAACACGATGGGAGGGGAACGGAGAAGGCCCGTCCCATCAAGGCTGATGTACACACGACACGACACAGGAATCGTGCGTAACCCTTGGCTTGGCAGCAAGCCGCGTAACCCGGGCGAAAGCACCACATGGCACCCTGTCTCGTCGTCCATTGTAATAATGATGGTACACGCGGTGCCTGCGGGCCCACAGCGGCCTGCCCTCGCCGCAGTTTTCTGCAATTCTCTGGTGCGCAGCCCGCTGAACGGCACTGGCACTTGCGTAACCGAGTTCGTGTGGTTACGCATTCCTCTCAAGCTCTGTGCTGTTGCAAGTTGGTAATTACTACTACCAGTTGATTTAAGTACAATATTACTAGGTGATACACCGAGTGTTGTTGCAGAAATTTGTTAAACAAAATTTCAAGGTGAATTTTTTGAAAGACAATAAGCTGATTAATTGCATGCCAACATTCGTTCAAAATGATTTCGGGAGCTCTGCACGGTTTAGTGTATAAGTGTACAACCGTGGTGCAAGTGCAAATGGAATTGTTTTATTTCGTTTGTTGATCCAGAATCTTACTGTGTCATAATTGGTGCTCAATGTAGTATAGGTGCGCCATTTCATCAGTGTCTGAAGCCACCAATTGACGTCGAGTACGCAGGTTCGACACGACCCGCCGTGTTCTGCGTAAAGGGCAACCACGATGTTGCGTGCGTAACTGAGAACGGCATGTTACGCATTCCTCTCAAGGTCTGCGCGCGGGCGCACTATCCCAGGAGGCTGCATCATGCATAACCGACACAGTGCAGGCCTCTTCACCTGCCGTGTGCAGTCATGCAAAATGACTACACTCAGCTGTCACCGCATCTTCACCATCCACTCTCGATCTAATGGAGGCAACCCAACCAAACTGATGTCGTAGGCCACATAACAGCTACAGCATGGATGGTGCGTAACCGAGAGGGTCCAGCTTACGAGCATTATCGACACTACCCAGTCGTGGTTTCCATCGTGTGCGTGTGCGTATCCGTCAGTGCCATGAAAAAGCGTGATCGCGAAATTGCCGGTGGGGCCGACCGCCGACTGAATGTAACTGATACTCTCGCATGCATGGAAACCTATAGCCGAAAATGAAATTGGGCTACAAAAACCACATGGGCAAACAAAAAGCATGTTCATAGGACCGGGGCTGAACAACCAAACAACATTCTTCGTTTGTTCCCATGTAGTGTACTCTAGATAGAGTACTCCGTATACACGGTTTTACTTAAAGCCAATTTGTTGCCCATCGAATCAATATGATCTAGCTAAGCCACGGCTTGTAGTTCGAATTGTGAACGTATTTTGCTCAAGCTATGATATCATAGCTCACATTGACCAAAATTAAAACAAGCATCATTTACCATTAGAGGACGGAAAATATTTCTCCGGTCTACTCATGTTTCCTAAACCCAAAACATCCAACCTGACTTTGTGCCCATGTTGTTTTGCCTATCTCATTGCAAATGTTTTAATCTGGTATGATAATGTTTGGTAAACAAGAATAGCTAGTCTCGTGGCAACATTCGATCTCATCATGTTCAAGTGAATTAAGTTTGCTCCAAGTTCAATGAGACGGACCTAAGCCATTTGCCTGACATGCCCCCCTATGCGACCCTGCTCCTTTCCCATGGCAAATGAGATCTATTAATATACAGTACTACTCATGGAAAACACTTTTGCATCACCTCCTCAGCGCAAGAAAACCCCATCGACATCTCCTCCTCTCGGCGAAAGTACCATCGTCCTCTCTCCCTAATCAATCGATTTCGTTGTTCTTTCGACCGTTCTGCCTCTTTGATCAAACTAATTTCTATGTACATTTCAGAGCATCTCCCCCAATGGACGGCGAGAATCCTCGCATGCCTCACGTGGCGCACGCTCTCCAACCATCCACGCCGGTTAAAGCTCCAGCGGGGCCGAGATGCGGTGACTGCGGCAGGACAAAATCGACTCAATAGAGGACCGACCCGATGGGGCCCGGCACGCTCTGCGCTAACTACGGCAGTCGTCGCTGGTATGCGGGGGAGTGGTGGGGCAAGTGCCGCTCTCACCGCAGCAAGAAAACCACGATTCCGGTCTCGACGTCTCCACTAGAAGCTAGCGTGCAGTGGGTGGAGTGCCCAAGAGGCCAGGCCGTCCGTGGATGGCTGTCGTGGCCATCCACTCCGCCACTGATGTCAAGTGCACCCGCCGCAACGACTGTCCCGTCCCTGCTCGATAGGTTGGCCGCGTTACCAGCCGCTCGACAATTGATGTCAAGTGCGCTCGCCGCGTCGACTGTCCCGGTCCTAGAGAGCTCAGGCGCACAGTCGTACCCATCGCCACTGTAAGCAGCTGGCGTCCAGTGGGTGGACTGCCTGAGAGGCAGGGCTGATCGCACGTGGCTGTCCACTCCGCAACTGATGTCAAGTGCGCCTGCTGCGCCGACTGCCCCAGAGAGTTCAGGCACACGCCGTTCCCTTCCCTGCTTGACAGGCCGGCCGCATTGCCAGGAGCTCTGCCATTGATGTTAGGTGCGCCTGCCGCGCCGACTCTCCCGGAGAGCTTAGGGGCATAGCCGTTCCCGTCCTTGCTCAATAGACCGGCTGCGTTGGAAGCCGCTCAGCCACTGTTGTGGCCCCTGTTCCTGCTCGAAGGCGAGGCGGAGCCCATGATCATCGACGAACCAGACTGGATGAAATGCTAATTGCCAACAATTACAAGTGTTGCATTGCTGCAATGCTAATTAGTATTTTCTGATTAAGTTTGGTTCCTCCTTATTTGATTGTGCTGCTATCTTTTGGTTGTAAGATCGGAGTACTGTACTTTGCATTGACGTTCATTGGAAAAACGTGAACCTATTCTGCCACAAAATCAACAAATAATTCAGTCCGGTTTGGTCACTTTTTTCTTATCAGTAACATCCGCTCATTGTCATCCTTGTGAGGCCGAGGCGCCCATTGCCACAACTTCCCATGGAAGGTGGTTGCCATGCCCATCACCAAGAGATCCCAGACGTGTTGGTCATACGGCGCGGGGACCCACACATCAGCCACTCGACGGGGGACTCATCAACAACATTTTTGTCATTGTCAGAAGTGGAAACAACATGTAGTATAATATATTATATAAAAAATATATTAGTGTACATAAGATAATTATTTTTATATGCTATTCACAGTGGTGCAATAAAATGGAAAGAAAAGAAAAGAAAAACCCCAACAAAAGGAGAGCACATATGAATTGAACCCAGCTACTTAGGTTTAAGAGTCGAGCACAAAAAGGAGGGCACATAGGGTGTGATTGGCAGCCTGGCTAACTCTAGCCTGGCTAGAATCTTGAGCCAGGCTAGCCTAATTAAGCATGTCTAATTCAATGCAATATGCCCATGTTTGGTAGCCTGGTCGAGCTAAGTCTAGCTAACACAAGATTATGTTTGGCTAGTTGCATAACTTGTTACAATTATTTTGAACAGACATAGGTGAGGTTACCATTCTATTTCATCCTCTCTTCTTCCACTGCCTTCTACTCCCTCCTCTTCCTCCTCCATGCCGTCCTCCACCGCGGCCATCTCGCCACGGCCAATTCCACCACCCCAACGTGGAAATTCCTCGGATCCCAAACCTATTCCTCTGTTCCGTCTTGCTCGCGTCCTGGCATCGATGCCCACAACCTTCCCCATTCCGCCCAACTAAAACGACGGGGAGAGCTCAATTCCGCATCGATCCGGTGATTTCCCCTTCTCGCCGCTGATGAAGGATAGCCGCCTGCGCATTCCCCAGCCTGCTCCCTGTTGAGATCCAGTGGCGTCGGGAGCTCGACCACGAGCTCCACTGGGCTCGCGCGCCGCTGCAAACTCCGCTCCGCGCGCCGAGAGCTCGGCCGGAGGGTCATCGTGGCAAGCTCGGCCAGAAGGTCGCTGTCGTAGGCTGTGCGGATCAAGCTTTGGTGCACGGGCCACCGCCGCCGATCGGAGTGGGGCAGGCTCTGTCGCGCGGATCCACCGCCGCCAGCTGTGCGGGCGCGCTCTGATGTGCGGGGCCGCCGCCGGCCGGAGTGCGGGCGAGCTCTGGTGCGCAGGGCCGCTGCCGCTGACCAGAGTGGCGATGAGCTCCGCCGCGCGGTGTGGGTGACCTCCGTCGTGGCCATCTGGTTGTGGTGGAGGAAGATGAGGGGAAGCAAGTCACGCCCCTGGCAAGCCTGCATAGCTGGGAACGCTCGTTTCGGGCGTTTCCAGCAATGCAGGTTGGATGCCCCTTTTTGCACAACCCAAGCCTGCATTAGAGCCTATGCAGGCTGCCAAACACTGGTGGGCTACATTGCATAAGCCTGGAATGGGCTTATGCAGCCTGCCAATCTCACCCATAACAAATAGGCTTCAGGTCAGATGTACTCTGAACGCGTAACCTACACCCACTAGGTTACATACAGTCAGTGCTGCTGCATAGGACAACTGCGACTGGGTCACGCACAGACTCGGTTACGCACCACTCAGGCAACACCGTCTGGCAGGTACAGACATCACTGATAGTGCATAACCGAACGGGTGCAGGTGACGTGCAGGATCGACTCGACCGGATGCAGCAGGAATGGTGCGTAACCCGTGGCTGGGTGTAGGTTACACTGATATGGGTTATTTCCCATTTTTATTTTTATTAGTTGTGAATATAAAATAGTAAAATAATAAAAAAATAGAAGAGGGTGCAAAGGCACTAGTAGCGTACAGTAGTCGTAGACAATGCATGCACGCATTTATCCGATCCAAAACAGGGGTTAACATATATTATGAATTCATTCGAAGACGTCTAGCGCCCATACAAAAAGTTGAATTTGGACGACGCACGTACGAGGAATTACGGGATGGACCTAGCAAACTAACTGCTGCAGCATCATACTGTATCATGAGCCAGTAGCGCAGCGGCGTGGGATCTGGTGGCCCATGTTGCACACACACGTTGACCTGATGTTTATTATTTGCTCGATCTCCCGGCCCGGAGATTACTACTCGTCGTTGCCGCCTGTATTATATTCTTGTGAGACAAGAAAAGGCAATCAAGTTAGAGGTAGCAGAAGCACACTCGTCGATATATATACTACACACGACAGAGTATATATGTACTCCTATATTATTAGAACCTGCCATCCTGGAGGGATCGTCTTCGTCAACCTTGACGGATGGAGCATCAGGAGCTACAGGTGGATCGTGCAGGATGTACTCCGCCGAGATGTCGTCATCTTCCTTGTACATCGCACTGATTGCAGCCAGAACATCCAAAAGTTCCTTCTCCAACTCACTCATCAACTGCACAAACAGAGGGAAGCACACACAGCACACCGTGCCCCCATGCATGAAGAACAAGAAAATGAGGAGATGGAAATAAACCGCGTAGAGTGTAGTGCGGGAGGAACACCACCAGATCGAGCATCCCACCAGTACGTACGCACCTCACTGTCGTCTTCATGCACAGGCGGTTCTTCGATGATGGGATGAGCAGGAGAGGCTGGCTCATCAAACAGTAGATGCTTGGCGGTGGGCGGCCGTGGCGGCGTGTCCATCGTCTGCAGACGCTTGGCCGGGGAACTTACATCATCAGGATCAGAAGTCTCGGGTCGGCGCTTCAAAGGTGTTTGCCTGGAGCTGGAGGCACCAACCACCTCTGCTGCTGCTGGTGTAGTCATACTCCCCACTACAGTACTACCTGCAGCCGCTGGGAAAACAACTAATTGTTTCTAGTAAACCTAAAATGAGACGCTACAGTATGAATAAATAATGGACCAACACCTCCTGGTCCCTGTTTATATAGAGCTACTACAGTGAAAGGGTGGGCCAACGGATCTGAGAGAGAGATGGAAACGATCGTCTGATTAGGGAAGCCTCCGTTCACCACGATCCCGAAATTGCCGGGGCCGTCCATGGAATGCGAGAAACTACCAACTTGCAACACGCAAGATTGAGATTCAATATATGTTGCGTGCGTGCCGCACCGACTTGGTCGTGCGCGTAACCTACACCCAGGCACGGGTTGCGCACCATCCCACGCTGCATCCGGTCGTGTTTATGTAACATGCACGCGCTCGGTTACGCGAAATCCACGCTACATACGGTCGAGTCGATCCTGCGTGTCACCTGCACCGGCTGGGTTACACTCGGCTCAGTGGCGCATGCGACACCGACGTGGTCGTGCGCTTAACATACACCCAGGAACGGGTTACGCACCATCCCACGCTGCATCCAGTCGTGTCGATGTAACATGCACACACTCAGTTACGCAAAATCCACGCTGCATTCGGTCGAGTCAATCCTGCGCGTCACCTGCACCGGATGGGTGACGCACGACTCGGTGGTGCGTGTGACACCAACTTGGTCGTGCACGTAACCTACACCCAGGCACGGGTTATGCACCATCCCATGCTGCATCAGGTCATGTCGATGTAACCTGCACGCGCTCAGTTACGCAATACCCACGCTGCATTAGGTCGAGTCGATCCTGCACATCACCTGCACCGGCTGGGTTACGCACGGCTCGGTGGCGCGTGCGACACCAACTTGGTCGTGCGCATAACCTACACCCAGGCACGGGTTACGCACCATCCCATGCTGCATAAGGTCGTGTCGATGTAACCTGCACGTGCTGGGTTACGCAATACCCACACTACATACGGTCGAGTTGATCCTGCGCGTCACCTACACCAGCTCATTTAAACGAATGCACAACCATTTTCTAATCAGCACTTAATCATTTTTAATCAGCACTTAACCGTCTGCCTACACCATTGTTATTTCCTCAGGTGTGCACACTTGATCTTTGAAGATTATGTTGTTGGTGAATTACTCTTCATGTGAGATCGTGTTCTATTTGCAACTGCAACTCCACACTTGTCTGTTTTTTTCCTCCTTGGGAAAGAAGGAGATTTGCCTTGTTGCTTTAATTTGTGCATGTAGTACTTCGTATATGTTTTTTATGAACATGAGGGAAGGAGGAGATTCCTCCAGCGGGCTCTTGGTTACTCTCATCTTCTGTATCTTGTACTTGTACCACTAGCTACCCGCATGGATAGTGCGTAACTGGGACACCACATTCGAGCCGTTGTGGTGCGCATGGAGTATATGTGTGGACACAATGGGTACAAGGTGACCGTACGTGTTACCAGCGTTATATGTAGAGAATTTTAGTAGTAATTAAAACAATAAAAACATAAAATAGTGCTGCAAATAATGGACTAGCATTCAGGAGTGGTAGACCATCCGATCCAAACAGGGTTATATTATGAATTCTGAATTGATCCGAAGAGTCTTTCCGAAGCTACATCCTGCTACCAAACAAACACAACAAACAAATGCATCCGGCGGTGTCAATTCTGCGCGTAACCTGCGCCCGCTAGGTTATGAAGGATCTGTGCTGCATGCTGCAACCTGGGTCGAGTCGATTTAGCACGTAACCTGCACCGGCTCGGTTACCTACCAGCCATGCTACATTGTTCCTACAACACCGACTGCGTTAACACTGGCCGGGTTACGCAAAAACCACGCTGCATCCGGTCACGTGTAACCCAAATTGTTGTACCACGGAGCTAGCATATATCATGCGTAACTGTGTGGCTGAAGGTTACGTAGAATTGAAGTGTCACTCAAATGAGTAACCTGGTGTCTCCTCGGGTGGGCACCACGCACTATAGCTCATGCGTACTCCCTCCGTCCTGAAATATAAGGCATTCAAGGGTTCAAAATTTGTCCCCAAATATAAGGCATTCTAGGAGTTTTGGTAAATACTAAATCAACTCAATTAAAGACTTGCCAAATATTGCACTTGTTAACTAGAAAACCTACATTTAATTATCATTGGCTAAGGGTATATGTGGCATTTTCCCACCTCTTTAATCTGTCCAAAAATCCTAGAATGCCTTATATTTCAGGACGGAGGGAGTAGCCGCAAATGCAACCTTAACTAAACCCTAAAATAGACTAATCTGCGTGCGTAACCCAACATCCCAACCTACGTGCTGAGCAGGTCGTGTCATGTGATTCCTGTTGCTTTATTTTAAAATGATGGTTCTTATTGATTAAATGGCTGCTGAGGCAACATGGAGCACACACATGGATTAAATGACTGCTTTTTTTGGGAGAGCCGATTAAATGACTGCTGAGGCAACATAGAGCTCGCGATTGCAGATCCAGCCGGATCTGGGGGCTTTGGGAACTAGAAGAAGGGGGCCATGAGCAATTGCAATGATCCGGAGGAGCCCGAATGCTAACGCAGAGCCACAATCCCGAGCGTCCCATCTAGATCCAAAAAGACACGATCAAAGAAAAGAAAAGAGGTGGTATATACAGGTAGATACGACCGAGTTAGCAATACTGCATAGGAGTACATTTTCATCGGAATGAGATCCTCTGCAGTTGGGTCACTGACATGGAGCCCACATGTCAGTCAGTCAACTGCTGATTTTCCTCATTGTAGGTACGAACCATCTGACTGAATCAACCCAACTGGAACCATTTTGTTACTTTTGGGTTATATCTCTCATGCAGATGTCGACACCATCTAAGCTGCACTTCCTCAGCTCGCATCTGGATCCAAAATACAACTCGAAGTAGTATATATTGTTGACGTCAGTGAATCTGTTGTCCGAGAACACATAGCAGGAGAAGTCATCATAGGTCCACAATATGATCTTGCCATATAGGTTGTACATGCTTCTGCAGCTGATACCATCACCGCAATTGGGCTCATCTCTGAAGACAAAGTTCACTGAGTTGTTGCGGGCGGAAGTGTCTAAAAAGTCCTCGGACGATCGACAGAGGAAGAGCACCTGATCCTCCTGTTCGACTGTGTGCTTCTGCAGGCATGGTTTGAAACGATCCTCCATCTGCAGCCAGAACCTCCTGACGCTGGTGTAAGTCTCGGTGATCCACTCCTCGTCAATTCCAAGTTTACATACTGCTGCAGTCAAGGGTTCCTGCTTGGTGTGCTTGGTGTAGAGAACGACAGTACATTTATGAAGGACCGATTAGGCGACCAGAGAGGGGGGGAGTGAATGGGAGCCGATAAAAATTCTTCCCAAAGGATGAACTCGGCCTATGCCCCAAAATCACAACCAAGAATTCCCACACGAGTTTGCCAAGGTCACGTAGTCACAACGGACCTACCAACCCTAGGAACAAACCCAAACTCAAAGCAACACGGAAGCGCAACTCAAGAAGCAAAGGACTTAGGCAATCTGCGGTGCCTGGGGCGGACGGTCCGAGCTGACCTGGCGGACGGTTCGCGTGGAGCAGGCGGACGGTCCGCGAGGTCACGGCGGACGGTCCGAAAATGCAACCTGAACCACCAGTACTGCACCCCGAAAAACGGACGGTCCGTGGCCACCCCGCAGACAGTCTGACCCGCGCGGACAGTCTGGCAACCCCGGGCGGACAGTCCGGCAAACCTACTCCAACCGAAAACACCCAACTCAACAGATCGAAACAAAGCATCGCAAGAACTCGCGAAGAACACGACGAACACCCGGTCAGCCGGCTCCTCACGGACTGTCCGCACCCCCTGGCGGACTGTCCGCCACACGCGGACAGAGCAGCCCGAGCTCGAAACCGCAAGCACCAAAGCACCTATTCGTCCACGGATCTCCCAAACGGCTTGAGCTCTTAAGGTAAGATTTGGGGGAGATGTGAAGCGTCCCTAGGAGATGCTATACCCCAAAACTTGAGACCTAAAACGAACTAAATCACCGGGAATCGAATCGCAATCGAGCTCTACCAAAAAGCTAGGGTTCCAACCGAAATCCTTCAATCGGAGGCCAAATCCGGAGATTGGGGGGGGGGGTCAAGATCAAGCACAAAGATGCACAAGACATCTATCCATGATCCCCACCAACAAATCCGAACCCAAACACCTCAGAATCGAAGGAACAAGGCACACACGAAAATCCAACAAAAATAGCCCGAAAAAGACACAAAAATCACACAAGCTACAAGAAGGAAATCAACGCAACCATGAATGCTTCCATACACTCGGAGGTCAGATTCTCTACAAAGCGATGAAGAAAATCTACGCCTATGGAGCAAGGAAACGAGAAGCAGTCCGGATGGATGGTTTTCCCAGAAAACCCTAGAGCTATATATATGAGTCCCTCTGGGTTGGGCAAATGACCAAGCTACCCCTAGCACTTAAACTTAGGATACAATCCCCTCAGGGGCAAATAGGTCATGTAGCACTCCTCTCCATCGCACGGCCACGCCTTCGCCGCAGTCCGCGTCCTCCCGACGCAAGCCCTGCGATCCCGCCACGTGTCCGCCGGCATCGAAGCTTCTCGGCGCGCCCGGATCCCGTCTCCGCCCGCCGAGCCTCCGGTATTGGTTTTGTGGCTCAACCAAGTAACCCGACGGTTTTGTGGTGAACCGCCGCAAACCCCACGTGCAGACTCCGGTCGTGAGCCGCTACCCTGCACCGGCTCCTGTCCACGACTTCGTCTTGCTTTTCTTGCCACCATGCGGCCCGCACTTGACCCCGCTGGCCACCGGGTCCCTCAAGCTGAGCCTACTTGTCTCTCCACTCCTCGGAGGCCCCGCAAGGCATAGACTTTTCGCGCCCGCTCTTCACCTGCACCAACGCGAGTCAAGCCGCAACCTGCACCTGCAATACTCAGCCAAGAGTCAGTCCACACCACATTGTCAATCACTCATCACACCAGGGAGCGACCATCCACCGGTCCTCGGACGCTCCAGTCCTCAATCTCCCCCTTGATGAGTGCATTGACAACACACACATAGTAAACAATTCAGAGAAAAAGAAAAGAAACGACTGAAAAAGTCAAACAAGTGATCAAAGCCAAACAAAAGCCAAGAAGAGATCACTTGAGAGAGAAAAATCTCGGTCCCCTAAGACAAGGGCAACGGCTCGACACGACCGAGATAAAATGCTCCAAAATTGCTGACTCCTCAAGGTGAGGCAAAAGGGCTCGACACCATCGACAAAAGAGCACAGCTAAAATTTAGGCGAAAAAGGAGCTCCCAAATGCATATGAATGCAAGCTCCCCCTGAACAAATGCATGAATCAAGTCTACAAATGCAAGAATTGGGTACTATCTCTCCCCCTTGTTGGTAATGCATGAATCAAGTCTACAAATGCAAGCATGTGCTTCTCAAATAGACATAGAGCACTACAACATACTAAAAAGAGACATAGACAAGCTAGATTGCCACAAATTTAGCACAAGCATCGCCAACGAGATAGATAGGGACATATAAGCATGTGACATAGCCAAGATCAAAATAAAGCATTTTTCACAAAAACTTCCCTCTCATGAGCATAGGACCTAAACATGATCAAAATGAGCACAACCAACATATAGCTCACAAACTTCATGCAAGGTTACAAATTCTCATCACAAGATCATCACAAACACCCACACGCTATCTCATGTCATGTCAAAGCCACCAAGCCATGTGTCCACTTCTAAATGTGAGACTTCTCAACGGTGAACATCATGCAACGGTTTAGCACCCAAGATAAGGAATTTAAAGCATACATGACATGGAAGCATATTTTTCAAGCACAAGCATTTCATATACCAATTTTCAAAATTTACAAATTAAGCATGGTACATGAAGAGCCTTTGCGGCAAAAAGAAGCTTAGGCTTCTCCACAAGGTAGCATGTAGGCTAAACATCCATGATGATAGATGGGTCTTTGACCCCATATGAAAAGAACATGGTCCCAAGCACAAATTAAGCAAGCTATAGCTATAAGTGCACAAATTTAGCATGAAAGGCATTCAACTCATAAGAGAGGATCATATATAGCATTTTCACAAAAATAAGCCATCCACAAGAACATACATCCCAAATCTATCAAGAGCATCGCTATCCATCATATGAGCATCACAAGCAAAGTCATAATCTCCTATCTAGTATATCATAGTGATCTAAGTATATAGGAGAAGCACATCTCAAATGGTACAAATGCAGTCTATGATACAAAGATGCAAGCATGATATGATACATAAATGAAAATGCAATATGAGTATGTACATCAAACCCCCCAACCGAAGCTCAAAAAGGAAAGAGAACACCAAGCTCCCCTCGCAAACGGGCAAATGTAGCTTGGTCCAAAGGCTTGGTTAGGATATCGGCAAGCTACTTTTCGGTTGGCACATGGATGAGGTCTATGTTTCCCTTCTCAACATTGTCTCTCAGGAAGTGGTACCTCACCTCTATATGTTTGGTTCTGGAGTGGAGCACGGGGTTTTTGGCAACACTAATGGCACTCGTGCTATCACGCATGAGAGGTACATGGGAACACTCCTCACCAAAGTCACTCAACGTGTATGTGATCCAAAGCAGCTGTGAGCAACAACTAGCGGCAGCAACATATTCGACTTCTATGGTAGACTGAGCTACACTAGACTGTTTGCGAGAAGACCAAGAAACAAGCGAAGATCCCAAAAACTGGCAAGTCCCCGAAGTCGACTTCCTATCGACTCGACACCCCGCAAAGTCGGCATCCGAAAACCCAAGAAGCGAAAGAGAAGAGGACGCCGAGTACCAAAGACCAAGCTCAGGAGTATATCGAAGATACCTGAAGATCCGCTTGACGGCCTGCCGATGTGAAGTCCTTGGCGACGCCTGAAAACGAGCGCACAGACACACAGAAAACTGAATGTCCGGCCTCGTCGCCGTCAAGTACAAGAGGGAGCCGATCATGCTCTGGTACTCCGTCTGGTCCATGGGCTCTCCTTCCTCGTCCGCATCCAACGCTGTAGTCGTACTCATCGGTGTCGACAGGGGCTTCAAGTCATCCATCTTGAACTTCTTGAGGATGTCCTTCGTGTACTTGGCTTGATGCACAAAGGTTCCCTCCTTCGCCTGCTTGATCTGAAGCCCGAGAAAGAACTGCAATTCTCCCATCATGGACATCTCGAATTCTTTGCTCATGTCCTCTGCAAACCTCGCAACCAAAGAGTGAGATGAGCCGCCAAAGACAATATCATCCACGTACACCTGAACAATTAGGATATCATCGCCCTGCCTGAGGAGAAGAAGAGTTTTATCAACCTTGCCCATCTCAAACCCCTTACTGAACAAGAACCCCCTCAAACGGCCATACCAAGCACAAGGAGCTTGTTTCAGCCCATACAACGCCTTCCTCAACCTATACACCCGGTGAGGAAACTCAGCACTCTCAAAGCCCGGTGGTTGCTTCACATAAACCTCTTCTTCTAAAAACCCATTCAAGAAGGCACTCTTCAAATCCATTTGGTACAAATTGAACCCTTTAGCCACAGAAAAGGCTAGAAGGATCCTAATTGCCTCCAAACGGGCTACAGGAGCAAATGTCTCCTCATAGTCTATCCCCTCCTTCTGACTATACCCCAGAGCAACCAACCTCGATTTGTTTCTCACCACCTCACCATTCTCACCCTCTTTGTTCTTCCACACCCATTTTGTCCCTATAGGTTTGCAATGTGGTGGTGGCTCTACCAACTCCCAAACTTGATTTCTCTCAAAGTTCTCTAACTCCTCATGTATTGCGTTCACCCAATTAGGATCAGAGAGAGCGTGTCCAATGTCTTTAGGCTCAAAGGTAGCAACAAAAGCCGAATGAGCAAAGTGAGAAACATTCCTGGACCTTGACTGTGTCGTACGTTCATTGGTGTCGCCGATGATTCTTGAGGGAGGATGATCAACTTGAATGCGCCTCGGTGCCTCTCGCCTGGAGACAACCTCCCCCTCAGCTGCAGCTTCCACTTGATCTTGCTGGATCGTAGTCGGTGTAGGGGCTGGGCCATCATGCACCGTAGTTGTCGTAGTGGAAGTTGAGGGTACATGCCCGGCTGGAGCTTCATCATCACCATCATCCTCTCCAGCATCATCCTCCTCGTCCTCAAAGATCTTCTTGCCAATCTCGTCGTCACCTGCACACTCAAAGACAGACGAACTACATGGCTGGGTCTCGTCGAAGGTAACCTCGCAAGTTTCCATGACTAGGTTAGTATCAAGATTGAGCACACGGAATGCTCGAGAATGACTGGCATAACCCAAAAAGATCCCATCGGAAGACCTCGACTCAAACTTATCAAGCCTACCCTTCTTGAGAATAAAGCACCGGCAACCAAAAGCCCTGAAATGGCTCACCCTAGGTGCTCGCCCGTGCATGAGCTCATAGCACATCTTGTTCAAGAAGGCCCTAAGAAAAATCCGGTTCCCAACATGGCACGCGGTATTCACTGCCTCAGCCCAATATCTCCTCGGAGTCCTATGCTCGTCGAGCATCGTTCGAGCCATCTCACAAAGGGAACGATTTTTCCTCTCAACCACACCATTCTGACAAGCCACATAGGGAGAAGAGAATTGATGTTCGAGACCCAAATCATGACAAAAGGTTTCGAAATGAGAGTTTTTAAATTCAGAACCATTGTCGCTATGGATAGCTCGAATGGCGTCTCCATTCCTCTCATTCTTCAACCTCAAGATTAGATCCATCACAAAACCAAACGTCTCCCCCTTGTCAGCCAAAAAGAAGACACAAGCATAGCAAGAATAGTCATCCACTATCACCAGGACATACCATTTCCCACCCGCCGAGCACACACGAGCTGGACCAACCAAGTCCATATGGAACAGCTCGCATGGCCTCTCTGTCATAACGGACGTCAGAGGCGGGTGAGAGGCGGCGACCATCTTACCATGCCTACACGGAGCACATACCAAGTCCTTTTGGTATTTCAACTTAGGCAATCCTCGGACTAATCCTAGCCCACTCAAGCGTGACAACAAGTCAAAACTCAAGTGACTTAGTCTCCTATGCCATTTCCAAAGCTCCGCCGAAATGCCAGCAACCAACCAACGAGAAGAGCCAACACACTGAGAAAAATCGGCTCTAAAAATCTGACCCTCGGGGATGATCGTGCACACAAGATCACCTCGAGAATCCAAAACACGCGAAGCGCCTGTTTTGAAACGGACCTCAAAACCCTCATCAAGATGCTGGGAAACCGAAAGAAGATTGTACCCCAAAGACTTGACAAGAGAAACACGCCTAAGAGTCACAGAATCGCTCACCTTCACCGTGCCCATTGAAAGCACTCTACCTTTCCCATTGTCCCCAAAAGTGATGTACTCTTTGGTCATCACCGGGGTGAGGCTGGAGAACCACCTTCGATCTCCGGTCATGTGTCGAGAGCAACCGGAGTCGATCAACCAAAAGCCCTCCAAGCCTCCCACCTGCAAATCAAAAACGAGAGCGAGAGTGAGCAAACGACTCAGCACTGGGGTTAGTACAAAATGAATCAAACCAGTGCCGTGCCATTTGCTCAAAAGTGGGGTTAGCAAAATCCATCCTATCTCCTCTAGGTGGAACACCCACACGTCCCCTTGGAGGACTACGCGCACCACGAGGTGGAGACCGTGGCTCGTAGCTCCTCTGGGACCTAAAACTGCGATCGTTCCCCCCATACTCGTACTGGCCACGAGCGAAGGAACGTCCAACAAACTCACCACGCCCAAACCCAACTCGCCTACCACCTTCTCTATGTGGTGGCTCACCTCGAGGCACAAACACACGCCTCTCTCGAGGGTAAATGGTACGTACCATACCCTCGCCCCTTGGCACCAACCTAGGCTTAGGCACACCACGAGAAGGGCGGTACCTGTCCTTGTTGGCCATCTCCCTAGCCAACCTCTCCTCACGCTTCCTCCTGAAGCAAAACTCTGCTAGGTGCCCATCCCTCCCACAATGCTCACAATGGAAGGGTTTTGGTTTTGGCTTTGGTTTTGGGCTCTCTTTGGGCTCTGGCTTCTCCTCACTCGGTTTCTCTCCCTTCTTCCCAAAGAACTCATTCCCCAAGTCACTCTTGAACTTGATGGGTTTCTGGAAGTTGTCGGTATGTGGAGGAAACACGGGTGGAGCTGGGGTTGTGTCTAGTCGGTTCCTAAGTGGGTTTGGCTTAGGAGCATAGGCATTTTTGTGGTGGGTTTTTGGTGGCTCTGGGATATCTCCAATCTTCCCCTCATCAACCTTGTTTGCCCCAAGCGCTTCCCATCATAGCGCTTGTATGTCTCGATCATCTTCCTCAGCTGAGGCTCATGACCAGACAACCAACCCATCATCTTTCTCAACTCATCATTCTCATCCTGCAAACAATCAACATAGTGTGCAAGCTCCATATTCTTCACATCATTTATTTCACAAGTAGAGCATGATGTAGGAATAGGAGCTCTCAGCTGAGCCTCTAGAGATCTAGCATAAACAAGCGAAACATCTAGCTTCTCATGCAAAACAGGACAAGAAGTGCAAGCACCAAGCAAAGAGGGCCTAGATTTCATCTCATCTAGCTCAACCCTAAGCACATCTAGTTCCTCAACCTTGGAGGCATACTTCTCCTTAAGCACAGTCAAATCACCAAGAAAAGTGGAACAATCAGTGCATTCAGGTTCATCGGTCACAATAGGAGCAGACTTAAGAGAATCTATTTGAGCCCTAGCATCAACAAGCAAAGACTCTAGTTCAACCACCTTCTCCTTAGCCTCTCCAAGCAAAGACCTATACTTCCTCTTCTCCTTGTTGGTCTTTCTAAGCACATCATCACGGTTGTCGAGCAAGTCATTCAACCTAGCATTCTCCGCTATCAAGAAGGATGGATCATTGTTTACCTCTTCCTCGGAGTCGGAGCCCGAGTCATCCTTGCTCTTCTTGCTTGCGGAGATATGTGCCATGCCGCAAAAGCCTTGGGCGGCGAAGCACAAACCGTTGATGTTCTTGCTTGCCCTTGTGCCGGTTCTCATCTTCATCACTTGAGCTCGATGAAGAGTAGCAAGAGCTCGAGTCGATGTCGCTTGCTCCGGCGACCATCGCTCGCTCCTTCTTCTTGTGACAACCACTCCTCCTCGGCCTCTGCTCGGACTTGTTCTTGCCCTTGTGGTCCTCCCTCGAGCGGTGCTTATGGTCGGTCCTCGGACGGTGCTTGTGCTCGGGCTTCACCTCCATGGCTTTCGGGCACTCAGCGATAAAGTGCCCGTGCTTCCCGCACTGGTAGCACATGCCCGAGCTCCTCCGAGCGTTCTTCCGGTTTGTGTACATGCGCTCGAACCGCCTGCTCAGCAACGCAAGATCCTCCTCAGCAAGCACGTCAAACTCCTCATCTGGCATGGACACAAGACAAGACAAAGAGAACTGTCTCGAAGACATGTTAGCATTAGTCCTTGAACCAGACACGAGAGCCAGACTATGAGGGTCAGTCGGGTTCTTGATCTTTGCACGCACCCCACGGTCCACCTCGGACGACTTGAGCTTGGAAAATAGCTCATCCACCATGAGGGTCTGATACTTCTCCGACTCAAGAATGGCCTTGACCTTCTCACTCCACACGGTACGATCCAGAGAGTGCAGGAGCTTGATAGCCCTGTCATGATCATTGTACAGGAGCACGGCCACATTAGCCCTCATGTTGTTCACAATCACCGTGAACCACTGGAACATAGCATCTATGGACTCACCGGGGAGATGAGTGAAGTTCTCGTACTCTCTCCGGTAGGTTGCAAAGAGCCGAGCCTGAACCTGAGCGTTCCCAGCATGAGCATTCTTCAGCTGCTCCCAAATCCTGCACGCCAAGTCCTCTGTCTGAACCCGATCGAATTCGGATTGACACAGAGCACGGTACAGGTAGTCGACCACCTTGTTTTTGGCGTCGAACATGTCCCTCGATCCTGGAGCAAGGAAGTTCACAGGATGAACATAAGCTGTGTTCACCGTGACATCCCACAGGATCTGACCCTTGCCGCGGAGGAAAGCAGCCATCCGCCTTTGCCACATCTGGTAGTTCTTACCATCAAAGTGTGGAGGACCCGAACCCCGTTCCTGGTACGCCATCTTTGGATCTTAGACTGGTTAGAATCACGAAGATCCGTAACCGGCTCTGATACCAATTGAAGGACCGATTAGGCGACTAGAGAGGGGGGAGTGAATGGGAGCCGATAAAAATTCTTCCCGAAGGATGAACTCGGCCTATGCCCCAAAATCACAACCAAGAATTCCCACACGAGTTTGCCAATGTCATGTAGTCACAACGGACCTATGAACCCTAGGAACAAACCCAAACTCAAAGCAACACGGAATCGCAACTCAAGAAGCAAAGGACTTAGGCAATCTGTGGTGCCTGGGGCGGACGGTCCGAGCTGACCTGGCGGACGGTCCGCGTGGAGCAGGCGGACGGTCCGAAAATGTAACCTGAACCTCCAGTACTGCACCCCGAAAAACGGACGGTCCGTGGCCACCCCGCGGATAGTCCGACCCGCGCAGACAGTCCGGCATCCCTGGGCGGACAGTCCGGCAAACCTACTCCAACCGAAAACACCCAACTCAACGGATCGAAACAAAGCAACGCAAGAACTCGCGAAGAACACGACGAACACCCGGTCAGCCGGCTCCTCGCGGACTATCCGCGACCCCCTGGCGGACTGTCTGCCACACGCGGACAGAGCAGCCCGAGCTCGAAACCGCAAGCACCAAAGCACCTATTCGTCCACGGATCTCCCAAACGGTTGAGCTCTTGAGGTAAGATTTTGGGGAGATGTGAAGCGTCCCTAGGAGATGCTATACCCCAAAACTTGAGACCTCAAACGAACTAAATCGCCGGGAATCGAATCGCAACCGAGCTCTACCAAAAAGCTAGGGTTCCAACCGAAATCCTTCAATCGGAGGCCAAATCCGGAGATTGGGGGGTCAAGATCAAGCACAAAGATGCACAAGACATCTATCCATGATCCCCACCAACAAATCCAAACCCAAACACCTCAGAATCGAAGGAACAAGGCGCGCACGAAAATCCAACAAAAATAGCCCGAAAAAGACATGAAAATCACACGAGCTACAAGAAGGAAATCAACACAACCATGAATGCTTCCATACATTCGGAGGTCAGATTCTCTACATAGCGGTGAAGAAAATCGACGCCCATGGAGCAAGGAAATGAGAAGCAGTCCGGATGGATGGTTTTCCCAGAAAACCCTAGAGCTATATATATGAGTCCCTCTGGGTTGGGCAAATGACCAAGCTACCCCTAGCACTTAAACTTAGGATACAATCCCCTCAGGGGCAAATAGGTCATGTAGCACTCCTCTTCATCGCACGGCCACACCTTCGCCGTAGTCCGCGTCCTCCCGACGCAAGCCCTGCGATCCCACCACGTGTCCGCCGGCATCGAAGCTTCTCGGCGCGCCCGGATCCCGTCTCCGCCCACCGAGCCTCCGGTCTTGGTTTTGTGGCTCAACCAAGTAACCCGACGGTTTTGTGGTGAACTGCCGCAAACCCCGCGTGCAGACTCCGGTCGTGAGCCGCTACCCTGCACCGGCTCCTGTCCACGACTTCGTCTTGCTTTTCTTGCCACCATGCGGCCCGCACTTGACCCCGCTGGCCACCGGGTCCCTCAAGCCGAGCCTACTTGTCTCTCCACTCCTCGGAGGCCCCGCAAGGCATAGACCTTTCGCGCTCGCTCTTCACCTGCACCAACGCGTGTCAAGCCGCAACCTGCACCTGCAATACTCAGCCAAGAGTCAGTCCACACCACGTTGTCAATCACTCATCACACCAGGGAGCGACCATCCACCGGTCGTCGGACGCTCCGGTCCTCAATTTACTCTCAACACTGTTTGATATGACAAATCCATATTCAGCCTTGCCATGGATGGTACTGGGCAGGGGCGGCAGTTCGGTGTTCCACCCATGTAACATCCTAGGTTTTTGTTTGGATTCAAAAATGTGAAATATAAATTTTTGTTTTGATCATGAGTGCTTATGAAACAATATAAGATTGCCTTCATTTCATCTCCCTTATATTCCTAGATTTATTTTACTCCGATAATAATTTTTGGGCATATAAAAATGTTAGTGTGAGAATTTTTGTTTTTATTGGAGTTTATTGGATTTTTGATGTGTGGGATTCAAATTTGAATTTGAATTCAAATTTGAATCAAAGCTTAATTAGGAAATAGGAGTGAAGTTAATAGGAAGTGCAACCTAACCCTTCTGGGCCGAATCCTCGCTGACCAAGTCCCAAGGAGCACCTTGGACTCCTTTGCAGTGAACGCCAGACTGCCCTGATCTTGCGCCGACCCAACAGCCCCTCGGCCCAGACGGCCCGCTACTCCCTTAACTGCGCCCGAGCCACTGACGGGTGGGACCCACCTGTCGGCACCGTCTCCCCCACGCCTTTTCTTCTTTTTCCCCTTTCCCCTCTCTCTCGCGTCGCGCCGCCGTGGAAAGGCCGGCTGTGCGGCCATGCCCACCGCCGCCGGATGCAGTCCACACGTCCCGCGCCCAAACCCGCCGTCCGCGCCACCTACCACCGCATATATGAGCCACCCGCACCCGCCTTGCCCTAACCCTAGCCGCTCTCTGGGATTCGTCCCCCAATTCCGCCGCCTGTGACGTCAGGGGGGAGAAGTGGAGGAGAAGGAGGCGGGGAGGCCGTCCGAGGAAGCACCGTCCGCCGTCACCGCTGGAGCCGTCCGTGAGGAGGGAGCCGGACCTGCCGTTGCCGCGCACCCCTGCTACCTCTGCTTCCCCTGCTCTGAGCTCGCTCCACCGCCGCGCCTTCTTCACCGCCGTTCCGCTGCCGTCTCTGCAGCCCTAGGTGAGCACCGCCGACCTTTCTTGCTGTGGCGCTCGGTCATCGAGCCGTGGACGCACCGAGCCTGGTGTGCTCGCCTAGCCTTGTGTGCTCGCCGTGACCTGTGCCCATGCCGCACCGCCGTGCGACCCGCCGTCGTCTGTCATTCTGGCCTTCGAGCCATGCCGACCATTTGCAGGTGTCGCTGCCTTCATCGCGCGCGCACACCCGCCTGGCCGTCCTTCTGTCCCGTGCGCTGCCGTGTATGCTGTGATGCCGCGCCACCGCCACGTACCCTAACGCACCGGTGCATGCGCGCGCGACGAGCGGGCGCACCCCAGGTTGGTCCTTTCATGGCCGCCAGGACCACGTTGTTATTGACGGTCCTTACAACAAAGATTCGACCGTCAAAACCTCAGGTTCAAGAGGAGTATATGACAAGTTTCATGCACATTTTTAGTACTAGTAAGGTTCCACGAGTTGTTTTGTGAATTTCATAGGCAGGTACACATTTTGGGAGAAATTGGAACCAACGTGCCACATGAGCAAGGCACGGCCAAACCACCTGGTCCGGCCGGCCCTGCAGGTGCGGCCGGCCCTGCAGGTGCGGCCGACCCTGCCAGGTGCAGCCGGCCCTGCCCCGTGGCTCGTGCCTCATCCAGAGCACCTCCCCTACCTCGAGCAACACTTGGACGAGCACGATTCACTGAAGAACGTCGGTTTGATCCAAAGGTGGAGGCTAGGATCAATGGGTCCACTTGTCCGGCCGTTCAACCACCACAACCGTCATTCCAAGGCGATCCTAGGTGTCCCTGACCGAAGGCGGTGCATCACACGGCACGGAGGTGGGCCGGCCGCACCTAGAGGGCCGGCCGCACCTATCAACCGACGTGCCGGGCGAAACCGACCCAAGGAACCGACCTACAACCGCCTCAGGAGCAGTGATCAGAGGCGTCCAAGGCGAGAGGCGGTGCATCATAGGGCCGGCCGCACCTCCTGATCCGGCCGCACCTGACATATTGGTCCCACGCGCTCAACCGACCTCCCTTGCCTATAAAAGGCACCTCACACTCGCTGGATTGAACACACAACGCAGGAGCATCTCCATTTCCCTCTTTTGTTCACTTAGAGTAGGATTAGTGTAGCTTGGGAGTTAGAGTCGAGTCGAGCTAGGCTCGGGGTTCCGGAGGAGTCTTCTTCAGAGTTCCGGTAATACTCTTGTATCCTTTCTTTGTTTAGACTCAAGTACAATTCAAGTTATCTTTCTATCTTAGTTTTTGAGTCAATTACATTCAGCTTTTACTTTGCTCTTGAAGCTTTATTCTTGGTTTAGACTAAAGTTAGTTTAGTCTTGGTTAGCATAGCTCCCTTGAACCCTATAGTGTTGTGGTCGTTCTTCGCTTGATCTCCGGTGGTTCACGGGAGAGAGAGACCTTCCTTCGTGGTACCCGGGGAAAGGTTCTTTGGTTCGTTGTGAGCGCGGTGCTCAGAGCTTACCTTAGTCTTAGATTGGTGTCCCGTTCAACGAAATAGTTGTGGTACCCTAAGGAGGTGACAGCTCTGGACGGGCTTTGTAGTCCACCACGTTAGTTCGGGCCGGTAGGATTCAGCGCGTCGTCGTTCTCCCTGCTCATCCCAGTCTGAGAGTGCGGCTTTGCATGCCCCTGCAGCACTTGAAGAGCTTGTCGAGTTTAGCTTGCCTTGGTTATCCTTTGCCGAGAGTTGACAAGAATAGATAGATTGTGTTAGGATCCTTTCTCGTCTCATTGTCCTCCCAGCTCACTAGATCCTCTCTAGTCTTTTATCAAGATCTCCTTGCATGTGTCAATTTATCCCCGAATATCTTTATTCGTTACCCCCGCTATAGCTCTTTACCAAGTCTTGTCTTTCTCCACTGTTTATTCGATTATCTTTGCCGTTGTGCCTCCCTTGGGAAAATATAAACACGATAACCCAAATACCACCGAGTGAAGTGCTACAACGGTAATCCGTGTGCTTGCGGACCTTTCTGTGATCGTGTGTTTTACCAAAAGACGTTCCCTAGCCCCGTTACTAGAGGTGTAAACCCGGTAGCGACGCTTGCAAATGCCTCGTGCATTCCTGGCGCCGTCACCGTAAGTGCAACCTTAGTAGTGAGGCCAAGAAACGCCAACAAGCATTTGTGGCGCCGTTGCCGGGGAGGC
Source organism: Cenchrus fungigraminus (assembly GCA_036936925.1). NCBI lineage: Eukaryota > Viridiplantae > Streptophyta > Magnoliopsida > Poales > Poaceae > Cenchrus > Cenchrus fungigraminus. The sequence goes on along the minus strand of CM072770.1, from coordinate 90,166,519 downwards.
AATAGGCATAAGATATCGTTTAGACATAGTGGTAGAATTATCAAGGTTCGGTGAACTGCTATTTAAGCGGGTTTAGCCTTGCTCTACTCTCGTGTACGCAGAGTAGTGCATGACCGGTTTCGACCTACCGTCCAACTTTAACGACAATTCGGAGTCACTTGTGAGGAGAGTGCGACCCCGTGTCCTCATTCCTCAGAAGTTTCTCTCAAATCAAAAGACGAACACCGTCGATCCCGTAGACAGCACCTCGTCAGCACCGATGGCTGAGAGGACGATCCGTGAGTTTTTTGCTCCCTCCAACACCAATGTCCCTACCGGGCCAACCACGACGGTGGGAGACGGAAACTTTGAACTCAAGCCGGTGCTGATCAACATGGTGCAAGCAAATCCGTTCTCCGGCAAGCCTAATGATGATGCCAATGCACATCTCTAGCATTTTCTGGAGGTGTGCAGGACTTTCACTATCCGTGGAGTGACGGATGATGCAATCCGTCTTCGCCTATTCCCGTTCTCATTGCTCGGGAATGCGAAGCAATGGTTTTATGCGGAGCGAGATGCCATCAACACATGGGATAAGTGCTCGAAGGCATTTCTCGCAAAGTTCTTTCCGGTGGGCAAAACCAATGCCCTCCGCGCAAGAATTTCGGGCTTCCAGCAGCAGAATGATGGGAGCATCCCGAAAGCATAGGAACGCTTCCAGGAGTACATCACCGCGTGCCCACACCATGGCATGCACGGGTGGTTCTTAATTCAAACCTTCTATCACGGGCTCAAGCGTACTTCCCGTGAGCACCTAGATGCAGCCACTGGAGGAGCCTTTTTCTCGCTACAAGTACCCGCCGCCAAGGAATTGATCGAGAAGATGGTGGCAAATCAAGGATGGGATGGAGATCGTCTCCAACCCCGTAGTCGCGGTGTACACCAAGTCGATGGAATCGACATGATCGCCGCTAAGATGGACCTCCTCATGAAGAAATTGGAGGCATCGAGCAACATGGAAACTGCCAAGATTATGGACGCTCATATGACGTGCAAGGTTTGCGGTAATGTGGGTCATTCGGGCAATGATTGTCTCGAGACAAGGGAAGAAGCCAGCTTCATCAACAATGGCAACAACAACGGGTTCCGCAACAACAACTACAACAATCAAGGGTGGAACTCGAGGCCCAACTTCCCGTTCAACAATCAAAACGGAGGTAACTATTCTAACAATTTCAATAATCAGCCTTCCATTAAAGATCTTGTCTTTGGCCAAGCTAGAATCAATGAAAATCTAAACAAGAAGCTAGCTGCCAATGATAAAGTTCTCGAAAATTTAAATTCCACCATAGAATCTTTCACCTCTGCTATGAAGAATCAGCTAAGCTTTAATAAAATGATAGAAACTCAACTTGCTCAGCTTGCTGCTTCTTTGCCTTCTTCTGAGTCGGGTGGAATCCCGGGGCAATTCGAGCCTAACCGAGAGAATGTTAGCATTATATCAACCAGATGGGGTAAGTCATCTAGGAGGATGTATGCACCTAACCATGTAGGGAAGCTTATTCATCAAATCCAAGACCCATGGGACGAATCAGCAGTCTTGCACAAGAAAGACGATGGATATCCGGGCATCACATGCACGATCTACTACCAAAAGATCAAGAATGCTCTTTGTGACCTTGGAGCGAGTTTCAACCTCATGCCTAAAGCCATGTTTGAGGAGTTAGGATATCCGGCTATCTCTCCGACAACGATGACAGTCCAACTTGCCGACTCATCGATCAAATATCCAGAGGGCATAGTAGAAAATCTCTTGGTGAATGTCAGAGGCTCATATGTCTTTGTGGATTTCGTGGTCCTCGACACACAAGAAGAAATTCCGCTTATTCTCGGGCGACCATTCCTAAGAGATGTCAATGCAAGGATTGATGTCGGAACCGGAAAGATCCAATTCCGCATAGGGCGAAGGAACATGACATTCAAATTCCAAGCGAAAGAAGAGCAATGTTACCTAGTGCAAGATGAGGAAGCTAGGGGGTGGAGGAATCCACAACCCAAATACAGGGAAGATGAGGTAGCCCCAACCAAGCCCAAGGTGAAAGCATTCAAGGGGCACCACCAACCCAAGAAGGCGAATGAAATCAACAAGGCTAAGGGGGAAAAGAAGACGGAAATCAAAAACACCCCCGCCAAAGCCTCACCGACCTCAGCGCCACCGAAGAAAACAAAGAAGGTGTGGCGTGTGAAGGGAGCATCGTCTGAGTCTTCCACTCCGGGACCGGACGAATCCAAGATCAATTGAGCAAACGGAGGAGTCCCGCTCACAGACTCTACACTATGAGCCCTCACCGAGAGCTAAACCGGTATTTATCTCATATTTCCCTTTCAACATTTTATTTCGTGCATCAAGCATATTTAGATTTCAAATTTGTTTTCACCAATGCATTAGTAAGTAAACAAGGCATAGAAAAGTAGTTTTGGAGATTTTTGGTGATACGGCCGAACCTAGAGGTACGGCCGTACCTCCCCTTGACAAAATTTTTGTGCAAGATGTATACAGAAGGGGACACGAGTGCCTGGGGAAAATATAGTAGGACCGGCCGAACCTAGTGGTACGGCCGTACCTATGATTTTTCACAAATCCATCAAGACAACCACTACAAGCTTCCAGGTGCTCAACTCATCACCAAAATGAAGACACACCAACCAGGTAACCAAAATTTAGCTTGGGGGAGACCCCATTTTCAATCAAGGAAGGTATGTCCATCCAAACTAATTTTCAACATCTTGTTTATCACATTTGAATAAAAGAAAACAACAAAAATATTTGCTTCAACCATGTGCTTGAAATCTTGTTTATATACCCTCACTTTGGAAATGATGAATGGTTGCTATGTTAAAACTTTGCAAGAACCTAGTGTGCATCCTTGTGCTCTATGTCTATTTGAATTTGTTGGTATATTTTGACACAAGATCCTGAAATAAAACTTTGTGGGAAGCAAATGCTTATGACCAAACCTAGGGTGTTGATTAGTATGATATGGTGCGACAATGTTGATTCTGCTCTATCTCATAGCATGGTGAAATCTCGGATGATTTCTTTTTGAAAATAAAACAAGGCGAGTTCCTCAATGGTCATATTACCTACCAAAGCCATATGTCGATATCAATGTTCAAACCTTCTACATATGCTTGCTTGTGACCCATTGAGTTTTGCCAAATTGTTGTGACCCTTGGTAGAATCTTTTCATGCTTCCATGATCGAGATCACGTACACCCACATATACATGCTAACTCCTACACCGGGAGTTACGCAAAACATGCCATCCATCCACCAAAAAATAAATACTCCAAAGTCCAAAGAGATTTCTCTTCTTGTAATCTTGCAAAAGGAGAGAGGGGTCATTGAAAAAAAAGAGTATATGCTCAAGAAGCATAAAAAAAATATGTGCTCCAATCAAAGAGCATAGGAAAAAAAAAAGAAGCATGACCCCCCTCCAAAATAAAAGCAAGAGGAGAATCTCAAAGCAAGGAGTACTTAGAAAAACAAACAAAAATATTCCACACAGTTGCACATCTCGATCAAGTTGCATGACTAGTTTCTTCTTGGATCCGGTCTTTGGCTCAACAACATCATGTGGCACAAGTGAGTCTCATACTTATCCTACCCAAAGCTCCACATACAAGCCGTAGAGTAGGAAGTTGAGGCTCGCTTAAAGCCTTTGGTGAGGTAACAAATACCACTTGAGCGATCGAGGGAACCATCCGAGGAACCTTGTCTTTCTTTGAAAAATTTTCAAAAACTCCGAGATAGGATCCAGAAAAGAAGAAGAGTGAGAGATGCAAAAGTCAAAAACCATTCTACTCTTCAACATCTGAAGGCAAGGTGGAAAGCTACAAGCCCCACGGGTAAGACAAGGCTAAGTTTCTCTCATACCAATCTTTTCAAATAGCAAGAAGAGCATGAGTTTGTGCATAAGGACTTGCCGAGTGATAACATCATGCAACTCCTGATCCGCCGAGGCCAAGTCTAGGCTTTGCTCAAGGACGAGCAAACGTTTAGCTTGGGGGAGTTTGTTGACGGTCCTTACAACAAAGATTCGACCGTCAAAACCTCAGGTTTGAGAGGAGTATATGACAAGTTTCAAGCACATTTTTAGTACTAATAAAGTTCCACGAGTTGTGTTGTGAATTTCATAGGCAGGTACACATTTTGGGAGAAATTGGAACCAACGTGCCACATGAGCAAGGCACGGCCGAACCACCTTGTCCGGCCGGCCCTGCAGGTGCGGCCGGCCCTGCCCAGTGCGGCCGGACCTGTCCCGTGGCTCGTGCCTGGTCCAGAGCACCTCCTCTCCCACGAGCAACACTTGGACGAGCACGATTCACTGAAGAACGTCGGTTTGATCCAAAGGTGGAGGCTAGGATCAATGGGTCCACTTGTCCGGCCGTTCAACCGCCACAACTGTCATTCCAAGGCGATCCTAGGCGTCCCTGACCGAAGGCGGTGCATCACACGGCACGGAGGTGGGCCGGCCGCACCTAGAGGGCCGGCTGCACCTATCAACCGACGTGCCGGGCGAAACCGACCCAAGGAACCGACCTACAACCGCCTCGGGAGCAGTGATCAGAGGCGTCCAAGGCGAGAGGTGGTGGATCATAGGGCCGGCCGCACCTCCGGATCCGGCCGCACCTGACATATTGGTCCCACACGCTCAACCGACCTCCCTTGCCTATAAAAGGCACCTCACACTCGCTGGATTGAACACACAACGCAGGAGCATCTCCATTTCCCTCTTTTGTTCACTTAGAGTAGGATTAGTGTAGCTTGGGAGTTAGAGTCGAGTCGGGCTAGTCTCCGGGTTCCGGAGGAGTCTTCTTCAGAGTTCTGGTACTACTCTTGTATCCTTTCTTTGTTTAGACTGAAGTACAATTCAAGTTATCTTTCTGTCTTACTTTTCAAGTCAATTGCATTCATCTTTTACTTTGCTCTAGAAGCTTTATTCTTGGTTTAGACTAAAGTTAGTTTAGTCTTGGTTAGCATAGCTCCCTTGAACCCTATAGATTTGTGGTCGTTCTTCGCTTGATCTCCGGTGGTTCACGGGAGAGAGAGACCTTCCTTCGTGGTACCATGGGAAAGGTTCTTTGGTTCGTTGTGAGCGCGGTGCTCAGAGCTTACCTTAGTCTTAGATTGGTGTCCCGTTCAATAGAATAGTTGTGGTACTCTAAGGAGGTGACAGCTCCGGACGTGCTTTGTAGTCCACCACGTTAGTTCGGGCCGGTAGGATTCGGCGCGTCGTCGTTCTCCCTTCTCATCCCAGTCTGAGAGCGCGGCTTTGCATGCCCCTGCAGCACTAGAAGAGCTTGTCGAGTTTAGCTTGCCTTGGTTATCCTTGGCCTTAGTCCTTTGCCGAGAGTTGATAAGAATAGATAGATTGTGTTAGGATCCTTTCTCTTCCCGTTGTCCTCCCAGCTCACTAGATCCTCTCTAGTCTTTTATCAAGATCTCCTTGCATGTGTCAATTTATCCCCCAATATCTTTATTCATTACCCCCGCTATAGCTCTTTACCAAGTCTTGTCTTTCTCCACCATTTATTCGATTATCTTTGCCGTAGTGCCTCCCTTGGGAAAATATAAATACGATAACCCGAATACCACCGGGTGAAGTGCTACAACGGTAATCCGTGCGCTTGCGGACCTTTCTGTGATCGTGTGTTTTACCAAAAGACATTCTCTAGCCCCGTTACTAGAGGTGTAAACCCGGTAGCGATGCTTGTGAATGCCTCGTGCATTCCTGGCGCCGTCACCGTAAGTGCAACCTTAGTAGTGAGGCCAAGAAACGCCAACAGTTGTGGCAGCCGTGTTCGTCGGTTCACTCGGGGTTTTCCCCTGTTTCCTGTCACAGCGCACGTCGCCGTGGCCGAGCCACCAGCGTTCGCCGTGCGCGCTCACACCGGGCCACCGTTTCGTGGTCGCTACGCATTGTCCAGGCACTGGAGCACGCACACGCACACGTGCGCGTATACGCGAGACATCACCGGCGCTGGGCACCCCAGCCGTGCACCAAGAGCTCCTGGATCGCCCACATCGCCGTCGTGCCTTGCTTTTTCCCACCATTGCCGAGCGCTCTCATGCATGCACACGCTCGCACGCCCGCGCTTTTGGGCACGCAGATCAGGGGTGTCGGCGCCAGCACGAACCCAGTGCCGCCGGGCCTGATGTCGCCGTCTGGAGCGCAGGCACTCAGGCGTGTTGCCGTCTCGCCCTGTGCCGCCTTGCTCTGCTCTCACCGCCGCTGAGCCATGGGACGGCAAAAGGCCAAGCTTTTCCTTGCCATAGAAAGCCCTAGGGTCTACCTTTGTGCGCTGTCTTGCTTGTTGGCCAACCACCGCCTCGCCTCGCCGCCGGCGAGCCTGTTCCCGGCCGCCGCTCCTTAGGTGCTTTTCGTCGAACACCTAGTGAGCCACCCCAAAACCCTGGGGTTTCCCTTCACACGCGTGGCCTCACACCGAGCTAGCCGCAGCAGATCCCCAGTGATCCCGTGCGGCCAACCAGCAGTGACCCAGCCACGGTTTTGGCCACACCGACCGCTGGCCGCAGCGGATCCTCCGGATCCCATGCGCCCGGCCACTACCTGCCAGGCCACACGCCGGCCTGCGTTGACCCGCGCCACACCAGATCCGCCCGGATCTGTTGTGGCTATTTTGTTTTATATGATAAAAGCGTATTTTTGTTTTCCAGAAATCTATTTTAACTTTGGAAAATCGTAGTAAATCCATTTTAGCTCCGAAAAATTCTAAACCTTTTCCGAAAATCTTCTAAAATCTTAAACTCCGTGTAGGGCTAGTATTTGCTCTCTTTTGGCTCTTAATCGCTGTTCTTTTGGAGTTAATTGCAATAGGACCAGTCTTTATTTTAATTTACACGTTAATAGGAGCAGCTGGAGTCGGGGAGCTGAACCCGGAGTACGACTACGCCGACGACTACGCTGCTGACGACTACCCGACCACAGGTTCACGCCCGACTGATTCTAAATACCTATTACGCACTGCTATGTAGTATGCTAGCGCTTTACTTTAAATGCATGATGATGAACCTTGCACAACCTTCTTTAATTACCCTGTCCTTGATTGCCCTACTACTATATATGTTTACAAGCGTGTATATACGCTGAGCTTCGCGATGCATGTGTTGGGATGGGAATAGTGGTTCTTGGCGTGTGTGGGGTAAAAACCGGCAGGAGAAGGCGTTTTGGGTACTTTGGCGGGGGTGAGCTCGAAACAACCGATCGGGGATGGGGGTGCACTCCTCAGTGTATCCCCACTTTTACGGTTTTCAGAGCACAGGTGTTGGGGTTTTACTTACGCTTGGAGGATATGAGCTCGCCCCGGTCTGAAAGCGAGTGGACAGACCTTTTCACGGGACCTTTACGTACACACCACCTCACCGAGTGTGGGGTTTGGGCCGAGTTGAGCTTAGCAAGTGCGGATCCATACCTGCCAGCAGGATAGCGGGGTATTAGTGGGGGAGAGGTGGGAGTGAGACCACCTTCTCTCAGTGTGACTCCCGTGTGGCCACACGGGAGCATTTCACAGTTCCGGTGCAATGCCCTTCATAGGGGATCGTTTTGAGGGCCGGATGCAGGATGGGACCGTAACTACCGAGAGTTCGCACGGTAGGATGGGCTCGGTCGGCCGTACACCGACCGGGTTCCATTCTGAGTTGGGTACTGGTGTACACGCTCTGCAGAGTTGTTCGATCTATAGCTATAGCCGCGTCCTCGGTCACGAACATGTCCCCTGATAGCTTTGTTCTCATGTTTTGGGATTTCTACCTTCCCCCTGTAGTGAGAGTGTGGTGAGCCGTGGTTGTAGTCAGGGAGAGGGGAGTGGCTCCCTCTACCTCGCGGATCCGATTGCAATCATTGATGTTGACGGTCCTTACAACAAATATTTGACCGTCAACATCTCGGCTACGGTAGCACTTTATAACGAATTTCATGCATGTTTTAGGTGCTAACGAGGTTCCACGAGCTGTGTTGAGATTTTATCTGCAGGATCAAGATTAGGGAACAATTTTGGGGCATTGGGCCAAATAAGGTAGGCACGACCGTACCTAGTGGTGCGCCCAGACCTACCTTGCACCACCATTCAGGTTCACACCAAGTATAGCCCCGAACACCAGCTCCCAAAAGGCTAAGATCGTCACGATCATGTTGGATCAACGAACCACACCACAGGAGAGATGAACTGGGGCCAAGAGGCAGGGCCGGCCGCACCACTAGGGCCGGCCAAACCTCCAGGGCCGACCGCACCTACCCGACATGCCCAAATGTGCCACCAAGCCTCGGTAACTCCAGGGAGCATAGCTAGAAATGATTCTGATCGAGGAAACAAGGTCGGTTTGATCCAGAGGTTGAGATTAGCTTCACATGGATCCATGGACCCACAAGCCAGTGAACAACCGACGTGGGACAGCATCCAGGACTTCATCTACCCACTAGAGCACGATCCAAAGCGTATGGCAAGGGGGCCCAGGGCCAGCCGCACCTCCTTCACAGAGCCTACCGACCCACAAACTGCCTCAGGGACCAAATCATGGACGCATGATCAAAGACGGTGGAAATTGGAGGGCCGGCCGCACCTCCTTGCCGGCCACTGCACCTCCCTCTCGTCTAGAAGTACCCCCTCCTGCAGCCACCGACCCAGAGGGCCTATATATAGAGCCTGGCACCTCGTAGAAGGACACAAGTGATTAGAAGCAAGTGGCGGAGCCCTACATAAGTTAGTATTTAGAGAGTAAGGGGAGAGAGTTGAGTGTTGGAGTAGAAGCCGGAGTGTCGGTCTTCTTCCCCTTCCTCGGTGGGTGCGGTACAACTACGGTCATCCACACCTGGGATATTTTGTATGTTCGAATTCGTGAGTAACAAAGTCTCAAGTCATGTCATCATTCGCTCTTAGGTTCTTCGATTGCATTTAGTAGTTTCTACTCGTTGTGATTGCTTTGCTTTGAATTCGAGTAAAGTAGTGCTTGGTTAGTGTAGACGTGGTGTCTAGGCTTTCCAGTACCTTGGAATGCTTCTCGGTTCAACGGAATAGTTGTGGAACCCTAGGGAGGTGACAGCTCCGGACGGGCTTTTTAGTCCACCACGTTAGTTCCGGCAGGTAGGAGTTACGACATCAGAGCCCCCTTCTCGTCCCTTTCCATGGCTCTTTTCCCTCTGGCCCCGACAAGCGACAAGTTTTGCCTTGATTCTATCTATGACTTTCACGAGTCCCAAACTTCATCAGCTATCCCCTCTCTACCCGAAATCTACCCTTGCCTTTCTATCCTTCATCACCATATCCCCCGGACGAATTAGTTCAAGTTCACAACACTTCTCGTTCCCCGTGGAAATCGAAAGCTTGGAATACTCCCGGGTGAAAGCTACAATGGTATCCGTGCACTTGCGGATCTATCTGTGATCGTGTAGTATACCAACAGGCTTTCTGGCGCCTTTGCAAATCTAGTAACGACGTGAGAAGTGCCAACAAGCTTTTTGGCGCTGTTGCCGAGTAACGGTAGCTGTTCTGATCCGGAACCTAGTTCGTCCGTGTACCACCCCATCTATCCCATGGATTCAAATCCAACCCTTTTTGACTTTTCGGCTCCAAAGGGTGATTTATTGGAGCCTCCACCATCATCGCATCCCATCAAAACACGTGGCTATGAGCTTCGCCCTGCTCTTATAGCCTTGGTCCGAGAGAATTCGTTCGCCGGAATGAAAGAGGAGAGCCCGTACATTCATTTGCGAGGTTTCAAGCAAATTTCCTCGATAATCGTAATTGAGGGAATGACTCAACAAACCCTCAAATGGAAGCTCTTTCCGTTTTCATTAACGAGAGGAGCAAAGAAATGGTACTCTTCCTCAGTCGGAAGCGTGGAGGGAAGTTGGGAAAAGCTTAGAGAAAAGTTTTGTCTGACCTTCTTCCGTATGTCTCGAGTAGTGACCCTAAGGCTACAAATCCTCTCTTTCAAACAACTAGACAAGGAGTCACTAGGGACTAGTTGGGCACGATTCACCAATTCTTTGTCCTCTAGACCCGACATTGGGATCTCAGAACCTACTCTTCTACAACATTTTAGAATGGGTCTCGATGTCGAGTCAGCCAAATATTTGGATACTTCATCAGGAGGCTCGTTCTCTCATTTGACTCCTAGTGAATGGAAGGTGGTTCTAGGAAAAATCCTAGAAAACACTCCCTACATAGGAATTTTTGACGAATTCCCAGACGAAGAAGTAGAACCCAAGCCCGACGCTTTCTCGGAACAAAAACCCATAGAGGAGAAACCCACTAGCACCTTTTTGCATGAAGAACCACTCCTCTATCCCCGTGTGTACCCAGCTGATTACTCGTATGACTTCGACGAGGAATCAACATACTCCAATTCACTCTCTGAATTGGAATTCATAGAGGAGGAGCCTATCCTAGAAAAATTCATATCCACTGACACCCATCCTCCTCTTACCAAAACTTGGTTCACAGGGGAACCATTCCAACCTTATCGAGAGTTCGATCACCCCTCGTGTGACTTCGTCTATGAATACTATGATGAGTTATTTGATAAACATTAGATGGAGAAATCCTTCCCGAGAAGGGAAAGAGATTCAACACACAAGAGAGAATTAGTCAACTTACCCAACCCAGAAGAGGTAAAAAGACGGAGAGAAAAGTTGGAATACATCTCCGCAATCAGTAGCCGGGAATGGTTGAGAGAAGCAGAAGGCATGGATCAAGTAATCCAGCTATATCCCGAGCTAAAGTCACTCTCATGCCAAGTAGGAAACCTCTCTTACCAGGATGTGTTCTATGACCCTAGGGTTGATATCAATATCATTCCTAAATCCTTAGTATTAGAGGCCTTTCCTGACGAACCCCCCTCTTTCTCTCAGAAGCGTCTCCAATGGATTTCGGGTCAAACCATAGAGACGGAGAGAATCCTTAGAGTCGTCCAAACAAAGATTGGAGAGTATGGGATCTTCCTAGATTATCATAACTTTGACATCCCAAAAGGAGATCCACCCTTCATTCTCATCGGAAGACCCATTGAAGGGGTACTGAGTAGTGTGCTCGACCATGAAAAGCAGCCATATCATCTTGAGGTTTGAGATACACATCTCCAATGTCATAAACCTGAGGTTAAGAAAGAACATGTGTGGTCTATGGACATTCTTGAGGTGTTGACACTAGATTCTCAAAATAGACTCGAGCATGAAGGTTTTACACTAGACGGATCACAAATCCCATGCTCACATCAAAAGTTTCCAGAGTTATCAAGCCCCATTACCAATGACCTTTACGAAACCTACAACCTCCTCATTTCCCTTGTGCATGCTAACTTTGAAAGGAAGGTTGTAGATGCTTTTGTTTACCATAAAAATTGCAAATTTCGTGGTCATTTTTTGGTACTAACCTTGCAGCTAGAGCTATGATGGTTTCATCATCTCGATTGGCTGCAAGATGAAGATCTCCAGTGGTCGAGCTTATGACCCAAAACAAAGCACTATCGGGAGATAGCCCAAATAATCATTTAGATTTCATTTTCAAATAAAAGCAAGAGCATCTCTTTAGGATTAGTCGTCCTTCGGGTATTTTTGGTCACTAACGTTTCAGGTGGAGATTGAAAGGACCGATGGATAGGCAATGCCTAAAAACATGAGAGCTACACCAACTACAACACCAAGGTAATTCAGGAAGAGAAAATATTATGAAGGAAGCTTGAACTTCGCACACTTGAGTTGTGTTGCCTAGCAATGCAAACTCCAAGTGTGGTGGAGATATGTGAGTATCCCGAGTAAGTTTCTCTCATACTAAATCTTATTTCGGTTTGAAGATGGTGTTGGTTCTTGCATCTTGCTCTCTAAAAAAACACAAAAATAATTGAATTTGAATAAAGGCTTCCTAGCTCTTGAGCTAGCAGAGCCTCCCTTTTTGTTTCCATCTTGTTCTTTGAATAATAACACCAGGTACAAGAGCAAGTGTGGGGGAGATTTCTCAAGCTTGTCGAAACACAAAATTGAGATCTCCCGCCATGGTGCCGCACGACACAGACTATGCTAATCGATGAGGGATGAGGTAAGTGCACTAGAGCAAGTCGGTCACCCCTGTGGTTTGGCCGAATGACCATTTGTCTACCTTATTCCCCACTTTCTCCAAGAGCGATGGTATGTGCACCCCTACCTCTCTACTTTTGGAAATCATGAGTTTAAATGAGCTTTAAATCCGATCATATAAATCAAACTCAATTGAATCCTCATGCACCCAATGCTCGACATGTTTCATATGGTTGGCTTGCATAAGTTTTATTCCATACTTATTATCTTGATGCTTGTGAACAACATATCTTTAGGAAACCATGCCCATCTAAGTAGCTGATGTTTGAGATATGGTCCGATGAAATGATCTTTGCTCCAAATGTTTGAGTGCTTGGGAAATTTATTTGAAAATTTTGAAATCCCTTTGCGAAGCTCCTCTTTGATATGCCAAGTCCTACTAGAGCCATATGATGAGACATCTTGAAAACCTCATACACATATGCTACTTGTCGTTGCATTGAGCTTTGTCAAATTGTTGTGACCCTTGTGAGAATTATTTTCATGCTTTCATGATCAAGATACACATACACGCCAACATCCTCCTTGCTATGCTCAGTTGAGAGCTAGCATTGTACCATCTATCTATTCCACAAAATAAAGCTCCACACTATGTGTTGATCTCTCTCTCTCTCTCCAAGTTAATATTACAAAAGAGACATGGCTATAGAAAAAAAATGGACAAATGAAGGTCCAAGAAAAAAAAAGTTGGACACATGAAGGTCCAAGAAAAAAGAAAAAAAAGAAAAAAGAAAAGATAGCCATGTCCACAAAAGAGTCAAAATAGAGAGAGAGGATCATGCAAAATGGAGTTACAACAAATCAGATGGTAATAACTAGCACCCATTCCGGGCCTAGTGTACACCTTACCATCATCACAACGTTCATTATACATATGGTAATATCTAGCAACCATTCTGGTCCTAGTATCCACCTTACCATATCCATCATATCCCTACACATGCACATCTTGATCTGATTGTATGATTTGATTTTCTCCTTGGATCCGGTTTTTGACTTTGCAATACATGTGATGCAAGTATGCCTCATCTTTATACCCTACCTTGAGCTCCATATATAGCCATCATTAGAAGTAGGTTGAAGAAAGGCAATCTAATGCCTTGGTGAGGACTATACACATTGAGCGATTTGAGAGAATCAAATGAGGTGCCAAGTAAGGTTTATTTTGAAAACTTATTGAAACAAATCCCAAGCTACTTGACATGAGGAGTAGAAGTGATTTGGTTCAAGATCGTTCCATTCCTCAACTACCCAAGATGCCATGATAGACACTTCAAAGTTCACAAGTGCAAGGTATGATTCGGAATATCTCTTATGCTCGCTTCATACCATAGGAATTTTTGTTTTCACCTTGGTCCTTAACCTTTACTAGAAGATGAGCAAAGGACCAAGTGTGGGGGTGTGTTGACGGTCCTTACAACAAATATTTGACCGTCAACATCTCGGCTACGGTAGCACTTTATAACGAATTTCATGCATGTTTTAGGTGCTAACGAGGTTCCACGAGCTGTGTTGAGATTTTATCTGCAGGATCAAGATTAGGGAACAATTCCGGGGCATTGGGCCAAATAAGGTAGGCACGACCGTACCTAGTGGTGCGCTCGGCCCTACCTTGCACCACCATTCAGGTTCACACCAAGTATAGCCCCGAACACCAGCTCCCAAAAGGCTAAGATCGTCACAATCATGTTGGATCAAGGATCCACACCACAGGAGAGATGAACCGGGGCCAGGAGGCAGGGCCGGCCGCACCACTAGGGCCGGCCGAACCTCCAGGGCCGGCCGCACCTGCCCGACACGCCCAAATGTGCCACTAAGCCTCGGTAACTCCAGGGAGCACAGCTAGAAATGATCCTGATCGAGGAAACAAGGTCGGTTTGATCCAGAGGCTGAGATTAGCTTCACTTGGATCCATGGACCCACAAGCCAGTGAACAACCGACGTGGGACAGTATCCAAGACTTCATCTACCCACTAGAGCATGATCCAAAGCGTATGACAAGGGGGCCCAGGGCCGGCCGCACCAAGAGGTCCGGCCACACCTCCTTCACAGAACTGATTGACCCACAAACCTCCTCAGGGACCAAATCATGGATGCACGATCGAAGACGGTGGAAATTGGAGGGCCGGCCGCACCTAGAGGCACGGCCGCACCTCCTTGCCGGCCACTGCACCTCCCTCTCACCTACAAGTACCCCTCCTGCAGCCACCAACCTAGAGGGCCTATATATAGAGCCTGGCACCTCGTAGAAGGACACAAGTGATTGGAAGTAAGTGGCAGAGCCCTACATAAGTTAGTATTCAGAGAGTAGGGGGAGAGAGTTGAGTGTTGGAGTAGAAGCCGGAGTGTCGGTCTTCTTCCCCTTCCTCAGCGGGTGTGGTACAACTACAGTCGTCCACACTTGGGATATTTTGTAAGTTTGGATTCGTGAGTAACAAAGTCTCAAGTCATTTCATTGTTCGCTCTTAGGTTCTTCGATTGCATTTAGTAGTTTCTACTCGTTATGATTGCTTTGCTTTGAATTCGAGTAAAGTAGTGCTTGGTTAGTGTAGACGTGGTGTCTAGGCTTTTCAGTACCTTGGAATGCTTCCTGATTCAATGGAATAGTTGTGGTACCCTAGGGACGTGACTACTCCGGATGGGCTTTGTAGTCCACCATGTTAGTTCTGGCAGGTAGGAGTTACGACATCAGAGCCCCCTTCTCATCCCTTTCCGTGGCTCTTTTCCCTCTGGCCCCAACGAGCGACAAGTTTTGCCTTGATTCTATCCGTGACTTTCACGAGTCCCAAACTTCATCATCTATCCCCTCTCTACCCGAAATCTACCCTTGCCTTTCTATCCTTCGTCACCATATCCCCCGGATGAATTAGTTCAAGTTCACAACACTTCTCGTTCCCCGTGGAAATCGATACCTTGGAATACTCCCGGGTGAAAGCTACAACGGTATCTGTACGCTTGCGAATCTATATGTGATCGTGTAGTATACCAACAGGCTTTCTGGTGCCGTTGCAAATCTAGTAACGATGTAAGAAGTGCCAACAATTGAGGTGCGAGGAGATGAGAGCCAGGTGTGGTTCGAGGACCGGTGGATGGTCGCTTCCTGGTGTGATGAGTGATTGACAACGTGGTGTGGACTGATTCTTGGCTAAGTATTGCAGGTGCAGGTTGCGGCTTGACTGGTGCAAGTGCAGGTGAAGAACGAGCATGAAAGGTCGTTGCCGGTGAGGCCTCCAGGTGTGGAGAAGACAAGTAGGCTTGGTTCGAGGGACCCGGTGGCCAGCGGGGTCAAGTGCGGGCCGCATGGTGGCAAGAATGGCAAGATGAAGTCATGGACGGTTTCTTGGTTGAGCCTCAAAACCAAGGTCGAGCCGGGACTACGTGGGAGCCGAGTCATGAGTGGTGATTGGCGGAGGCTACACCGAGTTCGCGGGGTTTCCGGTGGTTCACCAGAAAATCACTGGGTTCCTTGGTTGATCCACAAAGCCAAGACCGAAGACGGAGGTGCAGCAGCATCGGACCGGTCTGACTGGTGGGTCTGACCGGTCTGACCGGTGGGTACCGGTTTGACCGGTGAGGAGCACCGGTCTGACCGGTGTGCGACGACGCAGTCCGAAATCTTCGAAGCGGAGGACACGCGTCGGGATCGCAAGGCTTGCGTCGAGGCTAAGCAAGTTTGCGGTCGCTGGGCATCCGTCCGATGGTGCGAAGACAAAGACTTCCAATTTCGCCCTCGAGGGGCATGTATCCCTAGTTAGCTAGTAAGGGTATTTTAGTCTTTCGGTTGCCTCCATATAACCCAAGGGGTGAGAGGATGGCAGCCATCTCTTGGAACCCTAGCTCATTTGGTTTTCCTTTTTTCCTTCCTATTTTCTTAGATTTTTCGTAGGACTAGCTTGAGAGCTTCATGGTGAGATCTTGTGAGAGGGAAGGATGATCGGGCGGCAAGCTAGACCTTGTATGAACCTCTTTGGTATGTATAGATGATTCGGCGTGGTTCCTCAAGGCTTGGATGTGTCTTTCCCGTTTCTCCTTTTTGGTGATTTTCGGAGCCCTTTCTTGGCGATTTTCTTGGAGCAATTTCGAGGCCTTTCTCTTTGGTATTTGGTGGGGGATGTATGCATGAATCCTTCGTGGTTCTTTTCCCTTTGATTCCCCTTCCAAATCCGTGAGCAAAGAGGCTCGATTTTGGGGTTTTCGTGGCTCTAGGGTTAGAGGCGTTCTTGGTGGGATTTCTTCGATTTCTCTTGATTTGACAAGTTTTGGTGGACCAAATCTTGGCTATGGAGTACCCATGAGGTGTTCCTACTATCCCCAAAGTCTTGTGCAAAACCGTGGAGCGAATCGGGAGATCGGGAGTTGGATTTGGAGGAGTTGACTCGCGGGCGCTGTTCATCCCGAGCTGCCCAGGCACGACCGGTCTGACCGGTGCTCTTGACCGGTCTGACCGGTGCTAGCCCTTGGTGGGTTTTTGTCTCGGGGAATAGCCTTGTCCGTGTGGTTTTGTCCCGTGGTCCTGCTGATCAGTTCTTGGCGTGTTTGGAGTTGTTTTGCTAGGTTTTGTGAGGGGTTCTTCTTCCTCACAGGTTGTGTTTCGTGGTGGTTTTTGTTCCAGGGCCTAGAGGAGTCACTGAGGCTTCCTGGAACATTTGCTGTGCGGCTGCTGTAGCCACCGGCCTGACCGGCTCTGTCCACCGGTCTGACCGGTGTCACCGGTCTGACCGGTGTCACCGGTCTGACCGGCGCAGGCCATCGGTCTGACCGGTGTAGCACAGGCAGCAAGCCGTGCAAGTTTCCGCTGTGTGGTTTGGTGAGTTTTGGCTCGGAAGGTTGAGTGTTGGTTCCTAGGACCAGTAGCACTCCAGTGGCTGCGTGGTCTTGGCCAACTTGGGTAGTTGGGTCGGAGACGTGAGTTGGAAGTCGTGTTCGTCTTGTTGGAGTTCTCATCTCCTTCGAGAAGAATTTTTATCGGCTCCCATTCACTCCCCCCCTCTCTGGTTCGCCTAATCGGTCCTTCAATTGGTATCAGAGCCGGTTCGGGTCTTTATTGACTCTTACCAGTCTAAGATCCAAAGATGGCGTACCAGGAACGGGGTTCGGGTCCTCCGCACTTCGATGGGAAGAACTACCAGATGTGGCAAAGGCGGATGGCGGCGTTCCTCCGCGGAAAGGGTCAGATCCTTTGGGATGTCACGGTGAACACAGCTTATGTTCATCCGATGAACTTCCTTGCTCCAGGATCGAGGGATATGTTCGAAGCCAACAACAAGGCTGTCGACTACTTGTTTCGTGCTCTGTGTCAGCCTGAATTCGATCGGGTTCAGACAGAGGACTTAGCTTGTCGGATTTGGGAGCAGTTGAAGGATGCTCATGCTGGGAATGCTCAGGTTCAGGCTCGGATGTACGCGACTTACCGGAGAGAGTACGAGAACTTCACTCATCTCCCCGGCGAGTCCGTTGATGCCCTTTTCTAGCGATTTACGGTCGTTGTGAACAACATGAGAGCCAATGTGGACGTCCTCCCATACAATGATCATGATAGAGCCGTGAAGCTCTTGCACTCGTTGGATCGTACCGTATGGGACGGGAAGTTTGAGGCTATTATTGAGTCCGAGAAGTATGACACCTTGACGGTGAACGAGTTGTTCTCGAAGCTCAAGTCGGCTCAGTTGGACCGTGGTATGACAGCCAAGATCGAGAGCCCGACTGATTCTCATAGTCTCGCTCTCGTTGGTGGCAAAGGAGCTAAGTCTAACGCTAACGCATCCTCCAGGATGTACTCTCTGTGTTCCTTGATGTCTTTGCCAGACGAGGAGTTCGATGTGCTTGGAGAGGACGAGCTGGCGTTGCTTACCAGGCGGTTCGAGAGGCTGCACGAGAACCGGGTGAACATGAGGAGGACAGCACAGACGTGCTTTCAGTGCGGCAAGCCAGGACACTTCGTCGCCGACTGCCCAGAGAAGACGGAGAACAAGGACGGCTACAAGGACGGCTACAGGCACCGATCGAGCAAGGATGGCAAGTACCAATCGAGGCGCGATCACAAGCACAAGAACAAGCACAAGGACGAGCGACGGTCGAGGAAGAAGGATGGCCGCGGCAGGAAGGCCCGAGCAATGGTCGGAGCGAGCGACGTCGACTCCAGCTCCGCTTACTCTTCCTCGAGCTCGAGTAGCAGTGAAGATGAAGGTGATCGGCGCAAGAACAAGAAGTCATCCAGGAACTTGAGCGGGTTGAGCTGCGTCGCGGGAGATGGCTTCTGCGGCATGGCCCGTAGCTCCGGCAGCAAGAAGAGCCACCAGAGTGACTCGGACTCTGACTCCGAGGATGAGGTATGTGATGAGCTCTCTTCTTTGCCCAAGGAGAATGATGAGTTGGTTGACTTGCTTGATAACCGCGATCACATGCTTAGAGAGGCCAAGAAGATGAGGAAAGAACTTAGGGCCTCACTAGAAGATGCTAGGAACCGTGTGGCTGAGCTAGAAACCCAGAACCTAGATGCTAAGCTTGAGATTGATTCGCTTAAGGCTTCTCCTGTGGTTTCTGATGAGATTGATTGCTGTGATTGCTCTGTGTACCTAGCTGATCTTACTGCTCTTAAGGATAAGCATGCTTCTACTTGTGATGAACTAGATATGCTTAGGGTTGAAGTGGCTGAGCTTAAGTCTAGACCTGCTTTGCTAGGTGCTTGCACTTCTTGCCCTGTTTTGCATGGAAAGATTGATGAGTTGCATGCTTACACTGTTTCGTTTGAGGCTAAGTTGAAAGAGCCTATTCCCACTTCTTGCTCTACTTGTGAATTGCATGCGGTTAAGAATTTGGAGCTTGCACATTATGTTGATCGCTTGCAGCATGAGAATGATGAGCTGAGAAAATGTATGAGCTGGTTGTCGGGTCAGGAGCCTCAGCTTGGTATCATGATAGCGGCTTTCAAACGCTATGATGGTCAGGCACTTGGGGCTGACAAGCTTGGAGAGAACAGTGGTGAGGGAGTTGAGAGAGTTGGAGAGATTCCTATCCCACCACCAAACAGACACAAGAACAAGTTTGAGCCCAAGCCTAACCATCTCAGGAACAAACTTGACACTACTCTAGATCCACCCATATTCCCTCACCCAACAAATGATTTCCAGAAACCGGTGAAGTTTGTGAGCCCAAAGGGAGGTGAGGAAGGAGAGAAGAAGGGTGAGAAGCCGAGTGGGCAGCCCCAACCCAAGCCTAAGCCCAAGCCACAGCCCATAAAGTTCCATTGTGGGTATTGTGGGAGAGATGGTCACAAGGATGAGTTTTGCTTCAAGAGGAAGCGTGAGGAGAGAATGGCTAGAGAGTGGGCTAACAAGGACAGGTACCACCCCTCTAATGGTGTACCTGAGCCTCGTATGCAGATGCCCAGGGCCAAGGCGATTGTGAGGACGGTTCCGGCTTGGGGAGACCGGAAGGCTGCAGGTGCTGCTGCTGGCCGAGCTACACCGGTCAGACCGGTGTACTACACCGGTTAGACCGGTGCAGGTCTGGGCAGACAGCGAGTCGGGTTTCGTGCTCGTGAGGATGCTCGGTTTGGTTCTGGAGGTCGTGGTTCTGGTGGTTGGTCTGGAAAGTTTGCAGGTGGTCAGTTTGCTAGGCGTTCTCCACCTCGTGCTCAATACGGGGGTGGGAGGAGTCGTAGCTTTGAGATGGAGAGGAGGAACGATCCACGGTTTCCCTTTCGTGGCTGTCGTCCTCCTCCAGCTAGAGAGGGTTGGTTCCCTCGTGGTGGTTACCGTAGTGGTAGCTTTGATAGGCGTGATGATTTGGTTTGTGCTAACCCCACTTTGGAGCAAATGGCTCGGCACTGGTTTTACTCTTTTGGTACTAACCCCAGTGCTGAGTCGTTTGTTCACTCACGTGCTCACTTTTGAATTTCAGGTGGGAGACTTGAAGAACATTTGGTTGATTGACTCCGGTTGCTCGAGGCATATGACCGGAGACAAGGGGTGGTTCTCAAGTCTCGTCCCGGTG
This sequence comes from Cenchrus fungigraminus, assembly GCA_036936925.1. Taxonomy (NCBI): domain Eukaryota; kingdom Viridiplantae; phylum Streptophyta; class Magnoliopsida; order Poales; family Poaceae; genus Cenchrus; species Cenchrus fungigraminus. Next base: position 90,146,390 of record CM072770.1, on the reverse strand, counting down.
GTGACAAAGAAGTACATCACCTTTGGGGACAATGGGCGAGGGCGTGTGCTGTCAGAAGGTGAGATTGAGGTAAGTGACAAGATCACTCTCAGGCGTGTTGCTCTTGTTCAATCGCTTGGATACAACTTGCTTTCTGTGTCCCAGTTGTTGGATGAGGGTTTTGAGGTGTTGTTTCGGCCTGGTGGTTCTCGGATTTTAGATTCTCGGGGGGATCTTGTTTGCATGGTCGTTCCCGAGGGTCAAGTGTTCCGAGCTGATTTTTCTCAGTCTTCTGGTGTGGAGCGTTGCTTCTTGGCTGGTTCTTCGAGTGAGTTGTGGAAGTGGCATAGGAAGTTGGGTCACTTGAGCTTTGACCTTTTGTCTCGCTTGAGTAAACTCAATTTGGTCCGAGGATTGCCACGGTTGAGGTTTGAGAAAGAGTTGGTTTTTGCGCCGTGTAGGCATGCCAAGATGGTAGCCTCTTCTCACCCGCCTCTCACCGATGTGATGACTGAGCGTCCATGCGAGCTGCTCTATATGGACCTTGTTGGCCCAGCTCGTGTGCGATCTGCGGGTGGGAAGTGGTATGTCCTTGTTGTGGTGGACGACTACTCTCGGTATGCGTGGGTGTTCTTTCTTGAGGAGAAGGGGGAGACGTTTGGTTTTGTTCGAGATCTTGTCTTGAGGTTAAGAAACGAGAGGCACGGAGATGCCATACGAGCGATCCGCAGTGACAATGGCTCGGAATTCAAAAACTCTCGCTTCGAAACCTTTTGCCATGACTTGGGTCTTGAACACCAGTTTTCGAGTCCGTATACGCCTCCCCAGAATGGCGTGGTGGAAAGGAAAAACAGGACCTTGTGCGAGATGGTTCGGACGATGCTCGACGAGCATAGGACTCCGAGAAGGTTCTGGGCTGAGGTGGTCAATACCGCGTGCCATGTGTCGAACAGGATCTACCTCAGGGTTCACAAGAAGAAAACCTGTTACGAGTTGATGCACGGTCGCACACCCAAGGTGAGTCACTTCCATGTCTTTGGTTGTAAATGCTTCATTCTGAAGAAAGGGAAGAAGTTGGACAAGTTCGAGGCTAGGTCTGTCGATGGCATTTTCTTTGGTTATGCATCTCATTCTAGAGCATTTCGTGTGCTCAATCTTGAAACTAACCAAATCGTGGAGACTTGCGAGGTAACCTTCGACGAGACACAGCCACGTAGTCAGCTTGTTTTTTAGTGTGCAGGTGACGACGAACTTGGCGAGGAGATCTTTCAGGAGGAGGAGCATGAACATGGAGATGATGAAGATGGCGGTGTGATGCCCGCGGCTGAACATGTACCTACTACTTCGACGACGATCGAGAATGGACCCTCTCCCACACCTACAACGACAAACCCAGATCAAAGCGAAGCTGCTGTTGAGGGGGAGGTAGCATCAAGGCGAGAACCTCCCCGGCGAGTGCAAGTGGATCACCCAGCTTCGAGAATCATCGGCGACATGAATGAACGTACTACACGGTCGAGGGTTCGGAACAATTCTCATTTCACTCATGCTGCTTTTGTTGCCACCTTTGAGCCCAAAGACATTGGACACGCGTTATCTGATCATAATTGGGTTAACTCGATGCATGAGGAGTTGGAGAATTTTGAGAGGAACCAAGTTTGGGTGTTGGTTGACCCTCCCCCAGGGTGTAAGCGGATTGGGACAAAGTGGGTGTGGAAAAATAAAGAGGGAGAGAAAGGAGAAGTGGTGAGGAACAAGTCGAGACTTGTTGCTCAGGGGTACAGTCAGAAAGAGGCGATCGACTACGAGGAGACTTTTGCTCCTGTAGCTCGTTTGGAGGCGATCAGGATCCTTCTAGCCTTTTCCGTGGCTAAAGGGTTCAAGTTGTACCAGATGGATGTGAAGAGTGCTTTCCTGAACGGTGTGTTGGAGGAAGAGGTGTTTGTGAGGCAACCACCGGGGTTTTAGAGTGAGAAGTATCCTCACCGGGTGTACAAGTTGAGGAAGGCGCTGTATGGGTTGAAGCAGGCGCCTAGAGCTTGGTATGGTAGGTTGAGGGGGTTCCTGTTTGAGAGAGGGTTTGAGATGGGGAAGGTCGACCAGACCTTGTTTCTCCTCAGGCAGGGCAGAGATATCCTGATTGTGCAGGTATACGTGGATGATATTGTCTTTGGTGGCTCGTCTAACTCTCTTGTTGCAAGGTTTGCAGAAGACATGAGCAGGGAATTTGAGATGAGCATGATGGGCGAGTTGCAGTTCTTCCTTGGGCTACAAATCAAGCAATCAAAGGAAGGAATATTTGTGCACCAAGCTAAGTACACCAAGGACATTGTGAGAAAGTTCAAGATGGAGGACTCCAAGGCCATGGCGACACCTATGAGTACGACTACAGCTCTTGATGCGGACGAGGAAGGTGAACACGTGGACCAGAAGGAGTACCGGAGCATGATCGGGTCACTCCTCTACTTGACGGCGACGAGGCCGGACATTCAATTCTCGGTGTGTCTGTGCGCTCGTTTTCAAGCGTCTCCGAGGACTTCGCATCGGCAAGCAGTCAAGCGCATTTTCAGGTATTTGCGACACACTCCCGACTTCGGTCTTTGGTACTCTGCGTCTTCTTCTTTGGTGCTTCATGGTTTTTCAGACACGGATTTTGCCGGGTGTCGGTTGGATAGGAAGTCCACTTCTGGGACTTGCCAGTTCTTGGGTTCTTCTTTGGTGTCTTGGTCTTCCCGCAAACAGTCGAGTGTTGCTCAATCCACTACCGAGGCAGAGTATGTGGCCGCAGCTAGTTGTTGCTCTCAGCTCCTTTGGATCACATACACCATGAGTGACTTTGGTGAGGAGTATACCCATGTCCCACTTCAATGTGATAGCACCAGTGCCATAAGCGTTGCAAAGAACCCAGTGCTCCATTCCAAAACCAAGCACATAGAAGTGAGGTATCATTTTCTGAGACACAACGTAGAGAAAGGGAAGATAGCTTTGATCCATGTACCCACACATGAACAACTAGCCGATATTTTCACCAAACCCCTAGATCAAGCAACTTTCACTCGTTTGCGGGGGGAGCTTGGTGTTTGTTTGATTTCTTGAGTTGGCGTGTGGGAGCTCCTTTGTAGCATATGTATAGCTTTCCTTTGTGCATTTCTTGCATTTGGCATGGCATATGTAACATGATGTATAGGCATCTTTGTATCTTAGGTTGCATGCATTTTGTATCATATGCATTGTTTAGGAAAGGCTTCTCCTATATACATTGTTCACCATGGAATGATATATATGTCTTTGTGAGCTAATTTGGTAAGCTATGGTTAGTTTGGCTTAGCTCTTGATAATCTTGGTTTGTATCCATGGTTGATGGCTATGTTTTTGAAAATTTCATATGTATGCTCTCTTGTGAGTAAATGCCTTTACATGATCTTGACATGTTTTTGTGGCTTGGCTATGCTTAATTTGTGGTTGGATAGCTTATTTTGATCATATGGGGCCAAAGGCTCATTTGCCATCATGAATGTTTAGCCCCCATGCTTCATCTTGTGGAGGGGCATAAGTTCCTTTTTGTCGCAAAGACATTTCATGTACCAATTATAAATCTGAAAATGAAATGTAAATTGCTTGGAAAATGTGCTCCCATGTGATAGGTGCTAATTTTAAGTTGCTTTGGGTGCTAAATCGTTGCATGATGCCTACCAATGAGAAGTCTCATATATAGAAGTAGGCACATGGCTCGGTGGCTTTGACATGACATGAGGTGCTTGTGGGTGTTTATGATTGTCTTATGCTTAGAATGGTTGTCCTAGCATGAAGTTTGTGTGGCTTTGCCATTTTGACATGTTTTGCTCATGTTTAGGACTTTGCTCATGAGAGAGTGATTTTCGCAAAATTGCTAAATTCTATCTTAGCTTCGCCCAATGGTTGTGAAACTTGGTGATCATGAAGTTTATGTCATTACAAAGCTATAGAGTATCTAACTTGCTCGTTTGGACATGTGTAGCATCCTATGTTGAATTTTGTCTATTTGAGAAGCTCTAGGTTGCATTTTTTGCATTTTTGGCTTGATTCATGCATTGTCAACAAGGGGGAGAAGTTCGAGCATGTTTTGGCCTACTGAATGCATTTGGAAGGTTTTCAGGTGGTTTCGAGCCATTTTTGGGCTCTGTTGTGCACCGGTCTGACCGGTTGAGGTCACCGGTCTGACCGGTCAGAGTGCTGGTCCTGTTCACATGTTGCGCACCGGTCTGCCCGGTGGTGTCGACCGGTCTGACCGGTCAGAGCTGAGCTGTTGCAGCTGCTCTGTTTCGTGAAGTGGTTCGCATGCATTTGTCCAGGGGGAGTTGCATTGGTTCAGGGAGAGCTTGCATGTGTGTAGGGGGAGTTCTTTGTGGTTTTCGAGCTTTGGTTTGATGGTTTGTGCTCTTTGCTTGAGCATGTTTTGTCTCGGATGTGTCGAGCCGTTGCCCTTGCCTAAGGGGTCCGAGACTTGTCTTCTTCAAGTGATCTTGCTCTTTGCCTTTTCTTTGGCTTTCGATCGCTTGTTGGAGTTCCTTTTAGTCGTTTCTTTTCTTTTCCTTTTCTCTTGGTTACCAAAACGTGTGTGTTGTCAATGCACTCATCAAGGGGGAGATTGAGAGCCAGGTGTGGTTCGAGGACCGGTGGATGGTCGCTTCCTGGTGTGATGAGTGATTGACAATGTGGTGTGGACTGATTCTTGGCTAAGTATTGCAGGTGCAGGTTGCGGCTTGACTGGTGCAGGTGCAGGTGAAGAACAAGCGTGAAAGGTCGTTGCCGGTGAGGCCTCCAGGTGTGGAGAAGACAAGTAGGCTTGGTTCGAGGGACCCGGTGGCCAGCGGGGTCAAGTGCGGGCCGCATGGTGGCAAGAACGGCAAGATGAAGTCATGGACGGTTTCTTGGTTGAGCCTCAAAACCAAGGTCGAGCCGGGACTACGTGGGAGCCGAGTCATGAGTGGTGATTGGCGGAGGCTACACCGAGTTCGCGGGGTTTCCGGTGGTTCACCAGAAAACCACTGGGTTCCTTGGTTGATCCACAAAGCCAAGACCGAAGACGGAGGTGCAGCAGCATCGGACCGGTCTGACCGGTGGGTCTGACCGGTCTGACCGGTGGGTACCGGTTTGACCGGTGAGGAGCACCGGTCTGACCGGTGTGCGACGACGCAGTCCGGAATCTTCGAAGCGGAGGACACGCGTCGGGATCGCAAGGCTTGCGTCGAGGCTAAGCAAGTTTGCGGTCACTGGGCATCCGTCCGATGGTGCGAAGACAAAGACTTCCAATTTCGCCCTCGAGGGGCATGTATCCCTAGTTAGCTAGTAAGGGTATTTTAGTCTTTCGGTTGCCTCCATATAACCCAAGGGGTGAAAGGATGGCAGCCATCTCTTGGAACCCTAGCTCATTTGGTTTTCCTTTTTTCCTTCCTATTTTCTTAGGTTTTTCGTAGGACTAGCTTGAGAGCTTCATGGTGAGATCTTGTGAGAGGGAAGGATGATCGGGCGGCAAGCTAGACCTTGTATGAACCTCTTTGGTATGTATAGATGATTCGGCGTGGTTCCTCAAGGCTTGGATGTGTCTTTCCTGTTTCTCCTTTTTGGTGATTTTCGGAGCCCTTTCTTGGCGATTTTCTTGGAGCGATTTCGAGGCCTTTCTCTTTGGTATTTGGTGGGGGATGTATGCATGAATCCTTCGTGGTTCTTTTCCCTTTGATTCCCCTTCCAAATCCGTGAGCAAAGAGGCTCGATTTTGGGGTTTTCGTGGCTCTAGGGTTAGAGGCGTTCTTGGTCGGATTTCTTCGATTCCTCTTGATTTGACAAGTTTTGGTGGACCAAATCTTGGCTATGGAGTACCCATGAGGTGTTCCTACTATCCCCAAAGTCTTGTGCAAAACCGTGGAGCGAATCGGGAGATCGGGAGTTGGATTTGGAGGAGTTGACTCGCGGGCGCTGTTCATCCCGAGCTGCCCAGGCACGACCGGTCTGACCGGTGCTCTTGACCGGTCTGACCGGTGCTAGCCCTTGGTGGGTTTTTGTCTCGGGGAATAGCCTTGTCCGTGTGGTTTTGTCCCGTGGTCCTGCTGATCAGTTCTTGGCGTGTTTGGAGTTATTTTGCTAGGTTTTGTGAGGGGTTCTTCTTCCTCACAGGTTGTGTTTCGTGGTGGTTTTTGTTCCAGGGTCTAGAGGAGTCACTGAGGCTTCCTGGAACGTTTACTGTGCGGCTGCTGTAGCCACCGACCTGACCGGCTCTGTCCACCGGTCTGACCGGTGTCACCGGTCTGACCGGCGCAGGCCATCGGTCTGACCGGTGTAGCACAGGCAGCAAGCCGTGCAAGTTTCCGCTGTGTGGTTTGGTGAGTTTGGGCTCGGAAGGTTGAGTGTTGGTTCCTAGGACCAGTAGCACTCCAGTGGCTGCGTGGTCTTGGCCAACTTGGGTAGTTGGGTCGGAGACGTGAGTTGGAAGCCGTGTTCATCTTGTTGGAGTTCTCATCTCCTCCGAGAAGAATTTTTATCGGCTCCCATTCACTCCCCCCCTCTCTGGTTCGCCTAATCGGTCCTTCAGGAGAGGAAGTTCTCGCACCGACCCTAGATGGAGATAGGTTGTGGAGACGGGGCCCTATGGTACCAAGTGTTTCCGAGCTGTGTTGAGAGTTTGGGTTGGGAAATTCTTGTTGGAGATATCTTGTTGTTACTCTGCTACTGCTACATAGGAAACCCGAGCTTCTACCTTGTCTCTTTTCTTCCCTTTAGAAGTTAGGCCACTTGAAGCTGCATACAGTTGGTGACGTGGACCTATCCCACTCCTTGGGGATAGACTTTGGGTGTGCAGGGTACGAGTCCGACTACGACAACAACGCCGACGGATGGTACGACTGAGGGATGCGTCGCTTCGCTCAAGGATTCCTGTGGGCGAGAAGAATAAAAGATGGAGACCCTTCTGAGATGCTAGCTACCACTGCGTAGAATTTCACTCTGATTCAGCCAAGAGGCTTGTAATGTTGTACTCCATAATGGACATGTAATAAATTATGTACTGATATTTGTGTGATGCGATGTATGTCTATGTTTTACTATTTGTGATGCATTCTGTACATGATAGCCACTGATCCAGGGACTGTCGCGAAGGTACAGGGATTCGGGTTTTCTTCACCGAAAATCCAGGGCTTTACAGGTTGTATCAGAGCCATACTTGACCGTAGCACGTATCCTTAGAAATGGCCGATAGAAATAGGACTCTATACGATCTATTTCTACATGTATAACCTTGAGCTATGTTATAAAAACTTATCTCTCTTTAAAACTTCTTCCTTATCTGCGCTAACTAAAATTTCTTAAGTGTCACAGTAAATGGAGCACCAAGCTGCGGAGATCACCCCCGAGACGTGCAGGGAGCTCTGCCACTGGTTGGAGAGGGCCCTCCTCAAGCTTGGGGTCCCTCCTACCTACGTCATGTACCGTGCAGAGTACGTGCCTGCCGTGACGGGGCAGCTGGTGCCTTGCACAGTTGTCGTCCTTCCTCACCCGGTGCTTCCAGGCTTCAAGGGGGAGGTCTGCTACAGCACCGCCTTGACCGTCTCGACTACGATGGACCTCGCCTGCCTCTAGGCACTAGGCTGCCTTCTCGCTCAGTACCACACCATGTTCGAGACCGGGACACTCCGCCTTCTACCTTGTGACTACTGGCGCCTGGCACCGCTCGTGGACGGAGTCCCTTCGCACGAGGGGATCCAGGATGACGTCGACGCCGCACCCTTCCGCGGGTCCGACGAGACGTTGGTGGAGACAGCCAGTTACTTGGTCGACCTCGACAAGTACGCCCGCCACCTGGAGAACGAGTCGCTGACCCTCTTCCGCGAGATCAAGGACGCCACCGGTGAGGCCAGATTTCACCTACCCCGCTGCCTCGCATTGGAGAGGGAGAACCGCGCGCTCCGCTACCGTGTTCACCATCTTGAGCAGGGCATCAGCTGCACGAACTCCACACTACTGCAGGCAGAGAGGGAGCGTGTGGCTACACGCGAGGAGTTGCTACACGTCAAGGAGGACCTTCACAAGATGACCGTGAGTCAGGGCCGACTGAGAGACAGGCTTCAGAGCAAGGACAACTTGCTCATGGTACGTGGCCACCTGCTTGGCTGCGAGAGGAACAAGGTGAAGAACCTGGAGAAGAACAGGGCAGAGAACGTCGCCAACCTCACATGGCTCGCGCGCACGACCGTCTACCTGAGAGAGAAGGCCAAGAGACTGAGGAGGACTTGGGAGGACGCTGATTCCCTCCGAGTGGACGAGCTCATGGAGCTCAACGGAGAGTTGCCTTTTGAGTCCCAGCGTGCGATCCGCACAGAGACTTTCGAGCTGCACCAATCTAGACTCAAGCTGCACCTGTGTCCGATGTCTCGGATGCCGACCCCTGTCGAGACCGAGGAGGTGAGAGAGGCACACGCTTTGGTGTCCGGGATCTTTCCTCCGGACAACCCCACAGAGGACCGCTACCCTGTCTCGTACAAGAGGGCTCGCACCGAGTAGAGTGTAGAGTGAGGACATGACCTGAGAGTAGAGTTGTAAGATAGTAGTTTCCATGAGTTGTCCCATGCAGCCGCGAGCATGTTCCGGTGCATGAAGAGAGTCATGTCACACCATGTAGGCACCACCCTTTTGAGCATGTAACGATGTATTAGAGCGTTGATTTGAGCTGCTACCTCTAAGGTCTGAGTCAGCCTCGAGGAAGCATATGTACTATTCATGCGTGTTGTATGCTTGGATCTTAATGGTGTTATTTGTGTCTTAATGCATTTTCTCATTGAGTGTTGGATTATATATTTAGTTTTATTTTCATGCTTGATCTCGGACTCATATATGTTGCTGAGCGACGTTGTGCAAAAGTCTTTTTTTCCCTGGTCGTGTTTTCAGAAGGATGTCGATCCGAAGTGTAAGGAATCGGATGCTCGTAGCCTAAGAGGGGAGGGGGTGAATTAGGCAAACTAAAAACCTTAACCTATGGCTTCACTAAATTTGCATAAAGATAAACTAGAACATACTATCTTGATGTGCAACTAGGGTTGTTCTAGTGTGAGACTCCCATCCCAAAACAAGGTTTGCAACCTATAGCCAATCCTAGCATGATACTACTCTAGGAAGGTAAAGGCAAACAAAGATTGCAAGAGAGTAAATGCGGAAACGTAAAGGGGATGAGAGGAAGCAAACTCTTGAGACATAATTTATCCCGTGGTATCGGTAGGCACTAAGCCACCCCTAGTCCACGTTGTTGAAGCACTCACACAAGAGTATTGCTTCCCGGTCACCAAGTCTATCCCAAGAGCACCACTTGACTCGCCACAAAGGCTCACCACTTAGGCACTCGCCAAGCTCCCTTGGTCACCTTGATGCCGCCTCCACTAAGGAGCTTCTCCACCAAGGAAGAGGGTCTCCATGTCCCCCGCACAAAGTGTCCTCACCTCTCCACACCAAGCCGGAGGGTCGAAGACGAATGCCGGTGAGCCACTTAGGCCCCAAGGCTTCCGGCGCACCTTGTACAACTTGATTCACTCAAGAATCACCTCACAAGGTTGGCACAACCTTGCACTCACTCAGCTCTAAGCTAAGCCTATCACTAAGAACATACACAAAGCATATGCAAGTCTATGGATGAGTAATTTAGCACTTGGATGGATTGGATATGATCTTCTAGGTGTCTTGCACTCCTCTGCACTTCCACACAATCCAGCAACCTCAAATGGGTGAGTGGAGGGGATATAAATAGCCCAAGGCATCAAACTAGCCGTTGGCTAAAAGCTGCTGAAAGTAGTACCGTCGGATGATCCGACGCTATGCTTTTCCGGGTGTCGGTTCATCCGGTGCTACTAGCCGTTGCCCTCCACTGCACATGACCGTTGACACAACTGCTCTGACGCTATACACCGATGCACCGTCGGTTCATCCGGTGCTGAAGGGCTTCTTGCCAAAACGTCTCTGTTGGTTTATTCGAGACTGTCGGATAGACCGACGCTTCATCTGAACCAAGACGTCGGTTCATACGGTGCTGAAGGATTCGTCTTGGCGCGTCTCTGTCTTGTTCAAACTTGGTCATCGGATAGACCGACGGTTCGGTCCAATGGACCGTCGTTTCATCCGGCGCTTCTGTCTTCGCGGCTTCAGCTCTGCAACTCGTCTGACGCAACTAGAATGTGGGCTGTCAGTTCATCCGACGGTGCCAATTCAGTTGGCCTTCTGCGCAGTGTACCAAGTACACCGACGCTCGCCTCTAGGGTACCGTCGGTTCATCCGACAGCGCCATTTCCTGTTTTCTTGCGTCTTTGACTTTGGTTCAACTTGCCACCTCTTGGAGCCATCTTCTGAATTTGGCATGTGGTATTTTGGCTTTAATTGTGGTTACATCCATGGGACCTATAAATGCCTACATGGACATGCTAGACAATATGGTTAGTCCCATTGATCATGTTGTCATGAATCACCAAAATCATACTCGAACTAATGGAATATGAGGCCATGTTCGCTACACGAAGGTCCGGTCGTCTGCTAGCACGCCTCGAGGAGGCTGCCGAGGAGGAGGAAGCCCCACAGGGCTATGGCCGCAGTCGTGGCCGTGCCGCCGCATGTGGACGCGGTTGTGCACCTGCCCGTGGCCGTTGACGCCCGCCCCTTCGTGGAGGAGCTCGGGGAGCTCGAGGCCGGGGTGCCGGTGCGCCGCCGCTGCCACCGCCGCCCGAGGGCCCTGAAGCTGGAGTCGAGGATGGAGAAGCTGAGCAAGAGCTGGAGCAAGACCAGCCTGAGCCGAAGCAGCCACCACCGCCACTGCCCAACCTGGTGGACGTGATGGCTGTTTAGACTTAGCTGATGCAGAGAATGGCGGAAGCCATGGAGCACCGAGGCAACGGTGGGAACCGCAACACCCCACCAGACAAGGACCTCACGAAGAAGATCGAGAGGTTCATCCGCCTGAAGGCCCCCACCTTCAGCTACTCGGATGACCCGCTCGATGCCGACGACTGGCTGAGGGTGATGGAGACCAAGCTCGACCTCACCGTCTGCTCTGATGAGGAGTGCGTCGCCATAGCCGCGCACTAGCTGGAGGGTCTTGCCTAGTCTTGGTGGGACAACTACTCCGCCAGCCACCCGAACCCAGCCTTCATCACCTGGCTGGAGTTCTGCGAGGTATTCCGCGAGCAGTACCTGCCCAACGAGCTGATGATCCAGAAGGCTCAGGAGTTCCGCACCATGACGCAGGGTGCGATGAGGGTGGAGGAGTACGAGCGCCACTTCATGAAGATGATGCGCTACGCCCCCGACGACACCAACACCGACCAGAAGAAGCAGTTCTGGTTTCTAAGCGGCCTCCACCACGGCCTTCGCCAGGGACTGAAGGCGAGCAAGCACAAGTCCCTATGTCACCTTGTCAATCATGCCATCGCGGTCGAGGAGGAGAGGAGGGGTCACGAGGAGCGCATGAAGGGCTAGAAGAGGATGGGAGATCGGGATCACCACGACTGATCCTCCCAGAAGCCGAGGAGCAGACAGAGCAACCTACTGAGGGGGAGCTACCGCTCGGGGCACAACCAGCCTGGGCGCAGCTTCGGGGGAGGCTGTGGACAGTTCCCCGGAGGGAGGAGCCCCGGCTACCCACAACAGGGTGGAGGCTACAACCGTTCACCGCAGAGCACCCCAAGACCTACCACTGGAGGCTTCACTCTGACCTGCTACGCTTGCGGCAAGCCTGGGCACAAGTCCTATGATTGCCCCGACAAGAAGACCGCTGCTACACCCGTGAGAGCTCCTACTCCATGAGGAAGACCTCCTCAGGCTGCACCACTGGCGTCTGCCGGCCGTGGGAGGCTCAACCACCTCACTGAGGAGGAGGCTGCCGACGCTCCTGATGTCGTGATCGGTGAGTTTTTGGTTTGTGGTACTACTACTTTGGTTCTTTTTGATACTGGTGCAACCGGGTCGTACATCACCTCTAGGTTCGTAAACAAACTCTCCCTCCCTACAACCACCCGATCGATTCCTATCATCACGAGTTCACCTCTCGGAGACATCAGATGCACCTTGCTGTGTAGAGGAGTGGATGTGGTCATTAAGGACCACAAGTTCTTGGGGGATTTGATAGTGTTGCCCTCCAATGGCATTGACGTCATTCTGGGAATGGATTGGATCACCACCCACAAAGGTGTCATCTCCACTTCGCCGCGACTTGTGACCTTGGTACACCCTGATGGAACGAGGGTCACCTTTGAGCCGATGAAGTCTCGAAATGTACCAGCTATGTACAGTCTTCACACGAAAGCTATCTCAGATGTACCAGTAGTTTGCGAGTACTCAGACGTGTTTCCAGAAGAGCTGCCGGGTTTGCCTCCAGACCGTGATGTGGAGTTCGTGATCAACTTGGTACCGGAGGCTGTACCTATAGCTCAGAGTCCGTACAGAATGGCAGAAGTTGAGCTGAAGCTGTTGAAGGCAGAGTTAGACTCACTGCTCGAGAAACGGTTCATTCGGTCGAGTGCTTCACCGTGGGGTTCGCCAACTCTGTTTGTGCGGAAGAAAGATGGGACTCAGCGTCTGTGTGTTGATTACCGCGCACTCAATGCGGTAACCATCAAGAACAAGTACCCGCTACCCCGGATCGATGACCTGATGGATCAGCTAAGGCAAAGCCAAGTTCTTCAGCAAGATTGACCTCCGATCAGGCTACCACCAGATGAAGATACGGCCGGAGGACATCTTCAAGACCGCGTTTGTGACCCGGTACGGACAGTACGAGTACACTGTCATATCGTTCGGTCTTACGAACGCCCCGGTGAACATGATGAACAAGGTGTTCATGGAGGAGTTAGACAAGTGTGTCCTTGTCTTCATTGATGACATACTGGTCTTCTCCAAGACCGCATAAGAGCATGAAGAGCACCTGAGGATAGTGTTGGAGAAGCTCAGGCAATAGCAGCTGTATGCCAAATTTAGCAAGTGAGTTGTGGATGGAGGAAGTCACCTTTCTCGGGCACGTGTTGTCAGTAGAAGGGGTGGCCGTAGACCCGAGCAAGATAGAAGCAGTGTCCAAGTGGCAGTCACCCAAGACAGTGACAGAGATTCGTAGTTTTCTCGGTTTAGCCGGATACTACCGCTGGTTCATCGAGAACTTCTCCACGATTGCGAAGCCCATGACAGAACTGTTGAAGAGCAACACACCGTTTGTATGGTTGGACAAATGTGAAGCAAGCTTTCAAGAGCTCAAGACACGCCTCACCACTACACCAGTCCTGACTCTTCCCGATGCGAGCAAGGACTTCGTGGTGTACTGTGACGCATCGAGACAATGACTCGGTTGCGTGCTGATGCAGGGAGGCAAGGTCGTTGCTTATGCCTCACGACAGCTTTGGAAGCATGAGGAGAACTACCCCACGCATGACCTCGAGCTAGCTACTGTTGTTCATGCTTTGAAGATATGGAGGTACTACCTGATGGGCAACAAATGTGACATTTACACTGACCACAAGAGCTTGAAGTACATCTTCACACAATCTGAGTTGAATCTGAAATAGTGAAGATGGCTTGAACTGATCAAGGACTACGACTTGAACATCCATTACCATCCTGGTAAAGCAAATGTCGTAGCCGATGCACTGAGTCGCAAGAACTACGGCAACAATCTGATGGTGCAGAAAGAACAACCAGCGCTGTATGAGGAAATGGAGAAGCTGAAACTGGAGATAGTCGAGAAGGGGCAGCTGAATGAACTGAGAGTGAAGTACACCCTAGAAGATCAGATTCGGCAAGCTCAGAAGGGATGTCCAGAAATTGAAGAAGTGAAAGACTTGATGGCAAGAGGTAAGGCAGTCCACTACCGCCTCGACGAGCAAGGCACTCTGTGGTTGAAGGATCGCATATGCGTACCCCGAAGCAAGGAGATCCGAGACTCGATTCTGAAGGAAGCTCACGACTCTCGGTACTCGATTCACCCTGGTTGCACGAAGATGTACCAAGATCTGAAGGTACATTTCTGGTGGGAGAAAATGAGGGAAGACATTGCTGAGTACGTCGCTCGATGTGACTCGTGCCAGAGAGTGAAGGCAGAACATCAGAGACCTGCTGGTTTGCTAGAGCCGCTTGAGATACCTGTCTGGAAGTGGGATGATATCAGCATGGACTTCGTAGTGCGTTTGCCTCGCACATAGAAGGGGCATGATGCCGTATGGGTGATTGTTGACAGGCTTACCAAGGTAGCCCACTTTATACCGATCCGGGAGGATTACCGTGTGCCGAAACTTTTGGACCTCTACATAGAACACATCTTGAGGTTACACGGGATCCCCCATAGCATTGTGTCAGATCGAGGGCCACAGTTCACAGCTCAGTTCTAGAAGAGTTTGCATGGTTCCCTAGGCACGTCCCAGGACTACAGCACCGCCTTCACCCGCAGACTGATGGTTAGACTGAGAGAGTGAATCAAGTACTTGAAGACCTGTTGAGAGCTTGTGTGCTGACCTACAACTTTGACTGGGAGAAGAGTCTACCGTATGCTCGTTCTCGTACAACAACAGCTTTCAAGCAAGTCTAAAGATGGCACCCTTCGAGGCTTTGTATGGCAGAAAGTGTCGGGCACCGTTGATGTGGTCCGAGGTAGGGGAGCGAACCTTCTTCGGTCCCGCCACCATCGTTGAAGCCGAGGAAAATGTTGCTAAGGTCAGAGAGAATTTGAAGATAGCCCAAAGCAGACAGAAGAGCTACGCTGATCCAAAGAGGAGAGACATCTCGTTTGAAGTGGGAGAGCACGTCTACTTGAGGGTTTCACCCCTCCGAGGTACCAAGAGGTTCCATGTCAAGGGAAAGTTGTCTCCGAGGTATGTTGGTCCGTACCCGATCGTGAAGAGGGTCGGAAAGGTGGCTTACAAGCTCGAGCTGCCACCGGAGCTCGCCGGAGTTCACCTAGTGTTCCACGTGTCTCAGCTCTGGAAGTGCCTGGTTGTTGAGAAGAGAGTGCCCGCTCAGGCACTCGACGTGCAAGATACCCTAGAGTACATGGAGTACCCAGTCAAGATCCTGGACTGGGTGGAGAAGTCAACCAGGAAGACCACCACTCGCTTCTGCAAAATACTCTAGAGCAACCACTTCGAGCGCGAAGCGACGTGGGAGAAGGAGTCCATCATGAGGGAGAAATACCCTCACCTCTTCGAACCGGAGGTAACTTCTTAATCTCGGGGATGAGATTCTTGTGAGGGGGGAGTTCTGTAACATCCTAGGTTTTTGTTTGGATTCAAAAATGTGAAATTTAAAATTTTAGTTTTGAACATGAGTGCTTATGAAACAATATAAGATTGCCTTCATTTCATCTCCCCTTTATTCCAAGATTTATTTTAGTCCAATAATAATTTTAGGGCATATAAAAATGTTAGTGTGAGACTTTTTGTTTTTATTGGAGTTTATTGGATTTTTGATGTGTGGGATTAAAATTTGAACTTGAATTCAAATTTGAATCAAAGCTTAATTAGGAAATAGGAGTGAAGTTAATAGGAAGAGCAGCCTAACCCTTCTGGGCCAAATCCTCACCGACCAAGTCCTAAGGAGCACCTTGGACTCCTTTGCAGTGAACGCCGGACCGCCCTGATCTTGGGCTGACCCAACAGCCCCTCGGCCCAGACGGCCCTCTACTCCCTTAACCGCGCCTGAGCCACTCATGGGTGGGACCCACCTGTCGGCACCGTCTCCCCACGCCTTTTCTTCTTTTTCCCCTTTCCCCTCTCTCTCGCGTCGCGCCGCCGTGGAAAGGCCGGCCATGGGGCCATGCCCGTCGCCACCAGATGCAGTCCACGCGTCCCGCGCCTAGTCCCACCGTCCGCGCCACCTACCACTGCCTATAAGAGCCACCCGCGCCCGCCTTCGCCGTCGCCACTGGAGCCGTCCGTGAGGAGGGAGCCAGACCTACCATTGCCACGCACCCCTGCTACCTCTGCTTCCCCTGCTGCGAGCTCGCTCCACTGTCGCGCCTTCTTCACCGCCGTTCCGCCGCCGTCTCTACAGCCCTAGGTGAGCACCGCCGACCTTTCTTGCTGTGGCGCCCGGCCATTGAGCTGTGGACGCATCGAGCCTGGTGTGCTCGCTGAGCCTTGTCTGCTCGCTGTGACCTGTGCCCGCGTCGTGCCGCACCACCACGCGACCCGCCGACGTCTGTGATGCTGGCCTTTGAGCCATGTCGGCCATTTGCAGGTGTCGCTACCTTCATTGCCGCGCGCACACACCCGCCGAGCCGTCTTTCTACCCCGTGCACTGCAGTGTATGCCACGACGCCACCCACCACTGTGTACCCCAACACACCGGTGCACGTGCGCGATGAGCGGGCGCACCCTAGGTTGGTCCTTTCATGGCCGCCTAGACCACCTTGTGGCAGCCGTGTTCGTCGGTTCGCTCGGGGTTTTCCCCTGTTTGCTGTCACCGCGCACGCCGCCGTGGCCGAGCCACCGGCGTTCGCCGCACACGCTCACGCTGGGCTGCCATTTCGCGGTCGCTACGTGTTGTCCAGGCACCAGAGCACGCACGCGCGCACGCGCGCGTATACGCGAGACTTCACCGGTGCTGGGCACCCAAGCCGGACGCCGAGAGCTCCTAGATCACCCACATCGCCGCCGTGCCCTGCTTTTTCCTGCCATGGCCGAGCGCTCTCGTGCATGCACACGCATGCACGCCCGCGCTTTTGCGCACGTGGATCAGGGGCGCCGACGCCAGCACGAACCCAGTGTCGCTGGGCCTGATCTCGCCGTCTGGAGCGCAGGCACTCAGGCGTGTCACCGTCTCGCCCTGTGCCACCTTGCTCTGCTCTCACTGCCGCTGAGCCAAGGGTCGGCCAAAGGCTGAGATTTTCCTTGCCAAAGAAAGCCCTAGGGTCTACCTCTGCGTTGTCTTGCTTGTTGGCCAATCACCGCGTCGCCTCACCGCCGGCGAGTTTGTTCCCGGCCGCTGCTCCTTAGGCGCTTTTCGTTGAACACCTAGCGAGCCACCCCAAAACCCTGGGGGTTCCCTTCACACGCGTGGCCTCACACCGAGCTAGCAGCAGCAGATCCCCAGTGATCCCGTGCGGCCAACCAGTAGCGACCCGGCCACGGTTTTGGCCACACCGGCCGCTGGCCGCAGCGGATCCTCCGGATCCCATGCGCCCGGCCACTACCTGCCAGCCACACGCTGGCCTGCCTTGACCCACGCCGCACTAGATCCGCCGGATCTGTTGTGGCTGTTTTGTTTTATATGATAAAAGGGTATTTTTGTTTTCCAGAAATCTATTTTAACTTTGGAAAATAGTAGTAAATCCATTTTAGCTCCGAAAAATGCAAAATCTTTTCCGGAAATCTTCTAAAATCTTAAACTCAGTGTAGGGCTAGTATTTTCTCTCTTTTGGCTCTTAATCGATGTTCTTTTGGAGTTAATTGCAATAGGACCGGTCTTTATTTTAATTTACGCGTTAATAGGAGCAGCTGGAGTCGTGGAGCTGAACCCGGAGTATGACTACGCCGACGACTACGCTGCTGATGACTACCCGACCACAAGTTCACGCCCGACTGATTCTGAATACCTATTAGGCATTGCTATGTAGTATGGTAGCGCTATACTTTAAATGCATGATGATGAACCTTGCACTGCCTTGTTTAATTACCCTGTCCTTGATCGCCCTACTACTATATATGTTTATAAGCATGTATATACGCTGAGCTTCGTGATGCATGTGTTGGGATGGGAATAGTGGTTCTTGGTGTGTGTGGGGTAAAAACCGGCAGGAGAAGGCATTTTGGGTACTTTGGCGGGGGTGAGCTCGAAACAACCGATCTGGGATCGGGGATGGTTGTGCACTCCTCAGTGTATCCCCACATTTACGGTTTTTTGAGCACAGGTGTTGGGGTTTTACTTACGCTTGGAGGATATGAGCTCGCCCTGGTCTGAAAGCGAGTGGACAGACCTTTTCACGGGACCTTTACGTACACACCACCTCGCCGAGCGTGGGGTTAGGGCCGAGTTGAGTGTTGACGGCTGTTAAGTACCACTTTTAGGCCGTCAATACCTGCATAGAATAAACGAAAAGTGATCATCAACACTAGAATAGGGCTTGATACTGATGATTTCCACAAGTGTTGGTGTTTCTAGTTTTTGTTGCAAGACACGTCGAAATGCACATGGAATGATGCAATTGAGAGCAAGTAGAATAATGGCATGAATATGGCATCATCATAAACAACCTCAAATGCCAAATTGGTCTACACCATTGCGACGGGCTCGTCGAGACGATCGAAACGGATATATCATTCGCATACATCAGAGCCCAGATGAGAGATATGCACAGGACATCATGTGGGCCCGGTGGGACCCACACCAGGCCACGTGGTGATGTGCTGGCACACAGGATGCCATGTGTCCATGACACCTCATCAATCCAAGAGAAGCACTTCCCGACGAATTAGATGCCGCCACGTGTTCAGCACAAGGATTCAAGGGCCCACAACCCGAGCTAACCGCCTCCAAACCGCGTGGGCACCTGGAACCGTCATAAGGGGCCACATATCAGTCACTGGGAGAAAGCACAGCGCAAAACGTGGTGGGCCCAGGTCGGCCGATCCCCAGGTCAGCCGACCCCACCTTGAGGCGGTTCGCCTCCATCTTCCATGTGTCGTCTCCCCATTGGACCCTAAGGGCATTCCTGTGGTGCTTGGGGCGTTCTCGCGCAGTGACCCGGGCCTATAAATAGAAGGGGAGGGGGTAAGAATAGAGACACATCCCAAGTTCTCCCCTATCTCATGTCCTCACTTGGAGAGGTGAGTCCTCACCTCTCCATGTGTAGTTCGGTGTAGGTGCTATGTAGATGGTGGTGTGGGTGAGACTCCCATTTGTTCTTCATTTAGAGCAAAGTGAGTATTTCTATATTTCCCTTTTAGACTAAAGTGATATTCATGCATGGTGACATGTTCTTGAGTTCTTCGTCTGTTCATCATTTAGAGGCTCGTGTTCTTCGTGACACGATCCTTTGATCTTGTTGATTAGATGAATAATTTTGCATTCCGTTTGTGTGAGTTATCTCATTAGATCTTATTGGAATACATAAATTGGTGCTTAGTCGTTTGACCTCGCGCCACCTTGGTTCAATGATGGGCAAGGTCTGGCCGTTCTCGCGGGTTCGTCACTCTGTATTTATACAGAGTGCTATAGTATGCTACGGGAGTGCCTAGACGTAGTCGTATTATAGTAGTAATCGGTGGTGTAGACGTGGTGTCTAGACTATAGGTTATCCTTCGATTGCCCTGTATCCCACGGTTTGTCTTGAGGTAGGCCGCGATAGTGACAGCCGTTGGACCCTTACGGAATCCCCCACGTTCGAATACAGGTGTAGGCAACCATTTGCTGTGAACCGACTGTTATAGCCAGGAGGGTCCGGTGTCCGAAGCGAGATCCTTTGCAGCTTGTATCCCCCTAGAACGAGCACCCCATCATCTCTCTACCCAAGCAGGGGCTTCGTGTCGTTGGACCACTGTACGAAGGTAGTACACACACGTTCCCTTGGATTCGATACCCTTGGAATACTCTGAGGTGAAAGCTACAACGGTATCCGTGCACTTGCGGATTTATTCGTGTGTCGCTAAAATACCCAACAAGCTTTCCGGCGCCATTGCCGGGGAATGGTTGCTGTATCTATCTTCGAACCTAGTGGTCCTCGTATGTATCTTTTTCGTTCTTCTTCTACCTCTACCCCCATTACCCTTCGAGATATCCTTTTCCGTTTTCTTTACTTCTACCTTTACCCCTGCTACCCTTGGAAGGTTATCCTTGTAAACACCTTCCATCATCGAGGAGTGAACCCTCAGGGCCACCCTTGTTAGAACTCATTCTTTCATCTGGCTGTTGGATTCGCCCCTCTCTCATGAAGCTAATTCAGGATCTTTCCTTCTCGGGGTCAATTCATGAGAATCCCTTCGATCATGCGAGAGACTATGAGTGTCTGATTGAAACTCTGAGTGAAATCGAAGAATCATTAGATGCTCAGAAAAGGGAATCTTTCCCGCTATCCCTCTCTGGGGAAGCACGGGAGTGGCACCATTATTTACGATGTGTCATCTCGTTGAGGATAAGGATTCTCAGTCTCGAGCAAGGTGAGGAGGAATCGCTAGGAATGGTATGGGAACACTTCGCCTTTTCGGCGGAAGATTGCCCAGTCCTCCACGTTCCCGATCGGAAGCTGCTTCAGCACTTCTGGTGTGGGTTACGGAAGGACGATGCCATGCAGCTTAATGCTCTCTCTAATGGCTCTTTGTGCACTTGGACGCTGCTGAGGGAAAAGAGATCGTGGAATATCTCCGTGTCAGGGGGTGAGACTTGGACAGATCCGCAAGGGGGCGACCCAAGCGGTTGTAGGTTAATAGAGGGGATCGGGAACTAAGAGCGTAGGTGGTAGTTCGCGTGTGGAACTCGGAACACGGCAAGAATGGTGAGGGACTCAAGGGTTTAGACTGGTTCAGACCTCCGAAGAGTAAAACCCTACGTCTAGTATGCGGTGGAATTATGCGTGAATGGGGAAGTCCCCTCGAATGGAGCTCTAGGCCACCTTATATGGTCAACGGGCTAGTGCTTCCATTCGAGGTCGGTGGACCCTCATCGGGGTCGGTTACAAGTTAGGAAGGTCATCTTCTGTGATTATAGGGTGAATCCCGCGATCTACGGACCTTCTGGCGGCGCCGAGCCGCGACCTGGGGGAGAATCTTGTGCCACAAGCCCGGCGGGTCCTCCGGGATCTAGATAAGGTCTTCTGGAGTCTTCCAAGGTCGCCGGGGTTGTGGATAAGGTCTCCGGACCCACTTGCAGGTCGGTGGGGCTTCTGACAGGTCGGGTCCACATGGCAGGGACATCTGGGACCCTGATCGGTGGGGACCCATGGGTACCCATGTCTCTCAAGCCCCCGATCGACGTGTAGGTGTAGCGGCCGAGATGAAGTCACGTCGAGGCTTGATGAAGTTATGGCACCGTCAAGGTCGCGTAGGCTGCACGGGGATCCAAAAAAGAAAACCATTTGAGAGCACACGAAGCCAAACATCAAGCTCCTGGAACGCAGATCTAGGAGTTTGAAGTGATGGTAAGGCGCTGTTGTGTTGAAGAACCGCCGACTTGACCGGAGTCAGATAAGATCGTCATGCTGTCGGAGAAGGTCCTTGTACTGACCAAAGGGAGGTCGAGCAAAGACATAGTGGGAGCTTGCTGCCGGTGGGTCGATGCGACGTAGAGGGGGAGGGCGTCACAAGACGCACTCGTGGAGTAGCCCCCGAGCAGTAAGGCGGCCTACAAGGTCGGGTTGATGATCGAAGAACAAACCGAGAACATATGGCCTTCTGCTTGTGCTTTTAAGATGCTCTTCCCACTGAATAAGACAAGCCATCCAGAATCTTTGCGAGGTAGTGTCAGGCGCCAGGAGTCTTGTCACACAGCGTCCCACGGGCATACTGTACGAGCACAGGACCTACCCTAAGCGGAGATGCAGCCGCTGCCACTATGAGACAAAAGCTGAAGAGTTGTCATCACGCGCGTGGCAGACGTGTCAGCAGCCCCAGAAACGGACAAAGACCTCGCGCTCCACATGGTAACAGTGTTCTGGATAAGGATGCCATGTCTGCTGAGGTGCGGGTGGTAACCAGAGCCAAGCTCCACTGCTATAAATAGGAGGCCTCATGGCGTACTTCTTGGACCAAGTTTGAGTACCATGGCGAAGCAACTTGATAATTATGCGGTGCCCTGGTCTTGTGTGCGTCCACCAAAGCGTAGTGCTAGAGAGTCATCCCTTGGAGCTAGAAGAATGCTTGCGAAGTTGGGAGAACTCCACCAACCTCTACGCCCGCCCCCAGCGAGGAATCCAGGTGCAGCATGGGGCAGTACATGCCTTGATAGGCCTTGTGAGTGGAGGCCTAATGTGGTGTAGAAAACCATCATGCTGCGCCGAGAGAGGCCCGAGGTGATGCTGGTCCCATTCGGGATCTTGTGAGAGCACCCTAGCAAAAGATAGGACTCCACAGGAAACCTTCTAGGGCTAGAGTAGAGGTGGCTGTGTGGCAGCCGCGACCTCGGCGGTGGTGGAGGTCTCCAAATAGGTCCTGAAGCTAGAAGAAAGCTTGCGACGCGCTTCATCAGTCTAGGTTGTGCCGTAGGCACCATGTAAGGTAGATCAGGACCTTTAATATGTTTGCATCTTGTAATTGGCCTTGGGCCAAGGTCTGTTGTAGCTTACGAAGCTTTTATACACATGCTTGCATGGCAACTGATGTGTCTTGACCAGTGTGAAGAGGCGCCCGGGCAGCAATGGCGTGGCCAAGGTCCCGACGGGGCTGTGTTAGCACGCCGACCTTCAGAAGGTCATAGTAATTGACAAGAAAACCCATGTCGACTTGGGTCAATACGGCCGCTGTGCAGTGGCACAACACAGGGTGTCAGTCCTGAACTCTGTAGGTCGTAATCGACCTAGAAGGCAATGGGGCCTCAACGAGGAGCTATGATTAGGACCAAGAGGTCGTCAACGGGCAGTAGAGCCTTTAAGCACGGGGCCGTTGATAGAATTTCACCGTTGTAGGTCGGGGCGACCTAGAAGGCATGTAGGCGGCTGGGCCTAGGAGACGTGGTGTAAACCCACCGTGGGAAGGCTGAGGCGACCTAGGAGGCTGTCAGTTCCTTGTCGACCCTGGATGGGCGATAGAGCTGGCCCATAGGTCGTCCATGGGTCATGATGACCTTGAATGTGATACTGGAGATATTTATGTTTGGGGGCTTGAATGTGGGGCATAACGGGTCTACGTCAGCCGAAGCGCTGACTAGAGGCTGGCGGACGCAGATTCCCGTACGGAACTAGTCGTTACTGCCATTTTCCCGTTAGGCCGAAATAGCCGTTGGGCGGTAGATCTGCAGGAGGCGCCGAGCCGTTGGGTCGCCGTGATTTTCACCAAAGAGACGTTGGGTGCAGCCGCCTGTTGCGCCCCAGGGGCCCAACTATATAAGGCCGGTCCATGGGCTGGGGACCTTTACTTGCTTTCATTTCCACTCCGCACTAGGGTTCCGCCGCCACTCCATTGCTCGGAGAGAACAGCAGCACCGCTGTGCTTAGGTCCGCTGCGCACCGCGACCTCGCATGCGAACCAAGACCCTTGTAGTGTTTGGATCCAAGTCCATCGGCCTCGAGGAAGAGAAGATGGAGCCGGCGCCGATTCTGCCGCCGCAGACCGTCTGGGAGCCGTCCGTGGTGACGGAGGAATAGATCCAGGCCTTGGCGACCCGCGGGTTGCTGAGGCCCAAGACGGAGGTCGGCTGGTGGCCGGCGGCGGGCGAGGAGTTCCCGACGGATGGGACCGGCGAGACCGTCGTCTTCCTCGCGTACATCGAGCGCGGATTCGGGGTCCCGACGGGTGACTTCTTCCGCGGCCTCCTCTTCTTCTACAGGATCAAGCCTGTGCACCTCGTCCCCAACGCCATCACCATCATCTCCTCCTTCATCCACCTCTGTGAGGCCTACCTCGGTATAGAACCACACTTCCATCTCTGGCGCCACTTCTTTGAGCTCAAGAAGACGGGCAAGTCCGAGGTCGTGGGGAGCGTCGGCTTCATGCTGCGCCGGTACATGAAGCCGGAGTACATCGACCTCGTGCTCCCCGACAACACCACCAGCTGCAAGCAGGGGTGCTTCTACCTCGACAACCCCGCACCGGCGCTTCCTGACAAGACGGGGCGAGCTCCCGTCCCATTCCCGGAGTGGACCAACCAGCTCACATCTCGGGAGACCGAGGAGCTGCGCCCTCTGCTGGACGACATGGAGAGGTTGAAGGCGGAGGGGCTGACCGGCAGTGCGGTGGCTATCAGCTTCAGCCGCCGGCTGACTCAGCCCATCCAGGACCGGGTCTACCCGGCCCACGAGTACTGGGGCCAGTCCGACCCCACCTGGGTCGTCAAGCGCAAGGTCTCCAAAGCGGAGATGGCGGCGCGGGTGAATAACATCTTCGGCGGGCGCATCCGCAATCGGGAGTGCCCCAAGGCGCTCGGTGTGTATCGACCTTCTGATGCAGTGAGCTTTCGACCTCAGTTCCCTTCTGCTTGAGAGCTTGAGCCCTTGTGATGCAGGTCTGTTCATCCTTCCTGTTTTTGTTTCAGCATCGTGAGGGCATCTACTGGTGCCCTGCGCCACTGTGCAACGAGGAGGAGCGCAGTTACAAGGTCTGTGCCGCGGCGGACGCGCAGGCGACTCCGCAGCAAGGCATCGAGGAGTATATCTCCGATTCGTCAATGGGGAGCGATGATGACTCTCCAGCCGCGAGGAGGGCACCGCCCAAGGTCGTCACGTCGGCGCCGCGGCGCACACGGTAGACGGTAGGCAAGATGTCCGCTTCTCAGGCTGCGGCTACGATCGCTGCCACCCAGACGGCGGAGGCCAAGAAGAAGAAGAGGAAGAGGACCGGGCCTACTGTGTCGGCGGACACGGCGACGGTCAGCTCCGGCGTTGTGACCATCAACGTCGAGGACGAGGAGGATGACTCCAAGTCGCCGAGGGCGGTGACGGTCCCATCCGCGGAGACGCCCCGTAGGGCTGCCACGACGGAGGAGCGCCCCAGGTCGGGCGCTGATACATTGGGTGACGCCGGGTTGAGGTCGAGGAAGGCCCCTCCTAAGCCCTGCAATCCCGGGTTGAGGTCGGCGACCAAGTAAGTCACGAGACCTATATCTATTCTTGTTTTGTACATCAAATTCTTTGCTGCTTCGGATCAGTTAAGATCGCTGCTTGTTCGCAGGGCGACTCCGCCCACGTTGGAGAGCGCCAAGAATGCCTCAGGCCAAGAGGCGTTCGGGCGTAAGGGGAAAGAGGCGCCAGTGGAGCAGTCGCCGGCGGTCTCAACGGCTGATGTCACGAGCTCGGCCGCTGGGGCCGGGGCAGCGACGGTGTCTGCGGCGGAGAAGGACGGGGCCAGCGCTGCTCCGCCCGCCAGGGGTGAGCAGGACGACCTCTATATGGCGGACCCGCAGCCGACGCTGGACACGCAGACCGTGGAGGCGAGCGGCGCCAACGTCGAGGACGACGATCATCGGTGCTTATACGTCGGGACCCCATGGGAGGACGACGTCATCGCCGACCGCCACGACGTGGACGACTTTAAGGAGGCGTCGCGCATGATCGCGTGGACACTCGCGGTAAGGACTTGTGCCTTGATACTTCAATCCTTGTCGTTGATCCCGAGCGTCTTGTGAGGTCTCAAATCGAAATCTGTCTTTTTCTGTTGCAGTCACTTGCCGCGCGAGCTCAGGCTCGGGCGGGCCTAGTGAGAGAGGCGGCCAACACCCACGCAGAGGCTGCCACGGCCTGAGAGGCTACTCTGTAGGCCAAGGTCGAGGCCGCGCAGGAGATCCAGCGTGTAAAGGAGGCAATGGCTCGCCAGGCGGAGAAGGAGGTGGCCTCCTTGAAGAAGAAGCTGGAGGTCGCCGAACGGAAGGTGAAGGATGCGGCTGACGACCTCCAAGCTGTAGTAGAGGGTAAGTTTGCTAGGTCGCCAAAGATTGACTCTATGTGTCCCTTGGGTCTTTTTCTGATTTCTCGACCTTGAATGAGTTCAGGCACCAAGGAGACCGAGGACGCCCTGAAGAAGGAGCTTGCGGAAACCAAGGATCAAGTAAAGATTCTTAAGGAGAGGACCACAGAGATCCAGCAGGGTGAGTAGTTTTTCGCCGCAGTGGTGTGCTTTGACTTGACGTCGTCAATCCAGAGAAATGATAGGTCTCTCCCAATTGATAATGCGGGTCTGGGGAAGGAGCTCGCCGACCTCAAGGAGGCCGCACAGTACGTGATGGACGTCTGCGTCCCCCAAGAGGAAGGGGCGGAGCCAAAGGGGCTGGTCGACCGGCTGGATGAAGCCGAGAGCCGGATCAAGGACCTACTGCTGGACACCGCCAAGCTTGCGGCGGCTGCGGCATTGTCGACGGTGAAGTATCACGAGCCGTCGTTCGACCTGCAGAAGGTCGCGGAGGACGTCGACCTGTCTGGCTTGGTGAGGCGTGAGGACATCGTGGCTGCCGCAGAGGAGGTCGTCAACAAGTTCGACTTCTGAAAGTGAAAGGTCGAGCTGTATCATATTGTAGATGTAAGTTAGGCCGGGGCCTAGCAATGTAAACAAACTTTTGCCGTAATAAAGGTTTTGCAAACTATATAGAATGTGTGCTTCATTTGATTAGCAAGAACAATCGTTATGTAAGCTCGGAAATAACTAGATCGCGAGGTGCGCCCTCCGCTAACCCAACTCAGTGGAGGAACGGCTTACCGACTGTGCAGCTCAGCGTGGAGCCTTAGGCACAGCCAGTGCGCGGAGGGGGGTCGTGGACCCTAGGTCTCGCAACCTAGCGACTTAGGAAAGTTCATAAAGAAAGTAAGAGCCAAACATGTGTGGGATGCGCATAAGCATAAGACATGTGAAAACCCCTTCAGGTCGCGAGACCCTTAGGTTGGCGAAGCCAAGCCCCCGAGCGCTTCGGGGCCTGACCTAGACCAAGCCCCCGAGCATTTCGAGGGGGAAGGGTAAAAACAACAGAAAGTAAAAGGGAGACCTAAATGCAGGTCGACAGAGGGGCCGCCGAAAGGAACCTCTTTCTTTATTAAATGGAAATTACAAAAAAGGAGAGTACATAGCTTTTATTTTGGTACACATCTTCTAAGGATAGAAGCGACGCAGGTGCTCGATGTTCCAGACGTTCGGGACGCCTTGACTGTCGGCCCACTGGAGGCGATAGGTCGCTGGACCGATGACCTCCATTACGATGAAGGGGCCTTCCCAAGGCGTGGAGAGCTTGTGCATTCCCTTGGTGTCCTGGATGCGTCGCAGGACTAGGTCGCCCACGTTGAAGGATCGTTCGTGCACATTGCGGTCGTGGTAATGACGTAGCTGCTGCTCGTGGTGAGTGTGCCGCATCAGTGCAGCCACACGGTGTTCCTCAATGCTGTCGAGGTCGACCTTGCGCGTCTCCTCGGCTGTCCCTTCTTCATAGTGTTGGATGCGTGGGGCGCCGAAGGCTAGGTCGGTGGGGAGGACGGCCTCCGACCCGTACACCAGGAAGAATGGTGAATAACCTGTAGCTGAACTGACCTAGGTCCGGAGACCCCAGATCACGTGCGGTAGCTCTGCTAGCCACCTAGTGGCGTATTGGGAGGCATCGTCGAAGATGCGGTCCTTAATGCCTTGAAGCACCATGCCGTTTGGGCGCTGGACCTGGCCGTTGCAATGTGGGTGCGCCACCGAGGCGTAGTAGACGTCGATGAGGCTGTCTTGGCAAAAGTCCCAGAAATCGGATCCTGTGAAGGCTGAATCTAGGTCGGTGATGATCCTATTAGGGACCCCGAAGCAGTGGGTGATGTCTTCAATGAACTTGGCCGCCTCCTTCGACGTGACAGTGGCGACGGCTCGGACCTCGATCCATTTGGTGAATTTGTCCACCGCCACCAGGATGTGCCTGTAGCCGCCAGGGGCCATTCTGAAAGGTCCCACTGAGTCTAGGCCCATATGGCGAAGGGCCAGGATGGAGGGATTGTCCTCAGGGCTTGTGCCGGCACGTGCTGCTGCTTGGCGAAGAACTGGCACCCTTTGCATCGCCGGACTAGGTCTTGAGCGTCGGCCAGGGCAGTGGGCTAGTAGAAGCCCGACCTGAAGGCTTTTCCCACCAAGTTGGCGGCGGTAGCGTGATTGCCACACTCTCCGCCGTGAATATCCTGCAGGAGCTGGAGACCTTCAGATCTAAGGATGCACCTCATCAGAACACCGTTGGAGGCGGACCTCCGATAGAGCTCCGTGCCGATGATGACGTAGTTGGCGCTGCACCTGATGATTTTCTCATCTTCGACCTTGTCTTCAGGGACTCGCTGCTCCAGGATATAGGCGATGAAGTTGAGGCACCAGTCATCTTCAGCTTCTGCCATAAGGATGTCGCGGACGCCTGGAGTGGGCACATCGCCAGACGACGTATCTGGGTCGCTGAGGAGCCTGATCGACGGTTTGCGCAGATCTTGGACGAACATGACAGCTGGGACCAGCGCGCATTTGGACCCCAGCTTGGAAAGGACGTCAGCTGCTACGTTGTTGTCGCAGTAGCCGTGGTGGAATTCCAGGCCCTCAAAGTGGGCTTGGAGCTTCCGTACCTCGGCGCAGTAGGCATTCATGGAGTCCTTCCTGATGTCGCACGCCTTGTTGACCTGGTCGATGATGACCTTGGAGTCGCCGTAGGTGCTGAGTCGCTTGATTCCCAGGGAGACAGTGATGCGCAGTCCGTGGATCAAGGCCTCGTACTCAGCACCGTTGTTGGACGCCTTGTAGTGGATCTGTAGGACATATTTCAGGTGATTGCCCTGAGGGGAGATGAAGAGTACACCCGCACCCGCTCCTTCGAGGTTCAGGGAACCATCGAAGTACATCTTCCAATGCTCCGGCTTCTCCGTCGGTGGGGGTTGCTGGGTCTCAGTCCATTCAGAGACGAAATCTGCGAGGATCTGGGACTTGATGGCCTGTCGTGGACAGAACTCAAGCTCGAACTCGCCTAGCTCGACTGACCACTTGACGATGCACCCTGTGGTGTCGTGGCTGCATAGGATTTCTCCCAAGGGGAAGCTTGACACGACCTTGATCTTGTGTGACATGAAGTAGTGCCGAAGCTTGCGCGAGGTGACGAGGAGGGCGTACAGCATCTTCTGAGGTTGCGAGTACCTGATTTTGCTATCGGAGAGGACCTCGCTGACGTAGTAGACAAGTCGCTGGACGGGGTAAGGTTGACCTTCTTCAGGTCATTCCGCCACCAGGACCGCGCTGACCACCTGAGTGGACGCAGAGATGTAAAGTAGCAAGGTCTCTTTTGGCGCCAGGGGCACCGTGATAGGAGGCGTCGTGAGGAAGGTCTTCAACTCTTCGAGCGCCTGATCTACCTCGTCTGTCCAGACAAACTTGTCTGACTTTTTCAGCAGCTTGAAGAAGGGTAGGCCTTTCTCCCCAAGCTTCCTGATGAAGCGGCCTAGAGCGGCCATCATGCCGGTGAGCTTCATGACGTCTTTCTTCCCGGTAGGTCCCTTCATCCTACGGATGGCGTCGACCTTAGTGGGATTCGCCTCGATACCCCGGTGGGTGACCATGAAGCCCAAGAGCTTGCCGGATGGGACGCCGAAGACGCACTTCTCCGGGTTGAGCTTCCAGCGGTAGCGCCGGAGGTTGGCGAAGGTCTGGGCGAGGTCGACGATGAGGTTGTCCTCCACCGTGGTCCTGACAACTACGTCGTCGACGTTTGCTTCAACGTTGTCGCCGATCTGGGACTCCAAGCACTTCTTGATGGCCTTCGGGTAGGTCGCTCCAGCGTTCTTGAGGCCGAACGTCATGGTTGTGTAACAGTAGATGCCATGCGGCATTATGAATGCCGTTTTGTCTTGGTCAGAGACCTTTAGGGCTATCTGGTGATACCCTGACTAACAGTCGAGGAAGCATAGCAGGACGCTTCCGGCTGTGGAGTCGACGACCTGGTCGATGCGCGGAAGAGGGAAGGGGTCTTTAGGGCAGTGCCTGTTGAGATCGGTGTAGTCGATACACATTCTCCATTGACCGGTTTTCTTGGGTACAAGCACCGCATTGGCGAGCCAAACCGGATTTTTACACTCACGGATAAATCCGGTAGCTAGGAGCTTTATTATTTCTACCCTAATGACCTCCTTGTGATCCTTCGCAAAGCGGCGTAGCTTCTGCTTGACATGCTTGGCCGTCTTGCTTACATCCAAGGAGTGCTCAGCCAGCTCCCTTGGAACACCCGGCATATCCGATGGGGTCCATGCAAATATGTTGGTGTTGTCCCGGAGGAAACTAGTGAGCGTGAGTTCCTATTTCTCCCCGAGGTTGTCGCCGATAACCACCATCTACTCTGGGTCGGCAAGGCCGAGGCAGACCTTCTTTGTCGTTGGCATGGCATCTAGGGCGGTGTCGGTGCGCTTCTGCTCTGGGACGGTGAGGTCGCTCGGGGCGACCTTCGCGGCTTCGGCGATCATGACTGCCGAGGTGTCGATGCAGGCGTTCGTCGTGGCGATGTCCAGGGCCTCGTTGTCGCACTTGAACAAGACGATGAGGTCGCCATAGACAGTGAGGACCCCGTTGGGGGCCAGCATCTTCAACACCAAGTAGGTGTAATGCGGGACAGCCATGAACCTGGCCAGCATGGGGCGACCTAGGATGGCGTGGTATGAAGACTTGAAGTCCGCGACCTCGAAGCTGAGATACTCCGTGCGGAAGTTCTCTTCCGTGCCGAAAGTCACTGGAAGAGAGACCCGACCCATGGGGTAGGCCGCCTTGCCGGGGACGATGCCGAAGAAAGGCTCGTCGCATGCTATCATCCTCTTGAAGTCGAAGTCCATCTTCTTCAAGGTCTCGACGAAGATAACATTGAGCCCGCTTCTTCCGTCGATGAGTGTCTGAGGGAGCAGGGCGCCCTCGAATATGGGCTCGACGACGAGTGGGTAGGACCCAGGATCTGGGATGTGGACCCAGTGATCAACCCTGGAGAACGTGATTGGCTGCTCCGACCACCGAAGGGGCTGCGACAGCTTGGTGTGGATGAGCTGGATCTCGCGCTTATCCTTGCGATAGCGCCTCCTGCTTGAGCTAGCTTTCAGGCCACCGACGATCATGTTGATCGACCTCTTGGCTTGCTGAAAGGGGCCATTGGGGTTGCCTGCCGTCGGCGGAGGAGGTAGGTCACGCTCGTCGCGGCGGTCCTCTGGCTGCTGGTTATCACGTCGCCGGTCGTCGCGTCGGTCGTCATCGCCTCGACCACGTCGGTCGTCCCAGCGGTTGTTGTTGTAGCGACGTGAAGACGACCGATCTCCGTCGCCTCTGGATCGCTTCGGGTCGTCGAGCGTACAGAATGCCCTCTTAAATTGTGAGCATTCACGGACGGTGTGGGTGGCCCCCTCATGGAACGTGCAGGGGCTATCGAGCACCATGTTGAACTCGTCGACGTTGAACGTCGAAGGTCGACGTCCCTCCGCCGCAAGCACCTCTGATGGTCGCTTGCGCAGCTTGGAGCTTGAATCGCCAGTGGTGCCAGAGACGCCTGCATCGCGCTTGGTGTCGGAGTCAAACTGATTGACCAACGCCTCGTCGGTGTCTATGAGCTTGTTCACGACCTCCATGAGCACCGCGATTGTGGTGGCTCCCGACTCGTGGATCTTCTCAAAGATCTTGCGATCTCTGACGCCCTTCTTGTAGCTGTCGACGACCTGGTCATCCCAGACGCCGACACAGGTGTTACGGTTCTCGAAGAACCGGTTGGTGTAGTCGCGGAGCCGCTCGTTGGTCTTCATGGTGACCCTCCCGAGATTGAAGGCGTTCCCAGGGCGATTATAGGTCGCCTGGAAATTGGACATGAAGGCCTGAGGTAGGTCGGCCCACAACGTGAAGCTGCCTGCCGGGAGGTTATTGGGCTAGAGCGACGGCGCGTCGCCCATCACCAGCGGGAAGTAGGCCGCCATGTGATCGAAGTTGCCACCAGCCGCCTTGATAGCGACGTAGTAGGTTGACAACCAGATGTTGGGGTCGG
The DNA here is from genome assembly GCA_036936925.1 of Cenchrus fungigraminus. Taxonomy (NCBI): domain Eukaryota; kingdom Viridiplantae; phylum Streptophyta; class Magnoliopsida; order Poales; family Poaceae; genus Cenchrus; species Cenchrus fungigraminus. Next base: position 90,114,809 of record CM072770.1, on the reverse strand, counting down.
AGAGGCCGTCGTACTTCTGGATGTTCGACTTGAACTTGTGGGGGTAGGCGACCGATCTGAGGTGAGGAGCCAACGCAGGGAAGGCGGTGATGGCCATGTCGTCGCCGCCGTCCCTGACTTGGGTGCCGCCTCTGCTCTATGCAGGGGCCACAACTTGGGATTTGGGCTGGCGATCCGGGTTCGGAACAGGGCCCTCCGGGTGGCCGTAGTCCGCCTCGTACTGAGCACGTCACCTGTTCTCGACGTCGTGGCGGTCGCGCTCCTCATGCTCCATGATGCGATGGACAGCGCCTCGAGGTCCGTACTCGCGATCGTACTCCGCGTGACGTCACAGCTCCCGCTCCTCATGCTCGCGATGGCACTGATCGATGTAGCCGCGAGCGTCGCGGCCACGCCTATTCTTGTCGAGGTTGGCGCGGAGGTCTCCGTCTTTTGCACCATTCGCCCGAGGCTGGTCGGGGTTGTGCTGGTCGACTTCCTCCTAAATGGTGGGGAGTTTGCTGTGCGCAGGTCGATTAGATCGACTGCGCGAATGCCGGCTCGATGAGGATGCCGCAGACTTGGATGCCGAGCTCTTTTCTTCTACCAGGGCTGTAGCGACCCGAAGGAAGGCCATGGCTGCTTCAGCCTCGGGTGAGGGGTTGGCTTGCTGGAGACGTGCCATAGCGGTGCCCAGGTTGGCCTGAGGGCTATTGAACATCGGCAGTCCTGCTTCCTCGAACTCGATGCACAGGTCTCGGGCGCAGGGAGGTACCGCCTGGCGTTGCTGTTCCGCTTGTCACTGAGCACGGTTGGCATTGCCCTGGATCCGACGTGCTTCCTCAGAGTCCGTCGCGTCGACTCGCGGTGGTTCGTTCGCCGACACCACCAGGACCCGCCACCGGATGGAGCTCTGGTCGTTGGGGGAGACGTGGATCCGGACCTTCTGGAACTCACCAACGTCTGGAGACGTGGGAGCTCGCGTGGTACGGGGAGCAGTACGGTCCTGGTCGATCTTCTTCCGCAGCCGGCAGCTGCGGAGGGTATGTCGCGTGCCCTTATGGTAGGTGCACGGTACGTCGAGTGGATCGCGGCGGGCGTGGAGCTCGGGCTTGAGGTCGCCGGATAACTCCTGCCGCCCAGATTGGATTTGGGAGGACTTGGTCACCTGACGGGTGTAAGCGTCGCTGGATGGCCGCAGACCGAAGGGGAAGGTCTTGCTGCGTGACACGGTCTGCGTTGAGCGCTGGGCTCTTTCGCAGATCTGGAGGGTCTCCTCCATCATGTTGATGACGCGCTCCATTCCCTGAACAACGTCATAGGATTTGGGCGGGTGGGTCTTCGACGCCAGATCGGAAACAGGGATGGCGACGGGTGAAGGACCGATTAGGCGAACCAGAGAGGGGGGAGTGAATGGGAGCCGACAAAAATTCTTCTCGAAAGAGATGAGGACTCAAACAAGACGAACCCGGCTTCCAAATCACGTCTCCGACTCAACTACCCAAGTTGGCCAAGACCACGCAGCCACTGGAGTGCTACTGGTCCTAGGAACCAACAACCACCTTCACGGACTCGAGAACGCAGCGGAACACCAACTCAAGCACCACTGACCTACACCGGTCAGGCCGGTGAGCAGCACCGGTCAGACCGGTACCTGCTGGTAAAACCTGGGAACTTCCACAGAAGGCCCTACACCGGTCAGGCCGGTGTAGCTCACCGGTCAGACCGGTTCAAGCCAGGAAACCCCAAATCCACCAAACAGGCCTACCGAGCTCCAAACTGACCCAAACTCGAAACAGCAGCAACACGGGACTACAACGAACTCACCAGAACGTTCACCTAAGGCAAAACCCACAGAGCCTCTGCACCGGTCAGACCGGTGAACAGCACCGGTCAGACGGTCAGGCTGGGCCGCTCGGGGATGAACAGCACCCGCGGGTCAACTCCCCCAAATCCAACTCCCGATCTCCCGAATCGCTCCACGGATTTGTGCAAGACTTTGGGGATAGTAGGAACACCTCATGGGCACTCCATAGCCAAGATTTGGTCCACCAAAACTTGCTAAATCAAGAGGAATCGAAGAAATCCCACCAAGAACACCTCTAACCCTAGAGTCACGAAAACCCCAAAATCGAGCCCCTTTGCTCACAGATTTGGGAGGGGAATCAAAGGGAAAAGAACCACGAAGGGTTCATGCATACATCCCCCACCAAATCCCAAAGAGAAAGGCCTCGAAATAGCTCCAAGAAAATCGCCAAGAAAGGGCTCCGAAAATCACCAAAAAGGAGAAACGGGAAAGACACATCCAAGCCTTGCAGAACCACACCGAATCATCTATACATACCAAAGAGGTTCATACAAGGTCCAGCTTGCCGCCCGATCATCCTTCCCTCTCACAAGATCTCACCATGAAGCTCTCAAGCTAGTCCTAAGAAAATCCTAAAGAAAATAGGAAGAGAAAATAGGAAAGCAAATGAGCTAGGGTTCCAAGAGATGGCTGCCATCCTCTCACCCCTTGGGTTATATGGAGGCAACCGAAAGACTAAAATACCCTTACTAGCTAACTAGGGATACATGCCCCTCACGGGCGAATTCGGAAATCTTTGTCTTCGCTCCATCGGACGGATGCCCAGCGACCGCAAACTTGCTTAGCCTCGACGCAAGCCTTGCGATCCCGACGCGTGTCCTCCGCTTCGAAGATTCCGGACTGCGTTGTCGCACACCGGTCAGACCGGTCAGACCCACCGGTCAGACCGGTCTGGAGCTGCTACACCTCCGTCTTCGGTTCTTCGGTCTTGGCTTTGTGGATCAACCAAGGAACCCAGTGGTTTTCTGGTGAACCATCGGAAACCCCGCGAACTTGGTGTAGCCTCCGCCAATCACCACTCATGACTCGGCTCCCACGTAGTCCCGGCTCGACCTTGGTTTTGAGGCTCAACCAAGAAATCGTCCATGACTTCATCTTGCCGTTCTTGCCACCATGCGGCCCGCACTTGACCCCGCTGGCCACCGGGTCCCTCGAACCAAGCCTACTTGTCTTCTCCACACCTGGAGGCCTCACCGGCAACGACCTTTCGCGCTTGTTCTTCACCTGCACCTGCACCAGTCAAGCCGCAACCTGCACCTGCAATACTTAGCCAAGAATCAGTCCACACCACGTTGTCAATCACTCATCACACCAGGAAGCAACCATCCACCGGTCCTCGAACCACACCTGGCTCTCAATCTCCCCCTTGATGAGTGCATTGACAACACACACATTTTGGTAACCAAGAGAAAAGAAAAAGAAAAGAAACGACTAAAAGAAACTCCAACAAGCGATCGAAAGCCAAAGAAAGGCAAAGAGCAAGATCACTTGAAGAAGACAAGTCTCGGACCCCTTAGGCAAGTGCAACGGCTCGACACATCCGAGACAAAACATGCTCAAGCAAAGAGCACAAACCATCAAACCAAAGCTCGAAAACCACAAAGAGCTCCCGCTGCGCACATGCAAGCTCCCCCTGAACCAATGCAACTCCCCCTGGACGAATGCATGCAAACCACCTCGCAAAAACAGAGCAGCTACTTCAGCTTTGCTCTAACTGGTCAGACCGGTCAACCACACCGGTCAGACCGGTGTGCTAGATCGCCCAGCACCTGAACCTTACATCGGTCAGACCGGTGTGCCTCACCGGTCAGGTCGGTGACCACCTGGGAACTGCCCGAGCTCAAAACTAGCTCGAAACCACTTGGAAACTTTCTAAATGCATGCAGCAAGCCAAAACATGCTCAAACTTCTCCCCCTTGTTGACAATGCATGAATCAAGCCAAAAATGCAAAAATGCAACCTAGAGCTTCTCAAATAGACAAAATTCAACAAAGGATGCTACACATGTCCAAATGAGCAAGTTAGATACTCTATAGCTTCGTAATGACATCAACTACAAGATCACCAAGTTTCACAACCATTGGGCGAAGCTAAGATAGAATTGAGCAATTTTGCGAAAAATTACCCTCTCATGAGCAAAGTCCTAAACATGAGCAAAACATGTCAAAATGGCAAAGCCACACAAACTTCATGCTAGGACAACCATTCTAAGCATAAGACCATCATAAACACCCACAAGCACCTCATGTCATGTCAAAGCCACCGAGCCATGTGCCTACTTCTATATATGAGACTTCTCATTGGTAAGCATCATGCAACGGTTTAGCACCCAAAGCAAATTAAAATTAGCACATATGACATGGGAGCACATTTTTCAAGCAATTTACATTTCATTTTCAGATTTGAAATTGGTACATGAAATGTCTTTGCGACAAAAAGGAACTTATGCCCCTCCACAAGATCAAGCATGGGGGCTAAACATTCATGATGGCAAATGAGCCTTTGGCCCCATATGATCAAAATAAGCTATCCAACCACAAATTAAGCATAGCCAAGCCACTAAAACACGTCAAGATCATATAAAGGCATTTACTCACAAGAGAGCATACAAGTCAGATTTTTGAAAAAACATAGCCATCAACCATGGATATAAATCAAGATCATCAAGAGCTAAGCCAAACTAACCATAGCTTACCACACTAGCTCACAAAGACATACATATCATTCCATGGTGAACAATGTATATAGGAGAAGCTTTTCCTAAACAATGCATATGATACAAAATGCATGCAACCGAAGATACAAAGATGCCTATACATCATGTTACATATGCCATGCCAAATGCAAGAAATGCACAAAGGAAAGCTATACATATGCTACAAAGGAGCTCCCACACACCAACTCAAGAAATCAAACAAACACCAAGCTCCCCCCGCAAACGAGTGAAAGTTGCTTGATCTAGGGGTTTGGTGAAAATATCGGCTAACTAGTCATGTGTGGGTACATGGATCAAAGCTATCTTCCATTTCTCTACGTTGTCTCTCAGGAAATGATACCTCACTTCTATGTGCTTGGTTTTGGAATGGAGCACTGGGTTCTTTGCAACGCTTATGGCACTGGTGCTATCACATTGAAGTGGGACATGGGTATACTCCTCACCAAAGTCACTCATGGTGTATGTGATCCAAAGGAGCTGAGAGCAACAACTAGCTGTGGCCACATACTCTGCCTCGGTAGTGGATTGAGCAACACTGGACTGTTTGCGGGAAGACCAAGACACCAAAGAAGAACCCAAGAACTGGCAAGTCCCAGAAGTGGACTTCCTATCCAACCGACACCCGGCAAAATCCGCGTCTGAGAAACCATGAAGCGCCAAAGAAAAGACGCAGAGTACCAAAGGCCGAAGTCGGGAGTGTGTCGCAAAGACCTGAAAATGCGCTTGACTGCTTGCCGATGCGAAGTCCTCGGAGATGCTTGAAAACGAGCACACAGACATACCAAGAATTGGATGTCTGGCCTCGTCACCGTCAAGTAGAGGAGTGACCCGATCATGCTCCGGTACTCCTTCTGGTCCACGTGTTCACCTTCCTCGTCCGCATCAAGAGCTGTAGTCGTACTCATAGGCGTCGCCATGGCCTTGGAGTCCTCCATCTTGAACTTCCTCACAATGTCCTTGGTGTACTTAGCTTGGTGCACGAATGTTCCTTCCTTTGATTGCTTGATCTGTAGCCCGAGGAAGAACTGCAACTCGCCCATCATGCTCATCTCAAATTCCCTGCTCATGTCTTCTGCAAACCTTGCAACAAGAGAGTTAGACGAGACACCAAAGACAATATCATCCATGTATACCTGCACAATCAGGATATCCTTTGCCCTGCCTGAGGAGAAACAAGGTCTGATCGACCTTCCCCATCTCAAACCCTCTCTCAAATAGGAACCCCCTCAACCTACCATACCAAGCTCTAGGCGCCTTCTTCAACCCATACAGCGCCTTCCTCAACTTGTACACCCGGTGGGGGTACTTCTCACTCTCAAACCCCGGTGGTTGCCTCACAAACACCTCTTCCTCCAACACACCATTCAGGAAAGCACTCTTCACATCCATCTGGTACAACTTGAACCCTTTAGCCACGGAAAAGGCTAGAAGGATCCTGATCGCCTCCAAACGAGCTATAGGAGCGAAAGCCTTCTCGTAGTCGATCCCCTCTTTCTGACTGTACCCCTGAGCAACAAGTCTCGACTTGTTTCTCACCACTTCTCCTTTCTCTCCCTCTTTATTTTTCCACACCCATTTTGTCCCAATCGGCTTACACCCTGGAGGAGGGTCAACCAACACCCAAACTTGGTTCCTCTCAAAATTCTCTAACTCCTCATGCATCGAGTTAACCCAATTATGATCAGATAACGCGTGTCCAATGTCTTTGGGCTCAAAGGTGGCAACAAAAGCAGCATGAGCAAAATGAGAATTGTTCCGAACCCTCGACCGTGTAGTTCGTTCATTCATGTCGCCGATGATTCTCGAAGCTGGGTGATCCACTTGCACTCACCGGGGAGGTTCTCGCCTTGATGCTACCTCCCCCTCAACAGCAGCTTCGCCTTGATCTGGGTTTGTCGTTGTAGGTGTGGGAGAGGGCCCGTTCTCGATCGTCGTCGAAGTAGTAGGTACATGTTCAGCCGCGGGCACCACACCGCCATCTTCATCATCTCCATGTTCAGGCTCCTCCTCCTGAAAGATCTCCTCGCCAAGTTCGTCGTCACCTGCACACTAAAAAACAAGCTGACTACGTGGCTGTGTCTCGTCGAAGGATACCTCGCAAGTCTCCACAATTTGGTTAGTTTCAAGATTGAGCACACGAAATGCTCTAGAATGAGATGCATAACCAAAGAAAATGCCATCGACAGACCTAGCCTCGAACTTGTCCAACTTCTTCCCTTTCTTCAGAATGAAGCATTTACAACCAAAGACATGGAAGTGACTCACCTTGGTTGTGCGACCGTGCATCAACTTGTAACAGGTTTTCTTCTTGTGAACCCTGAGGTAGATCCTATTCGACACATAGCACGCGGTATTGACCGCCTCAGCCCAGAACCTTCTCGGAGTCCTATGCTCGTCGAGCATCGTCCGAGCCATCTCGCACAAGGTTCTGTTTTTCCTTTCCACAACGCCATTCTGGGGAGGCGTATACGGATTCAAAATCTGGTGTTCAAGACCCAAGTCATGGCAAAAGGTTTCGAAGTGAGAGTTTTTGAATTCCGAGCCATTGTCACTGCGGATCGCTCGTATGGCATCTCCGTGCCTCTCATTTCTTAACCTCAAGACAAGATCTCGAACAAAACCAAACGTCTCCCCTTTCTCCTCAAGAAAGAACACCCACGCATACCGAGAGTAGTCATCCACCACAACAAGGACGTACCACTTCCCACCCGCAGATCGCACACGAGCTGGGCCAACAAGGTCCATATGGAGCAGCTCACATGAACGCTCAGTCATCACATCAGTGAGAGGCGGGTGAGAGGAGGCTACCATCTTGGCATGCCTACACGGCGCACAAACCAACTCTTTCTCAAACCTCAACCGTGGCAATCCTCGGACCAAATTGAGTTTACTCAAGCGAGACAAAAGGTCAAAGCTCAAGTGACCCAACTTCCTATGCCACGTCCACAACTCACTCGAAGAACCAGCCAAAAAACAACGCTCCACACCAGAAGACTGAGAGAAATCAGCTCGGAACACTTGACCGTCGGGAACGACCATGCAAACAAGGTCCCGTCGAGAATCTAAAATCCGAGAACCACCAGGCCGAAACAACACTTCAAAGCACTCATCCAACAACTGGGACACAGAAAGCAAATTGAACCCCAGTGATTGAACAAGAGCAACACGCCTGAGAGTGACCTTGTCACTTACCTTGATCTCACCTTCTGATAGCACACGCCCTCGCCCATTGTCCCCAAAGGTGATGTATGTCTTGGACACCACCGGGACGAGACTTGAGAACCACCCCTTGTCTCCGGTCATATGCCTCGAGCAACCGGAGTCAATCAACCAAACGTTCCTCAAGTCTCCCACCTGAAATTCAAAAGCGAGCACGTGAGTGAACAAACGACTCAGCACTGGGGTTAGTACCAAAAGAGTAAAACCAGTGCCGAGCCATTTGCTCCAAAGTGGGGTTAGCACAAACCAAATCATCACGCCTATCAAAGCTACCACCACGAACACCACCACGGTAACCACTACGAGGAAACCAACCCTCTCTAGCTGGAGGAGGACGAAAGCCACGAAAGGAAAACCGTGGATCGTTCCTTCTCTCCATCTCAAAGCTACGACTCCTCCCACCCCCGTATTGAGCACGAGGTGGAGAACGCCTAGCAAACTGACCACCTGCAAACTTTCCAGACCAACCTCCAGAACCACGACCACCAGAACCAAACCGAGCATCCTCACGAGCACGAAACCCAACTCGCTGTCTGCCCAGACCTGCACCGGTCTGACCGGTGTAGTGCACCGGTCTGACCGGTGTAGCTCGGCCAGCAGCACCACCTGCTGCCTTCCGGTCTCCCCAAGCCGGAACCGTCCTCACAATCACCTTGGCCCTGGGCATCTGCATACGAGGCTCAGGTACACCATTAGAGGGGTGGTACCTGTCCTTGTTAGCCCACTCTCTAGCCATTCTCTCCTCACACTTCCTCTTGAAGCAAAACTCATCCTTGTGACCATCTCTCCCACAATACCCACAATGGAACTTCATGGGCTGTGGCTTAGGCTTTGGCTTTGGTTGGGGCTGCCCACTCGGTTTCTCACCCTTCTTCTCTCCTTCCTCACCTCCCTTTGGGCTCACAAACTTCACCAGTTTCTGAAAATCATTTGTTGGGTGAGGGAATATGGGTGGATCTGGAGTAGTGTCAAGTTTGTTTCTGAGATGGTTAGGCTTGGGCTCAAACTTGTTCTTGTATCTGTTTGGTGGTGGGATAGGAATCTCTCCAACTCTCTCAACTCCCTCACCACTGTTCTCTCCAAGCTTGTCAGCCCCAAGTGCCTGACCATCATAGCGTTTGAAAGCCGCTATCATGATACCAAGCTGAGGCTCCTGACCCGACAACCAGTTCATACATTTCCTCAGCTCATCATTCTCATCCTGCAAGCGATCAACATAATGCGCAAGCTCCAAATTCTTAACCGCATGCAATTCACAAGTAGAACAAGAAGTGGGAATATGCTCTTTCAACTTAGCCTCAAGCGAAAAAGTGCAAGCATGCATCTCATCAATCTTTCCATGCAAAACAGGGCAAGAAGTGCAAGCACCTAGCAAAGCAGGTCTAGACTTAAGCTCAGCCACCTCAACCCTAAGCATATCTAGTTCATCACAAGTAGAAGCATGCTTATCCTTAAGAGCAGTAAGATCAGCTCGGTACATAGAGCAATCACAGCAATCAATCTCATCAGAAACCACAGGAGAAGCCTTAAGCGAATCAATCTCAAGCTTAGCATCTAGGTTCTGGGTTTCTAGCTCAGCCACACGGTTCCTAGCATCTTCTAGTGAGGCCCTAAGCTCTTTCCTCATCTTCTTGGCCTCTCTAAGCATGTGATCGCGATTATCAAGCAAGTCAACCAACTCATCATTCTCCTTGCGCAAAGAGGAGAGCTCATCACATTTCTCATCCTCGGAGTCGGAGTCTGAGTCACTCTGGTGACTCTTCTTGCTGCCGGAGCTACGGGCCATGCCGCAGAAGCCATCTCCCGCGAAGCAGCTCAACCCGCTCAAGTTCCTGGATGACTTCTTGTTCTTGCGCCGATCACCTTCATCTTCACTGCTACTCGAGCTCGAGGAAGAGTAGGCGGAGCTGGAGTCGACGTCGCTCGCTCCGACCATCGCTCGGGCCTTCCTGCCGCGACCGTCCTTCTTCCTCGACCGTCGCTCGTCATTGTGCTTGTTCTTGTGCTTGTGATCGCGCCTCGATCGGTACTTGCCGTCCTTGCTCGACCGGTGCCTGTAGCCGTCCTTGTAGCCGTCCTTGTTCTCCGTCTTCTCCGGGCAGTCGGCGACGAAGTGTCCTGGCTTGCCGCACTGAAAGCACGTCCGTGCTGTCCTCCTCGTGTTCACCCGATTCTCGTGCAGCCTCTCGAACCGCCTGGTCAGCAACGCCAGCTCGTCCTCTCCAAGCACGTCGACCTCCTCGTCTGGCAAAGACATCAAAGAAGACAGAGAGTACATCTTGGAGGATGCGTTAGCGTTAGACTTAGCTCCTTTGCCACCAACGAGAGCGAGACTATGAGAATCAGTCGGGCTCTCGATCTTGGCTATCATACCACGGTCCAACTCAGCTGACTTGAGCTTCGAGAATAGCTCGTTCACCGTCAAGGTGTCATACTTCTCGGACTCAACAATAGCCTCAAACTCCCCGTCCCATACGGTACGATCCAACGAGTGCAAGAGCTTCACGGCTCTATCATGATCATCGTATGGGAGCACGGCCACATTGGCTCTCATGTTGTTCACAACGACCGTAAACCGCTGGAAAAGGGCATCAACGGACTCGCCGGGGAGATGAGTGAAGTTCTCGTACTCTCTCTGGTAAGTCGCGTACATCCGAGCCTGAACCTGAGCATTCCCAGCATGAGCATCCTTCAACTGCTCCCAAATCCTACACGCTAAGTCCTCTGTCTGAACCCGATCGAATTCAGGCTGACACAGAGCACGAAACAAGTAGTCGACAGCCTTGTTGTTGGCTTCAAACATATCCCTCGATCCTGGAGCAAGGAAGTTCATCGGATGAACATAAGCTGTGTTCACCGTGACGTCCCAAAGGATCTGACCCTTTCCGCGGAGGAACGCTGCCATCCACCTCTGCCACATCTGGTAGTTCTTCCCATCGAAGTGCGGAGGACCCGAACCCCGTTCTTGGTACGCCATCTTTGGATCTTAGACTGGTAAGAGTCAATGAAGACCCGAACCGGCTCTGATACCAATTGAAGGACCGATTAGGTGAACCAGAGAGGGGGGGAGTGAATGGGAGCCGATAAAAATTCTTCTCGAAGGAGATGAGGACTCCAACAAGACGAACCCGGCTTCCAAATCACGTCTCCGACTCAACTACCCAAGTTGGCCAAGACCACACAGCCACTGGAGTGCTACTGGTCCTAGGAACCAACAACCACCTTCACGGACTCGAGAACGCAGCAGAACACCAACTCGAGCACCACTGACCTACACCGGTCAGGCCGGTGAGCAGCACCGGTCAGACTGGTCCCTGCTGGTAAAACCTGGGAACTTCCACAGAAGGCCCCTACATCGGTCAGGCCGGTGTAGCTCACCGGTCAGACCGGTTCAAGCCAGGAAACCCCAAATCCACCAAACAGGCCTACCGAGCTCCAAACTGACCTAAACTCGAAACAGTAGCAACACGGGACTACAACGAACTCACCAGAATGTTCACCCGAGGCAAAACCCACACAGCCTCTGCACCGGTCAGACCGGTGAGCAGCACCGGTCAGACCGGTCAGGCTGGGCCGCTCGGGGATGAACAGCACCCGCGGGTCAACTCCCCCAAATCCAACTCCCGATCTCCCGAATCGCTCCACGGATTTGTGCAAGACTTTGGGGATAGTAGGAACACCTCATGGGCACTCCATAGCCAAGATTTGGTCCACCAAAACTTGCTAAATCATGAGGAATCAAAGAAATCCCACCAAGAACACCTCTAACCCTAGAGCCACAAAAACCCCAAAATCGAGCCCCTTTGCTCACAGATTTGGGAGGGGAATCAAAGGGAAAAGAACCACGAAGGGTTCATGCATACATCCCCCACCAAATCCCAAAGAGAAAGGACTTGAAATCGCTCCAAGAAAAGCGCCAAGAAAGGGCTCCGAAAATCACCAAAAAGGAGAAACGGGAAAGACACATCCAAGCCTTGAGGAACCACGCCGAATCATCTATACATACCAAAGAGGTTCATACAAGGTCTAGCTTGCCGCCCGATCATCCTTCCCTCTCACAAGATCTCACCATGAAGCTCTCAAGCTAGTCCTAAGAAAATCCTAAAGAAAATAGGAAGAGAAAATAGGAAAACAAATGAGCTAGGGTTCCAAGAGATGGCTGCCATCCTCTCACCCCTTGGGTTATATAGAGGCAACCGAAAGACTAAAATACCCTTACTAGCTAACTTGGGATACATGGCCCTCAAGGGCGAATTCGGAAATCTTTGTCTTCGCTCCATCGGACGGATGCCCAGCGACCGCAAACTTGCTTAGCCTCGACGCAAGCCTTGCGATCCCGACGCGTGTCCTCCGCTTCGAAGATTCCGGACTGCGTCATCGCACACCGGTCAGACCGGTGCTCCTCACCGGTCAGACCGGTACCCACCGGTCAGACCGGTCAGACCCACCGGTCAGACCGGTCTGGAGCTGCTGCACCTCTGTCTTCGGTTCTTCGGTCTTGGCTTTGTGGATCAACCAAGGAACCCAGTGCTTTTCTGGTGAACCACCAGAAACCCCGCGAACTTGGTGTAGCCTCCGCCAATCACCACTCATGACTCGACTCCCACGTAGTCCCGGCTCGACCTTGGTTTTGAGGCTCAACCAAGAAACCGTCCATGACTTCATCTTGCCGTTCTTGCCAACATGCGGCCCGCACTTGACCCCGCTGGCCACCGGGTCCCTCGAACCAAGCCTACTTGTCTTCTCCACACCTGGAGGCCTCACCGGCAATGACCTTTCGTGCTTTTTCTTCACCTGCACCTGCACCAGTCAAGCCGCAACCTGCACCTGCAATACTTAGCCAAGAATCAGTCCACACCACGTTGTCAATCACTCATCACACCAGGAAGCGACCATCCACCGATCCTCGAACCACACCTGGCTCTCAACGGGTGCCGCCGGAATCTTCACAGCGGTCACCGGAAAGGTCGCGGCCGCCAGTGCGGTTGAGGTCGCTGTGAAGGAACCGAAGCAGATCTCCACAGGGTTGGCGAGGATGTTCGCCATACTCACTAAAAAAATGACACCAGATCGGGCCACCATGCTACACAGCGAGTTCCCGATCACCCCTACCTGGCGCGCCAACTGTCAGGGGGTGAGAGCTGGACAGATCTCAAGGGGGCAACCCAAGCGGTTGTAGGTTAATAGAGGGGATCGAGAACTAAGAGCGTAGGTGGTAGTTCGCGTGTGGAACTCGGAACACGGCAAGAATGGTGAGGGACTCAAGGGTTTAGACTGGTTCAGGCCTCCGGAGAGTAAAACCCTACGTCCAGTATGCGGTGGAATTATGCGTGAATGGGGAAGTCCCCTCGAATGGAGCTCTAGGCTGCCTTATATGGTCAACGGGCTAGGGCTTCCATTCGAGGTCGGTGGACCCTCATCGGGGCCGGTTACAAGTTAGGAAGGTCATCTTCCATGATTACAGGGTGATACCCTCGATCTGCGGACCTTCTGGCGGCGCCGAGCCGCGACCTGGGGGAGAATCTTGCGCCACAAGCCTGGCGGGTCCTCTGGGATCTGGATAAGGTCTTCTGGAGTCTTCCAAGGTCGCCGGGGTTGCGGATAAGGTCTCCGGACCCACTTGCAGGTCGGTGGGGCTTCTGACAGGTCGGGTCCATATGGCAGGGACCTCTGGGACCCTGGTTGGTGGGGACCCATGGGTACCCATGTCTCTCACTCCGAGATTTCAGCTCCCTTTGCATCCTGGTCGATGATGTACCCGTCAGAGGAAATATTGATCCCCCTAGATGCATCATCAGTCGAGCTGAGGCTTTAAGCTCTGGTTGAAGATACCATTCCTGATTAGCAGGAATCTAAGGGAAAAATTGATTAGCGCAGAGTCTACCCTTAGGTTCCCCTCTTGTACCTCTTCTTAGACCTTCTCCCCGAGGCCTTGTCTCATGGGAGAATGGAGAGAGTAGTTAGGAAAGGACGAATCATTCTCGGCCGGGATGACTTGTCTGATCCTAGTTATGATCTCCTAAGGAGAGTACGATTGGCCTATCATGTTCCTACATTGAGGTTTGAGCTAAAGTGCCTTGCACTAAAGTTTCGTATAAACCAAGACATCGGTCTCTGCTCTATGATCCAGTGGATTCATTTATCAGACCGAAGGAGCAAGATCATTTACGGATCGAATGGAGTACATTCACTTCATATCTTAAGCCCATCGATCGATGCCGATCAGTCAGGAGAAGCTTAAACTTCATACTTTATGCTTGACTTGATCGATGCCCAATAGGGGTTGCACTTTCCAGCTTATCCATAACCTCCTATTGGAAGCTTAGGCTAGACCCGGGATGGCTCATTGTTTTGATGAGAACATCGGTCCATCTACCTAAGGAAGGATGAGCTTAACCTCACCCTTCACCTGAACTCTAGCTCCTGAACGTACGCCGGCCATTCGAGTTTCTACTCTATCCTCTTTTGGAGGTCGAGTATTTTCCTGAGCTGAGTTCAGTCGGAGATCAGTTGCGAGAGCGCTAGCCTTAGTGCTCAACCTTCCATCTCCGAGGTTCACCCTGGTGCTATAGCTTCTCGAGTCCCATGATCACCCCAGGAGCTGTCGTAGCCTCCCTGGAATGATCATGTCTGCCTTTAGCTTTGTCATCTTTTGGACTCGTGTTTGTTTGTGTGGCACTAACCTTGCAGCTAGAGCTTCATTGCTTCATCGATGATTGGTGGTGAGATTGGAAGGACACCACCAATGTGGCTGCAAGAGAAGTTCCCCTGGTCGAGCTTATGACCGTGATAAACAAAGCACTACCAGGAGATAGCCTGGATTAGCATAGGTTTTATTTCCCTTTCGAATAAAAGCAAGAACATGTTTTTCGCATAAGTTGTCCTTCGGATATTTTTGGTCACTAACCTTTCAGGTGGAGATTGAAAAGAGCGACGAACAAGTGATGCCTAATAACATGTGAGTTACATCAGCTGTAGCAGAGAGGTAAGTTTTGGTGAGGGAATATTTGCAAAAGGAAGCTTGATCTTCACACACTTAAGTTTTGTTGCCTGGCAATGCAAACTCTAAGTGTGGGGGAGGTATGTGAGCATCCCGAGTAAATTTTCTTTCATGCCAAACCTTATCCTGATGAGGAGAAGATGTAAGCTCTCTCATCATGCTGATTAGCTAGGTAAGTCCTGCTTTTGACTTTAAACAAAGCCCTTCCAGGAGGTTGCCCGAGGTTCACCATCATATGTTCATGCTTATTTTGCCTCTGAAAATAGCTTAATTATGCCTGCATGCTTCATTTATCTTTGTTCATATGCTCTGGTTTGAATGTTTATGCACATCTACATTCATAGGTTGTTTTAAATTAAGCATGGTGCTTAGGATAAAACTGTCTTCTTCAGTCAAAACAAGACATGGTGTCGTGTTTTGATTGATGAACCTTAGAGTTATGCTTTCATAAGATCTTGGTTGCATATATGTCGACTAACAACTGCAGAAAATTGTCAAATTTAAATGGGTAAGTCATTGAGCTAAATTCAAATGGGAAGGTAAGTTGAGGCGTCAGACTCATGTTGCACATCATGCAAAGGTGGTACATATGACCTCTCAAAGGTCCAAGGTAAGTATATTCCCCCTTGTGTATGAAGTGTAACTTTGGTCTGACCCTTTCAAGCAAATGACATGGGGACAGTAAAATAAAACAAAAACAACAAAAAAATATTTGCTTTTGAATAAAGGCTCTATGGTTCTCAAAACAGTAGAGTCCATCTTTTGTTTTCACTTTTTGCTCGAAGAACACACCAGTACAACCACCAGTGTGGGGGAGTTCTCTCGAGCTCACCATCAACATATCCACTAGAGAACTCCCACACAGGCACTACACAACATCGACTACGCCTTCACGACAAGAGCAAGGTAAACTGGAGTGACCCGGCTGCCTTCTGGTCAGTCGAATCACCACTGGTCTCCCTTGATCTCTTATCCTTCAGAAGCGATGGTATGTGCACCCTCTACCTCACTCTTCGTTATCCATGAGTTTGCTTGAATTTCAATTCATATCCTTTATATCAACTCAGTGGTTTGTGCTATGCTTGCTCTATATGTTTCCCATGGTTGGCTTGCATATGTTTTATTCCTTACTTATCATCTTGATGCTTATGAACAAATATCATTAGGGAACTCATGCTTATCTAAGTAGTTGACATTTGTGATATGGTTTGATGATATGATCTTTGCTCTTTATGTTTGAGTGCTTGGGAATTTTATTTGAAAAATCTGAAAACTCTTTACAAAGCTCTACTTTGATATGCCATAGTCCTACCAAAGCCATATGATGTTCCAGTTGAAAACTTTATACTCATATGCTGCTTGTTGTTGCATTGATCTTTGTCAAACTCTGCGACCCTTATGAGAATTCTTTTCGTGCTTTCATGATCAAGATTTATGTGCACACCACCATTTCCCCCTTGCTATGCTTCTACTCAGGAAGTTAGCATTGTATCATTCATCTATTCACCTACATAAATGCTCCATCATATGCATTGATTTCTCTCTCCTCAAGTATTTTGTAAAGAGGCATGGCTATCTAAAAAAAGAAAAAAAAGGGGGACACATGAAGGTCCCTCAGTTATGAAAAAAATAAAAAAAATGTGGGCACATGAAGGTCCATAAAAAAGAGAAGAGGATAGCCATGTTCTTATAAGACTTTATATATATAAGAGAGAGAGAATCATGCAATGGAGTCATTCAGCTCATTCATCATATGATGGTAATAGCTAGCACCTACTCCGGGACTAGTGTCCACCTTACTATCACCACAGTATTTCATCATGTATGGTAATATCTAGAACCCATTCCGGGCCTAGTATAACCTTATCATACCTATCATATCCATACACGTGCACATCTTGATCTGATTGTATGAATTGCTTTTCTCCTGGATCCGGTTTTTGACTTTTGCAATATATGTGATTCAAGTATGCTTTATCTTTATCCTACCCTGAGCTCCACATATAGCCATCATTAGAAGTAGGATGAAAGAAAGGCAAATCTAATGCCTTGGTGAGGACTTATACACATTGAGTGATCTGAGAGAATCAAATGAGGAGCTAAGTAAGGTTTGTTTTGAAAATTATTGCAAAACCCCCCAAGTTACTTGACATGATGAGCAGGAGAGACTTGATTCATGACCATTTCATTCTTCAACTACCCAAGATGGCATGTTAGACACTCCACATAGTTCACAAGTACAAGGTATGGTTTGGAATATCTCTTATGCTCGCTTCATATCCCTGGATATCATGTCCCACTTGATTTGTACTCCCTTTACTCAGGACGAGCAAAGGTCAAGTGTGGGGGAGTTGTTGACGGCTGTTAAGTACCACTTTTAGGCCGTTAATACCTGCATAGAATAAATGAAAAGTGATCATCAACACTAGAATAGGGCTTCATACTGATGATTTCCACAAGTGTTGGTGTTTCTAGCTTTTGTTGCAAGACACATCGAAATGCACATGGAATGATGCAATTGAGAGCAAGTAGAATAATAGCATGAATATGGCATCATCATAAACAACCTCAAATGCCAAATTGGTCTGCACCATTGCGACGGGCTCGTCAAGACGATCGAAACGGATATATCATTCGCATACATCGGAGCCCAGATGAGAGAGATATGCACAGGACATCATGTGGGCCCGGTGGGTCCCACACTAGGCCACGTGGCGATGTGCTGGCACACAGGATGCCATGTATCCATGACACCTCATCAATCCAAGAGAAGCACTTCCTGACGAATCAGACGCCGCCACGTGTTCAGCACAAGGATTCAAGGGCCCACAACCCGAGCTAACTGCCTCCAAACCGCATGGGCACCTGGAACCATCATAAGGGGCCACTTATCAGTCACTGGGAGAAAGCACAGCGCAAAATGTGGTGGGCCCAGGTTGGCCGATCCCCAGGTCGGCTGACCCCACCTTGAGGCGGTTCGCCTCCATCTTCCACGTGTCGTCTCCCCATTGGACCCTAAGGGCATTCCTGTGGTGCTTGGGGCGTTCTCGCGCAGTGACCCGGGCCTAAAAATAGAAGGGAAGGGGGTAAGAATAGAGACACATCCCAAGTTCTTCCCTCTCTCATTTCCTCACTTGGAGAGGTGAGTCCTCACCTCTCCATGTGCAGTTCGGTGTAGGTGATATGTAGATGGTGGTGTGGGTGAGACTCCCATTTGTTCTTCATTTAGAGCCAAGTGAGTATTTCTGTATTTCCCTTTTAGACTAAAGTGATATTCATGCATGGGTGACATGTTCTTGAGTTCTTCGTCTGTTCATCATTTAGAGTCTCGTGTTCTTTGTGACACGATCCTTTGACCTTATTGATTAGATGAATAATTCTGCATTCCGTTTGTATCAGTTATCTCATTAGATCTTATTGGAATAAATAAATTGGTGCTTAGTCGTTCGACCTCGCGCCACCTTGGTTCAATGATGGGCAAGGTCTGGCCATTCTCGCGGGTTCGTCGCTCCGTATTTATATGGAGTGCTATAGTATGCTACAGGAGTGCCTAGACGTAGTCGTATTATAGTAGTAATCGGTGGTGTAGACGTGGTGTCTAGACTACGAGTTATCCTTCGATTGCCCTGTATCCCACGGTTTGTCTTGGGGTAGGCCGCAGTAGTGATAGCCGTTGGACCCTTATGGAACCCCCCACGTTCGGATATAGGTGTAGGCAACCATTTGCCGTGAACCGACTGTTATTGCCAGGAGGGTCCGGTGTCCGAAGCGAGATCCTTTGCAGCTTGTATCCCCCTAGAACCGAGCACCCCATCATCTCTCTACCCAAGCAGGGGCTTGGTGTCCTTGGACCACTATACGAAAGGTAGTACACACACGTTCCCTTGGATTCGATACCCTTGGAATACTCTGAGGTGAAAGCTACAACAGTATCCGTGCGCTTGCAAATTTATTCGTGTGTCGCTAAAATACCCAACATTGAGCTCGGCAAGTGCGGATCCATACCTGCCAGTAGGATAGCGGGGTATCAGTGGGAGTGAGACCACCTTCTCTCAGTGCGACTCCCGTGTGGCCACACAGGAGCATTTCACAGTTCCGGTGCAATCCCCTTCGCGAGGGATCGTTTTGAGGGCTGGATGCAGGATGGGACCGTAACTACCGAGAGTTCGCACAGTAGGATGGGCTCGGTCGGTCGTACACCGACCAGGTTCCATTCCGAGTTGGGTACCGGTGTATACGCTCTGCAGAGTAGTTCGATCTATAGCTATAGCCGCGTCCTCGGTCACGGACATGTCCCCTGATAGCTTTGTTCTCATGTTTTGGGATTTCTACCTTCCCCCTGTAGTGAGAGTGTGGTGAGCCATGGTTGCAGTCGGGGAGAGGGGAGTGGCTCCCTCTACCTCCTGGATCCGATTGCAATCATTGAGGTGCGAGGAGAGGAAGTTCTCGCACTGACCCTAGATGGAGATAGGGAATGGAGACGGGGCCCTAGGGTACCAGGTGTTTCCGAGTTGTGTTGAGAGTTTGGGTTGGGAAATTCTTGTTGGAGATATCTTGTTGTTACTCTGCTGCAGCTGCATAGGAAACCTGAGCTTCTACCTTGTCTCTTTTCTTCCCTTTAGAAGTTAGGCCACTTAAAGCTGCATACAGTTGGTGATGTGGACCTATCCCACTCCTTGGGGATAGACTTTGGGTGTGCAGGGTACGAGTCCGACTACGACAACAACACTGACGGATGGTACGACTGAGGGATGCGTCGCTTCGCTCAAGGATGCCTGTGGGCGAGAAGAATAAAAGATGGAGACCCTTCTGAGATGCTAGCTACCGCTGCGTAGAATTTCAGTCTGATTCAGCCAAGAGGCTTGTAATGTTGTACTCCATAATGGACATGTAATAAATTATGTACTGATATTTGTGTGATGCGATGTATGGCTATGTTTTACTATCTGTGACGCGTTCTGTACGTGATAGCCACTGATCTAGGAACTATCGCGAAGGTACAGGGATTCGAGTTTTCTACACCGAAAATCCGGGGCTTTACAACCCAATCAGTGGGTTGACAACCACGCCCTTAGCATTCTTTCTATTATCAATACTGATAAGGAGGCCACTGTCATAAGTTGTAGTCCTTCCACGAACAAAGGCAGGGAAATAGCTGTACTTAGCCACTGTCTTGCCCTTTAGAACCGGGACATTTATGCATGCAGACCAGGTCCCATCCAACGTCTGAAACTATAGGCATTCATTGTACTTGGACGTCATGATCCAGGGCTAAAAGCATGTGTCAGCACTGGGATCGACGACATCGTTCTAATTCTTGCAGACAGCGCAGAACCGGACGTAGTCTCTAGCATCCGCAATTAGTTTGGAGATGGACAAGACAATCTGCTTTTCAAGAGAAGCCCAAGGCCTATAGGTGGAATCCAATGTTTCCTGTCATATATTATACTCGAATTAACTATACAAACAACACGTACTCCCTCCGTCCCATGAAAGAGTGCAATTTCAGTTTTTTTAGGACAAATTAGTAGAGGAATGAAAAGACTTTAATACCCTCATTTCTTTGCCAAATGTAGTAAGTTTTGCCATGCAAATCAGATCTGACCACTTAATTAGGAAGGTGATTAGATCTATTTTCTAGGATTGCATTCTTTGATTTTTTTTTTCAAAAGCTAGGATTGCACTTTTTATGTACAGAGAGAGTATAAATCATGTAAATTGTTTTACAGCTTATCTAAGGTAATTCAAGTGCGTGAATCAAAACATTTAAGCTGTTCAACAAAAAATCCAAATAATTGAAAACTGATCACAAGCCAGTTTGTGTATAACCTTATCCTAGGGTCCCTGAAAATCCAGAGATGCAGTTCCATTTTCCTGAATGTTAAGAAATAACAACCATCGATTAACAGTTGAGATTTGTGATTTCAGCAATAATTTACAGAAATTGCAAAACAAAGACTGAGACTATGCAGATATGTACCTGGTGGAGTTTCTATTCAGCCAATTCCTCAATTCTAGTTGACTCACAAAGGAGCGAAGCAATTTCAGCAAGAAGTTTTTGTACAGTCTGATTGTTAGTTCTGTGAAATTCATTGTCCAATTCAGTGATTAAACTGATCAAGAGACCGAAAGTCCCCAAGATCTGGTCCGAATTGGCAATTTTATGATAATCAAACTTCTTGACAATTTGCGACTTCAACTGTTAATCAGACAATGATCTGTCAAGACCAGAAATATAAAAATATATTCTACTACATGTTTTTGATAACTCAAATACATTGTTTCATTCATGAAAGTACAGTCACACGACAGCAAGGAAAACAGGGTGTGCAAAATTCACATCTGGTGGCAGATTGATACTATCGAATACTTTGTCAATTGAGATATATGTCGTTGAATCTGTGCAGTGGAAATCTTGTGCATAACATGTACTGCTGACGTTTTTCAACTGCATTGAAATAACTGAGATGAATCAAAATAGTGCAAAAATGCATTAGGCCAAAAAAAAATAGCTAAGCATAGAGTTGCAAAAGAACATAAAATGAAGAGTTACCTTTAGCATTCCAAAAATTCCAGATTGCAACCGATGATCCTTTTCAATCTGTTTAGTTTCCTCGTGGCTATCCCAAAATATAAAACGAGGGGATCAGCTTGAACAGATTGTTTAATCTCCCTCCCATTTTTGAGCCAGTCCAGCAAATATAACTGCATAAACAGTAGATGCATGAGTTACCATAATAAAGAAAAATAACTCCTGAAACAGGATTACGATTTGATAAGGATAGTCCTTACACCAAGGAAATATGTTGGCCCTTTCATGTAAGCATTAAATGATGGATCATTATAAATCTTTTTCTATATATCCTTGGCGTTGTTTTTGATATCTTTGAGTATGTAGCCAACCCAGTCATAGAACTTTATACATGTCACATCTTGGCAAATATTCAGCAATTTAGGGCTAACAGTGTTAAGTGTGTCAGGAGCCAATATCTTGTCAGATAAAAGCAAAAGCCAACATGTGACGAAAAGGTCATCATCTTTGCCCTTATTGATCTCTTTGAGTAAATACTCATCTGGGAATCCCTTTGCACGTTTGGGTATACCCAGTTTATCTTTGAACTGATGGACATTCTGTGGCCTGCCAGTTTCTGGTACAATTTTTTCCCATTGAATGGTAATCTGGTTAACCTAGCAATACTTCTTTTGTTTACAGGTACACTTCTAGCAGAACCAAAATTAAAGCACATGTCTTCTACATCAAAGTGCATCAGCATCCATGCTCCAAGCTACAAAAGGGAGTCGTTGAGCTTCATTTCCAAATAAGAACCAAGACCAATTTCAATATTTCTTTCTCTCTGTTTTGGCTTCATATTTTTGTTGTCTTTGATCACTGAACTTGGAGAGCACCTTGTCCTTATCTGTACATCCTTCTCTTGGCAAATAAAAACATACAGAATTATATATGGCAACAGCCAAGAAGGAGTATTGAATGGAATCAGATAGTTTGAATCTGTGGGTGAAAACCGAGTACGAAGATGGTCGGATCTTGTCTTGGTTTTTTACTTGAGGGTTCTGAATCAGACACTGAAGTTTGAGTGACAAACTTTCTAATTTTGCCTTTGGTGCGGTTTCTGGATTCCTTCTTGGAGTTGGAACCTTTAGATACAACAAAAAGAATAATGCACCAATTAAAGTTAGGGAATGGGCCCACACAATGGGAACACAAAGATATAGGGAAAATAAATTAATACTTTGGTAAAATAACACAAAGTCCCATGACAAGTAGCATCGATATTTTCGTGATGGATGTATAAACGTCAACACTATGTTACAGATTTATGTCAGCAAATTGAATACCATAAAACCCCACTGAGACTGGCCTAAGTCTGACCAGCAACAATCCTAATTGGACAAACTTACTAGTACATGGTTAAAAATTTTATTGACAAATCAGTCAGAATACGGAGCTTTGCAGTTTTGAGTTATATGGCATCTACACTTCACCTTCTGTGACTTTATGAAATTGCCCCACCGCAACATCATGACGGCCACTATCTTCTACAAAGCAGCAGAATAAGCAATCGGACTATGGTGCATTAACCTACAATAGAAGGGAAAGGAAGGACGACAAGGCATAAACACAAAAAGTTCAGGATACCTTCAGCATCTGTGCTCAAATGATCCATTTCCACACCAGTATCAAAGCTCCTATGGAGATCCCTAGCAAGTAGTAGAACTTTCCTTTTCAGGGACAAAATAATCACAAAATAATACTTGTATCGGTTCCCACAACACACACACCACTAACTCCCATTAGTTGACAAATGCACCGCAAATAAACTCCTATATTAATATGAGGTGGTGACAGTGCTCCTGCCTTCATTTCCAAAAAAAGAGCCTGCTTGGTTACGACAACAAGAACAAGTGCATTGCATTGACAGCCAAAATTTCTAGAGATGCCTAGAATTAGGTTGGGCAAACAATTGAAAGGCATCCTTGCAAGTTTTGATTTCCTACACTCGCCAAAACTACGGGATGGAACTAAAAAATAAAATAAAATAAAATGCTCATGAATTGGGTGGGGGTGGTGGCGGGGCAGAAGAGGTGGTGGGCTACCACACCTCTGCCTCCCCATCATCCTGCCTGCCCCGCCCCCACTATATGCCGCCGCCGACTGGGGCCCCACCTCCGCCGCTAACCTCGATCAGTACCAAAGTTCTTGAAATGAAGGCAACACGGAGGTACATTACTGACACAAGTTCTTAAATCATTGCTCCATAACAAAAACAATCCGAGCACCTCGAACCCAAAACAAAACCAGAAGAGTGCAAACCATCAGTTCTGATGTGTACGAGCAAGGACGTAGGGCCTGACCTGTGTGACGAAGAAATGAATCAATCGGCACCGACGACCACGACTACCATGCTCAAGTCCTCCGAGGGGGTGGGAACTGGGAGAGCAAGCAAATGGAATCCGAAAAGTCCAAAGCGATCATGGACATTCAACCCCAGGAAAATACGTAAATGAGAAGAAAAAAAATTGGGCAAACTCGTCAGTTCCCACCCACTACCATGGAGGCAACGCGACGAACAGTTGAAGACGAGGAGTAAACGGGATGTTTGAGAGGCAAAATCGGGATTAGCGGTTTGCACTTGCGCATTTCATGTTGTGTGGCTCGCGTGTATCTAGCACAGGGCGGTTTTCCGGCAACCGGACCCTGCAGTTGCCTGTACCACGGCCCGATGAGGATGGCGTAACCCAGCAAGCCGTGCGTGTGTAAGCCGGCCATGTGGGGAAGCTAGCAGCTTTGGGTTTCATAATCGCCAAGCCGTGCAACGTACCTAGGCAGGAGCACGGCACCGCGTGGCACACGTAACCCAGCGGGTCCAGCTTACTCCTCGGTGCGTGTGGCGGCTGTGGCTGCGAACACGATGGGAGGGGAGCAAAGCAGGCCCGTCCCGTCCTGTCCCGTCAAGGCTACTGTACACACGACACGACACAGGGATCGTGCGTAACCCTTGGCTTGGCAGCAAGCTGCGTAACCCGGGTGGAAGCACCGCGTGGCACCCCGTCAGGTCGTCCATCATAATAATGATGGTGCACGCGGTGCCGGCTGGCCCACAGCGGCCTACCCATGCCGAAGTTTTGTGCAATTCTGTGGTGTGCAGCCTGCTGAACGGCACTAGCACCTACGTAACCGAGTCCGTGTGGTTACACATTCCTCTCAAGCTCTGTGCTATTGCAAGTTGGTAATTACTAGTTGATTTAAGTACAGTATTACTAGGTGATACCCCGAGCGTTGCTACGGAAATTTATTAAACAAAATTTCAAGGTGAAATTTATGAAAGTCACTAAGCTGATTAATTGCATGCCAACATTCGTTCAAAATGATTTCAGGAGCTCTACACGGTTTAGTGTATAAGGGTACAACCGTGGTGCAAGTGCAATTGGAATTGTTTTGTTTGGTTTGTTGATCCAGAATCTTACCATGTCATAATTGGTGCTCAATGTAGTATAGGTGCGCCATTTCATCAGTGTCTGAAGCCACCAATTGACCTCGGGTACGCAGGTTCGACACGACCCGCCGTGTTCCACGTAAAGGGCAACCGCGATGCCGACTGCGTAACCCATGGTGACTAGCAGGTTACGCATGTTCACAGGCGCACTATCCCGGGACCGGGAGGTTGCACCATGTGTAACCAAGCTGACTTGTGCATTGCCGTGTGGCCGCTATCCTCTGTTCCCATTCCTTTTCACCGGCGGGCACACTATCCTCTGTCCCCACTTCCCCCTTCCTTTTCACCAGCGGTGTCTGTCTGCCTTTGGCCTAGCGTGGGCCTTTTCTGCTTCTCCCCTCCCAATACCCCCATAGTTACCCACTGCTCTATCTCCATCGAAGCCAAGAAGAATTCAAGAGGCATTCGTGGTTGTCGGTGATGGATTTAAAGAGGTCGTGGGCGGCGGCTCATTTCTTGGTCGTGGGCCGCTGACTTCTTATTCATCGATGGTGATTTGTTTGTCCTCAAAGGCACAGGCTAGGTTAGGTTTTGCTCATTCATTTGGGGACCGGTGGTTTAGTTCTGTGACTTTTGTTTGTGTTGGGTTTGAGATTCAAAACTTGCTGCTGTTCATATGGGTTGTCAAAGGCGACCGACGATGATATTTGGTGAGAATGGTTCAATCTAACTCAAACACGGAAGGAATCCCTGGTGTGTAGCTATTTTTTGTATCTATGCCTTTGTCTATGGGATTACGAATTGTCATTGGTTAATTGGTTCATTGTTCCACTTGAAGATACTGTTCATCAGTTGCATCTACCAAGGGACTCATGTCTTGACGTTGCAGTGGTTCATCCTGGCAAAGATGCAAAAGGTACTTATTGATGACAAGTAAATTCTATATATTTCATGTGCTGATTGATTTGATGCTAAAGGGTAAAATCATGTAGTGAGCGTGTCCATTCAAGATTGAGGTTGGTCAAATTTATTTTGTTTTGACTATCAGCCATAAACAGGCTAAAATTCATATACTATCATATAACTATTTGCTTATTTCTTGTCTCTTTATACTCCCACATAGTGTATCTTTAGTTGCACGGGTGAAGAACACTTTCATAATATATAATAATTTTTATTTGTTAGTATGCATTTCCATACTTATCTTTGGGGTCAGAGGTACCAGTCTGTCTGTCCGTAACTTGAATTGATTTATTGTTCGTTCTGTTGAAGCTAAAGGTTCTGGCTCCAATAAGAGATCAAGAAATGAAGGTGCCCAAAGAAAAAGAAAAAGGCTCACTGAGCCTTCAGATTCAAAATTAGACCCCTCCAGCAAAAAAGTAAAACAAGAGACAGAGGCAGTCAAAAAAAAACAAGAGACAGAGTGCATTTTCATACTCACAACCGACCCAAGGGTGCGGATTCACACTATCTGATTCCATGCACAACTCCTTTTTATGTTAATTTGACTGCTGCCATAAATAATTCTATATATTTGTATTTGCGAGCAGAAGTCTCAAAGTCTATCAACAAGGTGCTCTCCCTAGAAAATGATCAAAGCTAACAATGACCTGCATCCCCGTCAGATAAAAAGAATATGTGAAATTGGTTTTGGTGATTATTTGGAGTTGAAGCTTGAACACACCTTTTTGCAAATTGGTGCATGGATGCTGATTCATTTTGATCTAGAAGACATGTGCTTTAATTTTGGTTGTGTTGGACGTGTCCCTATAAACAAAAAGAGTCTTGCAAGATTAACTGGATTGGCATCCACTGGGAAAAAATTGAACCAGAGTGTAGCAGGAATGGCTGTGTCCAACCATTCAAAGATAAACTAGATATACCCAAAAGCGAAAAGGGATTCCCAGATGATCATTTACTCAATGAGATCTAGAAGGGCAAAGATGATGACCTTTTCGTCACATGTTGGCTTTTGCTTTTATCTGACAAGATATTGGCTCCTGACACACTTAACAATGTCAGCCCTAAATTGCTGAATATTTGCCAAGATGTGACACATATAAAGTCCTATGACTTGGTTGGCTACATACTGGAAGATAGTAAAAATAGTGCCAAGCATATAAAGGAAAATATTGACGAAGGTCACAAAAGTAGCAATATAAAAGGATCAACATATTTACTTGGAGTGAGTACTATACACATCATATTACAGTCATGTTTTAGGAGTTATTTATTCTTTATTTTGGTTGCTCGTACATCTATTGTTTATGCAGATATATTTCCTGGATTGGCTCGAACATAGGAGGAATATTGAACCATGTGTTGGACAACCTCGTTTTAAATTTTGGGATAGCTACAATGAAGTGAAATAGATTGAAAAAGATCATCGATTGGGATATGAATTTTTCGGAAAACTAAAGGTAACTTTTGATTGTCTTTTTTCAACCTCATGATTTGCTGTTGTTTTGGCCTAATAAACTTTTGCATTTTTTTTTATTTATCGCATTTTTACAATGTAGTTGAAAAATGTCAACGATACTTGTTATGCACAAGATTTCCATTGCACAGATGTAACAACAAATGTTGATAGTATCCATGTGTCACCACAGGTGAGTTTTGCAAACCTTGTTTTCCTTGCTTCTATGTGACTGTACTTTTATGAATGAACAAAATACAAATGTACTGCAAATCACCATACCAATATTGCGAAACATACCAGCTTTATAAATATGTTATTTAAACATTGCATTTGAATTTTCTATAATATGTAGTACAATATAGTTTTATATTTCTGGTCTTGATCAATCATTGTCTTTTTAATAGGTACTTTCACAAATTTTGGAAGCTATTGAGCGTGTAGATACGAATTCAGCCAGCACATTGCAGATTACTGGTCCTTGCAAACAAATGATCAAGGATTATCAGGAGAAACTTGATAAGAGTACACAAAATCCTCTTGCTGCTGGAATTGCACCAGCCATCAAGGTGATTGGCAACCGTTGTGAAAACTACAATAAATCAACTAGAACAAAGGAATTGTCTGAGCATCAACATAACCAGGTTCTGACATAAGATGCATAGTTTCAGTGGTCATTTTGCAGTGATAAATTACTTCAAAACTCCTAATTCCCATGTGTTGCATGAAGATGCAACATCAGATTCTCATGACTCCCACGACATGGTAATAACACAGACTCTGATGGGGTTACTGAGTTCCTTTACATTCTTTTAAAGTCAGACATAATGGATAGCTTCTAGTTTTTAATGTCTATTGCAATGCGGTAGGCACGGTCTGTTTTATTTCTGCTTCTAGTTCTTATTCTATGTTGAACTCAAATGATTTGATTCACATAGATGAACTTATGTTACCAGAGAACTTTTAATCCCTTGCATAGGCACATAACCAAGATTGCTTGGTGAGACTAGACAGCTCTCCAAAGGATCCCCTTCAGGTTAGCTTAGAGGATTGTGCTTCAAATGATCATTACTGTTGCTTCACTAATAGCACGAGTTAACTTTTGTGATGCGAACAAGATTATAGGGAAATCACTCGGTTCAAAACCTTATATGTTTATATGTTTATATGATCTCATCACTCGGTTCAAAAGATTATATGTTTGGCTTATGTAGGGAAATCAAGAAAAAACCACGTGTGGTGGAAGCGAACAAGATGCTTCATCTGTGGGCACCATTCAGCCTCATCATTTTGTGTTGCCTTGGGAAAACCTTGTCGTGGCTGCTGCAGAATTGGTATCTGAACCATTTAATTCAGCTGCAACTAATGTGTTCAGTGAAACTTACACAGTACTAACTATTGATTGTGTGTCTTCAATTTTTTGGGTTATTTGTTGAAAAGCTTTAATGTATTGCTTCACAGACTGAGAGTAGATTGGAGAACCTAGAATGCGCAAGATATGATGTCTCAACTAGTAACAAAGAGGTACATTAGCTGTTTTTAACAAATTTTCATTCACCCGTGCCTAAAAATGTACGCTCGCGATTAACTGTTAAAACTGAGTGTCAATATGATATGCATTAGGATCAGAGAGTAATGCAAGGTGGGTCTTCATATTCACATCGCCAAGAAGACGATGAAGAGATGCATGATGTTTTGGATGAACCAAAGGAGTGTGAGGTTAGTATATATCTTTTGTACAAAACTGAATCCTTTCAAAATCTTCTGAGCTAATATTCTGATTCTATGTTGAACTCTAATGATTTGTTTCACATAGATGAATATCTACTTATCTTAGAAGTGAACTTTTAATCCCTTGCATGGGCACATAACCAAGGTTGCTTTTTTCGAATTCTAGGTACATACTAACACACTTGGAAACCTAGATGTACCACTAGGATCACTACAAGAAAAACGTCGACTAGTGACGCAAAAAAAAGGCCGTTTCTCATCATAAACCACAGTTAATGACGCCGGTTGTTACGAAAATGCTGCGTCATTAATCGAGCGTCACAAACCGCGATTAATGGTGAGACCTTATTTCACGGCGTCATGAGTTTAATGACGCGTGGAAAATCGTCTATACAATGCGTCACAACTTCGTTCCTGTAGCTTTGCCACGCTGGACAGACTCTGATGTGGCATGCCAATTGTGACAAATCATATGCGTCATAAAACGAATTTGGCCCGTTTGTAGCTGGGTTGAGCCCAAAACTGTTCCTGTAGGCTGGCGTTGTTCATATAGCCCAAAAAAGATTTTGTTGGGCCCAATTGTAGTTTTTTTAGATGAAATTTGATTAGGGTGGGTCCGTTTTGGTTGGGTCGAGTCCAACAGGTGCGCACATTGTTGTGGCCTTCTGTGTCACGTTAATTTGAAAAAAATTGACTTTGGGCCCAATTAAAAGTGGGCTAAGCCCACTGAAGGACAACATAAAATTAACTAATCATGCATCAGTATTAATGGATTGCATTTCAATTCTGATTCTTTTTTTGAATAATTCCGATCTGGTTGGCAAAATAGTAATCAGCACATATTTCATTATATAATAAAGCAAACTGTTGTTTACTATCAAGCACGACCATATTATTCATCACATATCACAAACTATTACAAGATAACAGTATCACAAGGAACATTGATTAACAAAGCTAAATCCAGTTCATAATCACAAGAGAAAGTGGAGATTTGATCTAATGATCTTAACCTCTTCATCTTTTACCGCCAAGCAGTAGACGAAGGAGGTCCTCACTATGTTCGGTTAGCTTCTGCAACCTCTTAATCTCAGCAGACTGCATTTTCAGAGTTGATTCTGATTCTTCGGTCTTCTTCTTCAAGGTACATAACTCTTTCTGGTGAGCAACAAACCGTTGTCGAAGTTGTACCCCATCCTGATTGGGAGCGTCAACTCGCTCTTCATCAACACTACTACATAAGGATTTGGTACTCATTCTTGAGTACTCGGCTGCCTCTGTTTTAATTTGTTCGGGAAGAAGCATCCTTGACTTGGTAGCTTCCATCTAGCAACAGTGGATCCCAAGTCAGATTAGGTGCTTGTAATTGATTCTAACTAAGGAAACAAAGGTGTTAAGTTTGTTACCTTGGAACAAGTCTGAACAAGAGCGACTTCAGATGTTGACCCTTTGGCGCGCTGAAACAAGTACAAGAACAAGAGGTAAGGGTTGAGATCATTCGCAATCGGAAACAAAGAAGGTGTTAAGGTTGTTACCTTGGAGCAGGTCTGAATAGGAGCAACTTCAGATGTTGACCCTTTTGCCCGTTGAAACAAGTACATGAAGAAGAGGTAAGGGTTGTGATTATTTGCAATCGGAAACAAAGAAGGTGTTGAGTTTGTTACCTTGGAGTAGGTTTGAATAGGAGCGACTACAGATGTTGACCCTTTGGCCCGCTGAAACAAGTTCAAGAATAAGAGATAAGGGTTGAGATCATTACCAATCGGAAGCAATTTCATCTATTAAGTTCAATGCGGTACATGAACGATCACACCCAATCCATCATCACCCAAGCATGCAACAACAGTAATCAAAGGCAAAGAGCATGGTGAAGCAGTCCAACAATTACATCTACAAACTTCTACAAACCTCAAATAAGTTGACTTGGAGCAATCTCTTGCAATAGGGAACAGAAGATCCGCAATCACCCAAGCAAGCAACAACACTATTCAAAGGCAAAGAGCATGGGGAAGTAGTCCAACAATTTCATCTACAAATTTCTACAAACCTAAACTAAGTATACTTGAAAAAATCTCTTGCGATAGGGAACAGAAGATCCACAATCACCCAAGCATGCAACAACAATATTCAAAGGCAAAGAGCATGGGGAAGCAGTCCAACAATTTCATCTACGAATTTCTACAAACCTCAAATAAAATGACTTCTAACAAACTCTTGCGATAGGGTACAGTAGATCCACAATCACCCAAACATGAAAGAATATTATAGAAAGCCAAAGAGTATGGGGAAGCAATCTAATTCAATCGATCAATACAGGGAGGAGACCGCAGACCTGACGAATAGGACGGGAAGAAGGTGTCGAATGCCGTCTCGTTTTAGCAGCCCGACCTTGCGCCTTCAGCACGATGTTCTGCGCAACTGTTGCAGATCTGCGGCTGCCAGGGTGAGCCTCGGGGGAGCCGACCGAGCAACAAGTTTGAACCATCTTGCAGCTTCAAGGACGTTGCTGATGAAGGGCGCCGCTCGTAGAAGAGGAAGGCCGCCGCTCGTAGAAGAGGAAGGCCACCGGTCGTAGCAGAGGAAGCCGTTGTCGGTAGCTAGGCCGTCGTTGCTGCTTTCGCCGCAGATCTAGGTCTCTTCGGCGATCGAGGAGAAGATCCCCTGATTTTGGGAAATTACCAGGAGGGAATTGGGAGGCCTGGTTTCCCTCTTTGTTTTATATACAAACAAGGAGGACCAGAAGGAGGAGCGGGGAATTCAAAATTTCAAGTCCCGCCTTTGTGGTCCGGAGCGGGAAACGAAAGACTTTGGATCATGGACCCAAACGTCAGTGACCCAAACGAAAGACCGCTTGGGTGTCGGACCCAAACGTCAGTGAACTTACGCAGAGAGGCAAGTTGTTGACTGGGTTGTCCATGCCACCATGGATCATGGAATGGACAAACACACAGGACTATACTCTACTTCATATTCACATTAGACGGATGATCTGATTTTTGCATTACAAATGTACTCACTGCAACAAAATAACATATCATTTCAACTGTTTATTACATGACTAAAAACACTTAAATAAAACATTAAAACTACAGGGGACCCTGGTACAACCCTTCAGGTAATCTTCTACGAAGATTGTGCATAAATTCGGGATGATCAGTGCATACAACCACCCAATCATATGTGAGTATTCTGTGAGGAAAGATTCGCTCTAAGAGAGACATGCACTTGTCCTGCAATTGTGTGCAGTTAGCCTGAATTGCCCATCATAGAAATGAAGTCACAGTTTCCTCGCTTGCCATGTCCCACATCTTTGACGCACAGTGCAGCTTCAACCTTTCGACTTGGTACATGTCGGCGACCGAGAGTAAATAAGGCCAGGCATTGGCAGGAGTGTCCCATAAATCAGCCTCCTCCGGGAGTGATCCTTCACTAGCATATTTGATCAGGACCGAGAAGCCATCAGGGTGTGTGTCAATAATTGTAACAATTTCAGAGCTAGACTCCACTCCTGGGCCGTAGAGCATTGCCTCCACCACACAAGATACTTTCACCACATCAGCACGTATTGCTCGTACCACCCAGTATTCTACACCTACGTGGAACACAACTTCCACAGGGGCTTGGGCTGCAATGCTTTCGCATATGCTTCTTTGCACCGATGGAGGAGGAACTTCAACGCAGTCGTCCTCCAGTACTGAAACAACACATGATATGTGTATGCGATCTTCACTGGATATCACACGCTCAATGTCACGATGCTCCACCAGACATTCAAATCCTCTTTCTTGTAGATCCCGATTCATGAACCAAACTTCTTTTGTAGCTTGAACTCGAAACATATCATCTTCATCGTTTGGGTCTCTAGCCATCGCATGCAACAATACTCGCACCTACGTGGAAGCAGTCACAGGCTTGACAAACAATAACATAATGCGACCGTATCGCCATGTGTGAGTGTGTGTATTCATAGTAGCAACGAGACACGTACCATTTGGGATTTGTGCAGAGGAACGAGGACGACGGCAATGACGTCTGGAACATCCATCCACTGATGATCATTCATACATGTAGGATAGCAACGTAGCTTCCATTGATGGCCTCCTACCATGAATGTACCAGATTCCTTGAAGTTGCCCGCGGTTCCTTCTACTTTCGCTTCCTGGCTTGAGACTGAGAAGTCGACTTGCATGGAAGAAATCATTTTACCGTCTAAAGCCATTAACACAAATGGCCTGCAATGATCGTCTTGTTCCTAAACTGTCTCTTATTATAGTGGGAGTGAATGTGTCATTTCGAAACGTCCGTTCGTGGACATCAGTTACCACCCAGAATGGACGTGTCCCTTTAGTGTGGGTGTGGCCACGTTCGGGTCATTAACTTCCCGGTTCTAGTCATTAAGTGTGATTCACAATGATCGACACGTCCGTTCAGAGGGGGTGTGCACAAAAGTCCGTCGGTTAACGCCCGGTACCAGTGCTTAATGTTGGGATAAAAATCTTCCCCGAAGAGGGGCCAACAGTTGAAACGCGATAAGGAAAGGAAAAACGCTAAGACACCGAAGAATAAACACTCGAACTCGACTGAGCGTAACGAAGCCCAGCTGCTCTCCAATCACCCTCATTTCATTACTGTCGGGTCCTTTTTATAGGCCCATAACAATTACGCTTTACAACACTTGCCATCGCTTTTTTACGTTGTGCGAAGCATCTCAGGGGTATTTTGGTAACCTCGCAGGGCCTGTACTCACACACTTGACAGATGTTCACTTTACACACTGTCCGCCTACGTGTCTACCCACATGGCGTCTCAGTCTTCGTTAGGCTTCTCGTCCGGCCGGAACTTCGCGGCCTTCTCTTCGCTTGCCCTTGAATCTCCGTCGACTCTTCGCCTCCATGCCCTTCACACTCCATCTTCGGTGTAATTCATCAAGCTTTGTGTGGGTCGTTTCCCCCGAAGTGTGTCCTAGGCAGCTTCTCTCCGCGTGTTCTCTTCGCCCCGTCTTGAATCGGCTTCGCAGCGGTCCTTTCCTCGCACCTTCGCGTGCAAACTCCGCTCCCCCGAACGAAGATACTGAGCTTCGGTCCATCTTCGCTTGCGACTCTTTGCCTACCCTTCGCTGGCCAGACTTCTAGTCATTCCCTGAAATAGCCAAGGTAGGAACCAAAATAGGTCATGCTCTCTTCCGAAGAACCGAAGATACAAGGGAGGGGTTATTTGCGAAATATTTACCCCAACATTCCCCTTGCTAGTGAGGGTTCTAACCTAGGACGAGCCAAACTAGCAAAACCTCTTTGTGATGGGTGGAAATGTTTCACTCCCAAGCGCCTCCCCTCTTCGGCTCGTCTGCGTCTTTTACTATTAGGATTATTATTATTTTTATTATTATTTTTACTGTTTTGCATGTATATCCGCAAAGCTTCGTGATTTTTGCCACCTCATGCTAGAGATCCTAGATTCTCGCCACATTTCTTGCTACATGACCTCCGAAATTTCCTCCTTTGGCAGCCTATATAAGGTTCGTCCCTGCCCTTGGTTGTTTTCACCGCGGTGAAATCTCTGCTTTTTTAGCCTCTGCCTTCGCGAGAGTTGAAGCTTTCTAGGCTGCCTCTGGTGCCTTCGTTTCCCTGGTATCTTCTCCTCCTTTTCTTCTTTTCATCTCTTTCTTTTGTTTAGTTTCTTATTGCCTTTTGTACTTGTGTAGTTTTCTTCTTCACCTCCTTCCTACTTCACGTTCATGGCTCCCAAAGCCGATAAGGCTCCAGCTACTTTTGTCTTCGGTCGCAGCAAAGTTTCTGAAGGTTTACTGGGCGAATATGTGTCCTCTGGCTATATCAGAGAAGGGAAAGGCAGAGCCCCTGGTCTGGAGACTACTCCCACACCTCGCCCCAACGAAGTGGTGGTTTTTCGCGACTTGTTCACTGCTGGACTTTGTTTCCCCCTTGATGGGGCTGTTGTTTCTATTCTTCAGAATTTTGGGATGTATATTCACCATCTCACCCCTAATGCGGTTCTTTGGCTTAGTGTTTACATGTGGGCTTGCAAGACAATGGCTGCTGCCAACTTCGTTAGGGTTCACACTGTTCATCACCAGCAGTTGAAAATTGAGCGGCTTGTTGATGGTGCTCTAGTTCGCGAGGAAGTCCAATTCGCCTCTCTGAACTTCAAATATCATGGCACCGATGTTCCTGTTGTTTTCCTACAAGAACAAGTGGGATGAGAACTGGAACCATTACTGGTTTTATCACACCGTTGAAGACGAAGAGCTCCCACTTGTCTGCACACAGTTTGAGAATCTGCCTAAGGGTGTTGGCACTGCATACGAAGATGGAGATACAGACCGTCTTTTTCTCATTGCTTTCCAGGAGCTGGCGAAGACCTATGCCACTCGCGACCTGGTTGAGGAATACATTGGCGCGAAGGTGTTTGCTGTTTGCGCTAGCTGGTCTGTTGCCGCCTGGAATGACTTCGCTTCTCCCATCAAGATCACGGACTTCGCTCGAAGCTTTCACTTGACGAAGAACGGTACTCACTTCTTCTTTCTTTGTTGCTTCTTTCTGCACTTAGCTTATGTTTTTTATTTTGTTTTATTTTATTGATTTTTGTTTCTATCATTTTTTGTAGATATCAACATTGCTGAGATTGAAGCCCAGGCTAATGAAATTCTTGGGCCTATCTCTTCTAAGGAAGATGCTGAGATTCAAGAGCGTCTTGGTGGTACTCGAGGCAATCGTCTCTTCTTCTTCTTCAGCATTGATGCTGGTGACCGTGCTATCATCGTTGGTCGCCGCGCCACGCAAGCGAAGCGTGCAGTGAAGATGGGCGGTCAAGTGAGTTCTGAAGCTGCAGCCCCTTCAGCACGCCCAAAGACTATTAAGAAGTGCCGTGGCCGTGGCACCGGGCGAAATGTTTCAAAGCGCTAGAAAACTTCTCATGTGATGACCTCCGAAGCTGTGTCATCCAGCCCCGAAGAGTCCGATCATTCTAATAGCGATGTTGAGACGCGGCCTATCGATGTTGGTGTTGGCTCCGGTACAAATATTGATGCTCCTTTAGTTGACCAACCTGAAGAGATAGTAGATGTTACTTCTCTTTCTCCTGGTGTTGTTGCTGGTGCTACGCTTGCTGATACCCTCGACATTGATTACAGCGAGCCTGAGCCCGAAAGTGACGAAGATTGCGCCGCTCAGGCCAGGTCTTCGAAAGACAAGACTCCTGTTCCACTCCTTCAGCTATTGAAGCTGTAGTGCCTTCGCCTGCTAAAGTTCCTGGTGGCAGTAAAGTTATCTCAGCTATTCACCATAAAACTTTGGCTCTTGTGGAGCAAGACGACAGCTCTTCGTCTGATATTGATAGTGACACCCACAGTGGTGGTGTCTTTGTTAGCAACGAGTCGCCCAGTGTTGTAGCCCTGCGTCTTGGCATGAATCCTAGTGCTCGCATCTTCGGCGATTCTATGCGCAAGGTGCTCCAATTCTGTAGTGATGATCGCGAACGCACTTTGCTCCAAGAAGCTGGTGATAGCTTCGATTTTCCTATCATGGAAGATGAACTAGGCCAGGAAAGCGCCGAAGAGATTCTGTATCAAGCTCAAGATCTAAGCATGAAGTCCTTCTTGGCTTGTCGTGCTGCTCAACGTCGATGTCGTGCTGACCTTCGGTCTCGGCAACTTTCTGAGAGGACCTCTGCTATTGCGCTAAACAAGGAGATTGACATTGTGAAGGCTCTGTAGGCGGAAAATACTTCTCTTTCTTCTTCGCTAGAGTCTGAAAAGAAAAAGTGTCTTGAAGTTTCCAAGGAAAAGGATGATCTAGTCAAGAAGAATGCTGAACTTCGTCGTTTAGCCTCTACTGCGGAGTCTGAGAAGAGGAAAGCCGAAGATCTGCAGAAATTGTATGATTCTAAAATTGTTGAACTTGATGAACTGCGGCAGACTCATTCCACCCTCACTTCGGAGCACGAAACCTACTGTGATGAGATTGAGCGCCATGTGGAACCTCTTTGCAAGAAGATTCATGATCTTCTCGTGGACTATGGGCTCACCCCCGCTCCCTATGATGTCAAACAGATGTCCATAGATCAAGTGTTTGATTGGCTGTCTAATGGTGTTAGTTCACTTGCATCTGCTGGGTGCTCTTTTGGAGAACTTGGAGCTACTGTAGTTGCCCGAAGTCTCGCTCACGCGATATATTCTCTGTTCAAATCTTCTGGAGATGTGGAGCCTAGCATTACTAAGACTAATCTTCGGCAACTTCACGATGCGAACTTTGCCTGGCCGACTGAGACATCTATTGAGAAGATCCCCACTTTCCCAAAAACATAGCCAAAAATTTTATGCAAACATTTTTTAAGAAGTTTGGCTTTGGTTTGACCGTAGTCAAAGGTTCGCAATGCTTCTTCTCCTTCTTGTCTCTTTTGATTTCCTATTTAACTTTGTCTGACTTTTTCTTCTTTGTTTCAGGGTCCTCAAGCAGCATCTGGCTCTGTGGCCACACCTTTGCCTGCTCCTACATCTTTTGGGGGAAGGGGTGATCCTTCTTCAGCTGCTGTATCTTCAGCTGCACCTTCTGCCCAAGCTGCCTCTCCACACAAAGGCCGCACAACCGACGTTACTTCGGGAGCCCCTCAGGTGTGAGGGAGTGTGTAGCTGTAGCGATGTGGGCCTTTGAGATATTTTGTAAACAATTCATCTGAAACAATTGCAACTTTGCGCAGGTGCCGGAGGTGTATCCT
The DNA here is from genome assembly GCA_036936925.1 of Cenchrus fungigraminus. Taxonomy (NCBI): domain Eukaryota; kingdom Viridiplantae; phylum Streptophyta; class Magnoliopsida; order Poales; family Poaceae; genus Cenchrus; species Cenchrus fungigraminus. Next base: position 90,077,195 of record CM072770.1, on the reverse strand, counting down.
GCGTAGGTTGCCGAAGATGTTTGCCCTGTAACCATTAACTATGGTGACTACTTTATGTCTGGCTTAATATGGTGCAAGTTTAACTCTAAGTTTCCCGACGTGCCCTTCGATACTTTTATGTCGCGTAAGATAGAAAAATACGAGAAGAAAAATCTTGACACAAAAAATGTTTTCGAACATTCTCGCAACCGTCTTTGTTCGAAAACATCTTCTGTTGTGGATCTGAATCATCTTCTGTTGTGCCTGCCTGCGCCCCTTCGTCTTTGAACCCCCTTGTCCTCCTGAAGATCAAAGTTATTGATCTCACCAAAGATGCGGAGTGTGAGTATATCTACAAGCGCTCCCGCTGATTTGTGCTGTGATGTATCTGTCTTTACCGTGTATTCTGATTTACTTGTAATCGTTGAGACTATGCTGCTATACTGAAATGCTGTGCTTGTAATATATTTTTTGACAACGATGTAAGTCATAACTTTGTTGTAACCTCATCTGTGCGAAGATGATATTTTTAATTTACTCGATGATGCGCTTATCTGCTTGTTTTCATGCTCATTTGGCCTTTGCTGTTTTTCTGCTTCCGAAGATTGAAACATGGGAACTGTGCTCGAAAAGCGCCTCCCCCCAGTTTCCTGTTTTAATCTTCGTGGTTCATTTCCTTCCAATCATGTGATGTATCGTTATGAGATAAAAACCAGTCACGCACATAAAGTAATTAGTCTGTCATGCATGCAAGTTTTGAATATGCGAAGTGGCATGATAGCTCAACTTCAATTATACTTTGAAAAATGTGACCTCGAGGTGGCTCGTCAGCCCTGCCTCGCAATTTGCTTCACGCATTCACCGCCAAAGGCTTCTTCACTTGTGATAAAGTGGATGATTTTGCGACCACGTCGTTTAAAGAGTCGACTTATCCCTACAGCATTTTACTGAGGGGCTTCGAGCATTGACCGCCGAAGACTTTTTGTTCGCAGAAAATAGGCCTTTAAGCGAATCATGCACTCCTCTTAGGAACAGATTGTTGCATGTTCCTTAAAATCTTCTCGACCTTTGCAAAACGGTTCCCACATGTGCCCCCTCAATCCATTTTTATTTTCTTAAGTGACCTAAATGCGACTTGTCTTCGCGAGGCAAGGCGCATGTGCTCACTTACTTCTGCAATGTTTTCCCGAAAGTAACAATCTCTTCGGATGATTGCTACTTCGGGACCGATGATAGATAATGATGGTCTTTTTTTGGGGAGCTCTTGTTATATTTCTCAAGGGGATATTACACAAGTCTGCCTCGTTAAAAACCTCGCATCTTCGGTGTTCCCGTTGTGAGATCACCGAAGACTCTCCCCGCGAGGAAAAGAGTATGGACTCCACTACATATTTACAAAAGTTGAAAGTGCAAAAGAAGTTGAACTGAAGATTACAAAAGTTGAAAATGAAGAGAAACTAAAAATGATAAGATCTAGTAGATGATACACTTATTCTTAGAGCCAGTACTTCTACAACTTGTGCTAATTCCATGAGTAAGGAACCTCTTCTCCTTCCAAAGTTTGCAACATGTAAGCCCCTTGTCTTGTTTCTGATACTAAGAATGGACCCTCCCACTTCTCTTCCAATTTTCCTACTCCTCTTGTTTTTCTTCGGAGAACCATGTCTCATGTGGATATTTTTTGCTCACGAACCTTCTTATTTCTCCACTTCCTCGTTTCATCTTGATACTTTTCTATGTTGCTTAGTGCTTGAAGCCTGTCTTCTTCTCTTGTATCGATTGCCAAATTTGTATCTTCTTCGTTTTGTGGCTCTTGGTCTGCTCTTAATGATCCTAACTTGACTTCTTCGAGGATGACCGCTTCTTCTTCGTATAGCAATCTGAAGGGTGTGATGTTTGTTGCTCTAGAAGTAGTTGTGTTGTGATACCACACGACTCTAAGCAGCTCTTCGGCCCATTTCCCCCTGGCCATTCCTGTTAGGTTCTTTTTGATTCCCGTGAAGATGATGCCATTGGCTCTTTCTACTACTCCGTTGGACTCTGGGTGATACAATGAAGCGAAGCATAACTTAGTGCCCAAGTTGAAGCAAAATCTTCTGAAATCTGTGCTGTCAAACTGTTTGTTGTTTTCCACTGTTACTTCGTAGGGAACTCCGAACCTGCACACGATGCTTTGCCAGAAAATTTTTTGTATCACTTGCGAAGTGATTCTTTGCACTGCCCTTGCCTCTATCCACTTTGAGAAGTACTCCACTGCCACTATCACGTGCTTGTAATTGCCTGGTGCTGTTGGTAACTGTCCCACAATGTCAATTCCCCATCTTGCGAAGGGCCAAACTCGTGGTAGCAATTGTATCTCGTAAGGAGAGGTTTTTGTGTAGTTGCAATGCTTTTGGAAGTTGTCACATCTTCGCACTATATCTTCGGCGTCACGGACCGCCGTTGGCCAGTAAAACCCCTGACGGAATGCCTTCGCATCTAGTCTTCTTGTTCCAATGTGAGAAGAACACATTCCGAAATGGATTTGCTGCAATAGGTCTCACCCTTCTTCTATGGAGATGCATTTAAGTAGTGGTGCACACACTCCGCTTTTATACAAGTTGTCTCCTCTTATTTGGTATGATCTCGCCCTCAAGGCCATTCTTTTGTTCTCCTCCTTTGACTGTGGTTCATAGTGCCCTCTCAGAAATGCCATGATCGAAGACCTCCAGTCTTCGCTTGATATCGCGTTTATGTATCTCACTGGTGCTTCGTCACAATCTACTGATTTGCACTTCAGAACTTCGTAGAAGACATCTGGTGGTAGTGGTTCTTTGTGTGCTGCTACCTTTGCTAGCATGTCTGCCTCATTGTTGTGATCTCTTGGTATTTTCTTGACCGTGAAGCCAAATAAGAATTTTTCCATGCCTTGCACAGTTTTCAAGTACTTTGCCATTTCATAATGTTTTGCCTTATATGTTTTGCCAATCTGCCTTGTGATGAGTTCAGAGTCTATGTTTATGACCACTCTTCGTGCCCCTATTGCTCTTGCTTTGCGAAGTCCCAGCAACAATCCTTCGTACTCTGCCATGTTGTTTGTCTTGCGTTCGAAGTCAAGTCTCACAGCATACCTCATCTTTATGCCTGATGGTGACATTAAGACTGCCGAAGATGCGACTCCATCATGGCAGTAAGCCTCATCACAATACATCACCCATGGTTTTTCTGGCTTCTCTTCTTTCATTTCATCACCTTGACTTGAGTCCACGATGAAGTCTGCTAGGACTTGCGACTTAATGGCTGTTCTGGCCGTGAATTCTATGGCATATTGGGATAGTTCTGTACCCCATTTTCCTATTCTTGCTGAAGATTCCTTGTTCTCTAATATCTCGCGAAGAGGGTACGATGTTGGGACTGTGATTGAATAACTCTGGAAGTAGTGCTTTAGCTTTCTTGCTGTCACAACCACTGCGTATGTCATCTTCTCAAGTTCAGAGTAGAACTTCTTCGCTCCTGATAAGGCCTCGGAGACGAAGTATACTGGCACTTGTTTGAGTTGCCCCTCTTCGTACTTCTATTCCACTAGAGCCGCGCTTACTGCACTGGCTGAAGCTGCAGTGTACAATAATAGTTTCGCTTTGTCTCCCGGACTTGTTAATACTGCCAAATTTTCCAGGTAAGACTTGAACTACTCAAATGCCTCCTGCTCTTCGGGACCCCAATTGATCTTATTCTTCACAGACAACAACTTGAAGAATGGTAAACTTCGTTTTGCTGATCGCGCTATAAAGCGACCCAATGCTGCTATTCTTTTAGTGAGCTTCTGAATATCTCTTTTCGTCTGTTGTGTTCTCATGTTTCTTATTGCCTCTATCTTCTCTGGATTTGCTTGTATGCCTGATTTTGACACCATGCAACCTAGCAATTTTCCCCTAGATACTCCGAAGATGCACTTTTCTAGGTTCAGCATGAGGCCGTATTTCCCTAAGTTCGCGAAGGTTTCTCTGAGATCTTCGATGTGTTGATCTTTCTTTTTGCTGTGTATGACAACATCATCTACATAGGCCGACACATTTCTCCTCAGTTGCAGGCCAAGTACAATCTTCACCATTCTGTTAAATGTTGGATCAGCGTTGCCCAGGCCTTCGGGCATTCTCATGAAGCAATATACCCCAAAGGGTGTTATGAAACTTTTTTTGTCTTCGTCTTCTCGCTTCATCCAAATTTGGTGATATCCAGAGAAGCAATCTAACAAGGACATTCTCTCGCAACCTGCTACTGCATCCACCAACACATTCTTGGTAAAGGGTAGTCATCTTTTGGGCAAGCCTGGTTCAGAAGTGTTAAATCGATGCACATTCTTTGTCCCCCATTCTTCTTCAGTACCATCACTGTGTTTGAAAGCCAAGTTGTGAACTGTATTTCTCTGATGACCCCAGCATCCAACAACTTCTCTACTTCGCTTTGCGCTGCCAATTCTTTTTGAGGTGAAATGACTCTGAGCTTTTGTCTCTTTGATGGAATTTTTGGATCTAGGCGCAATGCATGTTCTATCACTTCGCGAGGCACTCCCTTAAGATCTCTTTTGCTCCAGGCAAATACATCTTGATTGTTGCGAAGGCATGTGATCAAAGCACTCTCCTCTTCTTCGGACATCCCCCTTGCTATGGTGAGCAGTTTGTCATGAATGTCTTCGCAAAGATGCACCTTCCTTGTGTGTTCATGGGGTTGCATTCTCTTCTTTTCATCCTGGCAAAGCCTCTTTTTCATTTTGAGCTCTTCGGGCTCGTCTTCTTCTTCGCTTTCTATCGTGTTTTTCACTGTTTCCAACTGCATGCACTGGTTTTTGGTTTCTGCCTACATTGTATTCTCTGTCGTGTGCATCTTCCTGATCTCCGTATATTGTGAGAATGCCGTTGCTGGTTGGAATCTTCATACATAAGAATGGCATGTGTATCACCGCTGCGAACTTGTTTTTGATTCCCCTACCGAAGATTGCTTTGTATGCGTATGGGATGTCAACCACATCGAAGGTCACCATTTCTGTTCTCGTCAGCGCTCCTGTCCCGAGACTTACATTCATTTCAATTGTTCCTAGAGCCTCAACCTTCTTGTTGCCGAAGCCATATAACGGCTTTGAAGTTTTCTGCAGTTGGTCATCTCTGAACTCCATCCTCTTGAATAACTCGTAAGTTATGATGTTTGTGGAACTACCATTATCTACCAGGATGCCTCCCACATCATTGCCCAACAAGTACTTTGTGTTCTTTTCCAGTACGGCTCTGATGACTAGAGGATCTTCGTGAGGATACTTCTTCAATTTGAGATCTACCTCTGTGAAAGTGATTGGAATGTGTGACCATTCTGTTTTGAAAACTTTTCCTGTGCATACATGACTCATTTCTCTTTGCTGATCTTTTCTCTGCCTCTTCGTCGGATGTTCGGGTGAGTTGCACCCGCCTGTGATAGCATTGATTATGTTCATTCTTCGGTAGCGATCTTCGTCATCTATGTTTTGATTGGCTTGCGAAGGTGCCTAATGAGCAAGCTCTGGTTTTGGCTGGTATGACGCGGTGCTTTGCTGCTATAGTTGCATCATGTTTGGGTTGAACATTGGTGGAGGTGGGAGTGACATTTGTTGGAAGCATGGTTGTGGAATATATGGTTGCCAGTTTTGCATTGAGCTCTAAGCCATCGAAGGTGCCGCTGATGATGTGTGATTGACTGTCTTCGCCTAGCTCTACGCTGTTCTCTTCTTATCTTCTTCAACCTGCTTCTTCTGAAGTAACCTTCTGCATTCGTACGACATACAGATGCCATTTGCGAATTGTTCCCTGAAACATTGTTTACATTACTTCTGTTGTAGAAGTTTGATCTTGTCGAAGGTCCTTGATTGCTTTCAGGTCTGCTTCCCCATTCTGGCTGAGACTTCGCTTGATTCTTTCTTTTGTTGTATTCATCTATTCTTCGTTGCTTGCCCCTATCTGACTTGCAGTATTCTTGCATTATGTCGAACAGCTGCTTCTCTGTTTTGGGTCTTCTTCGGTCAAGATACTCTCTACAAGGTCCTACCTTGAGACCATCTATTGCTGCGTCAATTACAGTTGTGGCTTGCACATGTGGTGCTTTAGCTCTGGCTATGGCAAATCACTTGATTGAGAGCCATGTGTGGTTCGAGGACCTGTGGATGGTCGCTTCCTGGTGTGATGAGTGATTGACAACATGGTGTGAACTAATTCTTGGCTAAGTATTGCAGGTGCAGGCTGCGGCTTGCCTGGTGTTGGTGCAGGTGAAGAACAAGCGTGAAAGGTCGTTGCTGGTGAGGCCTACAGGTGTGGAGAAGACAAGTAGGCTTGGTTCGAGGGACCCGGTGGCCAGCGGAGTCAAGTGCGGGCCGCATGGTGGCAAGAACGACAAGATGAAGTCATGGATGGTTTCTTGGTTGAGCCTCAAAACCAAGGTCGAGCAGGGACTACGTGGGAGCCGAGTCATGAGTGGTGATTCGCGGAGGCTACACCGAGTTTGCGGGGTTTCCGGTGGTTCACCAGAAAACCACTGGGTTCCTTGGTTGATCCACAAAACCAAGACCGAAGACGGAGGTGCAGCAGCATCGGACCAGTCTGACCGGTGGGTCTGACCGGTCTGACCGGTGTGCGACAACGCAGTCCGGAGACTTTGAAGCGGAGGACACGCGTCGAGATCACAAGGCTTGCGTCGAGGCTAAGCAAGTTTGCGGTTGCCGGGCATCCGTCTGATGGTGCAAAGACAATGATTCCCAAAGTGCCCCTCGGGGGTGTGTATCCTAGTATTAGGCCTTAGGGGTAGTTTGGTCTTTCGGCTAGCCTCCATATAACCCAAGTGGTGAGAGGATGGCAGCCATCTCTTGGAACCCTAGCTCATTTTGTTTTGCTATTTTCCTCTTCCATTTTTCCTTTGGAATTTCTAGGACTAGCTTGAGAGCCTCATGGTGAGATCTTGTGAGAGGGAAGGATGATCGGGCGAAAGCTAGACCTTGTATGAACCTTCATGGTATGTATAGATGATTCGGCGTGGTTCCTCAAGGCTTGATTGTGTTCTTCCCGTTTTCCCTTTTTTGGTGATTTTCGGAGCCTTTTCTTGGCGAATTTCTTGTGGCAGTTTTGAGACCTTTCTGTTTGGGATTTGGTGGGGGGATGTATGCATGAACCCTTCGTGGTTCTTTTCCCTTTGATTCCCCTCCCAAATCCGTGAGTAAAGGGGCTCAATTTTGGGGTTTTCGTGGCTCTAGGGTTAGAGGTGTTCGTGGCTGAAATCCTTCGATTCCTCTCATTCTAGCAAGTTTTGGTGGACCAAATCTTGGCTATGGAGTGCCCATGAGGTGTTCCTACTATTCCCAAAGTCTTGTGCGAATCCGTGGTGCGAATCGGGAGATCTGGAGTTGGATTTGGAGGAGTTGACCCGCGGGTGCTGTTCATCTCGAGAGCCCAGGTCGTGACCGGTCTGACCGGTGCCTCTCACCGGTCTGACCGGTGCAGACCCTTGGTTGGGTTTTGCTCAGGTGAACATCTTGGTGAGTTCCCTGTTGTTTCATGTTGCTGCTGTTTCGAGTTTGGTCAGTTTTGGAGCTCGGAAGGTCTATTTGGTGGATTTGGGATTTCCTGGCTTGGACCTATCTGACCGACGAGCTACACCAGCCTGACTAGTGTAGGAGCCTTCTATGGAAGTTCTCAGGTTTTGCCAGTTTGCTCCAGCAGGGTCTGACCGGTGCTGCTCACCGGTTTGACCGGTGCAGTCCAGTGGTACTCGAGTTGCTTGTTCCGCTACGTTCTCGAGTAGGTCTAGGTGGTTGTTGGTTAATAGGACCAGTAGCACTCCAGTGGCTATGTGGTTTTGGCCAACTTAGGTAGTTGAGCTAGAGACATGTTTTGGAAGCCGTGTTCGTCTTGTTGGAGTTTCCGTCTCCTTCGAGAAGAATTTTTATTGGCTCCCATTCACTCCCCCCCTCTCTGGTCGCTAGTTTCGGTCCTTCAAGTGGTATCAGAGTCGGTTACGGATCTTCGGATTCTAACCAGTCTAAGATCCAAGGATGCCGTACTAGGAACGGGGTTTGGGTCCTCCGCACTTTGATGGCAAAAACTACCAGATGTGGCAGAGGCAGATGGCGGCTTTCCTCCGCGGTAAGGGTCAGATCCTTTTGGACGTTACGGTGAACACAACTTATGTTCATCTGATTAACTTCCTTGCTCTGGGGTCGAGGGACATGTTTGACGCCAACAACAAGGTGGTCGACTACTTGTTTCATGCTCTGCTTCATTCCGAATTCGATCGGGTTCAGACAGAGGACTTAGTGTGTAGGATTTGGGAGCAATTGAAGGATGGTCATGCTGGGAATGCTCAGGTTAAGGCTCGGATGTACGCGACTTACCGGAGAGAGTACGAGAACTTCACTCATCTCCCCGGTGAGTCCGTCGATACCCTTTTCCAGCCGTTTACGGTTGTGGTGAACAACATGAGAGCCAATGTGGCCATGCTCCCATACGATGATCATGATAGAGCCGTGAAGCTTTTGCACTCATTGGATCGCACCGTATGGGACGGAAAGGTCGAGGCTATTCTTGAGTCCGAGAAATATGACACCCTGGCCGTGAACGAGTTGTTCTCGAAGCTCAAGTCAGCTGAGTTGGACTGTGGTATGACAGCCAAGATCGAGAGCCCGACTGACTCTCATAGTCTTGCTCTCGTCGGTGGCAAAGGTGCTAAGTCTAATGCTAATGCATCCTCCAGGATGTACTCTCTGTCTTCTTTGATGTCTTTGCTAGACGAGGAGTTCGACGTGCTTGGAGAGGACGAGCTGGAGTTGCTAACCAGACGGTTCGAGAGGTTGCATGAGAACCGGGTGAACACAAGGAGGAATCCACGGACATGCTTTCAGTGCGGCAAGGCAGGACACTTCGTCGCCGACTGTCCGGAGAAGATGGAGAACAAGGACGGCTACAAGAACCGGTCAAAGACGGATGGCAAGTACCGATCGAGGTGCGATCACAAGTCGAAGCACAAGCACAAGCATAAGGACGAGCGACGATCGAGGAAGAAGGACGGCTGAGGCAAGGCCCGAACAATGGTCGGAGCGAGCGATGTCGACTCTAGCTCCGCCTATTCTTCCTGGAGCTCGAGCAGTAGTGAAGATGAAGGTGATCGGCGTAAGAACAAGAAGTCATCCAAGAATTTGAGCGGGCTGAGCTGCTACACGAGAGATGGCTTCTGCGGCATGGCTCGTAGCTCCGGCAGCAAGAAGAGTCACCAGAGCGACTCAGACTCCGACTCCGAGGATGAGGTACGTGACGAGCTTCCCTTCTTGCGTGAGGAGAACAAGTGTCTTGGCAAGTTGCTTGATAATCGTGATGACATGCTTAGAGAGGCAAAGAAGATGAGGAAAGAGCTTAGGGCCTCACTAGAAGATGCTAGGAACCGAGTAGCTGACCTAGAAACCCAGAACCTTGATGCTAAGCTTGAGATAGATTCGCTTAAGGCTTCACCTGTGGTTTCTGATGAGATTGATTGTTGTGATTGCTCTGTGTACCTAGCTGATCTTACTGCTCTTAAGGATAAGCATGCTTCTACTTGTGATGAACTAGATGTGCTTAGGGTTGAAGTGGCTGAGCTTAAGTCTAGACCCGCTTTACTAGGTGCTTGCACTTCTTGCCTTGTTTTGCATAGAAAGATTGATGAGATGCATGCTTACACTGTTTCTCTTGAGGCTAAGTTGAAAGAACATGTTCCCACATCTTGCTCTACTTGTGAATTGCATGCTTTGAAAAATCTGGAACTTGCACATTATGTGGATCGCTTCCAGGATGAGAATGTTGAGTTGAGGAAAATGATGGGTTGGTTGTCGGGTCATGAACCACAGCTTAGGATGATGATAGAGGCATACAAGCGCTATGATGGGCAAGCGCTTGGTTCAGAGAAGGTTGGAGAGTGTAGTGGTGAGGGAGGAGAGAAGATTGGCGATATCCTAGCTCCACCAAAAACCTTCCACAAAAATGCCTATGCTCCTAAGCCCAACCCACTGAGAAACAAACTTGACACAACCCCAGATCCTCCCATATTTCCTCGCCCAACAAATGATTTTCAAAAGCCGGTGAAGTTTGTGAGCTCCAAGGAGAGTGAGATTGGAGAGAAGAAAGGTGAGAAGCCGAGTGAGGAGAAACCAAGTGAGCAGCCCCAACCCAAGCCAAAACCTAAGCTCATACAGTTTCATTGTGACTATTGTGGGAGAGATGGTCACAAGGGTGAGTTTTGCTTCAAGAGGAAGTGTGAGGAGAGAATGGCTAAGGAGTGGGCTAACAAGGATAGGTACCGCCCTTCAAATGGTGTACCTGAGCCTTGTACGTAGATGCCCAGGGCCAAGGTGATTGTGAGGACGGTTCCGGCTTGGGAAGATCGAAAGGTGGCAGGCGGTGCTGCTGGCCGAGCACCACCGGTCAGACCGGTGCACTCCACCAGTCAAACTGATGCTGGTCTGGGCAGATAGCAGTTCGGTTTCCGTGCTCGTGCGGATGCTTGGTTTGGTTCTGGTGGTCGTGGTTCTGGTGGTTGGCATGGAGAGTTTGTAGGTGGTCAGTTTGCTAGACGTTCTCCACCTCATGCTCAATACGAGGGTGGGAGGAGTCGTAGCTTTGAGATGGAGAGGTGGAACGGTCCACGGTCTTCCTTTCATGGTTTTCGTTCTCCTCCAGCTAGACAGGGGTGGTTCCCTCGTGGTGGTTCCCATGGTGGTTTTCGTGGTGGTAGCTTTGATAGGCGTGATGATATGGTGTGTGCTAACCCCACTTTGGAGCAAATGGCTCGGCACTGGTTTTACTCTTTTGGTACTAACCCCAGTGCTGAGTCGTTTGTTCACTCACGTGCTCGCTTTTGAATTTCAGGTGGGAGACTTGAGGAACGTTTGGTTGATTGACTCCGGTTGCTCGAGGCATATGACTGGAGACAAGGGGTGGTTCTCAAGTCTTGTCCCGGTCGTGTCCAAGACATACATCACCTTTGGGGACAATGGGTGAGGGCGTGTGCTTTCAGAAGGTGAGATTAAGGTAAGTGAGAAGGTCACTCTCAGGCGTGTTGCTCTTGTTCAATCGCTCGGGTTCAATTTGCTTTCTGTGTCCTAGCTTTTGGATGAGGGTTTTGAGGTGTTGTTTTGGCTGGTGGTTCTTGGATTTTGGATTCTCGAGGGGACCTAGTTTGCATGGTCGTTCCCGAGGGTCAAGTGTTCCGTGCAGATTTCTCTTAGTCTTCTGGTGTGGCTCGTTGCTTTTTGGCTGGTTCTTCGAGTGAGTTGTGGAAGTGGCATAGGAAATTGGGTCACTTAAGCTTTGACCTTTTGTCTCTCTTGAGTAAGCTCAATTTGGTCCGAGGATTGTCACGGCTGAAGTTTGAGAAAGAGTTGGTTTATGCGTCGTGTCGGCATGCTAAGATGGTAGCTGCTTCCCATCCACCCCTCACCGATGTGATGACGGAACGCCCATGCGAGCTACTCCATATGGACCTTGTTGGCCCAGCTCGTGTGCGATCTGTGGGTGGGAAGTGGTACGTCCTGGTTGTGGTGGACGACTACTCTCGGTATGCGTGGGTTTTCTTTCTTGAGGAGAAAGGGGAGACATTTGGTTTTGTTCGAGATCTTGTCTTGAGGTTGAGAAACGAGAGGCACGGAGATTTCATACGAGCGATTCGCAGTGACAATGGCTCGGAATTTAAAAACTCTTGCTTCGAAACTTTTTGCCATGACTTGGGTCTTGAACACCAGTTTTTGAGTCCGTATATGCCTCCCCAGAATGGTGTGGTTGAAAGGAAAAACAGAACCTTGTGCGAGATGGCTCGGACGATGCTCGATGAGCATAGGACTCCGAGAAGGTTCTGGGCTGAGGCGGTGAATGCCGCGTGCTATGTGTCGAACGGGATTTACCTCAAGGTTCACAAGAATAAAACATGCTATGAGTTGATGCACGGTCGCATACCCAAGGTGAGTCACTTCCATGTGTTTGGGTGCAAATGCTTTATCCTGAAGAAAGGTAAGAAGTTGGACAAGTTCGAGGCTAGGTCTGTCGATGGCATTTTCTTTGGTTACGCGTCTCATTCTAGAGCCTTTTGAGTGCTCAATCTTGAAACTAACCAAATCGTGGAGACTTGCGAGGTTACCTTCGACTAGACACAGCCACGTAGTCAGCTTGTTTTTGAGTGTGCAGGTGATGAGGAACTTGACGAGGAGAGTTTCCAGGAGGAGGAGCATGAACATGAAGATGATGAAGATGGTGGTGTGGCTCCCGGGGCTGAGCATGTACCTACTACTTCGACTAAGATCGAGAACGGGCCCTCTCCCACACCTACAATGACAAACCCAGATCAAGGCGAAGCTGCTGTTGAGGGGGAGGTAGCATCAAGGCGAGAACCTCCCCGGCGAGTTCAAGTGGATCACCCAGCTTCGAGAATCATCAGCGACATCAATGAACGTACTACACGATCGAGGAAGACATCAGCAGGGAATTTGAGATGAGCATGATGGGCGAGTTGCAGTTCTTCCTCGGGCTCCAGATCAAGCAATCCAAGGAAGGAACATTCATGCACCAAGCCAAGTACACCAAGGACATTGTGAGGAAGTTCAAGATGGAGGACTCCAAGGCCATGGCGACGCCTATGAGTACGATTACAGCTCTTGATGCGGACGAGGACGGTGAACACGTGGACCAGAAGGAGTACCGAAGCATGATCGGGTCACTCCTCTACTCGACGGCGACAAGGCCGGACATCCAATTCTCGGTATGTCTGTGCGCTCGTTTTCAAGCGTCTCCGAGGACATCACATAGGCAAGCAGTCAAGCGCATATTCAGGTATTTGCCACATACTCCGGACTTCGGCCTTTGGTACTCCACGTCTTCTTCTTTGGCTCTTCATGGATTTTCATATGCGGACTTTGCCGAGTGTCCGTTGGATAGGAAGTCCACTTCTGGGACTTGCCAGTTCTTGGGTTCTTCTTTGGTGTCTTGGTCTTCCCGCAAACAATCGAGTGTTGCTCAATCTACTACCGAAGCCCAATATGTTGCCGCTGCCAGTTGTTGCTCTTAGCTCCTTTGGATCACATACACCATGAGTGACTTTGGTGAGGAGTATACCCATGTTCCACTTCAATGTGACAGCACAAGTGCCATAAGTGTTGCAAAGAACCCAGTGCTCCATTCCAAAACCAAGCACATAGAAGTGAGGTATCCTTTCCTTAGAGACAACGTAGAGAAAGGGAAAATCGCTTTGATCCACGTACCTACACATGACCAGCTAGCCGATATTTTCACCAAACCCCTAGATCAAGCAACTTTCACTCATTTGCGGGGGGAGCTTGGTGTTTGTTTGATTTCTTGAGTTGGTGTGTGGGAGCTTTTTTGTAGCATATGTATAGCTTTCTTTTGTGCATTTCTTGCATTTTGGATTGCATTTGTATCATGATGTATAGTCATCTTTGTATGATAGGTTGTATGCATTTTGTAGGAAAAGCTTGTCTTATATACATAGTTCCCCATGTTGTGCTATATATGGTCTTGTGAGCTAGTTTGGTATGATATGGCTTAGTGTGGCTTAGCTCTTGATGATTTTGATTTATATCCATGGTTGATAGCTATGTTTTCAAAAAATGTCATATATATGCTCTCTTGTGAGTAAATGCCTTTATATGATCTTGACATGTTTTAGTGGCTTGGTTATGCTTAATTTGTGGTTGGATAGCTTATTTTGATCATATGGGGCCAAAGGCTCATTTGACATCATGAATGTTTAGCCCTCATGCTTTATCTTGTGGAGGGGCATAAGTTCCTTTTTGTCGCAAAGACATTTCATGCACCAAATATGAATCTGAAAATGAAATGTAAATTGCTTGGAAAATGTGCTCCCATGTCATATGTGCTTAATTTACTTGTTTTTGGGTGCTAAACCGTTGCATGTTGCTTACCAATGAGAAGTCTCATATCTAGAAGCAAGCACATGGCTTGTTGGCTTTGACATGACATGAGATGCTTGTGGGTGTTTATGATGGTCTTATGCTTAGAATGGTTGTCCTAGCATGAAGTTTGTGTGGCTTTGCTATTTTGACATGTTTTGATCATGTTTAGGACTTTGCTCATGAGAGGGTGAATTTTCGCAAAAATGCTCAATTCTATCTTTGCTTCGTCCAATGGTTGTGAAACTTGGTGATCTTGTAGTTTTTGGCCATAAGAAGGTATAGAGTATCTAACTTGCTCATTTGGAGGTGTGTAGCATGCTATGTTGAATTTTGTCTATTTTAGAAGCTCTAGGTTGCATTTTTTTTGCATTTTTGGCTTGATTCATGCATTGTCAACAAGGGGGAGAAGTTTGAGCATGTTTTGGCTTGCTGCATGCATTTAGAAGGTTTCCAAGTGTTTTCGAGCTAGTTTTGAGCTCGTGCAGTTCCCAGTTTTTCCCAGGTGGTCATCGGCCTGACCGGTGGGGTGCACCGGTCTGACCGGTGTGAGGGTCAGGTGCTGGACGATCTAGTGCACCGGTCTGACCGGTGCATTCGACCGGTCTGACTGGTCAGAGCAAGGCTGAAGCAGCTGCTCTGTTTTGCGATGTGGTTTGCATGCATTCGTCCAGGGGGAGTTGCATTGGTTCAGGGGGAGCTTGCATGTGTGCAGGGGGAGCTCTTTGTGGTTTTTGAGCTTTGATTTGGTGGCTTGTGCTCTTTGCTTGAGCATGGTTTTGTCTCGGATGTGTCGAGTCGTTGCCCTTGCCTAAGGGGTCCGAGACTTGTCTTCTTCAAGTGATCTTGCTCTTTGCTTTTCTTTTGACTTTCGATCGCTTGTTGGAGTTTCTTTTAGTCGTTTCTTTTCTTTTCCTTTTCTCTTTGGTTACCAAAACGTGTGTGTTGTCAATGCACTCATCAAGGGGGAGATTGAGAGCCATGTGTGGTTCAAGGACCGGTGGATGGTCGCTTCCTGGTGTGATGAGTGATTGACAACGTGGTGTGAACTGATTCTTAGCTAAGTATTGCAGGTGCAGGTGTTGATGCTCCTTAGCCTCACTACTAAGGTTTGCACTTACGGTGATGGCGCCAGGAATGCTTGAGGCACTCGCAAGCGTCGCTACCGAGTTACACTCCTAGTAACGGGGCTAGGGAACGTCTTTGGTAAATCACACGATCACAGAAAGGTCCGCAAGCGCACGGATTACCGTTGTAGCATTTCACTCGGTGGTATTCGGGTTATCGTATTTATATTTTCCCAAGGGAGGCACTACGGCAACGATGATCGAATAAACAGTGGAGAAAGACAAGACTTGGTAAAGAGCTATAGCGGGGGTAACGAATAAAGATATTCGGGGATAACTTGACACACACAAGGAGATCTTGATAAAGGATTAGAGAGGATCTAGTGAGCTGGGAGGACAACAAGACGAGAAAGGATCCTAACACAATCTATTTATTCTTGTCAACTCTAGGCAAAGAACTAAGGTAAAGGATAACCGAGGCAAGCTAAACTCGACAAGCTCTTCTAGTGCTGCAGGGGCATGCAAAGCCACGCTATCAGACTGGGATGAGAAGGGAGAACGACGACGCGCTGAATCCTACCGGCCCGAACTAACGTGGTGGACTACTGAGCCCATCCGGAGCTATCACCTCCTTAGGGTACCACAACTATTCCGTTGAACGGGACACCAATCTAAGACTAAGGCAAGTTCTGAGCACCGCGGTCACAACGAACCAAAGAACCTTTCTCCTGATATCACGAAGGAAGGTCTCTTTCTCCCATGAAACACCGGAGATCAAGCGAAGAATGACCACAACACTATAGGGTTCAAGAGAGCTATGCTAACCAAGATTAAACTAACTTTAGTCTAAACCAAGAATAAAGCTTCTAGAGCAAAGTAAAAGCTGAATGTAATTGACTGGAAAGGTAAGATAGAAAGATAACTTGAATTGTACTTGAGTCCAAACAAAGAAAGGATACAAGTGTAGTACCGGAAATCTGAAGAAGACTCCTCCGGAACCCCGAGACTAGCTCGACTCGACTCTAACTCCCAAGCTACACTAATCCTACTCTATGTGAACAAAAGAGGGAAATGGAGATGCTCCTGCGTTGTGTGTCCAATCCAGCGAGTGTGAGGTGCCTTTTATAGGCAAGGGAGGTCGGTTGAGCGCGTGGGACCAATATGTCAGGTGCGGCCGGATCAGGAGGTGCGGCCGACCCTATGATCCACCGCCTCTCGCCTTGGACGCCCCTGATCACTGCTCCTGAGGCGGTTGTAGGTCGGTTCCTTGGGTCGGTTTCGCCCGGCACGTCGGTTGATAGGTGCGGCCGGCCTTCTAGGTGCGGCCGGCCCACCTCCGTGCCGTGTGATGCACCGCCTTCGCTCAGGGACGCCTAGGATCGCCTCGGAATGACGGTTGTGGCGGTTGAGCGGCCGGACAAGTGGACCCATTGATCCTAGCCTCCACATTTGGATCAAACCGACGTTCTTTAGTGAATCGTGTTCATCCAAGTTGTGCTCGCGGGAGAGGGGGTGCTCTGGACCAGGGACATGCCACGGGGCAGGGCCGGCCGCACCTGCCTGGCCGGCCGCACCTACAGGGCCGGCCGGACCAGGTGGTTCGGCCGTGCCTAGCTCGTGTGGCACATTGGTTCCAATTTCTCCTAAAATGTGTACCTGCCTATGAAATTCACAACACAACTCGTGGAACTTTATTAGTACTAAAAATGTGCATGAAACTTGCCATATACTCCTCTCGAACCCGAGGTTTTGACGGTCGAATCTTTGTTGTAAGGACCATCAACAAACTCCCCCAATCTAAACGTTTGCTCGTCCTCGAGCAAAGTCTAGACTCGGCCTCGGTGGATCAGGAGTTGTATGATGTTACTACTCGGCAAGTACCTGTGCACAAACTCCATGCTCTTCTTGCTAATTTGAAAAGGTTGGTACGAGAGAAGCTTAGCCTTACTTTACCCGTGGGGCTTGTAGCTTTCCACCTTGCCTTCGGAGGTTGAAGAGTAGAATGATTTTTGACTTTGCATCTCTTACTCTTCTTTTCTGGATCCTATCTCGGAGTTTTTGAAAATTTTGCAAAGAAAGACAAGGTTCCTCGGATGGTTCCCTCGATCGCTCAAGTGGAACTTGTTACCTCACCAAAGGCTTTAAGTGAGCCTCAACTTCCTACTCTATGGCTTGTATGTGGAGCTTTGGGTAGGATAAGCATGAGACTCACTTGTGCCACATGATGTTGTTGAGCCAAAGACCGGATCCAAGAAGAAACAAGTCATGCAACTTGATCGAGATGTGGAAGTGTGTGGAATATTTTTGTTTGTTTTTCTAAGTACTCCTTGCTTTGAGATTCTCCTCTTGCTTTTATTTTGGAGAGGGGTCATTCATCATTTTTTTTCCTATGCTCTTTGATTGGAGCACATATTTTTTTCCTATGCTTCTTTGAGCATATACTTTTTTTTTCTTTTTTTTCTTTTGATGACCCCTCTCTCCTTTTGCAAGAATACAAGAAGAGAAATCTCTTTGGAACTTTGGAGTACTTATTTTTGGTGGATGGATGGCATGTTTTGCGTAACTCCCGGTGTAGGAGTTAACATGTATATGTGGGTGTACGTGATCTCGATCATTGAAGAATGAAAAGATTCTACCAAGGGTCACAACAATTTGGCAAAACTCAAAGGGTCACAAGCAAGCATATGTAGAAGGTTTATACTTTGAAATCGACATATGGCTTTCGTAGGTGATATGACCACTTAGGAACTTGTCTTGTTTTATTTTCAAAAGAAATCATCCGAGATTTTCACCATACTATGAGATAGAGCAAGATCAACATTGTCTCACCATATCACACTAGTCAACACCCTTGGTTTGGTCATAAGCATTTGCTTCCCACAAAGTTTTATTTCAGGCTCTTGTCTCAAAGTATACCAACAAATTCAAAAAGACATAGAGCACAAAGATATACACTGGGTTCTTGCAAAGTTTTAACATAGCAACCATTCATCATTTCCAAAGTGAGGGTATATAAACAAGATTTCAAGCACATGGTTGAAGCACATATTTTTGTTGTTTTACTTTTATTCAAAAAATAGATAAACAAGATGTTGAAAATTAGTTTGGGTGGACATACCTTCCTTGATTGAAAATGGGGTCTCCCCCAAGCTAACTTTTGGTTACCTGGTTGGCGTGTCTTCATTTTGGTGATGAGTTGAGCACCTGGAAGCTTGTAGTGGTTGTCTTGATGGATTTGGAAAAAATCATAGGTACGGCCGTACCACTAGGTTAGGCCGGCCCTACTATATTTGCTCCAAGCACTCGTGTCCCCTCCTGCAAACATCCTGCACAAAGATTTTGTCGAGGGGAGGTATGGCCGTACCTCTTGGTTCGGCCGTATCACCAAAAAATCTCCAAAACTATTTTTCTATATCTTGTTTATTTACTAATGCATTGGTGAAAACAAATTTGAAATCTAAATATGCTTGAAAGGTTGAAAGGGAAATATGAGATAAGTACCGGTTTACCTCTCGGTGAGGGCTCGTAGTTTAGAGTCCGTGAGCGGGACTCCTCCGTTTGCTCAATTGATCTTGGACTCGTCCGGTCCCGGAGTGGAAGACTCGGACGATGCTCTCTTCACACGCCACACCCTCTTTGTTTTCTTCGGTGGTGCTGAAGTCGGTGAGGCTTTGGCGGGGGTGTTTTCAGTTTCCGTCTTCTTTTCCCCCTTAGCCTTGTTGGTTTCCTTTGACCTCTTTGGTTGGTGGCGCCCTTTGAATGCTTTTACCTTGTGCTTGGTTGGGGCTACCTCATCTTCCTTGTATTGGGGCCGTGGCTTCCTCCACCCCTTAGCTTCCTCGTCTTGCACAAGGTAACATTGCTCTTCCTTTGCTTGGAATGGGAATGTCATGTTTCTTCGCCCTATGCGAAACTGAATCTTTCCGGCTCCGACATCAATCCTTGCATTGACATCTCTTAGGAATGGTCGCCCAAGAATAAGCGGCATTTCTTCTTGTGTGTCGAGGACCACGAAATCCGCAAAGACATATGAGCCTCTGACATTCACCAAGAGATTTTCTACTATGCCCTCTGGATATTTGATCGATGAGTCGGCAAGTTGGACTGTCATCGTCGTCGGAGAGATAGCCGGATGTCCTAACTCCTCAAACATGGCTTTGGGCATGAGGTTGACACTCGCTCCAAGGTCACAAAGAGCATTCTTGATCTTTTGGTAGTAGATCGTGCATGTGATGCCCGGATATCCATTGTCTTTCTTGTGCAAGACTGCTGATTCGTCCCATGGGTCTTGGATTTGATGTATGAGCTTCCCTACATGGTTAGGTGCATACATCCTCCTAGATGGCTTACCCCATCTGGTGGATATAGCGCTGACATTCTCTCGGGTAGGCTCGGGTTGCCCCGGGATCCACCCGACTCGGAAGAAGGTAAAGAAGCAGCAAGCTGAGCAAGTTGAGTTTCTATCATTTTGTTAAAGCTTAGCTGATTCTTCATAGCAGTGGTGAAGGATTCTATTGCGGAATTCAGATTTTCAAGAACTTTCTCATTGGGGGCTAGCTTCTTGTTTAAATTTTCATTAATTCTAGCTTGGCCAAAGACAAGATCTTTAATGGAAGGCTGATTATTGAAATTATTACAATAGTTACCTCCATTTTGATTGTTGAACGGGAAGTTGGGCCTCGAGTTCCACCCTTGATTGTTGTAGTTGTTGTGCGGAACCCGTTGTTGTTGCCATTGTTGATGAAGCTGGCTTCTTCCCTTGTCTCGGGACAATCATTACCCGAATGACCCACATTACCGCAAACCTCGCACGTCATGCGAGCGTCCATGATCTTGGCGGTTTCCATGTTGCTCGATGCCTCCAATTTCTTCATGAGGAGGTCCCTCTTAGCGGCTACCATGTCGACTCCATCGACTTGGTGTACACCGCGGGTACGGGGTTGGAGACGATCTCCATCCCAACCTTGATTTGGCACCATCTTCTCGATCAATTCCTTGGCGGCGGGTACTTGTAGCGAGAAGAAGGCTCCTCCAGCGGCTGCATCTAGGTACTCACGGGCGGTACGCTTGAGCCCGTGGTAGAAGGTTTGAATCAAGAACCACCCCTGCATGCCATGGTGCGGGCACGCGGTGATGTACTCCTGGAAGCATTCCCATGCTTCCGGGATACTCTCATCATTCTGCTGCTGGAAGCCCGAAATTCTTGCGCGGAGGGCATTGGTTTTGCCCACCGGGAAGAATTTTGCGAGAAATGCCTTTGAGCACTTATCCCATGTGTTAAAGGCATCTCGCTCTGCATAAAACCATTGCTTCGCCTTCCCGAGCAATGAGAACGGGAATAGGCGAAGACGGATTGCATCATCCGTCACTCCACGGATAGTGAGTCCTACACACCTCCAGAAAATGCTGGAGATGTGCATTGGCATCTTCATTGGGCTTGCCGGAGAACGGACTTGCTTGCACCATGTTGATCAACGCCGGCTTGTGTTCAAAGTTTCCGTCTCCCACCATTGTGTTCGGTCCGGTAGGGACATTGGTGTTGGAGGGAGCGGAAAACTCGTGTATCATCCTCTCGGCCATCGGTGCTGACAAGGTGCTGTCTACGGGATCGACGGTGTTCGTCTCTTGATTCGAGAGAAACTTCTGAGGAATGAGGACACGAGGTCACACTCTCCTCACAAGTGACTCCGGATTGTCGTTAAAGCTGGACGGTAGGTTGAAACTGGTCATGCACTACTTTGCGTACACGAGAGTAGAGCAAGGGTAAACCCGCTTAAATAGCGGTTCACCAAACCTTGATAATTATACCACCAAGTTTAAACGATATCTTATGCCTATTGTCTCCCCGGCAATGGCGACAGAAATGCCTCACTACTAAGGTTTGCACTTACGGTGACGGCGCCAGGAATGCTTGAGGCACTCGCAAGCGTCGCTTGATAAAGGATTAGAGAGGATCTAGTGAGATGGGAGGACAACGAGACGAGAAAGGATCCTAACACAATCTATTTATTCTTGTCAACTCTAGGCAAAGAACTAAGGTAAAGGATAACCGAGGCAAGCTAAACTCGACAAGCTCTTCTAGTGCTGCAGGGGCATGCAAAGCCACGCTATCAGACTGGGATGAGAAGGGAGAACGACGACGCGCTGAATCCTACCGGCTCGAACTAACGTGGTGGACTACTGAGCCCGTCTGGAGCTATCACCTCCTCAGGGTACGACAACTATTCCGTTGAACGGGACACCAATCTAAGACTAAGGCAAGTTCTGAGCACCGCGGTCACAACGAACCAAAGAACCTTTCCCCTGATATCACGAAGGAAGGTCTCTTTCTCCCATGAAACACCGGAGATCAAGCGAACCCACAACACTATAGGGTTCAAGAGAGCTATGCTAACCAAGATTAAACTAACTTTAGTCTAAACCAAGAATAAAGCTTCTAGAGCAAAGTAAAAGCTGAATGTAATTGACTGGAAAGGTAAGATAGAAAGATAACTTGAATTGTACTTGAGTCTAAACAAAAAAAGGATACAAGTGTAGTACCGGAACTCTGAAGAAGACTCCTCTGGAACCTCGAGACTAGCTCGACTCGACTCTAACTCCCAAGCTACACTAATCCTACTCTAAGTGAACAAAAGAGAGAAATGGAGATGCTCCTGCATTGTGTGTCCAATCCAGCGAGTGTGAGGTGCCTTTTATAGGCAAGGGAGGTCGGTTGTGCGCGTGGGACCAATATGTCAGGTGCGGCCGGATCAGGAGGTGTGGCCGACCCTATGATCCACCGCCTCTCGCCTTGGACGCCCCTTATCACTGCTCCTGAGGCGGTTGTAGGTCGGTTCCTTGGGTCGGTTTCGCCCGGCACGTCGGTTGATAGGTGCGGCCGGCCTTCTAGGTGCGGCCGGCCCACCTCCGTGCCGTGTGATGCACCGCATTCGCTCAGGGACGCCTAGGATCGCCTCGGAATGACGGTTGTGGCGGTTGAGCGGCCGGACAAGTGGACCCATTGATCCTAGCCTCCACCTTTGGATCAAACCGACGTTCTTTAGTGAATCGTGTTCATCCAAGTTGTGCTCGCGGGAGAGGGGGTGCTCTGGACCAGGGACATGCCACGAGGCAGGGCCGGCCGCACCTGCCAGGCCGGCCGTACGTGCAGGGCCGGCCGGACCAGGTGGTTCGGCCGTGCCTAGCTCGTGTGGCACGTTGGTTCCAATTTCTCCTAAAATGTGTACCTGGCTATGAAATTCACAACACAAGTCGTGGAACTTTATTAGTACTAAAAATGTTCATGAAACTTGCCATATACTCCTCTAGAACCCAAGGTTTTGATGGTCGAATCTTTGTTGTAAGGACCGTCAACAGTAGGTTGTGGCTTGACTGGTGTTGGTGCAGGTGAAGAACAAGCGCGAAAGGTCGTTGCTGGTGAGGCCTCCAGGTGTGGAGAAGACAAGTAGGCTTGGTTCGAGGGACCCGGTGGCCAGCGGAGTCAAGTGCGAGCCGCATGGTGGCAAGAACGGCAAGATGAAGTCATGGACGGTTTCTTGGTTGAGCCTCAAAACTAAGGTCGAGCCGGGACTACGTGGGAGCCGAGTCATGAGTGGTGATTGGCGGAGGCTACACCGAGTTCGCAGGGTTTCCGGTGGTTCACCAGAAAACCACTGGGTTCCTTGGTTGATCCACAAAGCCAGGACCGAAGACGGAGGTGCAGTAGCATCGGCCCGGTCTGACCGGTGGGTCTGACCGGTGTGCGACGACGCAGTCCGGAGACTTCGAAGCGGAGGACACGCGTCGAGATCGCAAGGCTTGCATCAAGGCTAAGCAAGTTTGCGGTCGCCAGGCATCCGTCCGATGGTGCGAAGACAAAGATTCCCAAAGTGCCCCTCGGGGGTGTGTATCCTAGTATTAGGCCTTAGGGGTAGTTTGGTCTTTCGACCAGCATCCATATAACCCAAGTGGTGAAAGGATGGCAGCCATCTCTTGGAACCCTAGCTCATTTTGTTTTGCTATTTTCCTCTTCCATTTTTCCTTTGGAATTTCTCGGACTAGCTTGAGAGTTTCATGGTGAGATCTTGTGAGAGGGAAGGATGATCGGGCGGAAGCTAGACCTTGTATGAACCTTCATGGTATGTATAGATGATTAAGCGTGGTTCCTCAAGGCTTGATTATGTTCTTCCCTCTTTCCCTTTTTGGTGATTTTCGGAGCCTTTTCTTGGCGAATTTCTTGTGGCGGTTTTGAGACCTTTCTCTTTGGGATTTGGTGGGGGATGTATGCATGAACCCTTCGTGGTTCTTTTCCCTTTGATTCCCCTCCCAAATCCGTGAGCAAAGGGGCTCAATTTTGGGGTTTTCTTGGCTCTAGGGTTATAGGCGTTCTTGGTGGAAATCTTTCGATTCCTCTCGTTCTAGCAAGTTTTGGTGGACCAAATCTTGGCTATGGAGTGCCCATGAGGTGTTCCTACTATCCCCAAAGTCTTGTGCGAATCCGTGGAGCGAATCAGGAGATCGGGAGTTGGATTTGGGGGAGTTGACCCGCGGGCGCTGTTCATCCCGAGAGCTCAGGTCACACCGGTCTGACCGGTGCCTCTCACCGATCTGACCGGTGCAGACTCCTTGTTGAGTTTTGCTCGGGTGAACGTCTTGGTGTGTTTCCTGTTGTCTCGTGTTGCTGCTGTTTCGAGTTTGGTCAGTTTTGGAGCTTGGTAGGTCTGTTTGGTGGATTTGGAATTTCCTAGCTTGGACCGGTCTGACCGGCGAGCTACACCGGCCTGACCGGTGTAGGAGCCTTCTGTGGAAGTTCTTAGATTTTGCCAGGTTGCTCCAGCAGGGATCGGTCTGACCAGTGCTGCTCACTGGTCAGACCGGTGCAGTTCAGTGGTGCTCGAGTTGCTTTCTCCGCTACGTTCTCGAGTAGATCTAGGTGGTTGTTGGTTCCTAGGACCAGTAGCACTCTAGTGGCTGCGTGGTCTTGGCCAACTTGGGTAGTTGAGTCGGAGACGTGTTTTGGAAGTCGTGCTCGTCTTGTTGGAGTTCCCATCTCCTTTGAGAAGAATTTTTATCGGCTCCCATTCACTCCCCCCCTCTCTGGTCGCCAGTTTCGGTCCTTCATTGATGTACTCTTGCAATGGTTCTTTGTCTCTTTGTTTTATGAGGTGAAGATTGCCTGATGTGAGATCTTGAGGTTGGTACCCCTGGAAGTTGTTCTCTATTATTTGTCGAAGCTGTTCCCATGATCTGATGCTTCCTTTTGGCAGCGAAGCGTTCCACTGCTGCGCTGAGCCTTTTAGAGCCATGGTCATAGCTCTTGCCATTGCTACATCATCTCCCTACCCGAAGATATTGTGACAGTGTATTTCTGGAGGAACTGTCTTGGGTCTGACTCACCATCGTACTCCGGCAAGGATGTAGGTAACATGAACTTCGGTGGCCATTCGGCCTTCTCGAGCTCTAATGAAAAAGGGGAAGCGGGTTTCACCTTGCTTGAGAACACCTCTCTGTATCTTTTTTGTGGCCTACATTCCACATACGCCTCTTCATCTGAGTCATAATACAAGGAGCCTTCATCATTCTCTTCCTCATCTTCGGAAGTTTCTTCGTCAACGATTATGGGTCTTCGTTTTTTGCTTTACCCTTGCGCTTTGCGAGGTTGCTGGGTCTGTTCTTGCTACTGGATAGAGTTCAACTGAGCTTGCAAGATTGCCATTTGTTCTTGCAGCTGTAATGTATTGCTTCTTATTGCTTGTTGTTCTTCGTCTTCCTGCAGTTGCTGCAGTAGCATTCTCTTCTTCTTGACTTGCTGCAACATCTCATTGTACTTGGCTTTTTCTTGTGCTGGATCTTCGTTCTGTATTTCTTTCGCCCTGAGGATGGCAGCCTCCTCTTGAGCTCTTGTTCGGATATTTGCTGGCATTGTTCTTTCTCTCATCTTCGCAGCAAGTCTTTCTTCGATTCTTCTCAGCAAAGCAATGTCCTCATCTTCGACTCCTGCATCCATTAAGCCGACCTCAAAGTTTCCTTCTGCTACATCTTCGACTTCTTGTTCTTGATCTTCTCCGTCCCTGTGGTTTTGTGGGCTTAGGACCATGTCCCTTGTCCTATTTGTGTTGTCTGGTATTTGTCTCTCTTTAGGGTTTTCACTCTCTGCTTCCGACGGATCATCGGTCGCTCTGTTTGGATGTGGTCGTGGGTTCTTCGGTGGCATGGCTGGGATGGAACACGGTGGGCGCCTTAACTATTGGGATAAAAATCTTCCCCGAAGAGGGGGCAACAGTCAAAACGAGCTAAGGAAAGGAAAAATGCTAAGGCACCGCAGAATAAACACTCGAACTCGACTGAGCGTAATGAAGCCCAGTCGCTCTCCAATCGCCCCCATTTAATTATCGTCGGGTCCTTTTTATAGGCCCCTAACAATTACGCTTTACAACACTTGCCATCGCTTTTTTACATTGTGCGAAGCATCTTAGGGATATTTTGGTAACCTCGCAGGGCCCGTACTCACACACTTTACAGATGTTCATTTTACACACTATCCGCCTACATGTCTACCCACATGGCATCTCAGTCTTCGTTAGGCTTCTCGTCCGGCCGGAACATCGCGGCCTTCTCTTCGCTTGCCCTTGAATCTCCGCCGGCTCTTCGCCTCCATGCCCTTCACACTCCATCTTCGGTGTAATTCATCAAGCTTCGCGTGGGTCGTTTCCCCCGAAGTGTGTCCTAGGCAGCTTCTCTCCGCGTGTCCTCTTCGTCCCGTCTTGAGTCGCCTTCGCAGCGGTCCTTTCCTCACACCTTTGCATGCGAACTCCGCTCCCCCGAACGAAGATACTGAGCTTCGGTCCGTCTTTGCTTCCGACTCTTTGCCTGCCCTTCACTGGCCAGACTTCTGGTCATTCCCTGAAATAGCCAAGGCAAGAACCAAAATAGGTCCCGCTCTCTTCCGAAGAATTGAAGATGCAGGGGAGCGGTTAGTTGCGAAATATTTACCCCAACACTTAACTGCAATTCTCAATGATCGACACGTGGATCAACTTGTGAGAGTGTGTCGTTCCCAAACGCCCATTCGAGATGCCCTTCTGTGCTTATATGCATGTTAATATTACACACACACATAAAAAAACATATATTGCTATTCCAATTCCAACTTATTCCGTTTTGGTCTTGTCGAGTCAACAAGTTCATCACGTTTCTCAGTCTCCAAGGCCTGCAGGAATCATCAAGTGCTAATCCAGACCATTCGTAGACCTCTACAGTCACGACTCATGCAGCGTACCTGATCGAGGAGGAATTGTCAAGTCATCCCACACCCTGCGTGTTGCAACGCAAGGACCATCCGGTCCATCTGATTACAGCACCCAATCTTGTTCTCCAGATGCAAATGACACCTAAACCATTACATAAATAAATGGTAGAGAGTTGTCTCATTGTTGATGCGGCATGAGCTGATGCAGTGAGACGGCCATTAGATGCAGCTGATGTGGTGTGATTTGTCTGTAGGACTTTCTTGTGCTCTAGAGAGGAAAGTCCGGAAGTAAACACATACCTAGACACATGGGGCTCATCCCGTGATACCCATCGTCCACACATGTAATCGATGCATGCCACTGAAGATTCTGACTGCCGTATTAGTAAGCTAGCAGACATATTGACTATCACGCGTAGGCCTGACTATATTTCGAGCATCTCACGTTTTCCATAGTAACTTTAGCAATGCTACAACGAGCTCATGTGACCGTTGTAGTCCTCGATAAATAGGTGAGTGCAGCATAGCGTTCTTGAAAGGCAAGGCCAACACTCATCGGTTCCCCGTCTTGCATTTCTCTACTTCAGTGGGATACAAGGGTGAGATCATTTTGTTGGTTAATCTTGTTTACTTTATGTATGCATGGTATCAAGACGGTCACATTGTTAGCTTATGTAGGGTTTGTTCTTCGTTTGTGTATGCAGTACGTGGGGAATGGCCGGGCAAGGAAGGGACGAAGCATGGAACTTGGAGGAGTCGGGGAAGGGGGAGCTGTCGGGTGCAATAGCACCTCACCACCACCCGGTTCAGCATTTGCCATCGGCACTGCAGCAGCACCCGGCCCCAATGGCACCTTCACTTCCGCTGGTATTGGCACCTCAGCAGTACCCGGCCCCAATGGTACCTCCACTTCCGCTGGCATTGGCACCTCAGCAACAACCGGGGTTGATGGCACCTCCAATTCAGCCGCTGGCAATGACAGCTCAGGATCAGCTGAACCTCATGGCAGCACCTTTTCGCCCACGGCCCAGGCCACCACGTCTACTGTTGCCCGTTGAAATGCCACCCCCACGGCCAGTGCTCATTGAACAAGATGAAACGCATGACCTGTAATGGTCTGTGTTGCTTTGGGTTCAGCAGGGCGGGCCCGCCCGTGTATATCACGAAGCAATGTGGGTGTGCCCTTTTTGCCACAGGGGTCACAGGCAATGGACCATTCGTGACCTGCTGTTACCCACGCATAACATCGCCGTTTCGCCTGCCTGGGTTTGGGATACAAGGGCGAGGCATCGCGCTTTGGAGGAGTATCTAATCCAGGAGCCACGTTTTGCTGCACTCCGTGCAGTGGCTGGATTTCCATGAGCCCGTGATGGTAGTAGTATGTCGTGATGGTAGTAGTATGAGCCGTGATGGTAGATGCTAGTAGTATCTGGTGATGGTAGTAGTATGAGCCGTGTTGGTAGATGCTAGTAGTATGTCGTTCAGAGTATGTCGTAGTTCCAACTATGGTGGATCGATCTATCCTCATGTGTAATCAATGCGTATGCATGCATTTGTGTCGTTTGTATTTGGATTGTGTTGTTTCTAATAAAAATGGTAATGTGTGTGTACTCCCTCGGGATAAATTCGTTGTACACGGAAAGTCCATTCCATTGATTTCTTAAATACCGGATGAACACAGGACAAAAGTCCGGTTTGTAGTTTTCAGTCGGACCGGATTAAACTGTCACTGCTACGCAATGAGAAAACCAACATCTTACAAGGAAAAAACAGTAGTAGTATTCAATCAGACCAGATGAACAGAAGGCGAATCTTCATTCTGCTTCTTCTTCTCCTACTTCTACTAGTAGCAGTTACCACTAATCCACTAATCAAGGCGCCGCTTCTTTGTCGATGGTGCACCCGGTGCCTTGTTGCAGCTGTTCACGGACGAGGATGACGCTCTGTTGCCGCCGCCCGTGGAAGATGGGGGTGGACCTCCCAGGGCGCCGCTCGCGGATGAGGCCGTCCCTCCAATGCCGCCGCCAGAGGATGATGTCGCCGCTCCATGGTAGCCGATCGAGCACGACCTTGGCGCCGCTCCATGGCAGATGATGACGGCTAGTCGATGATGGCCTCTGCTCGGCAAGGATGACAGAGATCGACTACCGCCGACTGTTGACGCGAAAATAGGACGTCACCTCCGTGCGTGACACACGTGACACCCCGGTCTGTAGCGAGGCATGCCACCCAATCTGACCTGTTGATTGACAATGGAAAATATTAGGGATTGACTAGAGAACCGATGGCCTTTTAGCGACACGTGTACCAGCCAATCGGCCGATACGAGTAAAGCGGGATCAGTCGGTTGTAGAGCGACCGAGGCTCGAGGGCGTGGGTAAGAGATCAGCTGGAATCAGCCGATCGTGACGTCAGCAACTCGAGTAGGTCAGAATCGGCTGTAGTGTTGGAAGCCGATGTGATCTAGATCGAGCTGAATAAATTGGTGATAATAGCTAAAAGCCACAAGAATTGGTACGAAAATTTGCAGATCTAGCTAATATCGGTAAGGGGTGAATAAAGAACAAGACGAAACCTCAGCGATGCGCCCGGAGGTGAAAGCCTAGGGTTATTCGGTAAAACGGTACTCACAAGCTTGCCGGAGATCGATCGATGCAGCCTGATGAACTTGAAGGACGGCGTTTGTAGAAAAAGAGAAAAAAACGCAGTGGCGAAGTCGCCGAAAAGTAGATGCTGTAAAGTAGATGCTGTAAATTGTAAAGGGTTTGCCCGGAGGCAGTTTGTATGATATTGGTGTGTGCACCTTTTTCTGACCACACAGGGTCGCTATTTATGTCCTGAGGACAACCCGACTCCTAGCCGATTACGGCACTGTTTACTTGCATCTAAAGAAAACGAACACTACTAAAAGTAGAAAAAGACTCTCGCAGGTGTCAAAACTCCCTAAAACTGACTCTTGACCCGTTGTCAATCTTGGGTTGACCCGCCTCCGCTGTGCTTTCCTTTTGGTGTATCCTCTTGATTTCTGCCTTCTTCTCTTTCTATCGGTCGATCCTCCGGTTGACCATCGGCCGATCGGTCTGACCCGCCAGCCCACTGATAGAGTTGAACTCCTTTGACCATTGGTGAATCCTGTTGACCGCTCTCTTCTCTCTTCAATCAACCGATTTTCCTTGCTTTCTCATCGGATGCTCCTTCTTATCTTTTTGACTTGTTTTTCCAAAAAACGGTGTCAAGACATGCCCCCAGTTTCAGAGTAAATGATCTTTTGCTCCGAAATTTACTTGAATCTGACATCTTCCTTTTTAATTTGAACGATAGCCGAATCCTTTTGTAATACAATCAATCTTCATTTGTTTTTACTAATGGTATTTTGTTCCCTCAGTGTGACAAATCATCTGACACTTTTTTCAGGACTGTTCACCATGTGACACCTTTTTTGTTTTCCTTTCCTATAAGACTCCCCCTTTTACCCAGGTGAGAGCCTGTATGGTTCGAGGACCGGTGGATGGTCGCTTCCTGGTGTGATGAGTGATTGACAATGTTGTGTGGACTGACTCTTGGCTAAGTATTGCAGGTGCAGGTTGCGGCTTGACTGGTGTTGGTGTAAGTGAAGAACAAGCGCGAAAGGTCATTGCCGGGTAGGCCTCCAGGTGTGGAGAAGACAAGTAGGCTTGGTTCGAGAGACCCGGTGGCCAGCGGGGTCAAGTGCGGGCCGCATGGTGGCAAGAACAACAAGACGAAGTAGTGGAAGGTTTCTTGGTTGAGCCTCAAAACCAATGTCGAGCCGGGACAACGTGGGAGCCGAGTCATGTGTGGTGATTGGCGGAGGCTACACCGAGTTCGCGGGGTTTGTAGTGGTTCACCATAAAATCACTAGGTTACTCGGTTGAGCCACAAAACTGAGGCAGAAGACTCGACGAGGGAGTGCGGCCACCCAGGCCAGTTCAACCGCCCAGGAGGGGCGGTCAAACCGCCTGGGCTGGTCTAACCTCCCAGGGGGGCGGTCTGACCGCCCGGGTCGTAGCCGTCGAGAAACTTTGAAGCGGAGGACATGCGTCGGGATCGCAAGGCTTGCGTCGAGGCTAAGCAAGTTTGCGGTCGCTAGGCATCCGTCCGATGGTGCTGAACTGAAGACTTCCATAATTGCCCTTGAGGGGCTTGTATCCCTAGTTATCTAGTAAAGGTAGTTTAGTCTTTTGGTTGCCCTCATATAAACACTTGGAGGGATGGATGGCAGCCAACTCTTAGAACCCTAGCTCCTTTCCCTTTGTCATTTTCGTTTGCTATTTTCTCTAGTTTTTCTAGGACTAGCTTGAGAGCTTCATGTGAGATCCAGAGAGAGGGATGGATGACAGGGTGGCAAGCTAGACCTTGTATGAACCTTCATGGTATGTATAGATGATTCGACGTGGTTCCTCAAGGCCTTTTGTTGCCTCTCCCATTTTCCTTTTTGGTGATTTTCGGAGCTCTTTCTTGTGATCTTCTTGGCGGAGTTTTGAGGGTGATTTCTTGCGGGATTCTTGTTGGTGTCTTGTATGAGGACCTTGTGCCTCTTTGGGTGGTGACTTTGCCACAAGAACTCTTTTGAATCAACCTTGATTTGGTGGTTTTTCGAGTTGCTCGAGTTCTTGACCTAGAGGGCCAAGATCCTCGATTCCCTTTGATTGAGAGCATTTCGGTTCGATTCCTTTGGTGGAGAGGTTGCCCAGGATGTAACCCAGGTATCCCCGAAGTCTCGCTGCAATTCGTGAGGTGAATCGAGAGATCGGGCGATGGGAAGTTGAGGTTTGACCCGCGGTCAAGTTTTCTGGGAGGGGCGGTCTAACCGCCATAAGGGGGCGGTCTAACCGCCCTGGACCTTCCAGGTGAAAGTTTTGGTTTTGCCGGATTTTCCTCTGTGAGTTTGTTCGCCTTGATTAGAGGAGCATTCATGTGAAATCTTGGTTCGTTTCGGCCCAGTTTGCTAGGAGTTCTTGCCTTGAGTTCGTTGCTGGGTACAGGAGGTTAAACCGCCCCCGTGAGCCGGTCTAACCGCCCTAGGCCTCTTGGGTAGAGTTTTGATTTTCACCAAGATTTTCTGGTAGTTAGCTTGGCCTTGACCAGAGAACTCAGTGGGTGAAACCATGGAGAGTTTTGGACCTCGGAAGAGTCATTTCGGAGGATTTCTTGGCTGCCCAGGAGCAGGCGATCTAATCGCCCCCTACCTCAGTTAAACCGCCCCTACTGGCCAGACAGATTCCGAGGTGTTTCCGCTGCTGTGTGTGTAGGAGTTGTGGCTATAGGTAGTGTTTGTTCCTAGGACCGGTAGCACTCCAGTGGCTACGTGGTTTTGGCAAACGGAAGGTTGCGTGCGGAGCGTGTGATTTTGGGTACCCGACCGAGTTCATCTTGTTGGAGAATTCATCTCCTTCGAGGAGAATTTTTATCAGCTCCCAATCACTCCCCCCCTCTCTGGTCGCCAGTTCGGTCCTTCAAGTGGTATCAGAGCCGGTTACGGATCTTCGGATTCTAACCAGTCTAAGATCCAAGGATGGCGTACCAGGACGGGGATCGGGTCCTCCGCACTTCGATGGCAAAAACTACCAGATGTGGCGGAGGTGGTGGCAGCTTTCCTCCGCGGTAAGGGTCAGATCCTTTGGGACGTTATGGTGAACACAACTTATGTTCATCCGATTAACTTCCTTACTCCGGGATCGAGGGACATGCACGACGCCAACAACAAGGCAGTCGACTACTTGTTTTGTGCTCTGTGTCAATCCGAATTCGATCGGGTTCAGACAGAGGACCTAGCTTGTAGGATTTGGAGTCAGTTGAAGGATGCTCATGCTCGAAATGCTCAGGTTCAGGCTCGGATGTATGCGACTTACCGGAGAGAGTACGAGAATGTAACGACTCGCCTCCCCGAGGCCGGGCCCGCCTACGCCTGGCAGCTCTCTAGGACCCCAAGAATATCCCCACAGACCAACACATGTCTTTTCTGCGCACTTTGTCCTCACTCATGCGCACCCGGGAAGGACTTCCCGATCGGTCACCCATCGCTCCAAGCCAAGCACGCTTAACTTTGGAGTTTTTCGAGATGGGCTTCCGGAAAAGAAGTTACAACTTGTTGGTATGAGTATCCTTATCAATCCTATTAGCCTTGGGCCGGGATGTCACCGAGAACTTCACTCATCTCCCCGGTGAGTCAATTGATGCCTTGTTCCAGCGGTTCACGGTTGTGGTGAACAACATGAGGGCCAATGTGGACGTGCTCCCGTACGATGTTCATGACAGAGCTGTTAAGCTCTTGCACTCTCTGGATCGTACAATTTGGGATGGCAAGTTCGAGGCCATTGTTGAGTCTGAGAAGTATGACAATCTGACGGTGAACGAGCTATTCTCGAAGCTCAACTCAGCTGAGGTGGACCGTGGTATGACAGCAAAGCTTGAGAGCCCGACTGATTCTCATAGTCTCGCTCTCATCGGTGGCTCAGGTGCAAAGTCTAATGCAAACCCATCCACCAAGATGTACTGATGAGTCCGGCCCAGGTGAGATTGGATTTATGGTAAGCCCGATGCACCGATTACGCAGTTTGGCCTCGGCGCCCGAATTTCGATGCAAACTTAGCACCGTCCTTCGACGCACCCCTCAGGGAAAGGCCTAATCACCCCAAAAGACTAGTCCATTAGGGAAGGGTGGCTCTCCCCTTTAAGGTGGCTTCCTCCTCCCAAGCTAAGCATGGTGGGATAATGAGGCTCACACGGTCGCCGCCCGACTACAACTGGGCCACATGGCCCATTTATGTTGCGTCTTTGCCAACGGGTAATAGTGGAGGAAGATGTCCTCATCATTCTCCCCTTCTTAACATGGGCCCAGCTCTGATACCAAATGATAAGTCCGGCCCAGGTGAGATTGGATTTATGGTAAGCCCGATGCACCGATTACGCAGTTTGGCCTCGGCGCCCGAATTTCGATGCAAACTTAGCACCGTCCTTCGACGCACCCCTCAGGGAAAGGCCCAATCGCCCCAAAAGACTAGTCCATTAGGGAAGGGTGGCTCTCCCCTTTAAGGTGGCTTCCTCCTCCCAAGCTAAGCAAGGTGGGATAATGAGGCTCACACGGTCGCCGCCCGACTACAACTGGGCCACATGGCCCCTTTATATTGCGTCTTTGCCAACGGGTAATAGTGGAGGAAGATGTCCTCATCATGTACTCTTTGTCCTCTTTGATGTCGTTGCCAGATGAGGAGTTTGACGTGCTTGGGGAGGACGAGCTGGCGCTGTTGACCAGGAGGTTCGAGAGGATGCATGAGAACCGGGTGAACACAAGGAGGAACACGAGGACATGCTTTCAGTGCGGTAAGTGAGGACACTTCGTCGCCGACTACCCCGAGAAGATGGAGAACAAGGACAGCTACAAGCACCGGTCGAGGACGGACGGCAAGTACCGATCTAGGCGCGATCACAAGCACAAGCACAAGAACAAGCACAAGGACGAGCGACGATCGAGGAAGAAGGACGGTCGAGGCAAGGCCCGAGCGATGGTCGGAGCGAGCGACGTCGACTCCAGTTCCGCATAATCTACCTCGAGCTCGAGTAGCAGTGAAGACGAAGGTGATCGGCGCAAGAACAAGAAGTCATCCAAGAACTTGAGCAGGCTGAGCTTCTACGCGAGAAATGGCTTCTGCACCATGGCACGAAGCTCCAGCAACAAGAAGAGTCACCAAAGCTACTCCGACTCCGACTCTGAGGATGAGGTATGTGATGAGCTTCCCTTCTTGCGTGAGGAGAATGAACGGCTTGGCAAGTTGCTTGATAATCGTGATGACATGCTTAGAGATGCTAAGAAGATGAGGAAGGAGCTTAGGGCCTCGCTTGAGGATGCTAGGACTAGAGTGGCTGAGCTATAAACATAGAATCTAGATGCTAAGCTTGAAATTGATTCACTTAAGGCTTCACTTGTTGTTTCTGATGAGGTTGATTATGCTGATTGCTCTATGTTTCTAGCTGATCTTACTGTCTTCATGGAAAAGCATGCCTCCAAGTGTGAGGAACTAGATGTGCTTAGGGCTGAAGTGGCTGAGCTTAAGTCTAGACCTGCTTTTCTAGGTGCTGGTACTTCTTGCCCTATTTTGCATGGAAAGATTGATGAGATGCATGCTTACACTGTTTCTCTTGAGGCTAAGTTGAAAGAACCTGTTCCCACTTCTTGCTCTACTTGTGAATTGCATGCTTTGAAGAATCTGGAACTTGCACATTATGTTGATCGCTTGCAAGATGAGAATGATGAGTTGAGGAAAATGATGGGTTGGTTGTCGGGTCATGAACCACAACTTAGGATGATGATAGAGGCATACAAGCGCTATGATGGGCAAGCGCTTGGGTCAGATAAGATTGGAGAGTGTAGTGGTGAGGGAGGAGAGAAAATTGGTGATATCCAAGCTCCACCAAAACCTTCCACAAAAATGCCTATGCTCCTAAGCCAAACCCATTGAGAAACAAACTTGACACAACCCCAGATCCACCCATATTCCCTCACCCCACAAATGATTTCCAAAAACCCATAAAGTTCAAAAGCAACTTGGGGAATGTGTTCTTTGGGAAAGAGGGTGAGAAGCCGAGTGAGGAGAAACCGGAAGAGAAGCCGAGTAAGGAGAAACCAAGTGAGCAGCCCCAACCCAAGCCTAAACCTAAGCTCATACGGTTTCATTGTGACTATTGTGGGAGAGATGGTCACAAGGGTGAGTTTTGCTTCAAGAGGAAGCATGAGGAGAGAATGGCTAAGGAGTGGGCTAACAAGGATAGGTACCACCCTTCTCATGGTGTACATGAGCCTCGTATGCCACTGCCCAGGGATAAGGCGATTGTGAGAAGTGTTCCGGCATGGGGAGATGCGAGTTCCCGCAGCCGAGGTGGCTTTCTTGAGAGGGCGGTCATACCGGCCTGGAGGGGCGGTCAGACCGCCCCCCCAAAATTCTGGGCGGTTTGGTTTTCGAGGTGGTGATTTGAGTGGTTTCAGTTCTGGTGGTTGGCATGGTGAGTCTAGTGGTGGTCAGTTTGCTAGACGTTCTCTACCTCGTGCTCAATACGATGGTGGGAGGAGTCGTAGCTTTGAGTTGGAGAGGAGGAATGGTCCACGGTCTTCCTTTCGTGGTTTTCGTTCTCCTCCAGCGAGACAGGGTTGGTTCCCTAGTGGTGGTTCCCGTGGTGGTTTTCGTGGTGGTAGCTTTGATAGGTGTGATGATATGGTTCGCGCTAACCCCACTTTGGAGCAGATGGCTCAGCACTGGTTTTACTCTTTTGGTACTAACCCAGTGCTAAGTCGTTTGTTCACTCACGTGCTCGTTTTTGAATTTCAGGTGGGTGACTTGAGGAACATTTGGTTGATTGACTCCGGTTGCTTGAGGCATATGACCGGAGACAAGGGGTGGTTCTCAAGTCTCGTCCCGGTGGTGTCTAAGACATACATCACCTTTGGGGACAATGGGCGAGGGCATGTGCTTTCAGAAGGTGAGATCAAGGTAAGTGACAAGGTCACTCTCAGGCGTGTTGCTCTTGTTCAATCGCTCGATTCAATTTGCTTTCCGTTTCCCAGCTTTTGGATGAGGTTTTTGAGGTGTTGTTTCGGCCTGGTGGTTCTCGGATTTTGGATTCTCGAGGGGACCTAGTTTGCATGGTCGTTCCCAAGGGTCAAGTTTTCCAAGCGGATTTCTCTCAGTCTTCTGGTGTGGCTCGTTGCTTTTTGGCTGGTTCTTCAAGTGAGTTGTGGAAGTGGCATAGGAAGTTGGGTCACTTAAGCTTTGACCTTTTGTCTCACTTGAGTAAACTCAATTTGGTTCGAGGATTGCCACGGCTGAGGTTTGAGAAAGAGTTGGTTTGTGCACCATGTCGGCATGCTAAGATGGTAGCCTCTTTCCATCCACCCCTCACCGATGTGATGACGGAGCGTCCATGCGAGCTGCTCCATATGGACCTTGTTGGCCCAGCTCGTGTGCGATCTGTGGGTGGGAAGTGGTACGACCTAGTTGTGGTGGACGACAACTCTCGGTATGCGTGGGTTTTCTTTTTGGAGGAGAAAGGGGAGACGTTTGGTTTTGTTCGAGATCTTGTCTTGAGGTTGAGAAATGAGAGGCACAGAGATGTCATACGAGCGATCCGCGGTGACAATGGCTCGGAATTTAAAAACTCTCACTTCGAAACCTTTTGCCATGACATGGGTCTTGAACACCAGTTCTCTAGTCCGTATACGCCTCCCCAGAATGGCGTGGTGGAAAGGAAAAACAGAACCTTGTGGGAGATGGCTCGGACGATGCTCGATGAGCATAGGACTTCGAGAAGGTTCTGGGCTGAGGCGGTGAATACCGCGTGCTATGTGTCGAACAGGATTTACCTCAGGGTGCATAAGAAGAAAACTTGCTACGAGTTGATGCATGGTAGAACCCCCAAGGTGAGTCACTTTCACGTGTTTGGGTGCAAATGCTTTATCCTGAAGAAAGGTTAGAAGTTGGACAAGTTCGAGGCTAGTTCTGTCGATGGCATTTTCTTTAGTTACGCGACTCATTCTAGAGCCTTCCGAGTGCTCAATCTTGAAACTAACCAAATCGTGGAGACTTGCGAGGTTACCTTTGATGAGACACAGCGACGTAGTCAGCTTGTTTTTGAGTGTGCAGGTGACAAGGAACTTGGTGAGGAGATTTTTCAGGAGGAGGAGCATGAACATGGAGACGATGAAGATGGTGGTGTGGCACCCGCGGCTGAGCATGTACCTACTACTTCGATTACGATCGAGAACGGGCCCTCTCCCACACCTTCGACGACGTGCTGAGATCGTGAGGAAACTCCAGCTGAGGGGGAGGTGGCTTCGAGGCGAGAAGCTCCCCGGCGAGTACAAGTGGATCATCCAGCTTCAACGATCATCGGGAACATCAACGAACGCACTACACGGTCGAGGTCTCGTAATGATTCTCACTTTGCCCATGCTGCTTTTGTTGCTACTTTTGAGCCCAAAGACATTGGACATGCACTATCTGATCACAATTGGGTCAATTTGATGCATGAGGAGTTGGAGAATTTTGAGAGAAACCAAGTTTGGGAGTTAGTGGAGCCTCCACCGGGGCGTAAGCCGATTGGGACAAAATGGGTGTGGAAAAATAAAGAGGGAGAGAAAGGAGAAGTGGTGAGAAACAAGTCAAGGCTTGTTGCTAAGGGGTACACACAGAAAGAGGGGATAGACTACGAGGAGAGTTTTTCTCCCGTAGCCTGTTTGGAGGCAATTAGGATCCTTCTAGCCTTTTCCGTGGCTAAAGGGTTCAAATTGTACCAAATGGATGTGAAGAGTGCTTTCCCTAATGGTGTTTTGCAGGAAGAAGTGTTCGTGAGGCAACCACCGGGGTTTGAGAGTGAGAAGTACCCCCACAGGGTGTACAAGTTGAGGAAGGCACTGTATGGGCTGAAGCAGGCGCCTAGAGCTTGGTATGGTAGGTTGAGAGGGTTCCTGTTTGAGAGAGGTTTTGAGATGGGAAGGTAGATCAGACTTTGTTTCTCCTCAGGCAAGGAAAAGAGATCCTAATTGTGCAGTTGTACGTGGATGATTTTTTCTTTGGTGACTCGTCTAACTCTTTGGTTGCAAGGTTTGCAGAAGACATGAGTAGGGAATTTGAGATGAGC
This sequence comes from Cenchrus fungigraminus, assembly GCA_036936925.1. Taxonomy (NCBI): domain Eukaryota; kingdom Viridiplantae; phylum Streptophyta; class Magnoliopsida; order Poales; family Poaceae; genus Cenchrus; species Cenchrus fungigraminus. The sequence goes on along the minus strand of CM072770.1, from coordinate 90,039,337 downwards.
ATGACGGGTGAGTTGCAGTTCTTCCTTAGGCTCCAGATCAAGCAATCGAAGGAAGGAACATTTGTACACCAAGCCAAGTACACCAAGGACATTGTGAGGAAGTTCAAGATGGAGGACTCCAAGGCCATGGCGACGCCGATGAGTATGACTACAGCTCTTGATGCGCACGAGGACAGTGAACACGTGGACCAGAAGGAGTACCGGAGCATGATCGACTCCCTCCTGTACCTGACGGCGACGAGGCCGGACATCCAATTCTCGGTATGTCTGTGCGCTCGTTTTCAAGCGTCTCTGAGGACTTCTCATCGGCAAGCAGTCAAGAGCATCTTCAGGTATTTGCGATACACTCCCGACTTCAGCCTTTGGTACTCTGCGTCTTCTTCTTTGGAGCTTCACGGCTTTTCAAACGCGGATTTTGCCAGGTGTCGGTTGGATAGGAAGTCCACTTCTGGGACTTGCCAGTTCTTGGGTTCTTCTTTGGTGTCTTGGTCTTCCCGCAAACAATCGAGTGTTGCTCAATCTACCACCGAAGCCGAATACGTTGCCGCAGCTAGTTGTTGCTCTCAGCTCCTTTGAATCACATACACCATGAGTGACTTTGGTGAGGAGTATACCCAGGTTCCACTTCTTTGTGATAGCACGAGTGCGATAAGTGTTGCTAAGAACCCAGTGCTTCATTCCAAAACCAAGCATATAGAAGTGAGATACCATTTTCTGAGGGACAATGTTGAGAAAGGGAAAATCGCTTTGATCCATGTACCCACACAAAACCAACTAGCGGATATTTTCACCAAGCCCCTAGATCAAGCAACTTTCACTCGTTTGCGGGGAGAACTTGGTGTGTGTTTGGTCTCTTGAGTTGGGTGTGGGAGCTCCTTTGTAGCATATGTATAGCTTTCCTTGTATGCATTCTTGCATTTGCATTGCATATGTATCATGATGTATAGGCATCTTTGTATCTTAGGTTGCATGCATTTTGTATCATATGCATTTGGTAGGAAAAGCTTCTCTTATATACATTGTTCATCATGATGTGCTATATATGATCTTGTGAGCTAGTTTGGTATGATATGGCTTAGTGTGGCTTAGTTCTTGATGATCTTGATTTATATCCATGGTTGATAGCTATGTTTATGAAAAATGTCATATGTATGCTCTCTTGTGAGTAAATGCCTTTATATGATCATGACATGTTTTAGTGGCTTGTCTATACTTAATTTGTGCTTGGATAGCTTATTTTGAGTATATGGGGCCAAAGGCTCATTTGCCATCATGAATGTTTAGCCCCCATTCTTTATCTTGTGGAGGAGCATAAGTTCCTTTTTGTCGCAAAGACATTTCATGTACCATTTATGAATCTGAAAATGAAATGTAAATTGCTTGGAAAATGTGCTCCCATGTCATATGTGCTTAATTTACTTGCTTTTGGGTGCTAAACCGTTGCATGTTGCTTACCAATGAGAAGTCTCATACATAGAAGTAAGCACATGGCTCGGTAAGTTTTGACAAGACATGAGATGCTTGTGGGTGTTTATGATGGTCTTATGCTTAGAATGGTTGTCCTAGCATGAAGTTTGTGTGGCTTTGCCATTTTGACATGTTTTGCTCATGTTTAGGACTTTGCTCATGAGAGGGTAATTTTTCGCAAAAATGGTCAATTCTATCTTAGCTTTTCCCAATGGTTGTGAAACTTGGTGATCTTGTAGTTTTTGTCCATACGAAGTTATAGAGTATCTAACTTGCTCATTTGGATGTGTGTAGCATGCTATGTTGAATTTTGTCTATTTGAGAATCTCTATGTTGAAACTTTTCGCATTTTGCCTTGATTCATGCATTGTCAACAAGGGGGAGAAGTTTTGGCATGATTTGGGCACCTGGGAGCATTTGGAAGGTGTTCCAAGTGGTTCGGGCAGATTTTGAAAAGTTTGGTGCAGGGCCGGTTTCATGGGGCGGTCTAACCGCCCCCTAGGCGGTCAGATCCTAGAGGGGCGGTCTAACCGCCCTGGGCAGTGTGAGCAGTTTTTTAGTCCTTGTTGCATTCCCATGTTGCATTGCTGCATTGGTTCAGGGGGAGTGTGCTTTGGCTCAGGGGGAGCTTGCATATGTGCAGGGGGAGCTTCTTGTGTGAGTTTGTGGTTTGCGGCCTTGTGTGCCTTTGGTGGTCTTTGCTCTTTTGTGTGAGCTTGTTTTTGTCTCGGTTGTGTCGAGCCGTTGCCCTTGCCTAAGGGGACCGAGACTTTCCTTCTTCAAGTGATCTTGCTTTTTGCCTTTCTCTTGGCTTTCGATCGCTTGTTGAAGTTTCTTTTAGTCGTTTCTTTTCTTTTCCTTTTCTCTTTGGTTACCAATCATGTGTGTTGTCAATGTACTCATCAAGGGGGAGATTGAGAGCCTGTATGGTTCGAGGACCGGTGGATGGTCGCTTCCTGGTGTGATGAGTGATTGACAACTTTGTGTGGACTGACTCTTGGCTAAGTATTGCAGGTGCAGGTTGCAGCTTGACTGGTGTTGGTGCAGGTGAAGAACATGAGCGAAAGGTCGTTGCCGGGTAGGCCTCCAGGTGTGGAGAAGACAAGTAGGCTTGGTTCGAGGGACCCTGTGGCCAGCGGGGTCAAGTGCGGGCCGCATGGTGGCAAGAACAGCAAGACGAAGTCGTGGACGGTTTCTTGGTTGAGCCTCAAAACCAAGGTCGAGTCGGGACAACGTGGGAGCTGAGTCATGAGTGGTGATTGGCGGAGGCTACACCGAGTTCGTGGGGTTTGCAGTGGTTCACCATACACTACAAGAAAAACGCCGACTAGTGACGCAAAAAAAGGCCGTTTCTCATCATAAACCGCGATAAATGATGCCGGTTGTTACGAAAACGCTCCGTCATTAATCGAGCGTCACAAACCGCGATTAATGACGGGACCTTATTTCCCAGCATCATGAGTTTAATGACGCGTGGAAATTCGTCTATACAATGCGTCATAACTTCGTTCCTGCAGCTTTGCCACGCTGGACAGAATCTGATGTGGCATCCGATGTGGCAGGCCAATTGTGACAAATCGTATGCGTCATAAAACGAATTTGACCTGTTTGTAGCTGGGTTGAGCCCAAAACTGTTCCTGTAGGCTGGCGTTGTTCATATAGCCCAAAAAAGATTTTGTTGGGCCCAATTGTAGCTTTTTCATATGAAATTTGATTAGGGTGGGCCCGTTTTGGTTGGGTCGAGTCCAACAAGTGCGCACATTGTTGCGGCCTTCTGTGTCATGTTAATTTGAAAAAAATGACTTTTGGCCCAACTAAAAGTGGGCTAAGCCCACTGAAGGACAATATGAAATTAACTAATCATGCATCAGTATTAATGGATTTCATTTCAATTCTGATCCTTTTTTGAATAATTCCGATCTGGTTAGCAAAATAGTAATCAACACAAATTTCTTTATACAATAAAGCAAATTATTGTTTATTATCAAGCACGACCATATTGTTCATCACATATCACAAACTATTACAAGATAACAGTATCACAAGGAACATTGATTAACAAAGCTAAATCCGGTTCATAATCGCAAGAGAAAGTGGAGATTTGATCTAATGATCTTAACCTCTTCATCTTTTACTGCTAAGCAGTAGACGAAAGAGGTCCTCACTGTCTTCGGTTAGCTTCTGCAACCTCTTAATCTCAGCAGACTACATTTTCAGAGTTGATTCTAATTCTTCGGTCTTCTTCTTCAAGCTACATAACTCTTTCTGGTGAGCAACAAACCGTTGTCGAAGTTGTACCCCATCCTGATTGGGAGCGTCAACTCGCTCTTCATCAACATTACTACATAAGGATTTGGTACTCATTCTTGAGTAGTCGGCTGCCTCTGTTTTAATTTGTTCGGGAAGAAGCATCATTGACTTGGTTGCTTCCATCTAGCAACAGTGGATCCCAAGTCAGATTAGGACCTTGTAATTGATTCGAACTAAGGAAACAAAGGTGTTAAGTTTGTTACCTTGGAGCAGATCTGAACAGGAGTGACTTCAGATGTTGACCCTTTGGCCCGCTGAAACAAGTACAAGAACAAGAGGTAAGGGTTGAGATCATTCGCAATCGGAAACAAAGGTGTTAAGTTTGTTACCTTGGAGTAGGTCTGAACAGGAGCGACTTCAGGCGTTGACCCTTTTGCCCGCTGAAACAAGTACATGAACAAGAGGTTAGGGTTGAGATCATTCGCAATCAGAAATAAAGAAGGTGTTGAGTTTGTTACCTTGGAGCAGGTCTGAACAAGAGCGACTACAGATGTTGACCCTTTGGCCCGCTGAAACAAGTACAAGAACAAGAGATAAGGGTTGAGATCATTAGCAATCAGAAGCAATTTCATTTATTAAGTTCAATACGGTACATGAACGATCACACCCAATCCATCATCACCCAAGCATGCAACAAAAATATGGAAAGCCAAAGAACATGGGTAAGCAATATAATAATTTCATCCTTTAATTTCTACAAACCTCAAATAAGTTGACTTGGAACAATCTCTTGCAATAGGGAACAGAAGATCCACAATCACCCAAGCATGCAACAACAATATTCAAAGGCAAAGAGCATGGGGAAGCAGTCCAATAATTTCATCTACAAATTTCTACAAACCTCAAATAAAATGTCTTCGAACAAATTCTTACGATAGGGTACAGTAGATACACAATCACCCAAGCATGCAACAACAATATTCAAAGGCAAAGAGCATGGGGAAGCAGTCCAACAATTTCATCTACAAATTTCTACAAACCTCAAATAAAATGACTTCTAACAAACTCTTGCGATAGGGTACAGTAGATCCACAATCACCCAAACATGAAAGAATATTATAGAAAGCCAAAGAGCATGGGGAAGCAATCTAATTCAATTGATCAATGCAGGGAGGAGACCGCAGACCTGACGAATAGGACGGGAAGAAGGTGCCGAATGCCGTCTCGATTTAGCAGCCCGACCTTGCACCTTCAGCACGATGGTTCGGCGCAACTGTTGCAGATCTGCGTCCGCCAGGGTGAGCCTCGGGGGAGCCGACGGAGCAACGAGTTTGAACCATCTTGCAGCTTCAAGGACGTTGCCGAAGAAACTCGTAGAAGAGGAAGGCCGCCGCTCATAGCAGAGGAAGCCGTCGTCCGTAGCTAGGCCTCCGTTGCTGCTTCCGCCGCAGATCTAGGTCTCTTAGGCGGTCGCTGATTTTGGAAAATTACCAGGAGGGAATTGGGAGATCTGGTTTCCCTCTTTGTTTTATATATATATAAACGAGGAGGACCAGAAGGAGGAGCGTGGAATTCAAAATTTCAAGTCCCGCCTTTGTGGTCCAAAGCGGAAAACGAAAGACTTTGGATCATGGACCCAAACGTCAGTGACCCAAACGAAAGACCGCTTGGGTGTCAGACCCAAACGTCAGTGACCTTACGCCGAGAGGCAAGTTGTTGACTGGGTTGTCCGTGCCACCATCGATCATGGAATGGACAAGCACACACAGGACTATACTCTACTTCATATTCGCATTAGACGGATGATCCGATATTCGCATTACAAATGTACTCACTGCAACAAAATAACGTACCGTTTCAACTGTTTATTACATAACTACAAACACTTAAATAAAACATTAAAACTACAGGTGACCCTAGTACAACCCTTCAGGTAATCTTCTACGGAGATTGTGCATAAATTCGGGATGATCAGTGCATACAACCGCCCAATCATATGTGAGTATTCCGTGAGGAAAGATTCGCTCTAAGAGAGACATGCACTTGTCCTGCAATTGTGTGAAGTTAGCCTGAATTGCCCATCGTAGAAATGAAGTCACAGTTTCCTCGCTTGTCATGTCCCACATCTTTGACGCACAGTGCAGCTTCAACCTTTCGACTTGGTACATGTCGGCGACCAAGAGTAAATAGGGCCAGGCATTGGCAGGAGTGTCCCATAAATCAGCCTCCTCTGGGAGTGATCCTTCAGTAGCGTATTTGATCAGGACCGAGAAGCCATCAGGGTGTGTGTCAATAAATGTAACAGTTTTAGAGCTAGACTACACTCCTAGGCCGTAGAGCATTGCCTCCATCACACAAGATACTTTCACCACATCGGCACATATCGCTCGTATCACCCGGCATTCCGCACCTACGTGGAACACAACTTCCACAGGGGCTTGGGCTGCAACGCTTTGGCATATGCTTCTTTGCACTGATGGAGGAGGAACTTCAATGTAGTCGTCCTCCAGTACTGAAAGAACACATGATATGTGTATGCGATCTTCACTGGATGTCACGCGCTCAGTGTTATGATGCTCCACCAGACATTCAAATCCTCTTGCTTGTAGATCCTCTTTTGTAGCTTGAACTCGAAATGTATCATCTTCATCGTTTGGGTCTCCAGCCATCGCACGCAACAATACTCGCACCTACGTGGAAGCAGTCACAGGTTTGACAAACAATAACATAAGGCGACCGTATCGCCATGTGTGAGTGTGTGTCTTCATAGCAGCAACGAGACACGCACCATTTGGGATTTGTGCAGAGGAACGAGGACGACGGTAATGCCGTCTGGAACATCCATCCACTGATGATCATTCATACCTGTAGGATAGCAACGTAGTTTCCATTGACGGCCTCCCACCATGAACGTACCTGATTCCTTGAAGTTGCCCATGGTTCATTCGGCTTTCGCTTCCTGGCTTGAGACTGAGAAGTCGACTTGCATGAAAGGAATCATTTTAGCGTCTAAAGCCATTAACACAAATGGCCTACATTGATCGTCTCGTGCCTAAAGTGTATCTTATTATAGTGGGCCCGGAGTGAATGTGTCATTCCGAAACGTCCGTTCGTGGACATCAGTTACCACCCGGAATGGACGTGTCCCTTCAGAGCAGGTGTGGCCACATTCGGGTCACGAACTTCCTGGTTTTAGTCCTTAAGTGCGATTCACAATGATCGACACGTCCGTTCAGAGGGGGTGTGCTGCGTGTGCACACAAGTTCGTCGGTTAACGCCCGGTGCCAGTGCTTAACTGCAATTCTCAATGATCGACACGTGGATCAACTTGTGAGAGCGTGTCGTTCCCAAACGCCCATTCGAGATACCCTTCTGTGCTTATATGCATGTTAATATTACACACACACAAAAAAAACATATATTGCTATTCCAATTCCAGCTTATTCCGTTTTGGTCTTGTCGCGTCAACAAGTTCATCACGTTTCTCAGTCTGCAAGGCTAGCGGGAATCATCAAGTGTGAATCCAGACCATTCGTAGACCTTTACAATCATGACCCACGCAGCGTACCTGATCGAGGAGGACTTGTCAAGTCATCCCGCACCCTGCGTGTTGCAACGCAAGGACCATCCGGTCCATCTGATTACAGCGCCCAATCTTGTCCTCCAGATGCAATTGACACCGAAACCATTACATAAATAAACGGTAGAGAGTTGTCTCGTTGTTGATGCGGCATGAGCTGACACAGTGAGACAGCCATTAGATGCAGCTGATGCGGCGTGATTTGTCCGCAGGACTTTCTTGTGCACTACAGAGAGGAAAGTCCAGAAGTAAACACATACCTAGACACGTCGGGCTCATCCCGTGATACCCATCGTCCACACATGTAATCGATGCACGCCACTGAAGATTCTGACCTAGATAGATTCCTATCACGTGTAGGCCTGACTATATTCCGAGTATCTCATGTTTTCCTTAGTAACTTTAGCAATGCTACACCGAGCTCACATGACCGCTGTAGTCCTCGATAAATAGGCGAGTTCATCAGAGCGTTCTTGAAAGGCAAGGCCAACACTCATCGGTTCCCTGTCTTGCATTTCTCTACTTCAGTGGGATAAAAGGGTGAGATCATTTTGTTGATCTTGTTTACTTTATGTATGCATGGTATTGAGACGGTCACATTGTTAGCTTATGTAGGGTTTGTTCTTCGTTTGTGTATGCAGTATGTGGGGAATGGCCGGGCAAGGAAGGGATGGAGCATGGAACTTGGAGGAGTCGAGGAAGGGGGAGCTGTCAGGCGCATTAGCACCTCATCGCCACCCGGTTCAGCCGCTGCCATCGGCACCGCAGCAGCACCCAGCCCCAATGGCACCTCCACTTCCGCTGGTATCGGCACCTCAGCAGCACCCAGCCCCAATGGCACCTCCACTTCCACTGGCATCGGCACCTCAGCAACACCCGGGGGTGATGCCACCTCCAGTTCAGCCGCTGGCAACGGCAGCTCAGGATCAACTGAACCTCATGGCACCACCTTTTCGCCCACGGCCCAGGCCGCCACCTCTGATGTTGCCCGTTGAAATGCCACCCCCGCGGCAAGTGATCATTGAACAAGATGAATCGCAAGACCTGAAATGGTCTGTGTTGCTTTGGCTTCAGCAGGGCAGGCCCGCTCGTGTTTATCACGAAGGAATGTGGGTGTGCCCTTATTGCCACAGGGGTCACAGGCAATGGACCGTTCGTGACCTGCTGTTACACGCGCATAACATCGCCATTTTGCCTGCCTGGATTTGGGATACAAGGGCAAGGCATCGCGCTTTGGAGGAGTATCTGATCCAGGAGACACGTTTTGCTGCACTCCGTGCAGCGGCTGGATTTCCATGAGCCCGTGATGGTAGTAGTATGAGCCGTGATGGTAGATGCTAGTAGTATGTGGTGATGGTAGTAGTATGAGCAGTGATGGTAGATGCTAGTAGTATGTGGTGATGGTAGTAGTATGTGGTGATGGTAGATGCTAGTAGTATGTGGTGATGGTAGTAGTATGAGCCGTGATGGTAGATGCTAGTAGTATGTCGTTCAGAGTATGTAGTTGTAGTTCGAACTATGGTGGATCCATCCATCCCCATGAGTAATCAATGCGTATGCATGCATTTGTGTCGTTTGTATTTGGATTGTGTTGTTTCTAATAAAAATGGTATTGTGTGTGTACTCCCTCGGTATAAATTCATTGTATACGGAAACTCCGTTCCATTGATTTCTTAAATACCGGAAGAACATAGACGAAAGTCCAGTTTGTAGTTTTCAGTCAGACCAGATTAAACTGTCACTGCTATGCAATGAGAAAACCAACATCTTACAAGGAAAAAACAGTAGTAGTAGTAGTATTCAATCAGAGCAGATGAACAGAAGGTGAATCTTCGTTCTGCTTCTTCTACTCCTACTTCTACTAGTAGCAGTTACCACTAATCCACTAATCAAGGCGTCGCTTCTTTGTCGATGGTGCACCCGGCGCCTTGTTGCAGCTGCTCACGGACGAGGATGTCGCTCTGTTGCCGCCGCCCGTGGAAGATGGTGGCGGACCTCCCAGGGCGCCGCCCGCGGATGAGGCCGTCCCTCCAATGCCGCCGCTAGAGGATGATGTCGCCGCTCCATGGTGGCTAGTCGAGCACGGCCTTGGTGCCGCTCCATGGCGGATCATGACGAGGATGGCAGAGATCGACTGCCGCCGACCGATGAGGATGTGAGAGGATGACAGCGCTTGGAGATGACAGTTCCCTGGCGAGTGGCGGTGCTTCCGCGCCCCTGACCCCTGGCACCTCTTGCTGACTTGCGAGGGGTGCGTTGTTTCAGAGGCACATGATCTTGGATTTCATTTTGTTCCACAAACTCCGAATCATCAGAGGATGTGTCAACCACCACCCGAATGGGCCTCCGCTCTGCCTCCCCTTCATCAGACCACTAGAGATCCTCCCTTTCATCAGAACAGGAGGAGGATGTGGCTTGCGCTGCACCTCTAGGAGACAATGGCTCCATGGGGAGAGGAAGAGAGCGCTGTGCGAGGATGGGGTTTTTTGTTAGTTGCAAGAGTTGGGAGAGGAAGAGGGCGCTGTGCGAGAATGCAGTTTATTGTTGGTTGCAAGAGTGGGGAGTGGAAGAGGGCGCCGGGAGGAAGGGGGATATTTATGGCCAGAGGAACCCATTCAGCCATTACTGAAAAAACTACTCCCGAAAAGATTAGAGTAGTTGTGGGATCCGTTCAGTTCAAACGAATTCAATTTCGACGAAATTTACACTTATATCTACTTATCGGGAAGTGAGAATTGCATTCTTTTGTGGATGGAGGGAGGACGTTCTGAGGAAGGGGGAAAGACCGTTCAGCGGAATGTTAACGGATCGGAAGAAATAATTGTAGGCCAGAAGGTCCTTTTAGCAATACATCGGTATACCGGACCTTCTGGACTACCTTTTCCACTCATTTGTCTTTGTTGGAGCTGTAACTCCTCCATTTTTCTCCCACAACCTTGTTCTTTGGCTATCCTGTCAATGATGCCTCATCCCTGGGCAAATCTTATTCCTGACATTGTTGTGAGCGTCGCGAATAAGATCAGTGATGCAAGAGATTTCATCATGTTCAAAGCTGTCTGCAAGGGTTGGAACTGCGCTCGTTCAGGTGAGGCACGCTCGTTTGACCCTTGGATTCTGAAATCTGAATTTATCGGTGAATCTGGAGCAGTGACGTTCGTATCCGTCGCTGATATGCGACTTTTTGAGGTCTCCTTTCCAGCATTGGCTGGGAAAAGGACTAGATTGATTAGTTGCGGCGGATCTGGAAGCCTAGTCGCCTTAGATTGCACAGATTGGTGCAACGCACTCATGCTGAATCCTTTGTCTCCTCGGAAGCACATTCGCCTTCCTCAACTTCCAAAATGGAGCCAAATGGCTACTCTCCAAGCTTGTATCTTGTGCCTTGAAACAACAGCTGGTGCAGAGTTATTTGTCGTGATTACTTTCTTTTGGCCAGAGAAATCTTTTGCAGCGCTTGGGTCATTGCCCGTTTCCATTTGGCATTTGGGTAGCCAATCCGACTGGACTACACTACCTTCGAAAGATTTCTGGTGCAATTCTTCTGAACACATGCGGATCTACTTGGGGCAAGATCTTCCAGGACCTCCCCATCCTGTTGGACTTCGGTTGTCATGGGTCATTGGCATGGGCAACTCTTCTCTACTCGAAGGTGAAGACCGATTGTTCTTTGTTGTTCTGGAGGAGAAAGAAGCTGAGGTGGTAGAATTAACTTTGCATTCATTCGTCGGGGACATTTGGCAGCCTATTCCCTGGGAGAGAGCTCCTGAGTTCCGGAATAAGATCATCTTGTTTGGTCCTGGCAAGTGCATTGTTACAGAAGAGTATGCCATTTCTGGATTGGCTGACCTGACGGCAAATCACATGTACTTCCTATGAACTTATAATCACAATGAAAAGAATGAGTACTGGATCTACCAGTAGGGAATAGGTATTGATCCAGGCGTCAACACTACTCCAGCGATCTGCATTAAGCAGGTTCGTGCGGACTGGATTTGGTCACGAGGAACATGGCTGTTGCCTAGTTATCCGTAATGAGGAACTTCGATTGTGTACCACTTGTAACGCAATTCAATGTACAAATATCTATATTATCATCCTTCGTCAATTATTCCACGCATATGTATGAGTTTCTACCACAATCACTGTAGGGAACAAGCAGTTACGCATTCGATAATCAGGAAGGTTCTTCCGGCAAAACATCAACAGAGCGGACAAGTATCAAACATCATAAGATGGCATCTCACAGCTACTCATCACCACAAAGTTCACACCACCAACAAGTAGCAAATACCAAAATACAAGCATGATTAGCACCTCTAAACCGTCTACCTAGCAATAACACCACGAATCACATTATTCCTCATTGTTGTCCTTGCTGAGCGACCTCTTATATCAGGCCTGTCTCAGCAATTCCCTCACCTTCTTCACCACAAGTGTTGCAGAATCCAGGAGCTGCTTGACCGTCTGCAGCTCAGCGGCAGTCTCTTGAATCTCCCTCTTAGCCTTTGCACATTCTTCCTTCCACATCCTTGCCTCCCTTTCAGCTTTTTGGTATCTGTTGGCTTCACCTTTTTCTGTAGGAGACAACAGAGCATCATTTCTCATTTTCTTTCTTGTCTCAAACAAGTTATGGGTTACCTCCCCGTAGTATCGCGTTATCGTCTGCAGCTCAACTGCTTTGACATTGGCCTCCTCCTTAGCAGCTGTACATGCTTCTTTCCACGACCTTGCTTCCTCTTCTACTTTTCCCTTCATTTCCATCAGTTTCTCTAGAACTTTTAGAGTCCTAATATCCCATTCAGGATCTATCCACCTAAACGACGCGCACTTCATGCCATCAATCTGCAGTCACCGATTTCATTCATATAATTAGTGATTGACCATACTAACATCAAATGTAGAAGCAACATTTATTAGAAGTGATGCAGGTTATCGTTTACCTCACAGCAGCATACATATCGACGCCCAGGGTTGGCGCCTGTCCAGTCATACCTCAGATGGACAGGCAACCCGTCCTTGCACTCGTTTTCATTAGGATCTATAACGATGACTTCACGAGGACCAGGCGTCGGTGATCTGGAGCTTTTAGAGTCTACTCCAAACACCTTTAAAATACATGAATATAGTATGTTAACCCAGATCCCCAAATCCAGAATTCCCATTAACTAGTATGACAGATCAAAGTAGCATGGCTAAACAGAGGACTGACCTGACCGGAGCGAGTCCTGCTTCTCCGTTCGCCGCTAGGGTCGCTACGATTCGCCATTCCCGCCACGAGCAACAGCAGACCTAAGAACCGACGCTAGCTCTAGTCTTTACCACAAGGAAAAGGAGCGTGGTGCCGACGAGTCTCTTGCAGAGTTGCAGTAGTGTACGCCACGTCGTCGAGAGAAATGAGATATATACACTTGTCTGCGGGAAAACTTTTTTTTGGTTGTCGCGCGCGCTTTTCGCCAGCCAACTTACCAGAACCGCTCCGTGCTATTGTTGGGGCAGTTACACAATTGTTTCTCAAGAAGGTCCTTCCTGCAAACCATCAAAAGGACGGACGATCCGATTCTGGATCAATCCAAACAAACAGCATCTTAGCTTTTCCTCCCTTTTTACCACTAGGAAGGTCCTCCTTGCGAAACATCAACAGGCCGGAGTTTCCTCAATCAAAACTTCCCCCTTCTCTATCTATTACCACCATACCTTCATTGTTCTTCCTCTACATCCATTGTAACGCGTATGAATTCTGAATGGTGAGTATGCTCGAAACGAATGAGTTGGGATCTTCTACGGAGATTGTGCATAAGTTCGGGATGATCAGTGCATACAACCGCCCAATCATATGTGAGTATTCCGTGAGGAAAGATTCGCTCTAAGAGATACATGCACTTGTCCTGCAATTGTGTGCAGTTAGCCTGAATTGCCCATCGTAGAAATGAAGTCACAGTTTCCTCGCTTGCCATGTCCCACATCTTTGACGCACAGTGCAGCTTCAACCTTTCTACTTGGTACATGTCGGCGACCGAGAGTAAATAAGGCCAGGCATTGCGATTCACAATGATCGACACGTCTGTTCAGAGGGGGTGTGCACACAATATCGTCGGTTAACGCCCGGTGCCAGTCGTTAACTGCAATTCTCAGTGACCTCCATTGTAGTGCGTATGAATTTCGAATGGTGAGTATGCTCGAATCAATGTGGAATAGATTAAACCAAATCGGCATAATAAGATGACATCTCATAGCAACTCATCACCACAAAGTTCACACCACCAGTCCACCAACAAGTAGCAAACATCATATGATGATCCGGTAGCCAACACCAAAACACAATCATGATACAAGTTTCACAATAATCATCACTACTCATTCATAATCATAACTCCATCTCATGTTTGGCCTCCGGCAGCTGTTCCTTCACCTTCTGCACCTCCTACCGTGAATTTTGTGGGCTTGCGGGACTCTTTTGCATTTCTTAAAGTTCTTTCAGAAGATCTGGATGTCTCATCTCAGGGTGAGGACTCTATAGGATCTCGAAAGAGATCGAAAACATCATAGAACAATTAGCAGAAAAAGAGAAAGAGCTTCACTACACACCTAAGGACAAGACAACTGAGGGCGGAGGTCATTCTTCTTACCATATACATTGGAATAAAAGTGTCAATGAATAGATAGGATATTGAGTTTGTTTGGTCAGTCTTTTTTTAAATTTTCAAGAAGTTAGTTGTAAGTTGGACTGAAACGGGTACTAATAGGCAAGGGTACCCGTTCAGTCCAACTGACAATGAACTTCTTGAACATTTAAAAGAAAAGACAGACCAAACAAACTCAATGTCCTATCCATTTATTGACGCTTTTATTCCAATGTAAGAATAATCTCTGCCCTCAGTTTTCTTGTTCTTAGGTGTGTACTGAATCTGTTTCTCTTTCAGCTAGTTGTTCTATAATGTTTTGGATCTCTTCGGAGATCCTAATAGAGTTCTCCCCCGAGACGAGGCATCCAGATCTTCTAAAATAACATTAAGATGTTCTTGTAGAACTAAACTCATCCTTGGAGAAAACTCATCTCAGTCTATAAAAAAACCTGAATCCCTTGAACCCAATTGTATGAGTATAGTAAAACAACCACCACACGCCACAAAACCTGGTTGTTTGCTACTGTTGACGGTTGATTTCCGTCAACCAAGAGCACTTGTTACACTTTGATTTGAGCTTTGAATTATGACTAACCCGCCACTAGGCATACTAATGATGTAACAAGTTCACACTTGCATGTGGTTTTTGGAGTTTATTGTTTACGCAGGAAATCAACGTTAAAAGGAGACTTTCGGTATAAGTTCATCAAGTACTTTATGAGAAGATCATGAAGCCTGTCACAAGTCAAGACATGAAGTGAACACGACTCCAAATGACCCAAGGACCAAAGCATCAACACGTAAAACTCCGGGGACTAGTAGGTTTACCAACGAGATCAACTCGGCCCGAGAGATATTCTCGCAGCCCAGAACAGCATGATCCATTGGTGCAGATTCGGAGACTTAAACGGCCTCTAATGGCAAAAGTTTGACTACCAAAGTTGTGGGCCTCGACGATACCTTCGATTTGGACATGTGGAAGGCCCAATTCGGGTTAAGGAGGTAGGAGATATGGCCCCCGAAATGCCAGCTGCGCAGACAAGTCCTAAATCAGACAGATTATCTTCTGAGGCTGTTTTGGGGATCTTATCTTCGTTTACAAGGAAAGAAATGAATACCAAAGTTGGAGATAATTTCGTGGCACACAACCTGGATACCGAATTTGCATTATTTAGAGTCTGGACATGGGAGATATGGTGCCGGCAAGGAAGGGCTGCGAATCAGGAAAATCTAGACGAGGCTGAGTTTATGGAAACCAAGTTGGCTTCTCTCCCAAGGAAAATCTGGATGAGTCGAGTGGAGCTAGTCTCGGGGTTCCGAAGGAGTCTTCTTCAGGGTTCCGGTACTACTTTTGTATCCTTTCTTTGTTTAGACTCAAGTACAATTCAAGTTATCTTTCTATCTTACCTTTCGAGTCAATTACATTCAGCTTTTACTTTGCTCTAGAAGCTTTATTCTTGGTTTAGACTAAAGTTAGTTTAATCTTGGTTAGCATAGCTCTCTTGAACCCTATAGTGTTGTGGTCATTCTTCGCTTGACCTTCTACCGAGTACGTTTGTGCTTAGTAGCGGAGAGAGACCTTCCTTCGTGATATCTGGGGAAAGGTTCTTTGGTTCGCTGTGAGCGCGGTGCTCAGAGCTTGCCTTAGTCTTAGATTGGTGTCTCGTTCAACGGAATAGTTGTGGTACCCTAAGGAGGTCACAGCTCCAGATGGGCTCAGTAGTCCACCACGTTAGCTCGGGCCGGTAGGATTCAGCGCGTCATCGTTCTCCCTTCTCATCCTAGTCTGAGAGCACGGCTTTGCATGCCCTTGCAGCACTAGAAGAGCTTGTCGAGTTTAGCTTGCCTTGGTTATCCTTTGCCTTAGTTCTTTACCTAGAGTTGACAAGAATAGATAGATTGTGTTAGGATCCTTTCTTGTCTCGTTGTCCTCCCAACTCACTAGGTCCTCTCTAACCCTTTATCAAGATCTCCTTGTGTGTGTCAAGTTATCCCCCGAATATCTTTATTCATTACCCCCGCTATAGCTCTTTACGGAGTCTTGTTACTCTCCACCGTTTATTCGATCATCTTTGTCGTAGTGCCTCCCTTGGGAAAATATAAATACGATAACCCGAATACCACCGGGTGAAGTGCTACAACGGTAATCCGTGTGCTTGTGGACCTTTCTGTGACGTGTGTTTTACCAAAGACGTTCCTAGCTCCATTACTAGGGGTATAAACCCGGTAGCGATGCTAGCGAGTGCCAACAAGCATTCCTGGCGCCGTCGCCGTGAGTGCAAACCTAGTAGTGAGGCTAAGGAACGTCAACACCATTCACTCCCCCCCTCTCTGGTCGCCAGTTCGGTCCTTCACCAGGGATTCTTCCATGACTTCTCCAGACTTTTGGATCTTCCTGATGTAGGCATTGGCTCCTTCAGCTTTTAGGCACGAGAGGCATCTTTTCCTGGAAAACTCTTTAAGTGTTAATGATCGCCACTAGTCATTGACAGACTCTTGCTTGAAATGGCATTTCTCCTGGGTACTGTCAGTGAGCTTGACAACTCTGTCTGCGACGTTGGGCAGACAATTTCTGTGAACCATGCTCTGCAGTTTGTGGATGTGTTTTCGAGAAATTTCTTTACTGTTCACAATGTACGCGTGTTAACCTTATTTTTGGGAGTGATTCCTCTGAATCGGTCATCCTTTGGAAACTGAACCATTCACGGGTCATATGTTTCCTTTTTTTGCCAGATCTAGTGTCTTTGGCTTCCGTCTTTTCTAGTTCCCCCATCTTTATCTCTTCCGGCGCCTTGGCTATAAATGACCGCCCTCGTGCTCTTGTGGAGAGCGCACTTCTCCTTTATCCATGGCTCGAGATATAGATCCAGCGAGCTTTAGGCTCTTACTCTTCGGTTTCTTTCTTTTTCTCTGACTTATGATGGCTAGAAGAATTCTTGTGATATAGTCTAGGGCATACTTCCCTCTCTAGTCTCCTTTTGTGAAGCCAGGAGGTCCAACACCTAAAAGGACCCTTGTGATGCGTCTTGGGTGCATCAGCTGATGGAGGAGGATGGAGGTCGTCCCTGGGCGTTGTGGAAAGAAGAACAACCCTATGTCTTCTTTTCCAACAATCCTGACGGGGAGAGTCACTGAATTTGGTGATTCATCTTCGTCAAATTTACGCTTCCTTTTTTGTTTTTCTCTTTCTTCGCCCCGTCACCCGTCTAGTGATGATGAATGTAATTGATCTGTTGTGATTCGTCTCAACTTGTCTTCTCAATGTATTCTTCAGATCTATACTGTAACACCACCATTGTAATTGAAGATGAGATATATATATATATATATATGTTCTAAGGGTGATTTGTACATCAGCCATGATCTGGAACCGAACATGTTTTGATGATCAGCTACTTTATACTGAAGACAATTACACTTGCAATCGGCTGTAACTTAAATCTCTAATCGGCCATTTTAGGCTCTGATTTGACTAAGCGTCTACCCATATGCTTGGATAGTATTTCTTCAAGTATTTTCCATTTAGTTCTCTGGCAAACCTTTCCCCTTCCAATGTTTCTAAGATATATGCATTGCCTTCCACACAGTGGCTAATACGATACGGTCCTTCCCAAGTTGGCGACCACTTCCCGTACTTTGGGTCTCTAGAGCCGATTGGTAATATAAGTTTCCAAACCAGATCTCCTTCGGCAAACTCTTTAACTTTGACTTTCTTATCATACCACCTGGCTATTCTTCTTTTATTCTTTTCGATATTCTCCAAGGCTCTCAGCGATTACCAGCAAGGTCCTCTAGTTCTTCTTTCATCATGGCTGAATAATCATCAATTGATAATTGATCTTGTAAAGAAGCCCTTCTGGATCCGGTTTTTAACTCCCAAGGTAATACAGCATCATGACCGTACACCAGTTGATATGGTGACACTTTGGTTGCCCGATGGCATGCCATCCTGAATGCCCACAGTGCTTCATTGTGGATTGTATGTCACCGCTTGGGATTTTCATCAATCTTACGATTGATTAATTTGATGATGCCCTTGTTTGTTGCTTCTGCCTGTCCATTTTCTTGAGCATAGTTGGGAGATGAGTTCCACAGTTTGATTCCCAGAGAGTTTGCGTATTCCTCAAATTCCCCTGAAGTGAATTGACTCCCTTGATCGGTCGTGATGGTCTGAGGTATACCAAACCGATAGATAATATGTTCTTTAACAAAATCAATCAAATTGCCTGATGTCACAGTCTTGATTGGGATGGCTTCAACCCACTTTGCGAAGTAGTCTGTGGCCACCAGTATGAATTTATGACCTTTGCTACATGGTGAATATATTTGTCCGATCAGATCAATTGCCCAACCCCTGAACGGCCATGGCTCGATTATTGGATTCATTGCTGATGCTGGAACTCTTTGAATGCTTCCAAACTTCTGACACTCCTGGCATCCTTTGTAGTATTTGAAACAATCCTCCAGTATCGTTGGCCAATAATAGTTGTTATTTCTGATCATCCACTTCATCTTGAATGTTGTTGGCACTTCTTACGTCATTACTAGATTTGAAACGGTGCCAGAAAGCCTGTTGGTATACTACACGATCACAGATAGATCTGCAAGCGCACGGATACTGTTGTAGCTTTCACCCAGGAGTATTCCAAGGTATCGATTTCCACGGGGAACGAGAAGTGTTGTGAACCTGAACTAATTCGTCCCGGGGATATGGTGACGAAGGATAGAAAGGCAAGGGTAGATTTCGGGTAGAGAGGGGATAGCTGATGAAGTTTGGGACTCGTGAGAGTCAAGGATAGAATCAAGGCAAAACTTGTCGCTCGTCGGGGCCAGAGGGAAAAGAGCCACGAAAAGGGATGAGAAGGGGGCTCTGATGTCGTAACTCCTACCTGCTGGAACTAACGTGGTGGACTACAAAGCCCGTCCGGAGCTGTCACCTACCTAGGGTACCACAACTATTCCGTTGAACCGGGAAGCATTCCAAGGTACTGGAAAGCCTAGACACCACGTCTACACTAACCAAGCACTACTTTACTCGAATTCAAAGCAAAGCCATCACAACGAGTAGAAACTACTAAATGCAATCGAAGAACCTAAGAGCGAACGATGAAATGACTTGAGACTTAGTTACTCATGAATCCGAACTTACAAAATATCCCAGGTGTGGACGACTGTAGTTGTACCGCACCCGCCGAGGAAGGGGAAGAAGACCGACACTCCGACTTCTATTCCAACACTCAACTCTCTCTCCTTACTCTCTGAAAACTAACTTATGTAGGGCTCCACCACTTGCTTCTAATCACTTGTGTCCTTCTACGAGGTGTCAGGCTCTATATATTGGCCCTCTGGGTCGGTGGCTGCAGGAGGGGGTACTTGTAGGCGAGAGGAAGGTGCAGTGGCCGGCAAGGAGGTGCGGTCGGCCCTCCAATATCCACCGTCTTTGATCGTGCGTCCGTGATTTGGTCCCTGAGGCGGTTTGAAGATGGTTGTGGGTCAGTCGGCTTTGTGAAGGAGGTGCGGCCGTACCTCTTGGTGCGGCCGGCCCTGGGCCCCCTTGTCATACACTTCGGATCATGCTCTAGTGGGTCGATGAAGTCCTGGATGCTGTCCCACGTCGGTTGTTCACTGACTTGTGGGTCCATGAATCCAAGTGAAGCTAATCTCAACCTCTGGATCAAACCAACCTTGTTTCCTCGATCAGGATCATTTCTAGCTATGCTTCATGGAGTGACCGAGGCTTGGTGGCATATTTGGGCGTGTCGGGCAGGTGCGGCCGGCCCTGGAGGTTCGGCCGGCCCTAGTGGTGTGGCCGACCCTGCCTCCTGGCCCCGGTGCATCTCTCCTGTGGTGTGGTTCCTTGATCCAACATGATCGTGACGAGCTTAGCCTTTTGGGAGTTGGTGTTCGGGGCTATACTTGGTGTGAACCTGAATGGTGGTGCAAGGTAGGGCCGGGCGCACCACTAGGTACGGCCGTGCCTACCTTATTTGGCCCAATGCCCCGGAATTGTTTCTTAATCTTGATCCTGCAGATAAAATCTCAACACAGCTCTTGGAACCTCGTTAGCACCTAAAACATGCATGAAATTCGTTATAAAGTGCTACCGTAGTCGAGATGTTGACAGTCAAATATTTGTTGTAAGGATCGTCAACAAATACCGATTGATGGGCTCCACAGACTCCCTCATGAATTTCTCCCATCAAGGTTTTAACCTCCTCTTCACCAAGACATTTGAGCAGGACCCCATCGATAGTACGATAGTACAACTCATCTTCTAATAGAACGTATTTAATGGCCCTGTACCTCAATTGCTTGTCAACCTTCTTGGATGGATCTTTCAGATAATTCATTATCTCCTTCCTCCAATCCTCGGCTGGTAACTCTACATCTAAATTCAGCCGATATCCTGACGCCCCTTGAGCCAGCCGATTAGCTTCACTGTTGTGGCACTTAGGGATATGTTCGAGTTTTACTATCTTGAACTCTCTAAGTAGCTGAAGACATTCTTCATGATAGATCCTTAATATGTCATCTTTGCATTCATATTCCCCTGCTAATTGATTTATCACAAGTTGAGAATCTCCAAATATCTCAACAACTTCAGCATTAACTTCTCGCAATAGCTTTATCCCTTTTAACACTGCCTGGTACTCAGCTTGATTATTTGTTGAAGTCTTCTCAACTGGGATGGAAAACTCATAATTTGCTCCTTGGGGGTGAGATAAGGACGATTCCAATCCCAGCTCCAACTCCACATGATGATCCATCAAAGAACATAGTCCACAGAATAGGTTCTATAACTGCAATCTCAGGCCCACAATGCTGAGTTACCAGATCGGCCATCACTTGCCCTTTGATTGCTTTGGCCGATTGATAGGTCAAGTCAAATTTTGACAAAGCTAAGATCCACTTCCCGATCCTGCCCTTCAAGATTGGTAATGACAGCATATACTTGACCACATCATCTTTGCAAACCACGATGCATTCAGTAGTTAATAAATAAGGCCTCAATTTTATGCATGAGAAATATAAGCACAAGCACAATCTTTCCACCGCTGAATATCTTGTTTCTGCATCCAAGAGCCTCCTGCTTACAAAGTATATGACTCGCTCTTTTCCTTCGAACTCTTGTACAAGGGCCGATCCAATAGCTCGCTCATTAGGCGATAAATACAATTTGAACGGCCTTTTATCGGGCATTAGGACAGGAGGAGACTTCAAGTACTGTTTGATGTTGTCTAAAGCCTTCTGTTGTTCTTCTCCCCATACAAATTTCTGATCGGCCTTGAGCTTCAATAGAGGTGTGAATGGCTGAATCCTTTCAGACAAGTTAGATATGAATCTTCTGATAAAATTGATCTTGCCGATCAACGACTGAAGCTCCTTCTTGTTTGATGGTGCCTCTATCTTGTCAATTACGCTGATTGACTTCTGACCCACTTCAATTCCCCTTTCATGTATTAAGAAACCCAGGAATTGACCGGCTGAAACACCGAAAGCACATTTGTTGGGATTCATCTTCAAACCATGCTTTCTTGTGCACTCCAATGTTTTTCGTAGGTCGGCCAGATGCTCCTTGTAACTCTTTGACTTGACGACCACATCGTCAATGTAGATCTCCACAATCTTGCCAATGAGTTCATGGAATATATAGTTCATAGTGCTCTGATATGTAGCACCGTCGTTCTTTAGTCCAAAAGTCATGACGATCCACTCGTATAAACCAACATGACCGGGGCACCTGAAAGCAGTTTTTGCAATATCTTCTATAACCATGAATATTTGGTTGTACCCAGCATTACCATCTATGAAACTGATGACTTTGTGTCCTGCAGTGGCGTTAACCAATGCATCAGCTATTGGCATCGAATATCCATCCATCGGCGTTGCTTTGTTCAAGTCCCTAAAATCATTGCACACGTGCAGTTTGCCACTTAGCATATCGACATTGCCGAATAAAACTAGCTTCGAGTAACTTTGTTATCTCGGCTTTTATATCAGGATAAATCTTTGGATTACATTGCCTGGGATGTTGCTGGAACGGTCGAAACCCAGGTTCGATAGGTAACCGATGTTCAACAATAGATCGATCTAAACCAGGCATTTCATAATATTCCCAGGCGAAGCAATTTTTGAACTCTTTTAATAATGCAATCAGCTCTTTCTTGTATTCTGTATTTAGCTTGGCACTTATGTAAGTCGGCCTTGGTTTGCTTCCATCTCCAAGATCTATCTTCTCCAATTCGTCAGCTGATGTAAACCAGTACCCAAGCTTCCCTTCATCTTCAATGAACTGATCCATTAAATCTTGTCATCAGAGCCGACTGCTTGAACCGGCTTTAGTCCGAAATCGGACACTTTGAGATACTTGGCATCCCATGTTTTTCCAGATATGCAGCTTACTCGATCATAGGTCCATTCTTGTGCTTCTGTAGCTGCCACTATCAAGGAGGTCTCTCCCTTGACCATCTCCACTGAATCTCCGATCCATTGGATGATGCAATGATGCATTGTAGATGGTACGCAACAATTGGCATGTATCCAATCCCGACCTAGCAGTAAATCATAAGATCCCCTCCCTTTAATGACAAAGAAAGCGGTTGGAAGGGTCTTACTGCCGATGGTGAGCTCCACACAAATTGTACCTTGAGCCGGAGAGACGTTGCCTACGAAGTCTACCAGCATCATGTCGGTTTGGGTCAAATCTTCATCATACTTCCCAATCTTGCGCAGCATGGTGTATGACATTAGATTGACTGCTGCTCCTCCATCTACTAGCATCCTGGCGACTGCTTTGCCATTGACAAAACCTTTGAGAAACAATGCCTTCAAATGTTGTCTCTTTTCATCATCTGGTTTCTCAAAGATGGCTTGTGTAGGTTCCAGTGTCAACTGAGCCATCCTGAGTTCTTCATCGAACACATCCGAATCAACTGGGCCATCAACTCTTTTGGCAGGAGGACGACCATGTTAATATCAGCTTGTGGTTTGTCATCCTTCACATCATCGGCCTTAGGCTTTGGATGCCATACTTTAGACCGAACTTTCTTCTTGTCCAGCACACGTCTTTCTTCTTCTTCTTGCTGTTCTAGCTGGCATAGGCGCTGGACTCTCCTTTTCTAGGACTTGGTCAAGCCATCTGGACACCATTGTGGATTAGGCTTCTTGTATGATTGGCTTGACTCCCCATCTAATTGTAGAGTGCGTCGACGTTCAGGAGCTCGGCACATGATATCTTGAAGAGAATCGGCCATCTCTTCCAGCCAATTGTTTGACTTTTCATTGACTCGGCCTCCCAGTCGATCATGAACACTGGCCTTGCCCCCCAGCCGATCGTGGACGCTGGCGTTGCCCCCCCAGCCGATCATGATCTGAGACCCATTGATTACTGAATTCACGGTGATCCCCAGCTGCAGGCCTTCTGTCGTCGAAGCAAACCCTCTTAGATGAGCTGCTATTGTTATAAGCCCCATTGCATTCTGGACAATTTTCTGCCGTCGGCAGCTTGATTCCTTCTTCCCAGTAGTACTTGAAGAATGGACATCTCCAATGCCCTTCGCTGCGCCGCGCCCACTCCTCTCTTCCTCTTGCTTTCTCTTGTCGTCACTGAAACTTCTTGATTAGCATTTGGGACGTGATAGGTTGGCGTAGCTTTATGTCTCCTTCTTCAAGCAGCAACCCTTTTCCTTTAACATCGGCAGCGGTTGCTTGTACCTTGGGATCGACAACTCCTTTATTTTGAGCCGATTCCGACGTAAGCAACTTAACACGTGATGTGTCTTTGCTAGACACCTCAACTGTATTAGTTGGGAAGGGGTGCTGATCAATCTTCATCGGCTTTTCAGCTTTGGCTGGAGTTTCAAATTTGAGTTTCCCTTGCTCAATGGCTGATTGAATCTATTGTTTGAAGATTTTGCAGTCATTGGTGTCATGAGAGGTTGCATTGTGCCACTTGCAATACTTCATCCTTTTGAGCTCCTCTGCAGATGGTATGGTATGGAACTGGGAGAGTTTGATCTGCCCTTGCTGGAGTAATAGATCAAATATCTTATCGGCCTTAGTGATGTCAAAACCGATTTTTTCTGGTTCCTTCTTACCAAAGGGGCAGGATACTATCTTCTTGCCCTTGACCCACTCTGTGAGTCCTATCATGTTATCTTCATCTTCTGAGTCAGAGTAATCCACATAAGACACCTTCTTTTGGAAGTTCTTCCTAGGCTCGTAAGATCTTGCAGTCTCTTGACTCATTCGACTGACCAGCTGGCTGAGACTCTCGAAGTCATGTGATGCGTATTTCTCCCTCAAGGTTGGTAAGAGCCCTTGGAATGCTAATTCAGCCAGTTGCTTGTCTCCCAGATTTAGACTATAGCATTTATTTCTGACCTCCCTGAACCTCTGAAGGAATCCAGCAACAGTTTCATCGTTCCTTTGTTTGAGTCTGGTCAGATCAGTAATTTTCATCTCATGAATACCGGAGAAGAAATAATTGTGGAACTGTTGCTCCAGATCAGGCCATTTGATAATGGAGTTGGCTAGAAGTGAAGTGAACCACGAAAAGGCTGGTCCTAAGAGAGATGAAGAGAATAACCGTATCCTGAGTGCATCAACATTCCCTGCTTCTCCACATTGTATGATGAATCGAGTAATATGCTCCATCGTGGATGTATCATCTTGTCCAGAGAACATGGTGAAGTCCGGCACTTTGAATGTTGGAGAGAAAGGTATCTGATCATAGCCAGATGGATACGGTGTCCTGTACATGCAGGATTGCTGCTTGGGTTTCATCCCATATTGCTTCTGCGGCATCTCTGAAAAATGGTCAATCAATTCTTGCTTCATATGAGACTTCATTTTAGCAGATATCTGTTCAATTGCTTGTATCTCAGCTGATGGAGTCTCTGGAGGTTGATCTTCTGAGGTTCTTGGCTGTGGATTTAGTGCCATTGATGTCCTTACTTCAGAAGAACCTTGTGCATTTGATTGACTTGTTACAGGTGGAATCTGTCCAATCGGCTGACCAGTCGATGGATCTGGCTGATGCAAGTTCAACTGGCCTGAGACAACCAATTGATTTAGGAGCATCTGCACCGCTTGTGTAGAATTCACCTGCTGCTGTGGTGCTGTTGGTTGTCTTGTCGTTCCCTGGTCGATCGGCTGCTGAGGCAACGATCTCGTGTGAGTAACTGTATTAGCCGGGGTCAAGACAGGCTGCGTTGATAGTGGCTGTTGCAGTGGAGTAGTTTGTATAGGCATCCCCAAAGTTGGTTGAGGAACCGATCTCTGAGGTGGAACAGGAGCTTTTCTTCCCATTGGTATGACCATGTGAGCATGAGCTGGACTGATCTTAACTCTTTCAAAATTCTTGTTTCCATGATTAAAGTAAACAAACTCCACTCCTTCCTTGGTCATATGCACAGTCCCTGGAGTACCCCCAAACATAGCTTGATAAGACTCCGGGTACTTCACTTCTGGAATTTCTTCAGGATGGGATTCGAAGAAGCTTGAGATATTAGCTTCAAAGTGATCACGAGGCAGGCTCCACTCTACAAATCTTCTATCTTGATCTCTCTTCGCAGGATATTGCTGGTGCTGATTGGGCTGTGCTAAGTATGTTGGAATAATTGGCACCGTAACAGTAGGGCTTTTAGATATATTCCCAATATTCTGATTTTGAATCGGCTGGGCGGCCGATGAAGGACCAGGATCGGTCGTATTGATCTGTGGAGATGATGTAACCCCTACTGTTGAATC
Source organism: Cenchrus fungigraminus (assembly GCA_036936925.1). Taxonomy (NCBI): domain Eukaryota; kingdom Viridiplantae; phylum Streptophyta; class Magnoliopsida; order Poales; family Poaceae; genus Cenchrus; species Cenchrus fungigraminus. Next base: position 90,013,666 of record CM072770.1, on the reverse strand, counting down.
ATCAATCAGCAGGGAAGCTGATTGGTTTTTTGGGAACACTAGAGGAGTTCGATTTGGTTGGAAGTATGTAGGTCCCACGTATCCCCCTTCTGCTGCCTTCTTGAGTGTCTCAGTCAGACAGTTCTGGATAGTATTGGCAAGGACTTTAGATTGATCAATCATCGTCTGATGCATAGCCTCGTTCATCATGTCTTAAAGTCCTTGAGAATCAGACGAGAAGGAGATCTGCTGAGGCATGGGAAGAGGATTCTTCTTGTAGACCCCACTTTTAGTCTGACTATACGAAGCCAAGCATAGTTCTTCAAATCGCTTCATGTGAGCTTCAAACTCAGCTTTGTCAGCATCCTTCAACTGATCTTTGGAGACTGTCTGAATGTTGCCTTGGTCAACTTCATTATTATTCTTCAAATTCTTCAACATTGTTGACCTTTTTCGAGTCCTACTAGGCGTACCAAAAGTGTGTTGACGCGAAAATAGGACGTCACCTCCGCGCGCGACACACGTGACTCCCCGGTCTGTAGCGAGGCGTGCCAGCCAATCTGACCTGTTGATTAACAATGGAAAATATTAGGGATCGACTAGAGAACCGATGGCCTTTTAGCGACACATGTACCAGCCAATCGGCCGATACGAGTAAAGCGGGATCGGTCGGTTGTAGAGCGACCGAGGTGCGAGGGCGTGGGTAAGAGAATGGCTGGAATCGGCTGATCGTGACGTCAGCAACTCGAGTAGGTCGGAACCGGCTGTAGTGTTGGAAGCCGATGTGATCTAGATCGAGCTGGATAAATTGGTGATAATAGCTAAAAACCACAAGAATTTGTACGAAAACTTGCAGATCTAGCTAATATCGGTAAGGGGTGAATAAAGAACTAGACGAAACCTCAACGATGTGCCCGAAGGTTAAAGCCTAGGGTTATTCGGTAAAACGATACTCACAAGCTTGCCGGAGATCGATCGATGCAGCCCGACGAACTTGAAGGACGGTGTTTGTAGAAAAAGAGAAAAAAAACGAAATGGCGAAGTCGCCGAAAAGTAGATGCTGTAAATTGTGGAGGGTTTGCCCAGAGGCGGTTTGTTTGATATTGGTGTGTACACTTTTTTCCGACCACGCAGGGTCACATTTATGTCCTGAGGACAACCCGACTCCTAGCCGATTACGGCACTGTTTACTTGCATCTAAAGAAAACGAATACTACTAAAAATAGAAAAAGACTATCGCAGGAGTCAAAACTCCCTAAAATTGACTCTTGACCCATTGTCAATCGTGGATTGACCCGCCTCCGCCGTGCTTTCCTTTTGGCGTATCCTCTTGATTTCCGCCTTCTTCTCTTTCTATCGGCCGATCCTCCGGTTGACCATCGGTCGATCGGTCTGACCCACCAGCCCGCTGATAGAGTTGAACTCCTTTGACCATCGACCGACTTGCCTTGCTTTCTCATCGGCTGCTCCTTCTTATCTTTTCGACCTGTTTTTCCAAAAAATGGTGTCAACACTGACCGATGAGGATCAGAGAGGATGACGGTGCTTGGAGATGACAGTTCCCCAGCGAGTGGCAGTACTTCCATGGCCCTGACCCCTAGCACCTCTTGCTGACTTGCGAGGGGTCCAATGTTTCAGAGGCACATGATCTTGGATTTCATTTTGTTCCACAAACTCCGAATCATCAGAGGATGTGTCAACCACCACCCGAATGGGCCTCTGCTCTGCTTCCTCTTCATCAGACCACTGGAGATCCTCCCTTTCATCAGAAGAGGAGGAGGATGTGGCTTGCGCCACACCTCTAGGAGACAATGGCTCAATGGGGAGAGGAAGAGAGCGCTGTGCGAGGATGGGGTTTTTTTGTTGGTGGCAAGAGTTGGGAGGGAAGAGGGCGCTGTGCGACAATGGGGTTTTTTGTTGGTTGCAAGAGTGGGGAGTGGAATAGGGCGCTGGGAGGAAAGGGGATATTTATGGCCAGAGGAACCCTTTCAGCCATTATTGAAAGAACTGCTCCCGAAAAGATTAGAGTAGTTGTGGGATCCATTCTGGTCAAACTAATTCAATTTTGACAAAATTTACACTTATATCTTCATATAAACTTATCGGGAAGTGATAATTGCATTCTTTTGTGGACGGAGGGAGTACGTTCTGAGGAAGGGGGAAAGACCGTTCAGCAGAATGTTAATGGACCGGAAGAAATAATTGTAGTCCAGAAGGTCCTTTTAGCAATACATCAGTATACCAGACCTTCTGGACTACCTTTTCCACTCATTTGTCTTGGTTGGAGCTGTAACTCCTCCATTGTTCTCCCACAACCTTGTTCTTTGGCTATCCTGTCAATGATGCCTCATCCCTGGGTAAATCTTATTCCTAACATTGTTGTGAGCGTCGCCAATAAGATCAATGATGCAAGAGATTTCGTCATTTTCAAAGCTGTCTGCAAGGGTTGGAACTACGCTCGTTCAGGTGAGGCATGCCCATTTGACCCTTGGATTCTGAAATCTGAATTTATCGGTGAATCTGTAGCAGTGACATTCACATCGGTCCCAGATATGCGGCTTTTTGAGGTCTCATTTCCTGCATTGGCTAGGAAAAGGACTAGATTGATTGGTTGCGGCAGATCTGGAAGCCTAGTCGCCTTAGATTGCAGAGATTGGTGCATCGCGCTGATGCTGAATCCTTTGTCTCCTCGGAAGCACATTCGCCTTCCTCGACTTCCAAAATGGAGCCAAATGGCTACTCTCCAAGCTTGTATCTTGTGCCTTGAAATAGCAGCTGGTGCAGAGTCATTTGCCGTGGTTACTTTCTTTTGGCCAGAGAAATCTTTTGTAGTGCTTGGGTCATTGCCCGTTTCCATGTGGCATTTGAGTAGCCAATCCGACTGGACTACACTACCTTCGGAAGATTTCTGGTGCAGTTCTTCTGAACACATGCAGATCTACTTGGGGCAAGATCTTCCAGCACCTCCCCATACTGTTGGACTTCGGTTGTCATAGGTTATTGGCATGGGCAACTCTTATCTACTAGAAGGTGAAGACCGATTGTTCTGGAGGAGAAAGAAGCTAAGGTGGTAGAATTAACTTTGCATTCATTCGTCCGGGACATTTAGCAGCCTATTCCCTGGGAGAGAGCTCCTAAGTTCCGGAATAAGATCATCTTGTTTGGTCCTGGCAAGTGCATTGTTACAGAAGAGCATGCCATTTCTGGTTTGGCTGACCTGAGGGCAAATCACATTTACTTCCTATGAACTTATCATCTCGATGAGAAGAATGAGTACTGGATCTACCAGCAGGGAATAGGTATTGTTCCAGGCGTCAACACTACTCTGGCGATCCGCATTAAGCAGGTTCGTGGGGACTGGATTTGGTCGCGAGGAACATGGCTGTTTCCTAGCTATCCGTAATGAGGAACTTCGATTGTGTACAACCTGTAACGCAATTCAATGTACAAATATCTATATTATCATCCTTCGTCAATTATTCCACGCATATGTATGAGTTTCTACCACAATCATTGTAGGGAACAAGCAGTTACGCATTCGATAATCAGAAAGGTCCTTCCCGCAAAACATCAACAGAGCGGACAAGTATCAAACATCATAAGATGGCATCTCACAACTACTCATCACCACAAAGTTCACACCACCAACAAGTAGCAAATACCAAAATACAAGCATGATTAGCACCTCTAAACCGTCTACCTAGCAATAACACCACGAATCACATTATGCCTCATTGTTGTCCTTGCTGAGTGACCTCTTATATGAGGCATGTCTCAGCAATTCCCTCACCTTCTTCACCACAAGTGTTGCAGAATCCAGGAGCTGCTTGACCGTCTGTAGCTCAGCGGCAGTCTCTTGAATCTCCCTGATAGGCTTTGCACATTCTTCCTTCCACATCCTTGCTTCCCTTTCAGCTTTAAGGTACCTGTTGGCTTCACCCTTTTCTGTAGGAGACAATAGAGCATCGTTTCTCATTTTCTTTCTCATCTCAAACAGGTTATGGGTTACCTTCCCGTAGTATCGTGTTATCGTCTGCAGCTCAAGTGCTTTGACATTGGCCTCCTCCTTAGCAGCTGTACATGCTTCTTTCCACGACCTTGCTTCCTCTTCTGCTTTTCCCTTCATTTCCATCAGTTTCTCTAGAACTTTTAGAGTCCTAATATCCCATTCAGGATCTATCCACCTAAACGACGCGCACTTCATGCCATCAGTCTGCAGTCACCGATTTCGTTCATATAATTAGCGATTGACCACACTAACATCAAACGCAGAAGCAACATTTATTAGAAGTGATACAGGTTATCGTTTACCTTGCAGCAGCATACATATCGACGCCTAGGGTTGGCACCTGTCCAGTCATACCTCAGATGGATAGGCAACCCATCCTTGCACTCGTTTTCATTAGGATCTATAACGATAACTTCACGAGGACCAGGCATCGGCGATCTGGAGCTTTCGGAGTCAACTCCAAACACCTTTAAAATACCTGAATATAGTCTGTTAACCCAGATCCCCAAATACAGAATTCCCCTTAACTAGTATGACAGATCATAGTAGCATGGCTAAACAGAGGACTGACCTGACTGGAGCGAGTCCTACTTCTCCGTTCGCCACTAGGGCCGCTACGATTCGCCATTCCCACCACGGGCAACAACAAATCTAAGCAAAGACGCTAGCTCTAGTCTTTGCCACAAGGAAAAGGAGCGTGGTGCCGGCGAGTCTCTTGCAGAGTTGCAGTAGTGTACGCCGCGTCGTCGAGAGAAATGAGATATATACACTTGTCTGCGGGAAAACTTTTTTTTGGCTGTCGCGCGCGCTTTTCTGCCGCCAACTTACCAGAACCGCTCCGTGCTATTGTTGGGGCAGACATGTCCAGTTTCCAGGCGCGCGGCGGCCGACCACGTGGAATAGTCGGCACTTGGAAGCAAGCAGTTACACAATTGTTTCTCAGGAAGGTCCTTCCTGCAAACCATCAAAAGGACGGACCATCCGATTTTGGATCAATCCAAGCAAACAACATCTTAGCTTTTCCTCCCATTTTACCACTAGGAAGGTCCTCCTTGCGAAACATCAACAGGCCGGAGTTTCCTCAATCATAACTTCCTCCTTCTCTATCTATTATCATCATACCTCCATTGTTCTTCCTCTACTTCCATTGCAACGTGTATGAATTCCGAATGGTGAGTATGCTCGAAATGAATGAGTTTGGATCTTCTACGGAGATTGTGCATAAATTCGGGATCATCGCATACAACCGCCCAATCATATGTGAGTATTCCGTGAGGAAAAATTCGCTCTAAGAAAGACATGCACTTGTCCTGCAATTGTGTGCAGTTAGCCTGATTGCCCATCATAGAAATGAAGTCACAGTTTCCTTGCTTTTCATGTCACACATCTTTGACGCACAGTTCAACTTCAACCTTTCGACTTGGTACATGTCAGCGACCGAGAGTAAATAAGGCCAAGCATTGCGATTCACAATGATCGACACGTCCGTTCAGAGGGGGTGTGCACACAATTTCGTCGGTTAACGCCTGGTGCCAGTCCTTAAGTGTAGTTCTCAATGACCTCCATTGCAATGCGTATGAATTCCGAATGGTGAGTATGCTCGAATCAACTTGGAATAGATTAAACCAAATCGGCATAATAAGGTGACATCTCATAGCAACTCATCACCACAAAGTTCACACCACCAGTCCTCCAACAAGTAGCAAACATCATACGATGATCCGGTAGCCAACACCAAAACACAATCATGATACAGGTTTCAAAATAATCATGACTACTCATTCATAATCATAACTCCATCTCATGTTTGGCCTCCTGCAGCTGTTCCTTCACCTTCTACATCTCCTACCGTGAATTTTTGGTCTTGCGGGACTCTCTTTCATTTCTTAAAGTTCTTTCAGAAGATCTGGATGTCTCGTCTCAGGGCGAGGACTCTATAGGATCTCGAAAGATATCAAAAACATGATACAACAACTAGCAGACAAAGAGAGAGAGCTTCAGTACACACCTAAGGACAAGACAACTGAGGGCAGAGATCATTCTTCTTACCATATACATTGGAATAAATGCGTCAATGAATGGGTAGGATATTGAGTTTGTTTGGTTAGCCTTTTCTTTTAAATTTTCAAGAAGTTCGTTATCAGTTGGACTGAAACGGGTACTAATAGGCAAGGGTACCCGTTTCAGTCCAACTGACAACGAACTTCTTGAACATTTAAAAGAAAAGACAGACCAAACAAACTCAATGTCCTACCCATTTATTGACACTTTTATTCTAATGTGTATGGTAAGAAGAATAAGCTCTGCCCTCAGTTTTCTTGTTTTTAGGTGTGTACTGAAGTTGTTTCTCACTGTCAGCTAGTTGTTCTATCATGTTTTTGATCTCTTTGGAGATCCTAAGAGAGTTCTCCCCCGAGATGAGGCATCCAGATCTTCTAAAATAACATTATGATGTTCTTGTAGAAATAAACTCATCCTTGGAGAAAACTCATCTCGATCTGAAAAATACTCAACTCAGTCTATAAAAAAACCTGAATCCCTTGAATCCAATTGTATGAGTACAGTAAAACAACCACCACAGGATACAAAACCTGGTTGTTTGCTACCTACATAAACTCAGCAAGGGCATGGTTGTCCTAAATGAACCTATCGATCCATCAAACGATGCAAATTGGAAACTAACTGAATCTAACACCTATGAATTGTGCAAACACTAACAATCGTGGCAGAATCCAGATGTCCCTTCAACGGTCTGCAGCTCTGAAATAGTATATTCAATCTACCAATTCATAAAACGATGGACCTATCAATCCTATCAATTGTGCACCTCGACAAAAATCTATAAAATGAGTGGCTTGAAGCACATCTAGAAGCTACTAAAATACAAAATCTACTGTAAGACGATGCAAATTGAAAACTAACTGAATCTAACATGAATTGTCTATAGCCTATCAACTTCTAACACCTATCGAAGTGGGAATCTAAAGGTACGATAATGAAATCTAAATCCACCATATATGCTCATCAATCCTCCAGATCCTAAAATCTTGATATCCCCAACCCTAGTAAGATAGGGGAAAATATAGCGGCTCAAACCAGAGGACCAACCTCATCTTGCTGTCTCATCCTCTTGTTGTTGGGATGTGGCGGCGCAACCATTTTCCCCTCACCGCTAGGATCCGCCATTTCTACCATGAACTATTGCAGATCTGCGTAGCAGAAGTCAAAAGTCTTTGTGATGTCTGAGTGAAGTGTCTCGCCAGCCATTCGATACGTAATTATAGACTCAACTGAAACTTACATGTGGGACCTGGTCATAGTAAAGAATTCGCATGAACTATTAGTAGAGTTTCCCATAAACGTATCACAACCAACAAGTGGTGCAGTGGTAAACAACACAGCCTTGTTCCTTCAGGTCCCTGGTTCGAACCCATGCCATGGCAAATTATTTTTGCAACATTTCGTGACCTATGCTTACATGTGGGACCCTGGAACTATTTATGACAATTTGGAACACTCTATTTTTGAAAAAATGCTTACATGTGGGACCCAACTGAATTTTATGACGACTTGGAACACTCTATTTTAAAATAATGCTTACATGTGGGACCAAAGTTGGTTTATGACGCCGCTGACATGGCGAAAATGCTTACATGTGGGACCCTGGAAAATTTTATGACGACTTGGAACACTCTATTTTCAAAAAAAAGCTTACATGTGGGACCCAACTAAATTTTATGATGACTTGGAACACTCTATTTTTAAAATAATGCTTACATGTGGGACCAAAGTTGGTTTATGACGCTATTGTGGAGCTTATGGCGTCACAAAACAAGCATGAAACATTGAACACTCGGCTACAGTAGCAACCGTTATGACGAAAGTTTTTTTTGTCACTAAATTTGCTCAGGAGTGAAATATTATGATGAGATCAGCCAGGAACGTCATAAATCAATGACGCTAAAATGTGGTTGCGTCACTAGTCAACGATTTTCTTGTAGTGGATGCTCTCCAAAGGATCCCCTTCAGGTTTGCATAGAGCATTATGCTTCAAATAATCATTAGTGGTTCTTCATTAATAGTACAAGTTAACTTTTGATGATGCCCAGTACTTCTAAGATCATGTAATTAATAGTTTTTTTACGAAGCTATTCCTTTATATCCGTGAGCGCTAAAAATGATTGAATGAAACGGGCGACGACCAAGCATTTGTTCAATACTGGCGCTAAAATTAAGCGCATAAAACTATCGGTTCAAATGATACAATTAGAAAATAGCAATCACAGATTGCAGATGTCTCTTGTTCTGTAGTAGCCTGTGTCTGCAATTCTGCAGCAGGAGCACTACATCATGTTTGCTGTTCCTTTTGTTTCTCGTTCTTGACGTGGAGTTTGGTCCAGTTCTGCAGCAGCTCATCTCGTTGAATAATTGATGTCCTTTATTGCTCTTGCATAAATCTCGTCACTCGATTCAAAAGCTTATATGTTTGGATTATATATGGAAATCGAGAAAGTACCACGTGTGGTGTAAGCGAAGAAGATGCTTTGTCTGTGGCCTGCATTCAGCCTCAACATTCTGAGTCGCTTGGGGAAAACCTCGTCGTGGCTGTTATGTGCGTCATAATTGGTATCTGAACCATTTGATTCAGCTACAACTAATGCGTTCAGTGGAACTTACATAGTACTAACTGTTGATTGCGCACATAACCAAGGTTGCTTTTTTCGAATTCTAGGTACATACTAACACACCAAGAAACCTGGATGTACCACTAGGATGCTCTCCAAAGGATCCCCTTCAGGTTAGCATAGAGGATTGTGCTTCAAATAATCATTACTAGTGAGAGCCTGTGTGGTCCGAGGACCGGTGGATGGTTGCTTCCTGGTGTGATAAGTGATTGACAACGTTGTGTGGACTGACTATTGGCTAAGTATTGCAGGTGAAGGTTGCGGCTTGACTGGTGTTGGTGCAGGTGAAGAGCAAGCGCGAAAGGTCGTTGTCGGGTAGGCCTCCAGGTGTGGAGAAGACAAGTAAGCTTGACTCGAGGGACCCGGTGGCCAGCGGGGTCAAGTGCGGGCCGCATGGTGGCAAGAACGGCAAGATAAAGTCATGGATGGTTTCTTTGTTGAGCCTCAAAACCAAGGTCGAGCCGGGACTACGTGGGAGCCGAGTCATGAGTGGTGATTGGCGGAGGCTACACCGAGTTCGCAGGGTTTCCAGTGGTTCACCAGAAAATCGCTGGGTTCCTTGGTTGATCCACAAAGACAAGACAGAAGACCGGAGGCAGCAACACTAGACCGGTCTGACCAGTGGGTCTGACCGGTCTGACTGGTGGGTACCGTTCTGACCGGTGGGGTACACCGGTTTGACCGGTGTGCGATGACGCGTTCCAGAGAGTTTGAAGCGAACGACACGCGTCGAGATCGCAAGGCTTGCGTCGAGGCTAAGCAAGTTTGCGGTCACTGGGCATCCGTCCGATTGTGCTACGACGAAGTTTCCCAAAAGGCCCTTCGGGGGCATGTATCTTTGTTTAATGTAATAGGGGTAGTTTTGTCTTTCGGCTAGCCTCCATATAACCCAAGTGGTGAGAGGATGGCAGCCTTCTCTTGGAACCCTAGCTCATTTGCTTTTGCTATTTTCCTTTCCTATTTTCCTTAGGATTTTTAGGACTAGCTTGAGAGCTTCATGCAGAGATCCTATGAGAGGGAAGGATGATTGGTGAGGACCATGTGTGGTTCGAGGACCAGTGGATGGTCGCTTCCTGGTGTGATGAGTGATTGATAACGTTGTGTGGACTTATTCTTGGCTAAGTATTGCAGGTGCAGGTTGCGGCTTGACTGGTGTTGGTGCAGGTGAAGAACAAGCGCGAAAGGTCGTCGCCGGTGAGGCCTCCAGGTGTGGAGAAGACAAGTAGGCTTGGTTCGAGGGACCCAGTGGCCAGCGGGGTCAAGTGCGGGCCGCATGGTGGCAAGAACAGCAAGATGAAGTCAATGGACGGTTTCTTGGTTGAGCCTCAAAACCAAGGTCGAGCCGGGACTTCGTGGGAGCCGAGTCATGAGTGGTGATTGGCGGAGGCTACATCAAGTTCGCGGGTTTGCGGTGGTTCACCAGAAAACCACCGGGTTACTCGGCTTAGCCACAAAGCCGAGGCCGAAGACCAGGCGTGGCTGTCAGGCCAAAATCGACCTGACCGGTTTGGGAAACCGGTCTGTCCGGTTTGGGGTCGTAGGGCGCCGGAAGCTTCGAAGCAGAGGACACGCGTCAGGATCGCAAGGCTTGCGTCGAGGCTAAGCGAAGTGCGGTCGCCGGGCATCCGTCCGATGGTGCTTCGAAGACAATTTCCCAAAGTGCCCTTGGTGGGCGTATATCCTAGTTTAGGCTTTAGGGGTATTTTAGTCTTTTGGCTTGCCTCCATATAACCCAAGTGGTGAGAGGATGGCAGCCATCTCTGGGAACCCTAGCTCATTTTCTCTTTGCTATTTTCCTTCCTATTTTCCTTAGGATTTCTAGGACTAGCTTGAGAGCTTCATGGTGAGATCTTGTGAGAGGGAAGGATGATCGGGCGGAAGCTAGACCTTGTATGAACCTTCATGGTATGTATAGATGATTCGACGTGGGTTCTCAAGGCTTGATTGTGTTCTTCCCGTTTTCCATTTTTAGTGATTTTCGGAGCCTTTTCTTGGAATTTCCATGGGGGAGTTTTGGGGGCGTTTCTTTGAGGGATTCTTGTTGGATGTCACGTATGACGACCGTGTGCCTCTTTGCTTGGTGATCTTGTTCCAACAAACCCTCCGAAACGGCTTCAATTTGGGGTTTTCGGTGGAGTTCTTGGGAAGGTGTTCTTGAGGGTTGATTTCCGATTCCTCTTGATTGAGTAGGTTTTGGGGACCGAGCTTTTAGCCAAAGGTAGCCCACGAGGTACCCCAGCTATCCCCAAAGTCTCACTTGAATCCGTGGAACGAATCGGGAGATCGATCGAGGTGAAGGCTAGGTTTTTCCCGCGGGCTGAGTTCTTCCCGACTGTCCAGGCAAAACCGGCCTGACCGGTTTCCCAAACCGGTCTGACCAGTTTAGCCCCAGTGGGCTGTCATGAAGGTTTTTGAGCAGGAGAGTCGTGTTCTTGCTATGGCTTTTCTTGTTCAAAGGTGGAGAGGTTCTTGAGGTGTTTTGGGGCAGTTTTGGTCTCGAAGGTCTTTTGGGGTTTTCCTAGACAAAACCGGCCTGACCGGTTTGCCAAACCGGCCTGACCGGTTTCCCCTGCCTGTGTGAGGCTAAGACCCAGAGAATCGGTTTGACCGGTTTCAGAAATCGGCCTGACCGGTTTTGGTTGCCAGCAGCAGTTTTGTGTTGTTTTCCGCTGCGTGTTTTGTGTTGCTGTTGGTTGGATCTTGCTCCTAGGTTTAGTAGCACTCCAGTGGCTACGTGGACTTGTCAAGAGAAGCTTGCGGAGGTGTCCGAGTGAAATTGGGTTCATAGGCCGAATTCTTAAGTAGAATTTTTATCGGCTCCCATTCACTCCCCCCTCTCTGGTTCGTCGTTCCGGTCATTCAAGTGGTATCAGAGCCAGTTACGGGTCTTGATTGACTCTAACCAGTCTAAGATCCAAAGATGGCGTACCAGGAATGGGGATCGGGTCCTCCGCACTTCGATGGAAAGAACTACCAGATGTGGCAGAGACGGATGGCTGCGTTCCACCGTGGTAAGGGACAGATCCTTTGGGATGTCACGGTGAACACAGCTTATGTTCATCTGATGAACTTCCTTGCTCCGGGATCGAGAGACATGTTCGACGCCAACAACAAGGCGGTTGACTACTTGTTTCGTGCTCTGTGTCAGTCCGAATTCGATCGGGTTCATACAGAGGACCTAGCATGTAGGATTTGGTTGGAGCTGAAGAATGCTCATGCTGGGAATGCTGAGGTTCAGGCACGGTTGTATGCGACTTACCGGAGAGACTACGAGAACTTCACTCATCTCCCCGGTGAGTCTATTGATGCCTTGTTCCAGTGGTTCACGGTGGTTGTGAACAACATGAGGGCCAATGTCGACGTTCTCCCGTACGATGACCATGATAGGGCTGTGAAGCTCTTACACACGCTGGATTGTACCGTGTGGGATGGAAAGGTCGAGGCCATTCTTGAGTCCGAGAAGTACACCACTCTGACGGTGAACGAGCTGTTTTCTAAGCTCAAGTCTGCTGAGGTTGATCGGGGTTTGACAGCCCGTTTTGAGAGCCCGACTGATTCCCATAGTCTTGCTCTCGTCGGTGGCAAAGGTGCTAAGTCTAAGGCAAAGGCGCTAAGTCTAACGCTAACACATCTTCCAGGATGTACTCTTTGTCTTCTTTGATGACTTTGCCAGACGAGGAGTTCGACGTGCTTGGAGAGGACGAGCTGGCGTTGCTGACCAGGCGGTTCGAGAAGCTGCACGAGAACCGGGTGAACACGAGGAGGACAGCATGGACGTGCTTTCAGTGCGGCAAAGCCGGGACACTTCGTCGCCGACTGTCCGGAGAAGATGGAGAGCAAGGACGGCTACAAGGACGGCTACAAGCACCGGGCGAGCAAGGACGGCAAGTACCGATCGAGGCGCGATCACAAGCACAAGAACAAGCACAAGGACGAGCGACGGTCGAGGAAGAAGGATGGCCGCGGCAGGAAGGCCCGAGCGATGGTCGGAGCGAGCGACGTCGACTCCAGCTCCGCCTACTCTTCCTCGAGCTCAAGTAGCAGTGAAGACGAAGGTGATCGGCGCAAGAACAAAAGGTCATCCAAGAACTTGAGCGGGCTGAGCTGCTTTGCACGAGATGGCTTCTGCGGCATGGCTCGTAGCTCCGGTAGCAAGAAGAGTCACCAGAGCGACTCGGACTCCGACTCCGAGGATGAGGTACGTGACGAGCTTCCCTTCTTGCCTGAGGAGAACAAGCGTCTTGGCAAGTTGATTGATAATCACGATGACATGCTTAGAGAGGCCAAGAAGATGAGGAAAGAGCTTAGGGCCTCACTAGAAGATGCTAGGAACCGTGTGGCTGAGCTAGAAACCCAGAACCTAGATGCTAAGCTTGAGATTGATTCGCTTAAGGCTTCACCTGTGGTTTTTGATGAGATTGATTGTTGTGATTGCTCTATGTACCTAGCTGATCTTACTGCCCTTAAGGATAAGCATGCTTCTACTTGTGATGAACTAGATGTGCTTAGGGTTGAAGTGGCTGAGCTTAAGTCTAGACCTGCTTTGCTAGGTGCTTGCACTTCCTACCCTGTTTTGCATGGAAAGATTGATGAGATGCATGCTTATACTGTTTCGCTTGAGGTTAAGTTGAAAGAACCTGTTCCCACTTCTTGCTCTACTTGTGAAGTGCATGCTTTGAAACATCTGGAACTTGCACATTATGTGGATCGCTTGCAGGATGAGAATGATGAGTTGAGAAAAATGATGGGTTGGTTGGTCGGGTCATGAACCGCAACTTAGGATGATAGAGGCATACAAGCGCTATGATGGGCAAGCGCTTGGTTCGGAGAAGGTTGGAGAGTGTAGTGGTGAGGGAGGAGAGAAGATTGGTGATATCCAAGCTCCACCAAAAACCTTCCACAAAAATGCCTATGCTCCTAAGCCCAACCCACTGAGAAACAAACTTGACACAACCCCAGATCCTCCCATATTTCCTCACTCCACAAATGATTTCCAGAAACCCATCAAGTTCAAGAGTAACTTGGGGAATGAGTTCTTTGAGAAAGAGAGTGTGAAGCCTAGTGAGGAGAAACCGGTTGAGAAGCCGAGTGGAGAGAAACCGAGTGAGCAACCCCAACCAAAACCATAGCCAAAACCTATCCGGTTTCATTGTGACTATTGTGGGAGAGATGGTCACAAAGGAGAGTTTTGCTTCAAGAGGAAGTGAGAGGAGAGAATGGCTAAGGAGTGGACAAACAAGGACAGGTACAACCCACCTCATGGTGTGCCTGAGTCTCGTATGCCACTGCCTAGGGGTAAGGCCATTGTGCGCACTGTTCCGGCTTGGGGAGAAAAGAGTGCTTTGGGTGGAAGGGACCCTGCTGGACGAACTAAATCGGTCAGACCGGTTTGGAAACCGGCTAGACCGATTTGGGCTGTTCGTACAGAGAAACCGGTCAGACCGGTTTGGAGACAGCAGGGTGACCAGTTTGGTTTTCGTGCTAGGGATGAGGCTCGGTTCAGGTCCTTTGATCGTGGTCCAGATGTTTGGCGTGGAGAGTCTGGTGGTGGTCAGTTTGCTAGACGTTCTCCACCTCGTGCTCAATACGATGGTGGGAGGAGTCGTAGCTTTGAGATGGAGAGGAGGAACGGTCCACGGTCTTCCTTTCGTGGTTTTCGTTCTCTTCCAGCGAGACAGGGGTGGTTCCCTAGTGGTGGTTCTCGTGGTGGTTTTCGTGGTGGTAGCTTTGATAGGCATGATGATTTGGTTTGTGCTAACCCCACTTTGGAGCAAATGTCTTGGCACTGGTTTTACTCTTTTGGTACTAACCCCAGAGCAGAGTCATTTGTTCACTCACGTTCTCATTTTTGAATTTCAAGTGGGAGACTTGAGGAACGTTTGGTTGATTGACTCCGGTTGCTCGAGGCATATGACCGGAGACAAGGGGTGGTTCTCAAGTCTCGTCCCAGTGGTGTCCAAGACATACATCACCTTTGGGGACAATGGGCGAGGGCGTGTGCTTTCAGAAGGTGAGATTAAGGTAAGTGACAAGGTCACTCTCAAGCGTGTCGCTCTTGTTCAATCGCTCGGGTTCAATTTGCTTTCGGTGTCCCAGCTTTTGGATGAGGGCTTTGAGGTGTTGTTTAGGCCTGGTGGTTCTCGGATTTTGGATTCTCGAGGTGACCTTGTGTGCATGGTCGTTCCCGAGGGTCAAGTGTTTCGAGCTGATTTTTCTCAGTCTTCTGGTGTGGAGCGTTGTTTCTTGGCTGGATCTTCGAGTGAGTTGTGGAAGTGGCATAGGAAGTTGGGTCACTTAAGCTTTGACCTTTTGTCTCGCTTGAGTAAACTCAATTTGGTCCGAGGATTGCCACGGCAGAGTTTGAGAAAGAGTTGGTTTGTGCGCCGTGTCGGCATGCTAAGATGGTAGCTTCTTCCCATCCACCCCTCACCGATGTGATGACGGAGCGTCCATGCGAGCTGCTCCATATGGACCTTGTTGGCCCAGCTCGTGTGCGATCTGTGGGTGGGAAGTGGTACGTCTTGGTTGTGGTGGATGACTACTCTCGGTATGCGTGGGTTTTCTTTCTTGAGGAGAAAGGGGAGACGTTTGGTTTTGTTCGAGATCTTGTCTTGAGGTTAAGAAATGAGAGGCACGGAGATGCCATACGAGCGATTCGCAGTGACAATGGCTCAGAATTTAAAAACTCTCGCTTCGAAACCTTTTGCCATGACTTGGGTCTTGAACACCAGTTTTCGAGTCCGTATACGCCTCCCCAGAACGGCGTGGTGGAAAGGAAAAACAGAACCTTGTGCGAGATGGCTCGGATGATGCTTAATGAGCATAGGACTCCGAGAAGGTTCTGGGCTGAGGCGGTGAATACCGCGTGCTATGTGTCGAACAGGATTTACCTCAGGGTTCACAAGAAGAAAACGTGCTATGAGTTCATGCACAGGCACACACCCAAGGTGAGTCACTTCCATGTGTTTGGGTGCAAATGCTTCATCCCGAAGAAAGGTAAGAAGTTGGACAAGTTCGAGGCAAGATCTGTCGATGGCATTTCCTTTGGTTACGCATCGCATTCTAGAGCCTTTCGAGTGCTCAATCTTGAAACTAACCAAATCGTGGAGACTTGCGAGGTAACCTTCGACGAGACACAGCCACGTAGTCAGCTTGTCTTTGAGTGTGCAGGTGATGACAAACTTGACGAGGAGATTTTCCAGGAGAAGGAGAATGAACTTGGAGATGATGAAGATGGCAGTGTGGTGCCCGCGGCTGAGCATATACCTACTACTTCGACTACGGTGGTGGACGGCCCTTCTCCCACACCTACAACGACAAACCCAGTTCAAGAAGAAGCTGCTGTTGAGGGGGAGGTAGCATCAAGGTGAGAACCTCCCCGGCGAGTGCAAGTGGATCACCCAGCTTCGAGGATCATCGGCGACATGAATGAACGTACTACACGGTCGAGGGTTCGGAACAATTCTCATTTCGCTCATGCTGCTTTTGTTGCCACCTTTGAGCCCAATGACATTGGACACGCGCTATCTGATCATAATTGGGTTAATTCGATGCATGAGGAGTTGGAGAATTTTGGGAGGAACCAAGTTTGGGAATTGGTTGACCCTCCCCTAGGGTGTAAGCCGATTGGGACAAAATGGGTGTGGAAAAACAAAGAGGGAGAGAAAGGAGAAGTACTGAGGAATAAGTCGAGGCTTGTTGCTCAGGGGTACTCACAGAAAGAGGGGATCAACTACGAGGAGACCTTTGCTCCCGTAGCTCGTTTGGAGGCGATCAGGATCCTTCTAGCCTTTTCCGTGGCTAAAGGGTTCAAGTTGTACCAGATGGATGTCAAGAGTGCTTTCCTAAACGGTGTCTTGGAGGAAGTAGTGTATGTGAGGCAACCACCGGGGTTTGAGAGTGAGAAGTACCCCCACCGGGTGTACAAGTTGAGGAAGGCGCTGTATGGGCTGAAGCAGGCGCCTAGAGCTTGGTACGGTGGACTGAGGGGGTTCCTGTTTGAGAGAGGGTTTGAGATGGGGAAGGTCGATCAGACCTTGTTTCTCCTCAGGCCGGGCAGAGATATCCTGATTGTGCAGGTATACGTGGATGATATTGTCTTTGGTGGCTCGTCTAACTCTCTTGTTGTAAGGTTTGCAGAAGACATGAGCAGGGAATTTGAGATGAGCATGATGGGTGAGTTGCAGTTCTTCCTCGGGCTACAGATCAAGCAACCAAAGGAAGGAACATTTGTGCACCAAGCTAAGTACACCAGGACATTGTAAGGAAGTTCAAGATGGAGGACTCCAAGGCCATGGTGACGCCTATGAGTACGACTACAGTTCTTCATGCGGACGAGGAAGGTGAACACGTGGACCAGAAGGAGTACCGAAGCATGATCGGGTCACTCCTCTACTTGACGGCGACGAGGCCGGACATCTAATTTTCGGTATGTTTGTGCACTCATTTTCAAGTGTCTCCGAGGACTTCGCATCGGCAAGCAATCAAGCGCATATTCTGGTATTTGCGACACACTCCCGACTTCGGCCTTTGGTATTTCGCGTCTTCTTCTTTGGCTCTTCATGGTTTTTCGGATGCGGATTTTGCCGAGTGTCGGTTGGATAGGAAGTCCACCTCTGGGACTTGCCAGTTTTTGGGTTCTTCTTTGGTGTCTTGGTCTTCCCGCAAACAGTCAAGTGTTGCTCAATCCACTACCGAGGCAGAGTACGTGGCCACAGCTAGTTGTTGCTCTCAGCTCCATTGGATCACATACACCATGAGCGACTTTGTTGAGGAGTATACCCATGTCCCACTTCAATGTGATAGCACAAGTGCCATAAGCGTTGTAAAGAACCCAGTGCTACATTCCAAAACCAATCACATAGAAGTGAGGTATCATTTCCTGAGAGACAATGTAGAGAAAGGAAAAATCGCTTTGATCCATGTACCCACACATGACCAGCTAGCCGATATTTTCACCAAACCCCTAGATCAAGCAACTTTCACTCGTTTGCAGAGGGAGCTTGGTGTTTGTTTGATTTCTTGAGTTGGGTGTGT
Organism: Cenchrus fungigraminus; assembly: GCA_036936925.1. Lineage (NCBI taxonomy): Eukaryota > Viridiplantae > Streptophyta > Magnoliopsida > Poales > Poaceae > Cenchrus > Cenchrus fungigraminus. Next base: position 89,995,957 of record CM072770.1, on the reverse strand, counting down.
GGGAGCTCCTTTGTAGCATATGTATAGTTTCCTTTGTGCATTTCTTGCATTTGCATGGCATGAGTAACATGATGTATAGGCATCTTTGTATCTTAGGTTGCATGCATTTTGTATCATATGCATTTGGTAGGAAAAGCTTCTCTTATATACATTGTTCACCATGATATGTTATATATGATCTTGTGAGCTAGTTTGTTATGATATGGCTTAGTGTGGCTTAGCTCTTGATGATCTTGGTTTATATCCATGGTTGATGGCTATGTTTTTCAAAAATGTCATATGTATGCTCCCTTGTGGGTAAATGCCTTTATATGATCTTGACATGTTTTAGTGGCTTGGCTATGCTTAATTTGTGGTTGGATAGCTTATTTTGATCATATGGGGCCAAAGGCTCATTTGCCATTATGAATGTTTAGCCCCCATGCTTCATCTTGTGGAGGGGCATAAGTTCCTTTTTGTCGCAAAGACATTTCATGTACCAATTATAAATCTGAAAATGAAATGTAAATTGCTTGGAAAATGTGCCCCCATGTCATATGTGCTTAATTTACTTGCTTTTGGGTGCTAAACCGTTGCATGTTGCTTACCAATGAGAAGTGTCATACATAGAAGTAAGCACATGGCTCGGTATGCTTTGACATGACATGAGGTGCTTGTGGGTGCTTATGATGGTCTTATGCTTAGAATGGTTGTCCTAGCTTGAAGTTTGTGTGGCTTTGCCATTGTGACATGTTTTGCTCATGTTTAGGACTTTGCTCATGAGAGGGTGATTTTTTGCAAAAATGATCAATTCTATCTTAGCTTTACCCAATGGCTGTGAAACTTGGTGATCATGTAGTTGATGTTCATACGATGCTGTAGAGTATCTAACTTGCTCATTTGATCATGTGTAGCATCTTGTGATGAATTGTCTATTTGAGAAGCTCTAGTTGCATCTTTTCCAAATTTGAGCCTTGATTCATGCATTGGCAACAAGGGGGAGAAATGTTGGTTGAGAAAAGTTGCATTGCATCCCTAGAACCTATCCCAATAGTCAAGGGGGAGCGTGTGCATTTCTTTTGCATTTTTGGCTTTTGGGGGGTGTTTCTGCTGAGTTAGATCGGTCTGACCGGTTTTGGGAACCAACCTGACTAGTTTGGTGGAACCGGCCTGACCGGTTTGGGAAACCGGCCTAACCGGTTTGTGCCCAGTGTTGGCACATGTCCAGGGGGAGTATGCATATGTGTAGGGGGAGCTCTTGTATGCTTTGGTGGTTTGTGCTCTTTGCTTGAGCTTGTTTTTGACTCGGTTGTGTCGAGTCGTTGCCCTTGCCTAAGGGGACCGAGTCTTTCCTCTTTCAAGTGATCTTGCTCTGTGCCTTTGTCTGCCTTTCGATTGCTTGTTTGAGTTTCTTTTAGTCGTTTCTTTTCTTTTCCTTTTCTCTTTGGTTACCAAATGTGTGTGTTGTCAATGCACTCATCAAGGGGGAGATTGAGGACCAAGTGTGATTCGAGGACCGGTGGATGGTCACTTCCTGGTGTGATGAGTGATTGATAATGTTTTGTGGACTGATTCTTGGCTAAGTATTGCAGGTGCAGGTTACGGCTTGACTGGTGTTGGTACAGGTGAAGAACAAGCGCGAAAGGTCGTCGCCGGTGAGGCCTCCAGGTGTGGAGAAGACAAGTAGGCTTGGTTCGAGGGACTCGGTGGCCAGCGGGGTCAAGTGCGGGCCGCATGGTGGCAAGAACAGCAAGATGAAGTCGATGGACGGTTTCTTGGTTGAGCCTCAAAACCAATGTCGAGCCGGGACTTCGTGGGAGCCGAGTCATGAGTGGTGATTGGCGGAGGCTACATCAAGTTCGCGGGGTTTGCGGTGGTTGACAAGAAAACCACCGGGTTACTCAGCTGAGCCACAAAGCCGAGGCCGAAGACCAGGCGTGGCAGTCAGGCCAAAACCGGCCTGACCGGTTTGGGAAACCAGTCTGACCGGTTTGGGGTCGCAGGGCGCCGGAAGCTTCGAAGCAGAGGACACGCGTCGGGATCACAAGGCTTGCGTCGAGGCTAAGCGAAGTGCGGTCGCCGGGCATCCGTCCGATGGTGCTATGAAGACAATTTCCCAAAGTGCCCTTGGTGGGCGTGTATCCTAGTTTAGGCTTTAGGGGTATTTTAGTCTTTCGGCTTGCCTCCATATAACCCAAGTGGTGAGAGGATGGCAGCCATCTCTGGGAACCCTAGCTCATTTTCTCTTTGCTATTTTCCTTAGGATTTCTAGGACTAGCTTGAGAGCTTCATGGTGAGATCTTGTGAGATGGAAGGATGATCAGGCGGAAGCTAGACCTTGTATGAACCTTCATGGTATCTATAGATGATTCGGCGTGGTTCCTCAAGGCTTGATTGTGTTCTTCCCGTTTTCCATTTTTGGTTATTTTCGGAGCCTTTTCTTAGAATTTCCGTGGGGAAGTTTTGGGGGTGTTTCTTTGAGGGATTCTTGTTGGATGTCACGTATGAGGACCTTGTGCCTCTTTGCTTGGTGATCTGGTTCCAACAAACCCTCCGAAACAGCTTCAATTTGGGGTTTTCGGTGGAGTTCTTGGGAAGGTGTTCTTGAGGGTTGATTTCCGATTCCTCTTGATTGAGTAGGTTTTGGGGACCGAGCTTTTAGCCAAAGGTAGCCCACGGGGTACCCCAGCTATCCCCAAAGTCTCACTTGAATCTGTGGAACGAATCGGGAGATCGATCGAGGTGAAGGCTAGGTTTTTCCCGCGGGCTGAGTTCTTCCCGACTGTCCAGGCAAAACCGGTCTGACCAGTTTAGCCCCAGTGGGCTGTTGTGAAGGTTTTTGAGCAGGAGAGTCGTGTTCTTGCTATGGCTTTTCTTGTTCAAAGGTGGAGAGGTTCTTGAGGTGTTTTGGGACAGTTTTGGTCTCGAAGGTCTTCTGGGGTTTTCCTGGACAAAACCGGCCTGACCGGTTTGCCAAACCGGCCTGACAGATTTCCCCTGCCTGTGTGAGGCTAAGTCCCAGAGAATCGGTCTGACCGGTTTCAGAAACCGGCCTGACCGGTTTTGGTTGCCAGCAGCAGTTTCGTGTTGTTTTCTGCTGCGTGTTTTGTGTTGCTGTTGGTTGGATCTTGCTCCTAGGTTCAGTAGCACTCCAGTGGCTACGTGGACCTGGCAAGAGAAGCTTGCGGAGGTGTCCGAGTGAAATTGGGTTCATAGGCCGAATTCTTAAGTAGAATTTTTATCGGCTCCCATTCACTGCCCCCTCTCTAGTTCACCATTCCGGTCCTTCAATTGGGAGGCAAGCTTGACCTTGTATGAACCTTCATGGTATGTATAGATGATTTGGCATGGTCCCTCAAGGCTTGATTGTGTCTCTCCCGTTTTCCCTTTTTGGTGATTTTCGGAGCCTTTTCTTGGCGATTTTCTTGTGGAGGTTTTGAGACCTTTCTCTTTGGGATTTGGTGGGGGATGTATGCATGAACCCTTTGTGGTTCTTTTCCCTTCGATTCCCCTCCCAAATCCGTGAGTAAAGGGGCTCAATTTTGGAGTTTTCTCTGGTCTAGGGTTAGAGGCGTTCTTGGTGGAAATCCTTCGATTCCTCTTGATTTAGCAAGTTTGGTGGACCAAATCGTGGCCATGGAATGCCCATGAGGTACTCCTACTATCCCCAAAGTCTTGTGCGAACCCGTGGAGCGAATCGGGAGATCGGGATTTGGATTTGGAGGTGTTGACCCACGGGTTGTTGTTCATCCCGAATGCCTAGGTCTTGACCGGTCTGACCGGTGTCTTCCACCGGTCTGACCGGTGCCGACCCCCTATTGGCTTTTGCTCGGGTGAACATCTTGGTGAGTTCCCTAGTCTCTGGTTTTGCTGCTGTTTCGAGTTTGGAGTGTTTTGGAGCTCGGGAGGTTGGTTTCTTGGATTTGGGATTTCCAGGGTTAGACCGGTCTGACCGGTGAGCTGCACCAGCCTGACCGGTGTAGGGGCTTTTCTGTGGAAATTGTCAAGTCCTGCTTGGGTGACCCGGCTCGGGTCCAGGGTGACCCAGTGTGTCTCTGGAGGGTGTCGGGTGATCCGGCGGCTTAGTCCGAGTGATCTGGCCTTGACCGGTCTGACCGGTGTAGGTGACCGGTCTGACCGGTGTGATCTGTGGCTGCTCGAGTTGTTTGTTCCGCTGCGTTCTCGAGTAGATTTCGGTGTGTGTTGGTTCCTAGGACTAGTAGCACTCCAGTGGCTACATGGTCTTGGCCAACTTGGGTAGTTGAGTCGGAGAAGTGTTTTGCTTAGCCGTGTTCATCTTGTTGGAGTAGCCATCTCCTGGTCGTCAGTTCGGTCCTTCAAGTGGTATCAGAGCCGGTTACAGGTCTTTCGAGACTCTAACCAGTCTAAGATTCAAGGATGGCGTACCAGGAACGGGGATCGGGTCCTCCGCACTGCGATGGCAAAAACTACCTGATGTGGTAGAGGCAGATGGCAGCTTTCCTTCGCGATAAGGGTCAGATCCTTTGGGATGTTACGGTGAACACAACTTATGTTCATCCGATTAACTTCCTTGCTCCGGGATCGAGGGACATGCACGAACCAACAACAAGGCGGTCGACTACTTGTTTCGTGCTCTGTGTCAATCCGAATTTGATCGGGTTCAGACAGAGGACATGGCTTGTAGGATTTGGGAGCAGTTGAAGAATGCTCACGCTGGAAATGCTCAGGTTCAGGCTCGGTAGTACGCGACTTACCGGAGAGAGTACGAGAACTTCACTCATCTTCCCGGTGAGTCAATTGACACCATGTTCCAGCGGTTCACGGTGATTGTGAACAACATGAGGGCTAATGTGGCCCTGCTCCCATACGATGATCATGACAGAGCTGTGAAGCTCTTGCACGCTTTGGATCGTACAGTTTGGGATGGAAAGGTCGAGGCCATTCTTGAGTCTGAGAAGTATGACACTCTGACGGTAGACGAGCTGTTCACTAAGCTCAAGTCAGCTTAGATGGATCGTGGTGTGGCGCCCGCGACTGAGCATGTACATACTACTTCGACTTTGATCGAGGACGGGCCTTCTCCCACACCTACGACGACGTGCTGAGATTGTGAGGAAGCTCCAGCGGAGGGGGAGGTGGCTTTGAGGTGAGAAGCTCCCCGGCGAGTACAAGTGGATCATCCAGCTTCAACGATCATCGGGAACATCAACGAACACACTACACGGTCGAGGTTTTGAAATGATTCTCACTTTGCCCATGCTGCTTTTGTTGCTACTTTTGAGCCCAAAGACATTGGACATGCGCTATCTGATCACAATTGGGTCAATTCTATGCATGAGGAGTTGGAGAATTTTGAGAGGAACCAAGTTTGGGAGTTAGTAGAGCCTCCACCGGGGTGTAAGCCGATTGGGACAATGGGTGTGGAAAAATAAAGAGGGAGAGAAAGGTGAAGTGGTGAGAAACAAGTCAAGACTTGTTGCTCAGGGGTACACACAGAAAGAGGGGATAGACTACGAGGAGACCTTTGCTCCCGTAGCCCGTTTGGAGGCGATTAGGATCCTTCTAGTCGTTTCCGTGGCTAAAGGGTTCAAATTGTACCAAATGGACGTGAAGAATGCTTTCCTGAACGCTATTTTGGAGGAAGAAGTGTGCGTGAGGCAACCACCGAGGTTTGAGTGTGAGAAGTACCCCCACATGGTGTACAAGTTGAGGAAGGCGCTGTATGGGCTGAAGTAGGCGCCTAGAGCTTGGTATGGTAGGTTGAGAGGGTTCCTGTTTGAGAGAGGTTTTGAGATGGGGAAGGTAGATCAGACCTTGTTTCTCCTCAGGCAGGGCTAAGAGATCCTAATTGTGCAGGTGTACGTGGATGATATTGTCTTTGGTGGCTCGTCTAACTCTTTGGTTGCAAGGTTTGCAGAAGACATGAGCAGGGAATTTGAGATGAGCATGATGGGTGAGTTGCCGTTCTTCCTCGGGCTCCAGATCAGGCAGTCGAAGGAAGGAACGTTTGTACACCAAGCCAAGAACACCAAAGGACATTGTGAGGAAGTTCAAGATGGAGGACTCCAAGGCCATGGCGACGCAGATGAGTACTACTACAGCTCTTGATGCGGACGAGGATGATGAACACTGTTGACGTTTCTTAGCCTCACTACTAAGGTTGCACTTGCGGTGACGGGGCCAGGAATGCTCGAGGCACTCGCAAGCGTCATTACCGTGTTTACACTTCTAGTAACGGGGCTAGGGAACGTCTTTGGTAAAACACACGACCACAGAAATGTCTGCAAGCACACGGATTACCGTTGTAGCACTTCACCCGGTGGTATTCGGGTTATCGTATTTATATTTTCCCAAGGGAGGCACTACGGCAAAGATAATCGAATAAACGGTGGAGAAATACAAGACTTGGTAAAGAGCTGTAGCGGGGGTAACGAATAAAGATATTCGTGGATAACTTGACACACACAAGGAGATCTTGATAAAGGACTAGAGAGGATCTAGTGAGCTCGGAGGACAATGAGACGAGAAAGGATCCTAACACAATCTATCTATTCTTGTCAACTCTCGGCAAAGGACTAAGGCAAAGGATAACCAAGGCAAGCTAAACTCGACAAGCTCTTCTAGTGTTGTAGGGGCATGCAAAGCCGCGCTCTCAGACTGGGATGAGAAGGGAGAACAACGACGCGCTGAATCCTACCGGCCCGAACTAACGTGGTGGACTACAAAGCCCGTCCGGAGCTGTCACCTCCTTAGGGTACCACAACTATTCCGTTGAACGAGACACCAATCCAAGACTAAGGTAAGATCTGAGCACCGCGCTCACAACGAACCAAAGAACCTTTCCCCGGGTACCACGAAGGAAGGTCTCTCTCTCCCGTGAACCACCGGAGATCAAGCGAAGAACGACCACAACACTATAGGGTTCAAGGGAGCTATGCTAACAAAGACTAAACTAAATTTAGTCTAAACCAAGAATAAAGCTTCTAGAGCAAAGTAAAAGCTGAATGTAATTGACTCGAAAGGTAAGATAGAAAGATAACTTGAATTGTACTTGAGTCTAAACAAAGAAAGGATACAAGAGTAGTACCGGAACTCTGAAGAAGACTCCTCCAGAACCCCGAGACTAGCTCGACTCGACTCTAACTCCCAAGCTACACTAATCCTACTCTAAGTGAACAAAAGAGGGAAATGGAGATGCTCCTGCGTTGTGTGTCCAATCCAGCGAGTGTGAGGTGCCTTTTATAGGCAAGGGAGGTCGGTTGAGCGCGTGGGACCAATATGTCAGGTGCGGCCAGATCAGGAGGTGCGGCCGGCCCTATGATCCACCGCCTCTCGCCTTGGACGCCCCTGATCACTGCTCTTGAGGCGGTTGTGGGTCGGTTCCTTGGGTCAGTTTCGCCCGGCACGTTGGTTGGTAGGTGCGGCCGGCCCTCTAGGTGCGGTCGGCCCACCTCCGTGCCGTGTGATGCATCGCCTTCGGTCAGGGACGCCTAGGATCGCCTTGGAATGACGGTTGTGGCGGTTGAGCGGCCGGACAAGTGGACCCATTCATCCTAGCCTCCACCTTTGGATCAAACCGACGTTCTTCAGTGAATCGTGCTCGTCCAAGTGTTGCTCGAGGGAGAGGAGGTGCTCTGGACCAGGCACGAGCCACGGGGCAGGGCCGGCCGCACCTGGCAGGGTTGGCCGCACCTGCAGGGCCGGCCGCACCTACAGGGCCGGCCGGACCAGGTGGTTCGGCCGTGCCTTGCTCATGTGGCACGTTGGTTCCAATTTCTCCCAAAATGTGTACCTGCCTATGAAATTCACAACACAACTCGTGGAACCTTATTAGTACTAAAAATGTGCTTGAAACTTGCCATATACCCCTCTCGAACCCGAGGTTTTGACGGTCGAATCTTTGTTGTAAGGACCGTCAACAAACTCCCCCAAGCTAAACATTTGCTCGTCCTCGACCAAAGTCTAGACTCGGCCTCGGTGGATCAGGAGTTGCATGATGTTATCGCTCGGCAAGTACCTGTGCACAAACTCCATGCTCTTCTTGCTAATTTGAAAAGGTTGGTATGAGAGAAGCTTAGCCTTACTTTACCCGTGGGGCTTGTAGCTTTCCACCTTGTCTTCGGAGGTTGAAGAGTAGAATGATTTTAGACTTTGCATCTCTCACTCTTCTTCTTTTCTGGATCCTATCTCGGAGTTTTTGAAAATTTTGCAAAGAAAAACAAGGTTCCTCGGATGGTTCCCTCGATCGCTCAAGTGGTATTTGTTACCTCACCAAAGGCTTTAAGCTAGCCTCAACCTCCTACTCTATGGCTTGTATGTGGAGCTTTGGGTAGGATAAGTATGAGACTCACTTGTGCCACATAATGTTGTTGAGCCAAAGACCGGATCCAAGAAGAAACTAGTCATGCAACTTGATCGAGATGTGCAAGTGTGTGGAATATTTTTGTTTGTTTTTCTAAGTACTCCTTGCTTTGAGATTCTCCTCTTGCTTTTCTTTTCGAGGGGGGTCATGCTTCACTTCTTTTTTCCTTTTTTTTCTATGCTCTTTGATTGGAGCACATATTTTTTTTCTATGCTTCTTGAGCATATACTTTTTTTTTCAATGACCCCTTTCTCCTTTTTGCAAGATTACAAGAAGAGAAATCTCTTTGGAACTTTGGAGTATTTATTTTTGGTGGATGGATGGCATGTTTTGCGTAACTCCCGGTGTAGGAGTTAGTATGTATATGTGGGTGTACGTGATCTCAATCATGGAAGCATGAAAAGATTCTACCAAGGGTCACAACAATTTGGCAAAACTCAATGGGTCACAAGCAAGCATATGCGGAAGGTTTGTACTTTGATATCGACATATGGCTTTGGTAGGTGATACGACCATTGAGGAACTTGCCTTGTTTTATTTTCAAAAGAAATCATCCAAGATTTTCACCATACTATGAGATAGAGCAAGATCAACATTGTCGCACCATATCATACTAATCAACACCCTAGGTTTGGTCATAAGCATTTGCTTCCCACAAAGTTTTATTTCAGGCTCTTGTCTCAAAATATACCAGCAAATTCAAATAGACATAGAGCACAAGGATGCACACTAGGTTCTTGCAAAGTTTTAACATAGCAACCATTCATTATTTCCAAAGTGAGGGTACATAAACAAGATTTCAAGCACATGGTTGAAGCAAATTTTTTTGTTGTTTTTCTTTTATTAAAAAGAGATAAACAAGATGTTGAAAATTGGTTTGGATGGACATACCTTCCTTGATTGAAAATGGGGTCTCCCCCAAGCTAGTTTTTGGCTACCTGGTTGGCGTGTCTTCATTTTGGTGATGAGTTGAGCACCTGGAAGCTTGTAGTGGCTGACTTGATGGATTTGTGGAAAATCATAGGTACGGCCGTATCACTTGGTACGGCCGGCCCTACTATATTTTCCAAAGGCACTCGTGTCCCCTCCTGTAAACATCCTGCACAAAAATTTTGTCGAGGGGGGGTACGGCCGTACCTCTAGGTTCGGCCGTATCACCAAAAATCTCCAAAACTGCTTTTCTAAGTCTTCTTTATTTACTAATGCATTGGTGAAAACAAATTTGAAATCTAAATATGCTTGATGCACAAAATAAAAGGTTGAAAGGGAAATATGAGATAAATACCGGTTTACCTCTCGGTGAGGGCTCGTGGTTTAGAGTCCGTGAGCGGGACTCCTCCAGTTCCTCAATTGATCTTGGATTCGTCCGATCCCGGAGTGGAAGACTCGGACAATGCTTTCTTCACACGCCACACCCTTTTTATTTTCTTCGGTGGCGCTGAAGTTGGTGAGGCTTTGGCGGGGGTGTTTTTGGTTTCTGTCTTATTTTCCCCCTTAGCATTGTTGATTGCCTTTGGCTTCTTTGTATGGTGGCGCCCTTTGAGTGCTTTTTCCTTGGGCTTGGTTGGGGCTACCTCATCTTCCTTGTGTTGGGGCCGTGGCTTCCTCCACCCCCTAACTTCCTCATCTTGCACTAGGTAACATTGCTCTTCTTTCGCTTGGAATTTGAACGTCATGTTCCTTCGCCCTATGCGGAATTGGATCTTTCCGGCTCCGACATCAATCCTTGCATTGACATCTCTTAGGAATGGTCGCCCGAGAATAAGCGGAATTTCTTCTTGTGTGTCGAGGACCACGAAATCCGCAAAGACATATGAGCCTCTGACATTCACCAAGAGATTTTCTACTATGCCCTCTGGATATTTGATCGATGAGTCGGCAAGTTGGACTATCATCGTCGTCGGAGAGATAGCCGGATATCCTAACTCCTCAAACATGGCTTTGGGCATGAGGTTGACACTCGCTCCAAGGTCGCAAAGGGCATTCTTGATCTTTTGGTAGTAGATCGTACATGTGATAGCCGGATATCCATTGTCTTTCTTGTGCAAGACTGCTGATTCATCCCATGGGTCATGGATTTGATGTATGAACTTCCCTACATGATTAGGTGCATACATCCTCCTAGATGGCTTACCCCATCTGGTGGATATAATGCTAACATTCTCTCGGGTAGGCTCGGGTTGCCCCGGGATTCCACCCGACTCAGAAGAAGGTAAAGAAGCAGCAAGCTGAGCAAGTTGAGCTTCTATCATTTTATTAAAGCTTAGCTGATTCTTCATAGCGGTGGTGAAAGATTCTATGGTGGAATTTAAATTTTCAAGAACTTTCTCGTTGGCGGCTAGCTTCTTGTTTAAATTTTCATTAATTCTAGCTTGGCCAAAGACAAGATCTTTAATGGAGGGCTGATTATTGAAATTGTTAGAATAGTTACCTCCATTTTGATTGTTGAACGGGTAGTTGGGCCTCGAGTTCCACCCTTGATTGTTGTTGTTGTTGTTGCGGAACCCATTGTTGTTTCCATTGTTGATGAAGCTGGCTTCTTCCCTTGTCTCAAGACAATCATTGCCCGAATGACCCACATTATCGCAAACCTCGCACGTCATGCGAGCGTCCATAATCTTGGCGGTTTCCACATTGCTTGATGCCTCCAATTTCTTCATGAAAAGGTCCATCTTGGCGGCGATCATGTCGATTCGATCGACTTGGTGTACACCGCGGGTACGGGGTTGGAGACGATCTCCATCCCAACCTTGATTTGCCACCATCTTCTCGATCAATTCCTTAGCGGCTGGTACTTGTAGCGAGAAGAAGGCTCCTCCAGCGGCTGCATCTAGGTGCTCACGGGAAGTATGCTTGAGCCCATGATAGAAGGTTTGAATTAAGAACCAACCGTGCATGCCATGGTGCGGGCACGCGGTGATGTACTCCTGGAAACATTCCCATGCTTCCGGGATACTCTCATCATTCTGCTGCTGGAAGCCCGAAATTCTTGTGCGGAGGGCATTGGTTTTGCCCACCGGGAAGAACTTTGCGAGAAATGCCTTTGAGCACTTATCCCATGTGTTGAAGCCATCTCGCTCTGCATAAAACCATCGCTTCACCTTCCCGAGCAATGAGAACGGGAATAGGCGAAGACGGATTGCATCATCCGTCACTCCACGGATAGTGAAAGTCCTACACACCTCCATAAAATGCTGGAGATGTGCATTGGCATCTTCATTAGGCTTGCCGGAGAACGGATTTGCTTGCACCATGTTGATCAATGCCGGCTTGAGTTCGAAGTTTCCGTCTCCCACCATCGTGGTTGGCCCGGTAGGGACATTGGTGTTGGAGGGAGCGGAAAACTCACGGATCGTCCTCTCGGCCATCGGTGCTGACGAGGTGCTGTCTACGGGATCAACGGTGTTCGTCTCTTGATTCGAGAGAAACTTCTGAGGAATGAGGACACGGGGTCGCACTCTCCTCACAAGTGACTCCAGATTGTCGTTAAAGTTGGACGGTAGGTCGAAACCGGTCATGCACTACTCTGCGTACATGAGAGTAGAGCAAGGGTAAACCCGCTTAAATAGTGGTTCACCGAACCTTGATAATTCTACCACAAAGTTTAAACGATATGTTATGCCTATTGCCTCCCCGGCAACGGCGCCAGAAATGCTTATTGACGTTTCTTAGCCTCACTACTAAGGTTGCACTTGCGGTGACGGCAATAGGAATGCTCGAGGCACTCGCAAGCGTCGTTACCGGGTTTACACCTCTAGTAACGGGGCTAGGGAACATCTTTGGTAAAACACACGATCACAGAAAGGTCCGCAAGCGCACGGATTACCGTTGTAGCACTTCACCCGGTGGTATTCGGATTATCGTATTTAATTTTCCCAAGGGAGGCACTACGGCAAAGATAATCGAATAAACGGTGGACAAATACAAGACTTGGTAAAGAGCTATAGCGGGGGTAATGAATAAAGATATTCGGGGATAACTTGACACACACAAGGAGATCTTGATAAAGGACTAGAGAGGATCTAGTGAGCTGGGAGGACAACGAGACGAGAAAGGATCCTAACAAAATCTATCTATTCTTGTCAACTCTCGGCAAAGGACTAAGGCAAAGGATAACCAAGGCAAGCTAAACTCGACAAGCTCTTCTAGTGCTGCAGGGGCATGCAAAGCCGCGCTCTCAGACTGGGATGAGAAGGGAGAACGACGACGCGCTGAATCCTACCGGCCCGAACTAACGTGGTGGACTACAAAGCCCATCCGGAGCTGTCACCTCCTTAGAGTACCACAACTATTCCGTTGAACGTGACACCAATCTAAGACTAAGGTAAGCTCTGAGCACCGCGCTCACAACGAACCAAAGAACCTTTCCCCGAATATCACGAAGGAAGGTCTCTCTCTCCCGTGAAACACCGGAGATCAAGTGAAGAACGACCACAACACTATAGGGTTCAAGAGAGCTATGCTAACCAAGACTAAACTAACTTTAGTCTAAACCAAGAATAAAGCTTCTAGAGCAAAGTAAAAGCTGAATGTAATTGACTCGAAAGGTAAGATAGAAAGATAACTTGAATTGTACTTGAGTCTACACAAAGAAAGGATACAAGAGTAGTACCGGAACTCTGAAGAAGACTCCTTCGGAACCCCGAGACTAGCTCGACTCGACTCTAACTCCCAAGCTACACTAATCCTACTCTAAGTGAACAAAAGAGGGAAATGGAGATGCTCCTGCGTTGTGTGTCCAATCCAGCGAGTGTGAGGTGCCTTTTATAGGCAAGGAAGGTCGATTGAGCGTGTGGGACCAATATGGCAGGTGTGGCCGGATCAGGAGGTGTGGCCGGCCCTATGATCCACCGCCTCTCGCCTTGGACGCCCCTGATCACTGCTCCTGAGGCGGTTGTGGGTCGGTTCCTTGGGTCGGTTTCGCCCGGCACGTCGGTTGGTAGGTGCGGCTGGCCCTCTAGGTGCGGCCGTCCCACCTCCTTGCCGTTTGATGCACCGCCTTCGGTCAGGGACATCTAGGATCGCCTTGGAATGACGGTTGTGGCGGTTGAGCGGCCGGACAAGTGGACCCATTGATCCTAGCTTCCACCTTTGGATCAAACCGACGTTCTTCAGTGAATCGTGCTCGTCCAAGTGTTGCTCTAGGGAGAGGAGGTGCTCTGGACCAGGCACGAGCCACGGGGCAGGGCCGGCCGCACCTAGCAGGGCCGGCCGCACCTGCAGGGCCGAATGGACCAGGTGGTTCGGCCGTGCCTTGCTCATGTGGCACGTTGGTTCCAATTTCTCCCAAAATATGTAACTGCCTATGAAATTCACAACACAACTCGTGGAACTTTATTAGTACTAAAAATGTGCATGAAACTTGCCATATACCCCTCTCGAACCCGAGGTTTTAACGGTCGAATCTTTGTTGTAAGGACCGTCAACAAACACGTGGACCAGAAGGAGTACCGGAGCATGATCGGCTCCGTCCTGTACCTGACGGCGACGAGGCCGGACATCCAATTCTCGGTATGTCTGTGTGCTCGTTTTCAAGCGTCTCCAAGGACTTCGCATCGGGAAGCAGTCAAGCGCATCTTCAGGTATTTGCGATACACTCCCGACTTCGGCCTTTGGTACTCTGCGTCTTCTTCTTTGGAGCTTCACGGTTTTTCAGACACGGATTTTGTTGGGTGTCGGTTGGATAGGAAGTCCACTTCTGGGACTTGCCAGTTCTTGGGTTCTTCCTTGGTGTCTTGGTCTTCCCGCAAATAATTGAGTGTTGCTCAATCTACAACTGATACCGAATAGGTTGTCGCAACCAGTTGTTGCTCTCAGCTCCTTTGGATCACATACACCGTGAGTGACTTTGGTGAGGAGTATACCCAGGTTCCACTTCTTTGTGATAGCACGAGTGCGATAAGTGTTGCTAAGAACCCAGTGCTTCATTCCAAAACCAAGCATATAGAAGTGAGATACCATTTTCTGAGGGACAATGTTGAGAAAGGGAAAATTGCTTTGATCCATGTGCCCACACAAAACCAACTAGCGGATATTTTCACCAAGCCCCTAGATCAAGCAACTTTCACTCGTTTGCTGGGAGAACTTGGTGTGTGTTTGGTCTCTTGAGTTGGGTGTGGGAGCTCCTTTGTAGCATATGTATAGTTTCCTTTGTGCATTTCTTGCATTTTGCATTGCATGTGTAACATGATGTATAGGAATCTTTGTATCTTAGGTTGCATGCATTTTGTATCATATGCATTTTGTAGGAAAAGCTTCTCCTATATACATAGTTCACGATGATGTGCTATACATGATCTTGTGAGCTAGTTTGGTATGTTATGGCTTAGTATGGCTTAGATCTTGATGATCTTGATTTATATCCATGGTTGATAGCTATGTTTTTGAAAAATGTCACATGTGTGCTCTCTTGTCGGTAAATGCCTTTATATGATCATGACATGTTTTAGTGGCATTTCTATGCTTAATTTGTGCTTGGATAGCTTATTTTGAGTATATAGGGCTAAAGGCTCATTTGCCATTGTGAATGTTTAGCCCCCATGCTTTATCTTGTGGAGGGGCATAAGTTACTTTTTGTCGCAAAGACATTTCATGTACCAAATATAAATCTGAAAATTAAATGTAAATTGCTTGGAAAATGTGCTCCCATGTCGTATGTGCTTGATTTAATTGTTTTTGGGTGCTAAACCGTTGCATGTTGCTTACCAATGAGAAGTCTCATATTTAAAAGTAAGCACATGGCTCGGTGGCTTTGACATGACATGAGGTGCTTGTGGGTGTTTATGATGGTCTTATGCTTAGAATGGTTGTCCTAGCATGAAGTTTGTGTGGCTTTGCCATTTTGACATGTATTGCTCATGTTTATGACTTTGCTCATGAGAGGGATTATTTTGCAAAAATGCTCAATTCTATCTTATCTTTGCCCATTGGTTGTGAAACTTGGTGATCTTGTAGTTTATGTCCATACCAAGCCATAGAGTATCTAACTTGCCCATTTGGATATGTGTAGCATCCTATGTTGAATTTTGACTATTTGAGAAGCTCTAGGTTGAAATTTTCCTAATTTTGGCTTGATTCATACATTGTCAGCAAGGGGGAGAAGTTTGAGCATGTTTTGGCCTACTAAATGCATTTAGAAGGTTTCCGAGTGGTTTCGAGCCATTTTTGGGCTCTTGCTGTTCCCAGGTTTCCCAGGTGGTGATCGGCCTGACTGGTGGAGCTCACCGGTCTGACCGGTGTGAGTGTCAGGATCTAGGCGGATCTAGTGCACCGGTATGACCGGTCAGAGCAAGGCTGGCACAGCTGCTCTGTTTTGTGAAGTGGTTTGCATGCATTTGTCCAGGGGGAGTTGCATTGGTTCAGGGGGAGCTTGCATGTGTGCAGGGGGAGCTCTTTGTGGTTTTCGAGCTTTGCTTTGGTGGTTTGTGCTCTTTGCTTGAGCTTGCTTTTGACTCGGTTCTGTCGAGCCGTTGCCCCTACCTAAGGGGACCAAGTCTTTCCTCTTTCAAGTGATCATGCTTTTTGCCTTTGTTTGGCTTTCGATCGCTTGTTTGAGTTTCTTTTTAGTCGTTTCTTTTCTTTTCCTTTTCTCTTTGGTTACCAAATGTGTGTGTTGTTCATGCACTCATCAAGGGGGAGATTGAGAGCCTGTGTGGTTCGAGGACCGGTGGATGGTTGCTTCCTGGTGTGATGAGTGATTGACAACATTGTGTGGACTGACTCTTGGCTAAGTATTGCAGGTGCAGGTTGCGGCTTGACTGGTGTTGATGCAGGTGAAGAGCAAGCGCGAAAGGTCGTTGCCGGGTAGGCCTCCAGGTGTGGAGAAGACAAGTAGGCTTGGCTCGAGGGACCCGGTGGCCAGCGGGGTCAAGTACGGGCCGCACGGTGGCAAGAACGGCAAGATGAAGTCATGGACGGTTTCTTGGTTGAGCCTCAAAACCAAGGTCGAGCCGGGACTACGTGGGAGCCGACTCATGAGTGGTGATTGGCGGAGGCTACCCCGAGTTCGCGGGGTTTCTAGTGGTTCACTAGAAAACCGCTAGGTTACTTGATTTATCCACAAAGCCAAGACAGAAGACCGGAGGCAGCAGCACTGGACCGGTCTGACCGGTGGGTCTGACCGGTGGGGTACACCGGTCTGACCAGTGTGCGACGACGCGTTCCGGAGACTACGAAGCGGAGGACACGCGTCGGGATCGCAAGGCTTGTGTCGAGGCTAAGCAAGTTTGCGGTCGCCGGGCATCCGTCCGATTGAGCTACGACGAAGTTTCCCAAAAGGCCCTTCGGGGGTGTGTATCTTAGTTTAATGTAATAGGGGTAGTTTCGTCTTTCAGCTAGCCTCCATATAACCTAAGTGGTGAGAGGATGGCAGCCATCTCTTGGAACCCTAGCTCATTTGCTTTTGCTATTTTCCTTTCCTATTTTCCTTAGGATTTTTAGGACTAGCTTGAGAGCTTCATGGTGAGATCCTGTGACAGGGAAGGATGATTGGGAGGCAAGCTAGACCTTGTATGAACCTTCATGGTATGTATAGATGATTCGGCGTGGTTCCTCAAGGCTTGGTTGTGTCTCTCCCACTTTCCCTTTTTGGTGATTTTCGGAGCCTTTTCTTGGCGATTTTCTTGTGGCAGTTTTGAGACCTTTCTCTTTGGGATTTGGTGGGGGATGTATGCATGAACCCTTTGTGGTTCTTTTCCCATTGATTCCCCTCCCAAATCTGTGAGTAAAGGGGCTCAATTTTGGAGTTTTCTCCGGTCAGGGTTAGAGGCGTTCTTGGTGGAAATCCTTCGATTCCTCTTGATTTAGCAAGTTTTGGTGGACCAAATCGTGGCCATGGAATGCCCATGAGGTACTCGTACTATCCCCAAAGTCATGTGCGAATCCGTGGAGCGAATCGGGAGATCGGGATTTGGATTTGGAGGTGTTGACCCGCGGGTTGCTGTTCATCCCGAACGCCTAGGTCTTGACCGGTCTAACTGGTGCCTTCCACCGGTCTGACCGGTGCCGACCCCCTGTTGGGTTTTGCTCGGGTGAACGTCTTGGTGAGTTCCCTAGTCTCTGGGTTTGCTGTTGTTTTGAGTTTGGAGTGTTTTGGAGCTCGGGAGGTTGGTTTCTTGGATTTGGGATTTCTAGGCTCAGACCGGTCTGACCGGTGAGCTGCACCAGCCTGATCGGTGCAGGGGCTTTTCTGTGGAAATTGTCAAGTCCTGCTTGGGTGACACGGCTCGGGGTCCAGGGTGACCCGGTGTGTCTCTGGAGTGTGTCAGGTGATCCGGCGGCTTAGTTCGGGTGATCCGGCCTTGACCGGTCTGACCGGTGTAGGTGACTGGTCTGACCGGTGTGGTCTGTGGCTGCTCAAGTTGTTTGTTCCGCTACGTTCTCGAGTAAGTTTCGGTGTGTGTTGGTTCCTAGGACCAGTAGCACTCCAGTGGCTACGTGGTCTTGGCCAACTTGGGTAGTTGAGTCGGAGAAGTGTTTTGGTTAGACGTGTTTATCTTGTTGGAGTCGCCATCTCCTTCGAGAAGAATTTTTATCAGCTCCCATTCACTCCCCCCTTCTCTGGTCACTAGATCAGTCCTCCAACTAGTACAAGTTAACTTTTGATAATGCCCAGTACTTCCAAGATCATGTAAATAATAGTTTTTTTACGAAGCTATTCCTTTATATCCATAAGCGCTAAGAAATGATTGAATGAAATGGGCATTACGAAGTAGAGTTTCGGATGACTTAGCACTTGTTTAATACTAGGGCTGAAATTAAGCGCATAATACTATTAGTGAAACTTACACAGTACTAACTATTGATTGCACGTTTTCAATTGTTTGGGTTATTTGCTGAAAAGATTTAATGTATTGCTTCAGAGACAGAGAGTAGATCAGAGAAACCAGACCGAGAGTAGACTGAAAAAAAGCATAAAGATCTTTTTTTCAGTGACATTTGGGGTGCCTTTGGTTGGGCTTTTACTTGCTTTGGCTTTTGTCAAAAGCCAAAAGCCCAACCAAAGGGCTCGGCTGCCAGCCAAAGCCAAAGCCAAAAGCAGCTTTTGCCTAGTACAAACTTGAAAGCAGCCTAGACCCCGCTTTTAGTGGCTTTTGGGTCACAAAATTACCCACCATGCCACTGATTACACAACGTACCGGTTCATTCGATTTTTTCCACCCGCGACACAGCGCCTCCATCCCCGGCGGCAGCGTCTCCCTTCCCGGTGCCCCTCCCCGGCGAGCCCCTACCCGATGCATCTCCGGTGCGAGGCCTACGCTGTCGGCTTCGCAGACGGGTGTGAGGCCCTCCGCCGCCGGCCTGACGCGCGGGTGACCTCAGACGGTCGCGGGTGAATCCAGTCGCAAGGGGGCACGGGCAAGCTCTGCCCCAGGCGAATCCCCAGGATCCCCTGTAACACCTCAGGTGTTTAAATACATTTAATTTGTTCTAATACACTCGCTAATCAAGTCAACACTCATTAGTGGTCAAACCCGAGTCAAACCCCGGTCAAATCCCCTAATGTCCATGCCCGTTTCTAGAACTTTTGACGCGTTCTCCAAATTCCACTTAAACACATCGAAATCGGCCAATACAAAAGTTGTACATCTTTTCGAGGGACACAACTTTCCTAATTGGCGGCATTTCAAATTTTGAAGATTCGAAAAACAAAATCTCAGTCAAAGACCGTTTGAATAGAGTTTTGAGCCGTGCAAATGCTGAACTTCGCGACTCGTTCCAAGCCAAACCAATCACCAAACCCTATGTCGGCCTTTGCAAATGTTGTAGAGGGTAGCTCAATCTACAACTTTGGTAGTCAAAATTTTTCGAGCGAAGTTTAAATTTTTGGAGTTTTCCCTTGGTCAAATCGCGTTAACCGGCTGGGAATTTCTCCGGTCGCGCTCTAGAGCACCGCTGCCACGCCGGCGCCCCGCCCCGACGCTCCCGCACCCGCGCGCGACACGCCCTGCCGCGCCTCGGCGTCCGAGCCGGCCCTGCTGCCAAGGACTCAAGGCACGTGCGGACAGCCTGGTCCGGGTCCCCCCTCATCACGCCCTTTCTCTTCGGGACGCGCGCGACGGACCCCTACCGCGCTGTCCTCGCCGCTGCCGCGTGGCGTGACGGTGCGCCCGTCCTCCGGACCCCCACCCAGCGACCCCTTAGCGTCGAAGCCGCCCACATCCGCCTATTTAAGCGAAGCGACGCTCCCCCGCGCGAGCATTTGCGCCGCCGCCGCACAGACACCGCCACCGGCCGCCATTACGGCCGCTCCCGGCGAGCTTCCCGCTCCGCGTGCCTCCACCACCTAGCAGCAGCTCATACACCTCACCTAGGACCCCCTAGAGCTCCTCGTGCCGCCTGTTGCCCCGGCCACGCCGCATCTTCGCCGGAGCCGAGCTCCTTGCGGCCGCCGCCATGCTGCGCCGTCGAGCCCCCACGCCGGTGGCACCTCTGCCCCAACAAAGCACGCAAATCGAGCCTAGGTGACCCCCAGGTCGCCCTCCGCCTGCGCCCGGTCGGCCACGACCGCCGGCCTCGCAGGAATTTTGCCAGACCGCCGCCGGCCCGCCCCCAAGGACCACATTGCGAGGTCCTTTTTCCTTCCAGGGTCTTTTGTGCGAAGTAAGGGCATATCTCTGAACACTCAAAACTTTCCAGGGGCCTATTAGGAAATAGATTCTTTAATCTTTGGTAGCCTTTGACCAGATCTTGTAAAATCTGTAGAAAATTACAGCAAAATCAGAAAAATGTTAAACCAATTTTGTTGGTTTCCCTGTGAATAACACTACAACTTCTACAAAGCATGACCATCCTTTTGACTGATAAATTTTGCATGAAAAATTGAAATCAATTTGACCTAGATTTGCAATAGTTTAAAATCTACACGTGATCTTTAGCTGAATTTTGGATATGTTGTGAGTAATGCCATGCCTAGGCTCCACACCAAACATTGCACAAAGTTACTAAGTAAATCTTTTAATATGATTTATTTTGTATTTACAATGAATCTGCTTAAATGAATTTTATAGGTTAAAATAAATATGTTTTTGTCCTCAACTTCTGGATATAATCTTTTTATGCATAGACACACCTCTGGTGAATTAACCATGAGTTTATGACTAGCATAAATATTTATTCTTGAGATATGCTTAGTTTTAAATATAAATGCATAGCTCAATATCTAGAGTAGCTCTTAATGTGTTTATTGATTTCCTAGCCTTGATTTGAGTCAAAGAATCAGTGAGAGAAAGTTGGAATCCATTTGTTGCTTAATTATTTTTATATGCATTTATCTTGTTTTGGTAGCTAAATTTTGCCATTTTTGGTATAATTAATTTATAGCTCTTTTAAATGTGAACTTTTGTGCAGTGGCTTTATTCTAGTCTATGGAGCTTCAGAAACACCACCACTGCATTTTTACGAAATTAATTATGAATAAAAACAATGGAAGCCAAATGATGCTTAATAATAGGTTTAATTGGAAAATCACCACACCTCACCTAATTACCTTATGAATGTGTTGTGAAACATTCTAAGTAGGTTGAGACCACTCCCTTTGCTGTTTGTGAATTTAAATTAATTAATTTGCATAAATATGAACACAGTCACTATCAAAAAGAATAATTAATAAAGAACCACATATTGTTCCTTTATTGGAAGAGTATGCTGAATGTATTCTTGTCTAGGTGAATGTGGTCAACTAGGCACCCCATGGTTGTCATATGTTGTTTGTAATTAATTAAATCAAAACCGTCAATTAAATCTTGCATTGCATCCTCGTGTACATCTTCCCGACGGTAGCTATACGCTCATGCCGGAAGGAGGAGACGGAGGAGCTGACGGTGAGCTGCAGTACGTGGACGTAGCTCAAGACCTGGACCAAAGTCCAGAAGGGCCCAAGGCCAACCTTACCAACGAAGGCAAGCCCTGGATCATTAACCCTTCTTTTAAAATTATGCAATTATCTTTGCTATGTTTGTGCATTTACGTTCAGGAGTTGAATTGAAACCTTAGATGCATGATCCCTAGGTGCCTATGTTCTTTTACTAGTATGCTAGGTCGATAGCTGCTATGCTATAGGACCGGTACAAGTCGAGTGATGTTCGTCACTCGCGAGAATAGGTTCTTATGTTGGATTCATAAGATCTTTATAAATGGATTGCTCATGTGGTAAGAGCATGGGATTTGGGCTCCGGTCCAGTGACTTTCGTGGGCTAAGCTTTTGAACGTACTAAACACTTCTCGGGAATGGGACCGGTAAGCCTAGTACCCGATTGACGCAGCGAGGGAACCTTTCCCTACTACACCTGGGGCACAAGGATGTGTCCCCCTGCTTGCAATAGTGTGGTACCTGTGTGAGTCTGGACGTTCGTGTGCGAGCGATCCAGTAAGCCTTGTACCAAAGGAATGTAGGTTCCAATCCCGAGCTGAAGATCGACGGGAACCGCCTGGTCGGTGCATACCCTGTTTTGCTTTTGTTTGGATTTTCTTGGGGTATGCATTCTTCTGTGTGTTTAGGTCCACCTTGCAAGGTTTTTAATCAATCGATTGTCGGCCTCTCACCGTTATCTGAGACTGCTTAATCAACTGGCCATGATATCCCTTAATGATGGAACTATGTGAATATTACTGCGTGGATTAATGGTATTGTACAATTCTTGATTGCAATAGTTGGCTCACTTAGAAATGGTAATTAACTAGAACTTGAGCTCAAATATTGAAAGTAAGGACCTACTCTTTGTTGCTTTTCAGCAAAAGAACTCCACCGGCCAAAAAGCCTCTCATGTCTAGAGTTTGGTGATGTAGTTATCACCCGATGGTTAAGTCTTGCTGAGTATTAGTATACTCAGCCTTGCTATAATTGTTGTTTTCAGGTGTTGTTTGGCCTGGAGAGATTCCACCCGGCTGGGAGCTAGAATGGGTGGATGACGACGAGTGATGGCATCACGGACGGCCACCTGTGATGTTTATCATTTTGCTAGGTTATTTATTCTGCTATTTTCGAACTCTGAACCTTTACTTATGATGTCATGAACAATGGTTTGTAATAATTAAACCCTTCGGGCAAATTTGGATTTAATTTGTGTTGTACTCTGGACTCGCCTTCGTGTGAGTTTTAATGCATATGTCCGATCCTCTGTGTGTTACTCAAGTGATTTACCGGGCCTTTGACCCGGCAACCAACGACGCGATGATACTTTATTGTCGCTTAATGACCAAAGTGGATTGGTTTAGGCGATAGTACGGTATTTTCCCGGGCGGGTTGTCACAGCTGGTACCAGAGCAATTATATGCACCGGAGTTTAATTAACAACCTTAATCACTTGTTTTTGAATAAAACTTGCCAAGATTGGTTGTATTTGCAAAATGCGTTGGATCGTTAAGGATGGAAATAGACCGAGAGGCCCTAGAGGGAATTTTTGGGTTCTTTCAGGTGGCTTAAAAATCTATGGTTTATTTTGCTAACTTCGAGCACATTTTATTCTTGTCAGAACTTACTTCTTGCACAACCATACTAGTTCATCACGTTTTGCCATACGTGGTGGTGCCACAGGAAAGTCCTGTGAGGGATGGATGGGACCTATTCCAATGGGAACCCACGTCGCGTCTGCGTCTCGTCACGTTTTGCCATACGTGGTGGTACCACATGAAAGTCATGTGAGGGATGGATGGGACCTAATCCAATGGGAACCCACCGTCGCGTCTGTGTCTTGCCACATTTTGCCATACGTGTGCGTTCCGCATTATGAATATGCGAGGCAAGGATACACTCTGTTCAAACGGAGGGTGTCCGAGGTTGGACGCTGTCCATGCAGTGACAAACGCATGGGTGCCGTTTCTATAGTGAACGGTAATGTATGTGGACGCTTTCGTGAGTGCTGGCACGAAAGGTTCGATGTGTTCTGTGATTTTCTGCAGGTACACTAACAACGTTTCGTAAGTCGCTAAGTGAGCATCGAATAGTTCTCGACTAGTTATTATAGGGAGAAATGTAATTGTTTCCATGCCACCAGTACTAACTCCGATTTGGCTTAATTGCTGAGTGAGGACGAATAGGTCATTCTTGCATCATGATAAAAACCTGCTGAATGATAAAAAGATCACATGTGTTGTTCTCCTTAAATTATGATCATAATAACAACAATAACAATCCTTAAATCGAATCTAAAGTGTTGTTGTTGGACCGTCTAGTTGACCCCGTTGTCGTGACCTTTTCTCAGACCCGTTCTGCAGAGTTTCCGTATAGGTGATCTATACCCAAGCACTTCATATCTATCCAAGTTTCCGCTGAAAAATCATTTCATGATCATAGGTTTTCAGATCTCAAGCTATCCTCAGATAGTAAACCTAGGTCTTGCCGTTTTTCCGGAACACGTCACACCGAAGCTTGCACCTTTGAACCTTGATCCTAGCTAACCTAGTTTAACCCCTGGATGCCAAGTTTTCTCTCACGAACGTACCTAGTTGTCAGAAAATTTTGAAAATTTTTGGGAACGTTGGTTTTGGAAGTTTGAAATGGTCATTTCGATGCAGTGCGGCTGTCTCGAGTCTGACTATTGGTCAATTTGAGTTTTTGTCATACATGTTCTACTTGTTGAACAAGCTTACGAATGTGTGACTAATGAAAACTCAAATTTTTCAGATGGTGGGCTCGACACGCAGCACTCTGAATGGTTTCGGTGATTCTAGTGGCCGCAACCAGCCGCCACCACCACCGGACACGACATCAGTGGCTACTCAAACCGAGATGATGCGCCAAATTCTTCTTCATCTGCAGCAGCAATCGCAGCAGCAGCAGTTCCATGGGAATCGAAATGATGCCCAAAGTCAAGTGACCGAGTACAAGCACTTTCTAGATATGAATCCACCGCAGTTCACTAAGGCGGAAGAACCCCTAGATGCTGATGCTTGGATTTGGGCCATTGAAGCCATGTTCGCAGTGTTCACCTTGCCATGTTCAGAAGGACGCAAGGCTAAATTCGTGGCATTGCAGCTTCGTGGTTCTGCTTTGATGTGGTGGGAACACTACAAATCCATGCAACAACCTGGGTATGAAATCAGTTGGGAAGAATTCAAAAAGGCATTCAGAGACCATCACATTCCCAAGGCACTTACAGACAGGAAAATGCGAGAGTTATTGGCTCTCAAGCAAGGGTCAGACACAGTGTACCAATATGCGCAAAAGTTTAATAACCTCTGCCAGTATGGAGGATATCATGTAGATACAGATATGAAGAAGATGGAGCTTTTTCGCGAAGGCCTTAATAGTGAATTGTGTGGATGGCTGAATCTGGTAAAATTTGGCAGTTACCACATGCTAGTGAATAAAGCTATCTCATAGGAAGATGCCATGAGGAGGGCCCAAGCAGAGAGGAAAAGAAAGGCTAACTCCATGCCCAATAATGCGCAGCTTTGTAAGCTTCGCATCGTGCAGAAGACTTTCCCATACTCCCAGCAGGCTTCACAGTCGGGAAGGTTAGTGGCTAAGTCGTCCCAGGATCGGTCTCAAGAAAATCTTCACTTCCCCAACACTCAATAGCAGACTCCAAAGCCTATTGTACCCAGTCCTAGTGGTAGCAGTGGGCGTTGTTGTTTCAAGTGTGGTGATCCAGGACACTTTGCTAAGGCATGCCTGCAACCTTGCCAGACCAATAAACAGCACCAGCTAACTCAGCCGAATCAGGGACCAGTTTCCAAACCCAGCAACAAGGGCAAGAAGAAGATTGCTCAAGCCAGGATGGGCAGACTCAACTTCACTTCGGTGGTTGACATTCCAAAAGGAGCACCAGTAATGATGGGCACATTCTCTATTCGGGGCAAACCTATCCGGATATTGTTTGATTCTGGTGCTACACATAGTTGCATGAATGGAAAGATGCTGAGCAAATTAGGACTGAATTCTTGCAATACCAATAAGGCATTTACGATTAAAACAGCGGGAGGGAACATCTCTTCTGAGTTGGTGACCAGGGGAGTACCCTTGGAATTAGGCAGCAGGACAGTTGACACGGACCTTATCATTTTGGGATTGGAAGGCATGGATGTCATTCTAGGAATGGACTGAATGAACCGGCATAAGGTTATACTGGATATTTCAGAGCGAATGGTAGAGATCAACTCACCCATTGTTGGAGCCACGACTCTATACCTACCTTTCAAAGATGGTGTAAATCCTTGTTCTTATGTGGCAATCACTTCTCATCTGGAAGAAATTCTAGTGGTTCGAGAGTTTGCGGATGTTTTCCCTGATGAATTGCCGGGTATGCCACCCGACAGAGATGTCGAGTTTGTCATCGAACTTCAGCCTGGCACAGCTCCTATCTCCAAAAGAACTTACCGCTTGCCACCCAAGGAATTGGCAGAATTGAAGACCCAACTTCAAGAATTGCTAGATAAGGGTTATATTCGCCCAAGTTCTTCACCGTGGGGTTGCCCAGCTCTATTTGTGAAGAAGAAAGATGGTAGCTTGAGGTTATGTGTGGATTACCGACCTCTCAATGTGGTAACAATCAAGAATAAATATCCATTACCCCGCATTGATGTTCGTTTCGACCAATTGGCTGGAGCCAAGGTTTTCTCCAAGATAGATCTTCGATCAGGGTATCATCAAATAAAGATTAGGCCATGTGATATTCCCAAAACAGCTTTCTCCACCTGATACGTTCTTTATGAGTATCTGGTGATGTCCTTTGGTCTTACCAATGCACCCGCTTATTTCATGTATCTCATGAATTCTGTATTCATAACGGAACTGGACAAGTTTGTTGTGGTATTCATTGATGACATCTTAATCTATTCCAAGAATAAAGAAGAACATGCAGAACATCTTCGAATTGTTTTACAACAGCTGTGAGATGACAAGCTTTATGCCAAGTTCTCCAAATGTGAATTTTGGTTGGATAGTGTGAAATTTTTGGGGCACACTATTTCCAAGGAAGGCATATCTGTGGATCCTAGCAAAGTACAGGAGGTTATGGATTGGAAACCCCCCAAGACCGTACACCAAATCCGCAGTTTTCTGGGTTTAGCAGGCTATTATCGTCGTTTCATTCCGGATTTTTCCAGGATCGCTAAACCTATGACTAAATTGTTGAAGAAGGGAGTCAAGTTTGTGTGGAGCGAAGATTGTGAAAAAGCTTTCCACACGTTGAGGCAACATTTGACTACAGCCCCAGTGCTACTGCAGCCGGATAATTCTAAACCGTTTGAAGTCTTTTGTGATGCTTCGGGCACTGGTCTCGGTTGTGTTCTCATGTAGGAAAATAGAGTCATTGCCTCACGATTGCTTCGACCCCATGAAGTGAATTACCTGACCCACGATCTTGAGTTAGCAGTGGTTGTTCATGCTCTCAAGATTTGGAGGCATTATCTTATGGGAAACCGCTGTAATATCTTCACCGATCACAAGAGTCTTAAGTATATCTTCACCCAATCAGATTTGAATATGAGACAGAGAAAATGGTTGTTGGTATTTCTTAACCTCACCACTATGGTGCACCACTATGGTGCCGGGTTAGCATGAGCGTGTAAGAAACACCCGGGTATACTGTCGAGTGCGAACGAATCCGCAAGCGCACGGATACACCGTTGTAACACTTCACCTTAGGAGTATTCTCAAGGGTATCGAATCCAAGGAACGGTGTGTACTACCTTCTAGCCTAGCTATGGTCCAAGGACACAAATCTATAGGACGAGATGAAGATGAAGAGGATCCTGCTGATGGTGGGCAGAGTCGAGAACAGTCTCTCGGTCGTTTCGGACACCGGACCCTCCTGGCTATAACAGTCAGTTCACGACAAAGAGTTGCCTACACCTGTATCCTAATGTGGGGGATTCCGTAAGGGTCCAACGGCTGTCACCACCGCGGCCTACCGTAAGACAAACCGTGGGATACAGGGCAATCGAAGGATAACCCGTTGTCTAGACACCACATCTACACCACCGGTTACTACTATAGCACGGCTACGTCTGCCGGCCCGTAACAACACTATAGCACTCCGTACGAAGAAGGAGCGACGAACCCATGAGGGAGAAACCAGAACTCACTCAGGTAACCGCTATCTATACAAGGATCATGGAAGGACTTTGGTCTAAACTAGAATGCAGGAGCATCCACTTTACTTTAATTGGATCAATGGGTCCACTTATCCGGTCACTCAACCGCCGCAACCGTCATCCAGAGGCGATCCTAGGCGTCCCTGAGCAGAGTCGGTGCATCACACGGCACAGGGGTGGGCCGGCTACACCTAGAGGGCCGGCCGCACCTATCAACCGACACACCGGGTGAAACTGACCCAAGGAGCCGACCTACAACCGCCTCAGGAGCAGTGATCAGGAGCGTCCAAGGCGAGAGGCGGTGGATCACAGGGCTGGCCGCACCTAGTGAGCCGGCCGCACCTGGGATATTCCTCCCCTGCGCTCCACCGACCTTCCTTGCCTATAAAAGCCACCTCCCACTCGCTGGATCAGACACACAACGCAGGAGCATCTCCATTTCCCTCTTTTGTTCACTTAGAGTAGGATTAGTGTAGCTTGGGAGTTAGAGTCGAGTCGAGCTAGTCTCAGGGTTCCGAACGAGTCTTCTTCAGAGTTCCAGTACTACTCTTGTATCCTTTCTTTGTTTAGACTCAAGTACAATTCAAGTTATCTTTCTATCTTACCTTTCGAGTCAATTACATTTAGCTTTTACTTTGCTCTAGAAGCTTTATTCTTGGTTTAGACTAAAGTTAGTTTAGTCTTGGTTAGCATAGCTCTCTTGAACCCTATAGTGTTGTGGTCGTTCTTCGCTTGATCTCTGGTGTTTCACGGGAGAGAGAGACCTTCCTTCGTGATATCCGGGGAAAGGTTCTTTGGTTCGTTGTGAGCGCGGTGCTCAGAGCTTACCTTAGTCCTAGATTGGTGTCCTGTTCAACAGAATAGTTGTGGTACCCTATGGAGGTGACAGCTCCGGACGGGCTTTGTAGTCCACCACATTAGTTCGAGCCGGTAGGATTCAGCGTGTCGTCGTTCTCCCTTCTCATCCCAGTCTGAGAGCGCGGCTTTGCATGCCCCTGCAGCACTAGAAGAGCTTGTCGAGTTTAGCTTGCCTCGGTTATCCCTTGCTTTAGTTTTTTGCCTAGAGTTGAAAAGAATAAATAGATTGTGTTAGGATCCTTTCTCGTGTCGTTGTCCTCCTAGCTCACTAGATCCTCTCTAGTCCTTTATCAAGATCTCCTTGTGTGTGTCAAGTTATCCCCGAATATCTTTATTTGTTACCCCCGCTATAGCTCTTTACCGAGTCTTGTTAATCTCCACCGTTTATTCGATCATCTTTGCCGTAGTGCCTCCCTTGGGAAAATGTAAACACGATAACTCGAATACCACCGGGTGAAGTGCTACAACGGTAATCCGTGTGCTTGCGGACCTTTCTGTGATCGTGTGTTTTACCAAAGACGTTCCCTAGCCCCGTTACTAGGGGTGTAAACCTGGTAGCGATGCTTGTGAGTGCCTCAAGCATTCCTGGCGCCGTCACCGTAAGTGCAACCTTAGTAGTGAGGCTAAGGAGCGTCAACAAGCATTTTTGGCGCCGCTGCCGGGGAGGCAATAGGCAAAAGATATCGTTTAAACTTAGTGGTAGAATTATCAAGGTTCGGTGAACCGCTATTTAAGCGGGTTTACCCTTGCTCTACTCTCGTGTACACAGAGTAGTGCATGACTGGTTTCGACCTACCATCCAACTTTAACAACAATCCGGAGTCACTTGTGAGGAGAGTGCGACCTCGTGTCCTCATTCCTCAGAAGTTTCTCTCGAATCAAGAGACGAACACCGTCGATCCCGTAGATAGCACCTCGTCAGCACCGATAGCCGAGAGGACGATCCGCGAGTTTTACGCCCCCTCCAACACCAATGTCCCTACCGGACCGAACACAACAGTGGGAGACGGAAACTTTGAACTCAAGCCGGCGTTGATCAACATGATGCAAGCAAATCCGTTCTCCGGCAAGCCTAATGAAGATGCCAATGCACATCTCCAACATTTTCTGGAGGTGTGCAGGACTTTCACTATCCGTGGAGTGATGGATGATGCAATCCGTCTTCGCCTATTCCTGTTCTCATTGCTCAGGAAGGCGAAGCAATGGTTTTATGTGGAGTGAGATGCCATCAACACATGGGATAAGTGCTCAAAGGCATTTCTCGCAAAGTTCTTCCCGGTGGGCAAAACCAATGCCCTTCGTGCAAGAATTTCGGGTTTCCAGCAGCAGAATGATGAGAGTATCCCGGAAGCGTGGGAACGCTTCCAGGAGTACATCACCGCGTGCCCACATCATGGCATGCAAGGGTGGTTCTTGATTCAAACCTTCTACCACGGGCTCAAGCATACCGCCCGTGAGCACCTAGATGCTGCCGCTGGAGGAGTCTTCTTCTCGCTACAAGTACCCGCCACCAAGGAATTGATCGAGAAGATGGTGGCAAATCAAGGTTAGGATGGAGATCGTCTCCAACCCCATACCCGCGGTGTACACCAAGTTGATGGAATCGACATGCTCGCCGCCAAGATGGACCTCCTAATGAAGAAATTGGAGGCACCGAGCAATATGGAGACGGCCAAGATTATGGACGCTCGCATGACGTACGAGGTTTGCGGTAATGTGGGACATTCGAGTAATGGTTGTCCCGAGACAAGGGAAGAAGCCAGCTTCATCAACAATGGCAACAACAACGGGTTCCGCAACAACAATTACAACAATCAAGGGTGGAACTCGAGGCCCAACTTCCCGTTCAACAATCAAAATGGAGGTAACTATTCTAGCAATTTCAATAATCAGCCCACCATTAAAGATCTTGTCTTTGGCCAAGCTAGAATTAATTAAAATTTAAACAAGAAGCTAGCCGCCAATGATAAAGTTCTTGAAAATTTAAATTCCACCATAGAATCCTTCACTACTGCTATGAAGAATCAGCTAAGCTTTAATAAAATCATAGAAACTCAACTTGCTCAGCTTGCTGCTTCTTTACCTTCTTCCGAGTCGAGTGGAATCCCGGGGCAACCCGAGGCTACCCGAGAGAATTTAAAATCGGTGACCACGAGAGGTGGTAAGACCACTCGGGATCCACCATATCCTAACCCCGCAGAGAAGAAACAGAAGGAAGTGATCACCAAGTCGGAAGAAGAAGAGGACACCGAGAAAGTAGCTCCCAATGAGGAAAAGTTAAGGACGACGGCACCCCAAGATTATGTCGATACCACACTACTCCCATTTCCCTGAAGAATCAAGAAGCCTACCGTGGATGAGCAATTCGGGAAGTTCGTTGAGGTAATCAAGAAACTCAATGTCAACATACCATTTCTTGAGGCTATGCAGGTACCAACCTTTGCCAAGTACCTCAAGGACATCCTCAACAATAAGAGACCTCTACCCACCACGGATATGGTCAAGCTTACGGAGGAGTGTAGTGCGGCCATTCTAAAGAAGAAAGACCCCGGGTGCCCTACAATCAGCTGCTCTATCAGGTCCGAACACTTTGAGAATGCACTATGCGACCTTGGAGCCAGCGTCAGCATCATGCCTAAGGTAGTATTCAACAAACTTAACTATACTTCCTTGTCGCCTACAACCATGTGCTTGCAGCTAGTGGATCAATTGGTCTGCTACCCGGCGGGGATAGTGGAGGACATTCCTGTGAGAGTTCGAAATTTTTTCGTACCCATGGATTTCGTCATCCTCGACATGGATGTCGATACTAGGACGCATCTAATCCTTGGGAGACCTTTCTTGAGCACTACCAATGCTAACATCGATGTAGGAGCCGGAGAAATCCGCCTCAACATCAACGGCGAGGAAGAACGATTCACCTTTAAACCAAAGGTGGAGCAATGCTCACAGGTACGAATGGTCGATAGAAAAATTTCTAACTATGTGCAAGAAGATGAGGTGGCCCCAACCAAGCCCAAGGTGAAAGCATTCAAAGGGTGCCACCTACCCAAGAAGCCGAAGGCAATCAACAAGGCTAAGGGGGAAAAGAAGACGGAAATCAAGAACACCCCCGCCAAAGCCTCACTGACTTCAGCACCACCGAAGAAAACAAAGAAGGTGTGGCGTGTGAAGGGAGCATCATCCGAGTCTTCCACTCCAGGACCGGACAAGTCCAAGATCAGTTGAGCAACGGAGGAGTCCCGCTCACGGACTCTAAACCACGAGCCCTCACCGAGAGGTAAACCGGTATTTATCTCATATTTCCCTTACAACATTTTTATTTCGTGCATCAAGCATATTTGAATTCCAAAATTGATTTCACCATTGCATTAGTAAGTAAACAAGACATAGAAAAACAGTTTTGGAGATTTTTGGTGATATGGCCGAACCTAGAGGTACGGCCGTACCTCCCCTCGACAAAATTTTTGCGCAGGATGTTTACAGGAGGGGACATGAGTACTTAGAGCAAATATAGTAGTGCCGGCCGAACCTAGTGGTACGGCCGTACCTATTATTTTCCACGAATCCATCAAGCCAACAACTACAAGCTTCCAAGTGCTCAACTCATCACCAAAATGAAGACACGCCAACCAGGTAGCCAAAAATTAGCTTGGGGGAGACCCCATTTTCAATCAAGGAAGGTATGTCCATCCAAATCAATTTTCAACATCTTGTTTACCACATTTGAATAAAAGAAAACAACAAAAATATTTGCTTCAACCATGTGCACTTGAAATCTTGTCTATATCCTCACTTTGGAAATGATGAATAGTTGCTATGTTAAAACTTTGCAAGAACCTAGTGTACAACCTTGTGCTCTATGAGCATTTGAATTTGTTGGTATATTTTGAGACAAGAGCCTGAAATAAAACTTTGTGGGAAGCAAATGCTTATGACCAAACCTAGGGTGTTGACTAGTATGATATGGTGCGACAATGTTAATCTTGCTCTATCTCATAGTATGGTGAAAATCTCAGATGATTTCTTTTGAAAATAAAACAAGACAAGTTCCTCAATGGTCATATCACCTACCAAAGCCATATGTCGATATCAAAGTATAAACCTTGTACATATGCTTGCTTGTGACCTGTTGAGTTTTGCCAAATTGTTGTGACCCTTGTTAGAATCTTTTCATGCTCCCATGATCGAGATCACGTACACCCACATATACAAGCTAACTCCTACACCGGGAGTTACGCAAAACATGCCATCCATCCACCAAAAATAAATACTCCAAGTTCCAAAGAGATTTCTCTTCTCGCAAAAGGAGAGAGGGGTCATTGAAAAAAAAGAAAAAGAAAGTATATGCTCAAGAAGCATAGAAAAAAAATGTGTGTTGCAATCAATGAGCATAGGAAAAAAATGAAGCATGACCCCCCTCCAAAATAAAAGCAAGAGGAGAATCTCAAAGCAAGGAGTACTTATAAAACAAACAAAAATATTTCACACACTTACACATCTCGATCAAGTTGCATGGCTAGTTTCTTCTTGGATCCGGTCTTTGGCTCAACAACATCATGTGGCACAAGTGAGTCTCATGCTTATCCTACCCAAAGCTCTACATACAAGCCATAGAGTAGGAAGTTGAGGCTCGCTTAAAGCCTTTGGTGAGGTAACAAATACCACTTGAGCGATCGAGGGAACCATCCGAGGAACCTTGTCTTTCTTTGAAAAATTTTCAAAAACTCTGAGATAGGATCCAGAAAAGAAGAAGAGTGAGAGATGCAAAGTCAAAAACCATTATACTCTTCAACCTCTGAAGGCAAGGTGGAAAGCTACAAGCCCCACAGGTAAGATAAGGCTAAGTTTCTCTCGTACCAATCTTTTCAAATAGCAAGAAGAGCATGGGTTTGTGCATAGGTACTTGCCGAGTGGTAACATCATGCAACTCCTGATCCGCCGAGGCCAAGTCTAGGCTTTGCTCGAGGACGAGCAAACGTTTAGCTTGGGGGAGTTTGTTGATGGTCCTTACAACAAAGATTCGACCGTCAAAACCTCGTGTTCGAGAGGAGTATATGGCAAGTTTCATGCACATTTTTAGTACTAATAAAGTTCCACGAGTTGTGTTGTGAATTTCATAGGCAGGTACACATTTTGGGAGAAATTGGAACCAACGTGCGACATGTGCTAGGCACGGCCGAACCACCTGGTCCGGCCGGCCCTGCAGGTGCGGCCGGCCTGGCAGGTGCGGCCGGCCCTGCCAGGTGCAGCCGGCCCTACCCCGTGGCACGTCCCTAGTCCAGAACACCCCCTCTCCCTCGAGCACAACTTGGACGAACAAGATTCACTAACGAAACGTCGGTTTGATCAAATGGTGGAGGCTAGGATCACTTGGATCAATGGGTCCACTTATCCGGTCACTCAACCGCCGCAACCGTCATCCAGAGGCGATCCTAGGCGTCCCTGAGCAGAGTCGGTGCATCACATGGCACGGGGGTGGGCCGGCCGCACCTATCAACCGACGCACCGGGCGAAACCAGCCCAAGGAGCCGACCTACAACTGCCTCAGGAGCAGTGATCAGGAGCGTCCAAGGCGAGAGGTGGTGGATCACAGGGCCGGCCGCACCTAGTGAGTCGGCCGCACCTAGGATATTCCTCCCCTGCGCTCCACCGATCTTCCTTGCCTATAAAAGCCACCTCCCACTCGCTGGATTAGACACACAACGCAGGAGCATCTCCATTTCCCTCTTTTGTTCACTTAGAGTAGGATTAGTGTAGCTTGGGAGTTAGAGTCGAGTCGAGCTAGTCTCGGGGTTCTGGAGGAGTCTTCTTCAGAGTTCCGGTACTACTCTTGTATCCTTTCTTTGTTTAGACTCAAGTACAATTCAAGTTATCTTTCTATCTTACCTTTCGAGTCAATTACATTCAGCTTTTACTTTGCTCTAGAAGCTTTATTCTTGGTTTAGACTAAAGTTAGTTTAGTCTTGGTTAGCATAGCTCTTTTGAACCCTATAGTGTTGTGGTCGTTCTTCACTTGATCTCCGGTGTTTCACAGGAGAGAGAGACCTTCCTTCGTGATATTCGGGGAAAGGTTCTTTGGTTCGTTGTGAGCGCGGTGCTTAGAGCTTACCTTAGTCTTAGATTGGTGTCCCATTCAACGGAATAGTTGTGGTACTCTAAGGAGGTGACAGCTCCGGACGGACTTTGTAGTCCACCACGTTAGTTCGGGCCGGTAGGATTCAGCGCGTCGTCGTTCTCCCTTCTCATCCCAGTCTGAGAGAGCGGCTTTGCATGCCCCTGCAGCACTAGAAGAGCTTGTCGAGTTTAGCTTGCCTCGGTTATCCCTTGCTTTAGTTCTTTGCCTAGAGTTGACAAGAATAGATAGATTGTGTTAGGATCCTTTCTCGTCTCGTTGTCCTCCCAACTCACTAGATCCTCTCTAGTCCTCTATCAAGATCTCCTTGTGTGTGTCAAGTTATCCCCGAATATCTTTATTCGTTACCCCCACTATAGCTCTTTACCGAGTCTTGTTAATCTCCACCGTTTATTCGATCATCTTTGCCGTAGTGCCTCCCTTGGGAAAATATAAATACGATAACCCGAATACCACCGGGTGAAGTGCTATAACGGTAATCCATGCGCTTGCGGACCTTTCTGTGATCGTGTGTTTTACCAAAGACGTTCAACAATGTCTAGGCTCCACACCAACAATTGCACCAAGTTACTAAGTAAATCTTTTAATATGATTTTTTTGTATTTACGATGAATCTGCTTAAATGAATTTGATAGCTTAAAATAAATATCTTTTGGTGCTCAACTTCTGGATATAATCTTTTTACGCATAAACACACCTCTGGTGAATTAACCATGATTTTATGACTAACAGAAATATTTATTCTTGAAATATGCTTAGTTTTAAATATAAATGCATAGCTCAATATCTAGAGTAGCTCTTGATGTGTTTGTTGATTTCCTAGCCTTGATTTGAGTCAGAGAATCAGTGAGATAAAGTTGGAATCTATTTGTTGCTTAATTATTTTTATATGCATTTATCTTGTTTTGGTAGCTAAATTTTGCCATTTTTGGTATAATTAATTTATAGCTCTTTTAAGTGTGAACTTTTGTGCAGTGGCTTTAATCTAGTCTATGGAGCTTCAGAAACACCACCACTGCATTTTTACAAAATTAATTATGAATAAAAACAATGGAAGCCAAATGAAGCTTAATAATAGATTTAATTGGAAAATCACCACATCCTTACCTAATGACCTTATGAATGTGTTGTGAAACATTCTAAGAAGGTTGAGACCACTCCCTTTGCTGTTTGTGAATTTATATTAATTAATTTGCATAAATATGTACATAGTCACTATCAAAAAGAATAATTAATAAAGAACCACATATTGTTCCTTTATTGGAAGAGTATGCTGAATGTATTCTTATCTAGGTGAATGTGGTCAACCATGCACCCCATGGTTGTCATATGTTGTTTGTAATTAATTAAATCAAAACCGTCAATTAAATCTTGCATTGCATCCTCGTGTAGATCTTCCCGACGGTAGCTATACGCTCGTGCCGAAAGGAGGAGACGGAAGAGCTGACGGTGAGCTGCAGTACGTGGACGTAGCTCAAGACCTGGACCAAAGTCCAGAAGGGCCCAAGGCCAACCTTGCCAACGAAGGCAAGCCCTGGATCATTAACCCTTCTTTTAAAATTATGCAATAATCTTTGCTATGTTTTTGCATTTATGTTTAGGAGTTGAATTGAAACCTTAGATGCATGATCCCTAGGTGCCTATGTTCTTTTACTAGTATGCTAGGTCGATAGCTGCTATGCTATAGGACCGGTACAAGTCGAGTGATGTTCGTCACTCGTGAGAATAGGTTCTTATGTTGGAATCATAAGATCTTTATAAATGGATTTCTCATGTGGTAAGAGCATGGGATTTGGTCTCCGGTCCAGTGACTTTCGTGGGCTAAGCTTTTGAACGTACTAAACACTTGTCGAGAATGGGACCGGTAAGCCTAGTACCCGATTGACGCAGCGAGGGAACCTTTCCCTACTACACCTAGGGCACAAGGATGTGTCCCCCTGCTTGCAATAGTGTGGTACCTGTGTGAGTCTGGACGTTCGTGTGGGAGCAATCCAGTAAGCCTTGTACCAAGGAATGTAGGTTCCAATCCCGAGCTGAAGATCGACGGGAACCGCCTGGTCGGTGCATACCCTGTTTCGCTTTTGTTTGGATTTTCTTGTTGTATGCATTCTTTCGTGTGTTTAGGTGCACCTTGCAAGGTTTTTAATCAATCGATTGTCGGCCTCTCACCGTTATCTGAGACTACTTAATCAACTGGCCATGATATCCCTTAATGATGGAACTATGTGAATATTACTGCGTGGATTAATGGTATTGTACAATTCTTGATTGCAACAGTTGGCTCACTTAGAAATGATAATTAACTAGAACTTGAGCTAAAATATTGAAAGTAAGGACCTACTCTTTGTTGCTTTTCAGCAAAAGAACTCCACC
Organism: Cenchrus fungigraminus; assembly: GCA_036936925.1. Lineage (NCBI taxonomy): Eukaryota > Viridiplantae > Streptophyta > Magnoliopsida > Poales > Poaceae > Cenchrus > Cenchrus fungigraminus. The sequence continues at coordinate 89,959,232 of CM072770.1, read as the reverse complement.
GGCCAAAAAGCCTCTCATGTCTAGAGTTTTGTGATGTAGTTATCACCCGACGGTTAAGTCTTGCTGAGTATTAGTATAGTCAGCCCGCTATAATTGTTGTTTTTAGGTGTTGTTTGGCCTGGAGAGATTCCACCCGGCTGGGAGCTGGAATGGGTGGATGACGACGATTGATGGCATCACGAACGGCCTCCTGTGATGTTTATCGTTTCGCTAGGTTATTTATTCCGCTGTTTTCGAACTCTGAACCTTTGCTTATCATGTCATGAACAATGATTTGTAATAATTAAACCCTTCGGGAAAATTTGGATTTAATTTGTGTTGTACTCTGGACTCGCCTTCGTGTGAGTTTTAATGCATATGTCCGATCCTCTATGTGTTACTCAAGTGATTTACTGGGCTTTGACCCGGCAACCAACGACGGGATGATACTTTATTGTCGCTTAATGACCAAAGTTGATTGGTTTAGGCGATAGTACGGTATTTTCCCGGGCGGGTTGTCACAGCTGGTACCAGAGCAATTATATGCACTAGAGTTTAATTAACAACCTTAATCACTTGTTTTTGAATAAAACTTGCCAAGATTGGTTGTATTTGCAAAATGCGTTGGATCATTAAGGATGGAAATAGACCAAGAGGCCCTAGAGGGAATTTTTTGGTTCTTTCAGGTGGCTTAAAAATCTATGGTTTATTTTGCTAACTTCGAGCACATTTTATTCTTGTCAGAACTTACTTCTTGCACAACCATACTAGTTCATCATGTTTTGCCATATGTGGTGGTGCCACAGGAAAGTCCTGTGAGGGATGGATGGGACCTATTCCAATGGGAACCCACGTCGCGTCTGCGTCTCGTCACGTTTTGCCATACGTGGTGTTACCACATGAAAGTCATGTGAGGGATGGATGGGACCTAATCCAATGGGAACCCACCGTCGCGTCTGTGTCTTGCCACGTTTTGCCATACGTGTGCGTTCCGCATTATGAATATGCAAGGCAAGGATACACTCCATTCAAACGGAGGGTGTCCGAGGTTGGACGTTGTCCATGCAGCGACAAACGCATGGGTGCCGTTTCTATAGTGAACGGTAATGTATGTGGACGCTTTCGTGAGTGCTGGCACGAAAGGTTCGATGTGTTCTGTGATTTTCTGCAGGTACACTAACAACGTTTCGTAAGTCGCTAAGTGGGCATCAAATAGTTCTCGACTAGTTATTATAGGGAGAAATGTAATTGTTGCCATGCCACCGGTACTAACTCCGATTTGGCTTAATTGCTTAGTGAGGACGAATAGGTCATTCTTGCATCATGATAAAAACCTGCTGAATGATAAAAAGATCACATGTGTTGTTCTCCTTAAATTATGATCATAATAACAACAATAACAATCCTTAAATCGAATCTAAAGTGTTGTTGTTGGACCGTCTAGTTGACCCCGTTGTCGTGACCTTTTCTCAGACCCGTTCTGCAGAGTTTCTGTATAGGTGATCTATACCCAAGCACTTCATATCTATCCAAGTTTCCGCTGAAAAATCATTTCATGATCATAGGTTTTCAGATCTCAAGCTATGCTCAGATAGTAAACCTAGGTCTTGCCGTTTTTCCGGAACACGTCACACCGAAGCTTGCACCTTTGAACCTTGATCCTAGCTAACCTAGTTTAACCCCTAGATGCCAAGTTTTGTCTCATGAATGTACCAAGTTGTCAGAAAATTATGAAAATTTTTGGGAACGTTGGTTTTGGAAGTTTGAAATGGTCATTTCGATGCAGTGCGGCTGTCTCGAGTCTGACTATTTGGTCAATTTTAGTTTTTGTCGTACATGTTCTACTTGTTGAACAAGCTTACGAATGTGTGACTAATGAAAACTTAAATTTTTCAGATGGTGGGCTCGACATGCAGCACTCTGATGGCCGCACCATTCTTCCAGCCGAATCTCTGCCTCGCGCCCAAGCACGGATGCGAGCCCGAGCCCTGCTCCGACGCACGAGCGGTAGCAGCCATGGCCCTGGCGGTGGGCCCTGCCCCGACGTGCTGCAACATCGGCAACGACAGGCTGACGGTGGGACTCCCCGGTGTGGACTCCCCCGACCCGCATCGGTGAGAGAGGGAGATGACGACAGAGAGAGATTGGGGAGGAAGAAGATGTCTTTGTGTATGACCGGTGGGGTCCGCTTGTAAGAGAGAAATATGTAACTCCTATATAGGAGCTCCCCACTAGGGAGTTCTCGCAAGATGCAAGCATGCCACCTCAAGAGCCCCACTAAGACCATGACATCCAGTGGTGGGCCCCATTGTTTGAACTAGCTAAAAAATGTTATAACTCAAAAATCAAAAAACCAAATTAAATTCTGATTACACCATTGGATTCTTTATAATAAATCTTTCAAAACAAGATCTCATATGAATATATTTTGATAAAATGACAAATAGGCCCCATCGATGGTAGTTGGTATAGTGTAAAGTGAAAAATAAAAAAAAGAATGAAAAAAGGAAAAGGAAAAAGGAAAAAGAAGAAAGAAAAAGAATAGGAGGGTGATAGTAATATTCTAACTCATAGATTTCTCCTACATACTCGCGGCAACGCGCAGGGAATTGAGGAATATAAAGGAATAGCAGCGTAGATAGTCCTAGCAGAAACATAACAATCAGATTCTTTTTTCATTTGACATCATGAAATATATCCATTTTTATACTAAATAGCTATTCCTTATATATTTCATTGCATAAGCCCACAGCAACGCGCGGGGAATTCCTCTAGTCTTACAGCTAATTTCCCCTAGCTAATTTCTCACAGCTGCTTTCCCATAGCCCACAGCCCACAGCAGCTTCTTCAAAAGCCACAGCCCAACCAAACACACCCTTATTTTCAACCTCCTGTCTCTGTAGGCATCATCATACATGACGGAAGATACCCATGACAAAATACTAGAGGAGAAGATAATTGCTACATCAAATGAAGTTAAAAAGGAAAACTGTAAGATGCAACAAGCCAATAAGGATGTACAAGAATGTGACACTGAACAACCTTGTTCTGTAACTTTGACCATCGATCAATGTGACAAAAAGGAAATGAACAAACCAGACATTGAAGAAAACTGTCGTGGGAGGCAAACTCATGAAAAACGAAGGAAACTCCTTAAGGAAGTGTTATCACTTCAAAGCCAGAGGTACATGACTATGTCTATATCATTTTTTTTGAAGAGAACAGCAGGGGAGGCCCCTACTGGAACTTTTCATTTTCTCAAAATATAATATGTACAGGTTACACGGCCTTAGGCCCAAAAGGAAAAAACAAGAGAAGTACTAAATGAAATTACAATGCTAGGTGTCTAACTCCACCCCTAGGGTCGGTTTGGCTCTGTGTAACAGCAGCCTGAATTCATCCTTAAAGATGATCTTCCATCTGGCCAGAGAAACATGAGCATTGTCAAAAATGACCTCATTGCGATGTAACCAAATAGCCCAGCAGCAAATAATGAAGATTTCCCTGAAAATGCGACATCCAAAATTTCTACGGCCATCCACTATTCTGTCAAGGTATGAATCAAGATGAGACCAAGATATTTTCAGAAACCGCCAGCACCATTTACTGAAAGAACAGTCAAAGAATAAATGTGATAGTGTTTCATCTTGATTGGCAGAACATAAAACACACGTAAAGTCATCTAGAGCCCTTCTCTTTCTTCTGAGAACATCCCTCGTGTTCAGCCTGTCACAAAAGAGTAGCCAGCAGAAGAATTTATGTTTGCCTCTACAACAAGTTTTCCATAACCATTTAAAGAGAGGATGTGCGTGGCATGAACCCTGGAGCTGATTGTATGCTAATTTGGGGGTGAAAACTGGAGATCCCCAAATAAATGACCAATGATCATCCCTAGAAGAGGTTGTCTCCAGACTGTGTAACAAGTCAGAGAGATGAAACCATTGCTCTGCAGCCTCCACTGCAGAGGTGTAGAAAAATTGGCATAAACATCCTGGGAGAGGAATTTTTCCATTGAAATGTTTTGGTCCTTAGCAAAAGAAAAAAGCTGGGGGAATTGCCACTTTAGAACACCCAAGTTCCATGTGTCTGACCAAAAATAAACAGTGTTGCCTCTGCCAACATTGCAGTTTGCAATCATGAGAAAATTTTCAGAATAGGACATCACATCTCTCCACCAAAATGAACCAACAGGTCTTTTAATGTGGGGCACAACAGAGCTTGAGTAAAGGCATTGCCAGGTGAGTTTTACCCATGGAAGATCTTCATGATTGTAGAATTTATGCAAATGCTTCAACAAGAGAGCTGAGTTTTGTAATCTGAGATTGATGATACCAAGGCCTCCCTGGTCTTTTGGCAAACAAGCTTTCTTCCATGCCACTAGGCATCCACCTTTCCTATTAATATCTCCCCTGTCCCAAAGACAGTGTTTTCGATATTTATCAATTTGATGCAAGACAGAAACTGGCACTTTGAGAGTCCCCAAATAAAAGGTTGGCAAGGCTGAGAGAACTGAATTAACCATAATGAGTCTGCCAGCATAAGTGAGTAAGCTACTGATACCCATCATCCTTTTTTCAACCCTATTTAGCAGAGGTAGATAATCATCCACAGATGGTCTAGTGGTCCCAAGTGGCAAGCCTAGATAAGTAAATGGCATAGAACCCACTTGGCAATCAAGAACAGCAGCTAGCACGGCCATTTTCTCAGGTTCCACATTAATGGGTACTATACTTGATTTGGCAAAATTAACTTTCAGACCTGTAGGTGCAGAAAAAGCTCCAAGGATATTTTTCAGATTTGTTAGTTGACATTCATCAGCTGGCATAATAAGCAGGGTATCATCAGCATATTGTACTATTGGGTAATCACCCCCAAAACTGTTGCCCAATGGATGCAAAAGAAGTCCTTCAGAAGCAGCACTATCGACCACAGATTGTAGCAAATCTGCAGCAAGAACAAAGAGAAGTGGTGATAAAGGGTCACCCTAACGAACACCTCTTTTGCATTTAAAAGGTTTCCCTGGAACACCATTAAGCAGCACAGATGAAGAAGCTGAAGATAAAATGAGATCAATCCAATGGATCCATTTTTGTGAGAAACCTTTATGTCTGAGCATTTCCAAAATGACAGGGTGTTCCACTTTGTCGAAAGCCTTTTCAAAATCCAATTTGACAATGACAATTTCCTTTTTACTGTGATGACAAAGATGAAGGAACTGGAAGGCCCAGGCTAAGCAATCTTGAATTGTTCGACCCTTGAGGAAGCCATACTGATTTGCATGAATCACAGACAAAATGACTTTCTGCAGTCTATTAGCCAATAATTTTGTGAGCAGCTTCAGGGATAGGTTGAGCAAGGAAATAGGCCTGAAGTCATTGGCAGTCTGAGGATTGTCTTTTTTAGGAATCAAAACAATATATGACCCATTGATGCACTTCAAGTTTATGTTGCCAGAGTAGAAGCAATCACATAGTCTGTAGAAATCATCCTTGATCAGGTGCCAGCATTTTTTGAAGAAGAACCCATTGAATCCATCTAGACCTGGTGCATGGTCAGGAGGCATCTCCTTAAGAGCTATATCGATTTCCTCCTTGGAAAATGGATCATCCATAACTGGCAAAGGGACTGCCCTTATCAAATCATTGAGGTCAAATAAAATCTCTGTAAATTCTGAAACACCCAATCTGTCTTTGAAAGAATTCCATAGAATACCAGCTTTTAGTGAGTGTTCATGGACCAGCTGACCATCAGTGTTTAATAATGAGGAGATGGCATTTTGTCTGAACGAAAAGGTAGCTATAGCCTGGAAAACTTTGGTGTTCTCGTCACCAAATTTTACCCATCGGATGGTAGACCTCTGTCTCCAATAAATCCTTTTAGCTTCCAGAAGATTCTGTAAGTACTTCTTCACAATTTTCCTGAAATTTAATTCCACCACTGAAAGCAACCTTTGATCCTCAAGACCATCAATGAGTGCTAGCACCCAAGAGCAGTTGTTGATCAGTTTATTGAGCTTAGAGAGTTCTTTGGACCAGGCTTTCAGCCCTTTTCTGAGTTGCTTGAATTTTCCAGTAATGGTTTTGGCCATGTTGCTGAAGAAAGGATTAGAGTCCCAGTGAAGTTTAACTATCTCATAAAAGCCAGGGAAATCCACCCAATAATTCTCAAATCTGAAAAGGGAAGCTTTTGGAATATGAGAATCAATCATTACCACATATGGAACATGATCAGATATGGGTCTGGCTAAACAATGCACTGAAGTTGCTGGGTATGAAGAAGTCCAGGAAGCTTATGTGAAAACCCAATCCAATTTTTCAAGCAATGGATCCTCTTGCATATTGCTCCAAGTAAAATGTTTCCCCAAAAAAGGAATGTCCACCAAATCCGGATGTTGTATGAGATCATTGAAAAGGAGCATGTCACCAACATTACCACCTGGCTTATTTCTATCTGACAAAGATCTGATCAAATTAAAATCACCAACAAGGATCCAATCATCCAAAGCTGAGGTATCAAAATTATATAACCAACTGATGAAAGCAGCTCTATCAGGAGAAGCAGATGGGCCATAAATATTTGTGAGGTGAAAGACTGCAGCTGAATGACTAGATGTGAATTTTATTGTGATAGCATAACCATTAAAATCAATAACTTCCCCAGTGAAGAGACCATCATTCCAACAAATCAAAAGCCCACCAGAGGCACCAACAGAAGGAGAAAAAGCAAATTTATTCAAATGTCTAGGACAAAATTTAGAAATATAAGCCTGATCAAATGAATCTCGTTTGGTCTCCTGGAGGCAAATAATGGAGGCAGCACTTTCAGAAATTTTACACCTCAGATGATTCCATTTAGCCTGGGAATTAATCCCCCTGACATTCCAAGAGAGGATATGCCATGATCTAGTGTTAGACATCAGTAACACACATGCACCAAGTAAGGAAACAGAGCAACATCTGTTCCCAGTCATGCAACTCAGGAGAAGAGGAGCACAAATAGGCAGATAAAAGACATAGTCTGAAATTAACCACCAACTGATCCATGACATAGTTTAGAATAAGTAAAAAGGTAGCAGAAGGGTTGACAGACACATTACAAGATGTTCTGCAACTAGATAAAGAACTGCCTAAGCAAAAGAAGCACCGCTCATCAGGGAGCTGGGGAATGGCTAGACGACTTCTAATCATCATCAGATGCTAACAGCGCTGCGTCAGACACATCCAGAGGATGCATCTTGAGGAATTCAGTCCCAATGGCTTGCACAACTACAGTAGGGAGATGTGGAGCTGATGTAGAGGCATCCGCAGCAGAGCCTTCAAAGACAGGAACGATGGCCATAGCAACTTCTGGTGTTGTTGTAGATGTAGGATCAACCCCAGGTTCAGCTTGATCAGCAGGCAGCACTCCCTCGGTCTCAGCAGCCACCGCGCTGGCAGCATCCTTGAAGCCACGGCAGGTTTTCTTCAGTCTATCACTCCTGCGGAGGAACCTGGAATCCAGAGGACCCTTGAGCTTTCTGGCTCGCCTCTTCCGGGACGGCGTCTCAAGTGGCAGGCTGTCCAGGATCTTGATGGAGTCATCCTCAGAGGCTTCAGCAGGCACATCCTCTGGAGGGTCCACTAGAGCCTTAGCCAAGTTCCAGAGAGCATCACAGTCAGCAAAATAAGATGGCATAGGGGTATCCAAGTTGATGATAATTCGATTAAGATGCTGAAAGTAAAAGGATGACGGAGACAAATGAGAGGGATTTGACTGAGAAATCACCTTCTCGAGAAGATCACGGAGTGGAACTGAAGCAGAGTTTTGGACAGCCTGATTAGTAACCCGATGTTCACCATTGAGTCCTCCTGAAGCCTCAAAGTCATGAGCTGCTGGGGAAGGTGCTGCATCATGCTGCACCTGAGGTGCCTCCAAATGATCATTCACCATCTGATCGTCAAGTGACTCCTGGTTTACCTCCATCTGATCAGCATTTGGGACAGCACCCATCACCACATCTGAATGAGCTGAAAGCACCGAGGCATGCACTGGCACCCAACGAGGAGCTGGGTGAGGAATGGGATGTGCCGGGCCTTCTTTTGGAGGAAGCTGCTCATCCCCACCTTCCACAAAATCTATTGCAGTGAGGATGAAGACAGGAACTATGAAAGTTCGCACTCTAGGTGCCTCACCAACAGAGACCACAAAGTCATCGGGGATGTCTTGTTCGCTGTTGACTAGTGCTTTGATGATGATCCTGGCAACAGTCACCGATTCATGTACATAGAGCAACTTCGCCCAACCACAAATGGCCTTGGAAATCAACGACAGAGAGCGGCCATCCACAGGATACATCAACATAAGCCAGACAACTCGATCCATGGCAAAAGAGCGAAAGTTGACACCCTCATCATGCTTGATAAAGCGGAGCAGATACTGACCGAACTGGCGAGGAGGGCCTAGGAGGAAGCGCTCTCTTTCCAGGGGCTTGGTGAAGTGAACAAAGGCGTCCCCAATCGGACAGGGCTGGATCTCGGGAGCGCGGACACCCTCATCCAGGTGGTACTGATGAAGAGCGCACGCCATGAGTACGAAGTCCTCCTTGGCCACTGGTGGAGTCAGGTGAGCAATGGCCAGGTCTTCATTGGTGCGCTCGATGTTCAGAGCCAGGTGAGCTCTGGGGCGCGCCGGAGGAACGTAGGGGAGCACACGAGGAGCCCACATGAATCCCGCCGGGAGGTGGGGGTGGGGATCCAAGGCGAAGTTCGCCATGGGATCCAGTGGTGGTGGAGGAAGATCGGCAGTGGATGGGGATGCGGCGGTGGAGGGAGTTGTTTCCGAGGAAGACGAAGCGGCACGCGCAAAAGTAGGTGACGCTGGAATAAATGAAGCCTGATGCCTGGGGTTTTGTTGATGAGGATGGGAGCCTAGGCCACCGTAGGGGCCAAATTTTGGGTGATAGATTTGGTGTTTGACACGTGCCATTTTACAAAAACGGGAAATATGACCATAATTAAAGCAGGTTCTGCACCGAACCATGGAACAACACTCAGAAATCCGATGATCACGGGCCAGACAACGGAAACATCACAGGGGAGATCTACTTTCAAGATTAATGCGATGCTGAGCCGCATGCAAAAAGCGCGAAGAACCCGGGCTCTCCCGAAGAACACGCTGCCCAGGAGGGACGGGTGACGTCTCAAGAAACTTCTTCTCAGAAGATACATGAGGCTGAGATGAAGCAAAGTTCTTTTGATAATAATCAGAAGGATATGAAATCCGTTTGAAAACTGATTTAGGAGATTGCTTCACAACCTGTGCATAGGATTTACGAGGAGATTTGGGTGAAAACCATTTCGATTCTTCCTCATAAGACCAGTTGACGAGCTCACGGTGCTAGTTTGGGCCACCTTCACCCCAGAGCACAAAGAACACGTCAAACATGGCGCATTTGAAAGATCTCAATCTGTAAATCATAAACCCAACCTCCTTGGAAAAAACCAAAAATCGAAAATGTAGCCAGAGAGATGGGAAACCCTGAAATCCTTGTCAATACCACCAAGACAAGATTGGAGCATGATGCCCACCGAATCTTCAGACAACCAGATGGCAAAATGAGAAAAGGAGACCACCAGGAAGAACTCGTGAGAGGCAAAAGACGGGGCATAACTGACCGGAGATGTGAAGCGATCATGCACAAGACGTTGGAAGTCCAATCCTGGACCGAAGTCCAGGTCAGAGAGGCCTACCATGGCCAGAATCACAGATCGCCATGGCGGGGGGACGTGGTCGCCTGGGGAGCCACCATCCCTCTGCTTCTCAGTTCCCAAAAAGATTCTACTTGAGTCCACAGTTCATCGAACCAGCCCACGAAAACAAACATATTTATGTCTATATCATTGATGATTCTTGCTTTCTGCATGAGTTTTTATTTACGTAAAGCTTATCATCTTTTGTGCAGCGAACTTATATTTTCTTCTGATAAATTCGGTGCTATAAAAGCCAATAAGTTGGTAGCATGTTACACCAAGGGAGATTATATGAAGCAATTACTAGATGTAGTAACTAAAATCATGTGGGCTGAAATGGATTCTAAATTAATATTGTCACTGGATGGAGTGGATACTTTGATGGAAGGGGATGAGATGCATTTGCAAAGTGTTCTGGTTACTTCAAAATTGGGAACGATGGAGATTTCAAAACTGACTACATGTGATATGGTAGATACCTTTTATATCAGCTTTTCATATATTTCTTTTTAGTGTGATGTTTGATTTATTTTATGTCATGTACATGTTAGCTTCTGGTGCCCTTCCTCAACAACAAAAAATGTGTCTTGTATTCACTTAGTACCAAAGGGATAGATAGGAAAATATGTGTGGTCACCGCAGCTAAAAAGGTTCTGACTAAGGCTGTAAAGAAAAAGCTACTTGACAGGATGACTAACCTTATAAAATATAATGATTTTCCAATCAAACGGACGTGGAGCATAAGTTCTTACAAGACAACTGATGGAATCATCGCTACTGAAAAAAATTGTTTGGATTCTATCTTTTGAAATTCATTGAAAGTTGGGATGGGACAAGGAATCACTGAATAATTGACAAGGTGACTTATTCTTTAACTTTGCCGTTTGACAAAATGTTTACATAAACAACAACCGAGAATAGGTTTCATAAGTACCTCTGCTCTAAATACTCTCTTTTAAGCAGGAGATCATTGAAGATTTTCGACTAGTTCTGCTGGAGAAGGTTTTGGGCAATCCAGATAACAAAGCTCGTATTTGTTGACGACTGTTAAATACCTAATTTAAGGCTGTCAATCCCTGCATTTCGTCATGAGAACCTTGCATCCACAATAGAATAGGGGCTTAAACTGACAATTTCCACAAGTGGCTGTATGAAGATGAATGCAGGTGTTTAGCATAAGAAATGAAGAGAAAGCACACCTCTATGATCCTAGCACTTCAGGCTCAGCCAATGAGGGGCTGCCATGCAAGCATCCCCTAGATCAATGACATCACCAATCCAATAGAGAGAGCCTCGGCGAATCAAAAACCGCCACGTGTGCATCACATGGAGCCTATGGCCCACCAGAGTGACTAAACCGCCTCAAACACATGTGTACACCGGGAACCGACCTCAGGACCCACCACGCAGCCACTTAGAGAAAGCACAGGCCGAGGGGGCCCACCTGGGGGTCGGCCGACCCCAGGATCGGCCGAACCGACCTTAGGTCGGTTGATCCTGGCCTTCCACATGCTGGCTCCTGGTTGGCTCCTGGTCACGTTCCGGGGGTGCACGGGGTGTCCTCTCATCGGTGCCTTGGCTTATAAATAGAAGAGGAGGGGTAAGAAGAGGATAACACACTTGAAGGCAACTTCTCACCTTAGCCTCTTTCTCTTCTTCTCATTCCCTCTTGGTGGAGGTGAAACCTCATCCCACCATGAGTGTGAGTGTGAGGAGGATCTAGCTTAGGTGGCGATAGGTAAAGAGGATGAGTAGAGGTGAGGTGTGATGATCCGTTCTTCATCCACCATCCACTTGTATCTTGTGGGTGACGCCGTTCTTCATTTAGACTAAAGTGAGTATTTCATTATATTCCAATTAGACTAAAGTCACATTAATACATGGGTGATATGTTCTAGTGTTCTTCGTCTATTTTTGATCATAGGCTTTATGTTCTAGTAGCATAACCCCGTTTGATCCTGCGGAGGAGTTACATAGTAGACTTATCCATTTGTGTGACTGCCTGTCGATTAGAATATAGTGAGTCTCATGCATATCTGAATTAGATCAAAATGTCATGCATATCTCTTAGTATCGTCTCAATTCCATGATGGGCAAGGTCTAGCTGTACTCACGGGTTCGTCGCTCCGTATTTATACGGAGTGCTATAGTGTTGCTATGGGACGTCAGACGTAGCTGTGCTATAGTAGTAGTCGGTAGTGTAGATGTGGTGTCTAGACTACAGGTTATCCTTCGATTGCCCTGTATCCCACGGTTTGTCTTGGGGTAGGCTGCGGTAGTGACAGCCGTTGGACCCTTACGGAATCCCCCACGTTCGGATACAGGTGTAGGCAACCATTTGCCGTGGACCAACTATTATAGCCAGGAGGGTCCGGTGTCCGAAGCGAGATCCTTTGCAGCTTGTATCCCCCTAGAACCCAGTACCTACAAGAGATTCCATACCTCTCACCTACCTCAGTAGAGATCCTGTGTCCTTGGATAAGTCGCTCGTAGAGTAGCCCATCCGTTCCTAGGATTCGATACCCTTTCGAATACTCCCAAGGGAGAAGTGCTACAACAGTGTATCCGTGCACTTGCGGACTCGTTCGCACCCGTCAGTATACTCGAGTGATTCTTACACGCTCACACTATCGCAGCACCATAGTGGTGAGGTTAAGAAATACCAACAAGTATTTCTGGCGCTGTTGCCGGGGAACGGTTGTCGAGAATCTACGAACCCTACTATCCTCGTATCTTTTGTTTTTCCTTTTTGTTTCTACCTCTACCCCTGTTATCCCAGGAAGGTTATCTTTGTACACACTTTCCACCCATTATGAGTGAACCAATGGAATCATCCTTAAGGAGGCGACCAGCCTCTTTGACACCTTGTATGGTTCACCCATCCCTCATGAAGCTAGTTGAGGACAATTCCTTCTCGGGGAAAAGTCATGAAAAACTATGTTCCACCCAGGGTAAGACCGGGGCGACACAAGATGTTCTTAAGAGGAACTTGTTCCCGTTCTTTCTTTTTGGAGGAGCGAGAACTTGGTACCGTTGTTTTGGTCATGTTCACCTCAACTGGGGAGCATTGAGAGTAGCTTTCTGCACCCGATTCTTTCCTTTGAGGCGTATCATTTCCTTAAGAATCATGATCTTCAGTTTCAAACAAAGAGAGAAGGAATCCCTAGGCATGGCATGGCATCGTTTTGCTTCTATGCCTGAGTCTTGCCCAGTCCTTAATCTGCCAGACCCGGCAGATAGATTGGCAGATGTGTACCTCGAGTACGAGGCCTTAATAAAGGTTGTGAAGAAGCAGCGGGAAGAGTATCGGCAGCTCAAGCATCTTCTTCTCAAGACCAGCGAGGAGATGAATGCTACGCTGCAGCGCCTGATCGAGGCAGAGGGTTTCGAAGCCCTCTTCACAAAGTAGAGGGCTAAGCCCACCTTTCATTCTCCATAGGCGTTTAGTTAGGTTTAGTTTATTTCCTTCCATTTATTTCCCTTTCAGATTTTATTTCCATCATGTGTGTAAGTGCCTATTTCAATATGAACTTGAATAAAATAATCTGGCTCCACCGGTCATATAAACCAGTCAAGTCACATGTGTGTTAGTTGTTTTTGTTTTTGTTTGTCTTGAAGAACCGCACCTAGGTATAAGATAGTATGGGGGAGAGTCGCACTCTCCTAACGCGAACACGATGAACCTTTGTACCCACGCTACACTCGCATAGCGCGTACGACCGCTCATGTCTAGAGAACCTAAACGGAGATGCACCCTTGCACATCACAGAAACCCCGTTCGGTCTGCACCAACAAACCAGCACTGGTTTGCATCTCCACCTCATTTAACCATGACTCCTGAGTTCGTTATGATCTTTTGTAAAATCCTTTATAAACAAACTCAAGAAATCTATGGTGATGCTTACTCCGTACCTCTGGTTGACACGCATAAGTTTTATTCCTCGATTATACTCTTGAGGCTTGTGAACAATATCTTCATAAGGACAACATGTTCATCTAAGTAGATGATAAGTGAGCTATGACTTGATGACATGATCTTAGCTCTGAAGGTTTTAGTTCTTGGGTTTATTAAAAAAAATGCTCTTGCAAGCTCCTCTTTGATATGCCATAGTCCTACCAAAGCCATATGATGTTATTAGTTGAAAACCTTATACTCATATGCTGCTTGTTATTGCATTGAGCTTTGTGAAACCCTGTGACCCTAGTGAGAATTCTTTTCATGCTTTCATGATCAAGATTCATATGCACACCATTGTTTCCCCTTGCTATTCTTCTACTCTGGAAGATAGCATTATATTATTCGTCCATCCACCAACGTAAATGCTCGATCATATGCATTGATTTCTCTCTCCTCAAATATTCTGCAAAAAGAGGCATGGCTATCTAACAAAAAGAGAGAGGGACACAAGAAGGTCCCCACATTCAAAAAAAGAGAAAAGAAAAGAGGGAAGATAGCCATGTTCTCATAAGCTTTTTCATATAAGAGAGAGAATCATGCATTGGAGTTTTCATCCCACTCATTGAATATGGTAATAACTAGCACCCATTCCAGGCCTAGTGTCCACCTTACCATATCCACTACATTCATACACGTGAACCTTTTGATCTGATTGTATGACTTGATTTTCTCTTTGGATCCAGTTTTTGACTTTGCAATATATGTAATACAAGTATGCCTTAGCATTCATATCCTACCCTGAGGTCCACATAAGCTTGTTAGAAGTAGGATGAATTTAAGGCAGTCATGCCTAGGTGAGGACATATACACATTGAGCGATCCGAGAGAATCAAAGAAGGAGGCAAAGCATGATTTTCTTTAAAAATCATTAAAACCCCCAAGTGCTTGCCATCAGATGCTTAAGGGATTCGGTTCATGGTCATTTTTCTTATCAACTATCCAAGATGGCGTGGTAGCCACTCCACAAAGTTCACAAGAGCAAGGTATGACCTGGAATAATTCTTATGTTTGTTTCATACCTTTGGTTTAACCCGCTTGATCTCTTCCCTATTGCTCGGGACGAGCAAAGGTCAAGTGTGGGGGAGTTGTTGACGGCTATTAAGTACCTAATTTAAGGCCGTCAATCCCTGCATTTCATCATGAGAACCATGCATCCACAGTAGAATAGGGGCTTAAACTGACAACTTCCACAAGTGCCTATATGAAGATGAATGCAGGTGTTTAGCATAAGAAATGAAGAGAAAGCACACCTCTATGATCCTAGCACTTCAGGCTCAGCTAATGAGGGGCTGCCATGCAAGCATCTCCTGGATCAATGACATCACCAATCCAAGAGAGAGAGCCTCGGCGAATCAGAAACCACCACTTGTACATCACAAGGATCCTATGGCCCACCAGAGCGACTAAACCACCTCAAACACACGTGTACACTGGGAACCGACCTCAGGACCCACCATGCAGCCACTTAGAGAAATCACAGGCCGAGGGGGCCCACCTGGGGGTCGGCCGACCACAAAATCGGCCGAACCGACCTTAGGTCGGTTGATCCTGGCCTTCCACGTGCTGGCTCCTGGTTGGCTCCTGGTCACGTTCCGGGGGTGCACGGGGTGTCCTCTCGCCGGTACCTTGGCCTATAAATAGAAGAGGGGGGGGTAAGAAGAGGATAACACACTTGAAGGCAACTTCTCACCTTAGCCTCTTTCTCTTCTTCTCATTCCCTCTTGGTGGAGGTGAAACCTCATCCCACCATGAGTGTGAGTGTGAGGAGGATCTAGCTTAGGTGGTGCTTGGTACAGAGGGAGTGTGTGGATGAGTAGAGGTGATGTGGACATCCCACGAGTTACGCAAGATCAAGTATCAGGCACACAAGCTCAAGTGATTCAAGGCCCTCTTACACGCACCGTGCTAAGAAACTCCAACAAGAGGTGAATTCTTTCCTTGCTAAAATTAATTTCAAAATATATGAGAAAGTTCTACTACCTAAAAGTTGTACTTTGGTTGTGCTTAGGAATATAAATGAAGAGGACGGTACAACTAAACATGGAGAAGAAGTAAACAACAAGAAACAGTCGGACCAAGAATCACCAGCTCAAACCAAGGATCCTAGAGAATTTCGTTCGGATGACTGTTCGGACAAGCCTGGAAACCAAGAATCACCTGTTCGGAATGAGGATCCAGGAGGATTCCGTTCGGACAATTGTTCGGACATGCTTGGAAACCAAGCATCACTCGTTCGGAATAAGGATCCAGGAAGTTCGCTTCGGACCTCCATTTCCGGCCAGTTCAGACCTGCATAATGACTCGACCATAACTCCTTGGTCGTGACATCTCTGGAGCTCCACAAGTACTTGATGTAAGTGCTTGAAGTAAACTTTCCAATGCAAGAAACCGTATGTCCATTGGACTTCCCAATAAAGAGTTATGACTGATTTAGTGGAGGCTGCACAGAAGGTCAACAGCCACGCGAGTCCACCTCGGGAGTTGATATCTAGAGAGCCTTTTCACATACTTAGCCTCTTCATTTTCCTCTCGAGTTCACACCCAACTAGGAGGGTTGTTCCTAGTATAAATACCCCCCCTATGTACTACCAAGAACCAAGTTTTGATTATTAGTTGTTAACCACATACGGTTAATCACAGCCTCACTGCTGAGTGTTCTTACACACCTTTGTTCTTGCGAGTTCTTCTTGGGCTTGTGAGAGATCTCTCTGAGGTCCTCTACTTCGTGCTCTACGGTTTCCGTTCGGCTGCGCCGAATTGTGTGGATTAGTACCGGCTTGTGGTTCTGCGATCGTTCGTCGAAGTCCTTCGTGGTTTTGGTGTCTCTCTCCCCGTCGTTTGGTCACAACCAACCTTTGTCAGTTATAAAGCTAGTTATCCCTACTGTTCTACATCAATTTATCCTTTGTTCTTGAACCTACTGTCGTGAAGATAGGGCCATCCTTGTGCTGATCCAAATAGGCACCTATCAAGTGGTAATCAGAGCTATCGTTGTCACGGTAGGTTTTGTTTTTACCCACCCTCCCACCCTTTACAATTTGTTACTGGTTTCATCCATATACATATTTGTTCTTGTCCTATAGTCCACTGAAAAGCCACAAAAAAATCCTATAGCCATTTTGTTGGTACTGTTACTTTGTGTTCATTTCATTCATCGTGTTGCTAGTCACCGCCTTTGTTCTTCCGCCGTACTCTTGTTTAAATTTTTTATCCGCACCCCTTATATATTGTTTTGTGTTTGCTGTTAGTGAAAAAAATCAGAAAAAAAGTGTGAAAGAAAAAAAAGATGAGAAAAAAAAGAAGAAAGAAAGAGAATTGCAAGGTTGCAAGGGGTTGTGTTGCGAATCTGTTATCAAAAGTTTCATGTTCATATATTAAGTTTGTGGTGCACCTAACAGCAACATTTACATCTTTTTGGATGGTTTGTTTCACTTTGTTTTAGTACCATAACCTTCCCTTGCTTAGCCACCTATAGCTCCACAAAAATCTGAAACCGAACCTCTCAACTTATATCCTTTCAATCGCTTAATCATAGCTGTGGTACTGCCACTTTAAGCACACTCACAGTCCTTGAGAATTCGTAAGAACTTTGGTAAGTATGTGGTGAGGTTGTGTGATTCCACATAGTTGTCTTATTCCACTTTACTTGCATTAGAGCTAACATGGCAGGATCTGACTCAAGTATTCGTGGTGGGAACCATGGAGGTGACGAGCCTCCTGCCTCTCGAGCTGAGATGCACAATATGGCCAACTCACTTGTGGAGGCAATGGAGAGGATGCTTGATGACCGTATCCCTGCTGCGAGACGAAGAGCTCCACATCACCATGATGAATCCGGTGATGAAAATTCTGGTATTGGGCGTGGTTTTCGTGACCATTTTGAAGGTGGTCGTGATGATCGTGGTGGCGGAAGGCATGCTGGTCATGAGAATCGGCGTGCATGAGGTGGTCGTGGTAATGGTCGTCGTGTCCACTTTGATGATGAAGATGAATCTCAGGGCAGCCATGAGGAGGACTATGATGATGATGAGAATCCTTTTGCCAATGGTAGGCGGTTTGAACGTCGCCGAGGTCATCATCGTGGTGCTGGCCATGATGGCGAACATCATCGTGGTCGCCATGGGGTTGATCCGGGCAATATTGCTCGTGTCAAGTTAAGTGTTCCAAAATTTTCAGGAAAGGAAGATGCTGATGCATATCTTGATTGGGAAGAGCAGTGTGATCAGATTTTCAGAGTGCATAATCTCTCTGACCAAAGGCGTGTTAGTTTTGCTTCCGTTGAATTCTCTGGTTATGCTCTTACTTGCTGGAATCAGATACAAGAAAATCAGCTTGTGTTGGGACGTGATCATATCAACACATGGGCTGAAATGAAGTGTGTGTGAGGAGACGTTTTGTTCCATCAAGCTATCACCGTGACCTTCGTAATAGGTTGCAAACATTGAAACAAGGTTCCAAATCAGTTGATGAATATTTCAAAAAGATGGAGTTGCTCTTGATTCGATCTGATATCAGAGAAGATGAAGAGTCAAGAATGGCAAGATTTTTGCACGATCTCAATGATGACATTTCCAGTTTTGTGGAGATGTTTCCGTATCGAACTTTGCAAGGTCTTGTTGATCAAGCTATGTGCACTGAGAGGAAGATTCAGCAAGAAGGATGTGGTCAGTCCTATGGGAGTCGATCTATCTCAACTCCATGGCGCCGGCAGTAGGCCAGTACCTCTATTACTGGTGTTCGATGTCAAGGTGTCGCAGCTAGGTCCTCTCCATCCATTGGTGCTGCAAAGACAACATTCTCTAGTGTTTCTTCACCTGCAAATCAGCAAGAAAATCGTCGTCCTGCTACAAGTGTAGTAGCCCCTTCAGCTACATTCGCCGCTGCATCTTCTTCGCATAGCCAAGGTATTGTTTGTCACAAGTGCCAAGGTCGTGGGCACATTGCTGCTGAGTGTCCTAGTAAAAGGACCATGATTGTGAATGAGCAAGGTGAATGGGAATCTGAAAGTGATGAAGAAAGTGCTCCAATATATGATGAAGAAATCAGGACTGATGAGACAGTGATTCAGCCTGATGAAGGTGATAATAATTGCTTTATTTCTCAACGAGTGCTTAGTGTCACTGCTGTAAAAGAAGAAAATAATCAGCGCCACAATCTTTTTCACACTCGAGGCATGATCAAGGACAAGCTATGCCGAATCATTATTGATAATGGCAGCTGCAATAATATTGCAATTCAAGAATTGGTTGAGAGATTGGGGTTAAAACAACGACGTCATCCTTCTCCTTACAAGATGCAATGGTTAAATGAGTCCGGTGCGCTGCGTCTGAGCAACATTGTGAATGTTCCTTTCTCTATTGGGCGATATAGTGATCATGTAGAGTGTGATGTGGTGCCAATGCAGGCATGCCAATTACTATTGGGAAGACCATGGTTATATGATCGTGATGTTCAGATTTGTGGTCGAACCAACAAGGTTGTTTTCATGTACAAAGGAGAGCGCCTCACTTTGCTTCCTTTGTCGCCGGAGGAAATTTTCAAGGATGATCTGAAGAGAAAACAGCGAGAGAGCGAGAACCACTTACGAGTGAGCCACATACATAGTGAGGGAGTGTTTCCACAGCCAAATAAAACTCCACAGCTGCAAAAAACCGAGCCAAAGGGAAAACAGGGATTAGTTATGATGGCTAGGAAAGGGGATTTAAAAAAATTGAGTGAACCCAATGCCATGTTCTTTGTACTCCTGTGCAAGGACAATTTTCTTTCTACTAACGACTTACCCTCTACTTTGCCTAGTGTTGTTTTTGATGTGTTACAGGAATATGAAGACATGTTTTCCGGAGGAAGTACCACCAGGGCTGCCACCCAAGAGAGGGATCAAACATCAAATCGACCTTGTTCCTGGTGCCTCACTTCCCAACCATGCACCATACCGAACCAACCCAGAGGAAACCAAAGAAATTCAGCGCCAAGTGCAAGAGCTCATCAACAAAGGGTATGTCAAAGAAAGTCTTTCACCTTGTGTTGTTCCTGTTCTTTTAGTTGCTAAAAAAGATGGTTCATGGAGAATGTGTGTTGATTGCCGAGCCATAAATAACATCACCATAAGGTATAGACATCCCATACCTAGACTTGATGACATGCTTGATGAACTTAGTGGTGCTATCATTTTTACAAAAATTGATTTGAGATGTGGCTATCATCAAATTCGCATGAGAGAAGGAGACGAATGGAAAACAGCCTTTAAAACCAAGTTTGGGTTGTATGAATGGTTGGTGATGCCTTTTGGATTGACCAATGCACCTAGTACTTTCATGCGTTTAATGAATCACGTGCTTAGGCCTTTTATTGGCAAATTTGTTGTGGTTTATTTTGATGACATATTAATTTACAGCAAGTCTCTTGATGAACATGTTGAACATATAAAATGTGTGCTTGCTGTTTTGCGAAAGGAATGCTTGTTTGCTAACCTTGCCAAGTGCACCTTTTGCACCGACAAGGTAGTCTTTCTTGGCTTTGTTGTTTCAGCTCAATGCGTGGAGGTTGATGAAGTGAAGATTAAGGCTGCACATGAATGGCCGCCTCCACAAAATTTTAGCCAAGTGAGAAGCTTCCTTGGACTTGCCGGCTTCTATCGTCGGTTTGTTAAAAATTTCAGTACCATTGCTGCCCCAATAAACGAGTTGACAAAGAAGGATGTGCCATTTCATTGGGGTGCAGCACAAGCGAAAGCATTTGAAGAGCTGAAAATGAAATTGACAACACCCCCACTACTTACACTTCCAGATTTTGGTAAGACTTTTGAAATTGAATGTGATGCAAGTGGTGTAGGGATTGGAGGCGTGCTCATGCAAGAAGGGAGACCTATTGCATACTTTAGTGAAAAGCTCAGTGGTCCAACTCTTAATTATTCAGTTTATGACAAAGAACTTTATGCTCTTGTGGGGAGTTTGGAAACTTGGCAGCACTATCTTTTGCCTAAAGAATTCATTATACATTCTGATCATGAATCCTTGAAACTTTTAAAGGGCCAATTAAAACTGAACAAAAGACATGCTAAATGGAGTGAATTCATTGAATCTTTTCCTTACATTGTTAAGTACAAGAAAGGGAAGGATAATATTGTTGCTGATGCTTTGTCTCGACACCATGCTTTGTTGTCTCAACTTGATGCAAAAATTCTTGGCTTGGAAAGTATTAAGAATTTGTATGCAACTGATTCATACTTTGTTGAACCGTTTTCTAAATGCTGCGATGGCAAGGGTTGGGAAAAATTCCATTTGCACGATGGCTTTTTGTTTCGATCTAACAAACTCTGCATTCCAGATTGTTCTGTTCAACCTTTGCTTTTGCATGAAGCTCATGCCGAAGGACTAATGGGTCAGTTTGGTGCCAAGAAGACAGAGCAGGTGCTGGCTGATCACTTCTTTTGGCCAAAGCTGAGAAGAGATGTAGAGCGATATGTTCTTCGCTGCGTCACATGCCACAAAGCTAAGTCCCGTTTGAACCCTCATGGTTTATACACCCCTCTACCTATTCCTAGTGTACCATGGGAAGACACTTCTATGGATTTTGTTCTCGGTTTACCTCGAACTAATAGGGGGAGAGATTCAATCTTTGTTGTGGTTGATCGCTTTAGTAAAATGGCTCATTTTATTTCCTGTCATAATAGTGATGATGCTTCACACATTGTGTGCTTACATGGTGTGCCACGAACTATTGTGTCTGATCGTGACACTAAATTTTTGAGCTACTTTTGGAAGATCTTGTGGGGAAAACTTGGGACAAGATTGTTGTTCTCCACAACTTGTCACCCACAAACTGATGGGCAAACTAAAATTGTGAACTGCACCTTGTCAACATTATTGAGGGCTATCCTCAAGAAGAACTTGAAGCTTTGGGAAGAAAGCTTGCCTCATGTGGAGTTCGCATACAATAGGGCGGTACATTCAACCACAAAATTTAGTCCCTTTGAAATTGTATATGGCTTTAAACCTGCTGCTCCCATCGATCTATTGCCTTTACCTATGCAGGAATGTGTGAACTTCAACGCAAGCAAGCGTGCTGAATTTGTTAAGAAACTCCATGAATGAGCAAAATCCAACATTGAGAAGATGACCAAGATGTATGAGAAGCACGCCAACAAGGGTCGCAAAAAGATTGTGTTTGAACAAGGAGACTTGGTTTGGGTGCACCTACTCAAGGATCAATTCCCAGACCAACGCAAGAGCAAGCTGCAGCCACGTCTGATGGACCATTCAAAGTGCTTCGCAAGATCAATGACAATGCATATGAAATTGATCTTCCAAGTACATATGGTGTTAGTACAAGTTTCAACGTCGCCGATCTTTCTCCATTCTTTGGGGTGGAAGAGTCGAGGACGACTCCTTTTCGAGAGGGGGAGGATGATGTGGACATCCCACGTGTTACACAAGATCAAGTATCACGCACACAAGCTCAAGTGATTCAAGGCCCTCTTACACGCAGCCGTGCTAAGAAACTCCAACAAGAGGTGAATTCTTTCCTTGCTAAAATTAGTTTCAAAATATATGCGAATGTTATACTACCTAAAAGTTGTACTTTGGTTGTTCTTAGGAATATACATGAAGAGGACGGTACAACTAAACATGGAGAAGAAGTAAACAACAAGAAACAGTCGGACCAAGAATCACCAGCTCAAACCAAGGATCTTGGAGAATTCCGTACGGACGACTATTCGGACAAGCCTCAAAACCAAGAATCACCCGTTCGGAATGAGGATCCAGGAGGATTCTGTTCGGACAATTGTTCGGACAAGCTTGGAAACCAAGAATCACTCGTTCGGAATAAGAATCCAGGAAGTTCGCTTTGGACCTCCATTTCAGGCCAGTTCGGACCTGCATAATGAATCGACCATAACTCTTTGGTCGTGATGTCTCTGGAGCTCCACGAGTACTTGATGGAATGTGCTTGAAGTCAACTTTCCAATGCAAGAAACCACATGTCCATTGGACTTCCCAATAAAGAGTTATGACCGATTTAGTGGAGGCTGCACAGAAGGTCAACAGCCACGCGAGTCCACCTCGGGAGTTGATTTCTGGAGAGCCTTTTCACATACTTAGCCTCTTCATTTTCCTCTCGAGTTCACACCCAACTAGGAGGGTTGTTCCTAGTATAAATACCCCCCATGTACTACCAAGAACCAAGTTTTGATTATTAGTTGTTAACCACATACGGTTAATCGCAGCCTTGCTGCTGAGTGTTCTTACACACCTTTGTTCTTGCGAGTTCTTCTTGGGCTTGTGAGAGATCTCTCTGAGGTCCCCTACTTCGTGCTCTACGGTTTCCGTTCGGCTGCGCCGTATTGTGTGGATTAGTCCCGGCTTGTGGTTCTGCAATCGTTCAGAGATCGAGTCGAAGTCCTTCGCGGTTTCGGTGTCTCTCTCCCTGTCGTTTGGTCACAACCAACCTTTGTCAGGTATAGAGCTAGTTATCCCTGCTATTCTACAGCAATTTATCCTTTGTTCTTGAACCTACTGTCATGAAGATCGGGCCATCCTTGTGCTGATCCAAATCGGCATCTATCAAGAGGTGAGGTGTGATGATCCATTCTTCATCCACCATCCCCTTGTATCTCGTGGGTCACGCCGTTCTTCATTTAGACTAAAGTGAGTATTTCATTATATTCCAATTAGACCAAAGTCGCATTCATACATGGGTGATATGTTCTAGTGTTCTTCGTCTGTTCTTGATCATAGGCTTTATGTTCTAGTAGCATAACCCTATTTGATCCTGTGGAGGAGTAACATAGTAGACTTATCCATTTGTGTGGCTGCCTGTCGATTAGAATATATTGAGTCTCATGCATATCTGAACTAGATCAAAGTGTCATTCATATCTCTTAGTATCGTCTCGATTCCATGATGAGCAAGGTCTAGCCGTACTCGCGGGTTCATCGCTCCGTATTTATACAGAGTGCTATAGTGTTGCTACGGGACGTCAGACGTAGCCGTGCTATAGTAGTAGTCGGTAGTATAGACGTGGTGTCTAGACTACGAGTTATCCTTTGATTGCCCTGTATCCCACGGTTTGTCTTTGGGGTAGGCCGCGGTAGTGACAGCCGTTGGACCCTTACGGAATCCCCCATGTTCGGATACAGGAGTAGGCAACCATTTGCCGTGAACCAACTGTTATAGCTAGGAGGGTCCGGTGTCCGAAGTGAGATCCTTTGCAGCTTGTACCCCCTAGAACCGAGTGCCTTCAAGAGCTTCCATACCTCTCACCTACCTCAATTGAGATCCTGTGTCCTTGGATAAGTCACTCGTAGAGTACCCCATCCATTCCTAGGATTCGATACCCTTTGGAATACTCCCGAGGGAGAAGTGCTACAACAGTGTATCCGTGCGCTTGCGGACTCGTTCACACCCGTCAGTATACCCAGGTGATTCTTACATGCTCACGCTATCCCGGCGCCAACAGTATTCCTGCAAACATCAAGAATTGTCTCCCCTGTAATTGTAGACGACACGAACTCCTTGGTGAAGTGTTAAAACATCAGGGCACTCGGTACAAACACTTGTCTTTATCAGTGATCAATTCTTGTTTCTTCCATTAGTTTATCTGGTAGAACTAAAAGCAAGTTATATGATTTGCAGTGACGAAATATTTTCAAGTGCCAAATATGGTACTGTACTTTCCAATGACCTGGCAACTACTTACATTGACGGAAAGGATGTGTCCGATGATTTTTTTGACTGTGCTGTTAAATTTATCATTGATGATCTTTCTTCAAAAGATTCAAAATTTATATTTACAGAGAATCAGACTGTAAGTGTCATCTCTATTGCAAGTGGAATCTTTTTTAATCCATGAATATATATATTGATATTTATGCATTGTTACTGCAAGCGCTTTTTGTTGTCCCAAGATTGGGACTATGATGTCTTAGCAAGTGTGATGAATTTGGATTGTGAGATGCGACAATCAATTGCTTCTGCCAAAGTGGTAATCATCTTGAAATCAGCTCTCTTTTCTTTTGACAGCTAAAATGATGCCCACATGTAAAAGAAACCTAACCCAGTCGTGGAGTAGTCAGCATGTCATCAGAATTTTATTTCTATCTTTTGATACTATGAAGACTAATTTATTTCAATTATTCTGCACTTTGTCAGATACTGGCACCAGTGCTAGCACATTCACACTTCACTTTGTATGTGTTCAGTATGAACAAGAAGTCTAGAAAATATATATTCTGGATTCTTTAGAAAGGGATTATGAAGGAGAAGGAATGGAAAAGCGAGATTTGCATCATGAGAATACAAAAAAAATGATTGCTGATAGGATGAGTAAGTTTGTTGGATATACCTATCCGCAACTGGAACTGAATTAGAGAGAAGATGATTATGTGTACTTCAAGGTCATAGCCTAGGGAAACAAACAGTATTGTGGATTCCATGTTTTGAAATATTTGCAACTTTGGACTGCGGAAGGATTATGCACCACAGTTGATACGGTGAGTTCTTTTTTTAGAAAAAAGCTTTTCCATTCATCAGTTTGTTTTTTCTTCATTATTAACGGAAGAGCAAAATTAGTTTTTGCTATCACTAAATAAAGATTATAGTGCATGTGAGTATAATTTAATTTGCTCTAACTATTTCTTTGTTAGCCGGAGATGATTGAGGAATTTCGTCTAGAGCTGCTAGAAAAACTCCTCTCGCGTCAAAGTAATGATGCTGTATTCCTAAGCAGATTAAAAAATATCTGCCATGAGACAATATGGTTGTTATTTTTGTCTAGTACAAAGTATGTATTATTGCACCTGTCTGTAGTCAGTTGTGAACCATATTAATCAGTTCACAACGCGAGTTCGTGACCCATTACTGTTGTTTCCTGTATGATTGGGCTGAAACCGTAAATAGGTCACAGCTGTATCGGCCTTCAACCCCTTCCTACCCAGCTGCCAGCGCAACCACCCCGGAGAGAGTTAGACAGACCGTGAGAGAGGAAGGGATTGAGATAAATTTTAGGCCTTTTTTGTTTTGGCCCTTTCTTCTTTAATATAGCATTTCACTCCCTATAATTCTATTTTCTTGTATTTTAATCCATAGAACTTCTATTATTACCTTACATTTTAGTCCCTATGGAGGTAACAAATAAATTTTTAGTTGAAGATGGTAGTCTAAAGTAGATAAATAAAATATACTACGGTTGTTGGATATAGAGTAATAGAAGTGCGAGAGAAACTAATGTTGAGTAAAAAATCTTGCTGACAGGCTAGAAATTTCTTTTAAAGTAAAAATGTAGAGTAGTAAGAGTGCAGATAATCTTAAAGTGTTTGAAGATATGGAGGATAAAATAACGATTGGACATTGAAATCAAATTTGTATATGTACAACAAGACTAAAGTACATATATATTTGATAATTGCAAGGTCTCTGACACGGCAGACACGTGAATTGTACTGCTTTTTTACAATAATTATTCTTGGAATTGCAATGTATAATTTAATGTGTCTTAACAGTTAATCAACATATATTAAGTTATTTTGTTTCGTTGCAATGCACGGTCATAATAGCTAGTGTATATTATAATTTCTTCAAGCACGGATCGTGGTCGGTTTACACGCGAACGGTGCAGGTCGGGACGGGAATTGCCCGTTCCCATTTACTACATCCCTTAGCTAGCATAATGAAGATGGCAACGGGCAAACAGCCCGCGGATACACCCAAGTATCATGGCAAGCCCTAAAGCCAAGAGATTGTGCAACTAACCCTGCAACAGTGCTCGTGTAACCCAAGTTCCATAGGTCCATTACCGTCTTGCAGAAAGATGGTGTAACCCGGGAAGTTTGCAACACATTGCGCAAGTACATGCACTGCACAACACCTACCCGCAAGCACATACAGTGTTTGGGCATTACTACTCCGTACAGTACTCCTATGGACCATGCCATATAGGCAGCAGATCAACAGATAGATCTGTGAGAAGGGTAAAGTAAGAAACACAACGAGTGCCGTACAGATCTGCAGTTATCACGTCCGGTGGCCGACGGCCGTGGCGCTGCAGGTCATAGCGGCGCACAGGGGACGTGCTGCGCTGGCAGAAGATAATCTGGGTATGCAAATCTGTGCCTCTATTGCTGGTTTGATTTCTAATGTTTTCGTTGGATTGGGGAATTGGGGATTCTGAAACCAGACTTTGCGGAAATCTCAAGTTTCATAGTCAGATTCACATCGATCAAAATGATTTAAACAGTTTGTTTTGCCATTGCGCTTGATTTGAAATTGATGGTATTGAGTCTAAGAAATAGTGTATCATTATACATCTGTATATTGCCTAACAGTTCATCGTGAGAAGCCATGCAACCGCAAGGAAGTCGCCGGCGCCCATAGGAACGCGACAGAGGGGTCGACTCGATCAGCAGCCTTCCTGATGAGCTGGTTCTCAAGATACTTGGCCATCTATTCGACCTACGTGAAGCTGCCCGCACCACCGCCATTTCCCGCCATTGGTGTAACCTCTGGAGGCGGCTTTCCAATTTGGATTTCAACGATGTCGACCCAGATTCTGTCGAAACCGTGCTCGCACAGGTCACCAGCCCCGTTTTCGACAGGCTCGGCGTCTCCTTCAGGACCCTAGTGGCCTCCCAGCACGTCACTTCACTTCTCCATGCTGCCACGAAGCTGGCGCCTGAGAGTTTCTCAATCCACGCAGTGGTCCATTTAGAGGGAGATAATGTCATCAGGCTGCCTTGCTATAACCAAACTGTCTCCTTGAAGCCTCACGTGGAGAATTTATGCTTTTGGCCACCACGATCCGACCAATTTACCATGCTCAAGAACCTGTCCATGGTCGGGGGCTGCATGGACCCTGCTTCTACGCTCCCCATATGCCCATGTCTTCATGTGCTTAAGATCAATGACTGCTGGCTGTTTGATATAGTGAAAGTTCACTCAGCATCACTAGAGGTGCTCTCTTTGCACACCACAATGTATTTAGAGACCATCAACCGTATCGACATTGATGCCCCTGTGCTTAAAGATGTGAAGGTGTGCATTAACACGGATTATGATTTCAGCATATCTTTCTTAGCTCCTGCAGTAAAGATTTTTTCCTGGGAATGCTATGGTAAAGCTTGGTTTGGTGATTTGTGGGTCCTTGAAACCATACGTGAGCACATGCTTCATGCTTGTTACGTCTTATCTTTGACAATTTTTTGCCGGGTGAGTCTCCTGCTCTTCTTAATCTTATGTTTATTTTCTATATGGTGCCAAACTGTTATGCGTGTAACTTGATATTGCCTATTTAAATGGCATTCAAACATTCATTTTTTCATGTGCAGTGTTCGTCCCTACACTATGAACCTCGTGGTGGTTGGAGCTTTATGCAAGAGAAATGGAGTTACTTCCAGCAACCAACTTTTCCATTTTGGAATTGGATCTAGAAACAGAGGGACACGCTTATGGTCCATTAGTATTGCACCTGCTTTGGATTCGACCAGTTATACAAAGGCTTAAGGCGACCATATCAGTAAGCAAGGTATCCATTGCGATCATTAGTGTCATGTAAACCTTCTTAATAATTTTATTAAGTCTATCATGTTAAGTTTTCTTTTAGGTGGGAGAATTATGTGAAACAAACTGACCCCGCGAACGACCTAATAACAAATGGGTAAGTGATAGTGTTGCTTTGACTGATCTTGAAGAGGTAGAGATTGTGGGCTTCAAAGCAAAAGATCATGAAATTGATTTGCTTAAACTATTATTCCAATGTGCAACAATGCTCAGAAGGGTGACTTTGAAAGTGACAGGCAAGATACTGCTAAGTAGCGATGGATATAATAAAATCTACAACATCCATAAGGAGTATCCTCATGTGGTATTTTATGTTGTCGGGATCCCCATTGTTGTCCGGGATGAGGGCGTGGTGGTAACTGGAGCTGCTCATGTTGGGTCAATGGGTCCCCATACCCAGTTGCACTACGAGGTGTTCACCCTGTTGAAACAATCCCTGCATGACTGCTTCGATTCCTTGGACGCCCAAACTAGCCAACTGATATCACAGGTCGATGTGTTGCGCGGGTGTGGGACTGAGCTATCGGCAGAAGTGCAGGAAACACTGGTGGACGCCCACGCTATCCTCATGGACGCCAGGGAGCAGTTCACGGATGCTTTGGAGACAATGTGCCACTCCTTTCCCCGGATCTGCAGTTAGCTGGTGAATATTTGCCTTGTTACTGACGCCTTGGATAGGTTGCTAGACGTCCTCGCAGAAGGGGAGTGCATCCTGGACTGCGTTGTTGCGGATTGTGGCTTCCCCTGCAGGGCTGCTGGTGGTGGTGCCGGCTAGCTAGTCCGACAACCAACGATGTAAAGAGCAGGTGCACCGACGCTGTTCAAATGCGTAACAATATTCGAGCAGTTTTTTTTCCTTTTTTTGTTGTTCAGAATAAAGTTCCATCGTGTTATGCATGCGCGATGCTGAATAAATAATTTCACTTGCAGTGAAAGTTAGAAGCGGACGGTCCCCTATTGGGTGTTGCTTCGGTGTTGCATCAAGCTGCACGGACCTGGTCGGTGTTGCACGCACCATGTAGAACGGATGGTGCATAGCCGAACCGTGCGTAACCAAGCTGGTGCAGGTGACGCGCAGAATCAACACGACCGGATGCAGCGTGGCTTTTGTGTAACTGACACCATGCGTAACACATGTTGCAAGTTGGTAAATCCTAGTTGGTTTAAGTACAGTTTTACTGGGTGATACCCCGCGCATTGCTGCGAAAATTTCTTTAAAAAATTTCAAGGTGGAATTTCGAAAGACACTAGGCTGATTAATTGCATGCCATTCATTCAAATGAGATTAGACACTGGTGCAAATATGGTAGTATACTCGTAAAGAAAAGGCATATCGAAGAACAGCACGTCTCTGCGCTTACAATGCCATCTAAGGCCTCAGCCAATGCAAGTCATTCTCATGAAACAAGACTTGTATACAGTTATATTCTACGCCGACCCAAGTGTTCCTTCAATGATTTTGGGAGCATTGAATGGTTTAGTGTATGCGTGATGATTTGCTGCAGCAACCTTTCATGATAGTTGGTGACCCATTCCTGTCGGTACAAAAATATTGTAAATACAGCATGCCAACATTTGCAAGAACGAATATTAGTACGGTTTTGAGTATTGCGATATATACATCAACAAACTCACCGAATTAGTAATATTAGATCCATCCCAGTTGGTCATGAAGTGTAGGATGTATAGTCCAGAAGCATTAGTAGCCACTTCATGCCTTGGGACATCTCCATACACTATCGGTTCCTTGGTCCAGTCAAAATTCAGTTCAGGACATATACCCCTGACACATTGTGTCATCCTACTAGCAATTCTATCACATTTGGCTTTCTCGTGCAGCCTCTAGTTCTCTTGATCTTCTCGTTTGACCGGGTCCAGTATAGTGACTCTGATCCCAACCTCCTCATTCATCCCAAAGGAGTATAATGTCCAATTATCATCATTATCATCAAATAAACATGTATTGATAAACATGTTAATAAACATGTATTGATAAATGCTGCTTCAGCATTTACAGTTGAGATAAGCATTACCAAACTGCATGCTCCAGGGAATACGGCGTTACCACACTTCTAATCTTCTCAGTGAAATCTGATATATTGTCCTCCCATGTGGGAGTGTCTACATTTACCAAATACTGCTACAAAAAAAAGGATCAGAAAAACAAATTTCAAAGCAATTACAAGTAACAATGTGCCACAAGAAATTATATATTGAAACCTGGAAGAACCAACCGAAATTGAAGCTAGTATTATTATCTTCCAACCAGCATCACTTTCCTTGGACTCATCATGTGAGATTATTTTCATACCCCAATCAATAAGACGAATGGTCTGGCGACCAGTTTCCTTGAAACATGGAATCAATTTGTGGGCACTGATCCTATAACTTGAATCCTCTGAATGAATCAATGTTGGACTATACAAATTTTCAAGCAATGGTTATATATTTGAACTAGAAAGCAAATTAGTATACTTATCGACATCTTTTTCTAAGATGATCATCGCCTACCTTTGGCTGTCAAGTTTCATAATAGCATTGAAGAGATTGACATGATCTTCAGTGTTCTGATGCAATTTTTTAATTGTCTTCTCTTGTTGGCTTTTTTGCTAGAAATTGTAATTGTTTTCTTTTCCATCCTCTTTGCCTCTGCTCACCATATTCACCTTGTCAAAGTGAAGTGGCAATGACGACGACGTAGGAACCTTACTAAATTGGCAAGATACACCCTTGCACATAGTTATTGTTACACCTTCTTCCACCAGCTTTGGATCTTCCATGGGCTGTAATGATCACGATGATGTACCATATCACAAATTAAGTTTGCCATAAGTGGAATACAATGAACATTAAAAATTAGAAAACTGTGACTATGGAATATCATTGAACTGAAATGCAC
The DNA here is from genome assembly GCA_036936925.1 of Cenchrus fungigraminus. Lineage (NCBI taxonomy): Eukaryota > Viridiplantae > Streptophyta > Magnoliopsida > Poales > Poaceae > Cenchrus > Cenchrus fungigraminus. Next base: position 89,928,116 of record CM072770.1, on the reverse strand, counting down.
GATGTATTGTAGATCATGAAAATGACACCAAGAGAATTGTTTGTTTGTTGATGTGTCTTACCACATCACCATTGGTGCTTGATGTGTGCAAAATACTTGGATCTGGTGCCATTTCAGGGTTTGCAGAACAAACAGTGTGCATCACAATGTCTCCATTCACAAGATCTTTTCCTCTACACTGTCACAGGGAACACAAAAAGATTATTATGTATGCACCTATCATGAAAGACAATAATAACATCCCGCACCGTCATTCTACTAGTGTCATCACTGTATGATGAGGTCGATTCATCTTGTGAAAGTGGGTGTTGTTCCTTTTACAATTCCATATGGAAAATTAGGTTATTAACACTCATGCATATTTGTTGCTGAATGAAATGTCCTAGGAATCCAAATCTAAAATTCAAAATTCATAGAAGGGAAAAATTGTGAATATTGTACCTCCATTTGTTGTTCAGAATAAAGTTTTAAGCTATCTGATGATGTGCTCTCTGTAAGAGAGTTGTGTTGCATGTTCTCGCAGTCGACACGGTCAGTTGCTTTCGGGCACATGACGTTTTCTATTGGTAATGTACCCTGAAAAAAAATTAAAATTTATTAGAAGGATATGATTTCAAAAAAAATATAGTTACGTACTCAATGTTGCTACCTTTGTTTGGGACAAGCATAGAGGACAACAAATATTCATAATTTATATTAATATATTATAATAATAGCACAACTGATGGTTGAAAAATCTTTGTTATTCTTGCACGAACCTGGTGGCTCATTATGTTGGACTGTTCTATGGTCATAGCTGAGTCAGAACGAGTATCACTCTGATTGAGAATTGCAAAGGCATGTTGAACACTGTCACATTCAGTTTCCTCTAGCAATTCAGTAGGCTGGGAGATATTTGCAGTTCCATCAGGCACAACAGATGTCATCACGGACCTTTTTTCTTCATCCTCCAGCTTATGTGGATACATTGGATTAATTGTCAGTACTTAAGTTGGCTGAGCAGGGTGACAAGATTTTCATTGATTAGAGAAAAATGTTGGATGTTACTTTTTCCTTCTTGTTAGTTACAAAAAATGAATGTCTGATTTGGAATGCGTGTGGTAGAAATTTGTATGAACCACTTTCATTAACAAAATATAGGTTCTGTAGCATATTCATGTCACTGTACAAAGTAAAAGATCCATGGATTGCCAAAAGAAATAATGCATAATCCATCACCTCATTTTCTATATTGATACCCTGAAATGCCATTAGAAATGTATCACACGCCCCATCCGTCTTCCTCTCGGAAGCTACTGCTGTTTTGCCAAAATCATTTGCATAAGAAGTTTCCTTAATGTTTCGTATCTGCAATATTAAAACAGGAACAATGTTAACAAACAATAAATGGTGCCTAATATATAAATATATAGGCACTAAAGTTACCGGTAGGTGTTGACAGGATGCTTCTACTTGGAGTAGCTATGCATCACTCCAAAGTATAAACTGAGGTTCACCAACTGGAGGTGTGATAGTACTACACTGCAGCCAGTCAAAGCAGTACAACTACTCATTATAAGTTAAAATAAATTTGCACAGATCTATCACCAAAAGTAAAATTGATCAGACTGCGACAAAGATTGTGTGAATATGTCTTACTCCAAGGAGATATGTTGATCCAGGGATATAGTTGGCACCCATATGTACATGCTTATTATGTAATGCCTTTTTGCCAAGTTTAAAATTATGGATGATGCAGCCAACCCAATCATACGTCTTTAAATTATATACATCAAGGCACACATTCAAAAACCTGGTACTGATGTTATTGCTAGTATGTGGGGCAATGATCTTGTCAACGATAAGTAGAGTCCAACAGGTGATAAACATGTCATCAGTAGCACCATCTTTAATTTTCGCCTGCAGTGCTCCGGTAGAGATTCTATGCCTCCCAAATTTATCAGGAAGCACAGCTAGTTTACTTTGAAATTCGGTTATTATCTTATTTGTACGATTCTCTTGAATTGGTTTTCCGCTGCATGGTAATCTAGTTAGTCTTGCAATACTAGCTGGAGATAAAGGGATATGTTTACCGTTCCCAAAGTCAAACCGCATGGCTTCTGTGTCGAAGTGCTTAAGCATCCACAACCCCAAGTCTAGTAAGGAAGATCTAATTTTCATCTGTAAGAAATTACCAAATCCAGTGTCCTTGATCCTCTTGATCTGATGTGATTCCAAGTTTGGTTTGAGGTCGATTAGCAAACGTGGAGAGCACCTTGTCCCTATCCTCATCTTCTTCGAGTATTTTCAAGCACACGATTTTATTAGTATTTTATAGAAAAAACAAAAGAATGATAAAAATCTAATCTAAGCACAAGACCAAAAGTGATAGCATGATGTAAGACCGTACATTTGATGATCGTGTTTCCTGTAGTGGCACCTTAAAACCTGTGTTTCTCATTGTTTCGGGTAGTGGATCCTTAAAACCAATGGTTCTCATTTCTGAGGGAACAGTTTCACTGTCTGATGGTGGTTGACTGACACTTTGGGGATTTGTCCATGTCATTTTTTCAAAACCTAGAAATCTGCCTATTTGCATGAAACAGCCGAAATGAAGTTATGATGAGAAAAATTCTCGAAATGTACAAAGGTTAACCAAGCTCTACAACGAAGTTTTGGACACCAATATTCTTGGTATTAACAAAAACAGATAAATTGATACTCCTACATACCCCCCCCCCCGGCGCCAGGACAAGGTTTCCCCGCGATTCATCAATCGGAAAATCAACACAGTGGATTGAATATCATACCTTTGATTGCTAAAAAACTATCATAACTTTCATGTGTTTTGTGCGATGGGTGGTCGATGCGTTCCGAACCTTAGAGGAATATGATTCATCGTCGCTTTTGTGGCAGCCATCGCAGTGGTATGATTCAATCATAGATGAATCGAGTGAATCATCTACACCGATCATTTTCCTAGATTTTATTCGCAATTTCGAAGGACACAAGTATCATGATTCATGAGAAAAAACCCGAACAAAGGAGTGGAAAACTAGAAAGTATAATATAATGATAATACACTCACTGACGATCTCAGCGGATGATACCCTGTTGCGAGAAATCAACTAACAGTACGAACAGTGATTTCCACCAATCCACCAAGTCCACCAAGTCTGCCATGGAAAAGTAAAGAATGATATAGATCATGTATATATAGCCAGATCCGGTGGACCCCGAAATAGAGATTTATAAAAATAAAATTTTAAGTATTTTTGAGAAATTTTAAAATCATGCGTAATCGAGGGAGAGGTTCACCAGTCCATGCGGCCTGGCCTGCACGTAACCGACTGGGATCTAGTTACAAATATTCGATGCAACCCGCCGTGTGTGTTCCTTGGCAGCAGTAGTAACACAGGCCTTGCACCACGCAGCATGGCACCAGCGTAACCAATACTGTTGATGTCTCTATTCGTGAGGAAGAGGTGGCTGGAAAGATTTCATTTAAAGAAAAAGGGTTACGAATTCGTTTGAAGGCATGATGTATTGATATCGGTTACGCAGGTTCGACACGACCCAACCCACCGTGTTTGCGGCAACCCCGGTGCAAATGCTACTACAGTGAAAGGGCGGGCCAACGGATCTGAGAGAGATCGAAATGATCGTCTGATTAGGGAAGCCTCCGTTCACCAATCACCACGATCCCGAAATTGCCAGGGCCGGCCATGGAATGCGAGAAACTACCAACTTGCAACACGCATGAACGAGATTCAATATATGCTGCATGCGTGCCGCACCGACTTGGTCGTGCGCGTAATCTACACCCAGGCACGGGTTACGCACCATCCCACGCCGCATACGGTCGAGTCGATCCTATGCATCACCTGCACCGGCTGGGTTACGCACGTCTCGGTGGCGCGTGTGACACCGACTTGGTCGTGCGTGTAACCTCCACCCAGGCATGGGTTACGCACCATCCCATGCTGCATCCGATTGTGTCAATGTAACCTGCACACGCTCGGTTACGCAATACCCACACTGCATCAGGTCGAGTCGATCCTGCGCGTCCCCTGCACTGGCTGGGTTACGCACGGCTCGGTGGCGCGTGCGACACCGACTTGATCATGCGCGTAACCTGCACCCAGGCACGGGTTACGCACCATCCCATGCTTCATCAGGTCGTGTCGATGCAGCACGTAACTTGCACACGCTTGGTTACGCAATACCCACGCTGCATCAGGTCCAGTCGATCCTGCGCGTCACCTGCACCGGCTGGGTTACGCACAACTCGGTGGCGCGTGCGACACCGACTTGGTCGTGTGCGTAACCTACACCCAGGCATGGGCTACGCACCATCCCATGCTACATCCGGTTGTGTTGATGCAGCGCGTAACCTGCAAGGGCTCGGTTATGCAATACACATGCTGCATTAGGTCGAGTCGATCCTGCGCGTCACCTGCATCGGCTGGGTTACGCATGGCTCGGTGGCGCGTGCGACACCGACTTGGTCGTGCGCGTAACCTACACCCAGGCACGGGTTACGCACCATCCTATGCTGCATCCGGTCGTGTCGATGTAACCTGCACGCACTCGGTTATGCAATACCCACGCTGCATCCGGTCGACTCGATCCCGCGTGTCACCTGCACCGGCTGGGTTACACACGGCTCGGTGGCGCGTGCGACACCGATTTGGTCGTGTGCGTAACCTACACCCAGGCATGGGTTACGCACCATCCCAGGCTGCATCCGGTCGTGTCGATGCAGCGCGTAACCTGCACACGCTCGTTTATGCAATACCCACGTTGCATCAGGTCCAGTCGATCCTGCGCATCACCTGCACCGGCTGGGTTACGCATGGCTCGATGGCGCCTGTGACACCGACTTGGTTATGCGCGTAACCTACACCCAGGCACGGGATGCACACACTCGGTTACGCAAAATCGACACTACATCCGGTCGAGTCGATCCTTTGCGTCACCTGCACCAGCTGGGTTACGCACGTACGGTGGCGCATGTGACACCGACCTGGTCATGCGCATAACCTACACCCAGGCATGGGTTACGCACCATTCTAGGCTACATCCGGTCATTTCAATGTAGCACGTAGCTTGCATGCGCTCGGTTACGCAAAATCCACGCTGCATCCGGTGGACTCGATACTGCGCATCACCCGCACCAGCTGGGTTATGCACGCACGGTGGCGCGTGCGACACCGACTTGGTCGTGTGTGTAAGCTACACCCAGGCACGGGTTACACACCATCCCATGCTGCATCCGGTCGTGTCGATGCAGCGTGTAACCTGCACGCGCTCGGTTACGCAATACACACGTTGCATCTGGTCCAGTCGATCCTGCGTGTCACCTGAACCGGCTGGGTTACGCACGGCTTGGTGGCGTGTGCGACACCGACTTGGTCGTGCGCATAACCTACACCCAGGCACGGGTTACGCACCATCCCATGCTGCATCCGGTTGTGTCGATGCAGCGCGTGACCTACACTCGCTCGGTTACGCAATACCTATGTTGCACTAGGTCGAGTCGATCCTACGCGTCACCTGCACTGGCTGGGTTACGCACGGCTCGATGGCGCGTGCGACACCGAATTAAACGTGCGCGTAACCTACACCAAGGCACGGGATACGCACCATCCCATGCTGCATTCGGTCGTATCGATGTAACCTGCACGCGCTCGGTTACACAAAATCCACGCTGCATCTGGTCGTCTTGATTCAGTGCGTAATCTGAACTGACTGGGTTATGCACAGTTCGGTGGTGCGTGTGACACCAACTTTGTCATGCGTAACCTACACCTAGCCACGGATTACGCACGGCTCGACGCCACGCGCGTAACCTACACCCAGCAGGGTTACGCATGGAACGGTTTCGCGTGCGACACCGACTTGGTCATGCACGTAACCTACACCTAGGGACGAGTTACACACTATCCCATGCTGCATCCTGTCATGTCGATGCAGCGCATAACCTGCATGCGATCGGTTACACAAAATCCACGCTGCAATCGGTCGACTCGATCCTACGCGTCACCTGCACCAGCTGGGTTACGCACACATGGTTGTGCGTGCGACACCACCTTGGTGAGAGCCTGTGTGGTTCGAGGACTGATGGATGGTTGCTTCCTGGTGTGATGAGTGATTGACAACGTGGTGTGGACTGATTCTTGGCTAAGTATTGCAGGTGCAGGTTGCGGCTTGACTGGTGTTGGTGCAGGTGAAGAACAAGCGGGAAAGGTCGTTGCTGGTGAGGCCTCCAGGTGTGGAGGAGACAAGCAGGCTTGGTTCGAGGGACCCGGTGGCCAGCGGAGTCAAGTGCGGGACGCATGGTGGCTAGAACGACAAGATGAAGTCATGGACGGTTTCTTGGTTGAGCCTCAAAACCATGGTCGAGCCGGGACTACGTGGGAGCTGAGTCATGAGTGGCGATTGGCGGAGGCTACACCGAGTTCGCGGGGTTTCCGGTGGTTCACCAAAAAACCACTGGGTTCCTTTGTTGATCCACAAACCCAAGACCGAAGACCGAAGACGGCAGCAGCATCAGGCCGGCCTGACCGGTGGGTCTGACTGGTCTGACCAGTGGGCACCGGTCTGACCGGTGTGCGACGACGGCTTCTGGAGACTTCGAAGCGGAGGACACGCGTCGGGATCGCAAGGCTTGCGTCGAGGCTAAGCAAGTTTGCGGTCGCTGGGCATCCGCCCGATGGTGCGAAGACAAAGATTCCCAAAGTGCCCCTCGGGGGTGTGTATCCTAGTATTAGGCCTTAGGGGTAATTTAATCTTTTGGCTAGCGTCCATATAACCCAAGTGGTGAGAGGATGGCAGCCATCTCTTGGAACCCTAGCTCATTTTGTTTTGCTATTTTCCTCTTCCATTTTTCCTTTGGAATTTCTAGGACTAGCTTGAGAGCTTCATGGTGAGATCTTGAGAGAGGGATGGATGACTGGGTGGCAAGCTAGACCTTGTAAGAACCTTCATGGTATGTATAGATGATTCGGTGTGGTTCCTCAAGGCTTGGTTGTGTTCTTCCCGTTTTCCCTTTTTGGTGATTTTCGGAGCCTTTTCTTGGCGATTTTCTTGTGGCGGTTTTGAGACCTTTCTCTTTGGGATTTGGTGGGGAATGTATGCATGAACCCTTCATGGTTCTTTTACCTTTGATTCCCCTCCCAAATCAATGAGTAAAGGGGCTCAATTTTTGGGTTTTCTTGGCTCTAGGGTTAGAGGCGTTCTTGGTGGAAATCCGTCGATTCCTCTCGTTCTAGCAAGTTTTGGTGGACCAAATCTTGGCTATGGAGTGCCCATGAGGTGTTCCTACTATCCCTAATGTCTTGTGCGATTCCGTGGAGCGAATCAGGAGATCGGGAGTTGGATTTGGGGGAGTTGAACCGCGGGCTGCTGTTCATCCCGAGCTGCCCAGGCGTGACCGGTCTGACCGGTGCTCTTGAACGGTCTGACCAGTGCAAGGCCTTTGTGGGATTTGCCTCGGGTGAACTGTCTGGTTTGTGTGTCTTTGGGCTGAGTTGTTGCTGGTCAGTTCTTGGCAGGTTTCGAGGAGTTTTGCTAGGCTTTGTGAAGGTTTTTCTTCCTGTGCAGTTTGAGTTTTGGAGGTGCTTTTTATTCCAGGGCCTAGAGAAGTCACTGAGGCTTCCTGGAACTTTGCTGTGCACCTGCTGATTGTCACCGGCCTGACCGGCAGACTCCACCGGTCTGACCGGTGCCATCGGTCTGACCGGCAGGAGCCATCGGTCTGACCGGTGTGGCACAGATAGCAGGCTGTTAGTTCCTAGGACCAGTAGCACTCCAGTGGCTACGTGGTCTTGGCAAACTTGGGTAGTTGAGCCGGAGACGTGTTTTGGCTAACTGTGTTCGTCTTGTTGGAGTACCCATCTCCTTTGAGAAGAATTTTTATTGGCTCCAATTCACTCCCCCCCTCTCTGGTCGCCAGTTCGGTCCTTCAAGTGGTATCAGAGCCGGTTACGGATCTTCGGATTCTAACCAGTCTAAGATCCAAGGATGGCGTACCAGGAACAGGGTTCGGGTCCTCCGCACTTCGATGGCAAAAACTACCAGATGTGGCAGAGGCGGATGGCGACTTTCCTCCGCGGTAAGGGTCAGATCCTTTGGGACGTTACGGTGAACACAGCTTATGTTCATCTGATTAACTTCCTTGCTCCAGGATCGAGGGACATGTTCGACGCCAACAACAAGGCGGTCGACTACTTGTTTCGTGCTCTGTGTCAGTCCGAATTCGATCGGGTTCCGACAGAGGACTTAGCTTGTAGGATTTGGGAGCAGTTGAAGGATGCTCATGCTGGGAATGCTCAGGTTCAGGCTCGGATGTACGCAACTTACCAGAGAGAGTACGAGAACTTCACTCATCTCTGAGAAGTATGACACCCTGACCGTGAACTAGTTGTTCTCGAAGCTCAAGTCAGCTGAGTTGGACCGTGGTATGACAGCCAAGCTCGAGAGCCCGACTGACTCTCATAGTCTTGCTCTTGTCGGTGGCAAAGGTGTTAAGTCTAACACTAACACATCCTCCAAGATGTACTCTCTGTCTTCTTTGATGTCTTTGCCAGACAAGGAGTTCGACGTGCTTGGAGAGGATGAGCTGGCGTTGCTGACCAGGCGGTTCGAGAGGTTGCACGAGAACCGGGTGAACACAAGGAAGAATCCACGGACATGCTTTCAGTACGGCAAGCCAGGACACTTTGTCGCTGACTGTCCAGAGAAGATGGAGAACAAGGACGGCTACAAGAACCGGTCGAGGACGGACGGCAAGTACCGATCAAGGCGCGATCACAAAGCACAAGAACAAGCACAAGGATGAGCGACGATCGAGGAAGAAGGACGGTCGCGGCAGAAGGCCTGAGTGATGGTCGGGGCGATCGACGTCGACTCCAGCTCCGCCTACTCTTCCTCGAGCTCGAGCAGCAGTGAAGATGAAGGTGATCGGCGCAAGAACAAGAATTCATCCAAGAACTTGAGCGGGCTGAGCTGCTACGCGAGAGATGGCTTCTGCGGCATGGCTCGTAGCTCCGGCAGCAAGAAGAGTCACCAGAGCGACTCGGACTCCGACTCCGAGGATGAGGTACGTGACGAGCTTCCCTTCTTGCGTGAGGACAATGAGCGTCTTGGCAAGTTACTTGATAATCGTGATGACATGCTTAGAGAGGCAAAAAAGATGAGGAAAGAGCTTAGGGCCTCACTAGAAGATGCTAGAAACCGAGTAGCTGAGCTAGAAACCCAGAACCTTGATGCTAAGATTGAGATAGATTCGCTTAAGGCTTCACCTGTGGTTTCTGATGAGATTGATTGTTGTGATTGCTCTGTGTACCTAGCTGATCTTACTGCTCTTAAGGATAAGCATGCTTCTACTTGTGATGAACTAGATGTGCTTAGGGTTGAAGTGGCTGAGCTTAAGTCTAGACCTGCTTTGCTAGGTGCTTGCACTTCTTGCCCTATTTTGCATGGAAAGATTGATGAGATGCATGCTTACACTGTTTCGCTTGAGGCCAAGTTGAAAGAACCTGTTCCCACTTCTTGCTCTACTTGTGAATTGCATGCTTTGAAAAATCTGGAACTTGCACATTATGTGGATCGCTTGCAGGATGAGAATGATGAGTTGAGGAAAATGATGGGTTGGTTGTCGGGTCATGAACCATAACTTAGGATGATGATAGAGGCATACAAGCACTATGATGGGCAAGCGCTTGGTTCGGAGAAGGTTGGAGAGTGTAGTGGTGAGGGAGGAGAGAAGATTGGTGATATCCTAGATCCACGAAAAACCTTCCACAAAAATGGCTATGCTCCTAAGCCCAACCCACTGAGAAACAAACCTTACACTACCCCAGATCCTCCCATATTTCCTCGCCCAACAAATGATTTCCAAAAATCGATGAAGTTTGTGAGTCCTAAGGAGAGTGTGGTTGGAGCGAAGAAGGGTGAGAAGCCGAGTGAGGAGAAACCAAGTGAGCAGCCCCAACCCAAGCATAACCTAAGCTCATACGGTTTCATTGTGACTATTGTGGGAGAGATGGTCATAAGGGTGAGTTTTGCTTCTAGAGGAAGCGTGAGGAGAGAATGGCTAAGGAGTGGGCTAACAAGGACAGGTACCGCCCTTCAAATGGTGTACTTGAGCCTCGTATGCAAATGCCCAGGGCCAAGGTGATTGTGAGGACGGTTCTGGCTTGGGGAGATCGAAAGATGGCAGGTGGTGCTGCTGGCCGAGCACCACCGGTCAGACCGGTGCACTCCACCGGTCAGACCGGTGCTGGTCTAGGTAGACAACAGTTCAGTTTCCATGCTCGTGCGAATGCTCAGTTCGGTTCTGGTGGTCGTGGTTCTGGTGGTTGGCATAGAGAGTTTGCAGGTGGTCAGTTTGCTAGACGTTCTCCACCTCGTGGTCAATATGAGGGTGGGAGGAGTCGTAGCTTTGAGATGGAGAGGAGGAACGGTCCACAGTCTTCCTTTCGTGGTTTTCGTTCTCCTCCAGCTAGACAGGGGTGATTCCCTCGTGGTGGTTCCCATGGTGGTTTTCGTGGTGGTAGCTTTGATAGGCGTGATGATATGGTTTCTGCTAACCCCACTTTGGAGCAAATGGCTCGGCACTGGTTTTACTCTTTTGGTACTAACCCCAGTGTTGAGTTGTTTATTTCACTCACGTGCTCGCTTTTGAATTTCAGGTGGGAGACTTGAGGAACGTTTGGTTGATTGACTTCGGTTGCTCGAGGCATATGACCGGGGACAAGGGGTGGTTCTCAAGTCTCGTCCCGGTGGTGTCCAAGACATACATCACCTTTGGGGACAATGGGCGAGGGTGTGTGCTTTCAGAAGGTGAGATTAAGCTAAGTGAGAAGGTCACTCTCAGGCGTGTTGCTCTTGTTCAATCGCTCGGATTCAATTTGCTTTCCGTTTCCCAGCTTTTGGATGAGGGTTTTGAGGTGTTGTTTCGGCCTAGTGGTTCTCGGATTTTGGATTCTCAAGGGGACCTTGTTTGCATGGTCGTTCCTGAGGGTCAAGTGTTCCGAGCGGATTTCTCTCAGTCTTCTGGTGTGGCTCGTTGCTTTTTGGCTGGTTCTTCGAGTGAGTTGTGGAAGTGGCATAGGAAGTTGGGTCACTTAAGCTTTGACCATTTGTCTCGCTTGAGTAAACTCAATTTGGTCCGAGGATTGCCACCGCTGAGGTTTGAGAAAGAGTTGGTTTGTGCGCCGTGTCGGCATGCTAAGATGGTAGCCTCTTCCCATCCACCCCTCACCGATGTGATGACGGAGCGTCCATGCGAGCTGCTCCATATGGACCTTGTTGGCCCAGCTCGTGTGAGATACGTGCGTGGGAAGTGGTACGTCCTGATTGTGGTGGATGACTACTCTCGGTATGCGTGGGTTTTCTTTTTGGAGGAGAAAGGGGAGACATTTGGTTTTGTTAGAGATCTTGTCTTGAGGTTGAGAAACGAGAGGCACGGAGATGCCATACGAGCGATCCGCAGTGACAATGGCTCGGAATTTAAAAACTCTCACTTCGAAATTTTTTGCCATGACTTGAGTCTTGAACACCAGTTTTCGAGTCCGTATACGCCTCCCCAGAACGGCGTGGTTGAAAGAAAAAACAGAACCTTGTGCGAGATGGCTCGGACGATGCTCGATAGCATAGGACTCCGAGAAGGTTCTGGGCTGAGGTGGTGAATACCGCGTGCTATGTGTCGAACAGGATTTACCCCAGGGTTCACAAGAAGAAAACATGCTATGAGTTGATGCACGGTCTGTAACACCCCGCCCACCAAAGCTGCACCGCCCAACCCTTCCGTAGGGGCGAGCACACGTACACATAGCACCCTGCTTACAGTTTCGTCCTCGCTTCGTGTAAAAGGGTTAACCCGAGGATGGTATGGCTGGTGGACAAAGGCTTATAAGTTGGCTCCACCCTTACTCAACTAGCAATGTGGCAGTAAACACGTGCACCTGCGCTCATGGGCCGCTCATGGGCCATCCAAATTGGGCCGGGTGTGACATTCACCCCCCCTCAAAGAACCTGACGTCCTCGTCGGTCCAACTCACTCGTCCAGTGCCGACCCATACGCCATGCCGTGTGCCCCATCCCAGGCCCACACGCACATGCATATGTCCGCACACTGACCCGAGCAAATGTCCAGGAACCTTCCCTCTTAGCGCACGACCGTACGTCCAGTGCCGACCCATATGCCATGGCATGTGTCCCATCTCAGGCCCACACGCGCCATGCGCCCTATATCCGCACACTGACCCGCACGCGCAACCGTGAGGGTCGGCTCTGATACCATTTGTAACACCCCGCCCACCAAAGCCGCACCGCCCAACCCTTCCGTAGGGGCGAGCACACGTACACATAGCACCCTGCTTACACTTTCGTCCTCGCTTCGTATAAAAGGGTTAACCCGAGGATGGTATGGCTGGTGGACAAAGGCTTATAAGTTGGCTCCACCCTTACTCAACTAGCAATGTGGCACTAAACACGTGCACCTGCGCTCATGGGCCGCTCATGGGCCATCCAAATTGGGTCGGGTGTGACACGGTCGCACACCCAAGGTGAGTCACTTCCATGTGTTTGGGTGCAAATGCTTTATCCTGAAGAAAGGTAAGAAGTTGGACAAGTTCGAGGCTAGGTCTGTCGATGGCATTTTCTTTGGTTACGCGTCTCATTCTAGAGCCTTTCGTGTGCTCAATCTTGAAACAAACCAAATCGTGGAGACTTGTGAGGTTACCTTCGATGAGATACAGCCACGTAGTCAGCTTGTTTTTGAGTGTGCAGGTGACGAGGAACTTGGCGAGGAGATTTTTCAGGAGGAGGAGCATGAACATGGAGATGATGAAGATGGCGGTGTGGTGCCCGCGGCTGAGCATGTACCTACTACTTAGACTACGATCGAGAACAGGCCCTCTCCCACATCTACAACGACAAACCCAGATCAAGGAGAAGCTGTTGTTGAGGGGGAGGAAGCATCAAGGCAAGAACCTCCCCAGCGAGTTCAAGTGGATCACCTAGCTTCGAGGATCATCAGCGACATCAATGAACGTACTACACGGTCGAGGGTTCGAAACAATTCTCATTTTTCTCTTGCTGCTTTTGTTGCTACTTTTGATCCCAAAGACATTAGACACGCGCTATCTGATCATAATTGGGTCAATTCGATGCATGAGGAGTTGGAGAATTTTGAGAGGAACCAAGTTTGGGAGTTGGTGGATCCTCCACCGGGGTGTAAGCCGATTGGGACAAAATGGGTGTGGAAAAATAAAGAGGGAGAGAAAGGAGAAGTGGTGAGAAACAAGTCGAGGTTTTTGCGCAAGGGTATAGTCAGAAAGAGGGGATCAACTACGAGGAGACCTTTGCTCCCGTAGCCCGTTTGGAGGCGATTAGGATCCTTCTAGCCTTTTCCGTGGCTAAAGTGTTCAAATTGTACCAAATGGATGTGAAGAGTGCCTTCCTAAATAGTGTATGTGAGGCAAGCACCGGGGTTTGAGAGTGAGAAGTACCCCCACAGGGTGTACAAGTTGAGAAAGGCGCTGTATGGGTTGAAGCAGGCGCCTAGACCTTGGTACGGTAGGTTGAGGGGGTTCCTGTTTGAGAGAGGTTTCGAGATGGGGAAGGTCGATCAGACCATGTTTCTCCTCAGGCAGGGCAAAGATATCCTGATTGTGCAGGTATACGTGGATGATATTGTCTTTGGTGGCTCGTCTAACTCTTTGGTTGCTAGGTTTGCAGAAGACATGAGCAGGGAATTTGAGATGAGCATGATGGGTGAGTTGCAGTTTTTCCTCGGCCTCCAGATCAAACAATCCAAGGAAGGAACATTCGTGCACCAAGCCAAGTACACTAAGGACATTGTGAGGAAGTTCAAGATGGAGGACTCCAAGGCCATGGCGGCGCCTATGAGTACGACTACAGCTCTTGATGCGGACGAGGATGGTGAGCACGTGGACTAGAAGGAGTACCGAAGCATGATCGGGTCACTCCTGTACTTGACGGCGACGAGGCCGGACATCCAATTCTCGGTATGTCTGTGCGCTCATTTTCAAGCGTCTCCGAGGACTTTGCATCGGCAAGCAGTCAAGTGCATATTCAGGTATTTGCGACATACTCCCGACTTCGGCCTTCGGTACTCCGCGTCTTCTTCTTTGGCTCTTCATGGAATTTCGGACGCGGATTTTGCCGGGTGTTGGTTGGATAAGAAGTCCACTTTTGGGACTTGCTAGTTCTTGGGTTCTTCTTTGGTGTCTTGGTCTTCCCGCAAACAATCGAGTGTTGCTCAATCTACTACTGAAGCAGAATATGTTGCCGCAGCCAGTTGTTGCTCTCAGCTCCTTTGGATCACATACACCATGAGTGACTTTGGTGAGGAGTATACCCATGTCCCACTTCAATGTGACAGCACTAGTGCCATAAGCGTTGCAAAGAACCCAGTGCTCCATTCCAAAACCAAGCACATAGAAGTGAGGTATCATTTCCTGAGAGACAACATAGAGAAAGGGAAAATCGCTTTGATCCATGCACCCAAACATGACCAGCTAGCCGATATTTTCACCAAGCCCCTAGATCAAGCAACTTTCACTCGTTTGCGGGGGGAGCTTGGTGTTTGTTTGATTTCTTGAGTTGGTGTGTGGGAGGTCCTTTATAGCATATGTATAGCTTTCCTTTATGCTTTCTTGCATTTTGCATTGCATTTGTATCATGATGTATAGTCATCTTTGTATGATAGGTTGCATGCATTTTGTATCATATGCATTGTGTAGGAAAAGCTTCTCCTATATACATTGTTCACCATGGTATGATATATATGTCCTTGTGAGCTAGTTTGGTATGATATGGCTTAGTGTGGCTTAGCTCTTGATGATCTTGATTTATATCCATGTTTGATAGCTATGTTTTTGAAAAATGTCATATGTATGCTCTCTTGTGAGTAAATGCCTTTATATGATCTTGACATGTTTTTGTGGCTTGGCTATGCTTAATTTGTGGTTGGATAGCTTACTTTGATCATATGGGGCCAAAGGCTCATTTGCCATCATGAATGTTTAGCCCCCATGCTTTATCTTGTGGAGGGGCATAAGTTCCTTTTTGTCGCAAAGACATTTCGTGTACCAATTATGAATCTGAAAATGAAATGTAAATTGCTTGGAAAATGTTCTCCAATTCATATGTGCTTAATTTACTTGCTTTTGGCTGCTAAACCGTTGCATGTTGCTTAGCAATGAGAAGTCTCATACATAGAAGTAAGCACATGGCTCGGTATGCTTTGACATGACATGAGATGCTTGTGGGTGTTTATGATGGTCTTATGTTTAGAATGGTTGTCTTAGCATGAAGTTTGTGTGGCTTTGCCATTTTGACATGTTTTGCTCATGTTTAGGACTTTGCTCATGAGAGGGAAATTTTTCGCAAAAATGCTCAATTCTATCTTAGCTTCGTCCAATGGTTGTGAAACTTGGTGATCTAGTAGTTTTTGTCCATATGAAGCTATAGAGTATCTAACTTGCTCATTTGGATATGTGTAGCATCCTATGTTGAATTTTGCCTATTTGAGAAGCTCTAGGTTGAAATTTTCCAATTTTTGTCTTGATTCATGCATTGTCAACAAGGGGGAGAAGTTTGAGCATATTTTTGGCCTATTGAACGCATTTGGAGGGTTTTCAGGTGGTTTCGAGCAATTTCTGGGCTCTGTTGTGCACCGGCCTGACCGGTTGAGGTCACCGGTCTGACCGGTCAGAGTGCTGGCTCTGTACACATGTTGGGCACCGGTCTGACCGGTGAGGTTGACCGGTCTGACCGGTCAGAGCTGAGCTGTTGCAGCTACTCTGTTTTGTGATGTGGTTTGCATGCATTCGTCCAGGGGGAGTTGCATTGGTTCAGGGGGAGCTTGCATGTGTGCAGGGGGAGCTCTTTGTGGTTTGCGAGCTTTGGATCGGAGGCTTGTGCTCTTTGCTTGAGCATGTTTTATCTCGGATGTGTCGAGCCGTTGCCCTTGCCTAAGGGGTCCGAGATTTGTCTTCTCCAAGTGATCTTGCTCTTTGCCTTTCCTTTGGCTTTCGATCGCTTGTTGGAGTTTCTTTTAGTCGTTTCTTTTCTTTTCCTTTTCTCTTTGGTTACCATAACGTGTGTGTTGTCAATGCACTCATCAAGGGGGAGATTGAGAGCCTGTGTGGTTCGAGGACCGGTGGATGGTCGCTTCCTGGTGTGATGAGTGATTGACAACGTGCTGTGGACTGATTCTTAGCTAAGTATTGCAGGTGCAGGTTGCGGCTTGACTGGTGTTGGTGCAGGTGAAGAACAAGCGCGAAAGGTCGTTGCCGGTGAGGCCTCCAGGTGTGGAGAAGACAAGTAGGCTTGGTTCGAGGGACCCGGTGGCCAGCGGAGTCAAGTGCAGGCCGCATGGTGGCAAGAACGGCAAGATGAAGTCTTGGACGGTTTCTTGGTTGAGCTTCAAAACCAAGGTCGAGCCGGGACTACGTGGGAGCCGAGTCATGAGTGGCGATTGGCGGAGGCTACACCGAGTTCGCAGGGTTTCCGGTGGTTCACTAGAAAACCACTGGGTTCCTTGGTTGATCCACAAAGCCAAGACCGAAGACCGAAGACGGAGGTGCAACAGCATCAGGCCAGCCTGACCGGTGGGTCTGACCTGTGGGTACCGGTCTGACCGGTGAAGAGCACCGGTCTGACCGGTGTGCGACGCCAGCTTCCGGAGAATTCGAAGCGGAGGACACACGTCGGGATCGCAAGGCTTGCGTCCAGGCTAAGCAAGTTTGCGGACGCTGGGCATCCGTCTGATGGTGCGAAGACAAAGATTCCCTAAGTGCCCCTCGGGGGTGTGTATCCTAGTATTAGGCCTTAGGGGTAATTTAGTCTTTCGGCTAGCTTCCATATAACCGAAGTGGTGAGAGGATGGCAGCCATCTCTTGGAACCCTAGCTCATTTTGTTTTGTTATTTTCCTCTTCTATTTTTCCTTTGGAATTTCTAGGACTAGCTTGAGAGCTTCATGGTGAGATCTTGAGAGAGGGATGGATGACCGGGTGCCAAGCTAGACCTTGTATGAACCTTCATGGTATGTATAGATGATTCGGCATGGTTCCTCAAGGCTTGATTGTGTGCTTCCCGTTTTCCCTTTTTGGTGATTTTCGGAGTCTTTTCTTGGCAATTTTCTTGTGGCGGTTTTGAGACCTTTCTCTTTGGGATTTGGTGGGGGATGTATGCATGAACCCTTCGTGGTTCTTTTCCCTTTGATTCCCCTCCCAAATCCGTGAATAAAGGGGCTCAATTTTGGGGTTTTCTTGGCTCTAGGGTTAGAGGCGTTCTTGGTGGAAATCCGACGATTCCTCTCGTTCTAGCAAATTTTGGTGGACCAAATCTTGGCTATGGAGTGCCCATAAGGTGTTCCTACTATCCCCAAAGTCTTGTGCGAATCCGTGGAGCGAATCGGGAGATCGAGAGTTGGATTTGGGGGAGTTGACCCGCGGGCTGCTGTTCATCCCGAGCTGCCCAGGTGTGACCGGTCTGACCGGTGCTCTTGATCGGTCTGACTGGTGCAAGGCATTTGTGGGATTTGCCTCGGGCGAATTGTCTGGTTTGTGTGTCTTTGGGCTGAGTTGTTGCTGGTCAGTTCTTGGCAGGTTTTGAGGAGTTTTGCTAGGCTTTGTGAAGGTTTTTCTTCCTGTGCAGTTTTGAGTTTTGGAGGTGCTTTTTGTTCCAGGGCCTAGAGAAGTCACTGAGACTTCCTGGAACTTTGTTGTGCACCTGCTGATTGTCACCGGCCTGACCGGCAGACTCCACCGGTCTGACGGTGCCATCGGTCTGACCAGCAGGATCCATCGGTCTGACCGGTGTGGCACAGACAGCAGGCTGTGCAGTTCTTCGCTGCGTGTTTGGAGTGTTTGGTTCGTTTGGTTGAGTTGTTGGTTCCTAGGACCAGTAGCACTCCAGTGGCTACGTGGTCTTGGCCAACTTGGGTAGTTGAGCCGGAGACGGGTTTTGGCTAACCGTGTTCGTCTTGTTATAGTTCCCATCTCCTTCGAGAAGATTTTTTATCAGCTCCCATTCACTCCCCCCCTCTCTGGTCGCCAGTTCGGTCCTTCACTTGGTCGTGCGCGTAACCTACACCCAGGCATGGGTTACACACCATCCCATGCTGCATCCGGTCTTGTCAATGTAGTGTGTAACCTGCACGCGCTCGGTTACGCAATACCCACGCTGCATCTGGTCCAGTCAATCCTGCGTGTCACCTGCACCAGCTGGGTTACACACGGCTTGGTGGCACGTGCGACACCGACTTGGTTGTGCGCGTAACCTACACCCAGGCACGGGTTACGCACCATCCCATGCTGCATCCGGTCGTGTCGATGCAGCGCGTAACCTGCACGCGCTCGGTTACACAATACCCACGCTGCATCAGGTCGAGTCAATCCTGCGCGTCACCTGCACCGGCTAGGTTACGCATGGCTCGGTGGCGCGTGTGACACCGACTTGGTCATGCGCGTAACCTACACCCAGGCACGGGTTACGCACCATCCCATGCTACATCAAGTCATGTCGATGTAACATGTATATGCTCGGTTACTCAAATCCACGCTGCATCAGGTCGACTCGATCCTGCGACACCGACTTGGTCGTGCGTGTAACCTACACCCAGCCACAGGTTATGCACCATCCCACGCTGCATCCGGTCATCTCGATTCAGCACATAACCTGAACCAGCTGGGTTACGCACGGCTTGGTGGCGCATGCGACACCGAACTAGTCGTGTGTGTAACCTACATCTAGGGACGAGTTACGCACTATCCCATGCTGCATCCGGTCGTGTCCATGCAGCGCATAACCTACATGCGATCGGTTACGCAAAATCCACGCTGCATCCGGTCGAGTCAATCCTGCGCATCACCTACACCAGCTAGGTTACGCACGATTTAGTGATGCATGCGACAATGACTTGGTCGTGCACATAACCTACACCCAGCAACGGGTCAAGCACAGCTTGGTGGTGCGTGCGACACCGAATTAAACATGCGCGTAACCTACACCCAGGCACGAGTTACGCACTATCCAATGCTGCATCCGGTTGTGTCCATGCAGCGAGTAACCTGCACGCCATCAGTTACGCAAAATCCACGCTGCATCCGGTCGAATCAATCCTACGTGTCACCTGCACCAGCTTGGTTACGCACGCACAGTGGCGTGTGCGACACCGACTTGGTCGCGCGTGTATCCTAGACCCAGGCACGGGTTCCTCAGCATCCCATGCTGGATCGGGTCGTGTCGATGTACCTGCACGTGCTCAGTTACGCAAAATCCACACTGCATCCGGTCGACTCGATCCTGCACGTCACCTACACCAGCTGGGTTATACCTTGTTCGGTGGCGTGCGCAATACCGAATTGGTCGTGCACGTAACGTACACCCAGGCATGGGTTACGCACTATCGAATGCTGCATCAGGTCATGTCGATGTAACCTGCATGCGCTCGGTTACGCGAAATCCATGCTGCATTTGGTCGAGACGATCCAGCGCGTAGCGTAACCTGTGCAAGTGAAGGTTATTCACAGAAACCGTGGTTGTTGTCCGCTAGAAAAACCGTTGTTGTTGCCCACGCAATCCTGCGTCGAAGCCGCCATGCTTGGAATGCAATCTGCTGCCGATCAACGAAAAGGTTCCAGATGTACGAATCCTCACCAACATCCACGTCGCAGACTCACAGCTCATCGCGTTGCGTCCTTCCCCACGCCGCCACCACCACTCCCACCACGCGATTCCATCACGCCACGTGGAACCCCCCATTCAGTCCCCGCCACCCTTGCACGCCTCACCAGAGCTGAGCCTATCGAAATGCTCAGGAGTACAAACGGCCGGTTGCGGCCACGCCCGGCGATACCCATCGTCCTCCCCGACGACTGGTAAGCTTCCCCAGATCCGCAAGCACCACACTCGTCCCTCATGCTCACGGCTCATCCCCTCACCTGCTACTCCTCCTTTCCGTTCGCAGCGGTAAGAGAAAGGGGAGCGCGCCGGCGGTTCCCCTGCTGCCCGACGACGCCCTGGTGGAGATCCTCTCCCGCGTCCCCACCAAACCCCTCTGCCGTTTCAAGTACGTCTCCCAGATCTGGCGCGACCTCATCACCGACCGCCTCCGCTGCAAGAAGCTCCCCCAAACCCTCGAAGGGTTCTTCGTCAACCGCGACCTTGTGCCCGATATTGACAGTGATGGTGACGGCTCGGATGGCGTCGTTGGGCACTTCATCAACACATTTGGTAGATACATGCCCCTCGCTTCCTACACCTTCCTGTGTAACCAGTCAGGCATTGAGGAATGCTTCCTCATTGATTCCTGCAACGGGCTCCTCCTCTTCGGGCACAGCTGGGCAAGAGACTGATGAGGGCCTGGAACTTGATGATGACAAACATATTTACACCTTTTTTATTCTCAACCCTGTTGTGTCCTCACACTTTCAGTTGGTTGAATTCATTTCTAATGATGGCACAACCGTGGAAGAAGTGAACGCATACTCGTCTGAAACTGGGGTATGATGTGAAGGTGTTTGGTCTTCTACATATCACATAAGCAGGAAGCGCCTTTCTTAACAGCATGCTGCATCTCAGTGCCTTCCACTTACAAAATGGTACACGCCAGGACCTAATACTTGCAGCTGATGGGGAAGGTGAGTTTTGTTGGGACCTCAGCGGGCCAGTGAAGCTTTTGGATGTTGTTTTTGTTGGTGAATCCCAAGGACTTGTGCATTGCGTGAGTGAACATAAAGACAACACTCGCCAGATGACTGAACTGTCCATTTGGGTTCTTCAGGACTATGATGCAGCAGAATGGATTCTGAAGCACACTGTGGAATTTTTCGAGCTGTTTGGAAGAATGAATTGCGGAGTTGAATTTGAATACACTGTGGTTGCCATGCACCTAGATCGCAATTTGATCTTTTTCTTTCAGGACTGGGACCAGAAACTGAAATCATATGACATGGATAGCAAGGAGGTGTACACTCTCTGCACTCTAGGGGTGGGTCCTCAGTATATTTTCCCGTTAGTTCTCTACTATGCGGAGACATTGGCCCTTGGTAATAAGCACTGAAATGTACCCGCAAAAAAAGCACTGAAATGGTGCCTTGTGAGGCATTCCCTTCATCCCAAATTACTTGTCAATTTTGATGTTCCAAGTATGGAGACAGGAGCTGTATCTGTAGAATTAGGCTATGTGCTCTGATGGTTGGTGCGTCGATGATACCTTCTGTTTCATTTTGTGCATTAAAAGCAAACACTATAGACATGCATAAGTTACCATTACATATATAATGATGCCTGAGTTGCACAATGCATGATGTTTGGACTTCAAGATCCTATGCTTTGTTTCCAGAACCATAATTAATCGCTGTCCACTTTGTTCACTTTTGTTCCATGTGATTGAGCACTTTCTATCTCGAGATTGGCATGAGATTGATGATGCCTACAGTAATGTTGAATTTGCCAAGTAGTTTGTTTTGGATGCAAAAATGCTTAAGAAATGGATTTTCGAGTCACAAAATCTCTTCTCTTCCACGCCCCCATCTACTCGATCCCACTCTGTTGATGAATGGTGGCGGTACCAATCCCTCTGGTTTGAAATGTGTGAATGAGTCGTCCAACGCGGTGGGCAAGGAAACCCTGATATATAGAAACCCTGAGTAAGAGTAATTATTTATTGGCAAAGGAAGCCATGCGCGAGAGCCCCCATGCTGGTGGTGGTGTTCGTCTCGTCCTTGATGGCAGGACTGATCCCGCCATTCTTCGATTTCTTCATCGCTGCGCTCACCTTCTACAGGGTGCACCTGGTGCAGCTCCATCCCAACTCCATCGTTGTGCTCTCGGTTTTTGCCTATTTTTATGCGAAATGTTCGTGGGTGTGCCTCCATCCAGCATTCGTTTTTTTGCACGAGGCGCCAGGGCCAGGCGAAGGCCGGCAGAAGAAAGAAGAGGCTGGTGGCAAAATGCTGGGCGCCCTGGAGCGCAGCATAACCGCTCAGCAGCAGTGCACCAGGTCATCCATCATCACCACCACAACCCAGCACACAGCCGCTCCCGGCCATCTCCGCACGCGTATTCCATTCCCCACCTCCTCCTTTCAAGGATTTTGGAGAAGGTTCAGCAGATTCATACAGTTTTAAAAAACTTTAAGCAAACTAGCTCGCATCACCTGTGCAAATTGTAGTTTTTCTAAAAGAAGATCTCAGCCCATCTCGCTGCTTTTGGAAGGCCGAAAAGACGCACTCTTGTCTGCAGCGTCGTTGGGCACGCTGACACTGCTGGCCGGTGTTGACAGCCGTTAAGTCCCTATTTTCGACTGTCAACTTTAGATAAAAGTTACTCCATGAAAGTGTGCACCATAGCTATAGGGTTATAATCTAACAAATTCCACAAGCTTTGGTGTATATTTGATTGCAGGTGCAAATGAGCAATTATAGAATAAAATATGGCATTATCACAAACAACCTAAAATGCCAATTTGGACTGCACTATTGTGACGGGCTCGTCGAGACGATCAAAATGGATATATTATTTGCCTACATCGGAGTTCGTATGCGCAAGATATGAAAAGGATAAAACAGCTGACGTCACTGTGGGGCCCACGCTACAGTACCATGCAATTGCCCCAGAGAACGCCACATGGCAGCATGGCACTGGCCGGCTCCATCCGCCGCACGGGCGCGCGCTCTGGCACGGGAGCGCCCCGCCGGGACACGTGGCGGACGCCGGCTGGCGCGGCTGGCCGCTCCGCATGCACGCGAGGAGCCCCGGGTTGGTCCGGGACGGCACGAAGCGCGTCCGCGCACGACCGCGCGGGCGGGGAGCGGACCGAGCCGCCGGCTGGGACACGTGGCGCACGCCCAGAGGCCCCCCTGAGTCGGTTGGCTGGTCCGTCTCAGTCTGCCCCTCTGTTGCACCGGTTTTGGCCCAGAAACACCTGGTTCAGGCACCCAGCGGCCGGTTCAGCTCCGGTTCAAGGCCTTAGGATGCGGTTTTCACCCGGTTTTCTTCCCCACCGCCTCCAGGACGCTGTGCCCTACAAGTTACCGCCCCTGGGGGTCGGTTGGCCCCTGGAAAGAGGGGGAGGACCTCCACTCTCCCAAGTTTCCTCTCCCTATAAATAGAAGCCATCCTCCTCACTTCAAGAGAGGAACAAAGATGCAGAGATCAAGGCGAAGCCCTACCAAATTAGTGTTAGCATTAGGTGAGAGTTGAGGTGCGAGTCCGGGAGAAGCCGGAGTTGTCGGCTTCCTCCCTTCCTCTTGTACCTCGGCGGATGCGGCTCCGCTTCGAGTAACATCCGGGTAACTCTTAGGCATTCTGGATTTATTTAATTAATTAAGTTCAGCTTTATTATTTATGCTTGTGGGCTCCTTGCTTTGATTAGTGTTCTAGTAATTGCAAAGCTAGAATAGTAGTCACTAGAGTAGACGTGGTGTCTAGTCTTGCAACTACCTTGGAGTACACCTAGTGGCACGGATTGTTGTGGTAGCCCCAGATGGTGACAGCCCTGACGGCCTACGTAGTCCACCACATGAGATCCACTAGAGCGCAGTAGGACCCCTGCTTGGCTTGCCTAGCCCCCTTCTCATCCCTTTCCGGGTTAGGACGGTTGAGCGTCCCGAAGCAGGCATCGTAGCAAATGCTGATCTTATCTTTAGTATCCGGAATCCTTCGAAACCCTCTCTACCTCTCCTACACTATTACTATATCTTCTCTCGTCCAAGGCCGACCTTGATTCTTCACTAGTGCACACACGTTCCCTGTGGATTCGATACCCTGGAATACTCCTGGGTGAAAGCTACATCGGTATCCGTACGATTGCGGATTTTTCTGCGATCATTATCTATACCAACAGGCCTTCTGGTGTCGTTGCATATTTAGTAGCGACGCTAGCAAGTGCCAACAAGCTTTCTGGCGCCGTTACCGGGGATATAAACCTGGTGCGACGCTAGAGAGTGTCAACAAGCTTTCTGGCGCCGTTGCCGGGGAACGGTTGTTGTACTAGTGTCGAACCGAGTCATCCGTGTATCCCCATCCATACCATCACATATCCCCATATGGATTCCAAACCTATCAGTCAGTTTTCGACTCCAACGGGCGAAGATCTGGAGTCGCCACCCTCATCCATCCATGCACCTAGCTATGAACTTCATCCCGCCCTCATAGCTATGGTACGGGAGCAATCTTTTTCTAGAGCAGAAGAAGAAAATCCGTACACCCACCTTCGCGGTTTTGAGGAAGTGTGTTCGTGCCTTGTCATTCGTGGCATGTCACACAAAACACTAAAATGGAAGCTTTTCCCGTTCTCTTTGACAGGGATTGCTAAGAAATGGTACACTCAAACCGTTAGGGGTGTCAAGGGAGATTGGGAAGTTTTGCGAAACAAATTTTGTCTAGCTTTCCTCCCGGAATCCCGATTGGTCGACCTCCGTATGGAAGTCTTAGGCTTTAGGCAAAAGGAAAAAGAAACCTTAGGAGCAGCCTGGGCACGATTTTTGGACCTAAACATGTCCGGTCCTAACCTCGAACTCTCCGAACCGATGCTTTTACAGCATTTTCGTCGAGGGCTTAGCAAGGAGTCCGCCCAGTTTCTCGATATTTCTTCGGGGGGTTCTTTCACTCATTTGACACCTAGTGAAGGGAGGAACGTTCTCCACAAAATCCTTGAGAATACCCCCTACACTGGTATTTTTGATGAATTTCCCGAAGAAGAGGTTGATGAAATCCTTGAGCCGAAAAATTAGGTTTTACCTATCTAGCCTACACCCGTGACCGCTCCTCGCTCTGAGCCAATAAAAGTAGAGCCTCTCGTAAAAAACCTCCATAGTCTAGAAGATGAGGATACTCATCCAATGGACTTTATCAGCGAAATCGAGGATGATCTTTTCTCAAGCTTTGGAAATGCCTCGAATTTTTCGATCCAACCAAAACCTCGAGCGTGCAACTCTCTGTTTCAACAAAATGCTAGCCAACCCGATAAGCCCATTCTCAAAGAAGACCTTAAATGCTTGTCGGCGGCTATGAGTGTGGAATGGTTGAGAGAAGCCGAGACATCGCCCGAGGTAGTTAGACTCATCATGCCGTCCACTCTTCTTTCCTATCAAATTCAAGGCATCATGATGGATGTTTAGTACAACCCCACTATTGGGATGAATATCATCTCAAAATCTCTTGCCCAATAGCTCTATCCCAACATGACCCTATGTCCGTTCCGAAAGATTTTTCAAGATCCTTATGGGACCATGTTGGAATGTTGCGGTGTTGTCAGAATAGTCCCGGTAGTTGCCAATGAGGCCGAGATCTTTCTAGACTTTCATGTCTACGGTAATCCGGACATACCTATTCTTATAGGTCAGCCTACCGAGAGACTTTTCCAATAAATGGCTAATGGTAGCCTAGCCGTGCAACTAGATGAATCCACACAAACCGTTTCCTTAGCTCGTGCACGGAATGCAATAGCAAAGCTCCATGACCGATTCGAGGATGATCCCACTGAGAATCCCGAAGACACCTTGAATCCCTTGGATGCCGAACAAGGGAAGGAGCCCTCTTCTGTCCAAATCCAGCCAACTAGAAATCTTTTGATAGAATCTTCCCTTAGGCCTACGGTCCCTTCTTTGCCTCCTGATCCTCCAACCGAAACATCTATCATGGATGCCATGGAAATGAAGTGGTGGACTGGAGTGGAACACTTTTACGAAGCACTTTGGATTTGTTCACCTTCTACGATCCATCCTTGTTCCATAAAAAGGATTACCATAGAAGCCCATCATAACCCCGTCATGGAGGTTAAAATTATGCCATGGCACTTAGCATACACTTTATTGGGCAACGTGACGCTAAAACCATCCGACAAGCTCCTCAAGAGTTGTCTCTCCGAACACATTCTTAAGTGTCGGGGGGTTGCATATGCTGTGCCACTCGTAGTAGACAAGATCAAGGTTAATCTAGACTTCCACATCTTTGATGTCCTCGACCTTGATCTCTTCCTAGGCTCCCATATAGAAAAACTTCTCGATGCATCTCGAGGAAGCCTAGATAAAAAGCTTAGGGAAGCCGTTTGGGCCACAACTCCCTTGTTCTCAGAAAATTCTATGGTAACGCCACTTCCCAAGCAAAACCCGTTCGAGGAGATGATGCATGTATCTCCGTTGGCGTCGTCCGAGCCCGTTCTCGCTAAGCTTGTAGAATTTTCTACTTCTCAGGAGTATGACTCGGAAGACCCGCTTCACCTTTGTGAAGATGAACGATCATCACCACCTTTGATTGAGTTTGAGCCTCTTCCCACTGGCCCGTATCATGTTGTTTCCGACCGTGGTCGAGAATCAACATTGTTCATACATGATGCATCTCTTGAGATGGAGAATTCATGGGCCATGGAAATCTATAAGGCGCCAACTCTGGGGTCCGAAGGAAGGGATCTCAACGACAAGCATGGTAGCTTTATTCTTGATTTACCTCAGGAACCATGCTTGCATCATGTCTCTCCAGAGTCAGCCACGCTCAGTGCACAGAGCACACATCAAGACTACAACCGCCTTATGGTTCTCCTTTGCAAAAAGTTTAGTAGGATGGTTGTAGATGCATATGTCCACCATAAGTATTGCAGATCTCGTGAGTGCATTGTGGCACTAACCTTGCAGCTAAAGCTTCACTAACACATTAACGATTGGTGGTGAGGCGGGAATGGCATCACCAATGATAGCTACGAGAAGAAATTCCCATGGTCAAGCTTATGACCATAAACAAAGCACTACCAGGCGATAGCCTGGATTAGCGTAGATTTATTTATCCTTCCAAATAAAAGCAAGAGCATGTTTCTAGGATAAGATTGTCCTTCGGGTATTTTTGGTCGCTAACCTTTCGGGTGGAGATCAAGATGAATGATGGACAAATGATGCCTACGAACATGTGAGCTACATCAACTACAACACTTTGGTAAGTTTTTGGTGAGAGAACGGCTACGAAAGGAAGTTTGATCTCCACACACTTGAGTTTTGTTGCTCAGCAATGCAAACTTCAAGTGTGGGGGAGGTATGTGAGCATCCCGAGTAAAGCTCCTCTCATACAAAATCTTATCCTGATTTGGAGATGATGTTAGCTCATGCATCTTGCCTAGCTAGATATGTCCTGCTTTTGACTTTAAACAAAGCCCTTCCAGGAGGTTGCCTGATGTTCACCATCGGTCTCATGGTGAATAATAAAAAATAATAATAAAACTTTGCTTTGATTTGGCTAGTACAATCTGTACTAGCCAAATCCATGTATCTCATGTTTGTCTAAAAGTGTGCAGGAAAAGATGCAGCAGAAGATAGTGTGGGAGAGGTATCGAGAGTCAACTTCTTCCGACATTCAAAGGGGTTTCATGGTTTGAAAAATTCTATCCCCCCAAATTCCATGATTCATGAGTTATAATTCCTTTCATAAGATAATCATTAAATTAAACACAATGAATCTTGATGCTCCATTGCTATACATGTTTTCAATTGATTGGCTTGCATGTTCTTTATTCCTATAGCACATATATCTGTTGCTTGTGATCAAATATCATTAGGAAACATGTTCATCTAAATGGTTGATTGATGAGATATGGTACGATGCGATGAACCTTACTCTCTCTGACGAAGTGCTTGGGATGTTTTATTTGAAAAAAACATATATTAGCCTTGCAAGCTCCTCAGTGATGATATATTCCTACCAAAGCCATATGTTGTTTACATTAGAAAACCTCATACATATGCTGCTTGTTATTACATTGAGCTTTGTCAAATTGTTGTGACCCTTGCTAGAAGCTTTTCATGCTTTCATGATCAAGATCACGTACACTCCACCTTCATATTCAAAACTTCTACACTAGAAGTTAGCAACATCCATCCATCCACAAAAATAAATACTCCATTCAATTTATGAATCTCTCTGCCTAGATTTTCCTTCAAAAGAGACATGGGCTAAAAAAAATAGAAAAAAAAGATAAAGACACATGCTAAAGAGAAACTCTTCTCAAGCATGATGAAAAAAAGAAAAAAAAGAAAGAAAAAAAATATATATAGCCATGTTCTCAAAATAAAGTTCAAAGGGAGAGAGATCATACAACAAAGAGTACAAATTTCCATATCATCCACTTTCCACACACTTGCACATCTTGATCAGATTGTATGACTAGTCTTCTTCTTAGATCCAGTTTTTGACTTTGCAATATTATGTGATACAAGTATGCCTTATATCTTCAACCTTACCTTGAGCTCCACATATAGCCATCATTAGAAGTAGGTTGAAGAAAGGCGAGTTTAATGCCTTGGTGAGGAATCATACACACTGAGCGATCCGAGAGCATCATTTGAGGAGTCAAGTAAGGCTAAGTTTTGAAAAAAATATTTTATCAAAAACCCAAGCTACTTTACAGAAGGAGTTGAGGTGATTCAAATCTAGCCGTTCCATTCTTCAACCATCCAAGATGACATGGTAGACACCCCAAAGAGTCACAAGTACAGGTATGCCTTGGAATATCTTACATGCTTGCATCATATCATTTTGGATTCATGTTTTCCACCCTAGTCCTTAACCTTTACTCGAGGACGAGCAAAGGGCTAAGTGTGGGGGAGCTTGTTGACGGTCGTTAAGTCCTTATTTTCGACAATCAACTTCGGATAAAGGTTACTCCATGAAAGTGTGCACCATTGCTATTGTTGACGGTCCTTACAACAAAGATTCGACTGTCAAAACCTCGGGTTCGAGAGAAGTATATGGCATGTTTCATGCACATTTTTAGTACTAATAAAGTTCCACGAGTTGTGTTGTGAATTTCATAGGCAGGTACACATTTTGGGAGAAATTGGAACCAATGTGCCACATGTGCTAGGCACGGCCGAACCACCTGGTCCGGCCGGCCCTGCAGGTGCGGTCGGCCTGGCAGGTGCGGCCAGCCCTGCAGGTGTGGCCGGCCCTGCCAGGTGCGGCCAGCCCTGCCCCATGGCACGTCCCTAGTCCAGAACACCCCCTCTCCCACGAGCACAACTTGGACGAGCACGATTCACTCAAGAACGTCGGTTTGATCCAAGGGTGGAGGCTAGGATCAATGGGTCCACTTATCCGATCGCTCAACCACCACAACCGTCATTCAGAGGCAATCCTAGGCGTCCCTGAGCATAGGCGGTGCATCACACGACACAGAGGTGGGTCGGCCGCACCTATCAACCAACGTACCGGGCGAAACTGACCCAAGGAGCCGACCTACAACCGCCTCAGGAGCAGTGATCAGGAGCGTCCAAGGCGAGAGGCGGCGGATCACAGGGCCGGCTGTGCCTAGAGGTGCGGCCGCACCTGACATCTTGCCCCCACATGGTCCACCGACCTCCCTTGCCTATAAAAGGCACCTCACACTCACTGGATTGGACACACAACGCAGGAGCATCTCCATTTCCCTCTTTTGTTCACTTAGAGTAGGATTAGTGTAGCTTGGGAGTTAGAGTCGAGTCGAGCTAGTCTCGGGGTTCCGGAGGAGTCTTCTTCAGAGTTCCGGTACTACTCTTGTATCCTTTCTTTGTTTAGACTCAAGTACAATTCAAGTTATCTTTCTATATTACCTTTCGAGTCACTTACATTCAGCTTTTACTTTGCTCTAGAAGCTTTATTCTTGGTTTAGACTAAAGTTAGTTTAGTCTTGGTTAGCATAGCTCTCTTGAACCCTATAGTGTTGTGGTCATTCTTCGCTTGATCTCCGGTGGTTCACGGGAGAGAGAGACCTTCCTTCGTGATATCTGGGGAAAGGTTCTTTGGTTCGTTGTGAGCGCGGTGCTCAGAGCTTACCTTAGTCTTAGATTGGTGTCCTGTTCAACGGAATAGTTGTGGTACCCTAAGGAGGTGACAGCTCCGGACGGACTTTGCAGTCCACCACGTTAGTTTGGGCCGGTAGGATTCAGCGCGTCGTCGTTCTCCCTTCTCATCCCAGTCCGAGAGCGCGGCTCTGCAAGCCCCTGCAACACTAGAAGAGCTTGTCGAGTTTAGCTTGCCTTGGTTATCCTTTGCTTTAGTTCTGCCTAGAGTTGACAAGAATAGATAGATTGTGTTAGGATCCTTTCTCGTCTCATTGTCCTCCCAGCTCACTAGATCCTCTCTAGTCCTTTATCAAGATCTCCTTGTGTGTGTCAAGTTATCCCCGAATATCTTTATTTGTTACCCCCGCTATAGGTCTTTACCAAGTCTTGTTAATCTCCACCGTTTATTCGATCATCTTCGCCGTAGTGCCTCCCTTGGGAAAATATAAATACGATAACCCGAATACCACCGGGTCAAGAGCTACAACGGTAATACATGCGCTTGCGGACCTTTCTGTGATCGTGTGTTTTACCAAAGACGTTCCCTAGCCCCGTTACTAGAGGTGTAAACCCGGTAGCGACGCTTGCGAGTGCCTCAAGCATTCCTGGTGCCGTCACCATAAGTACAAACCTAGTAGTGAGGCTAAGGAGCGTCAACAAGCATTTCTGGCGCTGTTGCCGGGGAGGCAATAGGCATAAGATATCATTTAAACTTTGTGGTAGAATTATCAAGGTTCGGTGAACCGCTATTTAAGCAGGTTTACCCTTGCTCTACTCTCGTGTACGCAGAGTAGTGCATGACCGGTTTCGACCTACCGTCCAACTTTAATGACAATCCGGAGTCACTTGTGTGGAGAGTGCGACCTCGTGTCCTCATTCCTCAGAAGTTTGTCCCAAATCAAGAGACGAACACCGTCGATCCCGTAGACAGCACCTCGTCAGCACCGATGGCCGAGAGGACGATCCGTGAGTTTTCCGCCCCCTCCAACACCAATGTTCCTACTAGACCAAACACAACGGTGGGAGACGGAAACTTTGAACTCAAGCTGGCGTTGATCAACATGGTGCAAGCAAATCCGTTCTCCGGCAAGCATAATGAAGATGCCAATGCACATCTCCAGCATTTTCTGGAGGTGTGCAGGACTTTCACTATCCGTGGAGTGACGGATAATGCAATCCGTCTTCGCCTATTCCCGTTCTCATTGCTCGGGAAGGCGAAGCAATGGTTTTATGTGGAGCGAGATGCCATCAACACATGGGATAAGTGTTTAAAGGCATTTCTCGCAAAGTTCTTCCCGGTGGGCAAAACCAATGCCCTCCACGCAAGAATTTCGGGTTTCCAGCAGCAAAATGATGAGAGTATCCCGGAAGCATGGGAACGCTTCCAGGAGTACATCACCGGGTGCCCGCATCATGGCATGCAGGGGTGGTTCTTGATTCAAACCTTCTACCACGGGCTCAAGCGTACCGCCCGTGAGCACCTAGATGCAGCCACTGGAGGAGCCTTCTTCTCGTTATAAGTACCTGCCGCCAAAGAATTGATCGAGAAGATGGTGGCAAATCAAGGTTGGGATGGAGATCGTCTCTAACCCCGTAGCCGTGGTGTACACCAAGTCGATGGAATCGACATGCTCGCCGCCAAGATGGACCTTCTCATGACGAAATTGGAGGCACTGAGCAACATGGAGACCGCCAAGATTATGGACGCTCGCATGACGTGCGAGGTTTGCGGTAATGTGGGTCATTCGGGAAATGATTGTCCCAAGACAAGGGAAGAAGCCAGCTTCATCAACAATGGCAACAACAACAGGTTCTGCAACAACAACTACAACAATCAAGGGTGGAACTCGAGGCCCAACTTCCCGTTCAACAATCAAAATGGAGGTAACTATTCTAACAATTTCAATAATCAGCCCTCCATTAAAGATCTTGTCTTTGGCCAAGCTAGAATTAATGAAAATTTAAACAAGAAGCTAGCCACCAATGATAAAGTTCTTGAAAATCTGAATTCCACCATAGAATCGTTCACCACCGCTATGAAGAATCAGCTAAGCTTTAATAAAATGATAGAAACTCAGCTTGCTCAGCTTGCTGCTTCTTTACCTTCTTCTGAGTCGGGTGGAATCCCGGGGCAACCCGAGCCTACCCGAGAGAATGTTGGCGCTATATCCACCAGATGGGGTAAGCCATCTAGGAGGATGTATGCACCTAACCATGTAGGGAAGCTTATACATCAAATCCAAGACCTATGGGACGAATTAGCAGTCTTGCACAAGAAAGACAATGGATATCTGGGCATCACATGCACGATCTACTACCAAAAGTTCAAGAATGCTCTTTGTGACCTTGGAGCGAGTGTCAACCTCATGCCCAAAGCCATGTTTGAGGAGTTAGGATATCCGGCTATCTCTCTGACGACGATGACAGTCCAACTTGCCGACTCATCGATCAAATATCCAGAGGGCATAGTAGAAAATCTCTTGATGAATGTCAGAGGCTCATATGTCTTTGCGGATTTCGTGGTCCTCGACACACAAGAAGAAATGCCGCTTATCCTTGGGCGACCATTCCTAAGGGATGTCAATGCAAGGATCGATGTCGGAGTCGGAAGAATTCAATTCCGCATAGGGCGAAGGAACATGACATTCACATTCCAAGCAAAGGAAGAGCAATGTTACCTAGTGCAAGATGAGGAATCTAGAGGGTGGAGGAAGCCACAGCCCCAATACAAGAAAGAGAAGGTAGCCCGGACCAAGCCCAAAGTAGATAGCCTCATTACAACGATGAGGAAGCATTGGGAGCAAGACAAAGCATTCAAAGGGCACCACCAAACAAGGAAGCCGAAGGCAATCAAGAAGGCTAAGGGGGAAAAGAAGACAGAAACCAAAAACACCCCCGCTAAAGCCTCAGCGCCACCAAAGAAAACAAAGAAGGTGTGGCATGTGAAGAGAGCATCGTCCGAGTCTTCCACTCCGGGACTGGATGAATCCAAGATCAATTGAGCAAACGGAGGAGTCCCGCTCACGGACTCTAAACTACGAGCCCTCACCGAGAGCTAAACCGGTATTTATCTCATATTTCCCTTCCATCATTTTATTTCGTGCATCAAGCATATTCAGATTTCAAATTTGTTTTTACCATTGCATTAGCAAGTAAACAAGGCATAGAAAAACAGTTTTGGAGATTTTTGGTGATACGGCCGAACCTAGAGGTACGGCCGTACCTCCCCTCGACAAAATTTTTGTGCAGGATGTTTACAGAAGGGGACACGAGTGCTTGGAGAAAATATAGTAGGGCCGGCTGAACCAAGTGGTACGGCCGTACCTATGATTTTCCACAAATCCATCAAGACAACCACTACAAGCTTCCAAGTGCTCAACTCATCACCAAAATGAAGACACGCCAACCAGGTAGCCACAATTTAGCTTGGGGGAGACCCCTTTTTCAATCAAGGAAGGTATGTCCATCCAAACTAATTTTCAACATCTTGTTTATCTCTTTTGAATAAAAGAAAAACAACAAAAATATTTGTTTCAACCATGTGCTTGAAATCTTGTCTATATCCTCACTTTGGAAATGATGAATAGTTTCTATGTTAAAACTTTGCAAGAACCTAGTGTACAACCTTGCGCTCTATGAGTATTTGAACTTGTTGGTATATTTTGAGACAAGACCCTGAAATAAACTTTGTGGGAAGCAAATGCTTATGACCAAACCTAGGGTGTTGACTAGTATGATATGGTGAGACAATGTTGATCATGCTCTATCTCATAGTATGGTGAAAATCTCGGATGATTTCTTTTGAAAATAAAACAAGACAAGTTCCTCAATGGTCATATCACCTACCAAAGCCATATGTCGATATCAAAGTTTAAACCTTCTACATATGCTTGCTTGTGACCCATTGAGTTTTGCCAATTTGTTGTGACCCTTGGTAGAATCTTTTCATGCTTCCATGATCGAGATCACGTACACCCACATATACATGCTAACTTCCACACTGGGAGTTACGTAAAACATGCCATCCATCCACCAAAAAATAAATACTCCGAAGTTCCAAAGAGATTTCTCTTCATGCACTCTTGCAAAAGGAGAGAGGGGTCATCAAAAGAAAAAAAAAGTATATGCTCAAGAAGCATAGGAAAAAAAATGTGTGCTCCAATCAAAGAGCATAGGAAAAAAAATGAAGCATGAGCCCCCTCCAAAATAAAAGCAAGAGGAGAATCTCAAAGCAAGGAGTACTTAGAAAAACAAAAATATTCCACACACTTGCACATCTCGATTAAGTTGCATGACTAGTTTCTTCTTGGATCCGGTCTTTGGCTCAACGACATCATGTGGCACAAGTGAGTCTCATGCTTATCCTACCCAAAGCTCCACATACAAGCCATAGAGTAGGAAGTTGAGGCTCGCTCAAAAGCCTTTGGTGAGGTAACAAATACCACTTGAGCGATTGAGGGAACCATCCGAGGAACCTTGTCTTTCTTTGCAAAATTTTCAAAAACTCCGATATAGGATCCAGAAAAGAAGAAGACTGAGAGATGCAAAGTCAAAAACCATTCTACCCGTCAACCTCCGAAGGCAAGGTGGAAAGCTACAAGCCCCACGAGTAAGTTAAGGCTAAGTTTCTCTCATACCAATCTTTTCAAATAGCAAGAAGAGCATGAGTTTGTGCACAGGTACTTGCCGAGTGGTAACATCATGCAACTCCTGATCCGCTGAGGCCAAGTATAGGCTTTGCTCGAGGACGAGCAAACATTTAGCTTGGGGGAGTTTGTTGACGGTCCTTACAACAAAGATTCGACCGTCAAAACCTCAAGTTCGAGAGGAGTATATGGCAAGTTTCATGCACATTTTTAGTACTAATAAAGTTCCACGAGTTGTATTGTGAATTTCATAAGCAGGTACACATTTTGGGAGAAATTGGAACCAACGTGCCACATGTGCTAGGCACGGCCGAACCACCTGGTCCGGCAGGCCCTGCAGGTGCAGCCGGCCCTGCAGGTGCGGCCAACCCTGCCCCATGGCACGTCCCTAGTCCAGAACACCCCCTCTCCCACGAGCACAACTTGGACGAGCACGATTCACTGAAGAACGTCAGTTTGATCCAACGGTGGAGGCTAGTTTCAATGGGTCCACTTATCCGATCGCTTAACCACCACAACCGTCATTCAGAGGCGATCCTAGGCATCCCTGAGCGTAGGCGGTGCATCACACGGCATGGAGGTGGGCCGGCCGCACCTAGAGGGCCGGCCGCACCTATCAACCGACGTACCGGGCGAAACCGACCCAAGGAGCCAACCTACAACCGCCTCAAGAGCAGTGATCAGGAGCGTCCAAGGCGAGAGGCGGTGGATCACAGGGCCGGCCATGCTAGAGGTGCGGCCGCACCTGACATCTTGCCCCCACGCGCTCCACTGACCTCCCTTGCCTATAAAAGGCACCTCACACTCGCTGGATTGGACACACAACACAGGAGCATCTCCATTTCCCTCTTTTGTTCACTTAGAGTAGGATTATTGTTGCTTGGGAGTTAGAGTCGAGTCGAGCTAGTCTCGGGGTTCCGGAGGAGTCTTCTTCAGAGTTCCGGTACTACTCTTGTATCCTTTCTTTGTTTAGACTCAAGTACAATTCAAGTTATCTTTCTATCTTACCTTTCGAGTCAATTACATTCAGCTTTTACTTTGCTCTAGAAGCTTTATTCTTGGTTTAGACTAAAGTTAGTTCAGTCTTGGTTAGCATAGCTCTCTTGAAACCTATAGTGTTGTGGTCGTTCTTCACTTGATCTCCGGTGGTTCACGGGAGAGAGAGACCTTCCTTCGTGATATCTGGGGAAAAGTTCTTTGGTTTGTTGTGAGCACGGTGCTCAAAGCTTACCTTAGTCTTAGATTGGTGTCCCGTTCAACGGAATAGTTGTGGTACCCTAAGGAGGTGACAGCTCCGGACGGGCTTTGTAGTCCACCATGTTAGTTCGGGCCGGTAGGATTCAGCGCGTCGTCGTTCTCCCTTCTCATCCCAGTCCGAGAGCGCGGCTTTGCATGCTCCTGCAGCACTAGAAGAGCTTGTCGAGTTTAGCTTGCCTTGGTTTTCCTTTGCTTTAGTTCTTTGCCTAGAGTTGACAAGAATAGTAAGATTGTGTTAGGATCCTTTCTCGTCTCGTTGTCCTCCCAGCTCACTAGATCCTCTCTAGTCCTTTATCATGATCTCCTTGTGTGTGTCAAGTTATCCCCGAATATCTTTATTCGTTACCCCCGCTATAGCTCTTTACCCAGTCTTGTTAATCTCCACCGTTTATTCGATCATCTTTGCCGTAGTGCCTCCCTTGGAAAAATATAAATACGATAACCCGAATACCACCGGGTGAAGTGCTACAACGGTAATCCGTGCGCTTGCGGACCTTTCTGTGATCGTGTGTTTTACCAAAGACGTTCCCTAGCCCCGTTACTAGAGGTGTAAACCCGGTAGCGACGCTTGCGAGTGCCTCAAGCATTCCTGGCGCCGTCACCGTAAGTACAAACCTAGTAATGAGGCTAAGGAGCGTCAACAACTATAGGGTTATAATCTAACAACTTCCACATGCTTTGGTGTATATTTGATTGCCGGTGCAAATGAGCAATTATAGAATAAAATATGGCATTATCACAAACAACCTGAAATGCCAATTTGGACTGCACCATTGCGACAGGCTCATCGAGACGATCAAAATGGATATATTATTTGTCTACATCGGAGTATTAGGCCTTAGGGGTAATTTAGTCTTTCGGCTTGCCTCCATATAACCCAAGTGGTGAGAGGATGGCAGCCATCTCTTGGAACCCTAGCTCATTTTGTTTTACTATTTTCCTCTTCCTTTTTCCTTTGGAATTACAAGGACTAGCTTGAGAGCTTCATGGTGAAATCTTGTGAGAGGGAAGGATGATCGGGCGGCAAGCTAGACCTTGTATGAACCTCTTTGGTATGTATAGATCATTCGGCGTGGTTCCTTAAGGCTTGGATGTGTCTTTCCCGTTTCTCCTTTTTGGTGATTTTCGGAGCCCTTTCTTGGTGAATTTCTTGTGGCGGTTTTGAGGCCTTTCTCTTTGGGATTTGGTGGGGGATGTATGCTTGAACCCTTCCTGGTTCTTTTCCCTTTGATTCCCCTCCCAAATCCGTGAGCAAAGGGGCTTGATTTTCGGGTTTTCTGGGCTCTAGGGTTAGAGGCATTCTTGGTGGTATTTCTTCGATTCCTCTCGATTTAGCAAGTTTTGGTGGACCAAATCTTTGCTATGGAGTGCCCATGAGGGGTTCCTACTATGCCCAAAGTCTTGTGCAAATCTGTGGAGTGATTTAGGAGATCGGGAGTTCGATTTGGGGGTGTTGACCCGCGAGCGCTATTCATCCCGAGCTACACAGCCTGACCGGTCTGACCGGTGCTGCTCACCGGTCTGACCGGTGAAGAGGTTTTGTGGGATTTGCCTCGGGTGAACGTCTTGGTGAGTTCCCTGTTGTCTCGTGTTGCTGCTGTTTCGAGTTTAATTCGTTTTGGAGCTCGGAAGGTCTATTTGGTGGATTTGGGATTTCCTAGCTTGGACCGGTCTGACCGGCGAGCTACACCGGCCTGACCGGTGTAGGGGCCTTTTGTGGAAATTCTCTGGTTTTGCCAGGTTGCTCCAGCAGGGACCGGTCTGACCGGTGCTCCTCACCGGTCTGATCGGTGCAGGGCAGTGGAGCTCGAGTTGCTTGTTCCGCTGCGTTCTCGAGTAGGTGTAGGTGGTTGTTGGTTCCTAGGACCAGTAGCACTCTAGTGGCTGCGTGGTCTTGGCCAACTTGGGTAGTTAAGTCGAAGACGTGCTTTGGAAGCCGTGTTCATCTTGTTTGAGTTCCCATCTCCTTCGAGAAGAATTTTTATCGGCTCCCATTCACTCCCCCCCCCTCTCTGGTTCGCCGTTTCGGTCCTTCAAGTGGTATCAGAGCCGGTTACAGATCTTCAAATTCTAACCAGTCTAAGATCCAAGGATGGCGTACCAGGAACGGGGTTCGGATCCCCCGCACTTCGATGGCAAAAACTACCAGATGTGGCAAAGGCGGATGGCGGCATTCCTCCGCGGAAAGGGTCAGATCCTTTGGGACGTTACGGTGAACATAGCTTATGTTCATCTGATTAACTTCCCTGCTCCGGGATCGAGGGACATGTTCGACGCCAACAACAAGGCGGTCAACTACTTGTTTCGTGCTCTGTGTCAGTCCGAATTCGATCGAGTTTAGATAGAGGACTTAGCCTGTAGGATTTGGGAGCAGTTGAAGGATGCTCATGCTGGGAATGCTCAGGTTCAGGCTCGGATGTACGTGACTTATCGGAGAGAGTACGAGAACTTCACTCATCTCCCCAGCGAGTCCGTCGATGCCCTTTTCCAGCGGTTTACGGTTGTGACGAACAACATGAGAGCCAGTGTGGCCGTGCTCCCATACGATGATCATGATAGAGCCAGAAGCTCTTGCACTCGCTGGATTGCACCATATGGGACGGAAAGGTCGAGGCTATTCTTGAGTCTGAGAAGTACGACACCCTGACCATGAACGAGCTATTTTCAAAGCTCAAGTCGGCTGAGTTGGACCGTGGTGTGACAGCCAAGATCGAGAGCCCGACTGACTCTCATAGTCTTGCTCTCGTCGGTGGCAAAGGGGCTAAGTCTAACGCTAACGCATCTTCCAGGATGTACTCCCTGTCTTCTTTGATGCCTTTACCAGACGAGGAGTTCGATGTGCTTACAGAGGAGGAGCTGGCGTTGCTGACCAGGCGGTTCGAGAGGTTGCACGAGAACCGGGTGAAGACAAGGAGGAATCCACGGACATGCTTTCAGTGCGGCAAGCCAGGACACTTCATCGCCGACTGTCCGGAGAAGATGGAGAACAAGGACGGCTACAAGGACGGCTATAAGCACCGGGCGAACAAGGATGGCCAGTACCGATCAAGGTGCGATCACAAGCACATGAACAAGCACAAGGATGAGCGACGGTCGAGGAAGAAGGACGGCCGCGGCAGGAAGGCCCGAGCGATGGTCGGAGCGAGCGACGTCGATTCTAGCTCCGCCTACTCTTCCTCGAGCTCGAGTAGCAGTGATGATGAAGGTGATCGGCACAAGAACAGGAAGTCATCCAAGAACTTGAGTGGGCTGAGCTGCTACGCGAGAGATGGCATCTGCGGCATGGCTCGTAGCTCCGGTAGCAAGAAGATTCACCAGAGCGACTCGGACTCCGATTCCGAGGATGAGGTATGTGACGAGCTTCCCTTCTTGCGTGAGGAAAACGAGCGTCTTGGCAAGTTGCTTGATAATCGTGATGACATGCTTAGAGAGGCAAAGAAGATGAGGAAAGAGCTTAGGGCCTCACTAGAAGATGCTAGGAACCGAGTAGCTGAGCTAGAAACCCAGAACCTTGGTGCTAAGCTTGAGATAGATTCGCTTAAGGCTTCACCTGTGGTTTCTGATGAGACTGATTGTTGTGATTGCTCTGTGTACCTAGCTGATCTTACTGCTATTAAGGATAAGCATGCTTCTACTTGTGATGAACTAGATGTGCTTAGGGTTGAAGTGGCTGAGCTTAAATCTAGACCTGCTTTGCTAGGTGCTTGCACTTCTTGCCCTATTTTACATGGAAAGATTGATGAGATGCATGCTTACACTGTTTCGCTTGAGGCTAAGTTGAAAGAACCTGTTCCCACTTCATGCTCTACTTGTGAAGTGCATGCTTTGAAAAATCTGGAACTTGCGCATTATGTGGATCGTTTGCAGGATGAGAATGATGAGTTGAGGAAAATGATGGGTTGGTTGTCGGGTCATGAACCACAGCTTAGGATGATGATAGAGGCATACAAGCGCTATGATGGGCAAGCGCTTGGCTCGGATAAGATTGGAGAGTGTAGTGGTGAGGGAGGAGAGAAAATTGGTGATATCCCAGCTCCACCAAAAACCTTCCACAAAAATGCCTATGCTCCTAAGCCTAACCCACTGAGAAACAAACTTGATACAACCCCAGATCCTCCCATATTTCCTCGCCCAACAAATGATTTCCAAAAACCGGTGAAGTTTGTGAGCTCAAAGGAGAGTGAGGTTGGAGAGAAGAAGGGTGAGAAGCCGAGTGGGGAGAAACCAAGTGAGCAGCCCCATCCCAAGCCTAAGCCTAAGCCCATACGCTTTCATTGTCACTATTGTGGGAGAGATGGTCACAAGGGTGAGTTTTGCTTCAAGAGGAAGCGTGAGGAGAGAATGGCTAGGGAGTGGGCTAACAAGGACAGGTACCGCCCTTCAAATGGTGTACCTGAGCCTCGTATGCAGATGCCCAGGGCCAAGGCGATTGTTTGAGGACGATTCCGGCTTGGGGAGATCGAAAGGTGGCTGGTGGTGCTGCTGGCCGAGCGCCACCGGTCAGACCGGTGCAGTCCACCAGTCAGACCGGTGCTGGTCTGGACAGACAGCGGTTTGGGTTTCGTGATCGTGCGGATGCTCGGTTTGGTTCTGGTGGTCGTGGTTCTGGTGGTTGGCATGGAGAGTTTGCAGGTGGTCAGTTTGCTAGATGTTCTCCACCGCGTGCTCAATACGAGGGTGGGAGATGTCGTAGCTTTGAGATGGAGAGGAGGAACGGTCCACGGTCTTCCTTTCGTGGTTTTCGTTCTCCTCCAGCTAGACAGGGGTGGTTCCCTCATGGTGGTTCCCGTGGTGGTTTTCGTGGTGGTAGCTTTGATAGGCGTGATGATTTGGTTTGTGCTAACCCGACTTTGGAGCAAATGGCTCGGCACTGGTTTTACTCTTTTGGTACTAACCCCAGTGCAGAGTCGTTTGTTCACTCACGTGCTCATTTTTGAATTTCAGGTGGGAGACTTGAGGAACGTTTGGTTGACTGAGTCCGGTTGCTCGAGGCACATGACCGGAGACAAGGGGTGGTTCTCAAGTCTCGTCCTGGTGGTGTCCAAGACATACATCACCTTTGGGGACAATGGGAGAGGGTGTGCTTTCAGAAGGTGAGATTAAGGTAAGTGAGAAGGTCACTCTCAGGCGTGTTGCTCTTGTTCAATCACTCGGGTTCAATTTGCTTTCCGTGTCCCAACTTTTGGATGAGGGCTTTGAGGTGTTGTTTCGGCCTGTTGATTCTCGGATTTTGGATTCTCGAGGGGACCTAGTTTGCATGGTCATTCCCGAGGGTCAAGTGTTCTGAGTGGATTTCTCTCAGTATTCTGGTGTGGAGCGTTGTTTCTTGGCTGGTTCTTCGAGTGAGTTGTGGAAGTGGCATAGGAAGTTAGGTCACTTAAGCTTTGACCTTTAGTCTCGCTTGAGTAAACTCAATTTGGTCCGAGGATTGCCACGGCTGAGGTTTGAAAAAGAGTTGGTTTGTGCACCGTGTCGGCATGCTAAGATGGTAGCTGCTTCCCATCCACCCCTCACCGATGTGATGACGGAGCGTCCATGCGAGCTGCTCCATATGGACCTTGTTGGCCCAGCTCGTGTGTGATCTGTGGGTGGGAAGTGGTACGTCCTGGTTGTGGTGGACGACTACTCTGGGTATGCGTGGGTTTTCTTTCATGAGGATAAAGGCGAGACGTTTGGTTTTGTTCGAGATCTTGTCTTGAGGTTGAGAAACGAGAGGCACAGAGATGCCATACGAGCGATCCGTAGTGATAATGGCTTGGAATTTAAAAACTCTCGCTTCGAAACCTTTTGCCATGACTTGGGTCTTGAACACCAGTTTTCGAATCCGTATACGCCTCCCTAGAACGGCGTGGTGGGAAGGAAAAACAGGACCTTGTGCGAGATGGCTCGGACGATGCTCGATGAGCATAGGACTCCGAGAAGGTTCTGGGCTGAGGCGGTGAATACCACGTGCTATGTGTCGAACAGGATTTACCTCAGGGTTCACAAGAAGAAAACATGCTATGAGTTGATGCACGAGCGCACACCCAAGGTGAGTCACTTCCACGTGTTTGGGTGCAAATGCTTTATCCTGAAGAAAGGTAAGAAGTTGGACAAGTTCGAGGCTAGGTCTGTCGATGGCATTTTCTTTGGTTACGCATCTCATTCTAGGGCCTTTCGAGTGCTCAACCTTGAAACTAACCAAATCATGGAGACTTGCGAGGTTACATTCGACGAGACATAGCCATGTAGTCAGCTTGTTTTTGAGTATGCAGGTGATGATGAACTTGGCGAGGAGATTTTCCAGGAGGAGGAGCATGAACATGGGGATGATGAAGATGGCGGTGTGGTGCCCGCGGCTGAGCATGTACCTACTACTTCGACTACGGTGGTGAACGGCCCTTCTCCCACACCTACAACGACAAACCCAGATCAAGGGGAAGCTGCTATTGAGGGGGAGGTAGCATCGAGGCGAGAACCTCCTCGGCGAGTTCAAGTGGATCACCCAGCTTCGAGAATCATCGGCGACATCAATGAACGCACTACACGGTCGAGGTTTCGAAACAATTCTCACTTTGCTCATGCTGCTTTTGTTGCTACTTTTGAGCCCAAAGACATTGGACACGCGCTATCTGATCATAATTGGGTTAATTCGATGCATGAGGAGTTGGAGAACTTTGAGAGAAACCAAGTTTGGGAGTTGGTAGATCCTCCAAAGGGGTGTAAGCCGATTGGGACAAAATGGGTGTGGAAAAATAAGGAGGGAGAGAAAGGAGAAGTGGTGAGAAACAAGTCGAGGTTGGTGGCGCAAGGGTATAGTCAGAAAGAGGGGATCGACTACGAGGAGACCTTTGCTCCCGTAGCCCATTTGGAGGCAATTAGGATCCTTCTAACCTTTTCTGTGGCTAAAGGGTTCAAATTGTACCAAATGGATGTCAAGAGTGCTTTCCTGAACGGTGTTTTAGAGGAAGTAGTGTATGTGAGGCAACCACCGGGGTTTGAGAGTGAGAAGTACCCCCACCGGGTGTACAAGTTGAGGAAGGCGCTGTATGGGTTGAAGCAGGCGCCTAGAGCTTGGTACGGTAGGTTGAGGGGGTTCCTGTTTGAGCAAGGGTTTGAGATGGGGAAGGTCGATCAGACCTTGTTTCTCCTCAGGCAGGGCAAAGATATCCTGATTGTGCAGGTATACGTGATGATATTGTCTTTGGTGGCTCGTCTAACTCTCTTGTTGCAAGGTTTGCAGAAGACATGAGCAGGGAATTTGAGATGAGCATGATGGGTGAGTTGCAATTCTTCCTCGGCCTCCAGATCAAGCAATCAAAGGAAGGAACATTCGTGCACCAAGCCAAGTACACCAAGGACATTGTGATGAAGTTCAAGATGGAGGACTCCAAGGCCATGGCGACGCATATGAGTACGACTACAGCTCTTGATGCGGATGAGGACGGTGAACACGTGGACCAGAAGGAGTACCGAAGAATGATCGGGTCACTCCTCTACTTGACGGCGACGAGGCCAGACATCCAATTCTCGGTATGTCTGTGCGCTCGTTTTCAAGCGTCTCTGAGGACTTCGCATCGGCAAGCAGTCAAGCTCATATTCATGTATTTGCGTCATACTCCCGACTTCGGCCTTTGGTACTCCACGTCTTCTTCTTTGGCTCTTCATGGATATTCGGACGCATATTTTGCCGGGTGTTGGTTGGATAGGAAGTCCACTTCTTGTACTTGCCAGTTCTTGGGTTCTTTTTTGGTGTCTTGGTCTTCCCGCAAACAGTCGAGTGTTGCTCGATCCACTACCGAGGCAGAGTATGTGGCCGCAGCTAGTTGTTGCTCTCAGCTCCTTTGGATCACATACACCATGAGTGACTTTGGTGAGGAGTATACCCATGTCCCACTTCAATGTGACAGCACTAGTGCCATAAGTGTTGCAAAGAACCCAGTGCTTCATTCCAAAACCAAGCACATAGAAGTGAGGTATCATTTCCTGAGATAAAACGTTGAGAAAGGGAAAATCGCTTTGATCCATGTACCCACACATGACCAGCTAGCCGATATTTTCACCAAACCCCTAGATCAAGCAACTTTCACTCGTTTGCGGGGGGAGCTTGGTGTTTGTTTGATTTCTTGAGTTGGGTGTGTGGGAGCTCCTTTGTAGCATATGTATAGCTTTCCTTTGTGCATTTGTTGCATTTTGCATTGCATTTGTATCATGATGTATAGGCACCTTTGTATGATAGGTTGCATGCATTTTGTATCATAAGCATTGTTTAGGAAAAGCTTCTCCTATATACATTGTTCACCATTGTATGATATATATGTTCTTGTGAGCTAGTTTGGTATGATATGGCTTAGTGTGGCTTAGCTCTTGATGATCTTGATTTATATCCATGGTTGATGGTTATGTTTTTTCAAAAACAACATATATATATGCTCTCTTGTGGGTAAATGCCTTTATATGATCTTGACATGTTCTTGTGGCTTGGCTATGCTTAATTTGT
Organism: Cenchrus fungigraminus; assembly: GCA_036936925.1. Classification (NCBI taxonomy): domain Eukaryota; kingdom Viridiplantae; phylum Streptophyta; class Magnoliopsida; order Poales; family Poaceae; genus Cenchrus; species Cenchrus fungigraminus. The sequence goes on along the minus strand of CM072770.1, from coordinate 89,883,902 downwards.
GGTTGGATAGCTTATTTTGATTATATGGGGCCAAGGCTCATTTGCCATCATGAATGTTTAGCCCCCATGCTTCATCTTGTGGAGGGGCTTAAGTTCCGTTTTGTCGCAAAGACATTTCATGTACCAATTATAAATCTGAAAATGAAATGTAAATTGCTTGGAAAATGTGCTCCCATGTCATATGTGCTTAATTTACTTGCTTTTGGGTGCTAAACCGTTGCATGTTGCTTACCAATGAGAAGTCTCATTTTTAGAAGTAAGCACATGGCTCTGTATGCTTTCACATGACATGAGGTGCTTGTGGGTGTTTATGATGGTCTTATGCTTAGAATGGTTGTCCTAGCATGAAGTTTGTGTAGCTTTGCTATTTTGACATGTTTTGATCATGTTTAGGACTTTGCTCATGAGAGGGTGAATTTTCGCAAAAATGCTCAATTCTATCTTAGATTCGCCCAATGGTTGTGAAACTTGGTGATCTTGTAGTTTTTGTCCATACGAAGCTATAGAGTATCTAACTTGCTCATTTGGACATGTGTAGCATGCTATGTTGATTTTTGTCTATTTGAGAAGCTCTAGGTTGCATTTTTTGCATTTTTGGCTTGATTCATGCATTGTCAACAAGGGGGAGTAGTTTGAGCATGTTTTGGCTTGCTGCATGCATTTAGAAGGTTTCCAAGTGGTTTCGAGCTAGTTTTGAGCTCGAGCAGTTTCCAGTTTTTCCCAGGTGGTCATCGGCCTGACCGGTGCTGCTCACCGGTCTGACCTGTGTGAGTGTCAGGAGCTGGACGATCTTGTCCACCAGTCTGACCGGTGAGGAGGACCGGTCTGACCAGTCAGAGCAAAGCTGAGGCAGCTGGTCTGTTTCGTGAAGTGGTTTGCATGCATTCGTCCAGGGGGAGTTGCATTGGTTCAGGGGGAGCTTGTATGTGTGCAGGGGGAGCTCTTTGTGGTTTTCGAGCTTTGGATTGGTGGCTTTTGCTCTTTGCTTGAGTATGGTTTTGTCTCGGATGTGTCGAGCCATTGCTTTTGCCTAAGGGGTCCGAGACTTGTCTTCTTCAAGTGATCTTGCTCTTTGCCTTTCCTTTGGCTTTCGATTACTTGTTGGAGTTTCTTTTAGTCGTTTCTTTTCTTTTCCTTTTCTCTTTGATTATCAAAAATGTGTGTGTTGTCAATGCACTCATCAAGGGGGAGATTGAGAGCCTGTGTGGTTTGAAGCCTGGTGGTAGGTCGCTTCCTGGTGTGATGAGTGATTGACAACGTGGTGTGGACTGATTCTTGGCTAAGTATTGCAGGTGCAGGTTGCGGCTTGACTGGTGTTGGTGCAGGTGAAGAACAAGCGCGAAAGGTCGTTGCTGGTGAGGCCTCCAGGTGTGGAGAAGACAAGTAGGCTTGGTTCGAGGGACCCGGTGGCCAGCGGGGTCAAGTGCGGGCCGCATGGTGGCAAGAACGGCAAGATGAAGTCGTGGACGGTTTCTTGGTTGAGCCTCAAAACCAAGGTCGAGCCGGGACTACGTGGGAGCCGAGTCATGAGTGGCGATTGGCGGAGGCTACACCGAGTTCGCGGGGTTTCCGGTGGTTCACCAGAAAACCACTGGGTTCCTTGGTTGATCGACAAAGCCAAGACTGAAGACCGAAGACGGAGGTGCAGCAGCATCGGACCAGTCTGACCGGTGGGTACCGGTCTGACCGGTGAGGAGCACCGGTCTGATCGGTGTGTGAAGACGCAGTCCGGAGACTTCGAAGCGGAGGACACGCGTCGGGATCGCAAGGCTTGCATCGAGACTAAGCAAGTTTGCGGTCGCCGGACATCCGTCCGATGGTGCGAAGGCAAAGATTCCCAAAGTGCCCCTCGGGGTGTGTATCCTAGTATTAGGCCTTCGGGGCAATTTAGTCTTTCGGCTTGCCTCCATATAACCCAAGTGGTGAGAGGATGGCAGCCATCTCTTGGAACCCTAGCTCATTTTGTTTTGCTATTTTCCTCTTCCTTTTTCCTTTGGAATTTCTAGGACTAGCTTGAGAGCTTCATGATGATATCTTGTGAGAGGGAAGGATGATCGGGCGGCAAGCTAGACTTTGTATGAACCTCTTTGTTATGTATAGATGATTCGGCGTGGTTCCTCAAGGCATGGATGTGTCATTCCCGTTTCTCCTTTTTGGTGATTTTCGGAGCCCTTTCTTGGCGAATTTCTTGTGGCGTTTTCGAGGCCTTTCTCTTTGGGATTTGGTGGGGGATGTATGCTTGAACCCTTCGTGGTTCTGTTCCCTTTGATTCCCCTCCCAAATCCGTGAGCAAAGGGGCTTGATTTTGGGGTTTTCTTGGCTCTAGGGTTAGAGGCGTTCTTGGTGGGATTTCTTCGATTCCTCTCGATTTAGCAAGTTTTAGTGGACCAAATCTTGACTATGGAGTGCCCATGAGGTGTTCCTACTATCTCCAAAGTCTTGTGCAAATCCATGGAGCGCTTCAGGAGATCGGGAGTTGGATTTGGGGGTGTTGACCCGCGGGTGCTGTTCATCCTGAGCTACCCAGCCTGACCGGTCTGACCGGTGCTGCTCACCGGTCTGACCGGTGAAGAGGCTTTGTGGGATTTGCCTCGGGTGAACGTCTTGGTGAGTTCCCTGTTGTCTCGTGTTGCTGCTGTTTCGAGTTTGGTTCGTTTTGGAGCTCGGAAGTTCTGTTTGGTGGATTTGGGATTTCCTAGCTTGGACCGGTCTGACCGGCGAGCTACACCGGCCTGACCGGTGTAGGGGCCTTCTGTGGAAGTTCTCAGGTTTTGCCAGGTTGCTCCAGCAGGGACCAGTCTGACTGGTGCTGCTCACCGGTCTGATCGGTGCAGGGCAGTGGCGCTCGAGTTGCTTGTTCCGCTACGTTCTCGAGTAGGTGTAGGTGGTTGTTGGTTCCTAGGACCAGTAGCACTCCAGTGGCTGCGTGGTCTTGGCCAACTTGGGTAGTTGAGTTGGAGACGTGCTTTGGAAGCCGTGTTCATCTTGTTGGAGTTCCCATCTCCTTCGAGAAGAATTTTTTTCGGCTCCCATTCACTCCCCCCCCCTCTCTGGTTCGCCATTTCGGTCCTTCAAAACCAATCTAGAGAGATTGGATCAAGCTCTTGTTGAAGTTCCAAGCAAAGAAGAAATAGCCAAGTCGAATCTCATAAAAAGCCTCTTTAAATCACGGTTTCTCAAATAGACAAAAATCAACATAGCATCCTACACATGTTCTATCACCGTTCAATGGACAGAACGCCTCTTTAAATCAACGTAGAGCTTCTCAAATCTTTTGGGTTCAATGGACAGAACGGTTCTCAAAAAGCTCTAGGTTGATTGAACGGTGTCCTGTCCATTGAACGGTTCAATGGACAGAACGCCTCTTTGAAGCTCTAGGGTGTTCCAACTCTGAAGATGCCCACCTTTTGAAGCCACCGTTCTGTCACAACGCACTCCTATTCGTGTGGGTTAGCCTAGGGCGAGTCCAATGGACAAGTCGAAATTTTTTGGAAGGTCAGGCATGCACCTCTAGCCACCACGGCTACAAGAACACCCTCTATGATCTATCTCGAGAATATATCTTAAAGTAAGAAAAGCCAATCGAAATCGAAGTTGTAGAAGAAGCACTTGATCGCTAGAAATCGGATTGCAACTTAATAATTCAACATAGTAAATGTTACATGGACAAGATCACCACCGGGATCCTACCTTGATCTTGCTCCTAGCTCCTGGAACTCCGACGTGGTCTTCCTTGCAAGGTTCGCACGTCGGCTAGGGAAACCCTAGACAACTAGCTCAACCCTCTCCTCTCCGGAATGGTGTCCCTCTCTTCTCTGCTCCTCGGCGATGAATGACGAATGAGTTGATGCGTGGCTCTTGGCCAGGGGGCTATAAATAGTCCGAGAGGCGGCTAGGTCAAAGAGAGCGGCGAATGGACCCAGAAATGGGCTGGGCTGGGCCCATTCTAGCCCATCTCGTGGCCTCCTTCCTCGGTGATGCTTCCCGTGTCTTCTAGAAGTTTCTCCCTTCTGCATGTGGGCCCTTGACATTAGTTTCTCCGCGGTTTGGATAGAGCTCCTTGTCTCGCAAGATTCAGCATTTTCTATTCAGGTCCTCGAAGTTTTCCATCTTCACAGGTTGGTCCTTGGGCTTCTTGGAGTCATGTTCACTTCATTGCTTGACTTGTGCCGGGCTTCAAGGTCTTGTCACGAGGTGCTTGATGAACTTTACCTGGAAGTCTAGCTTTCATCACTGAATTCCTGCATAAACATCAAACTCCAAAACCGACATGCACGAACGAACTTGTTATACCAAGGGGGTTAGTACCAATGGATAAGATATAAAATTCATGCCAACACCGAAGGTAAACTCATGGCTAGGTTGACGGAATTTCACCGTCAACAGCCCCGCAAGTTACCGCCCCTGGGGGGTCGGTTGGGCCCTGGAAAGAGGGGGAGGACCTCCACTCTCCCAAGTTTCCTCTCCCTATAAATAGAAGCCATCCTCCTCACTTCAAGAGAGGAACAAAGAAGCAGAGATCAAGGCGAAGCCCTACCAAATTAGTGTTAGAATTAGGTGAGAGTTGAGGTGCGAGTCCGGGAGAAGCCGGAGTTGTCGGCTTCCTCCCTTCCTCTTGTACCTCGGCGGATGCGGCTCCACTTCGAGTAACATCTGGGTAACTCTTAGGCATTCTGGATTTATTTAATTAATTAAGTTCAGCTTTATTATTTATGCTTGTGGGCTCCTTGCTTTGATTAGTGTTCTAGTAATTGCAAAGCTAGAATAGTAGTCACTAGAGTAGACGTGGTGTCTAGTCTTGCGACTACCTTGGAGTACACCTAGTGGCACAGATTGTTGTGGTAGCCCCAGGTGGTGACAGCCCTGACAGCCTACGTAGTCCACCACGTGAGATCCACTAGAGCGCAGTAGGACCCATGCTTGGCTTGCCTAGCCCGCTTCTCATCCCTTTCCGGGTTGGGACGGTTGAGCGTCCTGAAGCAAGCATAGTAGCAAACACTGATCTTATCTTTAGTAATCGGAATCCTTCGAAACCCTCTCTACCTCTCCTACACTATTACTATATCTTCTCTCGTCCAAGGCCGACCTTGATTCTTCACTAGTGCACACACGTTCCCTGTGGATTCGATACCCTGGAATACTCCTGGGTGAAAGCTACATCGGTATCCGTACGCTTGCGGATTTTTCTGTGATCGTTATCTATACCAATAGGCCTTCTGGTGTCATTGCATATTTAGTAGCGACGCTAGCAAGTGCCAACAAGCTTTCTGGCGCCGTTGCCGAGGATATAAACCTGGTGCGACGCTAGAGAGTGTCAACAAGCTTTCTGGCGCCGTTGTCGGGGATATAAACCTGGTGTGACGCTATAGAGTGTCAACAGCCGACGCAGTTGTTGCCCCTATCGCTATCTCCCACAGCTTTACCTATCTTGTGCACTGGTCGGAAAGGCCAGGGCTCCATCAGCGTGGTTAGGTAGGTCACGTGCGCACTGTATGCAGTCAGCGTTGCAATCATCGTGTTTATAATATTCGTCACAACCCAGGGCCATCCAGATGCAGCATGGATGGTACGTAACCTTCAGGGTGCAGGTTACGCATGCATCTAAAGCCCATTTGTGCGTAACGCAGTCAGGGTTGCAGGAACACTGCAGCGTGGATCTTGCGTAACTGAGCGGGTGCAGGTAACGCGCCGAACCGACACGAGTACACGTCTGGTGCCGCATGGATGCTCTGTAACCAAGCGAGTGCATGTTACGCATAGATCTGAAGCCCATTTGTGCGTAACGTAGTCGGTGTTGCAGGCTGGCAGTAGGAACAAGAACAATGCAGCATTGGCCGGTGCAGGTGATGCGCAGAATCGACATGCCCGGATGCACATCATGGATGGTGCGTAACCAGGTCTACTTGCGTAACCCAGTCAGTGTTGCAGGAGCCACGTAGAATAGATGGTGCGTGACCAACCGATCGGGTGTAGGAGCAAAATGATCTGCGTTACGCAGGTTCGACACGCCCCGCGATGTTCCCCGCAACCGCGATAATGCGTGCGTAACCTAGTAACCTGCACCGTCTCGTCTACATAGGTGGACGCCTGGGACATACGGCATGCTTAGATGAAAGGCATATTCCTAAGGTAACCCAAATTATCTCTAGTAAGTACTATAATATAAGTTCAAAACAGTATTACTACTCCTAAAAAGTTCAAAGAGGATACAAAACTGTATGCAAAATCCGGTCGTGTCGATTCAGCGCGTAACCTACACGCTATCGGTTATGCAAAATCCACGCTGCCGGTCGTGTCGATTCAGCGAGTCACCTGCACCAGCAAGGTTATGCACGGCACGGTGGCGTGTGCGACACCGACTTGGTCGCGCACGTAACCTACACCCAGGCACGGGATGCGCTTACACACCATCCCATGCTGCATCCGGTCGTGTCGATGTAACCTACACGCGCTTGGTTATGCAAAATCCACGCTGCATCCGGTCGAGTCGATCCTGCGCGTCACCTGCACCGGCTGGGTTACGCACAGATCGGTGGCGCGTGCGCGTAACCTACACTCAGGCACCGGTGACGCACCATCCCATGTTGCATCCGGTCGTGTGGATTCAGCGCGTAACATGCATACGCTCGGTTATGCAAAATCCACGTTACATCCGGTCGAGTGAGAGTGGTCCTATCTTTGCCCACCTTTAACACTAATAATGCAAGTATCAGTAATTAATAAACACTAATGTAAGCCAATACAACTTCTGTGAAATTGACTTTCATCTCCATCATATGCTGACCAAATGTCCATCCTCTGTTAATAATAATTACTTCATTGCTACAGAGATAATTCCCACAACAGCACACACACCTACCATAGCAACTAACATCTTCATGGTCCTGACGAAAATGTCCATCCTTTGTTCCATTCCATTGTCAGCTTGCATCACCCTGGACCTGGAAACAGCTTCCTCTTTAGAGGTTGATTCTTCTTTTGGTTCCTCATGCACTATGATCCTCCTGATACTGATAAGCTTGTCGAAGAACTCCCTTTGCCAATAGTACTCAGGGCATCTATCAGCAGCCTACAAATATAGTTCATAAATGCTCAATAACCCTACTTCGGAAAAGCAATCACGACATTGAAACTCAACACGTCGAATGCATAAATAAAACAACTCACCTCCTTGATGTTCCTAGGGCACTTGAAAAACACCCGACCTCTATTCTTGTCAGTCGTTGCTCGGAGTTCAATGATCCGCGCCAACCCACAGATCGTGCACTGGATCAAGGGAAACCCAGTTTCCTTGCCTACTGCGTTGGATGACTCATTCACACATGAGTTGCTAGCCCTAGAGCCGAACGGATCCATCCAGTGCAGGGACATTTCGATCCGGCTGAGGGTCTGGTTCTGCCGCCGCTCGTCAACTAGGACAAAAAGGTGAAGTTGGACGCCGAGTGTTCTTATCACGAGGAATTACAGGACCTCCCGGTTACACTGAAGCAATGCTACACGCCTTCAGAGGAATGCATAACCCACACGAGGGCCGAACAGGTGCTGTGTGGGTGTGGGCTACCCAGGCGGTTGCACGCAGAATGCAGCGTGGCTTCAGCGTAATTGATACCGGACAGGTTACACATGACTCTTAAAGTCTGCTTATTTATCTTGGGGACGTTGCAATACACCAATACGCACCATGGCCCGTGCGTAACCGGCTGGCCACAGGTTACGCAGGTATGCAGCACGCAGCGGGGCTCTCGGTTACGCAAGCCTCTGTAGGTTGTACCAGTAGCTAGCACGCAGCCAGGCTGCATTGTTGTTCCTGCAACACCGACTGCGTTACGCACAAATAGGCTTCAGATGTATGCGTAACCTGACCTCACGGTTACGCACCAGACATGCTGCATCCGGTGGTGTCGAGACTGGATCTCCAATAAAGATGGCTGGAAGCTTGATGATGTGAGTGCGTTTTATTTATGTCCTTGCGTTTCGGTGATTCCTTTCCATCGACTGATTGCGTGCATTACATCATGAACGACAGTTTATTCTCTCTCTCTCTCTCTCTCTTAGGTGGTTAACATTCTCTCCCTCCATTTTGGTAGACCTTGCAAGTTCAGATCGCGGAAGTGGAGGAGGAAGAGGTTTTTTGCTCATGTCGGGCGCGGTAGAGAAATCGTCTGATGTCCCTTATCTTGACAAGCAAGGCGCACTGGATGGCAATGCGACGCCCACAACGCAGAGTTCTGACGGCAAATCACAGTCGACGACGACGTCAAGGAAGCGGCCTCCTAGCGAAGAAAAGGTAGCACCTGCGACCAGCAGCACCTATCATCGGAGGCGGTGGCTGAGGACCGGAGCGTCCGAGGACTAGCGGATGGTCGCTCCCTGGTGTGATGAGTGATTGACAACATGGTGTGGACTGACTCTTGGCTGCGTATTGTAGGTGCAGGTTGCGGCTTGACTCGTGTTGGTGCAGGTGAAGAGCGGGCGCGAAATGTCTTAGACTTCATGGCCTCCGAGGAGTGGAGAGACAAGTAGGCTCGGCACGATGGACCCGGTGGCCGAACGGGGTCAAGTGCGGGCCGCATGGTGGCAAGAAAAGCAAGACGAAGTCGTCGACCGGAGCCGGTGAAGGGTCGCGGCTCACGACCGGAGTCTGCACACGGGGTTTGCGGCGGTTCACCACAAAACCATCGGGTTACTGGGTTGAGCCACAAAACCAAGACTGGAGGCTCGGCGGGCGGAGATGGGATCCGGGCGCGCCGAGAAGCTTCGATGCCAGAGGACACGCGGCGGGATTGCAGGGCTTGCGTCGGGAGGATGCGGACTGCGGCAAAGGCGTGGCCGTCTGATGAAGAGGAGTGCTACTTGACTATATTGCCCCTGAGGGGATTGTATCTTAAGTTTAAGTGCTAGGGGTAGCTTGGTCATTTGCCCAAACCAGAGGGACTCATATATATAGCTCTAGGGTTTCTGGGCAAACGATCCTTCCGGACTGCTTCTCATTTCCCTGCTCCATAGGCGTAGATTTTCTTCATCGTTTTGTATCGAATCTGAACTCTGAGTGTATGGAAGCATTCATGGTTGCATCGATTTCCTTCTTGTGGCTCGTGTGATTTTCATGTCTTTTTCGGGCTATTTTTGTTGGATTTTCTTGTGCGGCTTGTTCCTCTGATTCTGGGGTGTTTGAGTTCGGATTTTCTTGTGGGGATCATGGATAGATGCCTTGCGCATCTTTGTGCTTGATCTTGACCCCTCAAACTCCGGATTTAGCCTTGGATTTGATTATTTCGGTTGGAACCCTAGCTTTTTGGTAGAGCTCGGTTGTGATTCGATTCCCGGTGATTTAGTTCGTTTGAGGTCTCAAGTTTTGGGGTATAGCATCCCCTAGGGACGCCTCACATCTCCACCAAATCTTGTCTCAAGAGCTTAAGCCATTTGGGAGATCCATGGATCGATTGGTGGAAGGGTGTTCGCATGCTTGCTCTCGGCCTGCTGCTCCCGCGTCTGTTCGCACCTGGCGGACAGTCCGCCTGGTAAGCGCAGACAGTCCGCACGGACTAGAGTTCGTCCAGTTCGTCGCTTGTTCGTGCGTGTTCATGGTTTGATCCATTGAGACAAGTGTTTTTGGTTGGGAGAGGTTTGCGGACCGTCCGCCCAGGCACCGCGGACCGTCCGCGAGGTACGAGTTACCCATGGACCGTCCGAGGGTAGGGCACGGACTGTCCGAATTTCGAGGGGTGCATACTGGTTGTTCGAGCACCTTTTGCGGACCGTCCGCTGTGACCCCGCGGACCGTCCGCCTGGCCCCTGCGGACCGTCCGCCTGGTCACCTCAGACTGTCCGTCTGGGACTTTGCAGATTGCCTAAGTCCTTTGCTTCTTGAGTTGCGCTTCCGTGTTGCTTTGAGTTTGGGTTTGTTCCTAGGGTTGGTAGGTCCGTTGTGACTACGCGACCTTGGCAAACTCGTGTGGGAATCCTCGGTTGTGAATTTGGGGCTTAGGCCGAGTTCATCATTCGGGAAGAATTTTTATCGGCTCCCATTCACTCCTCCCCTCTCTAAGATTCTAACCAGATGTGGCAGAGGCGGATGGCTGCTTTCCTCTGCGGCAAGGGTCAGATCCTTTGGGACGATACGGTGAACACAGCTTATGTTCATCCGATTAACTTCCTAGCTCCAGGATCGAGGGATATGTTCGATGCCAACAAAAAGGCGGTCGACTACTTGTTTTGTGCTCTGTGTCAATCCGAATTCGATCGGGTTCAGATAGAGGACTTGGCTTGTAGGATTTGGGAGCAGTTGAAGAATGCTCATGCCGGGAATGCACAGGTTCAGGCTCGGTTGTTTGCGACCTACCGGAGAGAGTACGAGAACTTCACTCATCTCCCCGGTGAGTCCATTGACAGCATGTTCCAGAGGTTCACCGTAATGGTGAACAACATGAGGGCTAATGTGGCCGTGCTCCCGTACAATGATCATGACAGGGCTGTGAAGCTCCTGCACTCTCTGGATCGTACCGTGTGGAGTCTGAAGGTCGAGGCCATTCTTGAGTCGGAGAAATATGAGACCCTCACGGTGGACGAGCTGTTCTCCAATCTCAAGTCGTCCAAGGTGGACCGTGGGGTGCGAGTAAGGATCGAGAACCCGACTAACCCTCATAGTCTGGCTCTCATTTCTGGACCAAGGACTAATGCTAACATGTCTTCGAGACAGTTCACTTTGTCTTCTCTTGTGTCCATGCCAGATGAGGAGTTTGACATGCTGGTCGAGGAGGATCTCGCGTTGCTGAGCAGGCGGTTCGAGCGCATGTACACGAACTGGAAGAACGCTCGGAGGAGCTCGGGCATGTGCTACCGGTGCGGGAAGCACGGGCACTTTATCGCTGAGTGCCCGGAAGCCATGGAGGTCAAGCCCGAGCACAAGCACCGTCCGAGGACCGACCACAAGCAACGCTCGAGGGACGACCACAAGGGCAAGAACAAGTCCGAGTGGAGGCCGAGGAGGAGTGGTGGTCACAAGAAGAAGGAGCGAGCGATGGTTGCCGGAGCGAGCAACATCGACTCGAGCTCTTGCTACTCTTCATCGAGCTCAAGTGATGAAGATGAGAACCGGCACAAGGGCAAGCGGTCAAGCAAGAACATCAACGGCCTGTGCTTCGCCGCCCAAGGCTTTTGCGGCATGCCACATAGCTCCGCAAGCAAGAAGAGCAACAAGGACGACTCAGACACCGACTACAAGGATGAGGTAAACAATGATCCATCATTCTTGGTAGCGGAGAATGCTAGGTTGAATAAATTGCTTGACAACCGTGATGATGTGCTTAGAAAGACCAACAAGGAGAAGAGGGAGTATAGGTCTTTGCTTGGAGAGGCTAAGGAGAAGGTGGTTGAACTAGAGTCTTTGCTTGTTGATGCTAGGGCTCAAATAGATTCTCTTAAGTCTGCTCCTGTTGTGACCAATTGAAGGACCGATTAGGCGACCAGAGAGGGGGGAGTGAATGGGAGCCGATAAAAATTCTTTCCGAAGGATGAACTCAGCCTATGTCCCAAATTCACAACCTAGGATTCTCACACAAGCTTGCCAAGGTCGCATAGTCACAACGGACCTACCAACCTTAGGAACAAGCCCGAAACAATCCCAAAGTGAAAGCGAAACTCAAGAAGCAAAGGACTTAGGCGATCTGCAAAGACCTAGGCGGACGGTCCGCAGTGACCGGGCGGACATTCCGCGATGGGTTGGCGGACGGTCCGCAGGACCTCAGCGGACGGTCTGCAAATACTCACCGAGCAAACAGAACTGCACCTCGAAATACGGACGGTCCGTACCCTACCCGCGGATGGTCCGAGAGCAACTTGTGTCGCGCGGACGGTCCGCGACACCCAGGCGGACAGTCTGCAAACCACTTGCAACGAAATGCAACCTCTCTGACGGATCGAACCACGAACGCGCAAGAACAAGCGACGAACTGGACGAACACAGGGCCGCGTGGACTGTCCGCGCCTACCAGGCGGACTGTCCGCCAGGTGCGGACAGAGCTGGCCGAGCCCGAAAACGAGAAGTCAACCCCTCCTATCCATCCATGGATCTCCCAAACGGCTTAAGCTCTTGAGGAAAGATTTGGGGGAGATGTGAAGCGTCCCTAGGAGATGCTATACCCCAAAACTTGAGACCTCAAACGAACTAAATCACCGGGAATCGAATCGCAACCGAGCTCTACCAAAAAGCTAGGGTTCCAACCGAAATTCTTCAATCGGAGGCCAAATCCGGAGATTGGGGGGTCAAGAACAAGCACAAAGATGCATAAGACATCTATCCATGATCCCCACCAACAAATCCGAACCCAATCACCTCAGAATCAACGGAACAAGGCGCGCACGAAAAGCCAACAAAAATAGCTCGAAAAAGACACGAATATCACACAAGCCACAAGAAGGAAATCGACGCAACCATGAATGCTTCCATACACTCGGAGGTCAGATTCTCTATGAAACAGTGAAGAAAATCTACGCCTATGGAGCAAGGAAATGAGAAGCAGTCCGGATGGATGATTTGCCCAGATAACCCTACAGCTATATATATGAGTCCCTCTGGGTTGGGCAAATGACCAAGCTACCCCTAGCACTTAAACTTAAGATACAATCCCCTCAGGGGTAAATAGGTCATGTAGTACTCCTCTTCATCGCACGGGCACGCCTTCGCCGCAGTCCGCATCCTCCCGACGCAGGCCCTACGATCCCACCACGTGCCCGCCGGCATCGAAGCTTCTCGGCGCACCCGGATCCCGTCTCCGCCCGCCGAGCCTCTGGTCTTGGTTTTGTGGCTCAACCATGTAACCCGACGGTTTTGTGATGAACCGCCACAAACCCTGCATGCAGACTCCGGTCGTGAGCCGCTACCCTGCACCGGCTCCTGTCCACGACTTCGTCTTGCTTTTCTTGCCACCATGCGGTCCGCACTTGACCCCGCTGGCCACCGGGTCCCTCGAGCCGAGCCTACTTGTCTCTCCACTCCTCGGAGGCCCCGCAAGGCATAGACCTTTCGCGCCCGCTCTTCACCTACACCAACACGAGTCAAGCCGCAACCTGCACCTGCAATACTCGGCCAAGAGTCAGTCCACACCACGTTGTCAATCACTCATCACACCAGGGAGCGACCATCCACCGGTCCTCGGACGCTCCTGTCCTCAATCTCCCCCTTGATGAGTGCATTGACAACACACACATGGTAACCAATTCAGAGAAAAGAGAAAGAGAAAAGAAACGACTGAAAAACTCAAACAAGTGATCAAAAGCCGAACAAAAGCCAAGAAGAGATCACTTGAGAGAGAAAAATCTCGGTCCCCTAAGACAAGGGCAATGGCTCGACACAACTGAGATAAAATGCTCCAAAATTGCCGACTCCTCAAGGTGAGGCAAAAGGGCTCGACACCATCGGCAAAAGAGCACAACTAACATTCAGGCGAAAAAGAGCTCCCAAATGCATATGAATGCATGCTCTCCCTGAACAAATGCATTTCTCCCCCAAAACACGAATTGGGTACTATCTCTCCCCGTTGTTGGTAATGCATGAATCAAGTCTACAAATGCAAGCATGTGCTTCTCAAATAGACTAGAGCACTACAACATGCTAAAAAGAGACAAAGACAAGCAAGATTGCCACAAATTTAGCACAAGCATTGCCAACGAGATAGATAGGGACATACAAGCATGTGACATAGCCATGAGCAAAATAAAGCAATTTTTCACAAAAACTTCCCTCTCATGAGCATAGGACCTAAACATGATCAAAATGAGCACAAACAACATATAACTCACAAACTTCATGTAATGTTACAAATTCTCATCACAAGATCATCACAAACACCTACAAGCTATCTCATGCCATGTCAAAGCCACCGAGCCATGTGTTCACTTCTAAATGTGAGACTTCTCAACGGTGAACATCATGCAACGGTTTAGCACCCAAAATAAGAAATTTAAAGAATACATGACATAGAAGCATATTTTTCAAGCACAAGCATTTCATATACCAATTTCAAGATTTATAAATTAAGCATGGTACATGAAGTGCCTTTGCGGCAAAAAGAAGCTTAGGCTTCTCCACAAGGTACCATGTAGGCTAAACATCCATGATGATAGATGGGTCTTTGACCCCATATGAAAAGAACATGGTCCCAAGCACAAATTAAGCAAGTTATAGCCATAAGTGCACAAATTTAGTATGAAAGGCATTCAACTCATAAGAGAGGGTCATATATATCATTTTCACAAAAATAAGCCATCCATAAGCACATACATCCCAAATCTATCAAGAGCATCGCTATCCATCATATGAGCATCACAAGCAAAGTCATAATCTCCTATCTAGCATATCATAGTGATCCAAGTATATAGGAGAAGCACATCTCATATGGTACATATGCAGTCTATGATACAAAGATGCAAGCATGATATGATACATAAATGAAAATGCAATATGAGTATGTACAACAAACCCCCCAACCAAAGCTCAAAAAGGAAAAAGAACTCCAAGCTCCCATCGCAAACGGGCAAATGTAGCTTGGTCCAAAGGCTTGGTTAGGATATCGGCAAGCTGCTTTTCGGTTGGCACATGGATGAGGTCTATGTTTCCCTTCTCAACATTGTCTCTCAGGAAGTGGTACCTCACCTCTATATGTTTGGTTCTGGAGTGGAGCACGGGGTTTTTGGCAATGCTAATGGCACTCGTGCTATCACACATGAGAGGTACATGGGAACACTCCTCACCAAAGTCACTCAGCGTGTATGTGATCCAAAGCAACTGTGAGCAACAACTAGCGGCAGCAACATACTCGTCTTCTGTGGTAGACTGAGCTACACTAGACTATTTGCGAGAAGACCAAGACACAAGCGAAGATCCAAAAAACTGGCAAGTCCCCGAAGTCAACTTCCTATCGACTCGACACCCACAAAATCGGCATCTGAAAACCCAAGAAGCGAAAGAGAAGAGGACGCCGAGTACCAAAGACCAAGCTCAGGAGTGTATCAAAGATACCTGAAGATCCGCTTGACAGCCTGCCGATGTGAAGTCTTCGGCGACACCTGAAAACGAGCGCACAAACACACAGAAAACTGAATGTCCGGCCTCGTCGCCGTCAAGTACAAGAGGGAGCCGATCATGCTCCGGTACTCCTTCTGGTCCACGGGCTCTCCGTCCTCGTCCGCATCCAACGCTGTAGTCGTACTCATCGGTGTCGACAGGGGCTTCGAGTCGTCCATCTTGAACTTCTTGAGGATGTCCTTCGTGTACTTGGCTTAATGCACGAAGGTTCCCTCCTTTACCTGCTTGATCTGAAGCCCGAGAAAGAACTGCAATTCTCCCGTCATGGACATTTCGAATTATTTGCTCATGTCCTCTGCAAACCTCGCAACCAAAGAGTGAGACGAGCAGCCAAAGACAATATCATCCACGTACACCTGAACAATTAGGATATCATCGCCCTGCCTGAGGAGAAAAAGAGTCTTATCAACCTTGCCCATCTCAAACCCCTTGCTGAACAAGAATCCCCTCAAACGGCCATACCAAGCACGGGGAGCTTGTTTCAGCCCATACAATGCCTTCCTCAACCTATACACCCGGTGAGGAAACTCAGCACTCTCAAAGCCCGGTGGTTGCTTCATATACACCTCTTCTTCTAAAAATCCATTCAAGAAGGCACTCTTCACATCCATTTGGTACAACTTGAACCCTTTAGCCACGGAAAAGGCTAGAAGGATCCTAATTGCCTCCAAACGGGCTACAGGAGCAAATGTCTCCTCATAGTCTATCCCCTCCTTCTGACTATACCCCTGAGCAACCAACCTCGATTTGTTTCTCACCACCTCACCATTCTCACCTTCTTTGTTCTTCCACACCCATTTTGTCCCAATAGGTTTGCAATGTGGTGGTGGCTCTACCAACTCCCAAACTTGGTTTCTCTCAAAGTTCTCTAACTCCTCATGCATTGCGTTCACCCAATTAGGATAAGAGAGAGCGTGTCCAATGTCTTTCGGCTCAAAGGTAGCAACAAAAGCCGAATGAGCAAAGTGAGAAACATTCCTGGACCTTGACCGTGTCGTACATTCATTGATGTCGCCGATGATTCTTGAGGGAGGATGATCAACTTGAACGCGCCTCGGTGTCTCTCGTCTGGAGACAACCTCCCCCTCAGCTGCAGCTTCCACTTGATCTTGCTGGATCGTAGTCGGTGTAGGGGCTGGACCATCCTGCACAGTAGTCGTCGTAGTGGAAGTAGAGGGTACATGCCCGGCTGGAGCTTCATCATCACCATCATCCTCTCCAGCATCATCCTCCTCGTCCTCAAAGATCTTCTTGCCAATCTCGTCGTCACCTGCACACTCAAAGACAGACGAACTGCATGGCTGGGTCTCGTCGAAGGTAACCTCGCAAGTTTCCATGACTAGGTTAGTATCAAGGTTGAGCACACAGAATGCTCGAGAATGACTAGCATAACCCAAGAAAATCCCATCGGAAGACCTCGACTCAAACTTATCAAGCCTACCCTTCTTGAGAATAAAGCACCGACAACCAAAAGCCCTGAAATGGCTCACTCTAGGTGCTCACCCGTGCATGAGCTCATAGCACGTCTTGTTCAAGAAGACCCTAAGAAAAATCCGATTCCCAACATGGCACGTGGTATTCACCACCTCAGCCCAATATCTCCTCGGAGTCCTATGCTCATCGAGTATCGTCCGAGCCATCTCACAAAGGGAACGATTTTTCCTCTCAACCACACCATTTTGACAAGCCTCATAGGGAGAGGAAAATTGATGTTCGAGACCCAAATCACGACAAAAGGTTTCGAAATGAGAGTTTTCAAATTCAGAACCATTGTCGCTACGGATAGCTCGAATGGCATCTCCATTCTTCTCATTCTTCAACCTCAAGATTAGATCCCTCACAAAACCAAACGTCTCCCCCTTGTCAGCCAAAAAGAAGATCCAAGCATAGCGAGAATAGTCGTCCACTATCACCAGGACATACCATTTCCCACCCGCCGAGCACACACGAGCTGGACCAACCAAGTCCATATGGAACAGCTCACATGGCCTCTCTGTCATAACGGATGTCAGAGGCGGGTGAGAGGCGGCGACCATCTTACCATGCCTACACGGAGCACATACCAAGTCCTTTTGGTATTTCAACTTAGGCAATCCTCGGACTAATCCTAGCCCACTCAAGCGTGACAACAAGTCAAAACTCAAGTGACCTAGTCTCCTATGCCATTTCCAAAGCTCCGCCGAAACGCCAGCAACCAAGCAACACACTGAGAAAAATCGGCTCTGAAAATCTGACCCTCGGGAATGATCATGCACACAAGATCACCTCGAGAATCCAAGACACGCAAAGCACCCGTTTTGAAACGGACCTCAAAACCCTCATCAAGAAGCTGGGAAACCGAAAGAAGATTGTACCCCAAAGACTTGACAAGAGAAACACGCCTAAGAGTCACAGATTCGCTCACCTTCACCATGCCCACTGAAAGCACTGTACCTTTCCCATTGTCCCCAAAAGTGATGTACTCTTTGGTCATCACCGGGGTGAGGCTGGAGAACCACATTCGATCTCCGGTCATGTGTCGAGAGCAACCGGAGTCGATCAACCAAAAGCCCTCCAAGCCTCCCACCTGCAAATCAAAAACGAGAGCGAGAGTGAGCAAACGACTCAGCACTGGGGTTAATACAAAATGAATCAAACCAGTGCCGTGCCATTTGCTCAAAAGTGGGGTTAACAAAATCCATCCTATCTCCTCTAGGTGGAATACACACACGTCCCCTTGGAGGACTACGTGCACCACGAGGTGGAGACCGTGGCCCGTAGCTCCTCTGGGACCTAAAACTGTGATCATTCCCCCCATACTCGTATTGGCCACGAGCAAAGGAACGTCCAGCAAACTCACCACGTCCAAACCCAACACGCCTACCCCCTTCTCTATGTGGTGGCTCACCTCGAGGCACAAACACACGCCTCTCTCGAGGGTAAATGGTACGCACCATACCCTCGCCCCTTGGCACCAACCTAGGCTCAGGCACACCACGAGAGGGGCGGTACCTGTCCTTGTTGGTCATCTCCCTAGCCAACCTCTCCTCACACTTCCTCCTGAAGCAAAACTCAGCAAGATGCCCATCCCTCCCACAATGCTCACAATGGAAGGGTTTTGGTTTTGGCTTTGGTTTTGGGCTCTCTTTCGGCTCTGGCTTCTCCTCACTCGGTTTCTCTCCCTTCTTCCCAAAGAACTCATTCCCCAAGTCACTCTTGAACTTGATGGGTTTCTGGAAGTTGTCGGTATGTGGAGGAAACATGGGTGGAGCTGGGGTTGTGTCTAGTCGGTTCCTAAGTGGGTTTGGCTTAGGAGCATAGGCATTTTTGTGGTGGGTTTTTGGTGGCTCTAGGATATCTCCAATCTTCCCCTCATCCTCACCATTTCCCTCACCAATCTTGTCTGCCCCAAGCACTTGCCCATCATAGCGCTTGATGCCTCAATCATCATCCGGAGCTGTGGCTCATGACCAGACAACCAACCCATCATCTTTCTCAACTCATCATTCTCATCCTGCAAACGATCAACATAGTGTGCAAGCTCCATATTCTTCACAACATTTATTTCACAAGTAGAGCATGATGTAGGAATAGGAGCTTTCAGCTGAGCCTCTAGTGATCTAGCATAAACAAGCAAAATATCTAGCTTCTCATGCAAAACAGGACAAGAAGTGCAAGCACCAAGCAAAGAGGGTCTAGATTTCATCTCATCTAGCTCAACCCTAAGCACATCTAGTTCCTCAACCTTGGAGGCATACTTTTCCTTAAGCACAGTCAATTCACCAAGAAAAGTGGAACAATCAGTGCATTCAGGTTCATCGGTCACAATAGGAGTAGACTTAAGAGAATCTATTTGAGCCCTAGCATCAACAAGCAAAGACTCTAGTTCAACCACCTTCTCCTTAGCCTCTCTAAGCAAAGACCTGTACTCCCTCTTCTCCTTGTTGGTCTTTCTAAGCACATCATCACGGTTGTCAAGCAAGTCATTCAACCTAGCATTCTCCGCTACCAAGAAGGATGGATCATTGTTTACCTCTTCCTCGGAGTCGGAGCCCGAGTCATCCTTGTTGCTCTTCTTGCTTGCGGAGCTATGTGCCATGCCGCAAAAGCCTTGGGCGGTGAAGCACAAGCCGTTGATGTTCTTGCTTGACCGCTTGCCCTTGTGCCGGTTCTCATCTTCATCACTTGAGCTCGATGAGGAGTAGCAAGAGCTCGAGTCGATGTCGCTTGCTCCGGCAACCATCGCTCGCTCCTTCTTCTAGTGACCACCACTTCTCCTCGGCCTCCCCTCGGACTTGTTCTTGCCCTTGTTGTCGTCCCTTGAGCGGTGCTTGTGGTCGGTCCTCGGACGGTGCTTGTGCTCGGGCTTCACCTCCATGGCTTCCGGGCACTCAGCGATAAAGTGCCCGTGCTTCCCGCACTGGTAGCACATGCCCAAGGTCCTCCGTGCGTTCTTCCGGTTCGTGTACATGCGCTCGAACCGCCTGCTCAGCAACGCGAGATCCTCCTCGCCTAGCACGTCAAACTCGTCATCTGGCATGGACACAAGACAAGACAGAGAGAATTGTCTCGAAGACATGTTAGCGTTAGTCCTTGATCCAGAAACAAGAGCCAGACTATGAGGGTCAGTCGGGTTCTCGATCTTTGCGCGCACCCCACGGTCCACTTCGGATGACTTGAGCTTGGAAAACAGCTCATCCACCGTGAGGGTGTCATACTTCTCCGACTCAAGAATGGCCTCGACCTTCCCACTCCACACGGTACGATCCAGAGAGTGCAGGAGCTTGACACCCCTGTCATGATCATCGTACGGGAGCACGGCCACATTAGCCCTCATGTTGTTCACAATCACCGTGAACCGCTGGAACATGCTGTCAATGGACTCACCGGGGAGATGAGTGAAATTCTCGTACTCTGTCCGGTAGGTCGCAAACAACCGAGCCTGAACCTAAGCATTTCCAGCATGAGCATTCTTCAACTGCTCCCAAATCCTACAAGCCAAGTCCTCTGTCTGAACCCGATCGAATTCGGATTGACACAGAGCACGGAACAAGTAGTCGACCGCCTTATTGTTGGCGTCGAACATATCCCTCGATCCTGGAGCTAGGAAGTTCATCGGATGAACATAAGCTGTGTTCACTGTGACATCCCACAAGATCTGACCCTTGCCGCGGAGGAAAGCAGCTATCCGCCTCTGCCACATCTGGTAGTTCTTACCATCAAAGTGTGGAGGACCCGAACCCCGTTCCTGGTACGCCATCTTTGGATCTTAGACTGGTTAGAATCATGAAGATCCGTAACCGGCTCTGATACCAATTGAAGGACCGATTAGGCGACCAGAGAGGGGGGGGAGTGAATGGGAGCCGATAAAAATTCTTCCCGAAGGATGAACTCGGCCTATGTCCCAAATTCACAACCTAGGATTCTCACACAAGCTTGCCAAGGTCGCATAGTCACAATGGACCTACCAACCTTAGGAACAAGCCCCAAACAATCCCAAAGCGAAAGCGAAACTCAAGAAGCAAAGGACTTAGGCGATCTGCAAAGACCCAGGCAGACGGTCCGCAGTGACCGGGCGGACAGTCCGCAATGGGTTGGCGGACGGTCCGCGGGACCTCAGCGGACGGTCCGCAAATACTCACCGAGCAAACAGAACTACACCTCGAAATACAGACGGTCCGTACCCTACCCGCGGACGGTCCGAGAGCAACTTGTGCCGCGCGGACGGTCCGCGACACCCAGGCGGACAGTCCGCAAACCAGTTGCAACGAAATGCAACCTCTCCGACGGATCGAACCACGAACGCGCAAGAACAAGCGACGAACTGGACGAACACAGGGCCGCGCGGACTGTCCGCGCCTACCAGGCGGATTGTCCGCCAGGTGCGGACAGAGCTGCCAGAGCCCGAAAACGAGAAGTCAACCCCTCCTATCCATCCATGGATATCCCAAACGGCTTAAGCTCTTGAGGAAAGATTTGGGGGAGATGTGAAGCATCCCTAGGAGATGCTATACCCCAAAACTTGAGACCTCAAATGAACTAAATCACCGGGAATCGAATCGCAACCGAGCTCTACCAAAAAGCTAGGGTTCCAACCGAAATTCTTCAATCGGAGGCCAAATCCGGAGATTGGGGGGTCAAGATCAAGCACAAAGATGCACAAGACATCTATCCATGATCCCCACCAACAAATCCGAACCCAAACACCTCAGAATCGAAGGAACAAGGCACGCACGAAAATCCAACGAAAATAGCTCGAAAAAGACACGAAAATCACACGAGCCACAAGAAGGAAATCGACGCAACCATGAATGCTTCCATACACTCGGAGGTCAGATTCTCTACAAAACGGTGAAGAAAATCTACACCTATGGAGCAAGGAAATGAGAAGCAGTCCGGATGGATGATTTGCCCAGAAAACCCTAGAGCTATATATATGAGTCCCTCTGGGTTGGGCAAATGACCAAGCTACCCCTAGCACTTAAACTTAAGATACAATCCCCTCAGGGGCAAATAAGTCATGTAGTACTCCTCTTCATCGCACGGCCACGCCTTCGCCGCAGTCCGCGTCCTCCCGACGCAAGCCCTGCGATCCCGCCATGTGCCCACCGGTGTGATAACCCGCCCAGGAAAATACCATACTATCGCCTAAACCAATCCACTTTGGTCATTAGGCAATAATAAAGTATCATCCTGTCATTAGTTGCCGGGTTAACGCCCAGTAAATCACTTGGAAATTCACACAGAGGATCGAACATATGCATTAAAACTCACGCGAAGGCGAGTCCAGAGTACAAACACAATTTAAAACCAAATTACCCCTAAGGGTTTACGTATTACAAATCATTGTTCATGACAGGAAAGGTAAAAGTTCAGAGTTTGAAAACAGCGGAATAAGATAAATTAGCGCAACGATAAACATCACAGGAGGCCGTCCATGATGCCATCACTTGTCGTCATCCACCCATTCCAGCTCCCAGCCGGGTGGACTCTCACCAGGCCCAACAACACCTGCAACAACATTTTTAAAGCAAGGCTGAGTATACTAATACTCAGCAAGACTTAACCGACGGGTGATAACTACATCACCAAACTCTAGACATGTGGGGCTTGTTGGCCGGTGGAGTTCTTTTGCTGAAAAGCAACAAAGAGTATGTCCTTACGTTCAATATTTTAGCACAATTTCTAGTTAATTACCATTTCTAAGTTTGCCACTAATTCAATCAAGAATTGTACAAACAATTAATTCAAGCAGTAAACTTCATCAAATTCCATCATTAAGGGATATCATGGCCAGTTGATTAAGCAGTCTCAGATAACGGTGAGAGGCCGACAATCGATTGATTTAAACCTTGTAAGGTAAACCTAAACACACGGTAGGGTGCCCCCGCGAGGACAACCACCTGGCAGTTCCCAAAAGTCCTCGGCTTGGGATCGAATCTTACTGTCCCGGGTACAGGGTTATCAGGCATACCCCGCAAGGCACCCAGCTTCACACATGTACCCCCCTCTCCCGGTAGCTAGACGAGAAGGTGATTACTCGAGATTAGTAATAGTAAGTTCCCACACCGTCTCATTAAGGTACTAGGCTTACCGGTCCCATTCCCGACAAGTGCTTAGTACGTTCAAAAGCTTAGCCCATGAAAGTCACTAGACCGGAGCCCAAATCCCATGCTCTTACCACATGAGCAATCCATTTATAAAGATCTTATGATTCCAACATAAGAGCCTAATCTCGCGAGTGACGAACATCACTCGACTTGTACCGGTCCTATAGCATAGCAGCTATCGACCTAACATACTAGTGATAGAGCATAGGTACCTATGGGTCATGCATCTAGGGTTTCAATTCAACTCCTGAAACGTAAATGCACAATCATATCAAACATAATTGCATAATTTTAAAAAGACAGGGTTAATGATCCGGGGCTTGCCTTCGCTGGCAAGGTTGGCCTTGGGCCCTTCTGGACTTTGGTCCAGGTCTTGCTCTACAGCGACGTAGTGCACGTCTCCGTCAGCTCCTCCGTCTCCTCCTTCCGGCACACGCGTACAGCTACCGTCGGGAAGATCTACACGAGGATGCAAATGCAAGATTTAATTGGCGGTTTTTAATTTAATTAACTACAAACAAAAAACGACAACCATGGGGTGCATGGTTGACCACATTCACCTAGATAAGCACACATTCAGCATACTCTTCCAAAAAGGAACAATATGCGGTTCTTTATTAATTAATATTTTTAATAGTGACTGTGTACATAATTATGTAAATAAATCACTTTAATTTCACAAACAGCAAGGGTGTGGTGTCACTTAGTTTCTCAGCATGATTAACCACACATACATGGGGTCATTAGATGTGGTGTTGGTGATTTTCCCATTTAAGTTAATATTAAGCTTTAATGGCTCCTATTGTTTTTATTCACAAAATAAATTCATAAAATTCAGTGGGGGTGTTTTCCAAGCTCTACAACACTAAACAAAGACACTGCACACACATGCATACTTAGGATAGCTATAAATTAATTATAACCAAAAATAACAAAAGCTAGCTACTAAAGCAAGATAAATGCATATGAAAATAAATACACATCAAAATGATTCCAACTCTCTCACACATGATCTCTGGTACAAAACTAAGATAGGCATTCAACATATACGCCTAGAGATGCTATAGATCTTGGGTTATGCATTTACAAAGAAAATTAGGCATATTTCAAGAATAAATATTTCTGTTAAATATAAAATTGTGATTCATTCACCAGAGGTTCATTTTGCCATAAAAATACAATATGCAGAAGTTAGCTACAAAAATATAATTAATTTTAGCTACAAAAATCATTTAGGCAGATTCTGCATAAAAACAAAATAAATCATATAAAAAGATTTCCTCAGTCACTTTGTGCAATTTTTGGTACAGAATCTAGTCATGGCATGACACACAATATATCCAAAATTCAGCTACAGAACACTTGTAAATTTAGAGATACAACAGATCTAGGTTTGACAGTTTTCTATTTTTCATGCAAAAACTACCAGGAAAAGCTATGGTCATGCTTTACAAAAGTTATATTGTTTCTCACTTAGAATCCAAGAAAATTAAGTTTGCATTTTTCTAATTTTTCTATGATTTTCTACGTATTTTACAAGAATCAGCAAAACATCAAGAACTATTCCAGATGCAACCTGCAGGCAGGCCCCTGGACAGTTTTTGATTCTCACAGATATGCCCCTAGATCACGGTTAGGACCATGGAAAGAATGAAATCGGAGCAATTGGGTCCTTGGCCAAGGGAGGCGGCGGGCTCGCCGGAATCCGGCGGGGTTCTCAGCCGAGGAAGTGGCGGGGCTCGACCACGTGCTCACCTAGACTCGCTTCGTGGCCGGAGACGGGGCGGAAAAGGCACCGGCGAGGCGGTGCTGTGGCTCGGCGGCCGCGGCAGCTCGGCTCCGGCGACGAGGAGAGCACGACCTGGCCAATATGTGGCACGAGGAGCACCAGGGAATCCTATGGGAGGCGTCTAAGGTGTCACACGGCTGTGGAAGTGGGTAGGAGGGGGAGCTCGGCGTGCAGCCTCCAATGGCGGCGGCGGCACAGCTCGGTCGCGCGCGAGAGGAGGAAGGGGCCGGGCTTTATAGGCGGTGAGCGTGTAGGGGGGCATTGCTTCGCGGTGAAGCCTTCCTCGGCCATTAAGCCGCGGGTATGGCGGCGGCCTCAGCATGCGCGCGCGTGGCAAAGAGGGGACGCGGACGGACCGGCGGGGCGACGGCGGTACTGTCCGGCCGACGAGTGAGAGCGCGGCGCGTGGCAAGGGGACGCGTTCCACGAGGTGCGTCTTACAGACCGGCGGTCGCGGGCCCGCCTCGGCGTGCGTACGGCGGCGTACGGCGGCGGAGCCGACGTGGCGCGCCAGGGCGACGTCGCGGCGCGCGTTCGCGCTCCGACGCGACAGTGTTTCGGTGCAGCCCCGTTAGAACGTGTTTTACTCTAATTTTTGCAACTAAAGTGCTTCGAGGTGTATATACCAAAGTTGTAGATCTCGCTACTCTCTACAACTTTTACAAAGGCTCTATGGTGTTTTGAGCATTGGATTTTGCATAACTGCGGCCAAACTTTGAATGCCACTCGATCCCAGTGAATAGTACCCGGCTGCAGTTGACCAAGTTTTTCACCAATTTCCACTTCAATTTGCAAATGCCATCCAACATGAAAGTTGTGTCCCTCGAAAAACTAGACAACTTTCATATTGGAAGATTTTGAAGTGTTTAGGTGAATTTTGGAGAACGCGGCAAAAGTTCCGGAGGGACTTCAAGGACATTAGGGTTTAAGTAGGGTTTGACCGTGCCTTTGACCAAGGTTTGACCACAAGTGTGTGTTGACTTGATCAAGAGGGTCATTAGGGATTGTTGACGAGATTTTCGAGGTGATGATCCAGGTTGACCATAGTTTGACCAATGTCAGCAGGTTTGACTCAGCTGAACCGGTCATTAGCATTAATGACGCTAATTAAAAACCTGGGGCGTCACAGCCTACCCCCCTTAAGAAGAATCTCGTCCCGAGATTCGAAAGTACAAGATGAAGTAGGGAGGTGTTCTCGGATAGAGATGTTACCCATAAATTAAGCTGGTCTGGCTTCCCTTGAAAGATCGGCTTCTTGCCGTGACTGCCTTTAGCTGCTCCGGGGTTCTGATTCTGCTGCTGGGGCTGAGGACCACCATGGGCAAGCTGATCCATCAACTATTGAAGTGAGTCTCTAGACTTTAGGAAGTCCTTACTAAGCCCAATTCGTTTTCCTCGACGGGACAAAATGTTCCAGTCCCTCGGGTCACTCCAAGCACTCGAAGGGCAAGATTGAAGGATATGATTGCTCTCTCCACATTTAAAACAACGTTGATGAAGAGGGTAAAGGCTCTTCCACATTCGTTCTTCTAATATCTCGGCTTGAGAGCGGGTTTCACCTTCAAGGAGCTGGGTGGTTTTGCCGCTGTTGTAACTTCGTTTGCCCTCACGTGGGCGAATTTCCTTATAGGTAATTCCCCACTCACTTACATCTATCTCCGGTAATACTCGCTTGTTGCTCCGACTTTTTCTCTCTTCCTTTCTAAGGTCCATTGGTAGTTTCGAGGGTGGTAATATAGAGTCGGAGGTATTGAGCTGACCCTGATTCACATGATCCACCAACAAATTGAATAAGCGGGCCTGCTCCACCATGGATGCCGATAATGACTGAGAGAGACTGTCTGCCAAACTAGTTTGAGATAGTCCTCTATAACGACCTTGGATGATATCGCACACTACCTGACTTAGCACTGAATTTTGCCCTTCCAACATATGAATTGCACCGACAATGGTATCCATATCAGTCTGGGTAGGTACTCCGGGTGAACAAGGCTCAAAGGATCGAGGCTTCGGTTGCATCAGTTGCATCTGTTGTAGTTGCTGGGTCATCCGCTGCTGTGACTGCAGGATCTGGCGCAACACTTCGGTTTTGCGTTGCCACGAATGCCTCCGTCAGTGTCGTGGGCGGTGGCGGCGGTAGGTCACCACTACCCGACGCACCAAAATCATTGGGGGTACTGCGTGTCGGTCCGACCATCTGAAAATCGAGTTTTCAATAAACACACCTTCGTAAGCTTGCTCATAAAAGTAACAAGTAGAACATGCATGACGAAAACTCATTCATGGTAAGTGTTGCAAAACCGGACAGCACAGCGGTCATAAGCATGAATTTCATACATCTCTGCTCATGCACCGAAAAATTCCCAGTTTTGGTCAGTAGGTGTAGGATTTCACAACTCTAGAGTGGATATAACTCCGAGGCGAACTCCAGGGTTATCCGTGACGGTAGGAATCACGGGGAAAAACTCACGGCACCCGCCCTCTAGGCTCGAGGATGCATCGCGGAGAATTTAGCA
Source organism: Cenchrus fungigraminus (assembly GCA_036936925.1). Classification (NCBI taxonomy): domain Eukaryota; kingdom Viridiplantae; phylum Streptophyta; class Magnoliopsida; order Poales; family Poaceae; genus Cenchrus; species Cenchrus fungigraminus. The sequence continues at coordinate 89,856,923 of CM072770.1, read as the reverse complement.
AAAGCTTCCACCGATCCTGGGTTTGCTCCTTTCTCAAATCCGGGGATTTGGAGGGTATGATCACGGATCATGGACGGATAAGCGATGGATGACTCTCAAACATTGACTTTTCGAGAACCTTGATTGCTCAAGAAAACTCTACTTCTACTTAGCTGATTGGATTGGTTAGAAGCTAAGGGAACATTGAGATTGGCGGTAAGAGACCAAGTCGAGAGGTGATCATCAAAACCGATTTCTATGAAGAAAAGGAAGGCTAGTAAAAGATTTCCGTAATTTCTTTGTACGGAAGACAATTTAGGGAAACTCCAGAACAATCTTGCTCACACTTTAATTAACTTGTGAATTTGGGTGTTATTGACTCATTACATTACGGTGTAATGATTTTAAAAGTTGGTGCGATGCACATGCTTCTGAAGACACGATGCACCTGCTCATGCGGTATGATGCTCATGATGCATGTTAGCATGACTCTGCTACCCATAAAATGAGTTAGCGATTGAGAGGGCAATCCTAGGTCGAGAAGGAGTATGCGTGGCGAGTCGCATGCTCATAACCAAGATACCTAGCGCGCCCCTAGTGGCAATCACATGGCTGCAGCACACATGATGCCCTAGGTTCCGTCGCGGCACCTTTGGGTATGGAACAACAACGTCACCAGACATAAGAGAGATAGAGTATGAGTATTGAAAATTTCCATGCGTATGCACGTTAGTTCACCCAAGGTTCCCACATGCACGTGCCAGGCAATGCATACTCGAAAGGTGACATTTGTTTTAATTCAAAAGGTTGTGAGCAAGACCAAAAAGAATAAGTTTAGGATCGAGAGATCGGATTGATCAAGATGGGCACAAATCTTTGGACACATCTGATACTCATCAAGGAACTGTGATCTGACCACAACGAGCGGGATTAAATCCTTTACAAAGATAACTGCAGGAAGATGTTCAACCAAAGCATTATATTGACGAAAGGTTTCGGGATCACCATAACACCTGGGGGTTACAAATGCAGCCTAGTCGCACAAAAGAAGGCTCCTAGTTCAGCCTACCACAAAAACTATCCAAAAGCGGCTGCACACACTAGGGTTCCTTACTACTACCACACTTGTACAACTCATTACTTTATTACAAGCACACCACTTCCAACTAGGTGACAACCTAGTCTTAGGTTTACTTCCCACTGGTTGAGTCCTCCATGTCGACAGAAACTACGGTGAAGCAGGTCCAGACTCTACTCCGATTCTCCTTGAATGTCCTCAGCATCTTCTTCTTCTTCTGGTCTGGGAATGACAGGTTCCAGAGGTGGAGCTGCTATCGCTTCTAACTGATTCTCTAGTTCAAATATATATTGGTCATTGTGCTGCAACATGAAATTCTGCTCATGAATAACTTCACTTAATTCTCGTATCCTTGCCTTATCCTTGAGTCTTCCCTTCTTGAGAGTAGCTATCATTGCTCGGGCTTCCTTCAATGCTTGTGCGGTATTCTCCACTTCTTTGACTCGGTACCTATAGATTTGGTGTCTATAGAATACACTTTCTCCCACCATCCGTCGGTAGGTGTCATACATGGCTTCTGAAAAACGGACTGAGGTGACAAGATCGGACTATAGCGAGAGTTGTCCTGAGCTGAAAGAAAAGCTTCGCGTTCGACCCGTGGTCCAACGTGTCGCCTAGGTACAGGAATCACTCTGGCTGCAGTGCCGGCTACCACGTCAGGGTGCTTCCCACAAAAAGTTGTGAGCGCTTCAAGAGCAGCCTTCTGCACAGTGTCAGCCAGGTTCCGTCCTTGTGCCTTACACTCCCACTCTTCCCAAGCAGGATTGGTCGGGCACACGGGAATCTTCACCTTCACTTCACAACGAAGGAGCTGGTCGGTGGTCATGACCTCACATGTCGAGTACTCTGGGTAAGCGGTGTACCCAAAGTCCTTCAGGGTGTCCCACAAAAGCGCAGGAAATCCACCCTCCTCGAGACAGTCCACGAGAGTCCATGCTTCCACATCAGTCGATGCAGATCCAAGGTGGTCCATCTGGATGTAACGACAAAAGTGAGAACTAGATGGAAGTGAGTGTACAAGATAAATTCGGTCCACGATACAATTCGTGTGGTTAAGAAATGGTTTAATCATGTGTACAAGGGTACAATCGGATGTCAGAACTCGAAACGAGCAGACGTACACAATGACTTAACGTTCTGGCAGTTGTGAACGAAAATTCATAACTTAAAAACCAGATCCCCAAAAATTCCCAAATTTGTGCAGCAACTCAACAAGGTTATGAGGCACAGAATTGGTATGCAAGATCGATCTAGAAAGGTTAGGAAGGGGCTTCGACTAAGCAAGGTTTGGATTGGTTTCCGGAAAAACAGCAAGACATGGGTTCACTAATCTGAGCATAACCTAAGGTATACAAAGGCTATGACCGCGAATTTTTGCGAGCAGAAACTAGATTAGATATGGAGCAACTTTGGTAGAGATCACCTAGGCAAAAAGATTCTTGAACAGGGTGCACAGATCAAGCAAACAGCCACAACAAACTTTTGGACAGCAACACATCTACCCACAAGAGGCCAGGCAAGGAAAAAGCACACTAGCAAAATTTCACCTTAGAGAGTACATAAACAACAGGGTTCAGTTTTACGTTTCCACAATTTTTAACATGATGCAAGACGTCCTATTCGTCCTCACAAGGCAATCAAGCCGAAAATCGCAGTTAGCGTCGGTGGCAAGGCATATACTTGTTTCTCCCTGTAATAACTAGTCGAGAACTAGTCGATGCTCACTTAGCGACTTACGAAACGTGGTTAGTGTACCTGCAGAAGATCGCAGAACACAACGACCCTTTCGTGCCAGCACTCACGAAAGCGTCCACAAACATTACCGTTCACTATAGAAACCGTATCCATGCGTCAAGCCGCTACATGGATAGCGTCCAACCTCGGATACGCTCCTTTTTGAATGAAGCGGATCCTTGCCTCGCATATTCACAATGCGGAACGTCCACATATGGCAAAACATGGCGAGACACAGATGCGATGTGGGTTCCCATTAGAATAGGTCCCATCCATCCGTCACAGGACTTTCTTGTGGCACCACCACGTATGGCAAAACGTGATGAACTAGTATGGTTGTGCATAAAGTAAATCTGACAAGAATAAAATGTGCTGGAAGTTAGCAAAATAAACCCTAGATTTGTAAGCCACCTGAAAGAACCCAAAATTTCCCTCTAGGACCTCTCGTTCTATATTCATCCTTAACGGACCAACGTATTTTGCAAATCCAAACAATCTTGGCAAGTTTTATTCAAAAACCAGTGATTAAGGTTGTTAATTAAACTCTGGTGCATATAATCGCTCTGATACCAGCTGTGGCAACCCGCCCAGGAAAATACCATACTATCGCCTAAACCAATCCACTTTGGTCATTAGGCAATAATAAAGTATCATCTTGTCGTTAGTTGCCGGGTTAACGCCCGGTAAATCACTTGGAAATTCACACAGAGGATCGAACATATGCATTAAAACTCACGCGAAGGCGAGTCCAGAGTACAAACACAATTTAAAACCAAATTACCCCTAAGGGTTTACGTATTACAAATCATTGTTCATGACAGGAAAGGTAAAAGTTCAGAGTTTGAAAACAGCGGAATAAGATAAACTAGCGCAACGATAAACATCACAGGAGGCCGTCCGTGATGCCATCACTTGTCGTCATCCACCCATTCCAGCTCCCAGCCAGGTGGACTCTCACCAGGCCCAACAACACCTGCAACAACATTTTTAAAGCAAGGCTGAGTATACTAATACTCAGCAAGACTTAACCGACAGGTGATAACAACATCACCAAACTCTAGACATGAGGGGCTTGTTGGCCGGTGGAGTTCTTTTGCTGAAAAGCAACAAAGAGTATGTCCTTACGTTCAATATTTTAGCACAATTTCTAGTTAATTACCATTTCTAAGTTTGCCACTAATTCAATCAAGAATTGTACAAACAATTAATTCAAGCAGTAAACTTCATCAAATTCCATCATTAAGGGATATCATGGCCAGTTGATTAAGCAGTCTCAGATAATGGTGAGAGGCCGAAAATTGATTGATTTAAACCTTGCAAGGTAAACCTAAACACACGGTAGGGTGCCCCCACGAGGACAACCACCAGGCGGTTCCCAAAAGTCCTCGGCTTGGGATCAAATCTTACTGTCCCGGGTACAAGGTTATCTGGCATACCCCGCAAGGCACCCAGCTTCACACATGTACCCCCCTCTCTCGGTAGCTAGCCGAGGTGGTGATTACTCGAGATTAGTAATAGTAAGTTCCCGCACCGTCTCATTAAGGTACTAGGCTTACCGGTCCCATTCCCGACAAGTGCTTAGTACGTTCAAAAGCTTAGCCCACAAAAGCCACTGGACCGGAGCCCAAATCCCATGCTCTTACCACATGAGCAATCCATTTATAAAGATCTTATGATTCCAACATAAGAGCCTAATCTCGCGAGTGACGAACATCACTCAACTTGTACCGGTCCTATAGCATAGCAACTATCGACCTAACATACTAGTGATAGAGCATAGGTACCTAGGGGTCATGCATCTAGGGTTTCAATTCAACTCCTGAAACGTAAATGCACAATCATATCAAACATAATTGCATAATTTTAAAAAGACAGGGTTAATGATCCAGGGCTTGCCTTCGCTGGCAAGGTTGGCCTTGGGCCCTTCTGGACTTTGGTCCAGGTCTTGCTCTACAGCGACGTAGTGCATGTCTCCGTCAGCTCCTCCGTCTCCTCCTTCCAGCACAGGCGTACAGCTACCGTCGGGAAGATCTACACGAGGATGCAAATGCAAGATTTAATTGGCGGTTTTTAATTTAATTAACTACAAACAACAAACGACAACCATGGGGTGCATGGTTGACCACATTCACCTAGATAAGCACACATTCAGCATACTCTTCCAAAAAGGAACAATATGCGGTTCTTTATTAATTAATATTTTTAATAGTGACTGTGTACATAATTATGTAAATAAATCTCTTTAATTTCACAAACAGCAAGGGGGTGTTGTCACTTAGTTTCTTAGCATGATTAACCACACATACATGGGGTCATTAGATGTGGTACGGCGGCGTACAGTGGCGGAGCCGACGTGGCGCGCCAGGGGGACGTCGCGGCGCGCGTTCGCGCTCCGGCGTGACAGCGTTTCGGTGCAGCCCTGTTAGAACGTGTTTTACTCTAATTTTTGCAACTAAAGTGCTTCGAGGTGTATATACCAAAGTTGTAGATCTTGCTACCCTCTACAACTTTTACAAAGGCTCTATGGTGTTTTGAGCAATGGATTTTGCATAACTGCGGCCAAACTTTGAATGCCACTCGATCCCAGTGAATAGTACTCGGCTGCAGTTGACCAAGTTTTTCACCAATTTCCACTTCAATTTGCAAATGCCATCCAACATGAAAGTTGTGTCCCTCGAAAAATTGGACAACTTTCATATTGGAAGATTTTGAAGTGTTTAGGTGAATTTTGGAGAACACGGCAAAAGTTCCGGAGGGACTTCAAGGACATTAGGGTTTAAGCAGGGTTTGACCGTGCCTTTGACCAAGGTTTGACCACAAGTGTGTGTTGACTTGATCAAGAGGGTCATTAGGGATTGTTGACGAGATTTTCGAGGTGATGACCCAGGTTGACCATAGTTTGACCAATGTCAGCAGGTTTGACTCAGCTGAACCGGTCATTAGCATTAATGACGCTAATTAAAAACCTGGGGTGTCACAACCAGCATCGAAGCTTCTCGGCGCGCCCGGATCCCGTCTCCGCCCGCCGAGCCTATGGTCTTGGTGTTGTGGCTCAACCAAGTAACCCGACGGTTTTGTGGTGAACCGCCGCGAACCCCGCGTGCAGACTCCGGTCGTGAGCCGCTACCCTGCACCGGCTCCTGTCCACGACTTCGTCTAGCTTTTCTTGCCACCATGTGGTCCGCACTTTACCCCGCTGGCCACCGGGTCCCTCAAGCCGAGCCTACTTGTCTCTCCACTCCTCGGAGGCCCCGCAAGGCATAGACCTTTCGCGCCCGCTCTTCACCTGCACCAACACGAGTCAAGCCGCAACCTGCACCTGCAATACTCGGCCAAGAGTCAGTCCACACCACATTGTCAATCACTCATCACACTAGGGAGCGACCATCCACCGGTCCTCGGATGCTCCTGTCCTCACCAATGAGCCCGAATGCACTAATTGTTCTGTTTTCCTTGGTGATTTGACTGTGCTTAAGGAAAAGTGTGCCTCCAAGGTTGAGGAACTAGATGTGCTTAGTGTAGAGCTAGATGAGATGAAATCTAGGCCCTCCTTGCTTAGTACTTGCACTTCTTGTCCTGTTTTGCATGAGAAACTAGATGTATCGGTTGCTTATGCTAGATCTCTAGAAGCTGCTTTGAAAGCTCCTATTCCTACATCATGCTCTACTTGTGAAGTAAATGCTGTGAAGAATTTGGAGCTTGCACACTATGTTGATCGCTTGCAGGATGAGAATGATGAGTTGAGGAAGATGATGGGTTGGTTGTCTGGTCATGAGCCTCAGCTCAGGATGATGATTGAGGCATACAAGCGCTATGATGGGCAAGCGCTTGGGGCAGATAAGGTTGGTGAGGGAAGTGGTGAGAATGAGGGGAAGATCGGAGATATCCCAGAACCACCAAAAACCTACCACGAAAATGCCTATGCTCCTAAGCCAAATCCTCTCAGGAACCAACTAGACACAACCCCAGCTCCACCCGTGTTTCCTCCACACATAGACAACTTCCAGAAACCCATCAAGTTCAAGAGTGACTTGGGGAATGAGTTCTTTGGGAAGAAGGGAGAGAAACTGAGTGAGGAGAAGCCAGAGCCCAAAGAAAGCCCAAAACCAAAACCAAAACCAAAACCAAAACCCTTCCATTGTGAGCATTGTGGGAGGGATGGGCACCTAGCGGAGTTTTGCTTCAGGAGGAAGCGTGAGGAGAGGTTTGCTAGAGAGATGGCAAACAAGGACAGGTACCGCCCTTCTCGTGGTGTACCTGAGCCCAGGATGGTGCCAAGGGGCGAGGGTTGTCGTATGGACCTCCCTGGGCCCACTACCTCGGTGGGTACCAGGACCGACTACTCGGTGGGCCCCTGGGACTGCTCGACTTGCGCTGCACGGCACCTGATGGCGTGAAGCACAAGAGCTACAGAGAAGTACCCGGATAGGAAGCTGTACATGTCCCGCACTGTATAGAGGACTCCTAGACGTATTCGACTAGTACTCTCTCCCTGAGCCGACTTGTAACCCTGCCTCCCGGACTATATAAGGCGAGGCAGGGACCCCCCTCTCTCTCAACGGCTTAAGATTGCATCATCTTGCAATCGCACCCAATCAATCCAGAGCCACGCAGCATACAGGACGTAGGGTATTACGCACCCCGCGGCCCAAACCTGTCTAAATTGTGTGCCACGTGTCTCTTCCTTTGAGTTACCGATCTCAGCGAGGCCACATTCATCTACTTCGGGTACTCCCCTTAGTAGGTTGCCGGTCTAAAACACCGACAGCTGGCGCGCCAGGTAGGGGCTCTCGCCGAAGATCTCATGGCGAACTCGACGGCTTCCGTCTACATCAAGCCAACCGTCGCCTTCAACCGCGGCGACACCTTCGTCTTCGGTGCCTGGGTCTGCACTGCTGACGGCACCGGATCTTTCCAACGCCGCCTCACCATGCCGGCCAACCCGGAGACCGGCCTCGTGACACTTCCTGGAGTAGTCACGGGCGAACTCGCCGGCAAATTCGGCGAAATTTCGCTTTTCGACCAACACGCCGACTTCGAGCTCGGATCCGCCTCCAACTCGGGCTCGACGTCCCCATGGGCTATCGTATGCGAGCCGGCAACTCAGCCATCGCATGTGGACTCCCCACCTCGCGAGCACTTCACGCGTGGCCCCCGCAATGTCAGCAGGGCCCACACGAAGGCTCCCACTACACGCCGGGCCGGCAAGGAGCCCGTACCCGAGTACAACTCGGACTCCGACACCGCTCCCGGCCACGCCTCGGACTCCAATCCCCTTTTCGGCTTCTACTCGGACTCCGCGTACGAGTTCGACTTCGGGTCGGACCCTGAGGATCCCGAGTCCGAGAACAACTCCACAGAGCAACCCCTGTCAGGACCGGCCGCCGGCTTGGTCATAACATCTACACCCGCCGGAAGATTTGTCTACTAGCCAGACCGCAAGCCCGCTGACCTGACGAACGGGAACTCACGCTACGTCGCCTACCTCGACTCGCTTCCCTTCCAGGAGGGAACGCCACTCGCTCGAGCTGAGGAGTACACCCCAACGGAGGTGGCGAGTTCTGACTCCAGTCTTGGCAACCCCGACCGCCAAGTCTTCATGGCTGCCGGCGACACGCCAGGACCCTCAGGGACAGCAAGCGACCGATACCTCGAAGACATCTCCGCAGACGAGCTGTCTGCCGACGCACCCGCGGATGAGACTGACACCAACAGGGATGCTCGACGTGAGCGTAACAGAAAGCGGAACGAACGACGTCGGCGTATTCGAGACAACCTCCCCATCCGCAACCTCGCAGAGGCTCTCGACCAAGTCGAGAGTAGGGTACACACTACCCTGGAGCAATGCCTCATGTCGATCACAGCGATCGCACGCCAAGCTTAGGGGATGCGTGTAGGAGAAGTCATCGCCAAGCTTGCAGAAGACGCTTACTTCATGCGAGCTGACAACAGGGTCGCTCAGCCGCCCCCCGCCAGGAATCGCGATAACGCAGCCACAAGTCGCAGCGCGGACCTCGGTCGTAACCGTACTCGAGCTGAGCTGCCGGCCAATCCCAACCGTACTCGTGCAACGGCCGGCGGACCCTCTCAAGGTGGCAACAGCGCTGCAGCTGCTGGCGGCGATCGTGAGATCGTCCCTCATCGCGACCCTAGCAACGGAGGCAGCGACGGCGGAAGCTCCAACCATGGGGCCAATAGAAGGGCCGGTGGCGGAGGTGACCGCGGCGGCCGACGCCACGCGAATAGCCACGCCTCCGGAGCCTCTCAGGGCGGCTTCGACGTCCGCCAGAAGATTGAAGAACTACGGCGCAAGAAGGCTTCCACGTCAGGCGACAACGACGGCTTCCCTGCCTTCTCTGCACGACTTCGCAACCTCCTCCTCCCAGAGAAATTCAAGCCTCTGGGAATCACCAAGTACGACGCGAAGCAAGATCCTGTGCAGCGGCTCAGATGCTACGCCCTCTCCATCGAGAACGCTGGTGGCAACAACGACACCAAGTGCCTATATTTCCCCTTCTGTCTGGACCAGGCACCGCTTACATGGCTCGAGTCACTTGAGAAGTACTCGATCGACAAGTGGGACCAGCTGAAGGAGCAGTTCACCAGCAACTTTGCGGGCGCTATGGGCCGCTCGGGTACTCGCATGGACCTAGCTATGGTGAAGCAGGAACAAGGCGAGACCCTTCACAAGTACATGCGGCGTTTCTTCGACAAGCGTGCCACAGTAGTCGATGTCTCTGACAAAGAAGTCATCGACCTCTTCCAAGACGGTCTCTACCTCCGTCGCACTTTCGAAGACTTCGGCCGTCGCTGCCCAAGCTCCATCACCCACCTCAAGGACATGATCACGTCCTGGGCCGATGAAGAAGACAAGGCCAACGCCAAGTACGACGCCATCCGTGGCAAGAGCAAGCAGAACACGGGCGGCGGCAGCAGCAACAACGGGAACCAAGGCGGTCGCAACAACAACAACTACTCGGGTCCCAACCGCAAGCGCAAGCCAGACAACACTGTCGCGGCTATCCAGCGCCCTGCGAAGGAGAACTCGAAGAAGACCTCCGGCGGCTTCAAAGACTTGCTGAAGGAGAAGTGCCCGTGGCATCTGGACGGCAACCACACCACCGAGCAGTGCTACCAACTCAGGCGAGCACTCAAGGATACTCCGGAGCCACGGCACCCTCATGACAAGAAAGGCAAGAAGAAGAACGACGAAGGCAATGGCGACTTCCAGGAACCCAACAAGACGGTGAACGTCCTCTTCGGCGGGCTACCCAGCAGACGGGTCCAAAAGGCTACCCGTCGAGAAGTCATGAGCATTGAACCAGCGGTCCCGACCCCCCTCAGGTGGTCGGAGGTACCCATTACCAGGGCTAGCTTCCCCGAACCAGGGCGGTTCCCACTCGTCCTGAAGCCGGTGGTCGCGGGCTCCAAGCTCAACAAGGTCCTCATCGACGGTGGAAGCGGGCTTAACGTCCTTTTCACCAAGACCTTGAAGAAGATGAAGCTCGACATCACCCACATGCTCACCAAGAGCACCTCGCCCTTCTACGGCATCGTCCCCGGAAACGCGGCTATTCCACTAGGCTTAGTGGTCCTGCCAGTTACCTTCGGGGAATCTCGGGACAACTATCGTACCGAGTACATCAAGTTCGAAGTCGCGGAGTTCATGGCGGTACCCCACTACACCTACCTAGTACTCAAGATGCCGAGTCCAGCAGGTGTACTCTCGCTGCAGGGGGACTTGAAGATATCGCACGACTGCGACACGGAAGCTGTGGAGATCGCCTCCACAAATCAAGTACCCAATGCAATGATGGAAATCTACGCTGCGTCGAAGAAGCTTGCCCCAAGCGAACTCGACATCCCAGAGAAGTCGGATAAAGCTAACAAGCCTCAGCCAACCGAGGAGGTTCTGGTCAAGACAATTGACCTCGGGACAGGCGACAGCAGCAAGACCACCACCATCGGGGCGGGCCTCGACCCCAAATAGGAAGACGCGCTCATCAACTTCCTCCGGGCTAACCGCGACATCTTCGCGTGGAAACCAGCGGACATGCCAGGGGTGCCCAGGGAGTTGATTGAGCATTCACTCAACGTTGATCCTAAAGCTACCCCGAAGCGACAACACCTCCGCCGCTTCGCCGACGACAGACGGGACGCCATCAAGAAGGAACTCGCCAAACTACTTGCGGCTGGCTTCATCAGAGAAGTTTTCCATCCTGAGTGGCTCGCCAACCCCGTTCTCGTTCGCAAGAAGAACTCAAACGAATAGAGGATGTGCGTCGACTATACCGACCTCAACAAGCACTGCCCCAAGGACCCCTTCGGGTTGCCGCGGATTGACCAAGTCATCGACTCCACGGCGGGCTGCGACCTGCTCTGCTTCCTCGACTGCTACTCCGGGTACCACCAGATCGCGATCAAGGAAGAAGACCAGGAGAAGACCGCGTTCATCACCCCGTTTGGCGCGTACTGCTACACGACCATGTCCTTCGGGTTGAAGAACGCCGGCGCTACATACCAACGAGCTATCCAGGCCTGCTTCAAGAGGCAACTCAACAAGAACGTCGAAGCCTACGTGGATGACGTGGTCGTCAAGACCAGAAACTCCAGCACGCTCATCGATGATCTTGAAGAGACTTTCGCATCCCTGCGCGAGTACCGCTGGAAGCTCAACCCGAACAAGTGCGTCTTCGGCGTGCCGTCGGGCAAACTACTCGGCTTCATCATCAGCCATCGCGGCATCGAAGCCAATCCCGAGAAGATCTCCGCCATCACCAGCATGAAAGCTCCCACGTGCATCAAAGACGTACAGAAGCTGACCGGGTGCATGGCGGCCTTGAACAGATTCATCTCGAAGCTTGGAGAACGGGGGCTCCCCTTCTTCAAATTACTCAAACACCAAGAGAAGTTCGTGTGGACTCCAGAGGCGGACCAAGCCCTTGCCCAGCTCAAGGACTTCCTATCGAAGCCACCAGTCCTCACAGCTCCTCGTAAAGGCGAGCAGCTACTGCTCTACCTCGCTGCGACTACTCACGTGGTCAGTACTGCCATCATCGTCGAGCGGCAGGAAGACGGCCACGCCTATCCAGTCCAGCGTCCAGTCTACTTCGTCAGCGAGGTCCTATCAGAATCCAAGGCACGCTACCAGCTAGTACAGAAGCTTCTATACGCAGTGCTCATCACCTCACGGAAGCTACGACACTACTTCCAGGAGTACTCGATCTCCGTCGTCACCGACTACCCGCTCGGTGACATCTTGCGGAACCAAGATGCTACTGGAAGAATCTCCAAATGGGCAGTCGAACTCGGCGCCCTCAACATCGACTTCAAGCCACGCACAGCCATCAAGTCGCAGGCACTAGTCGACTTCATGGCGGAGTGGCGGGAGAATCAGCTACCTACTCCAACCAAGCGCCCAGAGCACTGGGTGATGTACTTCGACGGCTCACTCAACCTCGAGGGCGCAGGTGCAGGAGTACTCTTGATCTCTCCAACGGGCGAACAACTCAAGTACGTCCTGCAGATCTTCTGGAAGGTCTCAAACAACGAAGCCGAGTACGAAGCTCTGCTACACGGGCTCCGCCTCGCGGCTTCACTGGGCATCAAGCGGCTACTAGTCTACGGCGACTCCGCAGTGGTCATCAACCAAGTCAACAAGTCCTGGGACCGCAACAAGGAGAACATGGACGCCTACTGCCTAGAAGTCCGCAAGCTCGAGAACAAGTTCTATGGTCTCGAGTTCCGCCACGTCGTCCGCAACAACAACGTTGCAGCGGACATCTTGTCGAAGCTTGGTTCCACTCGCGCTCAAGTACCAGCGGGTGTCTTCGTCCACGAGCTTCACGCGCCATCCATCCCGGAGCCGGCGCCACCGACCATTGACCCAGCGCATCCCCCGGCTGGCCAGGAGGTCATGATGATTGACGTGGACTGGAGGCAGCCCTTCATCGACTACCTCAGCGAGCAGAAGGTTCCCTCGGACAAGAACTTGGCCGAGCAACTCATCCGCCGTGCCAAGTCCTACATTCTCGTCGGAGACAAGATCTACAGGCGGGGCGCATCTTCCGGAGTACTCATGAAGTGCGTTCCCAGACAAGAAGGCAAGGACATCTTGGAGGAGATCCATAAAGGCGTCTGCGGCAACCACGCGTCCTCACGCACGCTGGTCAGCAAGGCCTTCCGACGGGCTTTCTATTGGCCCACAGCTCTGGGCGATGCCGAAGAACTCGTCAGAAGGTGCAAAGGGTGCCAATACTTCGCCAAGCAACAACACGTCCCGGCCTACAAGCTAGTCACCATACCGCCAACCTGGCCTTTCGCCTGCTGGGGGCTCGACATGATTGGGCCACTTCCAACTACGCCAGGTGGATTCAACCGAGTATTGGTGGCCATCGACAAGTTCACCAAGTGGATCGAGGTCAAGCCGGTTACATGCCCCAAGGCCGACAGAGTACTCGACTTCCTGGATGAACTCGTACATCGCTACGGACTACCCCACCGCATCATCACAGACCTGGGCTCCAACTTCAACAATCACCAGTTCTGGGAGTACTGCGAGAACAGCGGGATCGACGTCCGATATGTCTCAGTTGCCCATCCTCGGGCCAATGGACAAGTCGAGCGCGCCAATGGGATGGTGCTCGACGCTCTCAAAAAGCGGCTACACGACGCTGCCAACTCCAAAGGAGGCAAGTGGATCAAGGAACTACCCAATGCTCTCTGGGGGTTGCGTACTCAACCTTCCAAGCCAACGGGACAATCCCCGTACTTCCTGGTCTACGGCTCCGAAGCAATCCTCCCTGTTAATGTCATGTGGGATTCACCAGCAGTGGAGCAATACGACGAAGGCATCTCTGAAGACAGCAGACGAGTTGACATCGACGGACTCGAAGAAGCTCGCTGTGCCGCCCTCGTCCAATTAGCAAGGTACCTAGAGGGTATCCGACGCTACCACGATCGCAACGTTAAGGAACGCTCCTTCAACGTTGGTGATCTTGTCCTCCGCCGCATCCAGAACACGGAAGGACTACACAAGCTCAGCTCGCCCTGGGAAGGTCCCTTCACAATTGCAAAGGTGACCGGACCGGGCTCCTACCGCCTCCAGACGCTTGAAGGCGAAGACATCAACAACTCGTGGAACATCGACCAACTCTGTCGATTCTACGCCTAGTCTACACCGGGGGCTCCAGTCTATATGACTACTCAAAGACCCCTTCACCGTAAGCGGCCTCCAGGTCCAGGCCCTAGTCTCCGGACTACTCCTCTCCAGGATCCAGCCCACGCGGCTACTAACGGATCTTGGGCTGCGACGAGCGACAAAGGACTCCAGCAGCGGTCTACTAAGAGACCAAGCACTCCTAGATCCAGCCCATGCGGCTACTAACGGATCTACTGCTGTTAGCGGCCATACGCCCTAGCACTACTTAGCCGTAGGCGGCCTCCGGGTCCTGGCGACTACTCTGTAACAACAGCCCTGGCCATCCAGGCGTACTTCTTCAGTAATAAAGTTTGATTACCTATCAACTGCTTTACTGTCCCTTTTCCTCAACGGGACCACTGGCGAGTATGCTTACTCGCGACGACTCCATGATGGGACTCCGCACTCACAGATCGGGATAACGAGTACTCATTTATGGAAGTTTCCTTCATTCATACTTAAACAAGTTCATTACAACTTTGTTTATACACAACTACTGCTACGAGCTAACCCTACAGGACTACTGGAGGTTGAGCTTCTCGGCGACTTGTTCGGCAATGGGCGCCATCTGCTCCAGCAGCTCCGCGTACTGCTCGTCCGTGCAGTTGGCGGCTAGTCCGCCGGCGACTACGTCAACGGGAGCTTTTGGGAAGTACAACTTCATATACGCCAGGACCTGGTTGGGGATCGACTTCGCCAGGTGCTTCACGTACGTCGCCAGGCGGCTCGGGGCTTCCTTCAGCCGGTCCACCAATGGGGCTATCTTCGGTCCCCCGGGGTGAGGCACCAGCAGCCTCGCGATGGGAAGCGCGGCCTCCTCGAGTTCCTTCAGCTGGGCCCGCAGCTTCTCGCAGTCCTCGTTCAGCTTCTGCAAAGATTTGTAGCAGTTGACGAGGTCACGATCCGATGCAATGCGAAGCTCCATGTGCTTGTCGCACTCGTAAGCAAGCTGCTTATAATCATACTCCAGTACCTCGCAGGCCTCTTGCTCTCGGTAGAAGAGGTTCTTCAGGTCGGTCTCTGAAGCCTTCAGCTGGTCGACGCGGGTCTCAAGCTCTGCAATCAACAAGGCAAAGCGGGTCAGACTCCTCCAAGACACTACCAATGGGTACTCAGCATGGCAACAGCGTACCTTTATTCTTGTTGCGGAGAGACTTGTTCTTCCGCACCAGCTCTTCGCTCTTCGCCCGCATATCTTGGATTTTGTTGTGATACTGGGCGAAGGCGGTGTCCAGCTTCGACTGCATCACGGCGGCGTGCTTCCGGGCCTTCACGAGCTGTTCTTCTAAGGCCTCGGCCCGGAGCACCGTGTCGCCGTACCCATGAAGCATGTCAGACTTCTGCCGAGACCGCTCCGTGACGTCCTGCCACAGACAACACATGTCAAATGGGTACTCAACACTAAAGGATTGAATACTCAAGGGTGTCGACTACTCACCTTCATCCATTGCTCGGCCTGGCGCATTGCCTCCATGTGTCGAGCTACCGTCGCTGGATCCACTAGGTCATCCGCCAGCAGCTCGATCCCGCCACGACTACTCGTCGCGGTTTCGGACATTGGCGCCGAGCGGATTGGCTCCGTGTCCTGGATCTCTGGCGAGCGAATGACTACTTCCAGAGCCGGTTCTGGATGCACGTCGTTGCGCCCCCCTCCAGCTGTCGCGGTGGCTTCTTCAACCGCCACCTCCATTTGCTCGGGGGCTCCTTCGGCAGCTCCCTGGGTCTCTGGTGCCAAATCTTCAACGGGCACCGCCGACGGGATAGCACTTCCCTCGGCTTCGGCACCTGTCAATAAAAGGACAACTGGATCAGTCATACATGGCGGTTACGACTACTCTTCGGGATTACTTGCACTTGAGCAAAGTACTCATCCTCTACGATGCTGGCCTCAGGCAAGGTAGCTTCCACGGCCGGCGCCCCGGATTCTGCCTGAGGGGCAGAAGCGGACTCCTCAGCGGGCGGCGCGGTTTCTTCTCCAGCCACCTCTGTGGTGGGTTCATCTCCCTCCCAGGTCAAGTCCGTCGATTTCCTGCAGAGTGCACAAGCTGGTTGTCAACCCAGTACGACTACCAAATCTAATGTACTACTCGGGAAGGATCACCACTTACAAATTCGACCGGACTACCGTCACGGTTGGGGCGCCGAGGATGCTGGCAATATCTACCAGTCCAGCTTCGGTAGGCGTTTCCTCTTGCGCCTCAGTAGCCGCCGCTTCTTCAACAATAGCAGTGGCCGGTTCTGTGCTCCCCTCAGCAACTGGGGGTTGGCGCGACAACTGCGCCAAGAGCTCCTCTACGGTGGGGGCTGGGCTACGACTACCCCCAGCTGGCTCCTCCACCGTATCCCAGTTGCCTTCGTCCCCCTGCTCTACGGGGTCGAAAGGCGGCATCTCCTGCAAGCAAGGGAATTTCGTCGTCAATGTACAACATCGAGACATAAGTACTCGAATACCCTATTCAAGACGGCTTACCTCCTGGGACGTGGTCTCCGTGACCTTCAACATCTTGGCCACGCGCTTGCGGGCCACGTTGCGCGGCCTCCTTGGCGGCGCGGGCAAACTAGCCTCCAGGCTAGTCGGCGGATCCTGAATGAGAGGAATATGAGGCAATCCAGGGCGGCTGAATCTCGACCGCAGCTGGAAGCGCTCTTGCAGCGTCTCCTCATCGTCGTCCTCTTCGGACGTGTCTTCGACGACTACTGTGTCGTCTCCCTCACCAACCTCGCGCCGCTCCTTGGCCTTGGCTTTCCCTTCCTCTGGGACCTCGACAAGTTGAGGAGGCGACGCCGGCTCAGAGACGAACTTCACCAAGTCATCCTGCAAAGAAGCACAAATACGTCAGCACGACTACTCTTACGTAATGAGTACTCGACAATGGGTACGGCTACCGACCTCATTTGGCGGGCGCGCGGCGGAGTACTCGGGCACATGGCACGGCGTGTACGCCGGCATGTCTTTGAAGATCCTGCCCAGCCTATCAACGATGTCGTCGTCGTCGACTTCATCACCGAGCATCCGCGACGTGTCGTCGTCGCCGGTGTACTGGTACCCTAGGGTGTCGCGGGCCATCAGCGGCTGCACCCTTCGCTTCATGAAGTTGAAGGCCACATGTTCGGCCCTCAGCCCGGCTTCTCTCAAAGCCTTGATTTTCGCCAGCAGCTCGGGCAACTGGATACCTTCCTGCATTGTTGGCTCCGAGTTCCACCATGGCCGGTGCTTCGGCTGCTTCCCGCTTGGCTTCGGCAGCTCCGAGTGGTTGTTGGTGATGTAAAACCATTTCGACTTCCAATCTTGGTTGGAGTCGATAAGCTTGTACGAGAGGTACTGCTCCGCGGCGTCTTCTCACATCTGGATGCCGGCTCCCCCCACTACTCGAGGATTGTTGGCGCTGGGCTAGGGCTTGACTCGGAAGAATTTTCGGAAAAGGATCCAATGGGGCTTGATCCCCAAGAAAGCTTCGCAGAAGTGTACGAAGACTGAGGTGTGGAAGATACCATTGGGGTTGAGGTTGAGGTACTCGATGCCGTAGTACCCCAGCAGCCCCTTGAAGAAGTCGCTGGCCGGGAGAGACAGCCCTCGCTCCGCGAACCGGGTGAACATAGGGATCTCGTCCGGGCTTTTCTCCATGGGGTACGGATCCCCTGCAGCGGTTCTCCACATGTCAACCTCCTTCTCCCGCAAGAATCCACTGTTGAGAAGCGCCAGCAGATCTTCGGTCTTGGCCTTGGATTTCTTCCATTCTTGATTCGGATTTGGTCGCGGCGGAGACACCGGCGGCGATGTCCCCGCGGCGGATCCGGCGGCCTCCTCGCGAGCCCTTTTCTTCCCACCGGCAGCCTTCGAGGTCTTCGATGGTGAGGGCTTCATTCTCCAAGTGCACGGTGTCTTCACTCGCATTCACTCGGGGGCTACGGCGGTGGCTTTCTACGGCGGCGCGTTCGGATCTACAATCCTCTCAACGGCGGCAGTGCGCACTGGCGTTGATTTCTGGCTCGATCTGCTAGGAATGGCTGCGAATGCGTGGGGTGAAAAACCCTAAGGGTTTCAGCTTCTATTTATAAGTCAACAGCGGCCCCTCCAACGGCCGGATGGGTAAGTCTGTACACGGCTGACTCAGCGGCGGTGCTTGACTCTCCAACTTCTACTAGTCGACACGCCTCGTCTCGGGGGCTCGGCTACTTCTACTCAACTTCCTGGGTAGCGACAAGATTCAAGAGCAACTCAGGACACATTCTACAAGATGACCCTTCAATTCGAGAGGAAGTACTCGACTCAAGGCTCGGGGGCTCCGTGCCACGTGTCCTTCGGTTTTTTCTCCGGATTTCACGGGATATTCTTGCCAAAACTTCAGATGGACCCTCAGCCAGAGTCTGCAACTCAACCTAAGGCTCGGGGGCTACTCCATATGGAGTGCGATTTTGCAATCGCACTTCCATATCATTTTCGGCTTCAAGACAACACGGGCATTGTTGAAGACCTTCAAAAGCAGCACTCGAGGACGCTTGGGACTACTCGAGAAGACTTCAGGATTGCTCAAATAACAGCTGGAGTACATTCCAGCCTCGGGATGCTTCGACTACTCTTGAGGACTTTTGACTTGTAGCGCTCAGGGACGCTTGAGGACTACTCGTTAAGGCCGTCAAGACTACTCGAAGCTATCCTTCTCGACTACAAAGTACTCGGGGGCTTGTCGTATGGACCTCCATGGGCCCACTACCTCGGTGGGTACTAGGACCGACTACTCGGTGGGCCCCTGGGACTGCTCGACTTGCGCTGCACGGCACCTGATGGCGTGAAGCACAAGGGCTACAGAGGAGAAGTACCCGGATAGGAAGCTGTACATGTCCCGCACTGTATAGAGGACTCCTAGACGTATTCGACTAGTACTCTCTCCCTGAACCGACTTGTAACCCTGCCTCCCGGACTATATAAGGCGAGGCAGGGACCCCCTCTCTCTCAACGGCTTAAGATTGCATCATCTTGTAATCGCACCCAATCAATCCAGAGCCACGCAGCATACAGGACGTAGGGTATTACGCACCCCGCGGCCCGAACCTGTCTAAATTGTGTGCCACGTGTCTCTTCCTTCGAGTTACCGATCTCAGCGAGGCCACATTCATCTACTTCGGGTACTCCCCTTAGTAGGTTGCCGATCTAAAACACCGACAAGGGTGTGGTGCGTACCATTTACCCTCAGGAGAGGCGTGAGTTTGTGCCTCGAGGTGAGCCACCACATAGAGAAGGTGGCAGGCGTGTTGGGTTTGGGCATGGTGAGTTTGCTGGACATTCCTTCGCTCATGGACAATACGAGTATGGGGGGAACGATCGCAGTTTTAGGTCCCAAAGGAGCTACGGGCCACGGTCTCCACCTCGTGGTACGTGTAGTCCTCCAAGGGGATGTGTGGGTGTTCCACCTAGGAGAGATAGGATGGATTTTGCTAACCCCACTTTTGAGCAAATGGCACGGCACTGGTTTGATTCATTTTGTACTAAACCCAGTGCTGAGTCATTTGCTCACTCTCGCTCTGGTTTTTGATTTGCAGGTGGGAGGTTTGGAGGGTTTTTGGTTGATCGACTTCGGTTGCTCTCGACACATGGCCGGAGATCGAAGGTGGTTCTCCAGCCTCACCCCGGTGATGACCAAAGAGTACATCACTTTTTGGGACAATGGGAAAGGTAGAGTGCTTTCAGAGCCGATTTTCTCAGTGTGTCGGCTCTTCTCATTGTTTGGTTGCTGGTGTTTCGGCAGAGCTTTGGAAATGGCATAGGAGACTAGGTCACTTGAGTTTTGACTTGTTGTCACGCTTGAGTAGGCTAGGTTTGGTCCGAGGACTGCCTAAGTTGAAATACCAAAAGGACTTGGTATGTGCTCTGTGTAGGCATGGTAAGATGGTCGCCGCCTCTCACCCGCCTCTGACATCCGTTATGACAGAGATGCCATGCGAGCTGTTCCATACGGACTTGGTTGGTCCAGCTCGTGTGTGCTCGGCGGGTGGGAAATGGTATGTCCTGGTTATAGTGGATGACTATTCTCACTATGCTTGGGTCTTCATTTTGGCTGACAAGGGGGAGACATTTGGTTTTGTGCGGGATCTAATCTTGAGGTTGAAGAATGAGAGGAATGGAGATGCCATTCGAGCTATCCGTAGCGACAATGGCTCTGAATTTAAAAACTCTCATTTCGAAACCTTTTGTCATGATTTGGGTCTCGAACATCACTTCTCTTCTCCCTATGTGGCCTGTCAGAATGGTGTGGTTGAGAGGAAAAATCGTTCACTTTGTGAGATGGCTCGCACGATGCTCGATGAGCATAGGACTCCGAGGAGATATTGGGCTGAGGCGGTGAATACCGCATGCCATGTTGGGAACCGGATTTTTCTTAGGGCCTTCTTGAACAAGACGTGCTATGAGCTCATGCACGGGCGAGCACCTAGGGTGAGCCATTTCAGGGCTTTTGGGTGTCGGTGCTTCATTCTCAAGAAGGGTAGGCTTGATAAGTTTGAGTCGAGGTCTTCTGATGGGATCTTTTTGGGTTATGCGAGTCACTCTCGAGCATTCCGCGTGCTCAACCTTGATACTAACCTAGTCATGTAAACTTGCGAGGTTACCTTCGACGAGACCCAGCCATGCAGTTCGTCTATTTTTGAGTGTGCAGGTGATGACGAGATTGGCAAGAAGATATTTGAGGACGAGGAGGATGATGCTGGAGAGGATGATGGTGATGATGAAGCTCCAGCCCAGCATGTACCCTCTACTTCCACTACGATGACTACGGTGCAGGATGGCCCAGCCCCTAGACCGACTACGATCCAGCAAGATCAAGTGGAAGCTGCAGCTGAGGGGGAGGTTGTCTCCAGGCGAGAGGCACCGAGGCGCGTTCAAGTTGATCATCCTCCCTCAAGAATCATCAGTGACATCAATGAATGTACGACATGGTCAAGGTCCAGGAATGTTTCTCACTTTGCTCATTCGGCTTTTGTTGCTACCTTTGAGCCGAAGGACACTGGACACGCCCTCTCTGATCCTAATTGGGTGAACGCAATGCGTGAGGAGTTAGAGAACTTTGAGAGAAACCAAGTTTGGGAGTTGGTAGAGCCACCACCACATTGCAAACCTATCAGGACAAAATGGGTGTGGAAGAACAAAGAGGGTGAGAATGGTGAGGTGGTGAGAAACAAATCGAGGTTGGTTGCTCAGGGCTGTAGTCAGAAGGAGGGGATAGACTATGAGGAGACATTTGCTCCTGTAGCCCGTTTGGAGGCGATTAGGATCCTTCTAGCCTTTTCCGTGGCTAAAGGGTTCAAATTGTACCAAATAGATGTGAAGAGTGCCTTCTTGAATGGGTTGTTAGAAGAAGAGGTTTATGTGAAGCAACCACCGGGCTTTGACAGTGCTGAGTTTCCCCATCGGGTATATAGGCTGAGAAAGGCGTTGTATGGGTTGAAACAAGCTCCCCGTGCTTGGTATGGCCATTTGAGGGGGTTCTTGTTCAGCAAAGGGTTCGAGATGGGCAAGGTTGATAAGACTCTTTTTCTCCTCAAGCAAGGCAATGATATCCTAATTGTTCAAGTGTACGTGGATGATAATATCTTTGGCGGCTTGTCTCACTCTTTGGTTGTGAGGTTTGTAGAGGACATGAGCAAAGAATTCGAGATGTCTATGATGGGAGAATTGCAGTTCTTTCTCAGGCTTCAGATCAAGCAGGCGAAGGAGGGAACTTTTGTGCATCAAGACAAGTACACGAAGGACATCCTCAAGAAGTTTAAGATGAACGACTCGAATCCCCTGTCGACACCAATGAGTACGACTACAGTGTTGGATGCAGACGAGGACGGAGAGCCCGTGGACCAGAAGAAGTACCGGAGCATGATCGACTCCCTCTTGTACCTGGCGGCGACGAGGCCGGATATCCAGTTTTCTGTGTGTCTGTGCGCTCGTTTTCAGGCGTCGCTGAGGACTTCACATCGGCAGGCCGTCAAGCGGGGTCTTTGGTACTCGGCGTCCTCTTCTCTTTCGCTTCTTGGGTTTTCGGATGCCGACTTTGCGGGGTGTCGAGTCGATAGGAAGTCGACTTCGGGGACATGCCAGTTTTTGGGATCTTCGCTTATTTCTTGGTCTTCTCGCAAACAATCTATTGTAGCTCAGTCTACCACAGAAGCCAAATATGTTGCTACCTCTAGTTGTTGCTCACAGCTGCTTTGGATCACATACACGCTGAGTGACTTTGGTGAGGAGTGTTCCCATGTACCTCTCATGTGTGACAGCACGAGTGCCATTAGTGTTGCCAAAAACCCCATGCTCCACTCCAGAACCAAACATATAGAAGTGAGGTACCACTTCCTGAGAAACAATGTTGAGAAGGGAAACATAGACCTCATCCATGTGCCAACCGAAAAGCAGCTCGCCGATATCCTAACCAAGCCCTTGGACCAAGCTACATTTGCCCGTTTGCGAGGGGAGCTTGGCGTTGTTTTTCCTTTTTGAGCTTTGGTTGGCGGTTTGATGTACATACTCATGTTGCATTTTCATTTATGTATCATATCATGCTTGCATCTTTGTATCATAGACTGCATTTGTATCATATGCTTTAGGAATGTGCTTCTCCTATATACTTGGATCATCATGATATGCTGAATATGAGATTGTGACTTTGCTAGTGATGCTCATATGATGGATAGCGATGCTCTTGATAGCTGTGGGATGTATATGCTTGTGAATGGCTTACTTTTGTAAAAATGCTATATATGTTCCTCTCTTATGAGTTGAATGCCTTTCATGTTAAATTTGTGCACTTATGGCTGTACCTTGCTTAATTTGTGCTTGGAACCATGTTCTTTTCATTTGGGGTCAAAGACCCATTTAGCATCATGGATGTTTAGCCCACATGCTACCTTGTGGAGAAGCCTAAGCTTCTTTTTGCCGCAAAGGCACTTCATGTACCATGCTTAATTTGTAAATCTTAAAATTGGTATATGAAATGCTTGTGCTTGAAACATATGCTTCCATGTCAAATTTGCTTTAAATTCCTTGTCTTGGGTGCTAAACCGTTGCATGATGTTCACCGTTGAGAAGTCTCACATTTAGAAGTGGACACATGGCTCGGTGGCTTTGACATGACATGAGATAGCTTGTAGGTGTCTGTGATGATCTTGTGATGAGAATTTGTGACCTTGCATGAAGTTTGTGAGTTATATGTTGTTTGTGTTCATTTTGATCATGTTTAGGTCCTATGCTCATGTGAGGGAATTTTTTGTGAAAAATGCTTTATTTTGATCATGGCTATGTCACATGCTTATATGTCCCTATCTATCTTGTTGGCGATGCTTATACTAAATTTGTGGCTATCTTGCTTGTCTATGTCTCATTTTTAGCATGTTGTAGTGCTCTTTGTCTATTTGAGAAGCACATGCTTGCATTTGTAGACTTGATTCATGCATTACCAACAAGGGGGAGAGATAGTACCCAATTCTTGCTTTGGGGAGAAAGTTCTTGCATTCAGGGGGAGTTTGCATCAAAGGGGAGAAATGCATTTGTTCAGGGGGAGCTTCCATTCATGTGCTTTGGAGCTCTTTGCGCCTGAGTTTAGTTGTGCTCTTTTGCCGATGGTGTCGAGCCCTTTTGCCTCACCTTGAGGAGTCGGCAATTTTGGAGCATTTTATCTTGGTTATGTCGAGTCGTTGCCCTTGTCTTAGGGGACCGAGATTTTTCTCTC
This sequence comes from Cenchrus fungigraminus, assembly GCA_036936925.1. Classification (NCBI taxonomy): domain Eukaryota; kingdom Viridiplantae; phylum Streptophyta; class Magnoliopsida; order Poales; family Poaceae; genus Cenchrus; species Cenchrus fungigraminus. The sequence continues at coordinate 89,833,222 of CM072770.1, read as the reverse complement.
TCAAGTGATCTCGTTTTGGCTTTTGTTTGGCTTTTGATCACTTGTTTGAGTTTTTCGTTCGTTTCTCTTATTTTTCTTTTTTCTCTGAATTGCTTACTATGTGTTTGTTGTCAATGCACTCACCAAGGGGGAGATTGAGGACCGGAGCGTCCGAGGACCGGTGGATGGTCGCTCCCTGGTGTGATTAGTGATTGACAATGTGGTGTCGACTGACTCTTGGCTGAGTATTACAGGTGCAGGTTGCGGCTTGACTCGTGTTGGTGCAGGTGAAGAGCGGGCGCGAAAGGTCTTAGCCTTGCGGAGCCTCCGAGGAGTGGAGAGACAAGTAGGCTCGGCTCGATGGACCCGGTGGCCGAATGGGGTCAAGTGCGGGCTGCATGGTGGCAAGAAAAGCAAGACGAAGTCGTCGACCAGAGCCGGTGCAGGGTAGCGGCTCACGACCGGAGTCTGCACGCGGGGTTTGCGGTGGTTCAGCACAAAACCGTCGGGTTACTTAGTTGAGCCACAAAACCAAGACCGGAGGCTCGGCGGGCAGAGACGGGATCCGGGCGCCGAGAAGCTTCGATGCCAGAGGACACGCGGCGGGATCGCAGGGCTTGCGTCGGGAGGACGCGGACTGCGGCAAAGGCGTGGCCGTCTGATGAAGAGGAGTGCTATTTGACCATATTGCCCCTGAGGGGATTGTATCTTAAGTTTGAGTGCCAGGGGTAGCTTGGTCATTTGCCCAACCCAGAGGGACTCATATATATAGCTCTAAGGTTTCTGGGCAAACGATCCTTCCGGACTGCTTCTCATATCCCTGCTCCATAGGCGAAGATTTTCTTCATCGTTTTGTAGAGAATCTGACCTCCGAGTGTATGGAAGCTTTCATAGTTGCGTCGATTTCCTTCTTGTGGCTCGTGTGATTTTCGTGTCTTTTTCGGGCTATTTTCGTAGGATTTTCGTGCGCGGCTTGTTCCTCTGATTCTGGGGTGTTTGAGTTCGGATTTTCTTGTGGGAATCGTGGATAGATGCCTTGCGCATCTTTGTGCTTGATCTTGACCCCTCAAACTCCGGATTTGGCCTTGGATTTGAGGATTTCGGTTGGAACCCTAGCTTTTTGGTAGAGCTCAGTTGTGATTCGATTCCCGGCGAATTAGTTCGTTTGCGGTCTCAAGTTTTGGGGTATAGCATCCCCTAGGGACGCCTCACATCTCCCCCAAATCTTGTCTCAAGAGCTTAAGCTGTTTGGGAGATCCATGGACGGATAGGTGGAAGGGTGTTCGCGTTCTTGCTCTCAGCCTGCTGCTCCCACGTCTATTCGCACCTGGCGGACAGTCCGCTTGGTAGGCGCGGATAGTCCACGTGGACCAGAGTTCGTCCAGTTTGTGGTTCGATCTGTTGAGACAAGTGTTTTTGGTTGGGAGAGATTTGCGGACCGTCCGTCCAGGCACCGCGGACCGTCCGCGAGGTACGAGTTACCCACGGTCCGTCCGAGGGTAGGGCACGGACCGTCTGAATTTGGAGGGGTGCATACTGGTTGTTCGAGCACCTTTTATGGATTGTCCGCCGTGACCCCGCGGACTGTCCGCCTGGCCCCTGCGGACAGTCCGTCTGGGACTTTGCAGATTGCCTAAGTCCTTTGCTTCTTGAGTTACGCTTCCGTGTTGCTTTGAGTTGGGGTTTGTTCCAAGGGTTGGTAGGTCCGTTGTGACTACACGACCTTGGCAAACTCGTGTGGGAATCCTCGGTTGTGAATTTGGGGCATAGGCCGAGTTCATCCTTCGGGAAGAATTTTTATCGGCTCCCATTCACTCCCTCCCCTCTCTGGTCGCCTAATCGGTCCTTCAGCGGCTCAACTTCCACGTCAGTGGCCCATTGCCGTCTACTCCGGTGGTATGTAACATGTACACCATCCAGATTCCATACGACGCACTTATTGATTACCCTCTCTCTCCGTGACTAGATACCAATCAGTTCAACATCTACCATTTCTTCGAAGTGCTCGAGCCTAAGCATTCTAGGCACGCCGAGATGACTGGCGGATGTCCTTGGGCTGCTTTCAACAGCAAGAAAGAAAAAGCTAGCATATCAAAAAAAAGAAAGAAAAAGCTAGAGTCTATCAAGTTCGACTTCTTGCTACACATCAAACCAATCACCATAGATCGTCCATTGCTGATGTCGCTTGTCAACACGTACGATCCGGATCAAGCAGGTTTCAAGCTTGGTAGCGAGCTGGTCCCGTTGACGCCATCAGATGTGAAGGACATCATGGGTCTACCAATCGAGTGAAAAGAGGTCAATATGGCCAGTTGTGGTCGAGAAAAAACAAGGTCGTCACTAAAGTTGTCTGAGGTTGCAAACAGAGTGAAGCAAAAAGACGGTCCTGCCGATGACTCGTTTCTTCGAGATTTTTTCATGTTTTGCCACAAGGTTTTATTTGACCCGGATACCAACCCAGCTATTCCAGCAAAAGTCCAGCGGCTAATTGAGAATGTTGGTGACTTATATTTGATGAACTGGGTCTATATACTCTTAAGAATCTACAAGATGGTCTGGCTGCTTACAAAAGGCAGGGGAATAATCCGATACTTGGCAGTACTCCTAAAGGCAGCCTGATCTTGTTGCAGGTGATAAATTCCCATATCATTATCAGTTTCAAGACAAGTATCTACTATTTGGATTCACACAGGATGTCTTTAACCCCAATTCATAATCATGCAGTACTGGTACCTCGAGCATGTCCACGCATGTATCCACCACAAAATCGATTATCCTGGACAACAAGTACCCATTAATGAGGCATTGGACACAACATTTAGCAAAGAAGCGACTGGAGATCGCCTCAATGGATGGTATCCCTAATGGAATTGTATGTCTATGTCTCTTGCTTGCTAATTAGTAATCATGTAATTGTGGGTTTCATGTCTGACAGTTGTTTTCAATCTTTTGTGGCAAAAGGTTTTCAAGAAGCTTCCATATTACCGAGAGAAGCAAAACAAACATGATGACGTTACTAGTAATGTGCTTCAGAACAGAAGCCGCGACACCAGTCCACATGCCCAGACGTTTTTATCCTCAAACAATGACTCTGCATATGATGACGATGTTGCTAGATTCGGCAAAAGCAGTGACTACTACCACGGGAATGAGACGGGTGTCATTGTCGACGTATGTACTCACATGTTCAGTTTTTTTTGGCAACCAAATTTTTATTGTATATTATTTATGCTTATGTCAGGAAATTTCTAAATTCCTTACAAGATACAACATTGGCACCCCACTGCATCACGGAAATTATTCCCAGGTAAAAGTTCTGTTTATGCCAGTATTTTTTTGATACACCAGTATTTCAGAACTGCATTGTCTATTGTTATTATTAAAGTTGTTGTGCTGACAGGCCATTTATAAATTTCTTGGCAAATACTCCAACCACGGCACCACACAGCACGACATAAATGACAGCCAGGTTAAAATTCTGTTGTCACATTATTTGAAAGACATGATTGACTAACTTGTGAATTTCATAATTTGTATTTTTCATAAATATTCTTTTAAGAATACTGACACGACATTCTTACATTAATTGGTAAATACTCTGGCTTGAACACCCAACAGCTTGACCAAAATGATTGCCAGGTAAAATCCCTGCTATACAGCACCAGTAATTGGTTCCAATATATAAAAAATGACATCTCCCTGAATAAGTTTATTTGTCATGACAAAACTAGAAAAATTTGTACACACATCAGGGCACGCACGTGACGACAAATGTGGACAGTCCTGGAGCATACTACCCTGCTCATGAATATGACGATGACTACAGCCTGAATGCTAAGGATAAAGAGGTTTTAAACTTTGTCCTGAACAACCTGTGAAGATGCAATTGTCGTCCATATCAATGACATAGAAATTCGGGTCGAAACATTGATGGGAATGGCTACTGATAAAAATGACTGGATCTCCAATAAAGATGGCTGGATTCTTGATGATGTGAGTGTGTTTTATTTATGTTTCTGTTTTGCTGTACATGTAATATTTATTTACGGTGTCTGAGTGTGACAGGTAATAGATGCGTACGTAGTAACAAGAAAACTACTAAATAAAAAGGTGGCATACGTCGGCACTTTTCTTGCCAGGAAATTTCTATCTCCAGGAGAATTGAAATCCTCTCGCAGTGGTTGGATTTCCACAACTAGAGAATACTTCTTTAAATGTGCTATGGTCTGTTCTTGATGCTAGCTTCGACACTTGATAGGGCACCACAAGATTGTAACAACATTCCTGCATCTCAGGTATATGTCCCTGTAGATGTCAGAGGTAATCATTGGGTTCTTCTTGTGTTAAACATCACCAAGAAGAAGGTGCAGGTCCTGAATTCGTTAGTTTGTAATGGAACGTGGGATGGCAAGATAGAACAATCGCTAGTGAGTACTCTCTATTATGTAGATGTCGTGCAAATGTGGTTATCGCTTTCAACCAAGTGCACCTAATTCTTTGCTTCAACGTCAGTCAGTGCAGCATTGCATTGAAACCTATAGATCTTCAAAGATTGATGTCACCCCCCTCAAAAGAAAGATTGATGTCACAAAGTGGGAGACCGTACATATTAGAGACATACCAACGCAACAAGATAGGTAAGATATATCGTTACACTAAAAATATTTACTGTATATACCATTGTATTATGTAACAAGTTCATTTTGTAGCTCGTCATGTGGCATCTACGTCATCAAGTACATGATGCATTGGAATGGGGTTACACTTAATGCAACGTTCACCCCAGTCCGTACTCTCGTCCATTTTACTATCATTTCACAATGGATACATTTGTGAACAATGCAGTAACTTTTTGCAGTCATTTGTTAACTTTAATCTTTAGGAACAAATGGATGCATTTAGGAAGAAGATGTGCTGTAGGTTGATTCTTTCCGAACACAACAAGATTCAGAGATAATCGTACAATACACCTATTCTAGTTGGTGATTAGTGATTAATTTCCTAAGCATATTCAATTACTACTACCTACTATATGTGAATTGATCTAATCTTAATTCAGATATACTTATTATCCTCTAATCACCTTATTAGGAAACTGAGGTTGGAGTTTCAAAAGTTGACATTCAAGCATGCACAAAGCAACAAGGCAAATCTCCTTCTACCCAAGGAGGTAAAAGAAGAGACAAGTATGGAGATACAGTTGTAAATAGAACACAATCTCAAATGAAGAGTAATTCACCACCAACATACCCTGCAAAGATCAAGCGTGTACACCCAAGGAAATAACTATGCTATAGACAGATGCTTAAGTGCTGATTAGAAAATGGTTATGCATTCGATTAAATTATTGTTAAGTACTCCTATTTGAATTTTTAAATCAGACCTACTTTTATTCTTTTATGAATGATGATTGGTTTCCTTCAAGTCTGAACCTCTGAATGGGCTGTTCCAAAGTCTCATGACGCACGCCAAACCTGGACCACCTAGGTTACACACGTGGACGCCTGGGATACACGGCTCGTGCATAACCAGCTGGGCACTGCTAACAAATAGGTGTGTCGGGTGTGCATGCGTAATGCAAGCGACCTTTTACTCGTGGCTATAAATTTATATGTGTAACCTTTGCCGGGTCGGTTTAATGCATGCTTGTGCGTGATAACAAATATACTAGGCTCCAGATGTATGTGTTGCCTTCACCGGGACGGTTTTACACGTGCATGGTGCGTGAGCCCACTCGGTTACGACCATCCACTATGCATCCGAGAGGGTTGCACACCATCCATGCTGTATGCAGTCGTGTCATTTCATCGCGTAACCTGCATCTGGTCGTGTCGATTCAGCGTGTAAAATCCACGCTGCATCAGGTCGAGTCGATGCAGTGCGTAACCTGCACACGATTGGTTACGCAAAATCCATGCTGCATCCGGTCGAATCGATTGATCCTGCGCATCACCTGCACCAGCTGGTTAACGCACGGTTCGATGACGCACCAACCGGCTGGGTTACGCACGGTTTGGTGGCGAGTGGGACACCGACTTGGTCGTGCGTAACCTACACCCAGCCATGGATTACGCACGACTCGGCACCACGCGCGTATCCTACACCGAGTAGGGTTACGCACGGATAGGTTTCGCGTGCGACACCGATTTGGTCGTGTGTGTAACCTACACCCAGCCACGGATTATGCACCATCCCACGCTGCATCCGGTCATCGGTTCAGTGCGTAACCTGAATCGGCTGGGTTACGCAAAATCCACGGTGCATCCGGTCGAGTCGATCCTACGCGTCACCTACACCGTCTGGGTTATGCACAGATCGGTGGCGTGTGCGCATAACCTACACTCAGGAATGGGTGACGCACCATCCCATGCTGCATCTACTCGTGTGGATTCAACGCGTAAACTGCATACGCTCGGTTACGCAAAATCCACGCTGCATCCGGTCGAGTGAGAGTGGTCCTATCTTTGCCCACCTTTAACACTAATAATGCAAGTATCAGTAATTAATTAACACTAATTTAAACCAATACAACTTCTATGAAATTGACTTTCATCTCCATCATATGCTGACCAAATGTCCATCATCTATTAATAATAATTACTTCATTGCTACAGAGATAATTCCCACAACAACACACACACCAACCATAGCAACTAACATCTTCATGGTCCTGACCAAAATGTCCATCCTCTGTTCCATTCCATTGTCAGCTTGCATCACCCTAGACCTGAAGCAGCTTCCTCTTCAGAGGTCGATTCTTCTTCTGGTTCCTCATGCAGTATGATCCTCCTGATACTGATAAGCTTCTCGAAGTACTCCCTTTGCCAATAGTACTCAGGGCATCTATCTGCAACCTACAAATATAGTTCATAAATGCTCAATAACCCTATTTCGGAAAAGCAATCACCACATTGAAACTCAACACGTCGAATGCATAAATAAAACAACTCACCTCCTTGATGTTCCTTGGGCACTTGAAAAATACCCGGCATCTATTATTGTTAGTCGTTGCTCGGAGTTCAATGATCCGCGCCAACCCACAGATCATGCACTGGATCAAGGGAAACCCGGTTTCCTTGCCCATCGTGTTGGACGACTCATTCACACATGAGGTGCTTGCCCTAGAGCCCGACGGATCCATCCGGCACAAGGACATTTCGAACCGGCCGAGGGTCTGGTGCCGCCGTCGCTCGTCAACTAGGTCAAAAGGTGAAATTGGATGCCGAGTGTTCTTGTCACGAGGAATTACGGGACCTCCCGGTTATGCTGAATCAATGCTACACGCCTTCAGAGGAATGCATAACCCGCACGAGGGCTGGACGGGTGCTGTGTGGGTATGGGCTACCCAGGCGGTTGCACGCAGAATGCAGCGTGGCTTAAGCGTAACCGATACCGGATAGGTTATGCATGACTCTCAAAGTCTGCTTATTTATCCTGGGGACGTTGCAATACGCCAATACGCACCACGGCCCGCGCGTAACAAGCTAGCCACAGGTTACGCAGTATGTAGCACGCAGCGGGGCTCTCGGTTACGCAAGCCTCTGTAGGTTGTACCACTAGCTAGCACGCAGCCAGGCTGCATTGTTGTTCCAGCAACACCGACTGCGTTACGCACAAATAGGCTTCAAATGGGGCAGCTAGCAGCTTTGGGTTTTGTAATCGCCGAGCCGTGCAACGTAACCTAGGCTGGAGCACGACAGCGCGTGGCACACATAACCCAGCGGGTCCAGCTTACTCCTCAGGGCGGGCGGCGGCTGTGGCTGCGAACACGATGGAAGGGGAGTGGAGCAGGCCCATCCCGTCCCATCCCGTCAAGGCTGCTGTACACATGACACGACACGACACGACACAGGGATCGTACGTAACCCTTGGCTTGGCAGCAAGCCGTGTAACCCGGGCGGAAGCACCGCATGGCACCCCGTCCCGTCGTCCATCGTAATAATGATGGTGCACGTGGCGCCTGTGGGCCCACAGCGGCCTGCCCGGCTGCCCTCGCCGCAGTTTTCTAGAATTCTCTGGTGCGCAACCCGCTGAATGCACTGGCACCTGCGTAACTGAGTCTGTGTGGTTACACATTCCTCTCAAGCTCTGTGCTGTTGCAAGTTGGTAAGTACTACCAGTTGATTTAAGTACAGTATTACTAGGTGATTATTGATGGTCGTTAAGTCCCTATTTTCGACCCTCAACTTTGAACAAATTTCACTCCTTCAAAGCTTGCGTCATAGCTGTGGGGTTATATACTAACAGATTCCACGAGCTTTGGTGAATATTTGGATGCAGGTCATAATGAGACATCATAGCACAAATAAAGCATCTTGACAAACAACGTCAACTGCTTAGTTTGATAGCACCATTGTGAAGTTCTTGTCGAGATGATCGAAATGGAGTTTTGGTTCACCCAATTCTGAGTCCGGATGCAGAAATTATGCCTCACGGAAGATTGTGACACGAGACGTGTCGGGGGTAAGTGCAGCCGAACCTAGTAGGTTCGGCCGGACCTATCAACCTCCTCCGATCAACACCAAACTTTGCCAAATGCCTCTACACTTAGCATAATATCCAAGGGGACCAAGTCCATGGGCCAGACACCACAAAAGTTGGTCCGGCCGCACCACCCAAAATCCTCCTCTCGGGTCCACGGCACCAACATTCCCACAAACACACCTTGGATGGATGAGATACACCGGTGAATGGTCAGTTTGATCAAAAGGCTAAGGTTGGAAGCACTTGGATCGATGGACCCACACTTAACCGCCGCAACCGCCATCAAGGAGTGATCCTAGACGTCCCTCAACACGGTCAGTGCATCACAAGGCCACTGGGTAGGGCCAGCCGCACCTATAGGGCCGGCCGCACCTATCAACTGGCGTGCCGGGTGAAACCGACCCAAGGAGCCGACCTACAACCGCCTCAGGAGAAGTGGTCAGGGTCGTCCAAGTCCATAGGCGGTGGATCACAGGGCCGGCCGCACCTGGAGATACGGCCGCACCGCCTTGCTCGGCACTGTAGCTCCCTCTCGCCTACAAGTACCCCCTCCTGCAGCCACCGACCCATTGGGCTATATATAGAGCCTGGCACCTCGTAGAAGGACACAAGTGATTAGAAGCAAGTGGCGGAGCCCTACATAAGTTAGTATTCAGAGAGTAGGGAGAGAGAGTTGAGTGTTGGAGTAGAAGCCGGAGTGTCGATCTTCTTCCCCTTCCTCAGTGGGTGCGGTACAACTACGGTCGTCCACACCTGGGATATTTTGTAAGTTCGGATTTGTGAGTAACTGAGTCTCAAGTCATTTCATCATTCGCTCTTAGGTTCTTCAATTGCATTTAGTAGTTTCTACTTGTTGTGATTGCTTTGCTTTGGATCCGAGTAAAGTAGTGCTTGGTTAGTGTAGACGTGGTGTCTAGGCTTTCCAGTACCTTAGAATACTTCCCGGTTCAACGGAATAGTTGTGGTACCCTAGGGAGGTGACAGCTCCGGACGGGCTTTGTAGTACACCACGTTAGTTCCGACAGGTAGGAGTTACAACATCACAAGCCCCTTCTCATCCCTTTCCGTGGCTCTTTTCCCTCTGGCCCCGACGAGTGACAAGTTTTGCCTTGATTCTATCCGTGACTCTCACGAGTCCCAAACTTCATCAGCTATCCCCTCTCTACCTAAAATCTACCCTTGCCTTTCTATCCTTCGTCACCATATCCCCCGGACGAATTAGTTTAGGTTCACAACACTTCTCGTTCCCCGTGGAAATCGATACCTTGGAATACTCCCGGGTGAACGCTACAATGGTATCCGTGCGCTTGTGGATCTATCTGTGATCGTGTAGTATACCAACAGGCTTTCTGGCGCCGTTGCAAATCTAGTAACGATGTAACAAGTGCCAACAAGCTTTTTGGCGCCGTTGCCGGGGAACGGTAGCTGTTCTGATCTGGAACCTAGTTCGTCCGTGTACCACCCCATCTATCCCATGGATTCAAATCCAACCCTTTTTGATTTTTCGGCTCCAAAGGGTGATTTATTGGAGCCTCCATCATCATCGCATCCCATCAAAACACGTGGCTATGAGCTTCACCCTGCTCTTATAGCCTTGGTCTGAGAGAATTCGTTCACCGGAACGAAAGAGGAGAGCCCGTACAATCATTTGCGAGGTTTCGAGCAAATTTGCTTGATAATCGTAATTGAGGGAATGACTCAACAAACCCTCAAATGGAAGCTTTTTCCATTTTCATTAACGGGAGGAGCAAAGAAATGGTACTCTTACTACCATATCGAGAGTTCGATCACCCCTCGTGTGACTTCGTCTATGAATACTATGATGAGTTATTTGATAAACATTGGACGGAGAAATCCTTCCCGAGAAGGGAAAGAGACTCAACACACGAGAGAGAATTAGTCAACTTACCCAACCCAGAAGAGGTAAAAAGACGGAGAGAAAAGTTGGAATACATCTCCGCAATCAGTAGCCGGGAATGGTTGAGAGAAGCAGAAGGCATGGATCAAGTAATCTAGCTATTACCCGAGCTAAAGTCACTCTCATGCCAAGTAGGAAACCTCTCTTACCAGGATGTGTTCTATGACCCTAGGGTCGATATCAATATCATTCCTAAATCCTTAGTATTAGAGGCCTTTCCCGACGAACCCCTCTCTTTCTCTCAGAAGCGTCTCCAATGGATTTTGGGTCAAACCATAGAGACGGAGGGAATCCTTAGAGTCGTCCAAACAAAGGTTGGAGAGTATGGGATCTTCCTAGATTATCATATCTTTGACATCCCAAAAGGAGATCCACCCTTCAGTCTCATCAGAAGACCCATTGAAGGGGTACTGAGTAGTGTGCTCGACAATGAAAAGCAGCCATATCATCTTGAGGTTCGAGATACACATCTCCAATGTCATAGACCTGAGGTTAAGAAAGAACATGTGTGGTCTATGGACATTCTTGAGGCGTCAACACTGGATTCTCAAAACAGACTCGAGCATGAAGGTTTTACACTAGAGGGATCACAAATCCCATGCTCACATCAAAAGTTTCCAGAGTTATCAAGCCCCATTACCAATGACCTTTACGAAACCTACAACCTCCTCATTTTCCTTGTGCATGCTAACTTTGAAAGGAAGATTGTAGATGCTTTTGTTTACCATAAACATTGCAAATTACGTGATCATTTTTTGGTACTAACCTTGCAGCTAGAGCTATGATGGTTTCATCATCTCGATTGGCTGCGAGATGAAGATCTCTAGTGGTCGAGCTTATGACCCAAAACAAAGCACTATCGGGAGATAGCCCGAATAATCATTTAGATTTCCTGTTCAAATAAAAGCAAGAGCATCTCTTTAGGATTAGTCGTCCTTCCGGTATTTTTGGTCGCTAACGTTTCAGGTGGAGATTGAAAGGACCGATGGATAGGCAATGCCTAAAAACACGAGAGCTACACCAACTACAACACCAAGGTAATTCAGGGAGAGAGTATTACGAAGGAAGCTTGAACTCCGCACACTTGAGTTGTGTCGCCTAGCAATGCAAACTCCAAGTATGGGGGAGATATGTGAGTATCTCGAGTAAGTTTCTCTCATACTAAATCCTACTTTGGTTTGAAGATGGTGTTGGTTCTTGCATCTTGCTCTCTAAAAAAACACAAAAATATTTGAATTTGAATAAAGGCGTCCTAGCTCTTCAGCTAGCAGAGCCTCCCTTTTTGTTTCCATCTTTTTCTTTGAATAATAACACCAGATACAAGAGCAAGTGTGGGGAAGATTTCTCAGGCTTGTCGAAACACAAAATTGAGATCTCCCGCCATGGTGCCACACAACACCGACTACACTAATCGACGAGGGATGAGGTAAGTGCACTAGAGTAAGTCGGTCGCCCTTGTGGTTTGGCTGAATCACCATTTCTCTACCTCATTCCCCACTTTCTCCAAGAGCGATGGTATGTGCACCCCTACCTCTCTACTTTTGGAAATCATGAGTTTAAATGAGCTTTAAATCCAATCATATAAATCAAACTCAATTGAATCCTCATGCACCCAATGCTCGACATGTTTCATATCGTTGGCTAGCATAAGTTTTATTTCGTACTTGTTATCTTGATGCTTGTGAACAACATATCTTTAGGAAACCATGCCCATCTAAGTAGTTGATGTTTGAGATATGGTCAGATGAAATGATCTTTGCTCCAAATGTTTGAGTGCTTGCGAAATTTATTTGAAAATTTTGAAAACCCTTTGTGAAGCTCCTCTTTGATATGCCAAGTCCTACCAGAGCCATATGATAAGACATCTTGAAAACCTCATACACATATGCTACTTGTCGTTGCATTGAGCTTTGTCAAATTATTGTGACCCTTATGAGAATTCTTTTCATGCTTTCATGATCAAGATACATGTACACGCCAACATCCTCCTTGCTATGCTCAGTTGAGAGCTAGCATTGTACCATCTATCTATTCCACAAAATAAAGCTCCACACTATGTGTTGATCTCTCTCTCTCTCTCCAAATTAATATTACAAAAGAGGCATGACTATAGAAAAAAAAATATGGACACATGAAGGTCCAAGTGCAAAAAAAAAGTTGGACACATGAAGGTCCAAGAAAAGAAAAGAGAAAGAGAAAACATAGCCATGTCCACAAAAGAGTTAAAGTAGAGAGAGAGGATCATGCAAAATGGAGTTACATCAAATCAGATAGTAATAACTAGCACCCATTCCGGGCCTAGTGTACACCTTACCATCATCACAACATTCATTATACATATGGTAATTCTAGCACCCATTCTGGGCCTAGTGTCCACCTTACCATATCCATCATATCCCTACACATGCACATCTTGATCTGATTGTATAATTTGATTTTCTCCTTGGATCCGGTTTTTGACTTTGCAATACATGTGACGCAAGTATGCCTCATCTTTATACCCTACCCTAAGCTCTATATAATGCCTTGGTGAGGACTATACACATTGAGCGATTTGAGAGAATCAAATGAGGTGGCAAGCAAGGTTTATTTTGAAAACTTATTGAAAAATCCCAAGCTACTTGACATGAGGAGTAGAAGTGATTTGATTCAAGATCGTTTCATTCCTCAACTACCCAAGATGGCAAGCTAGACACTTCAAATTTCACAAGTGCAAGGTATGGTTCGGAATATCTCTTATGCTCGCTTCATACCATTGGAATTTTTGTTTTCACCTTGGTCCTTAACCTTTACTCGAGGACGAGCAAAGGGCCAAGTGTGGGGGTGTGTTGACGGTCATTAAATCCCTATTTTTGACCCTCAACTTTGAACAAATTTCACTCCATCAAAGCTTGCATCATAGCTGTGGGGTTATAAACTTACGGATTCCACGAGCTTTGGTGAATATTTGGATGCAGGACATAATGAGACATCATAGCACAAATAAAGCATCTTGACAAACAACGTCAAATGCTTAGTTTGATAGCACCTTTGCGAAGTTCTTGTCGAGATGATCGAAATGGAGTTTTGGTTCACCCAATTCGGAGTCCGGATGCAGAAATTATGCCTCGCGGAAGATTGTGACACGAGACGTGTTGGGGGTAGGTGCGGCCGAACCTAGTAGGTTCGGCCGGACCTATCAACCTCCTCCGATCAACACCAAACTTTGCCAAATGCCTCTACACTTAGCATAATATCCAAGGGGACCAAGTCCATGGGCTAGACACCACAAAAGTTGGTCCGGCCGCACCTCCTAGGTCCGGCCGCACCAACTAGGTCCGGCCGCACCTACTAGGTCCGGCTGCACCACCCAAAATCCTCCTCTCGGGTCCACGGCACCAACATTCCCACAAACACACCTTGGATGGATGAGATACACCGGTGAATGGTCGATTTGATCAAAAGGCTAAGGTTGGAAGCACTTGGATCGATGGACCAACACTTAACTGCCGCAACCGCCATCAAGGAGTGATCATGGACGTCCCTCAACACGGTCGCTGCATCACAAGGCCACTGGGTAGGGCCGGCCGCACCTATCAACTGGTGTGCCGGGTGAAACCGACCCAAGGAGCTGACCTACAACCGCCTCAAGAGCAGTGATCAGGGTCGTCTAAGTCCATATGTGGTGGATCACACAGCCGGCCGTACCTGGAGATACGGCCGCACCTCCTTGCTCGGCACTGCAGCTCCCTCTCGCCTACAAGTACCCCCTCCTACAGCCACCGACCCATTGGGGCTATATATAGAGCCTGGCACCTCGTAGAAGGACACAAGTGATTAGAAGCAAGTGGCGGAGCCCTACATAAGTTAGTATTCAGAGAGTAGGGAGAGAGAGTTGAGTGTTGGAGTAGAAGCCAGAGTGTCGGTCTTCTTCCCCTTCCTCGGCGGGTGCGGTACAACTACGGTCGTCCACACCTGGGATATTTTGTAAGTTCGGATTCGTGAGTTACTAAGTCTCAAGTCATTTCATCATTCGCTCTTAGGTTCTTCGATTGCATTTAGTAGTTTCTACTTGTTATGATTGCTTTGCTTTGGATCTGAGTAAAGTAGTGCTTGGTTAGTGTAGACGTGGTGTCTAGGCTTTCCAGTACCTTAGAATGCTTCCCGGTTCAACGGAATAGTTGTGGTACCCTAGGGAGGTGACAGCTCCGGACGGGCTTTGTAGTCCACCACGTTAGTTCCGGCAGGTAGGAGTTACGACATCAGAGCCCCCTTCTCATCCCTTTCCGTGGCTCTTTTCCCTCTGGCCCCGACAAGCGACAAGTTTTGCCTTGATTCTATCCGTGACTCTCACGAGTCCCAAACTTCATCAGCTATCCCCTCTCTACCCGAAATCTACCCTTGCCTTTCTATCCTTCGTCACCATATCCCCCGGACGAATTAGTTCAGGTTCACAACACTTCTCGTTCCTTGTGGAAATCGATACCTTGGAATACTCCCGGGTGAAAGCTAAAACGGTATCCGTGCGCTTGCGGATCTATCTGTGATCGTGTAGTATACCAACAGGCTTTCTGGCGTCGTTACAAATCTAGTAATGATGTAAGAAGTGCCAACAGTGATACCCCACGCGTTGCTGCGGAAATGTACTAAACAAAATTTCCAGGTGAAAATTTTGAAACACACTAAGCTGATTAATTGCATGCCAACATTCATTCAAAATGATTTCGGGAGCTCTGCATGGTTTAGTGTATAAGTGTACAACTGTGGTGCAAGTGCAAATGGAATTGTTTCGTTTGGTTTGTTGATCCAGAATCTTACCGTGTCATAATTGGTGCTCAATGTAGTATAGGTGCGCCATTTCATCAGTGTCTAAAGCCACCAATTGACCTCGGGTACGCAGGTTCAACACGACCCGCCGTTTTCCGCGTAAAGGGCAACCACGATGCCGCATGCGTAACCCGTGGTCACAGCGTAACCGAGACCAGCAGGTTACGCATGTCCGCGGGCGCACTATCCCAGGACCGGGAGGTTGCACCATGTGAAACCCAAGCTGACTTGTGCATTGCCGTGTGGACGCTCATGTTACGTATCCTGCCACCACCAAATCATACACCGGTTCAGGAAGGAGCAGCATTCTCGGAGATTTTGCTAAACACTAGTACTACTAGTCTAGGACCTTGTTTGGGAGAGCTCCAGGTCTGGCTCCACACGCTGCTAGGTAGTCGGAGGAGCTGAAGCTGTACAAAACACTATCCATTCATTTATGCAAAACCTATTTTTGCTTAGCTCAAAGACCAAGGAAATCACTCTCATCATTAGTTTTTCATGGAAAAACACAATGGACTTTTATTGCGGATTCGATTACTCTTTGCATATTCTTCACTCCCGAGACGTACATGCAAAGAATTACTACCACACCGATTCGCCCGAAGCATCACTTTCTAGAAAAAATGAGAATAGGTCTTGCAAAAGTGAATTTTTGAGATTTCATAATAGGCCTTGCATAGATGAATGGAGGGGTAGTAACCTATTTTGGGTGTAGTTTAGGAGGAGCTGGAGCTGTTTTCTGGGTCGGCATCTGCCAAGTCTAGTTTTTTTTTTGCCTTTTTTCATGGGAAATGCACGGGGTGCATCAAATATCTTGAGGTTTTCTTGAATGGATCAGGTCACAAGGGGGGAGATCGGGAAAATAATATAGCAGATATATATTAATTCTTAGTAGCAATATTGGATACATAGGAATCGAAAATACATGGCAAATAAAAAGTACATAAATATTATAAAAGAGCAGGCGTCTTTGTCCAGAGTGTTTTTTTTGAATCGAGGGCCTCTCCCCATTTCTATTACTAGAACGGAAATGAAGTTTGTTTACTGACTAGATGATAGTAGAAACAGGAGCTCTCCATCCAGTGAAGTAACCCAACTAACTAACCTGTCTCAAGCTAGGAAGCTGAGCACTACTAGGAGAGAAAAAAGAGAGGGGGGTGTTGTTCATCCAGCGGTTTTTACATGTTTGTGGGAAACTATGGCTATTACAACACTTCGCTCACACTTAGCCAGAACAAAGCTTCTACCTAGCCAAAAGACCTCCAGACAAAAGACTTTTCTCTGCTCACCCTGGTGTTTTGACATTCAGGCTTCATCCCCATCTCCAGGTTGGTCGTCGTTCTCCGCCGGCAGCCTTCTGATGTCAGAAGAATCACTGCGCCGGACTCGCTCCACCTAAACCGTCACCTCCGTGCTTGGGGCCAGGCAGACGGTACTACGCGAGGCGCTTTAAAAAGGAAACCAAAGAAATTCTTGTAGGTTACGGATTTGATGTAGATAGTACAGTATGTTGTGGGGATAAGAAACGATTAATACCTTGTTCTTGCGCCTCTCCGCCTTGGCCCTGTTGACCCTGTGCATGAGGTCGCGCTCCGCCTGCATGACCCGGTTGCCGCCGCAGTCTCCAACCCTGCCGAGCTCGCGGTCGCGAGCCAGGGTGCTGCTGGTCAGGATGTAATCCGCCAGCACCTTGTGATGCGGCCCTTTGAGGCCATTGCCTCTGGTACTCTGTCCAGTGGCTTGGTTGAGGAGCTCTAGGAGGCTCAAGTTGCGCGGCATCTTGCCACGGCAGAAGGTGCAGTGGTAGAACCCTCCGACGGAGTGGACGGTGTGGATCCTAGAAGCGAAGCCACTGGAGACCTCGGTGACCTTCTCTTCATAGTCTTCCTCGACGGAGTAGGTGTCATAGTCGTCGGAGTCGTTTTGGATGCCCATCTTTGTGTGTTCGAGAGCTCGCTGGAGAATTGGGCAGATGAAAGGAAGAAATGGTAGCTGGGATGCAAGTGTGCTAGATGTTCTTATATAGGAGTAGTCGTGCCTCATCGTCTCCCCATAAGATGCGGTGGTACTCTAAATGTGAAAGCATTGAGCGCCACATTCTCAGTGGAGATTTCAGGGACACGATTACCTAGAGTGACACATCATCTAAAAACGTTTGAAACTATAAGGCCAGTCTTAGTGGAGTTTCATGCAGAGTTTCATTGCATTAAATTTGCTGACATGACAAAGAGAGAGAATGTGAGAGTTTCATGGGATGTGAGGGGAGTTTCATCACCATGAAACTCCACTGGCGCAGTTACCTAGTTTTCAGTCTAGGCAGTTGTGCTCATGAAACTTGCACTGAGACTGGCCTAATGAAACACCACCCACCCTCTCAATGCATAGTTTCATCTATTGTTGTTTCCTAGGTTACATACTATCCAAGACACAAGTTGTCTAGGTAAATGTGTATAGAGGGCGTCATCCTCAGGCCAGTCTCAGTGGCAGGGTCATCGACATTTAATGGACTGCCACATATGAGTTTTTGATGACATGACATCAAATAAATGAAGGAAGAGAAGATCTTAGGGTCATGGTGATGACCCCAGGTCGACACCGGTACCAATGCTCACGACACTTTACTGAGAGCCCATGACCCTGCATTTGATCACAACACATGCAAGATTTAAATGCAACATTCTATCTATGAAACTGGGCCCATGACCCTGTGCATTGAGAGTGACAGGGTCATCACGCTGAAAAGCTGATGTTGCGGACTTGGTAAGTGTGCCCATGACACTACCACTGAGACTGGCCTCATGAAACTCATTTTACCTCTATCTTCATTCATACACTGCCACATCATCAAAAGTTCTGACACGAAACCTCCACTCAAGTCCTGCTAATTCAAGTCAATACTCAGAAATATAATTCATTCGATGATTGGGATCAAAAGTTCAAAACAGACTGTGCTTTCGGTTACGCACCATCCATGCTGCATGCCTCCTGCAACACTAACTGGGTTACACACACTACATAGTGGTTGCCGAGGAACACTGACGGCGGGTCATGTGGGTCACGCATATTCTCGGTTATGCGCCAGCTATGCTGCAGATACTACTGTAGATAGATTCCGATTCACAATACGCATAACCCTTTGTTTTCTGCTAAAAAATGTTTCCTTTCATTTCGGTTATGCCTTTCCATCGACTGATTGCGTGTGTTACGGTGTGAACGACGGTTTCGTGGGAACACCGCCAATCTCTCTCTCTCTCTCTCTCAGGCTGTTAACATTCTCTCCCTCCATTTTGGTAGACCCTGCAAGTTCAGATCGCGGAAGCGGAGGAGGAAGAGGTTTTTGCTCATGTCGGGCGCGGCGGAGAAATCGTCTGGTGTCCCTCATCCTCACAAGCAAGATGTGGCATTTCTTAACGTCGATGCTAAGTTATGAGTTCCTAGCAACAATGCCAGAAATGACCAAATGGTAATCCTAACGATTACAGGAGTCCGCAAGCGCACGGAAGTACCATTGTAGCATTTCCCCAAAGGAGTATTCCAAAGGGTATCGAATCCAAGGAAGGCTGGGCGGATTAACAAGTTCAACACTATTGCAAGGAGTATAAATCATAGACGGGAACAAACCAGACACTCAAGTACAGGGGTAAGATATGATAGATAGATGGGTAGCGTGAACACACAAACAAACTCTCTCTAAAGGTCCTAGGCTTAGGAGGCAACATACGAGTTAGTGGTTCTAAGGTACTAAGCATACAAAGTTAGTCAGATGAGTTAGATGCACACTAGCATGGCATGATCGCTGGCTCAAGCACCCAGGTACAAACAGGGAGCTAACCTCTCGCGTCGCTTACGCACGACTCCGGTTGTTAGACATTAGACTCCTACAGCGTATCCGAACGTGGGGGATTCCAGAAGGGTCCAACAGCTGTCACCACCGCGGCCTACCCCAAGACAAACCGTGGGATACACTCATAAGCAACGTAGCTACGCAACCCAAGCACCACGCTTGCGTTGTTAGCAGGACCCTGACCGGCTCGGGCTATTGTGACCCAGGTCAGAGCCGCTAGATAAATCGGCCAATTACACCGAGTACCGTAGCTTAAGCATGAACTTCATGCAACATGAACATGGGATCTAACTAGATCAAACTAGGATAAGTACACAAATAGATTTGTTCTTTCCTATGTCTATTCAACAAGATCAAAGGGTCATGTTCGTGAAGAACACGAGCCTCTAACTTATGAACAAACACCGAAAACATGTATAAGTCACTCGTCAACTGGATTGAAAGGCCTTGTTCATCAAGAACAGGAGCCTCTAAATGATGAACGAGCAAAGAACTCATGAACAAATCACCCATGTATATGAAATAGCTGAATAACTGAAGTAGATCAAAGTCATACAATAAAATAAAGATACAAGAGAACTCATACCTAGATCCCAACGAAGACTTGGAACCTGAAGTAGAACTACTCTAGCCTACCTCCTAGACTTAGAAACCAAAAGTGAGAGAGGAGGAGTAAGGTGTGTTGGTAAGAAATGAACCCCCTCCCCTTCTATTTATAGGCCAGAGCACCAGCGCAAGGAGTGAAACACCCCGGGGATGGCCTCTAGGACCAATGGACAAGCCGACCCAAGGTTGGTTTTTATAATTACAGATTTACCGGTTCCATAAACCTGATACCACCACCTAGTGGTATGGTCAGCGTAATGGATGTGTTCTTAATTGAGGCTGAGTTACATTTTGGTGAGGACCAGGATGAATGGATGAGCCTAGCCAAATTTAACTCTCTATATTCTTATTTAGCTAGCAACTCCAACAGCCTATCTAAAATGACTTGGCTAGTTAAATTTTGGAAAAATCTCAAAACACTCTTCCAACAGACTAGCTAAATTCGTTGCCCCGCTAGCTATCATTGGCTAGCAGTCTATGCTCGTTATCACCCCCGGCCCATTCGCGCCCTTTCCCCTCCTCACTCCTCGTCACGCCTCCCCCGGCGAGGAGGAGCTCGCCGGCTCCGCTGCCTCGCTGGTCCCGCCGGCCCCTCCGCCTCCCGCCACTCCCACCGCCTCCCACCAGTCCTGCCGTCGAGGGGGAGGAGGAGCTCGCCGCTGAGGAGCTCACCGGCTCCGCTGCTCCGCCGGCCCCGCCGCCGAGGGGGAGGAGGAGCTCGCCACCTCTCCACTATCTGGGAAAAGAAGAAGATAAGACATGAGTATGACAGGCAGGACCCACTGGTAGTGGAGCATATAGAGAGTTCAGTTTAGAGAGGTTGTTGGATTTCATTTTACATTAGCTAAATCAGGATTTTAGCTACTGATTTTTAGTGAATAGTGATCAATGTAAACCTCGACCGGGCTCCCCTTCGCCGTGCACTCAGCTTCAGTTTAGTGAATAGTAATGGAGCTAGGAACGTCTTTGGTAAAACACACATCACAGAAAGGTCCGCAAGCGTACATATTACCGTTGTAGCACTTCACCCGGTGCTATTCGGGTTATCGTATTTATATTTTCCCAAGGGAAGCACTATGGCATAGATAATCGAAAGAATGGTAGAGAGGATCGAGATTCGGTAAAAGGGACTTATAGCGGGGGTTACGATAAAGATATGCGGAGAATAAGTTGACACACGAGGAGATCTTGATAAAAGAACTAGAGAGGTCCTAGTGAGTTGGGAGGACAACGAGACGAGGAAGGATCCTAAGGCAATCTATCTATTCTTGTCAACTCCGGGAAAAGAACTAAGGTAAAGCAAAGCCAAGGTCTTCTAGTGCTGTAGGATCAACAAGCTCTTCTAGTGCTGCAGGGGCATGCAAAGCTGTGCTCTCAGACTGGGATGAGAAGGGAGAACGACGACGCGCTGAATCCTACCAGCCCGAACTAACGTGGTGGACTACAAAGCCCATCCAGAGCTGTCACCTCCTTAGGGTACCACAACTATTCTGTTGAATGGGACACCAATCTAAGACTAAGGCAAGCTCTGAGCACCGCGCTCACAACGAACCAAAGAACCTTCCCTAAGGCTTTTAGGGAAAGGTCTCTCTCTACGGCTAATCACCGAAGTGCCTAGACGAAGATCAAGCGAAGAACGACCACAACACTATAGGGTTCAAGAGAGCTACGCTAACCGAGGCAAAACTCACTTTAGTCTAAACCTAGAATAAAGCTTCTAGTAGCTAAGTAAAAGCTGAATGTAATTGACGCGAAATGTAAGATAGAAAGATAACTTGAATTGCATTTAAGTCTTATAAAGGAAAGATACAAGAGTAGTACCCGAACTCTGAAGAAGACTTCTCCAGAACCCCGAGACTAGCTCGACTCGACTCTAAATCCCAAACTACACTACTTCCTACTCTAAGATACAAAAGTGGACAATAGTGATACTCCTGCTGTGTGTCCTCTATTCCAGTGAGTGGAGGGTCCCTTTTATAGCAGTGGGAGGTCGGTGGAGTGCTGAGGAGGCGGGAGCCAGGCACGGCCGCGCCTCTAGGTGCGGCCGCACCTATCATGTGCCGCCATTCGTCGTGGACGGTCCTGATGCTCGATCCTTGGTCGGTTGTGAGTCGGTGTCCTGGGTCGGTTCCGCCTAATTCGCCGCTTCGTAGGTGCGGCCGTATCTCTTGATCCGGTCGTACCTACTCCAAGCCATGTGATGCACCGCCAATGATAGAGGATGCTCAGGATTGCTTCAAAATGGCGGTTGGTTGCATGTAGAGGTGGGCCCATGGATCCAAGTGCCTCTTTTCTACTCTTTTGGATCAAACCGACATAACCCCGACACATCCCATCCATCCAAGGTGTGTATGTGGAAATGATGGTCGCTTGGGCTCGAGACGTGGTGGGGTGCAGGGCTGGCCGCACCTGGCGGTTCGGCCGCACTAGCAGGGCCGACCGCACCTGACGGTTCGGCCGTGACTGCTAGGTGCGGCCCGGTGACTCCTGATTTCTCCCAATTGCGTACCTGTATATAAAATTCACAACACAACTCGTGGAACTTTATTAGTACTAAAAATGTGCATGAAACTTGCCATATACCCTTCTCATTTTCGAGATTTTGACGGTCGGATTTTTGTTGTAAGGACCGATGGTGCTGGTGTGTAACTTAGCGGGTTCAGGTAACGCGCAGAATTGATACAATCGGATGCAGCATGGATTACTGCACACGCGCACAGAGCTTGAGAGGATTGCGTAAGCTGTAGGATCTAGGTTACTTTAGAGCCACGACTGCTTGGTTCACCCACACGACCAAACGGCCATATGTAAACGTAAAAGGCCAGTTGGGTTACCCACACGGAGGGTTGGGTCATGCCGAACCTGCGTAACCACGATCATTTTGTGGCAATGCCCGTTCGGTTACGCACAAGCCATGGTGTGTGGTGCAACATGGCTAGCGGTTTGGTTACCATAGCATATGCCACGGTGCCTGGTGCAACCTCACGAGATACTGCGCAGTACACACACGAACGGACATACAGAGGCATGCGAAACCTGCCCGGTCTAGGTTACGCTTTGGGCTTGTGAGTTTCTCCTTCACAAGACGGAGGGAGTACTCCGTTGTATTTATTTATTTTTTGGAGAGAGTTATTATCTACTCCCACCGTTCCAAATAACCTGTCATTGTTGACTTTTGATCACAACGTTTGATGCTTACTCTCAGTGTCCATACCATGTCATGTTGATTTATCCTACAAATCCTCTCAGTGATCGTAATCATACTTTCTCCCTCCTCGAGTGCCTTGATTAGAAAACAAGAGAAATCTGGCACAAACAACCTCTAGAAGAGATATTCAATTATGGTGATTATTATTTGTTTTCTTCATTGATCATGGAGTTGCTAAATCTTGGCATTGATCCGTGATGAGCTTAAAGTAAGTTGTGTTGGTAATGTTAAATATGGCATGTCGGACGCAACCGCATTGCAAGCACAAATTGCCAGAATCAGTTTGGCATTACAACCACAAATTGTGATGAGGACATCCTCCACTCTTACCCGTTGGCAAATATGCAATATGGGCCGTGGCCCAGTTGTAGTCGGGCGGCGACCGTGTGAGCCTCATTATCCCACCTTGCTTAGCTTGGGAGGAGGAAGCCACCTTAAAAGGGAGAGCCACCCTTCCCCTATCAGACTAGTCTTTTGGGGTGATTGGGCCTTTCCCCGAGGGGGCCCACCAGAGTTGCGGTTCAGCATATGCATTGGCGCTCGGGATTGCCAGTCGTAGTCGGATCGTGAGGGTCGTCTGACCTAGTGTGCGATGCAAAACTGCGCAATAGGTGTATCGGGCTTTCCATAATCCAATCCTTGCCTGGGTCGGACTCATCAAATTGTTAGAATTAAAGTTCAACCACACTACTCAGAATCCAGAAGTTCCATAAACTTACGAAGCATTAATTGATGACGAATTAACTAGGGAGAACGTAGCACATTAAGGTGCATAGCCTTCGCCAATAAGCATAGCAGCCTTGATGGCAGCAAGTTCAACCACACTACTCAGAATCCAGAAGTTCCATAAACTTACGAAGCATTAATTGATGACGAATTAACTAGGGAGAACGTAGCACATTAAGGTGCATAGCCTTCGCCAATAAGCATAGCAGCCTTGATGGCAGCTCCGTGAGCAATGACCACATCAGGGTTGATTGACCGACAATGCTCCTTCCCATGAAAGAAGTCCCTGAGCATGTTCCGCACCTCATAGTTCGGCCGTACCATGAAAACTTTCCAAAACAGAACTTGGGTCACTGGCGAAACTCTAACTAAACTCCTGAACATTATTACCATTCTAAAGACTCTTTCTCCCTTGAAACCCCCCTTTTTTTGAAAGACAGCTAAACAAACAAAAGAAACGAAAAAGAAAGGCCGATTGATCTTTTCCCGAACGGGGGGGGGGCTCTCCCCCAAGCTGGTTTGTGTATGCGGGACTAGTAGTCGGGCGGTTGCTGTATCTCTCAGATCTGTGCAACGGATGTGGCTTGAAGGGCAGAAAGGGGGAGGAATTCATGCTGTCGTGAACAAGAAGGTGAATCATTGTGGACGTAAAAGAATTGAAAGCCCACCGGAATCCATAGCTGCCATACCATTTGAAAAACGAACAACTTTAGAAGATCTAGCAAGGGGTCTGGGGATGTCCAAGACAACTGTATTTAAGAGTTTGAGAGAAGGAAAAATTAAACGGCACTCGAGTGCCATCAAGCCATATTTGACAGATGAAAACAAGAAGGCCAGGGTACAGCATGCTGTCAACATGTTAGAGCCAAGCTCAATTCCTCACCAACCGGTCTTCAGGCTTATGTACAATGTGGTCCATGCGGATGAGAAATGGTATTATAGCACTAGAAAAACTCAAAAGTTCTATTGTGTACCAGGTGAGGAAAGGCCTCGTCGGACTTGCAAGAGCAAAAATTACATACAGAAAATAATGTTTTTCAGTGGACACTCTCGACCTTGGTTCAACGAGCAAAATGAATGTATATTTGATGGCAAAATTGGTATATATCCATTCGTTATCACTGAACCCGCCAAAAGAAAGAGTCCTAATAGGCCACATGGTACTCTGATCACAAAGCCAATGACATCAGTAACCAGGGATGTGATCAGACGGTACATGATCGACAAGTTGTTGCCGGACATCAAAGCAAAATGGCAGGCTGATCGAGGGTCGACATGAAACAATATGGATTCAATAGGACAATTGTAGAACTCATATCCCAGTTGATGATCCTGAGTTCTGTGCAGCAGCACAAGCTGATGGATGGGATATCCGTTTGACGTGTCAACCTGCGAATTCTCTGAACACAAATGTGTTGGACCTAGGATTTTTTGCAGCCATACAAGCTTTGTTCCATAGGGGTGGCATGCCAAAAAAAATCAAGGAAATTGTGGAAAAGGGTACAACAGCTTACTGGAATTTTCCTGTTGGTAGGTCAAATCGGGTATTCCTCACACTACAAGGCTGCTTACGTGAGATATTGAAGGAAAAGGGAGGGCAGCATTACGATGTCCCACATATGAAGAAGGCGGTGCTCGAGAGACTAGGACAGGTACCGAAGACATTGCCATGTGATGCTGCCATTGTTCAAGCAGCAATGGATTTCCTTGCCTCTGAGTGATCTCGTTTCATGTTTAGTTACTTTAATTTGTAATCTCTGAAATTTATCAAAACTTTCCATTTGCATCATACTCTGAATTAATACTCATATCAATTAAACCTTACAAAATTGAACCAGCATGGCTCCACGATGCTTTCATCAACCTAAACATTGAATCCAAAAATTCTTAACACACGGATGGCATTTTCAACATTTTCATCATGCATCTACCAATTTCGAATCAACCTCAGAGGATTTCATCAAGTGCAGCCGCACCTTCACGTACATCGCTTGTGTTTGCGCCGAAGTATGAAGGAATTATTAGCGGCCCTATTATCTTGAATGCTTCATGCTTACAGAAATTTGACATGAACATGTCGGTGGGTAGTGAAGCGAGATGGACAAGAGCTTACGTTGCTTGTTCATCCTCCTTTGTGGGAACCGGCAGCAGCTTGCCATTGTCCTCTAGAACGAGCATCTTTTCACTGTCGTTGTGGCCGCCGGGACGAAGGAAGTTGTTGGCGGCGGCACCGTCGTAGATGTAGACGTGGCCTTTGGAGCTGAGGAAGTACTTGTCGTCCTCGTCGTCACCGTCGTAGCCGTCACCATCTGAGCGGATGACCTCATCACCGTGGCCGTTGGAGCGGAGGAAGTACTTGTCGTCCTCGTCGTGGCCGTCGTAGTCGTGGCCGTCGGAGCAGATGGCCTCATTGTCGTGGCCGTTGAAGCGGAGGAAGTACTTGTCGTCCTCGTCGTCGCCGTAGTAGTCGTGGCCGTCGAGGACATCGTAGTAGTCGTGGCCGTCGGAGCGGAGAAAGTCATCATCGTTGCTACCGTAGCTATCACCATCGGAGCGGAGGACCTCGTCGCCACCGCCGTCGGAGCGGAGGACCTCATCATCGTAGCCATCGCTGTCGGAGCAGACTTCAACTCTGGTGGTGGAGCTAGCCATGCGACGGGAAAAGAAAGGTGCTAAGCCATGCGAGTGGAGCAGAAGCCATGTGAGTGGAGCAGATGCTCTATATATTCTTTCGTTCATGACAGTTCGGCTCCCAAGGCTGGGCCGATTTGTTTTATTCCACGCAGGTACATGACGCTGCGTTTCGAGACGGTGCGCCCTATAAAACCAAAAAAGTGGAAAATGAAGGGACGCCTTATAAAAGAGAACGGAGGGAGTAACATCTAACCCTTATTTTCTAGAAAAATTCTTTTTTGTTTATTTCTACTTTTCTGTGCCTAGATGGATTCGTTCACCTCACCATTGGAAGACGAAGAGATGTTGCTAAGGGAGCTAGCAATGCCATCAATGGAGGATACTGAGATGCAAAAATCAGATTTGATGCTTGCTACAACCCACTACAAAGTGAAGCCTAGAATCATCAAGTTAGTGGCGACAAACACATGTAGAGGATTGGAGGATGACAACCCATATAGACACATTAAGGAATTCACGATGATATGCAACACGGTGCGACAAGAAGGAGTTCCGACCGCTTGGTTCAAGTGGCATCTTTTTCCGTTCTCTCTCAAAGATGAAGCGCAAAGATGGTACACACTAGCGTCCATTGAAGCAAAAGCAAATTGGGATGAGCTAGTGAAGAAGTTTCTTTTGAAGTTCTTTCTCATAAGCAAGGTCCAAGACTTAAGGAGGCAAGTGCTCAATTTCAAGCAAGGAGAAGATGAAGGAATTGATGAAGTTTGGAACCATTTTAATAAACTACTTGAGCAAGGCCCGAACTTGGGATTTTCTGCTGACTTGATGTTGCATATGTTTTATTTTTCACTAACCCCTAACTCTGCTCGTTTTGTAATTGTGTGTGCAGGTGGTGATTTAATGGATAAAATAATTAGTGAAGCCACACAAATCTTACAAAGGATAAGCAATGGAAAAAGAACTCAATGAGATTGGCAAAGACGTTGTCGGCAGGAGCAAAACGATAAAAGCAAGCGCAAGGCGCTTGCTGAAATTTCTGAAAAAGACGAACCGGAGGTCAAGAAAAATGAGCCAACCATACAAGAAGTTGAAGATCCACTTCCCAATGTAAGAGAAGTCATTTTGGATGTTAAAAATGTTGAAACTAACATGAATGCAGGCCGAAGTATGGGGAATGCTAGACCATTGGCGGAGTTCAATCAATCCGATTGGATTCAAGTTGATTTTACCCCCCCCCCTAATCAACTATCGAAGGAAGGAGGAACACTGACACATCGCTAAGAGAATCGAAGATATATCTGATCGAGAGTTGAGTGGACAGTCGATCCAAAAGATATTTGAAGAAGAAAGAGAAGAAGAAGATGAAGGATGGATCGATCGATTTGACAACTCGAAGATTTATAATGAAGGAAGAGAAGAGTACAACCGTGATGAGCCTAGTGACTCGAAGGATAAATGGGAGAAGATAGGACTCAAGCTAGAAGACAAATGGGAGGGAGATGACATAAAGCAAATACTCCAAGAAGGCCCCTCTCCAAAAAGTTATAGCTTGTGTGTTAGTAAAGCCTACACATTAGCAAATCAAGACATGGAAATGCTCGAGGGTGAAGAAAAGAGTGAATCAGCAATGAGCAATCTCGACGACATGTGTTACACGGAAGATAAAGAAAGCAACATACAAGACTTTGAAGATAAAGATTTGCTTGATAATGAAGACTTCAAAGAAGAGATGAATGTGTACATTGCTGATGGATTACATGTTCCACATGATGAGATGGATGAGATTCAAAAAGGTAACAAAGCGACAACTCCACTTGTTGAGATTGACTCACTTTCAACTCTAGAAGACGAATCAAAAATAACTCTTGTCAAGGAAGCTCTGAGGCAAAGGTACACACTGAAATCTCAAGATATTATTGGTATTAATGATGATATATTCAAATACTCATGCTCAACCAATAGAATAAATGGTAGTTTAAATTTTATGCCTTGTGCCAATAAGGATCACGTTGATAGGCTAGATTTTCATGAGAATGAAAAAGAGGCAACATTTATGTTTGAACTAATTGATTCTATGCCTAAAGAACCTTTTCCTAAGGATGAGCTAAGTGCTATGCATGAAACATACGCTTCTTTTGATTACACCTTGTCTTGTTGCTATAATTTGCATGTGGTGTTAATTATGGACGCGTATGTTTACAATAAGTTTTGCAAATCTCGATCATGCTTTGTGCTTGGTCAAGCTAATGACCTTAAAGAAGCACATGTCGGGAAAGGCCCGATTTTCACTAACCATGTAGACAAGGCTTGAATAATGAAAAGAGAAGTCGTGCCTAAAGAGCTGCAAGATAAATCATCAACCTCTCCAAATCCCCCGATGGATGCTGCTGTCTTCATCAATTAGTGAGCTTGTTCAGATGTGTACAAATGAAGAAAATGAGATATTCAGAAGCTCCATCAAGTTTCCATTCCAATGCATCAAAAACCAATGAATTTGAAGACCCGTGCAAGGAGTTATGGAGAAAACATTGAGTGTTGCGTGTTCTGAAATTTCAGGACAGATTTCATCGCCGAAGTAAAACAGACGTAACTCTCTTGTTCGGAGTCCGATTTAGGCAAATAAAGACTTTTTGGAAAGCAAAATTTTGTTCGCTGTGCAATGGAGTAGAGCTTGGGTATACCTTCTGTTCTGGCAATTAAAGATAAATTTGTGAAGAGAAGGCAGCGCCGAAGGGCGACAAAGAAGGAAAAAACAATGATGTCAGATGACTTGGGCAAGTCTTCTATAAGTGATCAAGCACAACATGGGAAGTGAATTGAAGCTGCATTGCACCTTTTCTTATTGCATGAAGGGCCATGGCTATGCAACGAAAAGAAGATATGTGAGAAAGTCGAGCTCTATGACTTTAAATGAAGTGCTTTTCGGGAGGCCACCCGTTTCTTTATGTTTTTATTCCTTTCTTAGAGAGAATAAAGGATGGCACCATCCTATGATAATCAACTTGTGGCTAATTAATCTAAGTTTAATTTTTCTTTTTAGAACCACCATCATGCTCATGCTCATATTTATTTATTTGCATGCATTGCATTTTGTTATCAATGTGATGTTTCTTTGCATATACATGTTTTTGCATATAGTTGGCTTGGTTGTTTTAAGGCTCAATAATGTATGCTTTCATATCCATGTTAATGCTCCAGCTGGGCATTTTTCTTTTGCAATCTTGTATGAACATGGTGTTTAAACATGATTGTGGACCATCATCGTTAAGTTCGATAAACCTTGCTAGCTTTTCATATGTTTTCATGTTGCATCGGAGTTTATAAGCTTTGCAATGCGCTTAATTTTTCTTGTGCTATAAGAGTTATTAATCTAGGAATAGACGTGGTGTTTTAACCTAGATAAATAAACCATTATGGCTATGGAGAAATTCGGCAACCTAGTTGTAAACATGGTGTTTAGAACTAGGTGAAAACGTTGTCGTTGTTTATATCCTTTCCTCTCATGTGCATACACACTTTGCACCCACGTACACTCTTTAGGTTTTTGTTTTATTTCTTATTAGACTAATTATGCCACAAGTTAAGAGCCTTCGAAAACATTGTTGGAGTGTTGGCAATTTTATCTACTCCCAACCGTCACCTTCGGGGTAGAATGTGCGCTTAAAATGTTTTGCAGGCAAGATAAAGACTCTCACGACAAGAAAATTGAAGGATGACTAAGTAAAAATGTTTTATCTTCTTCTTCCATGCCTAGCAAAATGCTAAGCATGTGGGAGACCCTGAATCTTCAACACGAAAGTGCAATATGACGCTCTAGAAGATAGAATGAAGATCATCAACATCTCAGGATCAATGCACAAGAAGCTATTGATCTCATCAAAATCTGCGTGGTCTCGAAGGGAAATCACTGAATACTTTTGGATATTTAGAAGCCCCATGAAGTTATGATTCCAACAAATCTAGAATCAAGACAATCGGAGGTTTCTACAAGCAGTTATGGCTGAATCGAGTGCAACACGTCCTGAAATCAGTTTTGGACAGCACACATCGCTGAAGTAAAACGGACATAACTTCCTTGTTTGAACTCCGTTTTCGATGAATGACCACACGTTGGAAAGGTAATTTCATAAACTTTTCAATAGAGCTATATTTCGATATATGTTCTGTTCTGGGCAGAGGAGAGAATCCATGAAGAAGAGACAACAAGGAGATGATGAGAACAAGAAAGAGGAAATAGTGATGACAACATTGAAGAGAAGGGCGACCATTAGCTCTATTAAGCATACATGATCAAATTCAGAAGTTTAGGAGTATTGGAAAATCAAGACAAAAGCAAATCCACATTCGATACATGGAGATGTTAAGAGAAGATCACGAAAAACTACAAAAGATGGTAACACCTCCATAGACCTTCTCTTTTCCGAACACAAATGCTTGTAAGTATGCCTTGAACCTTAGGTGCAACTTTTTATGTTTCTCTTTAACAATAACATGGCTACTAGGAGGACAACCTA
The DNA here is from genome assembly GCA_036936925.1 of Cenchrus fungigraminus. Lineage (NCBI taxonomy): Eukaryota > Viridiplantae > Streptophyta > Magnoliopsida > Poales > Poaceae > Cenchrus > Cenchrus fungigraminus. The sequence continues at coordinate 89,802,503 of CM072770.1, read as the reverse complement.
GATTTCTTTTTATTTTCAATAAATAGGCATGACCATGTGTTCACCTCGATGTTTTATATTGCCTATGCTTATGGAAAAATGATGAAAGTTGTTGCTTTGTTTTACCTACATGAAGTTATACATGTCTTGGCTAATTGCTCTCTATAACTTGATCTGAAATTAATTTAAATACCGGCTCTTTTATTTGTGGAGGTGAAATGACTATACTCTAGACCCACATATATATCTTTGCTCTTTGATTTAAGTTTATGGATAGCCGGATGACTTGTTGTTTTTATTGAAAACTTAACTTTTATGCTATCTACATATTTGTGATGGTCTTGCAAAGTTCTACCTACCAAAGCCATATACATATATGTTCTATGATAACAAAACCCGCAGATTGCAAACATATGTTTTGATGAGTTGGATTAGGTTTGATTTCTATGGTTCGAGACTAAGAAGCTGGTAATTCCTTTGTGTAACTTTTTCACGCTAGCCTCTTTGTCCATGCATTGTGGGTTTTCACATCCAAAATTTCACAAACCTCGCTGGCCATCCACCCTAAACCAAAAACATCTTTTTGTGATCACCTCCTTGTCCACAACCCAATTTGAGTATGGATGATCTTTCGATGAATTTTATGAAGATTTTCTGGCAAGATTTCAAGATATATAACATATGGAGGGACTCATCAATGCACCCAAGATCATGCGGAGTTTCGCACATGGAGGATGCCCCTGAAGATTTCAAGAGATTTATAAAGGAACACAAGGATTTTGTACTTCTCTAGCAGCCATAGGTCCCCTCACCTCTATGCTTGAGGACGAGCAATCGTTCAAGCATGGGGGAGGAGTCATCACATCATCTCTGACAAATGCTGAGTAAGTATTATGTTGAAAAAGTTCTGAGGAGCAAAAGAAAAAAATGAGAAATGAAAAAAATGATGAGAAGAAAAGAAAAATAAGAAAAAAAGAAGAAGAAAAAAAGAGAAGGAAATGAAATAAAAAAAATTAAAGATGCTCCTCGGTTCTTTTTGCTTCATAAGTTCATAAAGTGTCTTGAAGAAAAATCCATACTCAAACCTTCCAACCATGTGCAATCCAATAACGAGGACTTCACTTGTGCCTCGGGATCATCCATTTGCTGCTTGCACATGTCCACCTATCTAAATGTGTGTGTTTCATCCCTCTCTCTTTCCAACATTTATTTTCCATGGCCTTTTTAACGAGTCTCGGTAATTCCTGTAGATCTCTCTATTAATTTGACAAAATATTTCAGATGTATGTTTTACTAGGATTGTTTTGACCTACCAAGCTCCACATAAGCCTTACACTCACTACAAGAAAATCGTTGATTAGTGACACAATCACATTTCAGCGCCATTGATTTATGACGTTCCTGGCTGATCTCGTCATAATATTTCACTTCCGAGCAAATTTAGTGACAAAAAAACTTTCGTCATAACGGTTGGTATTGTAGCCGAGCGTTCCCTATTCCATGCTTGTTTTGTGACGCCATAAGCTTCGTAATAGCGTCATAAACCAACTTTGGTCCCACATGTAAGCATTATTTTAAAAATAGAGTGTTCCAAGTCATCATAAAATTCAGTTGGGTCCCACATGTAAGCATTTTTTCGAAAATAGAGTGTTCCAAGTCGTCATAAAATTTTCCAGGGTCCAACATGTAAGCATTTTCACCAGGTTAGTGGCGTCATAAACCAACTTTGGTCCCACATGTAAGCATTATTTTAAAATAAAGTGTTCCAAGTCGTCATAAAATTCAGTTGGGTCCCACATGTAAGCATTTTTTCGAAAATAGAGTGTTCCAAGTCGTCATAAATAGTTCCAGGATCCTACGTGTAAGCATTTTCGCCAGATCAGCGGAGCCTAGGTCACGAAATGTTGCAAAAATAATTTGCCATGGCATGGGTTCGAACCAGGGACCTGAAGGAACAAGGATGTGCTGTTTACCACTGCACCACTTCTTGGTTGTGCGAGTTTTATGGGAAACTCAGCTAATAGTTCATGTGAATTCTTTACTATGACCAGGTCCCACATGTAAGTTTCAGTTGAGTCTATAATTATGTATCGAATGGCTGGCGAGACACTTCACTCAGACTTCGCAAAGACTTTTGACTTCCGCTACGTAGATCTGCAATAGTTCGTGGTAGGAATGGCGGATCCTAGCGGTGACGGGAAGATGGTTGCGCCGCCACATCCCAGCAACAAGAGGATGAGATAGCATGACGAGGTTGGTCCTCTAGTTTGAGCCGCTATATTTTCCCCTATCTTACTAGGGTTGGGGATATCTAGATTTTGTGATCTGGAGGATTGATGAGCATATATGGTAGATTTAGATTTCATTATCGTACCTTTAGATTTGCACTTCCATAGGTGTTAGAAGTTGATAGGCTATATATAGACAATTCATGTTAGATTCAGTTAGTTTTCAATTTGCATTGTCTTACAGTAGGTTTTGTATTTTATTAGCTTCTGGATGTGCTTCAAGCCATATGGATTTTTGTCGTGGTGCACAATTGATAGGATTGATAGGTCCATCATTTTATGAATTGGTAGATTGAAGTAACTATTTTGGAGTTGCAGACCGTTGAAGGGACATCTGGATTCCGCCACGATTGTTAGCGTTTGCACAATTCATAGGTGTTAGATTCAGTTAGTTTCCAATTTACATCGTTTGATGGATCGATAAGTTCAGTTAGGACAACCATGCCCTTGCTGAGTTTATGTAGGTAGCACACAACCAGGTTTTGTGGCGTGTGGTGGTTGTTTTACTGTACTCATACAATTGGGTTCAAGGCATTCATGTTTTTTTATAAACTGAGATGAGTTTATTTTTCATATCGAGATGAGTTTTCTCCAAGAATGAGTTTATTTCTACAAAAACATCTTAATGTTTTTTTAGAAGATCTGGATGTCTCGTCTCAGGGGAGGACACTGTTAGGATCTCCAAAGAGATTGAAAACATGACAGAACAACTAGCTGACAAAGAGAAAGAGCTTCAGTACACACCTAAGAACAAGAAAACTGAGGGCCGAGCTTATTTACTTACGAAAGAAATTGGAATAAACACGTCAATAAATGGGTAGGACATTGAGTTTGTTCGGTCTGTCTTTTCTTTTAAATGGTCAATAAATTCGTTGCCAGTTGGACTGAAACAGGTACCCTGCCTATTAGTACCCGTTTCAGTCCAACTGACAATGAACTTCTTGAACATTTAAAAGAAAAGACTCAATGTCCTACCCATTCATTGACGCATTTGTTGACGGTGAATTTCCGTCGACCTAGCCATGAGTTTACCTTCGGTGTTGGCATAAATTTTATATCTTATCCATTGGTACTAACCCCCTTGGCATAACAAGTTCGTTCGTGCATGTCGGTTTTAGAGTTTGATGTTCATGCAGGAATTTAGCGTTGAAAGCAAGACTTCCGAGTAAAGTTCATCAAGCACCTCGTGACAAGACCTTGAAGCCCGGTACAAGTCAAGCAATGAAGTGAACATGACTCCAAGAAGCCCAAGGACAAACCCGTGAAGACGGAAAACTCCGAGGACCCGAACAGAAAATGTTGAATCTTGCGGGACAAGGAGCTTCATCTAAACCGCGGAGAAACTGACGTCAAGGGCCCACATGTAGAAGGGAGAATACTCTAGAAGACTCGGGAAGCATCACCAGCAAAGGAGGCCGCGAGATGGGCCGAAATGGGCCCAGGCCGGCCGGCCCAGGCCGACCGGCCTAGCCCATTTTGGGGCCCATTCGCGCCCCCTTTGACCTAGCCGCCTCTCAGACTATTTATAGCTCCCTGGCCGAGAGCCACGCATCAACTCATTCGTCATTCGTCGCCGAGGAGTAGAGAGGAGAGGGACACCATTCCGGAGAGGAGAGGGTCGAGCTAGTTGTCTAGGGTTTCCCTAGCTGACGTGGGAACCTTGCAAGGAAGACCACGTCGGAGTTCCAGGAGCTAGAAGCAAGATCAAGGTAGGATCCCAGTGGTGATCTTGTTCATGTATCATGTATTATGTTGAATTATCAAGTTGCAATCCGATTTCTAGCGATCGAGTGTTTCTCCTACGACTTTGATTTCAATCGGCTTTTCTTACTTTAAGATCTATTCTCGAGATAGATCATAGAGGGTGTTCTTGTAGCCGTGGTGGCTAGAGGTGCATGCCTGACCTTCCGAGAGATTTCAACTTGTCCATTGGACTCGCCCTAGGCTAACCCGCACGAATAGGAGTGCGTTGTGACAGAACGGTGGCTCCAGAAGGCGGGCGTTTTCGGAGTTGGACGGGACACCGTGATTTAAAGATGCTTTTTATGAGATTCGACTTGGCTATTTCTTCTTTGCTCGGAACTTCAACAAAAGCTTGATCCAATCTCTCTAGATTGGTTTTACCTATCCCTCTCTACCTCTTGCTACCTCTGGCTTTCATAGATTAGATTCGTTTTTATGATGTTCTTTAGATTAGATACGTAAGATTCCCCTTTGAAGATCTAAGTGTTCTCGACTTTAATAGATAGGATTTTGCATCACACATTTGTTCCACGGATTCGATACCTTGGGTTCACACTTGAGGGAAGAAGGGTCCCTTGACTACGACGGAGGACTTGTCCGCTTGCAAGTCCAAACGAAATTGGATATGCATATACACCGTCAACAAGCCCCTTTTTCTGGCGCCGTTGCCGGGGAACAAGTGATCAAGATTCGATCTTTTATTGCTTTTTGTGAATATTTTCAGTTTTCTTTTGGTTTTTCTTTTTGCATCTACTAACTTTTGATCATCCTCAAAATCAATCTAATCTAGTTTGACTAACCCTAGTTTTCTTAGATTTGTTTTTATTTTTGTTTTGTATATATTTTGTTTATTGCTAACCCTAACAGGAGATGGACGGCTACCTCTCCAACAAACCCGAAAATTTTGTGGATGATCCAGAAAAACTTTACAGGCTAAGAAGACGTGAAGCACAAGCTAAAAAGCTGGAATTTGCAGATCCAAAAGCGGAGGCCGAGGGATCGTCGGAGTCTCCAAAGGAATCACCACCTCCAAGCCCTAAGGAGAATCAACTTCCACCGCTACCGATGGGAGAACAACCGCAGCCGGAGCGCAAGATCGGGGAGCTATGCACCCCGGACATCGTCGACCTATCAATCTTGAAGCTCGCGGAGATCGGAAGGCCGTTCGAGATCAAGACCTCAATGATTCACATGGTGCAACATTCACCCTTCACCGGTAAAGAGGATCCGAACCTTCACCTTCAAGCGTTCGTTCAACTTTGTCAAACATTCAACATGGACGGGGTGACTCAAGATCAAATGAGGGCAAGGCTCTTCCCGTTCTCGTTACTCGGGAAGGCTTTGCAATGGTTCTACTCTCAACCGGCGGAGACGGTGCAAAATTGGGACACCTTGATGAGGGCCTTCATGAAGGAATACTACTCGCCGGGTAAGACTCAAAGCTTGCGCAATAAGGTTGCTACTTTTGCTCAATATCCTACGGAGACCATATCGGAGGCATTCGAGCGCTTCAATGAGTACACTCCGGTGGTTCCACATCACAAGTTCCCGAAGGAGGATCTCGTTCAAAAGTTCTATCAAGGACTTACCATGGCATCAAGGACAATCATCGATGCATCGGCGGGAGGATCCATCATCGAGCTTACACCGACCCAAGCTTTCACTCTATTCAAGAAGGTCGCGGACAATGACACGTGGGCGTCATCTGGATGCTTACTTCCGATTCAACCCACGGGGAACGTCAAGGGAGTCTTGCAAGTGGAGAAGGAAGATATACTCGAAGGCAAGATTGATTCGCTTATGCGGAGGTTGTAGAAGATGGAGATAGAGAAGAAAGAAGCTCAAGATTTAAAGGCTGCCGAAGCAAGATCCACATGTGAAGAGTGCGGAGAATATGGCCATGTCCAAAAGGATTGCCCCGAGGAAGCCAAGATGCTCGACTACATGAGGAAAGGGGATTTGCCGAACTTCCGCTACGGGCAAGGTAGACCTCAATTTAATGCAAGCTCATCCATTCCGAATTCGGTTCCGCTTCATATGCAATTGAAGGACTTCATGGACGAGCGAGCTAAGATCAACAAGGACACCGTCACCAAGTTCAAAGCCATAGACAAGGTGTTGGAGAACATCGATAGCAAAGTGACGGAGGTCGGAAGCTCCAACCATCAAGTGCTCAACATGATGAAGATGCTCGAGACGCAAGTGGGACAACTTACCGGGCGCCTATCCGCTAATGAAGAGAAGCTTCCGGGACAACCTCAAGGTCCCGAGACGGCGAAGGCCATTCAAACTCGTTCGGGGAAGGAGACCGAAGATCCGGAGCGTTCCGCGGGAGCTAGAAAGCCTAAACCATCCACCGAGGCGAAGGAATTCGCTAAGGAGAAGGTTACCGAGATCGTCACCGAAGAGCCCGAGTTTGAGATGCCGGGAGAAGACACGAAGATACCGCAACTTAAGCCATGCTACTTCCGAGGTAAACTCGATAATCATTTTGAGAAGTTTGTGGAGGTTGTGCGCAGGTTAAGCATCAACATGCCACTATTGGATGCTCTTCAAGTTCCTACATATTCTCGCTACTTCAAAGACATTCTTGCAAACAAGTATGAGATAGCAACACTCGGGGTAGATCATGTCAAGATGTCCGAGCAATGTAGCGCTGCTATTGCAAACGGACTAGAGAAGCAAGGAGACCCCGGAGAATAAGCCCGCGCCCAAGATGGTGCGGAAGTGGGTACCCAAGATTGCAACACTTGCAAAGAGCGTTGATCCGAAGTAATCAAGTGAAGAAGTCTAGCCATGGACTATAAACGAAGTGCTAGGTGGGAGGCAACCCGTTTCGTCGAGTCAAGAATAAGCTACCGGGAGGACAACCCGATTCAAGATTTTTCGAGTCTTTTCAAGTAAGTTAGTTTTGAAATTTGCTACGCAAGACATTAGACTTAAAGTGGTTGAATAATGTTAGAGACATAATTCTTGGTTGGATATTTTATTTGGATCATAAACCCTTTACATGAGCCATCCTATGAGTTATTTGCTTCTTTTTTGAGAAACCAAAACCAAAAAAAAAATTCAGAACCTATCTCAACCTTTCATCCTCTTCATGATGTTATGGTTGACTTGTTTTACATGTTAAAAACACACGAGTAGAGCCACGCCTTGTACCTAGATGTTATTTAAATTTCAGCGCATGGTAGGACTCGCGTGAACCTAGAAACTTGACTTTTGGTTGATTTGAAAATCCATATCCTTGGTTTCTCTAGAATTAGAATTTTTCTAAGCCTCATTTAATTTTATTTCATTCAAAATCCCTCTCATTTAACCAAAATTAGAACCTAAACCTATGCCCCCATGATCAAGCCAGGAAAAGCTTGCTCTCAACTAATGGAAGCAAACAATACTGGTAAGACCAAAATAAAAGTAGTCGGAAAGCATTTTCGACTTACATTTGTTTTTAATGCTTTAAAACTCCTCTAAATTTATATTTGAACTCATTGCAAGCTCTGAGTTTATTTTTATTTTTCGAAATTAGAGGAGTACTTAGCATTAAGACATGCTTAGAGGGAGGCAATCTAGTTAACTTAACCATGCATGCACCATGATGCATCACGGGATGCCCCTCCAACATCTTTTATCAAACCACATGCAAAGGACAAGCATGGGGGGCAGCCAAGTCTTTGTTTTGCAGGAATCTCATGGAGGCATGTGAGGAAAGGGAGCATGGAAGTGACTCAAAGCAAAACAATCTTGTGGAGGGATCAATAATGCAAGCAAAGGAGTGGACGAGAACATTTGGGCGGTGCAACCCCGTGGAGCACGCGGTCACAAAGCAACAAAGCAAGCATGAGTGTGCTGGAGAAAGCCAGAGCTGGGAGGAGCAGCAGGCCACCGAGGCCGGTCGGCCCAGGCCGGCCGTCCTCCCCCCTTTTAAGGCCCCCTGGTGCCCGTCTTCCTCAGGTAAGTCATTTGCCCAGTTCCTTGTTCATGTGCTTGAGCTCATAGTCCAGAACCACCTTAGACTTAGCCTTCCACTTCGAGTTTTGTTTTGTCCAACAAAATCCATCCTAAATCCACTCAAAGTCCATACTCCAAATAATATTTGTGTGCCTTGTTAGCGGTTGAAAACCCCGGGTTTATATTTGTGAGGAGAGTGCAGCAACCATGTGGAAGAAAACTACAAGTCTTTTCACCAAGAAGAAGGGATCATCATCGTCCAAGCCATCATCGACAACCTCTTCGAGGAGGCACTCGGTCTCTGAGTCTCCTCGGAGTATGGAGGAGGACACGGCACCACCGAGGAGGAACGACACTCTTCTCCTCGGTGGCATGAGGGCCACACGAAGCTCGTCTATGAGGTTCACCGAACCTCAAGGACGTACGGAGGAGCCTCCCGTCCGACCTCGCCGCTCGACACGATCATCCGCTCCACCTCCATACGCTCCGCGATACTCCAAGTATGGGTTTATCATCAAGACGGAGGAGGAGGAGGAGAAGCTCACTCACCTTGAGAAGAGGCTTGTGGCGAACGTCGACTTCGACGACCAAGCTCTCCAAGTGCTGGGTTTTTGCACGGATATTTACTACATGTTGGGACACCTAGGTTGGGTGCAATTCTCCAACGGAGTGTCGGCAAACACCCACAAGGAATTCGCCTTGGAAATTCTCATGACCATGGCGCCTATCCTTGATGAAGGAGTGCCGAGTCTCTCGTTCCATTTGGAGGGAGTTCAACAAGTGGTTCCCTATGAGTATATTAGGGAATTACTTGGTTTTGAAAAGGGAGCCCCGGAACAAGTGGATGTGCATGGAGGCACGTTGGAAGGTTTTTGGAGTATGATTGCGGGAGAAGCTCACCGGCAAAGAAATAGTATCCGGAACCCCATCATCCAAGTGTTTCACTCATGGATGTGTAAGAGGATTTTGGGGAGAATGAGAGAGACCAAGATAACCGACATGGAGGTGAAGTGGCTTTACTCGGCTTTGATTGCCAGGTAGCCAATCGACCCCACTCACCTTATGATCAACCGGTGGTGTTGTGAAGCAACATCGGGTTCGGGAGATATTGGCTCAGGGTGTTATCTCTCCATGTTTGCTATCTCTTTGAGACCGGGAACTCCAAGAAATCCGGAGCATCTCCTAGCCGAGACTTCCCTAGGATTTGATTATATGAAGCAGGGCAAATATATAAGTGGAGATGAGAGAGGAGGCTTCAAAGTGGCCAAAGTAAATTTGCCCCTTCCGGATGGAAGATTAAGACATTTTCTTGAGGGGAAAGAAGATTGGTTAGAGGAAGGACTTCTTGTGCCGGCGAAGAAAAATAGGAGAGGAAGGATTATAGAAGAAGGTTCTTCCACGGCCCAAGAAGGAGGTGCGCAACAAAATTATGTGCCACCATTTGGAGGAATTCCGGCGCCACCGAGTTACTACGGTGGTGTACCAATGCAACATGGGGGAGTGGTGCAGCCATGCCCCCACCAAATTTTGCGGTACCCAACGTAGCCTTTGCGGAGTCATATGCACATCTTCCTCAACCACAACAAAGTGTGGCCATCATTGGAGGATACGCTGCGAGAAACATGCAAAATATCGCAGCCATCCAAACCAATGCAACCCAAATGGGTGAAGGAAATGCAAACATTGCTTATGAGCTTGTACGCCTTCACTTAGCACCGCCAGGAGAATTCATAGGAGGAGCGGTGCAATCCTATTATGAGTAAGGGTACAACAATCAAGATTATCAATATCAACCACCGGCGGAAGATTAGAGAGAGGAGGAGCTTTAGTTTATCTTTCCTTTTCCCTTTTCTTTAATTTTCAGCTTGTATGCGCCTATGTATGCGTAGTGTTTTCAATTTTTATTTAATTTTCAGCATGTGTGTTAGTGTTTATTTTCATCATAAATAAAGTCACCACCTTGTTTTTACCCTTGGTAAAGATACAAAGTTTGTGCCATGATGATATATGATGATAGTTGCTGCTTTGTTTATGTTTGTACTTGTTTTATGCATGATTAAGCTAATGCTCTCTTAAAATACAAATTGAAATTATCTAAATGCTAGCTTAATCTTTAGCGGAGGTTATGATAAACATAAAGACCCATAGTGTTTTATGTGCTCTCAAGTTTTAGATGGATTAAAGATGATTTATTTGTGTTCTTAAACGTAATGCTAACCTTGTCATAAATACCACTTGCATGTTGCTCTACCTATCCAGAGCCATAAATATATTTGAGTGCAAAAACTTAGTATACAAGAATTATTCTTGGGTGAGTTATTTCAGACCTTGATTTCTCTGGCCCGAGACTAAGAAGCTGGTCATTCCGTTTTTGCGTATCTATCTTATTGCTAGCCTTTCTATCCGTGCATTGTGTATCCCCGCATCGGAGATTTCACAAACCTCATCGGATATCCACCCTTAAAACCAAAAATATCATCTTTTGTGTTTACCTCCTTGACCACAACCTATCATTGAGTATGGATCGTCAATTCAAGGAAGATCGCAAGATGGTGCCAAGATTGAAGATTTCAAGTATCTCTCCAAAGGAAAAATATTTCTAGTACCTACCTTATCACTATCACCTCTTTGCCCGAGGATGAGCAAACGTCTAAGCATGGGGGAGGAGGTAGGTACAATGCAATTTTAGGGATCAAGGGGAGCAAAAAAAAACAAAAGAGAAAAAAATGAGTATAAAGAAAAAATGTGTATGAGAAAAGAAAAAGAAAAATATATGAGTATGTATAAAAATAAATAAAGTGAACTCCCCAGTTCTCTAAAGTGCATTAGGAATTTCAAAGTTTCAAGATTTAAGATCCAAACTCATCTTTCCAAACCATGTGCAATCCGATAACGAGGACTTCCTTTGTGCCTCGGGATCACTCTTTACCATTTGCACATGTCCACTTATCTCAAAGTGTGTGTATTTTCTTTTCCCCTCCTTGATATAACATTATTTTCTAATGACCTTTTTGACGAGTCTCGGTATGACCATGAGAAGCTTGTCTTGTTTTGACAACATCTCATTTATAATATCTTGGTAGGACTAAACTTTCCCAAAGAGCTCCACATAAAGCCTACCACCTACATATATGTTTTGAGAGGGAAAGGAGTAGAAGAAATAGGCTTGAGAGACAAGATAAGATGAGAGTTCATGAGCAAGATGCAAGGTGGTTTAAATTTTTGAACTTGGTTTAGCTCTTTTTCATCTCATTCTTTATTTCAAAATTTCTGAGATCCATTTGAATTTTGGGAGCATGTTTAATACTTGTGGGAAGAGCTTAATTAATATCTACCCTCCGTAGGGATGAAGGCTAGTACATTATGGAACTTTAACAAACTAAACTTTTGGGAGCATTATGTTTTCTCGTGTATGATCAAGTGCAGGGTTTAAACATTAAAGGGCAACGTTGATATCCATCGAAGGCTTACTTGAGGACGAGCAAGGTTTAAGCATGGGGGAGATGTTGACGGTGAATTTTCGTCGACCTAGCCATGAGTTTACCTTCGGTGTTGGCATAAATTTTATATCTTCTCCATTGGTACTAACCCCCTTGGCATAACAAGTTCGTTCGTGCATGTCGGTTTTGGAGTTTGATGTTTATACAGGAATTTAGCGTTGAAAGCATGACTTCTGGGTAAAGTTCATCAAGCACCTCGTGACAAGACCTTGAAGCCCGGTACAAGTCAAGCAATGAAGTGAACATGACTCCAAGAAGCCCAAGGACCAAGCCGTGAAGACGGAAAACTCCGAGGACCCGAACAGAAAATGCTGAATCTTGCGGGACAAGGAGCTTCATCTAAACCGCGAAGAAACTAACGTCAAGGGCCCACATGCAGAAGGGAGAATACTCTAGAAGACTCGGGAAGCATCACCAGCAAAGGAGGCCGCGAGATGGGCCGAAATGGGCCCAGGCCGGCTAGCCCAGGCCAACGGGCCCAGCCCATTTCGGGGCCCATTCGCTCCCCCCTTTGACCTAGCCGCCTCTCAGACTATTTATAGCCCCCTGGCCGAGAGCCACGCATCAACTCATTCGTCATTCGTCGCCCAGGAGCAGAGAAGAGAGGGACACCATTCCGGAGAGGAGAGGGTCAAGCTAGTTGTCTAGGGTTTCCCTAGCCGACGTGGGAACCTTGCAAGGAAGACCACGTCAGAGTTCCAGGAGCTAGAAGCAAGATCAAGGTAGGATCCCAGTGGTGATCTTGTTCATGTATCATGTACCATGTTGAATTATGAAGTTGCAATCTGATTTCTAGCGATCGAGTGTTTCTCCTATGACTTTGATTTCAATCGGCTTTTCTTACTTTAAGATCTATTCTCGAGATAGATCATAGAGGGTGTTCTTGTAGCCGTGGTGGCTAGAGGTGCATGGCTGACCTTCCGAGAGATTTCAACTTGTCCATTGGACTTGCCCTAGGCTAACCCACACGAATAGGAGTGCATTGTGACAGAACGGTGGCTCCAAAAGGCGGGCGTTTTCGGAGTTGGACGGGAAACCGTGATTTAAAGATGCTTTTTATGAGATTCGACTTGGCTATTTCTTCTTTGCTTGGAACTTCAACAAAAGCTTGATCCAATCTCTCTAGATTGGTTTTACCTATCCCTCTCTACCTCTTGCTACCTCCGGCTTTCATAGATTAGATTCGTTTTTATGATGTTCTTTAGATTAGATGTGTAAGATTCCCCTTTGAAGATCTAAGTGTTCTCGGATTTAATAGATAGGATTTTGCATCACACATTTGTTCCACGGATTCGATACCTTGTGTTCACACTTGAGGGAAGAAGGGTCCCTTGACTACGACGGAGGACTTGTCCGCTTGCAAGTCCAAACGAAATTGGATACGCATATACATCGTCAACAACATTTATTCCAATGTCTTTTGTAAGGAGAATCAGCTCTGCCCTCAGTTTTCTTTTCTTAGGTGCGTACTGAAGCTCTTTCTCTTTGTCAGCTAATTGTTCTATCATGTTTTCAATCTCCTTGGAGATCCTAGAAGAGTCCTCGCCCTGGGACGAGACATCCAGATCTTCTAAAAAAACTTTAAGAAATGCAAGAGAGGCCCGCAAGACCAAAAATTCACGGTAGGAGATGCAGAAGGCGAAGGAACAGCTGCAGGAGGCCAAACATGAGATGGAGTTATGATTATGAATGAGTAGTCATGATTATTATGAAACTTGTATCATGCTTGTATTTTGGTGTTGGCTACCGGATCATCGTATGATGTTTGCTACTTGTTGGTGGATTGGTGGTGTGAACTTTGTGGTGATGAGTTGCTATGAGATGTCATCTTATTATGCCGATTTGGTTTAATCTATTCCAAATTGATTCGAGCATACTCACCATTCGGAATTCATACGCATTGCAATGGAGGTCATTGAGATTTCCAGTTAAGGACTGGCACCGGGCGTTAACGGACGAACTTGTGTGCACACCCCCTCTGAACGGACGTGTCGATCATTGTGAATCGCACTTAAGGACTAGAACGGGGAAGTTCATGACCCGAACGTGGCCACACCCACACTGAAGGGACGCGTCCATTCTGGGCGGTAACTGATGTCCACGAATGGATGTTTCGGAACGACACATTCACTCCCACTATAATAAGAGACAGTTTAGGCACGAGACGATCATTGCAGGCCATTTGTGTTAATGGCTTTAGACGCTAAAATGATTCATTCCATGCAAGTCGACTTCTCAGTCTCAAGCCAGGAAGCGAAAGCAGAAGGAACCGCGGGCCAGTACAAGGAATCCGATACGTTCATGGTGGGAGGCTGTCAATGGAAGCTATGTTGCTATCCTACAGGTATGAATGATCATCAGTGGATGGATGTTCCACATGGCATTGCCGTTGTCCTCGTTCCTATGCACAAATCCCAAATGGTACGTGTCTCGTTGCTGCTATGAATACACACACTCACACATGGCGATACGGCCGCATTATATTATTGTTGTCAAGCCTGTAACTACTTCCTTCCACGTAGGTGCGAGTACTGTTGTGTGCGATGACTGGAGACCAAAACGATGAAGATGATACGTTTCGAGTTCAAGTTACAAAAGAAGTTTGTTTCATGAATCGGGATCTACAAGAAAAAGGATTTGAATGTCTGGTGGAGCATGTCAGATGGTAAGATCTAGACAGCCCACAGGGGTGTTAATCTCGGTGGTTTAGTTGTTCGGCGAGGTGGAATCTAAGGCTAAGAACTCGAAGGTTGCGCACGAGCACACGGAACACAGAGAACACGGCGAGTTTATACTGGTTCGGGCCTCCGGAGAGTAAAACCCTACGTCCAATTGTTGGTGTAGATTGCCTGAGGATTGCGTGATTGTACAAGGGTCGCCTTGCCCGCCTTATATTGGCTAGCGGACAAGGTCGGTTCCCAGATTCCCGGTCGGTTACGACCAGGAGACCTAAGTCTAGATGATTACATCGCTTGCCATATCCGTCGATCTGCTTTGGTCGGAATCCACCGATGTCTTGTCTTGCACGCCAAGTCTTGAAGTCGTTCTGGATAAGGTCGTCTGGAATCTTCTGGAAGGTCTTCAGGAGGTCGTGTGGGCCACCAACTAGGTCGGTTGGGCCCACTAACAGGTCGGCGGGTCTTCTGGTAGGCCGGACCCACTTGTCAGGGACGGCCGTGAGCCTGGTCGGTGGGGACCCAGGGGTACCCATGTCTCACAAGCTCCCGAGCGAGGTGTAGGCGCAGCGACCTTAGAAAGGTCATGACGAAGTCACAGGGCTATCGACAGGTCGAATAGCATGCACAATAGAAGCAGCCCTTGCCGCGCTATCGGCAAGAGCAACTTCTGAGGCTGTGAATATCGTGTTTTAGCATCGGCCAGGACCTCGCTCACGTAATACACAGGTCGTTGAACAGGGTAGGCCTGCCCTTCTTCTTCTCGTTCTGCTACGAGAACCGTGCTGACCACATTAGTGGTGGCGGAGATGTAGAGGAGGAGCGTTTCGCCTGGTACCGGTGGCGTCATGATTGGAGGTGTGGTCAAGGACTCTTTGAGAGCCTCGAACGCTTTCTGTGCTTCTTCATCCCATACGAACTTATCTGCCTTCTTCAACAGCTTGAAGAAGGGCAGACCTTTCTCGCCGAGCTTGCTGATGAAACGACCTAGAGCCACCATCATACCTGTGAGCTTCATGACGTCTTTCTTGCAAGATGGCTTGGCCATGTTGCGTATTGCGTCGACCTTCACGGGGTTGGCTTCAATGCCTTGGTGTCCGACCATGAAGCCCAGGAGCAATCCGGAGGGTACACCGAAGACACACTTGGTTGGATTGAGCTTCCACTGGAACTCTCGCTGGTTGGCGAAAGTTTCGGCGAGGTCGGCGATGAGCTGATCTTCCTCGGTGGTCTTGATGACCACGTCGTCTACGTAGGCTTCAATGTTCTTCCCGATCTGCGTCTTCAGGCACTTTTTTATCGCCTTTTGATACGTTGCTCCAACGTTTTTTAGGCCAAAAGTCATGACCTTGTAGCAGTAGATGCCATGGGGCATTATGAACGCCGTTTTGTCTTCATCGTCAGGATTCAAGGCTATCTGGTGATAACCTGAGTAGCAGTCGAGGAAGCAGAGTAGAACGCTACCAGTCGTGGAGTCCACGACCTGGTCGATGCGAGGAAGAGGGAAGGGATCTTTCGGGTAGTGCTTGTTAAGGTCGGTGTAATCGATACACATCCTTAATCCTCCATTCTTCTTGGGTACAAGGACTGGGTTTGCGAGCCAAACTGGGTGTTTACATTCACGAATAAATCCTGCAGCTAAGAGCTTGCAGACTTCGACTTCTATAGCTTGCTTTCTATCTTTTGCAAATCGCCGGAGCTTTTGCTTGATAGGTCGGGTGGTCTTACTTACTTCAAGGGCGTGCTCAGCCAGCTCCCTGGGGACACCGGGCATGTCGGACGAACTCCATGCGAAGATGTCGGTGTTGTCCCTAAGGAAACTGGTGAGCGTGAGTTCCTATTTGGGGTCGAGGTTGGCCCCGATAGTGACTTCTTTGGACGCGTCGGACAGGCCGAGGCAAACTTTCTTCACAGCGGGACTTGGGTCCAAGGCTGTGGCTGTACGCTTCTGCTCTGGCACCGCCAGAGTGGTTTGGTCGATCTTGGCGGCCTGAGCGATCATGACCGTGGCTGCGGCTTTGCAGGCAGAGTCTTTGGCGAGCTCGACGGTAGAGCTCTCGTAGTTGTAGGAGACCATGATGTCGTCGAGGGCGAAAAGGATTCCGTTTGGTGCTGGCATCTTCATGACGAGGTAGGTGTGATGGGGTATGGCCATGAACTTAGCCAACATAGGTTGACCAAGGATGGCATGGTAAGAGGAGCGGAAGTCCGCGACCTCGAACGTCAAGTACTCTGTGCAGAAGTTCTCCTTTGTGCCAAAGGTGACTGGTAGGCATACACGACCTATGGGGTATGCAGCCTTGCCGGGCACAACCCCGTAGAAGGGTTTGTCGCAGGCGGTCATCTTGTTGAAGTCGAAGTCCATTTTTCTCAGCGTCTCTGTAAAGATGATGTTCAGGCTGCTGCCCCCATCGATGAGGGTCTTAGGCAGGAACGCGCCGTCAACTATAGGGTTGACGACCAGCAGGTAGGTCCCGGGGTCAGGTATGTGCACCCAGTGGTCTTTCCTGGAGAAAGTGATTGGGTACTCCGACCAAGGCAGGGGTTGTGGAGTTTCAGTATTGACTTGGCCGATCTCCCTTGCGTTGGATCGTATCTTTCTGTTGCTCTTGACTGCCTGACGACCACCAACGATGAAGTTGATCTCCCGGTTGGCGGTCTGGTGCGCACCATTAGGGTTGCCCCCTTTTGGCAGTGGTGGTGGAGAACGCTCCTTGTGATTGTTATCATTGCGGTTATGGTCGTCCTGGCGACGACGATCATCCCTTCGGTCGTCGCGGCGCTCATCACGTCGGTCGTCGCGACGATTATCCCGCCGGTCATTGCGATTGTCTTAATGGCGATCATCGCGGCGGTAGTCGTTGCGTTGATCATCACGGCGGTCATCGCGGCGATAGTCGCGGCGATAATCACATCGGTCCCTGTCGTCGTTGCGACGGTAGGGTCGTCGGTCACGGTAATCACGTCGATCAGGTCGACGGTTACGATAGTCGTAGCGGTGGCCGCTGTTCTGGTCATCGTTGCTTCCGCTCTTGGTCTTCTTGGGCTCCGGGGGTACCCCTAAGGCACGCTTTAGCTATTCGCACTCCCTCATGGTGTGCTTGGCATCGCGGTGGAACTGGCACTGGTCGTCCATAACCATGTTGAAGTCACCTTCAAGGAAGGTGGAGGGTCTGGGTGGTTCCGTTGCATAGACGTCACCAGATCGCTTGTGTGACCTGTTCCCACCGTCGTCGTGGTCTTCCCCATTGAAATCATGCATCACCGCATCCTGAGTATCGACGAGATTGTCGACGTAGGCCATGAGGTCGGCAATGGTGTGGGCGTCGGCTTCGTGGATCTTTTCGAAGAGTTTGATGTTGGGGACTCCCTTCTTGTAGTAGGCGATGACGTCTTCGTCTTTGACACCTGCGAGGGTGTTGCGATTCTCGAAGTAGCGGTTGGTGTACTCCCGGAGAGTCTCGTCATGCCTCATCCGCACTCTTGCGAGGTGATGAGTGTTGCCAGGGCGATTGTAGGTCGCCTGGTAGTTGGTCGTAAAGAGCCATGACAACATTGCCCATGAGGTGATGCACTCTGCAGGGAGATTGTCGAGCCACAAGAGTGGCGCTTTGCCCATCACAAGGGGGAAGTACCCTACCATGTGGTCTTCGTTGCCTCCGGAGGCGCGTGCCGCGATGCTGTACATCTTGAGCCAAATACTTGGGTCGGAGCGACCGTCGTATTTTTCAATGGTTGGCTTGAAGTCTTTGGGGTATCTGATCATCCTGAGACGTCGTGAGAAAGCTGGAAAGTTGTTGACCACTCCAGGACTAGCTGATGGGGCATAGGCCCTTGGAATAATGTAAAGGTCATCTGGAGGGCCATTGTCTTGGTCGTACTGGGCACGTCGTAGAAGCTCTTGGTCATGCATCTGCCGGAGTTCCGTTGCTTGAATAGGATTATTGGCGTTGAGGGGATCAGGGACCCCGTGGTCGCGGTCGTAGTTGGCACGACGTGCTATCTCCACTTCATCTCGTATCCGTCGACGCTGACTGCTCTCGGTGTGGTTGGCCTGAACGGGTGGAGGCTGAGCTCCGGTGTTTTGTCCTGCATTGGTAGTTGCGTTTTGTTGGGCGCCGGTAGCATTGGCTGCATTATTGGCGACGTTGCCTGCGGTGTGAGCGGTGGCGTTGGCTGGAGGATTAGCTGCAGCATTAGCGGCAGCGTTGGCAGCGGGATCGACCGGCTGCACCACTTCATTTTCACCTCTTCCCTCTTCGGCCACGGGCTCGAGGGGACCATTGCTGCGACGTCGCTGGCGAGGGTGCTCTGATCTACTCCTGGAGTAGGAGCTTGCGACCGATCTGCTGTACCCTGGGCCTCTTTCTTCGACTTGGGCGGTGGCAACGCGGATGTGGACTTGAAGACGCCGTATTGTAGGAGTATCCTCGAGCTGACCTAGCGCGGCAAGGGCTGCTCCTAGGTTTGCTTGAGGAGAGTTGTAGACTTCGTGGCCGTCTTGCTCAAAGTCCCTCAGGAGGTCTCTGGCACGCAGGCGGTTTCGACGAGGTTCATTGCGATTCTGAGGAGCGGCTTGAGGTGCGGGTGCTTGCGCCCCGATGTTTCCTGCTAGTTGATTGCCGGCGCCTTGACCAACGTTGCCTGCATGCTGACCTGCAGCCGGGGCAGCTGCAGCTAACTCCTGCTGACGACGTGCAGCTCTTGCAGTGTTGGCATTTTCACGCTCTATGCGCTGTTCGTCTGTCTCTCCATCTTGAGGCGGTACGTCTGCAGAGACCACAAGGACCTCTCGGTCTGAGATCTCAAAGACTTCTCCCGGATAATTCGGGGAGATGGTCGTACGAGCGATTTGAAACGCGAGGCGGTCCGGAGACGGCTCGTGGTTGATCTGGTGGCGATGAGCCGCGGTGAGTGGTCGGTGAAGCTTCTTGAGCACACGACACTGGCGAGCCGTGTGTTTGGAGTTCTTGTGGACGGGACAAGGGTCGTCGAGGTGGCCCCTGCAGTTTCCACGATCTGGTGTCTTGGGTCCAGATTCGATCTGGATCTTGCGCTTCATGTAGCGTGACGCTACGTGAGTTGCGTTTCGCAGGCCAAGAGGCATGGTGGATGAAGACGGAGGGGTCCTGCGAGGGCGTTTGACGCGCTTACAGACCTTAATTGTATCGGAGAGCATATCTTCGACACGATCGAGTCCCGTGATTAGGTAGCTAGGAGTGGGTGGGTGGGTTTCCGCCAGCAGATCTGTCCCGACCTGCTGGTTGGAGGTGATCGTGTTGCCTTCAATGACGAGGCAAGCGACTGGAGCGGTGGATTCCGCCGGCATAGAGCCGAAGCAGATGTCGACGGGATTGGCGAGGATGTCCGCCATTCTCTCCGGGAAGATGCCGCCGTTGGTCGAAGCCATTGAGTTGCACGAAGAACCTTGGATTCCTCCCCTACCTGGCGCGCCAACTGTCAGATGGTAAGATCTAGACAGCCCACAAGGGTGTTAATCCCGGTAGTTTAGTTGTTCGGCGAGGTGGAATCTAAGGCTAAGAACTCGAAGGTTGCGCACGAGCACACGGAACACAGATAACACGGCGAGTTTATACTGGTTTGGGCCTCCGGAGAGTAAAACCCTATGTCCAGTTGTTGGTGTAGATTGCCTGAGGATTGCGTGATTGTACAAGGGTCGCCTTGCTCACCTTATATTGGCTAGCGGACAAGGTCGGTTCCCAGATTCCCGGTCGGTTACGACCAGGAGACCTAAGTCTAGTTGATTACATCGCTTGCCATATCCGTCGATCTGCTTTGGTCGGAATCCACCGATGTCTTGTCTTGCACGCCAAGTCTTGAAGTCGTTCTGGATAAGGTTGTCTGGAATCTTCTGGAAGGTCTTCAGGAGGTCGTGTGGGCCACCAACTAGGTCGGTTGGGCCCACTAATAGGTCGGCGGGTCTTCTGGTAGGCCGGACCCACTTGTCGGGGACGGTCGTGAGCCTGGTCGGTGGGGACCCAGGGGTACCCATGTCTCACAGAGCATCATGACATTGAGTGCGTGACATCTAATGAAGATCACATACACATATCATGTGTTGTTACAGTACTGGAGGTCGACTGCATTGAAGTTCCTCCTCCATCAGTACAAAGAAGCATATGCGAAAGCGTTGCAGCCCAAGCCCCTGTGGAACTTGTCTTCCACGTAGGTACAGAATGCCGGGTGATACGAGCGATACGTGCCGATGTGGCGAAAGTATCTTGTGTGATGGAGGAAATGCTCTACGGCCCAGGAGTGCAGTCTAGCTCTGAAACTATTACAATTATTGACACACACCCTGATGGCTTCTCGATCCTGATCAAATATGCTAGGAAAGATCACTCCTGGAGGAGGCTGATTTATGGGACACTCCTGCCAATGCCTGGCCTTATTTACTCTCGGTCGCTGACACGTAGCAAGTCGAAAGGTTGAAGCTGCACTGTGCGTCAAAGATGTGGAACATGGCAAGCGAGGAAACTGTGACTTCATTTCTACGATGGGCAATTCAGGTTAACTGCACACAATTGCAGGACAAGTGCATGTCTCTCTTAGGGCAAATCTTTCCTCACGGAATACTCACATATGATTGGGCGGTTATAAGCGCTGATCATCCCGAATTTATGCACAATCTCCGTAGAAGATTACCTGAAGGGTTGTACCAGGGTCCCCTGATGTTTTAATGTTTTGTTTAAGTGTTTTTAATCATGTAATAAACAGTTGAAACGGTACATTAATTTGTTGCAGTGAGTACATTTGTAATGCAATAATCGGATCATCCGTCTAACGTGAATATGAAGTAGAGTATAGTCCTGTGTGTGTTTGTCCATTCCATGATCCATGGTGGCACGGACAACCCAGTCAACAACTTGCTTCTCTGCGTAAGGTCATTGACGTTTGGGTCTGATACCCAAGCGGTCTTTCGTTTGGGTCACTGACATTTGGGTCCATGTCCAAAGTCTTTCATTTCGAGCATACTCACCATTCGGAATTCATACGCATTACAATGGAGGTAGAGGGAGAACAATGGAGGTATGGTGATAATATTTAGTGAAGGGGGAAGTTATGATTGAGGAAACTCTGGTCTGTTGATGTTTCGCAAGGAGGACTTTCGTAGTGGTAAAAAGGGAGGAAAAGCTAAGATGCTGTTTATTTGGATTGATCCTGAATTGGATGGTCCGTTCTTTTGATGGTTTGAAGGAAGGACCTTCCTGAGTAACAATTGTGTAACTGCTTGTTTCCAAGTGCCGACTATTCCACGTGGCCGGCCGCCTCGCGCCCGGAAACTGGACATGTCAGCCCCAACAACAGCACGGAGCGGTTCTGGTAAGTTGGCGGGAGAAAAGCGCGCACGACAGCCGAAAAAAGTTTTCCCGCAGACAAGTGTACATATCTCATTTCTCTCGATGACGCAGCGTACACTACTGCAGCTCTGCAAGAGACTCGCCGGCACCACACTCCTTTTCCTTGTGGCAAAGACTAGAGCTACCATCAGTGCTTAGATCTGCTGTTGCCCGTGGCGGGAATGGCGAATCGTAGCGGTCCTAGCGGCGAACGGAGAAGCATGACTCGCTCCGATCAGGTCAGTCCTTTGTTTTGCCATGCTACTTTGATCTGTCATACTAGTTAAGGGGAATTCTGGATTTGGGGATCTGGGTTAACAGACTATATTCATGTATTTTAAAGGTGTTTGGAGTAGACTCCGAAAGCTCTAGATCGCCGATGCTTGGTCCTCGGAAGTTATCGTTCTAGATCCTAATGAAAATGAGTGCAAGGATGGGTTACCTGTCCATCTGAGGTATGACTGGACAGGCGCCAACCCTAGGCGTCAATATGTATGTTGCTGCGAGGTAAACGTTAACCTGTATCACTTCTAATAAATGTTGCTTTTGCGTTTGATGTTAGTGTGGTCAATCGCTAATTATATGAACGAAATTGGTGACTGCAGACTGATGGCATGAAGTGCGCGTCGTTTAGGTGGATAGATCCTGAATGGGATATTAGGACTCTAAAAGTTCTAGAGAAACTGATGGAAATGAAGGGAAAAGCAGAAGAGGAAGCAAGGTCATGGAAAGAAGCATGTACAGCTGCTAAGGAGGAGGCCAATGTCAAAGAAGTTGACCTGCAGACGATAACGTGATACTACAGGGAGGTAACCCATAACCTGTTTGAGATGAGAAAGAAAATGAGAAACGATGCTCTGTTGTCTCCTACAGAAAAGGGTGAAGCCAACAGGTACCTAAAAGCTGAAAGTGAGGCAAGGATGTGGAAGTAAGAATGTGCAAAGGCTAATAGGGAGATTCAAGAGACTGCCTCTGAGTTGCAGATGGTCAAGCAGCTCCAGGATCTGCAACAGTTGTGGTGAAGAATGCGAAGGAATTGCTGAGATAGGCCTCATATAAGAGGTCACTCAAGGACAACAATGAGGCATAATGTGATTCGTGGTGTTATTGCTAGGTAGACAGTTTAGAGGTGCTAATCATGCTTGTATTTTGGTATTTTCTACCTGACCATCTTATGGTATTTGCTACTTGTTGGTGGTGTGAACTTTGTGGTGATGAGTAGTTGTGAGATGCCATCTTATGATGTTTGATACTTGTCCGCTCTGTTGATGTTTTGCGGGAAGGACCTTCCTGATTATCGATGCGTAACTGCTTGTTCCCTACAGTGATTGTGATAGAAACTCATACATATGCGCGGAATAATTGACGAAGGATGATAATATAGATATTTGTACATTGAATTGCGTTACAGGTGGTACGCAATCGAAGTTCCTCATTACAGATAGCTAGGCAACAGCCATGTTCCTCGCGACCAAATCCAGTCCCCACGAACCTGCTTAATGCGGATCGCAGGAGTAGTGTTGACGCCTGGAGCAATACCTATTCCCTGCTGGTAGATCTAGTACTCATTCTTTTCATCATGATAAGAAGTTCGTAGGAAGTAAATGTGATTTGCCCTCAGGTCAGCCAAACCAGAAATGGCATGCTCTTCTGTAACAATACACTTGCCAGGACCAAACAAGATGATCTTATTCTGAACTCAGGAGCTCTTTCCCAGGGAATAGGCCGCCAAATGTCCCCAACGAATGAATGCAAAGTTAATTCTACCACCTCAGCTTCTTTCTCCTCCAGAACAACAAAGAACAATCGGTCTTCACCTTCGAGTAGAGAAGAGTTGTGCATGCCAATAACCCATGACAACCGAAGTCCAACAGGATGGGGAGGTGCTGGAAGATCTTGCCCCAAGTAGATCCGCATGTGTTCAGAAGAACTGCACCAGAAATCTTCCGAAGGTAGTGTAGTCCAGTCAGATTGGCTACCCAAATGCCACATGGAAACGAGCAATGACCCAAGCGCTGCAAAAGATTTCTCTGGCCAAAAGAAAGTAATCACGACAAATGACTTTGCACCAGCTGCTGTTTCAAGGCACAAGATACAAGCTTGGACAGTAGCCATTTGGCTCCATTTTGGAAGTTGAGGAAGGCGAATGTGCTTCTGTGAGGAGACAAAGGATTCAGTATGAGCGCGTTGCACCAATCTTTGCAATCTAAGTAGACTAGGCTTCCAGATCCACCGCAACCAATCAATCTAATCCTTTTCCTAGCCAATGTAGGAAAGGAGACCTCAAAAAGCCGCATATCAGCGATGAATGCGAATGTCACTGCTCCAGATTCATCGATAAATTCAGATTTCAGAATCCAAGGGTCAAACGGACGTGCCTCACCTGAACGAGCGCAGTTTCAACCCTTGCAGACAGCTTTGAACATGATGAAATCTCTTGCATCATTGATCTTATTGGCGACGCTCACAACAATGTCAGGAATAAGATTTGCCCAGGGACGAGACATCATTGACAGGATAGCCAAAGAACAAGGTTGTGGGAGAACAATAGACGATTTACAGCTCCAACAAAGACAAATGAGTGAAAAAGGTAGTCCAGAAGGTCCGGTATGCTGATGTATTGCTAAAAGGACCTTCTGGACTACTATTATTTCTTCCGGTCCGTTAACATTCCGCTGAACGGGCTTTCCCCCTTCCTCAGAATGTACTCCCTCCATCCACAAAAGAATGCAATTCTCACTTCCCGATAAGTTTATATGAAGATATAATGGCTGAATGGGTTCCTCTGGCCATAAATATCCCAGTCTAGCAACCAACAAAAGCCCCCTTCTCTCCCAGCGCCCTCTTCCTCTCCCCACTCTTGCAACTAACAAAAGACCCCATTCTCGCACAACGCCCTCCTCCTCTCCCCACTCTTGCAACCAACAAAAAACCCCATTCTCGCACAGTGCTCTCTTCCTCTCCCCATGGAGCCATTGTCTCCTAGAGGTGCGGCGCAAGCCACATCCTCCTCCTCTTCTGATGAAAGGGAGGATCCCCAGTTGTCTGATGAAGAGGAGGCAGAGCGGAGGCCCATTAGGGTGGTGGTTGACACATCCTCTGATGATTCGGAGTTTGTGGAACAAAATAAAGTCCAAGATCTTGTGCCACTGAAACATCGCACTCCTCGCAAGTCAGCAAGAGGTGCCAGGGGTTAGGGGCACAGAAGCACCGCCACTCGCCGGGGAACTGTCGTCTCCAAGCGCCGTTATCCTCTCTCATCCTCATCGGTCGGCGGTAGTCGATCTCTGCCATCCTCGCCGAGCAGAGGCCATCATCGACCGGCCGTCATAATCCGCCATGGAGAGGCGCCAAGGCCGTGCTCGACCGGCCGCCATGGAGCGGCGACATCATCCTTTGGCGGCGGCATTGGAGGGATGACCTCATCCGCGGGCGGCACCCTGGGAGGTCCGCCACCATCTTCCACGGGCGGCGGCAACAGAGCGACATCCTCGTCCGTGAGTAGCTGCAACAAGGCGTCGGGTGCACCATCGACAAAGAAGCGGCTCCTTGATTAGTGGATTTGTGGTAACTGCTACTAGTAGAAGTAGGAGTAGAAGAAGCAGAACGAACATTCGCCTTCTGTTCATCTGGTCTGATTGAATACTACTACTACTATTTTTTCCTTGTAAGATGTTGGTTTTTTATTGCGTAGCAGTGATAGTTTAATCCGGTCTGACTGAAAACTACAAACCGGACTTTCGCCCTGTGTTCATCCAATATTTACGAAATCAAGGGAACGGACTTTCTGTATACATCGAATTTATACCGAGGGAGTACACACATTACCATTTTTATTAGAAACAACACAATCCAAATACAAACGACACAAATGCAAGCATACGCATTGATTACATATGAGGATGGATCGATCCACCAAAGTTGGAAGTACAATGACATACTACTAGCAATCTACCATCACGGCTCATACTACTACCATCACGACATACTACTACCATCACGGGCTCATGGAAATCCCACCGCTGCACGGAGTGCAGCAAAACGTGTCTCTTGGATCAGATACTCCTCCAAAGCGCGATGCCTTGCCCTTGTATCCCAAAGCCAGGCAGGTGAAATGTTGATGTTATGCACATGTAACAGCAGGTTGAAGGACCGATTAGGCGACCAGAAAGGGGGGGAGTGAATGGGAGCCGATAAAAATTCTTCGCAAAGGATGAACTCGGCCTATGCCCCAAATTCACAACCAAGGATTCCAACACGAGTTTGCCAAGGTCGCGTAGTCACAACGGACCTACCAACCTAGGAACAAACCCTAACTCAAAGCAATACGGAAGCGCAACTCAAGAAGCAAAGGATTTAGGCAATCTGCGAGGTCCCGGGCAGACAGTCTGAGGTGACCGGGCAGACGGTCTGCGTGGGCCTGGCGGACGGTCCGCGGGTCAGGGGCGGACGGTCCGCAAAAGATTGCAGAACCTCCAGTATGCACCCCTCGAAATTCGGACGGTCCGTGCCCTTCCCTCGGACGGTCCGTGGGTAACTCGTACCGCGCGGACGGTCCGCGGTGCCTGGGTGGACAGTCCGCAAACCGCTTGCAACACAAAACAACTTTCTCGACGGATCAAACCACGAACGCGCAAGAACAAGCAACGAACTGGACGAAGAGCGGGTCACGCAGACTGTCCGCACCTACCAGGCGGACTGTCCGCCAGGTGCGGACAGAGCGGCTCGAGCCCGAAAACGAGAAGTCAACCCCTCCTATCCATCCATGGATCTCCCAAACGGCTTGAGCTCTTGAGGCAAGATTTGGGGGAGATGTGAAGCGTCCCTAGGAGATGCTATACCCCAAAACTTGAGACCTCAAACGAACTAAATCGGCGAGAATCGAATCTCAACCGAGCTCTACCAAAAAGCTAGGGTTCCTACCGAAATCCTTCAATCGAAGGCCAAATTCGGAGATTGGGGGGTCAAGATCAAGCACAAAGATGCACAAGACATCTATCCATGATCCCCACCAACAAATCCGAACCCAAACACCTCAGAATCGAAGGAAGAAGGCGCGCACGAAAATCCAACGAAAATAGCTCGAAAAAGACACGAAAATCACACGAGCTACAAGAAGGAAATCAATGCAATCATGAATGCTTCCATACACTCGGAGGTCAGATTCTCTACAAAGCGGTGAAGAAAATCTATGCCTATGGAGCAAGGAAAATGAGAAGCAGTCCAGATGGATGGTTTGCCCAGAAAACCCTAGAGCTATATATATGAGTCCCTCTGGGTTGGGCAAATGACCAAGCTACCCCTAGCACTTAAACATAAGATACAAACCCCTCAGGGGCAAATAGGTCATGTAGCACTCCTCTTCATCGCACGGCCACGCCTTCGCCACAGTCTGCGTCCTCCCGACGCAAGCCCTGCGATCCCGCCACGTGTCCGCCGGCATCGAAGCTTCTCGGCGCGCCCGGATCCCGTCTCCGCCCACCGAGCCTCCGGTCTTAGTTTTGTGGCTCAACCAAGTAACCCGACAGTTTTGTGGTGAACCACCGCAAACCCCATGTGCAGACTCCGGTCGTGAGCCGCTACCCTGCACCGGCTCCTGTCAATGACTTCGTCTTGCTTTTCTTGCCACCATGCGGCCCGCACTTGACCCCGCTGGCCACCGGGTCCCTCGAGCCGAGCCTACTTGTCTCTCCACTCCTCGGAGGCTCCGCAAGGCATAGACCTTTCGCGCCCGCTCTTCACCTGCACCAACACGAGTCAAGCCGCAACCTGCACCTGCAATACTTGACCAAGAGTCAGTCCACACCACATTGTCAATCACTCATCACACCAGGGAGCGACCATCCACCGGTCCTCGGACGCTCCGGTCCTCAATCTCCCCCTTGATGAATGCATTGACAACACACACATAGTAACCAATTTGGAGAAAAGAGAAAAAGAAAAGAAACGAATGAAAAACTCAAACAAGTGATCAAAAGCCAAGCAAAAACCAAAAACGAGATCACTTGAGAGAGAAAAATCTCGGTCCCCTAACACAAGGGCAACGGCTCGACACAACCGAGATAAAATGCTCCAAAATCGCCGACTCCTCAAGGTGAGGCAAAAGGGCTCGCCACCATCGGCAAAAGAGCACAACTAAAATCAGGCGCAAAAGAGCTCCAAAGCACATGAATGCAAGCTCCCCCTGAACAAATGCATTTCTCCCCTTTGATGCAAAACTCCCCCCTGGATGCAAGAACTTTCTCCCAAAGCAAGAATTGGGTACTATTCCTCCACCTTGTTGGTAATACATGAATCAAGTCTACAAATGCAAGCATGTGCTTCTCAAATAGACAAAGAGCACTACAACATGCTAAAAATGAGACATAAACAAGCAAGATAGCCACAAATTTAGCACAAGCATCGCCAACAAGATAGATAAGGACATATAAGCATGTGACATAGCCAAGAGCAAAATGAAACAATTTTCACAAAAATTTCCCTCTCATGAGCATAGGTCCTAAACATGATCAAAATGAGCACAAACAACATATAACTCACAAACTTCATGCAAGGTCACAAATTCTTATCACAAGATCATCACAAACACCTACAAGCTATCTCATGTCATGTCAAAGCCACCGAGCCATGTGTCCACTTCTAAATGTGAGACTTCTCAACGGTGAACATCATGCAACGGTTTAGCACCCAAGATGAGGAATTTAAAGCATTCATGACAAGGAAGCATATTTTTCAAGCACAAGCATTTCATATACCAATTTCAAGATTTACAGATTAAGCATGGTACATGAAGTGCCTTTGCGGCAAAAAGAAGCTTAGGCTTCTCCACAAGGTAGCATGTAGGCTAAACATTCATGATGATAAATGAGTCTTTGACCCCATATGAAAAGAACATGGTTCCAAGCACAAATTAAGCAAGCTATAGCCATAAGTGCACAAATTTAGCATGAAAGGCATTCAACTCATAAGAGAGGATCATATATAGCATTTTTACCAAAGAAAGCCATTCACATACACATACATCCCCAAGCTATCAAGAGCATCGCTATCCATCATATAAGCATCACTAGCAAAGTCATAATCTCATATCTAGCATATCATGGTGATCCAAGTATATAGGAGAAGCACATCTCATATGATACATATGCAGTCTATGATACAAAGATGCAAGCATGATATGGTACATAAATGAAAATGCAACATGAGTATGTACATCAAACCCCCAACCAAAGCTCAAATGGGAAAAAGAACACCAAGCTCCCCTCGCAAACGGGCAAATGTAGCTTGGTCCAAAGGCTTGGTTAGGATATCGGCAAGCTGCTTTTCGGTTGGCACATGGATGAGGTCTATGTTTCCCTTCTCAACATTGTCTCTCAGGAAGTGGTACCTCACCTCTATATGTTTGGTTCTGGAGTGGAGCATAGGGTTTTTGGCAACACTAATGGCACTCGTGCTATCACACATGAGAGGTACATGGGAACACTCCTCACCAAAGTCACTCAGCGTGTACGTGATCCAAAGCAGCTGTGAGCAACAACTAGCGGCAGCAACATACTCGGCTTCTGTGGTAGACTGAGCTATACTAGACTGTTTGCGAGAATACCAAGAAACAAGCGAAGATCCCAAAAACTGGCACGTCCCCGAAGTCGACTTCATATCAACTCGACACCCCGCAAAGTCGGCATCTGAAAACCCAAGAAGCGAAAGAGAAGAGGACGCCGAGTACCAAAGACCGAGCACAGGAGTGTATCGAAGATACCTGAAGATCCGCTTGACGGCCTGCCGATGTGAAGTCCTCAGCGACGCCTGAAAACGAGCGCACAGACACACAGAAAACTGGATGTTCGGCCTCGTCGCCGTCAAGTACAAGAGGGAGCCGATCATGCTCCGGTACTCCTTCTGGTCCACGGGCTCTCCGTCCTCGTCCGCATCCAACGCTGTAGTCGTACTCGTCGGTGTCGATAGGGGCTTCGAGTCATCCATCTTGAACTTCTTGAGGATATCCTTCATGTACTTGGCTTGATGCACAAAGGTTCCCTCCTTCGCCTGCTTGATCTGAAGCCCGAGAAAGAACTGCAATTCTCCCATCATGGACATCTCGAATTCTTTGCTCATGTCCTCTGCAAACCTCGCAACCAAAGAGGGAGACGAGCCGCCAAAGACAATATCATCCACGTACACCTGAACAATTAGGATATCATCGCCCTGCCTGAGGAGAAAAAGAGTCTTATCAACCATGCCCATCTCAAACCCCTTGCTGAACAAGAACCCCCTCAAACGGCCATACCAAGCACGGGGAGCTTGTTTCAGCCCATACAACGCCTTCCTCATCCTATACACCCGGTGAGGAAACTCAGCACTCTCAAAGCCCGGTGGTTGCTTCACATACACCTCTTCTTCTAAAAACCGATTCAAGAAGGCACTCTTCACATCTATTTGGTACAATTTGAACCCTTTAGCCACGGAAAAGGCTAGAAGGATCCTAATTGCCTCCAAACGGGCTACAGGAGCAAATGTCTCCTCATAGTCTATCCCCTCCTTCTGACTGTACCCTTGAGCAACCAACCTCGATTTGTTTCTCACCACCTCACCATTCTCGCCCTCTTTGTTCTTCCACACCTATTTCGTCCCGATTGGTTTGCAATGTGGTGGTGGCTCTACCAACTCCCAAACTTGATTTCTCTAAAAGTTCTCTAACTCCTCATGCATTGCGTTCACCCAATTAGGATTAGAGAGGGCGTGTCCAATGTCTTTCGGCTCAAAGGTAGCAACAAAAGCTGAATGAGCAAATTGAGAAACATTCCTGGACCTTGGCCGTGTCTGTTGACGGTTCAAAACCGTGCTCAAGTTCACCGCAATCCTACGGGTGACTTGGTGCCTTTTTCACCAAGGAGGGTCCTCCCTAGATTTGTCAATCCAAGGATCAGAAGCAAACTCCCAGGATTCTCCATCTAACCTATCGATCTAACCTAACACGAAGCATTGATTGCATAAGAAGATAAACCTTAAAGATATATGAGTTATAGCATAAGGTTGATCGTATCCATGAACGCCGACAAGGTAAGGAGCAAGCAAGGGAAACTAAGGCCTATCGTCTTCTAGTCGTAGTTCTAGCCAAAAGAGCAAGCGCGACATGCATCTCATCCAAAGCCATCTTTAAACTACTAACCTCCGGTCCGATTCCGAAGACGCCCGCCTTTTGGAGCCACCGTCCTGTCACAACGCACTCCTATTCGTGCGGGTTAGCCTAGGGCGAGTTCGAGAAGAACAAATTGAAAACACTTGGTCGATCCGGTATGCACCTCTAGCCACCATGACTACAAGAGCACCCCAAGCAATCTATCTATAGAATAGATTGAAGACGAAGCATAGCCAAGCGAGAGCAAAATCATAAAAGGAGGAATCGAGTCGCTGAAAGATCGGACGACATGAAGTACTTTACTCACAAAATAAATGCATTTAGATCATCTCCACCGAGTACATACCATTGATGACCTCAACTAGCTCCGGAACTCCACCATGGCTCAACCGTGCAAAGCGTCCATGGCGGCTAGGGTAGGCCTAGGCCATCTCCTAGACAACTTCGAGGACTCGCGGCGGCCGTCGGCTTCCTCCTGGTGCTTCTCCTTCATGTTGGTGACTCTCTAATGAATGGATGGATCTGAATGGGTAACCATCTTGGGGCGCCTAGGGGGTCGTATTTATGCCCTTGGGGTGCCTTGGGGGCGTGCTCCACCTTGCCTTGCACGAGATCCTCCTTGGGAGAGAAGCAAACTTGGTTTCAATAAAATCAGCCTCGTCCAGATTTTCCTGATTCATTGACCTTCCTTGCCGGTGCCATATCTACCACGTCCGGACTCCAAATAATACAAATTCGGTGTCCAGGTTGTGTGCCAAGAAATTATCTTCAACTTTGGTATTCATTGCTTTCCTTGGAAACGAAGATAACATCCCCAAAACAGCCTCGGAAGATAATCTATCTGATTCGGACTTGTCTGCGCAGCTGGCATTTCGGGGGTCATATCTCCTAGCTCCTTGACCCGAATTGGGCCTTCCATATGTCCAAATCGAAGGTATCGTCGAGGCCCACAACTTTGGTAGTCAAACTTTTGCCGTTATAGGACGTTTAGGTCTCTTAATCTGCACCGAAAGATCATGCTGTCTTGGGCTGTGAGAATATCTCTCGGGATGAGTTGATCTCGTTGGTAAACCTCCAAGTCCCCGGAGTTTTACGTGTTGATGCTTAGGTCCTTGGATCATTTGGAGTCGTGTTCACTTCATGTCTTGACTTCTGATGGGCTTCATGATCTTCTCATAAAGTGCTTGATGTACTTATCCCGAAAGTCTCCTCTTTAACATTGATTTCCTGCGTAAACAATAAACTCCAAAAACCATATGCAAGTGTGAACTTGTTACATCATTAGTATGCCTAGTGGCGGGTTAGTTATAATTCAAAGCTCAAACCAAAGTGTAACAAGTACTCTAGGTTGACGGAAATTCACCGTCAACATCTCCCCCATGCTTAAACCTTGCTCGTCCTCGAGTAAGTTTTCAATGGATATCACATTGCCTTTCATTGTTCATACCCTGCACTTGATCACACATGAGAAAGCATAATGCTCTCCAAGTTTATATTTGTTAAAATTCCATAATGTAACTAGCTTTCATCTCTATGGAGGGTAGATATAATTTAAGCTCTTTCCACAAGTAATCAATCATGCTCCACAAAATTCGAATAGGTCTTAGAAAGTTTTGAAGTGAAGAACGAGGTGAATAAAAGGGCTAAACCAAGTACAAAAATTTAAACCTTCTTGCATCTTGCTCAGGAACTCTCTCATCTCACAACTCTCTCAAGCCTACTTGATCTATATCCTTTCCCTCTCATGTTTGTCGGTGGAAGGGTTTTATTTGGAGCTCATAGGAAAGTTTTTATCCCTACCAAGATGTTAAAGTCGAGACTATTATCAAAACAAGGCAAGCTTCTCATGGACTTATCATGACTCGTCAAAAAGGTGATTGGAAAAATAATGTTCACAAGGAGGGCAGAGAGAAAGAACTCACACTTTTAGATAGGTGGACATGTGCAAATGGCAAAAAATGATCCCGAGGCCCCAATGAAGTCCTCGTTATCGGATTGCACATGGTTGGAAAAATGAGTATGGGTCTTGATCTTGAAATCCTTGAAAAATCCTTAAGCAACTAGAGAACTGGGGGAGATTATTATTACTCTCTCTTTTTTTTTCTTTTCTCCCTTCTTTTTTTTCTTTTTCCTCTTTTTTTCTTTGACCGGTGCGAGGTGCTTTGAATTTTTTTTATTTTCTCCTCTGATCTTATTCATTTTTTTATCTCCCCTCGAACTCTAATTTGCATAGTACCTACCTCCTCCCCCATGCTTAGACGTTTGCTCGTCCCCGAGCAAAGAGGAAGTGGTGTTAAGGTAGGTACCGGATGTCTTGATGAGAGGGAACTTGAATCTTCCCTTTGAAACACCTTCTTGTGATGTGTCGTCTCCATACTCAAGTTATAGGTAGGTCAAGGAGGTTAACACAAAAGATGATGTTGGTTTAATGGGTGGATATCCGGCGAGGTTTGCAAAACTTCCGATGTGGGAGCTCACAATGCACAGATAGAATAGGCTAGCAAAAGATAAGTTACGCAAAAAACGGAATGACCAGCTTCTTAGTCACGAGCCAGAGAATCGAGCCTTGAATCAATTCACCCAACAATAACTCTTGTAATCTATGGTTGCACTCAATATATATAAGGCTTTGGATAGGTAGAGCAAAATGCAAGAGGTATTAATGACAAGGTTAGCATGACTTTTAAAAGCAAAAAGTAATATGTCCTTCGACCCATCCAAAGTTGAGAGCATAAAAGAAACCATGGGTCTTTATTTTTATCATGACCTCCACAAAAGATTAAGCTAGCATTTAATTAATTTCAGATTTGTATTAGAGAGAGCAATAGCTTAATCATGCATAAACAAACACAAAGTTTAAACAAAGCGGCAACGGTCATCATATATCAACGAGCAAGATCAAGCCAAAATATTTCATCATGGTGAGCAGAAGGTGATGACAATAAACAAAAACAAAAACTAGGTTGTACTCCTAGAAGCCATGTTATTTAACAAGAGAGACATACAAAAGTTGCATCTAAGGTTGTTGAAGGCATATACATATATACAAGCATTTAGAAAGACAAGGACAAAGAGAGGGTTGAGGAATTGTCACCGTCCTTTGATGCTTGTGATGTAGCGTGCCCTCCCCATGCTTAAGCATTGTGCCTAGCATGGAAGAAGGAAGATCGGCATCCGCAGCAACCGTGATCCTTGAACTCCATGCGGTCTTCTTTCGTCCACTAAGTCTTCCCCCATGCTTAGCATGTTGCTAGGCACAGATGATGATGAACCATCTTAATTCTTGAAGTCCTACCACCATGCGAGGAGATCATCATCACATTGTTGCCTTTGTTCATCCTTCAATGTCCGTCCTTTGCCATGAGCCTTGATCCCAATTGTTTCTCATCCCATCTTCTTTTCCTTCCATGTTGTCCCTTGTCGCTGGTTCATCTTCCACGAGTTTTTCTTCTACTTCCAGAACTGAGTATGTACTGAATCATCGCTCCATTGCAAAGTTCTTGAAATTATCTTTCCAACGAGTGGTCGTTCATCCCGATCGAACTCCGAACAAGAGAGTTATGCCTTTTTTACTTTGTTGGTGCAAGCTGTCCCGGGCTGATTTCAGAATGTGTGACGCCCAAAGATTTGGTTGTAACTTCTTGCACGGGTCTCCTAAAATGTTGATTCTTGATGCATTGGAAAGTAGACTTAATGGAGCACTTGAATATCCAATTTTCCCCTTTTGTACATCTCTGAACATGTGCTTAATCTTGATGAAAACAGCAGTGCTCCTTTCGGGATTTTGGAGGTGTTGATGATCTTGATTTCAACTTTTATTACAAACTCATGGGAGTGATTCGCCATGCCTACAAAATAACTACAATGCACAAAGTACCCCCGAGGTGACAGTCGGGAATACTCACCTTATGCCAACAAACCATGACATCCCTAAGATCTTCACTTGTGGCATAGTTAATCTAGCGAAAATCCTAATGGGTGTACGTGAGTGCAAGCGTGCATGCAAATGATAGGATGGTATAAAAACAAAACAATGTTACACCAAATTCTAAGCCCAATGCTTACAAAGTGGTTGCCAAACTTTCTATTCCCATAGAGATTTGTTAACCAAGGTCAAAACACCATGTTCATCCCAAGATCAACAATTCTTTATAGTGCAAGAAAAGTAGGGCGCATTGCTAAGTTTATAAACCAACCAATGCAACATGATAGCTCAGGATATAAGACTAAATGATGGTGGTCTCCAATCATGTCTAAACACCATGTTTACACAAGATTGCAAAAAGTAGTAACGCATGCCGACAAGCATTAACATAGATATGAAAGCATTCATCATAAAGTTTCACAAAAAGGTCCCAAGCTAACATAAAGTGGATGATGACAAAGAGATGGATGTAAAATGCAAATGTAAAATGTTAGCACAAACAACATTAGCAAGGTTTGAAAAACACTTTCGATGTGGTCTATAATAAGCAAAGGACAAAGCTTGATCTCAAACTTCATACGAAGTAAGCATTGTCAACAAGGAAGTTACCCATCGAAAAGAATCAATCAACCAAACTAACAAGTTTTAAGGGTAGGTTATGGGTATCATATATTTTTGGCTCAAAAAGGAGTTTTGAAGAGGGGAAGTCAAGCATAGAAATTCTAGCTAAGGTGGTGCTAGAGTTTTTCTACAAACCTATGGTTTTAGGATGTCTATAGGTAGGGGAAGTTTTCCTAAGGATTTTATGGGGAGGCTAGTCAAAGTTTTTTTAGTTAGAAAAGAGGAAAGGGATAGACTTGTTCAACCCAGAGGGTGACAGCCCCCAATCAACTCAAGCAATCCTACCTCTATTGGCTATGGTTTTTGGTGGAGGTTATAGGAAGGCTTAGGTTGGTTGGACAAAAAGTTAGATCAAATCAAACATGCAGTGCGATGCAAGGTGGATGAACAAAATGATATGACATGATATGCGGTGGTCTAAAACAAAAACAAATGTTAGCCTAAATTAACTAGCCACAAGTTTAGAATCAAGTTATGGTACCAACTTCATATATCTCTTTAAAAAGACACAAAAGAAAAAGACTCTAAACTCTAATAGGCACACAAAAAGGTCTACAAGTTTTCCAAGATCAAATAACAAAGCGCTCCCTCAATAGCAATTAGAACATACAACATGGTGTTGTGGTTTTTATTAGAGCAATGGTACAATGTTACTTGATGATTCGATTAAAGAGCACAATGTAGACGGTCATGTATATATATAAATAAAAACCGGGTTGCCTCCCGCAAAGCGCTTCATTTAAAGTCGTAGAGCTCGACTTTCTCACATACCTTCTTGTTGTTGCGGAGCCATGATCCTTCATGCAAGATTTGAAGGTGTTCATGCAGCCTTGATTCACTGTCCATGCTTGACACGATCACTTATGCTCGATGAGAGGCTTGCCCAATCGTCTTCTTGCATCATCATCATCACCTTCTCCATCGCACTTTATCGCTGCCTCTTCTTCCACAAATTTTCCTCTATGTCCAGATCAGACCATGTAGAAAACAATAGCTTCCATGCATTGCGCATAAAATTGTCTTTCCATCAAGTATTTATTCACCCCCAACGGATTCCGATCTAGTGAGTTATGCCTGTTCTACTCCGGCGCTGCAATCTGTCCAAAGCTGATTTCAGACTACACAACGCTCAATGTTTTTGTCATATCTCCTTGTATGGGTCTTCAAATTCATTGATCTTAGATGCATTGGAACCGGAACTTGATGGAGCTTCTGATTTTTAACTTTTTCTTCCTTGAACATGTCTGACCAGGTCCTCAAAATTGATGAAAATTGCGACATCCGTTTTTGAGGTTCGGTGATGGTGATGCACGGGTTTGCAATTCCTTTGGGTATGACTTCTCTCCTCTTAATTTATGTTTAATACCCTGCATGGTTAGTGAAACTTGGGATTTCTCCCACAATTTGCTCTTTTAAGGTCACTAGCTTGACCGAGCACAAAGCAAGTCCAACATTACAAATCATATCGCAAACAAACGCATCCATAACCACAATTTATGACAAAGTAAGTTGTGATTAATTGTAGTATAAGTTTTCTTGCTCAGCACTAAGCTCTCATTAGGCAAAGGTTCATTAGGCATGTAACAAAGTTTAAGCACAACAAAGCCTCTTTATCACTCTCAAGAAATTCTAGCCTATCATGATCATCATAAGAACAAGGCATAGAATTGAATCAACCTCACTATTGGATATGAATCATAGATATATCAAAGAAATATTATCAGCTCCAAAAGTATCTTGAGAGGTTAATTTGTACCTTGGTCTTCAAGCTTTTCATCATGAGTGGTCTCTCGGAGTTGAAGGCAAACAATCTTCAATGATCGGTGGCTTGCATCGTCTTTTCGTAATTCCTTCGTTCGTGCCACACATCATCAAGGTTGCCTTGTGTGGACTCACTCTTCTTATTCATTTGCGGGACTTCACACATATCTCAAATATCTACATGTAACTCCATGATCCTTCGTGTGAGAGCCCAGAGTATCCGCGCCATTGGATGCCATCATTTGTGTGTAATCCATCGTGATTTGCTTCTAACATCTCCTAGCGTCAGATATTGCCAACTTGTGCCTTCTTTTGCCAATGCTCTTGGGGTCTTTGTTTTGTTCCAAACTTCTGAATTTCTTCTCGTGTGGTCTAATGGAAGCATTGCCCAAGCTCCTCTTCGTTGTCGTCGTCCTCATCTCCACTATCTGGTTCTCATCGTGTTACTGCTCCCTCTTTTTCATGGATTTTCCCTGTGTACATAACAGAACATATACCAAAATATTGTTCCATTGAAAACTTTATAAAATTACCTTTCCAACGGGTACTCATTCATCTTAATTGGAGCCCAAATGAGGGAGCTATGGCCGTTTTGTTTCCGCTCTTGCATGCTGTCCAGAAAATTTCAGAACGCGCAACCTTTGGTAATTCGGCCATATCCGCTTGTAGGAACCTCCGATTGACTTGATTCTTGGTTCGTTGGAAGCGTAACTTCATGGGGCTTCTAAATATCTAAAGATATCCTGTTGTTCTCCCTTGAGGTTGTGCAGATATTGATGCGAACATAGACTTCTTGCGAATCGATCCGAAGATGTTGACGACCTTGATCTTGTGGTCTTCGGGGCGTTACGTCACGTCTCCTTCGGCTTTAAGTCATCGCCATTGCTGGACCAGCGAGTAGCATGATGGCAATGGTGTGTCTTCTTCATGATTTTGCTTTAGCCAAAGTGACGGGTACTTCTTTCGCAACGTGATTACTTCCAACACCTATTGCTTGGACAAACAAACCTCCACGAAACATTAGTCTTAAAACTTTAATTGACACATTGACATACCTTGTTTATCATCGCTCGTGTAGGGTGTAGACTCAATAGCGGATGATGGGCCACTAACAAAAGTTAGCACCTACCACTAAAGAGTGAATCTTGATGTAGTCATCATCTTGTCGGAGTGGATTGTGAACTTCTCAAACGTCTTGTGTCTAGCTTTTCACCTACTTTCAAGGACACAAACAAGAAAGCAAGCATATATGCGGTAATAGAAATTAGGGTTAGTCAAAGATATAGATGGATCGCCCTAGAGTTCGAGTTGCCGATCCCCGGCAACGGCGCCAGAAAAAGGGGCTTGTTGACGGTTCAAAACCGTGCTCAAGTTCACCGCAAGCCTACAGGTGACTTGGTGCCTTTTTCACCAAGGAGGGTCCTCCCTAGATTTGTCAATCCAAGGATCGGAAGCAAACTCCAAGGATTCTCTATCTAACCTATCGATCTAACCTAACACGAAGCATTTGATTGCATAAGAAGATAAACCTTAAAGATATATGAGTTATAGCATAAGGTTGATCGCATCCATGAACGCCGACAAGGTAAGGAGCAAGCAAGGGAAACTAAGGCCTATCGTCTTCTAGTCGTAGTTCTAGCCAAAAGAGCAAGCGTGACATGCATCTCATCCAAAGCCATCTTTAAACTACTAACCTCCGGTCCAATTCCGAAGACGCCCGCCTTTTGGAGCCACCGTCCTGTCACAATGCACTCCTATTCGTGCGGGTTAGCCTAGGGCGAGTTCGAGAAGAACAAGTTGAAAACACTTGGTCGATCCGGTATGCACCTCTAGCCACCATGACTACAAGAGCACCCCAATCAATCTATCTATAGAATAGATTGAAGACGAAACATAGCCAAGTGAGAGCAAAATCATAAAAGGAGGAATCGAGTTGCTAAAAGATCGGACGACATGAAGTACTTTACACACATAATAAATACGTTTAGATCATCTCCACCGAGTACATAACATTGATGACCTCAACTAGCTCCGGAACTCCACCATGGCTCAACCATGCAAGGCGGCCATGGCGGCTAGGGTAGGCCTAGGCCATCTCCTAGACAACTTCGAGGACTCGCGGCGGCCATCGGCTTCCTCCCGGTGCTTCTCCTTCGTGTCGACGACTCTCTGATGAATGGATGGATCTGAATGGGTAACCATCTTGGGGTGCCTAGGGGGTAGTATTTACTCCCTTGGGGTGCCTTGGGGGTGTGCTCCACCTTGCCTTGCACGAGATCCTACTTGGGAGAGAAGCAAACTTGGTTTCCATAAAATCAGTCTCGTCCAGATTTTCCTGATTCACAGACCTTCCTTACCGACGCCATATCTCTCACGTCCGGACTCCAAATAATGCAAATTCGGTGTCCAGGTTGTGTGCCACGAAATTATCTTCAACTTTGGTATTCATTGCTTACCTTGGAAACGAAGATAATATCCCCAAAACAGCCTCGAAAGTTAATCTGTCTGATTTCGGACTTGTCTGCGCAGCTGGCATTTCGGGGGTCATATCTCCTAGCTCCTTGACCCGAATTGGGCCTTCCATATGTCCAAATCGAAGGTATCGTCGAGGCCCACAACTTTGGTAGTCAAACTTTTGCCATTATAGGCCGTTTAGGTCTCTAAATCTGCACCGAAAGATCATGCTGTCTTGGGCTGCGAGAATATCTCTCGGGCTGAGTTGATCTCGTTGGTAAATCTCCAAGTCCCCGGAGTTTTACGTGTTGATGCTTAGGTCCTTGGATCATTTGGAGTCGTGTTCACTTCATGTCTTGACTTTTGACGGGCTTCATGATCTTCTCATAAAGTGCTTGATGAACTTATCCCGAAAGTCTCCTCTTTAACGTTGATTTCCTGCGTAAACAATAAACTCCAAAAACCACATGCAAGTGTGAACTTGTTACATCATTAATATGCCTAGTGGCGGGTTAGTTATAATTCAAAGCTCAAACCAAAGTGTAACAAGTACTCTAGATTGACGGAAATTCACCGTCAACAGTGTCGTACGTTCATTGATGTCGCCGATGATTCTTGAGGGAGGATGATCAACTTGAACGTGCCTCGATGCCTCTCGCCTGGAGACAACCTCCCCCTCAGCTGCAGCTTCCACTTGATCTTGCTGGATCGTAGTCGGTGTAGGAGCTGGACCATCCTGCACCGTAGTCATCGTAGTGGAAGTAGAGGGTACATGCTCGGCTGGAGCTTCATCATCACCATCATCCTCTCCAGCATCGTCCTCCTCGTCCTCAAAGATCTTCTTGCCAATCTCGTTGTCACCTGCACACTCAAAAACAGACGAACTGCATGGCTGGGTCTCGTCGAAGGTAACCTCGCAAGTTTCCATGACTAGGTTAGTATCAAGGTTGAGCACACGGAATGCTCGAGAATGACTAGCATAACCCAAAAAGATCCCATCAGAAGACCTCGACTCAAACTTATCAAGCCTACCCTTCTTGAGAATAAAGCACCGACAACCAAAAGCCCTGAAGTGGCTCACTCTAGGTGCTCGCTCGTGCATGAGCTCATAGCACGTCTTGTTCAAGAAGGCCCTAAGAAAAATCCGATTCCCAACATGGCACGCGGTATTCACCGCCTCAGCCCAATATCTCCTCGGAGTCCTGTGCTCATCAAGCATCGTCCGAGCCATCTCACAAAGGGAACAATTTTTCCTCTCAACCACACCATTCTGACAAGCCACATAGGGAGAAGAGAATTGATGTTCGAGACCCAAATCACGACAAAAGGTTTTGAAACGAGAGTTTTTAAGTTCAGAGCCATTGTCGCTACGGATAGCTCGAATGGCATCTCCATTCCTCTCATTCTTCAACCTCAAGATTAGATCCCGCACAAAACCAAACGTCTCCCCCTTGTCAGCCAAAAAGAAGACCCAAGCATAGCGAGAATAGTCGTCCACTATCACTAGGACATACCATTTCCCACCCGTCGAGCACACACGAGCTGGACCAACCAAGTCCATATGGAACAGCTCGCATGGCCTCTCTGTCATAACGGATGTCAGAGGCGGGTGAGAGGCGGCGACCATCTTACCATGCCTACACGGAGCACATACCAAGTCCTTTTGGTATTTCAACTTAGGCAATCCTCGGACCAAACCTAGCCCACTCAAGCGTGACAACAAGTCAAAACTCAAGTGACCTAGTCTCCTATGCCATTTCCAAAGCTCCGCCGAAACACCAGCAACCAAACAACAAGAAGAGCCGACACACTGAGAAAAATCGGCTCTGAAAATCTGACCCTCGGGGATGATCGTGCACACAAGATCACCTCGAGAATCCAAAACACGCGAAGCGCCCGTTTTGAAACAGACCTCAAAACCCTCATCAAGAAGCTGGGAAACCGAAAGAAGATTGTACCCCAAAGACTTGACAAGAGAAACACGCCTAAGAGTCACAGACTCGATCACCTTCATCGTGCCCACTGAAAGCACTCTACCTTTCCCATTGTCCTCAAAAGTGATGTACTTTTTGGTCATCATCGGGGTGAGGCTGGAGAACCACCTTTGATCTCCGGTCATGTGTCGAGAGCAACCGGAGTCGATCAACCAAAAGCCCTCCAAGCCTCCCACCTGCAAATCAAAAACAAGAGCGAGAGTGAGCAAACGACTCAGCACTGGGGTTAGTACAAAATGAATCAAACCAGTGCCGTGCCATTTGCTCAAAAGTGGGGTTAGAAAAATCCATCCTATCTACTCTAGGTGGAACACCCCCACGTCCCCTTGGAGGACTACGCACACCACGAGCTGGAGACCGTGGCCCGTAGCTCCTCTGGGACCTAAAACTGTGATCGTTCCCCCATACTCATATTGGTCACGAGCAAAGGAACGTCCAGCAAACTCACCACGCCCAAACCCATCACGCCTACCACCTTCTCTATGTGGTGGCTCACCTCGAGGCACAAACACACGCCTCTCTTGAGGGTAGATGGTATGCACCACACCCTCACCCCTCGGCACCAACCTAGGCTCAGGCACACCACGAGAAGGGTGGTACCTGTCCTTGTTGGCCATCTCCCTAGCCAACCTGTCCTCACGCTTCCTCCTGAAGCAAAACTCAGCAAGGTGCCCATCCCTCCCACAATGCTCACAATGGAAGGGTTTTGGTTTTGGTTTTGATTTTGGGCTCTCTTTGGGCTCTGGCTTTTCCTCACTCGGTTTCTCTACCTTCTTCCCAAAGAACTCATTCCCCAAGTCACTCTTGAACTTGATGGGTTTCTGGAAGTTATCGGTATGTGGAGGAAACACGGGTGGAGCTGGGGTTGTGTCTAGTCGGTTCCTAAGAGGGTTTGGCTTAGGAGCATAGGCATTTTTGTGGTGGGTTTTTGGTAGCTCTGGGATATCTCCGATCTTCCCCTCATTCTCACCACTTCCCTCACCAACCTTGTTTGCCCCAAGCGCTTCCCCATCATAGTGCTTGTATGTCTCGATCATCATCCTATGCTGAGGCTCATGACCAGACAACCAACCCATCATCTTTCTCAACTCATCATTCTCATCCTGCAAGCGATCAACATAGTGTGCAAGCTCCATATTCTTCACAGCATTTATTTCACAAGTGGAGCATGATGTAGGAATAGGAGCTTTCAGCTGAGCCTCTAATGATCTAGCATAAACAAGCGAAACATCTAGCTTCTCATGCAGAACAGGACAAGAAGTGCAAGCACCAAGCAGGAGGGCCTAGATTTCATCTCATCTAGCTCAACCCTAAGCACATCTAGTTCCTCGACCTTGGAGGCATACTTTTCCTTAACCACAGTCAATTCACCAAGAAAAGTGGAACAATCAGTGCATTCAGGTTCATCGGTCACAATAAGAGCAGACTTAAGAGAATCAATTTGAGCCCTAGTATCAACTAGCAAAGACTCTAGCTCAACCACCTTCTCCTTAGCCTCTCCAAGCAAAGACCTATACTCCCTCTTCTCCTTGTTGGTCTTTCTAAGCACATCATGACGGTTGTCAAGCAAATCATTCAACCTAGCATTCTCCGCTATCAAGAAGGATGGATCATTGTTTACCTCTTCCTCAGAGTCGGAGCCCGAGTCATCCTTGTTGCTCTTCTTGCTTGCGGAGCTATGTGCCATGCCGCAAAAGCCTTGGGCGGCGAAGCACAGGCCGTTGATGTTCTTGATTAACCGCTTGCCCTTGTGCCGGTTCTCATCTTCATCACTTGAGCTTGATGAAGAGTAGCAGGAGCTTGAGTCAATGTCGCTCGCTCCGGCAACCATCGCCCGCTCCTTCTTCTTGTGACCGCCACTCTTCGTCGGCCTCCGCTCGGACTTGTTCTTGCCCTTGTAGTCGTCCCTCGAGCAGTGCTTGTGGTCGGTCCTTGGACGGTGCTTGTGCTCGGGCTTGACCTCCATGGCTTCCGGGCACTCAGCGATAAAGTGCCTGTGCTTCCCGCATCGGTAGCACATGCCCGAGCTCCTCCGAGCGTTCTTCCGGTTCGTGTACATGCACTCGAACCACCTGCTCAGCAACGCGATATCCTCCTCGCCTAGCACGTCAAACTCCTCATTTGGCATGGACACAAGACAAGACAAAGAGAACAGTCTCGAAGACATGTTAGCGTTAGTCCTTGATCCAGAAATGAGAGCCAGACTATGAGGGTCGGTCGGGTTCTCGATCTTTGCACACACCCCACGGTCCACCTCGGACTACTTGAGCTTGGAA
Source organism: Cenchrus fungigraminus (assembly GCA_036936925.1). NCBI lineage: Eukaryota > Viridiplantae > Streptophyta > Magnoliopsida > Poales > Poaceae > Cenchrus > Cenchrus fungigraminus. Next base: position 89,758,836 of record CM072770.1, on the reverse strand, counting down.
ACAGCTCATCCACCGTGAGGGTCTCATACTTCTCTGACTCAAGAATGGCCTCGACCTTCCCACTCCACACGGTACGATCCAGAGAGTGCAGGAGCTTGACAGCCCTGTCATGATCATCGTACGGGAGCACGGCTACATTAGCCCTCATGTTGTTCACAATCACCGTGAACCGATGGAACATGGCATCTAAGGAATCACCGGGGAGATGAGTGAAGTTCTCGTACTCTCTCCGGTAGGTCGCAAATAGCTGAGCCTGAACCTGAGCGTTCCCGACGTGAGCATTCTTCAGCTGATCCCAAATCCTACAAGCCAAGTCCTCTGTTTGAACCCGATCGAATTCGGATTGACACAGAGCACGAAACAAGTAGTCGACTACCTTGTTGTTGGTGTCAAACATATCCCTCGATCCTGGAGCTAGGAAGTTCATCGGATGAACATAAGCTGTGTTCACCATGACATCCCAAAGGATCTGACCCTTGCCGCGGAGGAAAGCAGCCATCCGCCTCTGCCACATCTAGTAGTTCTTACCATCAAAGTGTGGAGGACCCGAACCCTGTTCCTGGTACGCCATCTTTGAATATTAGACTGGTTAGAATCACGAAGATCCGTAACGGGCTCTGATACCAATTGAAGGACCGATTAGGCGACCAGAGAGGGGGGAGTGAATGGGAGCCGATAAGAATTCTTCCCAAAGGATGAACTCGGCCTATGCCCCAAATTCACAACCAAGGATTCCCACAAGAGTTTGCCAAGGTCACGTAGTCACAACGAACCTACCAACCCTAGGAACAAACCCCAACTCAAAGCAACACGGAAGCGCAACTCAAGAAGCAAAGGACTTAGGCAATCTGCGAAGTCCCGAGCGGACAGTCCGAGGTGACCGGGCGGATGGTCCGCGTGGGCCTAGCGAACGGTCCGCGGGTCAGGAGCGGACGGTCCGCAAAAGATTGCAGAACCTCCAGTATGCACCCCTCGAAATTCGGATGGTCCGTGCCCTTCCCTCGGACGGTCCGTGGGTAACTCGTACCGCGCGGATGGTCCGCGGTGCCTGGGCGGACAGTCCGCAAACCCATTGCAACACAAAACAACTTTCCCGACGGATCAAACCACGAACACGCAAGAACAAGCGACGAACTGGACGAACAGCGGGTCACGTGGACTGTCCACGCCTACCAAGCGGATTGTCCGCCAGGTGCGGACAGAGCAGCTCGAGCCCGAAAATGAGAAGTCAACCCCTCCTATCCATCCATGGATCTCCCAAACGGCTTGAGCTCTTGAGGCAAGATTTGGGGGAGATGTGAAGCGTCCCTAGGAGATGCTATACCCCAAAACTTGAGACCTCAAACAAACTAAATCGCCGGGAATTGAATCGCAACCGAGCTCTACCAAAAAGCTAGGGTTCCTACCGAAATCCTTCAATCGGAGGCCAAATCCGGAGATTGGGGGGTCAAGATCAAGCACAAAGATGCACAAGACATCTATCCATGATCCCCACCAACAAATTCGAACCCAAACACCTCAGAATCAAAGGAACAAGGCGCGCACAAAAATCTAATGAAAATAGCTCGAAAAAGACACGAAAATCACACGAGCTACAAGAAGGAAATCAATGCAACCATGAATGCTTCTATACACTCGGAGGTCAGATTCTCTACAAAGCGGTGAAGAAAATCTATGCCTATGGAGCAGGGAAAATGAGAAGCAGTCCAGATGGATGGTTTGCCCAGAAAACCCTAGAGCTATATATATGAGTCCCTCTGGGTTGGGCAAATGACCAAGCTACCCGTAGCACTTAAACTTAAGATACAAACCCCTCGGGGGCAAATCGATCAAGTAGCACTCCTCTTCATCGCACGACCACGCCTTCGCCGCAGTCCGCGTCCTCCCGACGCAAGCCCTGCGATCCCACCACGTGTCTGCTGGCATCGAAGCTTCTCAGCGCACCCGAATCCCGTCTCCGCCCGCCGAGCCTCCGGTCTTGGTTTTGTGGCTCAACCAAGTAACCCTACGGTTTTGTGGTGAACCGCCGCAAACCCCGCGTGCAGACTCCGGTCGTGGGCCACTACCCTGCACCGACTCCTGTCCACGACTTCGTCTTGCTTTTCTTGCCACCATGCGGCCCGCACTTGACCCCGCTGGCCACTGGGTCCCTCGAGCCGAGCCTACTTGTCTCTCCACTCCTCGGAGGCCCCGCAAAGCATAGACCTTTTGCGCCCGCTCTTCACCTGCACCAACACGAGTCAAGCCACAACCTGCACCTGCAATACTCGGCCAAGAGTCAGTCCACACCACGTTGTCAATCACTCATCACTCCAGGGAGCCACCATCCACCGGTCCTCGGACGCTCCGGTCCTCACAGGTCACGAATGGTCCATTGCCTGTGACCCCTATGGAAAAAAGGGCACACCCACATACCTTCATGATAAACATGGGCAGGCCCGCCCTGCTGAAGCCAAAGCAACACAGACCATTTCAGGTCAGGCGATTCATCTTGTTCAATGAGCACTGACCGCGGGGGTGGCATTTCAATGGGAAACAGTAGAGGTGGCATTCTGGGCTGTGGGCAAAAAGGTGGTGCCATGAGGTTCAGCTGATCCTGAGCTGCTGTTGCTAGCGGCTGAACTGGAGGTGGCATCACCCCCGGGTGTTGCTGAGGTGTCGATGCCAGCGGAAGTGGAGGTGGGGTCGGGTGCTGCCGAGGTGCCGATACCAGCGGAAGTGGAGGTGCCATTGGGGCCGGGTGCTGCTGCGGTGCCGATGGCAGCGGCTGAACTGGGTGGTGGTGAGGTGCTATTGTGCCCGACAGCTCCCGCTTCCCCAACTCCTCCAAGTTCCATGCTCCGTCCCTTCCTTGCCCGGCCATTCCCCACGTACTGCATACACAAACGAATAACAAACCCTACATAAGCTAACAATGTGACTGTCTCGATACCATGCATACATAAAGTAAACAAGATTAGCCAACAAAATGATCTCACCCTTGTATCCCACTGAAGTAGAGAAATGCAAGACGGGGAACCGATGAGTGGCCTTGCCTTTCAAGAATGTTGTGCTGCACTCGCCTATTTATCGAGGACTACAGCGGTCGCGTGACCTCGATGTAGCATTGCTAAAGTTACTATGGAAAACGTGAGATGCTCGGAATATAGTCAGGCTTATGCGTGATAGGAATCTATCTAGGTCAGAATCTTTAGTGGCGTGCATCGATTACATGTGTGGACGATGGGTGTCATGGGATGAGCCCGACGTGTCTAGGTATGTGTTTACTTCCGGACTTTCCTCTCTAGAGCACAAGAAAGTCCTGCAGACAAATCACGCCACATCAGCTGCATCTAATGGCCGTCTCAACTGCATCAGCTCATGCCGCATCAATAGCGAGACAACTCTCTACCGTTTATTTATGCAATGGTTTATGCGTCAATTGCATCTGGATAATAAGATTGGGTCTTGTAATCAGATGGACCGGATGGTCCTTGCGTTGCAACTCGCAGGGTGCAGGATGACTTGACAAGTCCTCCTCGATCAGGTACACTGCATGAGTCGTGACTGCAAAGGTCTAGGAATGGTTTGGATTTGCACTTGATGATTCTCGCAGACCTTGGAGACTGAGAAACGTGATGAACTTGTTGACGCTACAAGACCAAAATGGAATAAGCTAAAATTGGAAAAGCAATGTATGTTTGTTTGTGTGTGTGTGTAATATTAACATGCATATAAGCACAAAAGGGCATCTCGAATGGGCGTTTGGGAACGACACGCTGTCACAAGTTGATCCACGTGTCGATCATTGAGAATTGCAGTTAAGGACTGGCACCGAGCGTTAACCGACGAACTTGTGTGCACACCCCCTCTGAACAGACATGTCGATCATTGTGAATCACAATTAAGGACTATAACCGGGAAGTTCATGACCCAAACGTGGCCACACCTGCACTGAAGGGACGCATCCATTATGGGTGGTAACTGATGTCCACGAACAAACGTTTGGGAACGACACATTCACTCCCACTATAATAAGAGACAGTTTAGGCACGAGACGATCATTGCAGGTCATTTGTGTTAATGACTTTAGACGCTAAAATGATTACTTCCATGCAAGTCAACTTCTCAGTCTCAAGCCAGAAAGCAAAAGCAGAAGGAACCGCAGGCCAGTACAAGGAATCTGGTACGTTCATGCTGGGAGGCTGTCAATGGAAGCTACATTGCTATCCTACAGGTATGAATGATCATCGTTGCTGCTATGAATACACACACTCACACATGGCGATACGGTCACATTATATTATTGTTGTCAAGTCTGTGACTGCCTCCTTCCACGTAGGTGCGAGTATTGTTGCGTGTGATGGCTGGAGACCCAAACGATGAAGATGATCCGATTATTGCGTGTATCATCTACAAACTAACAGGATACACATATCATTGCATTAGGTGCGAGTTCAAGCTACAAAAGAAGTTTGTTTCATGAATCGGGATCTACAAGAAAGATGATTTGAATGTCTGGTGGAGCATCATGACATTGAGTGCGTGACATCCAATGAAGATCGCATACACATATCATGTGTTGTTACAGTACTAGAGGACGACTGCATTGAAGTTCCTCCTCCATCAGTACAAAGAAGCATATGCGAAAGCGTTGCAGCCCAAGCCCCTGTGGAAGTTGTCTTCCACGTAGGTGCAGAATGCCAGGTGATACGAGCGATACGTGCCGATGTGGAGAAAGTATCTTGTGTGATGGAGGCAATGCTCTACGACCCAGGAGTGGAGTCTAGCTCTAAAACTGTTACAATTATTGACACACACCCTGATAGATTCTCGATCTCGATCAAATATGCTAGGGAAGGATCACTCCCGGAGGAGGTTGATTTATGGGACACTCCTGCCAATGCCTGGCATTATTTACTCTCGGTCACCGACATGTAGCAAGTCAAAAGGTTGAAGCTGCACTGTGCGTCAAAGATGTGGGACATAGCAAATGAGGAAACTGTGACTTCATTTCTACGATGGGCAATTCAGGCTAACTGCACACACTTGTAGGACAAGTGCATGTCTCTCTTAGAGCGAATATTTCCTCACGGAATACTCACATATGATTGGGCGGTCATATGCACTGATCATCCCGAATTTATGCACAATCTTTGTAGATGATTACCTGAAGGGTTGTACCAGGGTCCCCTGTAGTTTTAATGTTTTGTTTAAGTATTTTAGTCATGTAATAAACAGTTGAAATAGTATGTTAGTTTGTTGTAGTGAGTACATTTGTAATGCAATAATCGGATCATCCGTCTAACGTGAATATGAAGTAGATTATAGTCCTGTGTGTGTTTGTCCGTACAACAATTAGATTGCTTCCCCATGCTCTTTGGCTTTCTATAATATTCTTTCATGTTTGGGTGATTGTGGATCTACTATACCCTATCGCAAGAGTTTGTTTCAAGTCATTTTATTTGAGGTTTGAAATTTGTAGATTAAATTATTAGACTGCTTCCCCATGCTCTTTGCCTTTGAATATTGTTGTTGCATGCTTGGGTGATTGTGGATCTTCTATTCCCTATTGCAAGAGATTGTTCCATGTCAACTTATTTGAGGTTTGTAGAAATTAAAGGATGAAATTATTATATTGCTTACCCATGCTCTTTGGCTTTCCATATTTTTGTTGCATGCTTGGGTGATGATGTATTGGGTGTGATCGTTCATGTATCGCATTGAACTTAATAGATGAAATTTCTTCCGATTGCTAATGATCTCAACCCTTATCTCTTGTTCTTGTACTTGTTTCAGCGGGCCAAAGGGTCAACATCTGTAGTCGCTCCTGTTCAGACCTGCTCCAAGGTAACAAACTCAACACCTTCTTTGTTTCCGATTGCGAATGATCTCAACCCTTACCTCTTGTTCATGTACTTGTTTCGGCGGGCAAAAGGGTCAACATCTGAAGTCGCTCCTGTTCAGACCTGCTCCAAGGTAACAAACTTAACACCTTCTTTGTTTCCGATTGCCAATGATCTCAACCCTTACCTCTTGTTCTTGTACTTGTTTCAGCGGGCTAAAGGGTCAACATCTGAACTCCCTCCTATTCAGACCTGCTCCAAGGTAACAAACTTAACACCTTTGTTTCCTTAGTTCGAATCAATTACAAGGTCCTAATCTAACTTGGGATCCACTGTTGCTAGATGGAAGCTACCAAGTCAATGATGCTTCTTCCTGAACAAATTAAAACAGAGGCAGCCAAGTACTCAAGAATAGGTACCAAATCCTTATGTAGTAGTGTTGATGAAGAGCGAGTTGACGCTCCCAATCAGGATGGGGTACAACTTCGACAACGGTTTGTTACTCACTAGAAAGAGTTATGTATCTTGAAGAAGAAGACCGAAGAATCAGAATCAACTCTGAAAATGCAGTCGACTGAGATTAAGAGGTTGCAGAAGCTAACCGAAGACAGTGAGGACCTCCTTTGTCTACTGCTTAGCAGTAAAAGATGAAGAGGTTAAGATCATCATATCAAATTTCAATTTTCTCTTGTGATTATGACCTGGATTTAGCATTGTTAATCAATGTTCCTTATGATATTGTTATCTTGTAATAGTTTGTGATATGTGATGAACAATATGGTCGTGCTTGATAGTAAACAACAGTTTGCTTTATTGTATAAAGCAATATGTGCTGATTACTATTTTGCCAACCAGGTCCGAATTATTCTAAAAAAAGATCAGAATTGAAATGAAATCCATTAATACTGATGCATGATTAGTTAATTTTATGTTGTCCTTCAGTGGGCTTAGCCCACTTTTAATTGGGACAAAAGTCATTTTTTTTTCAAATTAACATGACACAGAAGGCTGCAACAATGTGCGCACCTGTTGGACTCGACCCAACCAAAACAGGCCCACCCTAATCAAATTACATCTAAAAAAGCTACAATTGGGCCCAACAAAATCTTTTTTTGGGCTATATGAACAACGCCAGCCTACAGGAACAGTTTTGGGCTCAACCCAACTACAAATGGCCAAATTCATTTTATGACACATACGATTTGTCACAATTGGCATGCCACATCGGATGCCACATCAAATTATGTCCAGCGTGGCAAAGCTGCAGGAACGAAGTTATGACGCTTTGTATTGACAATTTTGCACGCGTCATTAAACTCTCCAGCCTCACCCCGGTGGTGTCAAAGGTGTACATCATGTTCGGGGACAATGGGCGAGGGCGTGTACTTTCAGAAGGTGAAGTGAGGGTAAGTGACAAAGTGGTGCTGAAGCGTGTTGCCTTAGTCAAGTCGCTCTTATTTAACTTGCTTTCGGTTTCTCAGCTTCTTGATAAAGGTTTTGAGGTGTTTTTAAGTCCAGTGCTTCTTGGATACTTGATGCTCGAGGTGACCTTGTATGTATGGTCGTTCCTGAGGGTCAGATATTCCGAGCGGATTTCTCACAATGTTCGGGTGTTGCTAGGTGTTTCGTGGCTGGTTCTTCGGGTGAGTTGTGGAAGTGGCATAGGAGGTTGGGTCACTTGAGCTTTGACCTTTTGTCATGCTTGAGTGGACTTAACTTGGTCTGAGGATTGCCCCGGTTGAGGTTCGAGAAAGATTTGGTGTGTGCGTCGTGCAGGCATGCTAAGATGGTAGCTGCTTCCCATCCACCCCTCACCGATGTGATGACGGAGCATCCATGCGAGCTGCTCCACATGGACCTTGTTGGCCCAACTCGTGTGCGATCTGTGGGTGGGAAGTGGTACATCTTGGTTGTGGTGGACGACTACTCTCGGTATGTCTGGGTTTTCTTTTTGGAGGAAAAGGGGGAGACGTTTGGTTTTGTTCGAGATCTTGTCTTGAGGTTGAAGAATGAGAGGCACGGAGATGCCATATGAGCGATTCGCAGTGACAATGGCTCGAAATTTAAAAACTCTCACTTCGAAACCTTTTGCCATGACTTGGGTCTTGAACATCAGTTTTCGAGTCCGTATACGCCTCCTCAGAACGGCGTGGTGGAAAGGAAGAACAGAACCCTGTGTGAGATGGCTCGGACGATGCTCGATGAGCATAGGACTCCGAGGAGGTCAATACCGCGTGCTATGTGTCGAACATGGTTTTTCTCTGGGTCCATAAGAAGAAAACTTGCTACCAGTTGATGCATTGTCGTACTCCCAAGGTAAGTCACTTTCATGTCTTTAGCTGCAAATGCTTCATTCTTAAGAAAGGAAAGAGTTTGGACAAGTTCGAGGCTAAGTCTGTCGAAGGCATTTTCTTTGGTTACGCTACTCACTCTAGAGCCTTTCGGGTGCTCAATCTTGAAACTAACCAAATCGTGAAAACTTACGAGGTAACCTTCGACGAGACACAACCACGTAGTTCGCTTGTTTTTGTGTGTGCAGGGGATGAAGAACTTGGCGAGGAGATATTCGAGGATGAGATGCAGCAGCAAGGAGATGATGAATATGGTGGTGTGGCGCCCGCGACTGAGCATGTACCTACTACTTCGACTATGATCGAGGACGGGCCTTCTCCCACACCTACGATGACGTGTCGAGATCGAGAGGAAGCTGTTGCTGAGGAGGAGGTGGCTTCAAGGCGAGAAGCTCCTCGGCGAGTGCAAGTGGATCACCCAGCTTCGACGATCATCGAGAACATCAACGAACGTACTACACGGTCGAGGTTTCGAAACAACTCTCAATTTGCCAATGCTGCTTTTGTTGCTACTTTCGAGCCCAAAGACATTGGACACACGCTTTCTGAGTCCAATTGGGTGAATGCAATGCATGAGGAGTTGGAGAACTTTGAGAGAAACCAAGTTTTGGAGTTAGTGGAGCCTCCACCGGGTTGTAAGCCGATTGGGACAAAATGGGTGTGGAAGAATAAAGAGGGAGAAAATGGTGAGGTTGTGAGAAACAAATCGAGATTGGTTGCTCAGGGGTACACACAAAAAGAGGGGATAGACTATGAGGAGACATTTGCTCCTGTAGCCCGTTTGGAGGCGATTAGGATCCTTCTAGCCTTTTCAGTGGCTAATGGGTTCAAATTGTACCAAATGGATGTGAAGAGTGCAATTCTGAATGGTGTGTTGGAGGAAAAAGTGTATGTGAGGCAACCACCGGGGTTCGAGAGTGAGAAGTATCCTCACAGGGTGTACAAGTTGAGGAAGGCGCTGTATGGGTTGAAGCAGGCGCCTAGAGTTTGTTATGGTAGGTTGAGGGGGTTCCTGTTCGAGAGATGCTTTGAGATGGGGAAGGTAGATCAGACCTTGTTTCTCCTCAGGCAGGGCAATGACATTCTAATTGTTTAGGTATACGTGGATGATATTGTCTTTGGTGGCTCGTCTAACTCTTTGGTTGCAAGGTTTGCAGAAGACATGAGCAGGGAATTCGAGATGAGCATGATGGGTGAGTTGCAGTTCTTCCTCGGCCTCCAGATCAAGCAGTTGAAGGAAAGAACATTTGTGCACCAAGCCAAGTACACCAAGGACATTATGAGGAAGTTCAAGATGGAGGACTCCAAGGCCATGACGACATCGATGAGTACGACTACAGCATTGGATGCAAATGAGGAAGGTGAACATGTGGACCAGAAGGAGTACCGGAGCATGATCGGCTCCCTCCTGTACCTGACGGTGATGAAGTCGGACATACATTTCTTGGTGTGTCTGTGCGCTCATTTTCAAGCGTCTCCAAGGACTTTGCATCGGCAAGCAGTCAAGCGCATCTTCAGGTATTTGCGACACACTCCCGACTTCGGCCTTTGGTACTCCGCGTCTTCTTCTTTGGAGCTTCACGGTTTTTCAGACGCGGATTTTGCCGGGTGTCGGTTGGATAGGAAGTCCACTTCTTGGACTTGCCAGTTCTTGGGTTCTTATTTGGTGTCTTGGTCTTCCCACAAACAATCGTGTTGCTCAATCTGCTACCGAAGCCGAGTATGTCGCCGCAGCTAGTTGTTGCTCTCAGCTCCTTTGGATCACATACACCATGAGTGACTTTGGTGAGGAGTATACCCATGTTCCACTTCTATACAATAGCACAAGTGCCATATGTGTTGCTAAGAACCCAGTGCTCCATTCCAAAACCAAGCACATAGAAGTGAGATACCATTTTCTGAGAGACAATGTTGAGAAAGGGAGAATTGCTTTGATCCATGTGCCCACACAAAACCAACTAGCAGATATTTTCACCAAGCCCCTAGATCAAGCAACTTTCACTCGTTTGCGGTGAGAACTTGGTGTGTGTTTGGTTTTTCTTAGTTGGTGGTGGGAGCTCCTTTGTAGCATATGTATAGCTTTCCTTTTGTGCATTCTTGCATTTTGCATTGCATATGTATCATGATGTATAAGCATCTTTGTATCTTAGGTTTGCATGATTTTGTAGGAAAAGCTTCTCTCATATACATTGTTCTCCATGATGTGCTATAAATGATCTTGTGAGCTAGTTTGGTACGATATGGTTTAGTTTGGCTTAGCTCTTGATGATCTTGCTTTATATCCATGGTTGATAGCTATATTTTTGAAAAATGCTAGTTGTATGTCCCTTTGTGAGTAAATGCCTTTATGATCATGACATGTTTGAGTGGCTTTGTTATGCTTAATTTGTGCTTGGATAGCTTTTTTATCATATGGGACCAAAGGTCCATTTATCATCATGAATGTTTAGCCCACTTGCTATCTTGTGGAGGGCATAAGTTCCTTTTTGTCGCAAATCTGAAAATGAAATGTAAATTGCTTGGAAAATATGCTCGCATGTCACTTGTGCTTATTTAAATTGCTTTTGGGTGCTAAACCGTTGCATGATGCCTACCATTGAGAAGTCTCATATATTGAAGTAGGCACATGGCTCGGTGGCTTTGACATGACATGAGGTGTTTTTGGGTGTTTATGATGATCTTGTGCTTAGAATGGTTGTCCTATCATGAAGTTTGTGTGACCTTGTCACTTTGGCATGTTTTGCTCATGTTTAGGACTTTGCTCATGAGAGGGAATTTTTTTCGTAAAAATGCTCAATTTGATCTTAGCTTTATCCAATAGTTGTGAAACTTGGTGATCTTGTAGCTGATGTCAATACGAAGCTATAGAGTATCTAACTTGCTTATTTGGACATGTATAGCATCTTATGGTGAATTTGTCTATTTGAGAAGCTCTAGGTTGAAATTTTCCTAATTGTGCCTTGATTCATGCATTGGCAACAAGGGTGCTAGAGGCGGAGTGCCCGATCTTTCGGTGAGTGGAGATAAATCCGATTTCGGCGGGAGTAGACCCTCACGATCCGACTACGACAAGCAAGCCCGAAGCGCCAATGCAATCGCTTAACTAACTCCCTGTGGTTACCGACCTTGTTGGAGCAAGATCGGCCTGATCATGAAGATCAATTCCTGTACGCAATAGAAGAAAGAACAAGAATTATGAAGCGAGCAATCTTAATATCACTCGAGGTGGAGTTCTGAATCACAGAGGACAACACATATTTGTGCGTGGTCTGGTGTAGCTAAAGCTAGATGCAACACAAAACTCAAGTTTCTAAGGCGGCGGCTACTGAGTATAAAAGGAGGGGCGTCCGAGGATGGGGTGCCCACAACTTGGGTCTAAAGCCCATCAAATTGGCGACGCATCACCTTGGCATATTTGGGACGTCATCTTATTTCGACGATTTTCATTGACTCAGGATGAAATTGGCATGAGACCAGTGCCATTGGAAGCTCTATGAAATTGTGGTTCCAACAATATATATAACATCCAAAACCGACTCCGTATGCGACCTGGGCGTTCTTTTTAGTGCGCGCTGCTCTTGGACTCTGAACTGGGCTCGAACTTGAATTGCTTTAGGCCTCCACCTTGGGGACTCGAACCGAATTAGCTTTGTGCCTCCTCTTCGACTAGGACACCCTTGCTGGACTTCTTCTACTCCATTCCATGCACCAATCATGGTCGCATGCATGGGTGTCATGTCCTCATCAAAGGGGGAGATGGTTGTAAAGGAAAAGTGCTTCTGAATGCATTTAGAAGCTTTTCAGGTAGTTTCGAGCCTTTTTGGGCTCTGCTTGCTACATGTTGGGCACGAGTCTGACCGGTCGAGGTCACCGGTCTGACCGATCAGTGTGCTGGCCCTGTTCAGATGTTGGGCACCGGTCTGACCGGTGCTATGGACCGGTCTGACCGGTCAGAGCCGAGTTGGTGCAGCTGCTCTGTTTCATGTTGTGTTTGGCATACATTTGTCCAGGGGGAGTTGCATTGGTTCAGGGGGAGTTTGCATATGTGCAGGGGGTGCTCTTGTGTGTTTTCGAGCTTTGCTTTGGTGGTTTGTGCTCTTTGCATGAGCTTGTTTTTGTCTCAATTGTGTTGAGCTGTTGCCCTTGCCTAAGGGGACCGAGATTTCTCTCTTTCACGTGATCTTGTTCTTTGCCTTTGGTTGGCTTTCGGTCGCTTGTTTGAGTTTCTGTGTTAGTTTCTTTTCTTTTTCCTTTTCTCATTGGTTTCCAAATGTGTGGGTTGTCAATGCACTCATCAAGGGGGAGATTGAGAGCCTGTGGGGTTCGAGGACCGGTGGATGGTCGCTTCCTGGTGTGATGAGTGATTGACAATGTTGTGTGGACTGACTCTTGGCTAAGTATTGCAGGTGCAGGTTGTGGCTTGATTGGTGTCGGTGCAGGTGAAGAACAAGCGCAAAATGTAACATCCTGGATATTTGGGCAATAGTAATCATCACCATTAGTAGCCCTAACCATTGTTTATCTTGGTCAAACCCCCACTTACGGGTCAACTCCTTCAAACCCTAAGTCAAACCCTTAGAGACTTATACCTCTCCATAGTGTTCTAGCTTGTTCTCAAAATTTTTCTTAAGTACTCAAAATTATGCCAATACAAAAGTTGTCCAGTTTTTCATGGAACATATTTCATCTAATTGGTGGCATTTGAAATTTGAAGTGGAAAAGCCTTGAAAATCCAGTCAACTCTCAGAGCACTAGTTTGACTAGGCCGAGAAAAGTGCAGACTTTGCAACTATTTTCTGGCAAATCTGTTGAGTAAAACATAGGTCGACCTTTGTGAAAGTTGAAGCTGGTTAGGTGGGCTACAACTTTTGTTTTTGGCGAATTCAAAGTTTAGTTCAAAAAGTTTTAGTTTGAAGCGGTCAAACAGGCCTTCAGTGAAATGCACAGGAGCCCGGCGCTCCAGAACGCGCGCTCCACGCGTGACGCCGCGCCGCCGACGCGCCCTGGCCGTCAACTCATTGGGCCCTGCCGTCACACCATCACCCCACTTGCCACGTCGGCCGCCAAAACCACGCGCCGCCCACGGTTTCCCCCTCCTCTCTCCTCTCCCCGCCGCGAAGGGCGTTGACACGCGCCGGCCATCGCCGCCGCGGGATCCTGTGCAGCGCATGCCGGGAGGGGATGGTCAGCGGCACCGTCGACTCGTCGCATCACCGCCGCCGTCATCTACTCGTGCCGTGCCACCTCCCGAGCTAGGACCTTGAGCGCCTACGCGCTCTAGCCGCCTAGCTGCCACGCGCCGCGCCGCCATGCGCCGTAGCCGCGGACGCCGAGGCCGGCACTGGCCCACATCTGCACGGGCGAGCTTAATCTCCCCCAGGGAGTCTTGGACCCTCCTCCAAGCCGCGCCGCCTATAAAAGGAGCCACCTGAGCGCCCACGCGGATTTTTCCCCCTTCCGCCGTCCGCCATTGCGCCACCGCCATGGAGCTCGCTCGCCTGAGCTTCGCAGCAGCCGGCTGACGCACCTAGCAGCTCCCCTAGGACCCGTGGAAGCTTCCCCGAGACCCACATTGCTCAATCGTGTCGCGTCTTCGCCGGAGTCCGAGCCACCGCGGCCGCCGCACCGCCCCCTTCGCCGCCGGTGATCACCGGAGCTTTCCCCGTCGACCCCGACACCGCCAATCGGTCCCTGGTGAGCACACACGCCGCCCTAGCTAGTCACCCGACCTAGCTCGGCCGCCGGCGAGCTCCCCTGAGCCACCAAGGGCACATCTGTGAAGATCGAGTTTCTTAGGAGGGCCTAGCTGTAAGACTGCAGGGGCTGTTCTGTAAAAGGGATCTATAGATCTAGGTTTGAATTCTGTGATCTTGTAAAATTCACGATAAATCACAGAAAAATGCTAAAAATACCAATTCAATTTTCCTGTGCTTATCATGACTAGATGCAACTTTTCTACAAAGGAAGTTTTCAAATTGCTGAGTAGTTTTTAAACTAATTCAAATTGATTAGTTTGGCTAGATTTGAAATAATTCAAATTCCAGAAATGTTCTGTTGCCAAATTTTGGATATGTTGCTACTTTTGACATGTATGAGATCTGGTAGAAAGATGGAACTTAGTTATCATGTGTATCTTTACTTATGAATTATTTTTCATGTATGCTAGTGCCTCTGTTTTTGAATTTTATAAATTAATATGTTGGTCACTTAATGTCAATCTTTTGACCACAACTCTGTTTCATGGTTATGTACACCTGTTAAATAGTATGCATGATTTTTACATGTTTAGCTTAGTCATATAAATTGCCATGATTTATTAAGGTTTTATTCATGAGTGTAGCTCCTTTAAGATTCTTGGCTGAGTAAGTACATATCTCTGGTATTTATGCTTCCATTTAGCCCTGTGTAAAGTTTCAGCTCAAAAGGATGTATATTTATATATGGGTGTTTTATTTTTCATATGCTAGGCATAGTTTTGTGTGATTTTTCATGCTAGCACTAGTTGATGGCATAAGTTGGTTTTTGGGTAGTGGCTTGCTCAATGCATCAAGTTCATGGCTGAGATGTGTTTTGTTCAGTTGATATTTATATTTATTGAAATAAACTTTTGGAAGCAAATCACACTCAATAAATGGAATAAATGGAAAACTCACCATCACCTTCATGCAATGCAAGTTTATTTGAATAAATCTGACTAAATCGAATCCCGAGGCAGCAACATGTCCTTGGTGAAGTAAATTTAGTTTAATGATAATAAATATGTACACAGTCACTATCGAGGAAAGAAATTTAATACGTTTCAACACATCGATAATTTCCGGAAGAGTATGCTGAATGTATTAACCCTCATAATGATTGTGGTCCATCAAAACACCTCATAGTTGTCATTAAATTCAGAACTGAATTTATTTTATTTTGAACACACCAATCTCATGCATATGCATATCGTGTAGAGCTCCCGGATGGAAACTACGAACTAGTGCCGGAAGCTGACGAGGACCTTGCTAACGCATGAGTGAACGCAGTGGAAGTGCAACAAGGCCCGGACCAAAGTTCGGAGGATTTCACCACTGACTGTGCTAGTGAAGGCAAGCACCGAAGCATTTTTCCCAATTTCTAACTTATGCAACTATATATATGGATTTTTTGCATTTACGTTCAAGAGTTGAATTGAAACCCTAGTTGCATGATCCTAGGTTCCCATGCTCTACTACTAGTATGATAGGACGATAGTTGCCATGCTCTAAGGACTCGGTAAAAGTCGAGTGAAATCCCTCACTCGCGAGCTATAGGTTCTTATGTTGGAATCATGAGATTTAATCTGATATGCTCATGTGGTAAGAGATTGGGATCGGCTCCGGTCAGTGGGTGTCACTGGTTAAGCTTTTGAACGTACTAAACATTTGTCGGGAATGGGACCGGTAAGCTTAGTACCTTCGGGAACCGGCTAGGGAGCTTGGACCACTAATCTTGCGGAGGGGCCCCATGTTCTAGGCCATGCGGTACATGTGCTTGGTTGGGCGGCGGAGTCCGTGACCTTCCCGCCTTGTATCAAGACGGTGAGCTCTGCTCTCGAAACGAGGAATGTTGGGAACTGCCTGGTTGGTGCATGCCCCACCCCTTGGTTTCTTTGTATTTTTGGGGTGTGCATCTTCCGTGTGTTTAGGTCCACCTTGCAAGGTTAATAATCGATCGATCGTCGGCCTCTCACCGTTATCCGGGACTGCTTAACCATACATCTCATTTCCCTTTATGATGAAATTGAGAATTAATTTGGATATTGCTTCATTGTATTGCACAACTTTGCTTGCAGTAGATGCCAATCTAGTAATGATTAAACAACTATAATTGTGAGCTAAAACTTGAAAGTAAGGACATACTCTTTGTTGCTTTTCAGCAAAATAAACCACTAGCCCAAAAGCCTTGCATGTCTAGGAGTTCGGTGAATGATATCACCGTCGGATAAGTCTTGCTGAGTATTAGTATACTCAGCCTTGCTGTTGTTGATGTTTACAGGTGATGTGAATGATGGGTTTCTGTGCCTTGGATCATTCCCACCCGATTGGGAGATCGAGTGGGAGGAGGACAGTGCTTAGTGACATCTCGGATGGCCTCCTTGGATGTTACTTATGACGCGTAGTATTTTATTTCCGCTATGTGTACTAAACTCTGAACTATTTACTTTTATGCAATGAACTCAGTTTGTAATAAAACAACCCTTAAGGGAATTGATATAATATAAATTGTGATGATGTAATCTCTGGACTCGCCTTCGTGTGAGTTTTGATGTATGAATGTTGCGATCCGGGTTACTCGTGATTTACCGGGCTTGACCCGGCAGAGACGACCGGTTAACTCTGTGTTATCACGTAATGACCAAGAGGAATGGTTTATGCGATAATACGGAATTAATTTGGGCGGTTCTGTCACAGCTGGTACCAGAGCTTCATTCGTACACCAGGGATTTAAAACACTCTTAATAACATGTTTTTGGAATAAAACTTGGTAAGATTAAGATGTTTGCAAAATGCGTTAGGAACGCTAAGGATTATCTAGTCCGAGAGGCCCTAGAGGGATTTTTGGGTACTTTCAGGTGGCTAGTAATCTATGGTTTATTAGTCTAACTTCCAGCACATTACTTTCTGTCAGAACTTACTTTCTCGCACAACCATACTAGTACACCACGTTTTGCTATACGTGTGTGGTGCCACGTGGAAGTCATGTGAGGGATGGATATGACCTATTCAAAAGGGAACCCACCGTCGCGTTTGTGTCTCGCCACGTTTTGCCATACGTGGACGTTCCGTATTACAAAAATGCGAGGCAAGGATGCACTCCATTCCAACGGAGAGTGTCTGAGGTTGGACGCTGTCCATGCAGCGGCTTTATGCATGGATGCTGTTTCTATAGTGAATGGTAATGTATGTGGACGCTTTCGTGAGTGCTGGCACGAAAGGTTCGGGATGTTCTGTGATTTTCTGCAGGTACACTAACCGCGATTCGTTACGCTTAGAACGAATAGTTTTCCGGCTAGTTATTATAGGGAGAGACGTATGTATGCCCTGCCACCGGCACTAACTTCGATTTTAGGCATGGTTTTGCCTTGTGAGGAAAGTAGGATGCCTTTGCATCATGCTAAAAGACTTGAATAATTAAGCAATTCAGATGTGTAAATTGTTTAAATAAATCAACCAATACATTTCCTACTCATTCCTGCACACCTGCTGTTTTTCCTGTCTATCTAGTTTTGGTACCTCTGTTTGCATGAATTTTTTTCGACCTTGATAACAGAATCTTTTGAAGAAAAGTTAGATACGAAAGTTGTCACAAATCTTATCATTTATCTGCTGTCAAAAATTCAGAAGTTTTGGATAAGTAAATTTTGAGTTATGGGCAAATTGGTGAATGTTGGTCTGCTGAATTTTCTGGTGAACAGCAAGCTGCATTTTGAATTGTTGGGCTAGATCCTTTTGTTTTTGGCTCAACCATTGAATACCAATTATGTGCTCCATAACATAACAGAGCTGCTGACAAAAATTTAGCATTTTTGCCCTACCAGTTTATGAGTTATGCGTATTTTTATGCATTGTACAGAATCTGCTATCTTTTGAACTCACACTGATTCGTGGGAGTTTTTGTTGATACAGATGGCTGGACAGCTCTTCTGGGAGGTTGGGCCGGACGGTTCGGTCCGCACGGACAGGCTGCACCTGGAGGGTTTTGCCCGCGTCTTGTGGGATGCCCTTCGCACTTCCGGCTACGCGACACCGCCCACGTACGAGGCGACTGAGTCCCTGCAGCTGGGGATTCCTAGCTGCCGTGTTCTGGTGACTGTGCCACTTCACCCAGACCACCCGGAGTGGCCAGACCTGGGCATGGAGGTGGTGAGCGTCCACTTGCTGGAGACACTCGAGGTGGCTGCTCTGCGAGTGCTGAACGCCTTCTGCGATCAGCACCCCCTTGAGGTGTTCCTGACTCCGTTGGGTCTGCTACCGACGGAGGACCCTGAGGACCCCGCGTGGCGTGAGCGCGTGGGGAACGTGGCGTCGCTCATTGACCACACTACGCCACTTCAGACCGTGCAGGGGTTGGTGCGGTATTTGAGCGCACTGTACCGCCTACAGGCTCTTCGCAGCGTTTCCACCACTGACATAACTATGGCTGCGCACACTGTCTCTGGGGTGTTGGGTGAGCGTACTGCTCACTTGCACGCCATCTCTGTTGGCTACATGGATATGGAGAGGGACCTTGTGATGGCACAGCAGAGGGTCGTTGAGTTGGAGACACGTGAGGCCCAGTGGAGAGCTCGTGATGCGCAGTTGCTGGATCAGCTTGCCACCCGCTTACAGACCATGATTGGACTGCAGGAGCAGCGGATCGAGATGCAGGTAGAGCTGCAGCAGCTGAAGGATGAGCGTATGCAGCACATCCAGGCACTGGCACAGATGGGCGAGCAGTTGGAGCAGCTTGACCTTGACTTGCAGGCTGCCAACGACATGATTATTGCGATGCAGCAGCCAGCTCCACCACCACCACCTGGAGCGATGGAGGGCGATGAGGAGGATGCCCAGTCAGGGATGGACAGCGAGGATGGTGCTCAGTACTCCGGTGCAGGAGCCCCCGGGACCCCTGACTCCTCTGTGGGTAGTGGCTCCTCGGTGGGGAACTTAGACGACTTTTAGGAGACTCGACGCAGCGACCAATACTTTGACGGGTAGCCTAATTTTTGGTCCGTGGATGGGATAGGCTAGCGTATACAGAGTAACCCTTGTGTAGCTAGGTGCTACACAATAACCCCCTTATGTATGTGAACCAAGAACTCTAGTATTTGTATGCAAGTGTTGTATGTAAGATGTAAGACCTTCTGCAGTAGCTTAATTAATGTGTAATATGAACCAAGTTGTGATCAGATCTGGGCTGTAAAATAAATAACAAAGTTGTGTGAAATCTCATGTCTTGCGTGCTCACAAAAATTCAGCCTTATTGCTCTTATAAATTGAAAGTTATGGATGTTTTGGTGAACCTCGGTTTTCTGCAAAACAGCAAACAGAATAACGAAAAGTGATTTTTTTCGAACACGTTAAGCTCAAAATTCGTGGTCCAGTTGAATACCAAAGTTGGAGAGTACAAAATCGCGCTTATTCTGACCAAAGATGAGCACCATTCAATATTCGAGTAAAGAGTTATGAATTTTTCGCTCAAAAGAAGCGCGGCTGCCCCGTCTGCAAATTTTGTTGCAATGTTTGGAATTTTGATCCACATGTTCTCCTTGTTTATTTTTGTATCAGCAAGCTTATGAATGTGTGGCTAATACAAGTTCCAAATTTCAGATGGTGGGACCAACCCGCGGTCATCCGAACGGTTTCGGTGGTGCTAGTGGCAGCAACGATCCGCCACCGCCACCGCCACCGAACATGACTCCTATGGAGGCTTTCATGGTGGCGCAGGCTGAAGCAATACGCTACCTGATGCAACACCAGCAGCCCCCGCAGCCACCCCAGGGTGAACGTGACGAGCAGCCCCGTGTGGCTAGGTGGGATCAGTTCGCTGCCTTGAAGCCACCGGTCTTTTCTAAAGCGGATGAGCCCTTGGAAGCTGACGCTTGGATCCGTGCCATCGAGGCTAAGCTTGATGTGCTGACTCTACCATGCTCGGAGGAGCGCAAGGCTAGCTTTGCAGCACAGTAACTTCGTGGTCCTGCACTTATCTGGTGGGACCACTACAAGATGATGCAGCAGGCCGGGCATGTCATTACCTGGGATGAATTTGAAAGAGCATTCAAGGAACACCACATTCCCAAGGGAATGGTGGAGAGGAAGCTGAACGAACTGCTGGCACTGAAGCAAGGGTCTGACTCTATGTTTGAGTATGCACAGAAATTTAACAACCTTTGCCAGTATGGTGGGTACCATGTGGATAGGGATGAGAAAAAGATGGATCGTTTCCGTCGCGGCCTTGATGAGGAGCTGTATGAGCGTATCAATCCTATCAAGACTGAGACCTACCATGAACTGGTGGATTTAGCCATCTCCTAGGAAGATGCTATGAAAAGGACCGAAAAGGCAAAGAAGAGAAAAGCGGCGTTCACCTCTAACAACGTGCCTAACAGAAAATTCCGACTGGTGAAGAAGGTTAACCAGGGTTCCAGGGGAACCAGGAATCTGGGAGGTGGGTGGCCAGGCCACCCCAAAAGCAATAGTGGGGAGGTCAGCGTTCCTCTGCTTCTCAGCAGCAGAGTGCCAAGCCTAATGCTTCACCACCTGCCCGGAACAACAGGGACAACAAATGCTACAACTGTGGGAACGTTGGGCACTATGCCTATGATTGTCCCCACCCAAAGAAGCAGAACCAGCAGAAGCAAGGACGTGCTTCTAACCAGGACAACAAGGACAAGGGAAAGAGGCAGACCATGCAGGTTAAGCAAGGCCGCCTCAACTTCACTACTATGGTGGGAATTCCAGAAGCAGCAGTCATGACGGGTACATTTTCTATCCGAAGCAAACCTATTAAGATATTGTTTGATTCTGGTTCTACCCACAGCTTTATTAATGAGAAAACACAAAGCAAGTTAAGATTAGATATGGCTCGGGTTAAGGATATCTATAAGATTGCTACACTGGGAGGAAACATTTCTTCCAACACTATCAGCGCCGGAGTACCACTGAAACTGGGTAGCAAGGTTATTTTTACCAATCTTATAACTTTGGGCTTAGATGGGGTAGATGTCATTCTGGGTATGGATTGGATGACGCAACATAAAGTGACCCTGGATATCGCTGAAAGAAGGATAGAGATCAATTCACCAGTTGTCGGGACTTCCACACTCTACTTACCCTTGAGAGAATCCGTGGATCCCAGCACTTTTGTCGCCATAACTTCGCACTTGGAAAATATCCCAGTAGTTTGTGAGTATCCTGATGTCTTTCCTGACGACCTACCTGGTATGCCACTCGATCGGGACATTGAATTTGTCATTGAACTTCAGCCCGGTACAGCACCTGTTTCAAAAAGAGCTTACCGTATGCCACCCAAAGAACTGGCTGAGTTAAAATCCCAGCTTCAGGAATTGTTGGACAAGAGTTTCATTCGCCCGAGTTCTTCACCTTGGGGATGTCCTGGTCTTTTCGTCAAAAAGAAAGATGGTAGCTTGAGGTTGTGTGTGGACTACCGACCTCTCAATGCGGTGACCATCAAAAATAATATCCCCTACCCCGCATCGATGTTTTATTTGATCAGCTAGTTGGAGCCAAAGTCTTTTCCAAGATCGACCTTAGGTCCGGATATCACCAAATTAAAATCCGACCCTGCGATATTCCCAAGACTGCCTTTTCCACCCGATATGGATTATATGAGTATCTAGTCATGTCCTTCGGCCTTACCAATGCACCTGCCTACTTCATGTATCTCATGAATTCTGTATTCATGACCGAATTGGATAAGTTTGTGGTTGTCTTCATCGATGACATTCTGATCTATTCCAAGAACAAAAAGGAACATGCTAAACATCTTCGCATTGTTCTACAACGTTTGAGAGATCACAAGTTTTATGCCAAATTCTCCAAATGTGAGTTTTGGCTAGATAGTGTCAAATTTTTGGGACACAACATCTCTAGTGAGGGTATATCCGTGGACCCCAGTAAAATACAAGAAGTAATGGATTGGAAGCCACCTAAGTCGGTCCATCAAATTTGAAGCTTCCTTGGGTTAGCCGGGTATTATCGTCGCTTTGTCCCTGATTTTTCCAGAGTGGCCAAACCTATGACTGAATTGTTGAAGAAAGGGGTAAAATTCGTGTGGGATGAGAAATGTGAAAAAGCCTTCCACACCTTAAAGCAACATCTGACCTCAGCACCCGTTTTGGCTCAGCCTGACAATTCCAAGCCATATGACATGTATTGTGATGCCTCGGGTACTGGTCTCGGTTGTGTCCTCATGCAAGAAAATAGGGTCATTGCTTATGCTTCAAGAGCACTTCGACCTCATGAGCTGAATTACCCAACGCATGATCTGGAGCTAGCAGCGGTTGTTCATGCTCTCAAAATTTGGAGGCATTACCTTATGGGGACCCGCTGCAATATTTTCACCGACCATAAAAGCCTCAAGTATATTTTCACTCAAGCCGACTTGAATATGCGGCAGCGAAAGGTGGTTAGAACTCATTAAGGACTACGACTTGGAGGTACACTACCACCCCGGCAAAGCTAATGTTGTTGCAGATGCTCTGAGCCGCAAGGCTCACTGCAACTGCTTAACATTAGAATCTTACAATGACACATTATGTGAAGAACTAAGGAAATTGGCTTTGGAAATTGTTCTGCAAGGGGAATTAAATGCAATTAGCATTGAGGCTACCTTGTATGAGAAAATCATCGCGGCTCAGCCTAGTGATGAGGGTGTTAAAACCATAAAGCAGAAACTATTCGAGAATGATCCCAAATATGCTTGCTTTCGTCAAGATGAGAAGGGTACAATCTGGTTTGGGCAACGTCTTGTTGTTCCCGAAGATGCTAATATCCGCAAAGAAATTTTTGATGAGGCTCACCTCTCCAAATTTTCGATTCACCCAGGAAGTAGCAAGATGTACCAAGATTTGAGAGAGAACTTTTGGTGGTCCAATATGAAAGTGGAGATAGCTAAATACGTTTCAGAGTGTGATACGTGCTTGAGAGTAAAAGCGAGTCATTTGAAGACTGCGGGTAAACTTCAACTGTTACCCATACCTTCTTGGAAATGGGATGACATCAGTATGGATTTTGTTGTTGGACTACCACTTACTCCCAGGAATCACGACTCCATTTGGGTTATTGTGGATCGACTGACTAAGACCGCACATTTCATTGCCGTTAACACCACTTATTCGGCTAAGAAATATGCAGATCTTTATCTTGATCGAATCGTACGTTTACACGGGGTTCCAAAGACCATTATTTCGGATAGAGGCCCTCAATTTATAGCTCGTTTTTGGGAACAACTACATGAGTCTTTGGGAATGAAGTTGATCCGTAGTTCGGCCTATCATCCTCAGACAGATGGACAAACAGAAAGAGTCAATCAAATTGTGGAGGACACGCTAAGAGCTTGCATCATTCATTTCGATAAGAGTTGGGACCAATCTTTAGCATTAGCGGAGTTTTCTTATAATAATAGCTACCAGGCTAGCTTAAAGATGGCACCATTCGAAGCCCTCTACGGACGGAGGTGTCGAACTCCTCTAAATTGGTTTCATGCAGGAGAGCGGAAGTTCTTTGGCCCAGCCTTGGTTAAGGAGGCGGAGGAAAAGGTAGAGGTGATACGGGAAAATCTTAAAGCCGCACAGATGAGACAAAAGAGTTATCATGATGAAGGAAAGGCGCAGAGAGAATATCAAGTTGGCGAAAGGGTGTATCTGAAAGTTTCACCAACCAAAGGTGTGCAAAGATTTGGAGTAAAAGGGAAATTAGCCCCACGCTATATTGGCCCCTATGAGATTACTGAAATATGTGGACCAGTCGCTTACCGTATCAGGCTTCCAGATCGGCTCTCTGCTGTTCTTGACGTTTTTCATGTATCTCAACTGAGAAAGTGTGTCCACGAGCCGGAAACTGAAATCATTGAAGAAGCAAATGCGTGGATCGAACCGGATCTTTCTCTAGTCGAGCATCCTATGAGGGTATTGGATCGCAAGGAGAGGAAAACTCAAAGGCAAACTGTAAAAATGTACAAAATACAATGGAGCCATCATACAGAAGAAGAAGCTACATGGGAAACTGAACATTTCCTCAATACCAAATATCCTGGATTCCTACAAGCTCGAAACCGTAAGAACTTTACCCTACCTTTGTTTTAACTTCCAAATCTCGGGACGAGATTTCTTTTAAGGGGGTAGGCTGTAACATCCTGGATATTTGGGCAATAGTAATCATCACCATTAGTAGCCCTAACCATTGTTTATCTTGGTCAAACTCCCACTTATGGGTCAACTCCTGCAAACCCTAAGTCAAACCCTTAGAGACCTATAGCTCTCCTTAGTGTTCTAGCTTGTTCTCCAAATTTTTCTTAAGTACTCAAAATTATGCCAATACAAAAGTTGTCCAGTTTTTCATGGAACATATTTCATCTAATTGGTGGCATTTGAAATTCGAAGTGGAAAAGCCTTGAAAATCCAGTCAACTCTCAGAGTACCAGTTTGACCAGGACGAGAAAAGTGCAGACTTTGCAACTATTTTCTGGCAAATCTATTGAGTAAAACATAGGTCGACCTTTGTGAAAGTTGAAGCTGGTTAGGTGGGCTACAACTTTTGTTTTTGGTGAATTCAAAGTTTAGTTCAAAAAGTTTTAGTTTGAAGCGGTCAAACAGGCCTTCAGTGAAATGCACAGGAGCCCGGCGCTCCAGAGCGCGCGCTCCACGCGCGACGCCACGCCGCCGACGTGCCCCGGCGTCCGTGCCCTGGCTGTCAACTCAGTGGGCCCTGCCATCACGCCGTCACCCCACTTGCCACATCGGCCGCCAAAACCATGCGCCGCCCACGGTTTCCCCCTCCTCTCTCCTCTCCCCGCCGCGAAGGGCGTTGACACGCGCCGGCCATCGCCGCCGCGGGATCTTGTGCAGCGCATGCCGGGAGGGGAAGGTCAGCGGTGCCGTCGACTCGTCGCATCACCGCCGCCGTCATCTACTCGTGCCGCGCCACCTCCCGAGCTAGGCCCTCGAGCGCCTACGCGCTCTAGCCGCCTAGCTGCCACGCGCCGCGCCGCCATGCGCCGTAGCCGCAGAAGCCGAGGCCGGCACTGGCCCACAGCTGCACGGGCGAGCTTATCCTCCCCCAGGGAGTCCTGGACCCTCCTCCAAGCCGCGCCGCCTATAAAAGGAGCCACCTGAGCGCCCGCGCAGATTTTCCCCCTTCCGCTGTCCGCCATTGCGCCGCCGCCATGGAGCTCGCTCGCCTGAGCTTCGCCGCAGCCGGCTGACGCTAGGCCCCGTGGAAGCTTCCCCGAGACCCATATTGCTTAATCGTGTTGCGTCTTCGCCGGAGTCCGAGCCACCGCGGCTGCCGCACCGCCCCCTTCGCCGCCGGCGATCACCGGAGCTTTCCCCATCGATCCCGACACCGCCAATCGGTCTCTGGTGAGCACACACGCCGCCCTAGCTAGTCACCCGACCTAGCCCGACCGCCGGCGAGCCACCGGCGAGCTCCCCTGAGCCGCCAAGGGCACATTTGTGAAGATCGAGTTTCTTAGGAGGGCCTAGCTGTAAGACTGCAGGGGCTGTTCTGTAAATGGGATCTATAGATCTAGGTTTGAATTCTATGATCTTGTAAAATTCACCATAAATCACAGAAAAATGCTAAAAATGCAAACTCAATTTTCCTGTGCTCATCATGACTAGGTGCAATTTTTCTACAAAGGAAGTTTTCAAATTTCTGAGTAGTTTTTAAACTAATTCAAATTGATCAGTTTGGCTAGATTTGAAATAATTAAAATCTAGAAATGGTCTGTTGCCAAATTTTGGATATGTTGCTACTTTTGACATGTATGAGCTCTGGTAGAAAGATGGCACTTAGTTATCATGTGTATCTTTACTTATGAATTATTTTTCATGTATGCTAGTGCCTCTGTTTTTGAATTTTATAAATTAATCTGTTGGTCAATTAATGTCAATCTTTTGGCCACCGCTCTGTTTCATGGTTATGTACCCCTGTTACACAGTATGCATGATTTTGATGTGTTTAGCTTAGTCATATAAATTGCCATGGTTTATTAAGGTATTATTCATGAGTGTAGCTCCTTTAAGATTCTTGGCTGAGTAAGTACATATCTCTGGTATTTATGCTTCCATTTAGCCCTGTGTGAAGTTTCAGCTCAAAAGGATGTATATTTATTTATGTGTGTTTTATTTTTCATATGCTAGGCATAGTTTTGTGTGATTTTTCATGCTAGCACTAGTTGATGGCATAAGTTGGTTTTTGGGCAGTGGCTTGCTCAATGCATCAAGTTCATGGCTGAGATGTGTTTTGTTCAGTTTATATTTATATTTATTGAAATAAACTTTTGGAAGCAAATCACACTCAATAAATGGAATAAATGGAAAACTCACCATCACCTTCATGCAATGCAAGTTTATATGAATAAATCTGACTAAACCGAATCCCAAGGCAGCAACATGTCCTTGGTGAAGTAAATTTAGTTTAATGATAATAAATATGTACACAGTCACTATCGAGGAAAGAAATTTAATAAGTTTCAACACATCGATAATTTTCGAAAGAGTATGCTGAATGTATTAACCCTCATAGTGATTGTGGTCCATCAAAACACCTCATAGTTGTCATTAAATTCAGAACTGAATTTATTTTATTTTGAACACACCAATCTCATGCATATGCATATCGTGTAGAGCTCCCGGACGGAAACTACGAACTAGTGCCGGAAGCTGACGAGGACCTCGCTAACGCAGGAGTGAACGCAGTGGAAGTGCAACAAGGCCCGGACCAAAGTTCGGAGGATTTCACCACTGACTGTGCTAGTGAAGGCAAGCACCGAAGCATTTTTCCCAATTTCTAACTTATGCAACTATATATATGGATGTTTGTGCATTTACGTTCAGGAGTTGAATTGAAACCCTAGTTGCATGATCCTAGGTTCCCATGCTCTACTACTAGTATGATAGGACGATAGTTGCCATGCTCTAAGGACCCGGTAAAAGTCGAGTGAAATCCCTCACTCGCGAGCTATAGGTTCTTATGTTGGAATCATGAGATTTAATCTGATATGCTCATGTGGTAAGAGCTTGGGATCGGCTCCGGTCAGTGGGTGTCACTGGTTAAGCTTTTGAACGTACTAAACATTTGTCGAGAATGGGACCGGTAAGATTAGTACCTTCGGGAACCAGCTAGGGAGCTTGGACCACTAATCTTGGGGAGGGCCCCCATGTTCTAGGCCATGCGGTACATGTGCTTGGTTGGGCGGCGGAGTCCGTGACCTTCCCGCCTTGTATCAAGACTGTGACCTCTGCTCTCGAACCAAGGAATGTTGGGAACTGCCTGGTTGGTGCATGCCCCACCCCCTTGGTTTCTTTGTCTTTTTGGGGTGTGCATCTTCCGTGTGTTTAGGTCCACCTTGCAAGGTTAATAATCGATCGATCGTCGGCCTCTCACCGTTATCCGGGACTACTTAACCATACAGCTCATTTCCCTTTATGATGAAATTGAGAATTAATTTGGATATTGCTTAATTGTATTGCACAACTTTGCTTGCAGTAGATGCCAATCTAGTAATGATTAAACAACTATAATTGTGAGCTAAAACTTGAAAGTAAGGACATACTCTTTGTTGCTTTTCAGCAAAATAAACCACTAGCCAAAAAGCCTTGCATGTCTAGGAGTTCGGTGAATGATATCACCGTCGGATAAGTCTTGCTGAGTATTAGTATACTCAGCCTTGCTGTTGTTGATGTTTACAGGTGATGTGAATGATGGGTTTCCGTGCCCTGGATCGTTCCCACCCGATTGGGAGATCGAGTGGGAGGAGGACAGTGCTTAGTGACATCTTGGATGGCCTCCTTGGATGTTACTTATGATGCGTAGTATTTTATTTCCGCTGTGTGTACTAAACTCTGAACTATTTACTTTTATGCAATGAACTCGGTTTGTAATAAAACAACCCTTAAGGGAATTGATGTAATATAAATTGTGATGATGTAATCTCTGGACTCGCCTTCGTGTGAGTTTTGATGTATGAATGTTGCGATCCGGCTTACTCGTGATTTACCGGGCTTGACCCAGCAGAGACGACAGGTTAACTCTGTGTTATCGCGTAATGACCAAGAGGAATGGTTTATGCGATAATACGGAATTAATTTGGGCGGTTCTGTCACACGAAAGGTTTATGCCGGTGGGCCTCCAGGTGTGGAGCAGACAAGTAGGCTTGGTTCGAAGGACCCGGTGGCCGACGGGGTCAAGTGCAGACCGCATGGTGGCAAGAATAGCAAGATGAAGTCATGGATGGTTTCTTGGTTGAGCCTCAAAAAAGGTCGAGCCGAGATGACGTGGTGGCCAAGTCATGAGTGGAGATTGGCGAGAGGCCACACCAAGTCTGCGGGGTTTCCAGTGGTTCACCACAAAACCACTGGGTTACTTGGTTGAGCCACAAAGCCAAGACCGATGACCGAAGCGTGCACGACTACAACACTAGGCCGGTTTGACCGGTGGGTCTGACCGGTCTGACCGGTGAGTCTGACCGGTGTGCTCCGTGGACGGCTTCTGGAGACTTCGAAGCGGAGGACACGCGTCGGGATCGCAAGGCTTGCGTCGAGGCTAAGCAAGGAGAGGTCGCCGGGCATCCGTTCGAAGGTGCTACGACGAAGATTTCCCAAATTGCCCCTAGGGGGTGTGTATCCTAGTATTATGTATTAGGGGTAGTTTCGTCTTTCGGTTGCCTCCATATAACCCAAGTGGTGAGAGGATGGTAGCCATCTCTTGGAACCCTAGCTCATTTCCAAGAGATGGCAGCCATCTCTTGGAACCCTAGCTCATTTGGTTTTGCTATTTTCCCTTCCTATTTTTGTTAGGTTTTCTATAGGACTAGCTTGAGAGCTTCCACTACAAGAAAAACGCCAACTAGTGATGCAAAAAAGGCCGTTTCTCGTCATAAACCACAATTAATGACGCTGGTTGTTGACGAAGGAGGGTCTCAGTAGTTTCTACTTGTTCCTTCAACCTCTCAATCTCATCAGTCTGCACTTTCATTGCTACATCTGATGCTTCTGCCTTGATCTTCAAGTCTGTCAAAACTTGGTCTTGTTCAACAAAGATTTCACCAAGGTTAGAAGCTGCATCTAGCCCTCCCAACGAAACTTCAGGTCTTGAGCATGTAGCGAAAGCTGGATAATCTCGAGGCATGTAATCAATGATTGGCTTTGACTTCACATTGGAGGGACAGGAATTTGATATTTGAACCGCAAGGATTGTCCTCAACACTTGAGCCTAAAAATGAAAGGAGAAGTCAAACTTGAACCTTAAACGAAGCAAGCAAATAAACTTAAGAATAATCCTAAGAATAAAGTAGCAGGATAATCATGCGTTCTATTACATACCATGACATGTGATTGAATCTCAACAATGCAGGAGTGGGATGCTAGGCCCTGCACAATAAGATACAAATCAGGAACTGAATCTAGAGCGGTCAAGGTAAGAGAAGGATCTGAAATCTAAGATAATAAGCAAAGTAAATTACTTTCTAAGCATGGCTCATCTATTAATTTGTGTTACAAATCAGAAACTGCATCTAGAGCGGTCAAGGTAAGAGAAGAATCTCCAATCTAACACAATACACAAAGCAATTTACTTTCAACGCATGGCTCATCGATTAACTTGTGTTCCAAATCAGTGATTGGATCTAGAGCGGCAAAGTTAAGAGAAGAATCTCAAAACTAACACAATACACGAAGCAATTTACTTTCTAAGCCAATGAAAATACTACTAGGGGACTAGAAAGAAAAGGAAATGAGATTCTCACTTGTGAAGCTCCAAGATTCAGGGGCCCATGGATTGAGGGGGCATCGGGAGCCGGTGCTTGCGCCGTATCCTTGCTCAACTTCTCAGCTTAGCTAGCACAGCAGATGCAAGCAGAACACCGATATCTGCCGCCCACCATCTCACTGAGATACCCCTCCCCTCCACCGACGACGGCGAGGTCGGACCGCCACCGCAGATCTAGCTGAGCAGAGTGATGCTTTTTGGAAATGGAAGGTAGGAGTTTAGTGGCGCAACGCAGTAGCAATGGAGTAGAGTATTTATTATTTGGGGGCGGAGAGGGAATACAAAATTTGAAAATCCCGCTTTCGATTCCCTGACTGCGAAATGAAAATTTGGTAAGCTGCACTTGCTTCGGGGCCACTGACAAGTGAGGCCGTGCAATCGCGGCCCCATATTGTCAGCGAGTTTGGGTGGGATCCTGGTGGCGTACAATATAGGCGGGAGACAGATATCTGGAAGTGGGCCATGCTTCAGTGAAGCTGGGTGCGTTTCCAGTCGAAGATCACAAAGCCTAACAACTGCTTCTCCCACCACAATCCCTACACGTCTATTTTTGTAAGTCATACGGATATAAGGATCTTCCTTCTGCGCTCTTATACAGACCAAAGCACACTCGTGTACTGAGAGACATGGGTACCCATGGGTCCCCACCGACCAGGGTCCCAGAGGTCCCTGCCATGTGGACCCGACCTGTCAGAAGCCCCACCGACCTGCAAGTGGGTTCGGAGACCTTATCCGCAACGCCGGCGACCTTGGAAGACTCCAGAAGACCTTATCCAGATCCCGGAGGATCCGCCGGGCTTGTGGCGCAAGACTCTCCCCCAGATCGCGGCTCGGCGCCGCCAGTAGGTTCGCAGATCGCGGGATTCACCCTGTAATCACGGAAGATGACCTTCCTAACTTATAACCGACCCCGATGAGGGTCCACCGACCTCGAATGGAAGCCCTAGCCCGTTGATCATATAAGGCGGCCTAGAGCTCCATTCGAGGGGACTTCCCCATTCACGCATAATTCCACCGCATACTGGACGTAGGGTTTTACTCTCCGGAGGCCTGAACCAGTCTAAACCCTTGTGTCCCTCGCCATTCTTGCCGTGTTCTGAGTTCCACATGCGAACTACCACCTACGCTCTTAGTTCCCGATACCCTCCAATTAACCTACAACCGCTTGGGTAGCCCCCTTGCGGATCTGTCCAGGTCTCACCCCCTGACAGTTGGCACGCCAGGTAGGGGTGATCGGGAACTCGCTGTGCAGCATGTGAAGGACCGATTAGGCGAACCAGAGAGGGGGGAGTGAATGGGAGCCGATAAAAAATTCTTCTCGAAGGAGATGGGAACTCCAACAAGATGAACACGGCTTCCAACACATGTCTCCGACTCAACTACCCAAGTTGGTCAAGACCACATAGCCACTGGAGTGCTACTTGTCCTAGGAACCAACACTCAACCTTCCGAGCCAAAACTCACCAAATCACACAGCGGAAACTTGCACGGCTTGCTGTCTGTGCTACACCGGTCAGACTGGTGACACCGGTCAGACCGGTGGACAGAGCCGGTCAGGCCGGTGGCTACAGCAGCCGCACAGCAAACGTTCCAGGAAGCCTCAGTGACTCCTCTAGGCCCTAGAACAAAAACCACCACGAAACACAACCTGTGAGGAAGAAGAACCCCTCACAAAACCTAGCAAAGCAACTCCAAACACGCCAAGAACTGACCAGCAGAACCACGGGACAAAACCACATGGACAAGGCTGTTCCCCGAGACAAAAACCCACCAAGGGCTAGCACCGGTCAGACCGGTTAAGAGCACCGGTCAGACCGGTCGTGCCTGGGCAGCTCGGGATGAACAGCGCCCGCGAGTCAACTCCCCAAATCCAACTCCCGATCTCCCGATTTACTCCACGGATTCGCACAAGAATTTGGGGATAGTAGGAACACCTCATGGGTACTCCATAGCCTAGATTTGGTCCACCAAAACTCGTTGAATCAAGAGGAATCGAAGGATTTCCGCCATGAACGCCTCTAACCCTAGAGCCACGAAAACCCCAAAATCGAGCCCCTTTGCTCACGGATTTGGGAGGGGAATCAAAGGGAAAAGAACCACGAAGGGTTCATGCATACATCCCCCACCAAATCCCAAAGAGAAAGGCCTCGAAATCGCTCGAAGAAAATCGTCAAGAAAGGGCTCCGAAAATCACCAAAAAGAAGAAACGGGAAAGACACATCCAAGCCTTGAGGAACCACGCCGAATCATCTATACATACCAAAGAGGTTCATACAAGGTCTAGCTTGCCGCCCGATCATCCTTCCCTCTCACAAGATCTCACCATGAAGCTCTCAAGCTAGTCCTACGAAAATCCTAAGAAAATAGGAAGGAAAATAGGAAAACCAAAAGAGCTAGGGTTCCAAGAGATGGCTGCCATCCTCTCACCCCTTGGGTTATATGGAGGCAACCGAAAGACTAAAATACCCTTACTAGCTAACTAGGGATACATGCCCCTCAAGGGCGAAATCAGAAATCTTTGTCTTCGCACCATCGGACGGATGCCCAGCGACCGCAAACTTGCTTAGCCTCGACGCAAGCCTTGCGATCCCGACGCGTGTCCTCCGCTTCGAAGATTCCGGACTACGTCATCGCACAACGGTCAGACCGGTGCTCCTCACCGGTCAGACCGGTACCCACCGGTCAGACCGGTCTGGAGCTGCTGCACCTCCGTCTTCGGTTCTTCGGTCTTGGCTTTGTGGATCAACCAAGGAACCCAGTGGTTTTCTGGTGAACCACCGGAAACCCCGCGAACTCGGTGTAGCCTCCGCCAATCACCACTCATGACTCGGCTCCCACGTAGTCCCGGCTCGACCTTGGTTTTGAGGCTCAACCAAGAAACCGTCCATGACTTCATCTTGCCGTTCTTGCCACCATGCGGCCCGCACTTGACCCCGCTGGCCACCGGGTCCCTCGAACCAAGCCTACTTGTCTTCTCCACACCTGGAGGCCTCACCGGCAACGACCTTTCGCGCTTGTTCTTCACCTGCACCTGAACCAGTCAAGCCGCAACCTGCACCTGCAATACTTAGCCAAGAATCAGTCCACACCACGTTGTCAATCACTCATCACACCAGGAAGCGACCATCCACCGGTCCTCGAACCATACCTAGCTCTCAATCTCCCCCTTGATGAGTGCATTGACAACACAAACGTTTTGGTAACCAAGAGAAAAGAAAAAGAAAAGAAACGACTAAAGGAAACTCCAACAAGCGATCAAAAGCCAAAGAAAAGGCAAAGAGCAAGATCACTTGAAGAAGACAAGTCTCGGTCCCCTTAGGCAAGGGCAACGGCTCGACACATCCGAGACAAAAGCATGCTCAAGCAAAGAGCACAAGCTAACAATCCAAAGCTCGAAAATCACAAAGAGCTCCCCCTGCATACATGCAAGCTCCCCCTGAACCAATGCAACTCCCCCTGGACGAATGCATGCAAACCACTTGACGAAACAGAGCAGCTGCATCAGCTTAGCTCTGACCGGTCAGACCGGCCAACACCACCGGTCAGACCGGTGCTCAACATATGAACAGGACCAGCACACTGTCCGGTCAGACCGGTGACCTCAACCGGTCAGACCGGTGCACAACAGAGCCCAAAAATGGCTCGAAACCACCTGAAAACCTTCCAAATGCATTCAGTAGGCCAAAACATGCTCAAACTTCTCCCCCTTGTTGACAATGCATGAATCAAGCCAAAAATGCAAAAAATGCAACCTAGAGCTTCTCAAATAGACAAAATTCAACATAGGATGCTACACATGTCCAAATGAGCAAGTTAGATACTCTATAGCTTCGTAATGACATAAACTTCATGATCACCAAGTTTCACAACCATTGGGCGAAGCTAAGATAGAATTGAGCAATTTTGCAAAAAATCACCCTCTCATGAGCAAAGTCCTAAACATGAGCAAAACATGTCAAAATGGCAAAGCCACACAAACTTCATGCTAGGACAACCATTCTAAGCATAAGACCATCATAAACACCCACAAGCACCTCATGTCATGTCAAAGCCACCGAGCCATGTGCCTACTTCTATATATGAGACTTCTCATTGGTAGGCATCATGCAACGATTTAGCACCCAAAGCAAATTAAAATTAGCACATATGACATGGGAGCACATTTTCCAAGCAATTTACATTTCATTTTCAGATTTATAATTGGTACATGAAATGTCTTTGTGACAAAAAGGAACTTATGCCCCTCCACAAGATGAAGCATGGGGGCTAAACATTCATGATGGCAAATGAGCCTTTGGCCCCATATGATCAAAATAAGCTATCCAACCACAAATTAAGCATAGCCAAGCCACAAAAATATGTCAAGATCATGTAAAGGTATTTACTCACAAGAGAGCACACAAGTGACATTTTTCAAAAGCATAGCCATCAACCATGGATATAAATCAAGATTATCAAGAGCTAAGCCAAACTAACCATAGCTTACCAAATTAGCTCACAAAGACATATATATCATTCCATGGTGAACAATGTATATAGGAGAAGCCTTTCCTAAACAATGCATATGATACAAAATGCATGCAACCTAAGATACAAAGATGCCTATACATCATGCTACATATGCCATGCCAAATGCAAGAAATGCACAAAGGAAAGCTATACATATGCTACAAAGGAGCTCCCACACGCCAACTCAAGAAATCAAACAAACACCAAGCTCCCCCCGCAAACGAGTGAAAGTTGCTTGATCTAGGGGTTTGGTGAAAATATCGGCTAGTTGGTCATGTGTGGGTACATGGATCAAAGCTATCTTTCCTTTCTCTACGTTGTCTCTCAGAAAATGATACCTCACTTCTATGTGCTTGGTTTTGGAATGGAGCACTGGGTTCTTTGCAACGCTTATGGCACTGGTACTATCACATTGAAGTGGGACATGGGTATACTCCTCACCAAAGTCACTCATGGTGTATGTGATCCAAAGGAGCTGAGAGCAACAACTAGCTGCGGCCACATACTCTGCCTCGGTAGTGGATTGAGCAACACTCGACTGTTTGCGGGAAGACCAAGACACCAAAGAAGAACCCAAGAACTGGCAAGTCCCAGAAGTGGACTTCTTATCCAACCGACACCCGGCAAAATCCGCGTCTGAAAATCCATGAAGCGCCAAAGAAGAAGACGCAGAGTACCAAAGGCCGAAGTCGGGAGTGTGTCGCAAGTACCTGAAAATGCGCTTGACTGCTTGCCGATGCGAAGTCCTCGGAGACGCTTGAAAATGAGCGCACAGACACACCGAGAATTGGATGTCCGGCCTCGTCGCCGTCAAGTAGAGGAGTGACCCGATCATGCTCCGGTACTCCTTCTGGTCCACGTGTTCACCTTCCTCGTCCGCATCAAGAGCTGTAGTCGTACTCATAGGCGTCACCATGGCCTTGGAGTCCTCCATCTTGAACTTCCTCACAATGTCCTTGGTGTACTTAGCTTGGTGCACAAATGTTCCTTCCTTTGATTGCTTGATTTGTAGCCCAAGGAAGAACTGCAACTCGCCCATCATGCTCATCTCAAATTCCCGGCTCATGTCTTCTGCAAACCTTGCAACAAGAGAGTTAGACGAGCCACCAAAGACAATATCATCCACGTATACCTGCACAATCAGGATATCTCTGCCCTGCCTGAGGAGAAACAAGGTCTGGTCGACCTTCCCCATCTCAAACCCTCTCTCAAACAGGAACCCCCTCAACCAACCATACCAAGCTCTAGGCGCCTGCTTCAACCCATACAGCGCCTTCCTCAACTTGTACACCCGGTGGGGGTACTTCTCACTCTCAAACCCCGGTGGTTGCCTCACAAACACCTCTTCCTCCAACACACCGTTCAGAAAAGCACTCTTCACATCCATCTGGTACAACTTGAACCCTTTAGCCACGGAAAAGGCTAGAAGGATCCTGATCGCCTCCAAACGAGCTGTAGGAGCGAAAGTCTCCTCGTAGTCGATCCCCTCTTTCTGACTATACCCCTGAGCAACAAGTCTTGACTTGTTCCTCACCACTTCTCCTTTCTCTCCCTCTTTATTTTTCCACACCCATTTTGTCCCAATCGGCTTACACCCTAGGGGAGGGTCAACCAACACCCAAACTTGGTTCCTCTCAAAATTCTCCAACTCCTCATGCATCGAACCCAATTATGATCAGATAGCGCGTGTCCAATGTCTTTGGGCTCAAAGGTGGCAACAAAAGCAGCATGAGCGAAATGAGAATTGTTCCGAACCCTCGACCGTGTAGTACGTTCATTCATGTCGCCGATGATTCTCGAAGCTAGGTGATCCACTTGCACTCACCGGGGAGGTTCTCGCCTTGATGCTACCTCCCCCTCAACAGCAGGTTCGCCTTGATCTGGGTTTGTCGTTGTAGGTGTGGGAGACGGTCCATTCTCGATCGTCGTCGAAGTAGTAGGTACATGTTCAGCCACGGGCACCACACCGCCATCTTCATCATCTCCATGTTCATGCTCCTGCTCCTGAAAGATCTCCTCGCCAAGTTCGTCGTCACCTGCACACTCAAAAACAAGCTGACTACGTGGCTGTGTCTCGTCGAAGGTTACCTCGCAAGTCTCCACGATTTGGTTAGTTTCAAGATTGAGCACACGAAATGCTCTAGAATGAGATGCATAACCAAAGAAAATGCCATCGACAGACCTAGCCTCGAACTTGTCCAACTTCTTCCCTTTCTTCAGAATGAAGCATTTACAACCAAAGACATGGAAGTGACTCACCTTGGGTGTGCGACCGTGCATCAACTTGTAACAGGTTTTCTTCTTGTGAACCCTGAGGTAGATCCTGTTCGACACATAGCACGCGGTATTGACCGCCTCAGCCCAGAACCTTCTCGGAGTCCTATGCTCGTCGAGCATCGTCCGAGCCATCTCGCACAAGGTCCTGTTTTTCCTTTCCACAACGCCATTCTGGGGAGGCGTATATGGACTCGAAAACTGGTGTTCAAGACCCAAGTCATGGCAAAAGGTTTCTAAGCGAGAGTTTTTGAATTCCGAGCCATTGTCACTGCGGATCGCTCGTATGGCATCTCTGTGCCTCTCGTTTCTTAACCTCAAGATAAGATCTCGAACAAAACCAAACGTCTCCCCTTTCTCCTCAAGAAAGAACACCCACGCATACCGAGAGTAGTCGTCCACCACAACAAGGACATACCACTTCCCACCCGCAGATCGCACACGAGCTGGGCCAACAAGGTCCATATGGAGCAGCTCGCATGGACGCTCAGTCATCACATCGGTGAGAGGCGGGTGAGAAGAGGCTACCATCTTGGCATGCCAACACGGCGCACAAACCAACTCTTTCTCAAACCTCAACCGTGGCAATCCTCGGACCAAATTGAGTTTACTCAAGCGAGACAAAAGGTCAAAGCTTAAGTGACCCAACTTCCTATGCCACTTCCACAACTCACTCGAAGAACTAGCCAAGAAGCAACGCTCCACACCAGAAGACTGAGAAAAATCAGCTCGGAACACTTGACCCTCGGGAACGACCATGCAAACAAGATCCCCCCGAGAATCTAAAATCCGAGAACCACCAGGCCGAAACAACACCTCAAAACCCTCATCCAACAACTGGGACACAGAAAGTAAATTGTATCCAAGCGATTGAACAAGAGCAACACGCCTGAGAGTGATCTTGTCACTTACCTTAATCTCACCTTCTGACAGCACACGCCCTCGCCCATTGTCCCCAAAGGTGATGTACTTCTTTGTCACCACCGGGACGAGACTTGAGAACCACCCCTTGTCTCCGGTCATATGCCTCGCGCAACCGGAGTCAATCAACCAAATGTTCTTCAAGTCTCCCACCTGAAATTCAAAAGCGAGCACGTGAGTGAACAAACGACTCAGCACTGGGGTTAGTACCAAAAGAGTAAAACCAGTGCCGAGCCATTTGCTCCAAAGTGGGGTTAGCACAAACCAAATCATCACGCCTATAAAAGCTACCACCACGAACACCACCACCGTAACCACTACGAGGGAACCAACCCTCTCTAGCTGGAGGAGGACAAAAGCCACGAAAGGGAAACCGTGGATCGTTCCTCCTCTCCATCTCAAAGCTACGACTCCTCCCACCCCCGTATTGCGCACGAGGTGGAGAACGCCTAGTAAACTGACCACCTGCAAACTTTCCAGACCAACCACCAGAACCACGACCTCCAGAACCAAACCGAGCATCCTCACGAGCACGAAACCCAACTCGCTGTCTGCCCAGACCTGCACCGGTCTGACCGGTGTAGCTCGGCCAGCAGCAGCACCTGCAGCCTTCCGGTCTCCCCAAGCTGGAACCGTCCTCACAATCGCCTTGGCCCTGGGCATCTGCATACGAGGCTCAGGTACACCATTAGAGGGGTGGTACCTGTCCTTGTTAGCCCACTCTCTAGCCATTCTCTCCTCACGCATCCTCTTGAAGCAAAACTCATCCTTGTGACCATCTCTCCCACAATACCCACAATGGAACTTTATGGGCTGTGGCTTAGGCTTAGGCTTGGGTTGTGGCTGCCCACTCGGCTTCTCACCCTTCTTCTCTCCTTCCTCACCTCCCTTTGGGCTCACAAACTTCACGGGTTTCTGAAAATCATTTGTTGGGTGAGGGAATATGGGTGGATCTGGAGTAGTGTCAAGTTTGTTTCTGAGATGGTTAGGCTTGGGCTCAAACTTGTTCTTGTTCTGTTTGGTGGTGGGATAGGAATCTCTCCAACTCTCTCAACTCCCTCACCACTGTTCTCTGCAAGCTTGTCAGCCCTAAGTGCCTGACCATCATAGCGTTTGAAAGCCGCTATCATGATACCAAGCTGAGGCTCCTGACCCGACAACCAGCTCATACATTTTCTCAACTCATCATTCTCATCCTGCAAGCGATCAACATAATGTGCAAGCTCCAAATTCTTAACCGCATGCAATTCACAAGTAGAGCAAGAAGTGGGAATAGGCTCTTTCAACTTAGCCTCAAGCGAAATAGTGTAAGCATGCATCTCATCAATCTTTCCATGCAAAACAGGGCAAGAAGTGCAAGCACCTAGCAAAGCAGGTCTAGACTTAAGCTCAGCCACTTCAACCCTAAGCATATCTAGTTCATCACAAGTAGAAGCATGCTTATCCTTAAGAGCAGTAAGATCAGCTAGGTACACAGAGCAATCACAGCAATCAATCTCATCAGAAACCACAGGAGAAGCCTTAAGCGAATCAATCTCAAGCTTAGCATCTAGGTTCTGGGTTTCTAGCTCAGCCACACGGTTCCTAGCATCTTCTAGTGAGGCCCTAAGCTCTTTCCTCATCTTCTTGGCCTCTCTAAGCATGTGATCGCGGTTATCAAGCAAGTCAACCAACTCATCATTCTCCTTGCGCAAAGAAGAGAGCTCATCACATACCTCATCCTCGGAGTCAGAATCCGAGTCACTCTGGTGGCTCTTCTTGCTGCCGGAGCTACGGGCTATGCCGCAGAAGCCATCTCCCGCGAAGCAGCTCAACCTGCTCAAGTTCCTGGATGACTTCCTGTTCTTGCGCCGATCACCTTCATCTTCACTGCTACTCGAGCTCGAGGAAGAGTAGGCGGAGCTGGAGTCGACGTCGCTCGCTCTGACCATCGCTCGGGCCTTCCTGCCGCGGCCGTCCTTCTTCCTCGACCGTCGCTCGTCCTTGTGCTTGTTCTTGTGCTTGTGATCGCGCCTCGATCGGTACTTGCCATCCTTGCTAGACCGGTGCCTGTAGCCGTCCTTGTAGCCGTCCTTGTTCTCCATCTTCTCCGGGCAGTCAGCGACGAAGTGTCCTGGCTTGCCGCACTGAAAGCACGTCCGTGCTATCCTCCTCGTGTTCACCCAGTTCTCGTGCAGCCTCTCGAACCGCCTGGTCACCAACGCCAGCTCGTCCTCTCCAAGCACATCGAACTCCTCGTCTGGCAAAGACAACAAAGAAGATAGAGAGTACATCCTGGAGGATGCGTTAGCGTTAGACTTAGCTCCTTTGCCACTAACGAGAGAGAGACTTGAGAATCAGTCGGGCTCTCGATCTTGGCTATCATACCACGGTCCAACTCAGCCGACTTAAGCTTCGAGAACAGCTCGTTCACCGTCAAGGTGTCATACTTCTCGGACTCAACAATAGCCTCAAACTTCCCATCCCATACGGTACGATCCAACGAGTGCAAGAGCTTCACGGCTCTATCATGATCATTGTATGGGAGGACGTCCACATTGGCTCTCATGTTGTTCACAATGACCGTAAATCACTGGAAAAGGGCATCGACGGACTCGCTGGGGAGATGAGTGAAGTTCTCGTACTCTCTCCGGTAAGTCACGTACATCCGAGCCTGAACCTGAGCATTCCCAGCATGAGCATCCTTAAACTGCTCCCAAATCCTACAAGCTAAGTCCTCTGTCTGAACCCGATCGAATTCAGGCTGACACAGAGCACGAAACAAGTAGTCGACAGCCTTGTTGTTGGCTTCGAACATATCCCTCGATCCTGGAGCAAGGAAGTTCATCGGATGAACATAAGCTATGTTCACCGTGACATCCCAAAGGATCTGACCCTTTCCGCGGAGGAATGCCGCCATCCGCCTTTGCCACATCTGGTAGTTCTTCCCATCGAAGTGCGGAGGACCCGAACCCCGTTCCTGGTATGCCATCTTTGGATCTTAGACTGGTAAGAGTCAATAAAGACCCGAACGGGCTCTGATACCAATTGAAGGACCGATTAGGCGAACCAGAGAGGGGGGAGTGAATGGGAGCCGATAAAAAATTCTTCTCGAAGGAGATGGGAACTCCAACAAGATGAACACGGCTTCCAACACACGTCTCCGACTCAACTACCAAGTTGGTCAAGACCACATAGCCACTGGAGTGCTACTGGTCCTAGGAACAAACACTCAACCTTCGGAGCCAAAACTCACCAAATCACACAGCGGAAACTTGCACGGCTTGCTGTCTGTGCTACACCGGTCAGACCGATGGCCTGCATCGGTTAGACCGGTGGACAGAGCCGGTCAGGCCGGTGGCTACAGCAGCCGCACAGCAAACGTTCCAGGAAGCCTCAGTGACTCCTCTAGGCCCTGGAACAAAAACCACCACGAAACACAACCTGTGAGGAAGAAGAACCCCTCACAAAACCTAGCAAAGCAACTCCAAACACGCCAAGAACTGACCAGCAGAACCAAGGGACAAAACCACACGGACAAGGCTGTTCCCCGAGACAAAAACCCACCAAGGGCTAGCACCGGTCATACCGGTTAAGAGCACCGGTCAGACCGGTCGTGCCTGGGTAGCTCGGGATGAACAGCGCCCGCGAGTCAACTCCCCCAAATCCAACTCCCGATCTCCCGATTTACTCCACGGATTCGCACAAGACTTTGGGGATAGTAGGAACACCTCATGGGTACTCCATAGCCTAGATTTGGTCCACCAAAACTCGTTGAATCAAGAGGAATCAAAGGATTTCCGCCAAGAACGCCTCTAACCCTAGAGCCACGAAAACCCCAAAATCGAGCCCCTTTGCTCACGGATTTGGGAGGGGAATCAAAGGGAAAAGAACCACGAAGGGTTCATGCATACATCCAACACCAAATCCCAAAGAGAAAGGCCTCGAAATCGCTCCAAGAAAATCGCCAAGAAAGGGCTCCGAAAATCACCAAAAAGGAGAAACGGGAAAGACACATCCAAGCCTTGAGGAACCACGCCGAATCATCTATACATACCAAAGAGGTTCATACAAGGTCTAGCTTGCCGCCCGATCATCCTTCCCTCTCACAAGATCTCACCATGAAGCTCTCAAGCTAGTCCTACGAAAATCCTAAGAAAATAGGAAGGAAAATAGGAAAACCAAAAGAGCTAGGGTTCCAAGAGATGGCTGCCATCCTCTCACCCCTTGGGTTATATGGAGGCAACCGAAAGACTAAAATACCCTTACTAGCTAACTAGGGATACATGCCCCTCAAGGGCGAAATCAGAAATCTTTGTCTTCGCACCATCGGACGGATGCCCAGCGACCGCAAACTTGCTTAGCCTCAACGCAAGCCTTACGATCCCGACGCGTGTCCTCCGCTTCGAAGATTCCGGACTGCGTCGTCGCACACCGGTCAGACTGGTGCTCCTCACCGGTCAGACCGGTACCCACCGGTCAGACCGGTCAGACCGGTCTGGAGCTGCTGCACCTCCGTCTTCAGTTCTTCTGTCTTGGCTTTGTGGATCAACCAAGGAACCCAGTGGTTTTCTGGTGAACCACCGGAAACCCCGCGAACTCGGTGTAGCCTCCGCCAATCACCACTCATGACTCGGCTCCCACGTAGTCCCGGCTCAACCTTGGTTTTGAGGCTCAACCAAGAAACCGTCCATGACTTCATCTTGCCGTTCTTGCCACCATGCGGCCCGCACTTGACCCCGCTGGCCACCGGGTCACTCGAACCAAGCCTACTTGTCTTCTCCACACCTGGAGGCCTCACCGGCAACGACCTTTCGCGTTTGTTCTTCACCTGCACCTGCACCAGTCAAGCCGCAACCTGCACCTGCAATACTTAGCCAAGAATCAGTCCACACCACGTTGTCAATCACTCATCACACCAGGAAGCGACCATCCACCGGTCCTCGAACCACACCTGGCTCTCAGCATGGTGGCCCGATCTGGTGTCGTTTTCCCGGCGAGCATGGCGGACATCCTCGCCAACCCCGTGGAGATCTGCTTCGGTTCCTTCACGGCGACCCCAACTGTATCGGCGGTCGCGACCTCTCCGGCGACCGCTGTGAAGATTCCGGCGGCACTCGTCGCCGTCCCTGTTTCCGATCTGGCGTCGAAGACCCACCCGCCCAAACCCTATGACATTGTTCAGGGAATGGAGCGCATCATCGACATGATGGAGGAGACCCTCCAGATCTACGAAAGAGCCCAGCGCTCAACGCAGACCGCGTCGCGCCGCAAGACCTTCCCCTTCGGTCTGCGGCCATCCAGCGACGCTTACACCCGTCAGGCGACCAAGTCCTCCCAGATCCAATCTGGGCGGTAGGAGTTATCTGGCGACCTCAAGCCTGAGCTCCGCGCCCGCCGCGATCCGCTCGATGTACCGTGAACCTACCACAAGGGCGCGCGACACACCCTCCGCAGCTGCCGGCTGCGGAAGAAGATCGACCAGGAGTGCACTGCTCCCCGTACCACGCGAGCTCCCACGTCTCCAGATGTTGGTGAGTTCCAGAAGGTCCGGATCCATGTCTCCCCCAATGAGCAGAGCTCCATCCGGTGGCGGGTCCTCGTGGTGTCGGCGAACGAACCACCGCAGGTCAGCGTGACAGACTCCGAGGAGGCACGTCGGATCCAGGGCAATGCCAACTGTGCTCAGCGACGGGTGGAAGAGCAACGCCAGGCGGTACCTCCCTACAC
Organism: Cenchrus fungigraminus; assembly: GCA_036936925.1. Taxonomy (NCBI): domain Eukaryota; kingdom Viridiplantae; phylum Streptophyta; class Magnoliopsida; order Poales; family Poaceae; genus Cenchrus; species Cenchrus fungigraminus. The sequence continues at coordinate 89,715,735 of CM072770.1, read as the reverse complement.
CCGAGACCTGCGCCTCGAGTTCGAGGAAGCAGGGCTGCCGATGTTCAATAGCCCTCAGGCCAACCTGGGCACCGCTATGGCACGTCTCCAGCAAGCCAACCCCTCACCCGAGGCCGAAGCAGCCATGGCCTACCTTCGGGTCGCTACAGCCCTGGTAGAAGAAAAGAGCACGGCATCCAAGTCTGCGGCGTCCTCATCGAGCCGGCATTCGCGTAGTCGATCTAATCGACCTGCGCACAACAAACTCCCCACCATCCAGGAGGAAGTCGACCAGCACAATCCCGACCAGCCTCGGGCAAATGGTGCAAAAGACGGTGACCTCCGCGCCAACCTCGACAAGAACAGGCGTGGCCGCGACGCTCTCGGCTACATCGATCAGCGCCATCGCGAGTGTGAGGAGCGGGAGCTGTGATCTAGCGCGGAGTACGACTGCGAGTACGGACCTCTAGGCACCGTCCATCGCATCATGGAGCGTGAGGAGCGTGACCGCCACGACGTCGAGAACAGGCGACGTGCTCAGTACAAGGCGGACTACGGCCACTCGGAGGGCCCTGTTCCGAACCCGGATCGCCAACCCAGATCCCAGGTCATGGCCCCTGCGCAGAGCAGAGGCGGCGCCCAAGTCGGGGACGGCGGCGACGACATGGCCATCACCGCCTTCCCTGCGTTGGCTCCCCGCCTCAGATCGGTCGCCTATCCCGACAACTTCAAGCCGAACATCCAGAAGTACGACGGCCGCTCCGACCCCAACATCTGGTTGTCGACCTACTACGTCGCCATCAAGGCGGCCAGCGGCAACTTCGATCACATGGTGGCCTACTTCCCGCTGGTGATGGGCGACGCGCCGTCGCTCTGGCTCAACAACCTCCCGGTAGGCAGCATCACGTCGTGGGCCGACCAATCTCAGGCCTTCACGTCCAATTTCCAGGCGACCTATAATCGCCCTAGGAACGCCTTCAATCTCGGGAGGGTCACCATGAAGACCAACGAGCGGCTCCGCGACTACACCAACCGGTTCTTCGAGAACCGCAACACCTGTGTCGGCGTCCGGGACGACCAGGTCGTCGACAGCTACAAGAAGGGTGTCAAAGATCGCAAGATCTTTGAGAAGATCCACGAGTCGGGAGCCACCACAGTCGCAGCGCTCATGGAGGTCGTGAACAAGCTCATCGACACCGACGAGGCGCTGGTCAATCAGTTTGACTCCGACGCCAAGCGCGATGCAGGCGTCTCTGGCACCGCTGGTGATTCAAGCTCCAAGCTGCGCAAGCGACCTTCAGAGGTGCTTGCGGCAGAGGGACGTCGACCTTCGACGTTCAACGTCGACGAGTTCAACGCGGTGCTCGATAGCCCCTACACGTTCCACGAGGGGGCCACCCACACCGTCCGCGAATGCTCACAATTCAAGAGGGCGTTTCGTACGCCCGACGACCCGAAGCGATCCAGAGGCGACGGAGATCGGTCGTCTTCACGTTGCTACAACAACAACCGCCGGGATGACTGATGTGGCCGAGGCGACGACGATCACCGCGACGACCGGCGACGTGATAACCAGCAGCCAGAGGACCACCGCAACGAGCGCGACCTGTCTCCTCCGCCGGCGGTGGGCAACCCCAATGGCCCCTTTCAACAGGCCAAGAGGTCGATCAACATGATCATCGGTGGCCTAAAAGCTAGCTCAAGCAGGAGCCCCTCTGGTGGTCGGAGCAACCGATCACGTTCTCCAGGGCTGATCACTGGGTCCACATCCCAGATCCTGGGTCCTACCCACTCGTCGTCGAGCCCATAGTTGAGGGCGCCCTGCTCCCTCAGACACTCATCGACGGAGGAAGAGGGCTCAATGTTATCTTCGTCGAGACCTTGAAGAAGATGGACTTCGACTTCAAGAGGATGACAGCATGCGACGAGCCTTTCTTCGGCATCGCCCCCGGCAAGGCGGCCTACCCCATGGGTCAGGTCTCTCTTCCGGTGACTTTCGGCACGGAAGAGAATTTCCGCACGGAGTATCTCAGCTTCGAGGTCGCGGACTTCAAGTCTACATACCACACCATCCTAGGTCGCCCTATGCTGGCCAGGTTCATGGCTGTCCCGCATTACACCTACTTGGTGTTGAAGATGCTGGCCCCCAACGGGGTCCTCACTGTCTACGACGACCTCATCGTCTCGTTCAAGTGCGACAACGAGGCCCTGGACATCGCCACGACGAACGCCTGCATCGACACCTCGGCAGTCATGATCGCCGAAGCTGCGAAGGTCGCCCCGAGCAACCTCACCGTCCCAGAGCAGAAGCGCACCGACACCACCCTGGATGCCACGCCACCGACAAAGGTTTGCCTCGGCCTTGCCGACCCAGAGAAGACGGTGGTCATCGGCGACAACCTCGAGGAGAAATAGGAACTCGCGCTCACCAGTTTCCTCCGGGACAACGCCGACATATTCGCATGGACCCCATCGGATATGCCGGGTGTTCCAAGGGAGCTGGCTGAGCACTCCTTGGATGTAAGCAAGATGGCCAAGCCTGTCAAGCAGAAGCTATGCCGCTTTGCGAAGGATCGCAAGGAGGTCATTAGGGTAGAGATAATAAAGCTCCTAGCTGCCGGATTTATCCGTGAGTGTAAAAATCCGATTTGGCTTGCCAACCCGGTGCTTGTACCCAAGAAAACCGGTCAATGGAGAATGTGTATCGACTACACCGATCTCAACAAGCACTGCCCTAAAGACCCCTTCCCTCTTCCGCATATCGACCACGTTGTCGACTCCACAGCCGGAAGCGTCCTGCTATGCTTCGTCGACTGTTACTCAGGGTATCACCAGATAGCCCTGAAGGTCTTTGACCAAGACAAAACGGTGTTCATAACACCGCACGGCATCTACTGTTACACGGCCATGACGTTCGGCCTCAAGAACGCTGGAGCGACCTACCAGAAGGCCATCCAGAAGTGCTTGGAGTCCCAGATCGGTGACAACGTCGAAGCATACGTCGATGCCATAGTTGTCAAGACCACGGTGGAGGACAACCTCTTCGCCGACCTCGCCCAGACCTTCGCCAACCTCCGGCGCTACAGCTGGAAGCTCAACCCGAAGAAGTGCATCTTCGGCGTCCCATCTGGCAAGCTCTTGGGCTTCATGGTCAGCCACCGGGGCATCGAGGCAAACCCCACTAAGGTCGACGCCATCCGCAGGATGAAGAGACCTACCGGGAAGAAAGACGTCATGAAGCTCACCGGCATGATGGCCGCTCTAGGTCGCTTCATCAGCAAGCTTGGGGAGAAAGGCCTGCCCTTCTTCAAGCTGCTGAAAAAGTCAAACAAGTTTGTCTGGACAGACGAGGCAGATCAGGCGCTCGAAGAGTTGAAGACCTTCCTCACGACGCCTCCGGTCATGGTGCCCCCGGCGCCAAAAGAGACCTTGCTACTTTACATCTCTGCGTCCACCCAGGTGGTCAGCGCGGTCCTGGTGGCGGAACGACCTGAAGAAGGTCAACCTTACCCCGTCCAGTGATCTGTCTACTACGTCAGTGAGGTCCTCTCCAACAGCAAAATCAGGTACTCACAACCTCAGAAGATGCTGTACGCCCTCCTCGTCACCTCGCGCAAGCCCCGGCACTACTTCCAGTCATACAAGATCAAGGTCGTGTCAAGCTTCCCCTTGGTAGAAATCCTACACAGCCGTGACACCACAGGATGCATCGTCAAGTGGTCGGTCGAGCTAGGCGAGTTCGAGCTTGAGTTCTGTCCACGATAGGCCATCAAGTCCCAGATCCTCGCAGATTTCATCTCTGAATGGACTGAGACCCAGCAACCCCCACCGACGGAGAAGCCGAAGCATTGGAAGATGTACTTCGATGGTTCCCTGAACCTCGAAGGAGCGGGTGCGGGTGTACTTTTCATCTCCCCTTAAGGAGATCACCTGAAATATGTCCTACAGATCCACTACAAGGCGTCCAACAACGGCGCCGAGTACGAGGCCTTGATCCACGGACTGCGCATCGCTGTCTCTCTGGGAATCAAGCGGCTCATTACCTACGGCGACTCCAAGGTCGTCATCGACCAGGTCAACAAGGCGTGCGACATCAAGAAGGAATCCATGAATGCCTACTGCGCCGAGGTACGGAAGCTCAAAGCCCACTTCGAGGGCTTGGAATTCCACCACGTCTGCCGCCACAACAACATAGCAGCTGACATCCTTTCCAAGCTGGGGTCCAAACGCGCGCTGGTCCCAGCCGGCGTGTTCATCCAAGACCTGCGCAAACCATCGATCAGGCTCCTCAGCGACCCAGATATGTCGTCTTGCGACGTGCCCACTCCAGGTGTCTGTGACGTCCTTATGGCAGAAGCTGAAGATGACTGGCGCCTCGACTTCATCACCTATATCCTGGAGCAGCGAGTCCCTGAAGACAAGGTCGAACGTGAGAAAATCGTCAGGCGCAGCGCCAACTATGTCGTCATCAGCACGGAGCTCTATCAGAGGTCCGCCTCCAACGGTGTTCTGATGAGGTGCATCCTCAGATCTGAAGGTCTCCAGCTCCTGTAGGAGATTCACGGCGGAGAGTGCGGCAATCACGCTGCCTCCGCCAACCTGGTGGGAAAGTCCTTCAGGTCGGGCTTCTACTGGCCCACTGCCCTAGCCGACGCTCAAGACCTAGTCCGGCGATGCAAAGGGTGCCAGTTCTTCGCCAAGCAGCAGCACGTGCCGGCGCAAGCCCTGAGGACAATCCCTCCATCCTGGCCCTTTGCCATATGGGGCCTAGACTCAGTGGGACCTTTCAGAATGGCCTCTGGTGGCTACAGGCACATCCTAGTGGCGGTGGACAAGTTCACCAAATGGATCGAGGTCCGAGCCGTCGCCACCGTCACGTCGAAAGAGGCGGCCAAGTTCATCGAAGACATCACCCACCGCTTCCGGGTCCCCAATAGGATCGTCACCGACCTAGGTTCGGCCTTCACAGGATCCGATTTCTGGGACTTTTGCCAAGACAGCCTCATTGACGTCTACTACGCCTCGGTGGCGCACCCACGTTGCAACGGCCAGGTCGAGCGGGCAAACGGCATGGTGCTTCAAGGCATCAAGGACCGCATCTTCGACGACGCCTCCCAATACGCCACCAGGTGGCTAGCAGAGCTACTGCACGTGATCTGAGGTCTCCGGACCCAGGTCAGTTCAGCCACAGGTTATTCACCATTCTCCCTGGTGTACGGGTCGGAGGCCGTCCTCCCTACCGACCAAGCCTTTGGTGCCCCACGTATCCAGCACTACGAAGAAGGGACAGCCGAGGAGACGTGCAAGGTCGACCTCGACAGCATTGAGGAACACCGTGTGGCTGCGCTGATGCGGCACACTCGCCACGAGCAGCAGCTACGACATTACCACGACCGCAACGTGCGTGAACGATCCTTCAACGTGGGTGACCTCGTCTTAAGACGCATCCAGGACACCAAGGGTATGCACAAGCTCTCCGCACCTTGGGAAGGCCCCTTCATCGTAATGGAGGTCGTCGGTCCAGCGACCTATCGCCTCTAGTGGGCCGACGGTCAAGGCATCCCGAACGTTTGGAACATTGAGCACCTGTGTCGCTTCTATCCTTAGAAGATGTGTACCAAAATAAAAGCTATGTACTCTCCTCTTTTGTAATTTCCATTTAATAAAGAAAGAGATTCCTTTTGGCAGGCCCTCTGTCGACCTGCATTTAGGTCTCCCTTTTACTTTCTGTTGTTTTTTACCCTTCCCCCTCGAAACGCTCGGGGGCTTGGTCTAGGTTAGGCCCCGAAGCGCTCGGGGCCTTGGCTTCGCCAACCTAAGGGTCTCGCGACCTGAAGGGGTTTTCACATGTCTTATGCTTATGCGCGTCCTACACATATTTGGCTCTTACTTTCTTTATGAATGTTCCTAAGTCGCTAGGTTGCGAGACCTAGGGTCCACGACCCCCCTCCGTGCGCCGGCTGTGCCTAAGCCTCCGCGCTGAGCTGCACAGTCGGTAAGCCGTTCCTCCACTGAGTTGGGTTAGCGGAGGGCGCACCTCGCGATCTAGTTATTTTCGAGCTTGCATAACGATTGTTCTTGCTGATCAAATGAAGCGCACAATCTATATAGTCTGCAAAACCTTTATTACGGCAAAAGTTTGTTTACATTGCTAGGCCCCGGCCTAACTTACATCTACAAAATGATACAGCTCGACCTTTCACTTTCAGAAGTCGAACTTGTTGGCGACCTCCTCTGCGGCAGCCACGATGTCCTCGCGCCTCACCAAGCCAGACAGGTCGACGTCCTCCGCAACCTTCTGCAGGTCGAACGACGGCTCGTGGTACTTCACCGTCGACAATGCCGCAGCCGCCGCAAGCTTAGCGGTGTCCAGCAGCAGGTCCTTGATCCGGCTCTCGGCTTCATCCAGCCGGTCGACCAACCCCTTTGGCTCCGCCCCTTCCTTTTGGGACACGTAGAGGTCCATCATGTACTGTGCGGCCTCCTTGAGGTCGGCGAGCTCCTTCCCCAGACCTGCATTATCAATTGGGAGAAATCTATCATTTCTCCGGATTAACGGCGGCAAGTCAAAGCACAGCACTGCGGCGAAAGAACTACTCACCCTGCTGGATCTCCATGGTCCTCTCCTTAAGGATCTTTAACTGATCCTTGGTCTCCGCAAGCTCCTTCTTCAGGGCGTCCTCGGCCTCCTTGGCGCCTGAACTCATTCAAGGTCGAGAAATCAGAAAAAGACCCAAGGGACACATAGAGTCAATTTTTTGTGACCTAGCAAACTTACCCTCTACCAGGGCTTGGAGGTCGTCAGCCGCATCCTTCGCCTTCCGTTCGGCGACCTCCAGCTTCTTCTTCAAGGAGGCCACCTCCTTCTCCGCCTGGCGAGCCATGGCCTCCTTCACGCGTTAGATCTCCTGCGCGGCCTCAACCTTGGCCTTTAGGGTAGCCTCTCGGGCCGTGGCAGCCTCCGTGTGGGTGTTGGCTGCCTCCCTCACCAGGCCCGCCCGAGCCTGAGCTCGCGCGGCAAGCGACTGTAACATAAAAACACAAATTTCGATTTGAGACCTCACAAGACGCTGGGGATCAATGACAAGGATTGAAGTATCAAGGCACAAGTCCTTACCGCGAGTGTCCGCGTGATCATGCGCGACGCCTCCTTAAAGTCGTCGACGTCGCGGCGGTCGGCGATGACGTCGTCCTCCCATGGGGTCCCGACGTACAAGCACCGATGATCGTCGTCCTCGACGTTGGCGCCGCCCGCCTCCGCCGTCTGCGGGTCCGGCGTCAGCTGCGGGTCCGCCATACAGAGGTCGTCCTGCTCACCCGCGGCGGGCGGAGCAGCGCTGGCCCCGTCCTTCTCCGCCGCAGACACCGCCGCCGCCCCGGCCCCGGCGGCCGAGCTCGTGACATCAGCCGTCGAGACTACCGGTGACTGCTCCACCGGCGCCTCTTTCCCCTTACGCCCGAACGCCTCTTGGCCTGAGGCATTCTTGGCGCTCTCCGATGTGGCCAGAGTCACCCTGCGAACAAGCAGCGACCTTAACTGATCAGAAGCAGCAGAGAATTTGATGTACAAAACAAGAATGGATATAGGTCTCGTGACTTACTTGGTCACCGACCTCAACCCGGGCTTGCAGGGCTTAGGAGGGGCCTTCCTCGCCCTCTTCTGTGACCCGACGTCGCCCAATGTATCAGCGCCCGGCCTGGGGCGCTCCTCCGTCGTGGCAGCCCTACGGGGCGTCTCCATCGCCCCCTCTTCCATTGACGCTGCCTTGCACGGCGTCCCCACGGATGGGACCGTCACCGCGCTCGGCGACTTGGCGTCATCCTCCTCGTCCTCGACGTTGATGGTCTCAACACTGGAGCTGACCGTCACCGTGTCTGCCGACACAGCAGGCCCGGTCCTCTTCCTCTTCTTCTTCTTGGCCTCCGCCGTCTGGGTGGCGGCGATCGTAGCCGCAGCCCGAGAAGCGGACATCTTGCCCGCCGTCTGCCGTGTGCGCTGCGGCGCCGATGTGACGACCTTGGGCGGCGCCCTCCTTGCGGCGGGAGCGTCATCATCGCTCCCCACTGATGAATCAGAGATATACTCCTCGATGCCTTGCTGCGGAGTCGCCTGCGCGTCCGCCGCGGCACGGACCTTGTAACTGCGCTCCTCCTCATTGCGTAGTGGCGCAAGGCACCAGTAGATGCCCTCACGATGCTGAAACAAAAATAGGAAGGATGAACAGACCTACGTCACAAGGGCTCAAACTCTCAAGCAAAAGGGAACTGAGGTCGAAAACTCACCGCATCAGAAGGTCGATACACACCGAGCGCCTTGGGGCACTCCCGATTGCGGATGCGCCCGCCGAAGATGTTCTTCACCCGCGCCGTCATCTCCCCTTTGGAGACCTTGCGCTTGACGACCCGGGTGGGGTCAGACTGCCCCCAGTACTCGTAGGCCGGGTGGACCCGGTCCTGGATGGGCTGAATGAGCCGGCGGCTGAAGCTGATACCCACCGCGCTGCCGGTCAGCCCCTCCGCCTTCAACCTCTCCAGGTCGTCCAGCAGAGGGCGCAGCTCCTCGGTCTCCCGAGACGTGAGCTGGTTGGTCCACTCCGGGAATGGGACGGGAGCTCGCCCCGTCGTGTCAGGAAGCGCCGGCGCGGGGTTGTCGAGGTAGAACCACCTCTGCTTCCAGGCGGTGGTGTTGTCGGGGAGCACGAGGTCGATGTACTCCGGCTTCATGTACCGGCGCAACATGAAGCCGACGCTCCCCACGACCTCGGATTTGCCCGTCTTCTTGAGCTCGAAGAAGTGGTGCCATAGATGGAAGTGTGGCGCTATACCGAGGTAAGCCTCGCAGAGGTGGATGAAGAAGGAGATGATGGTGATGGCGTTGGGGACGAGGTGCACCGTCTCGATCCTGTAGAAGAAGAGGAGGCCACAGAAGAAGTCACCCGTCGGGACCCCGAATCTGTGCTCGATGTGTGCGAGGAACACGACGGTCTCGTCAGTCCCCTCCGTCGGGAACTCTTCGCCCACCGCCAGCCTCCAGCCGACCTTCGTCTTGGGCCTCAGCAACCTGCGGGTCGCCAAGGCCTGGATCTGTTCCTCCGTCACCACGGACGGCTCCCACACGGTCTGCGGCGGCGGAATCGGCGCCGGCTCCATCTTCTCTTCCTCGAGGCCGATGGACTTGGATCTAAACACTACAAGGGTCTTGGTTCGCATGCGAGGTCGCGGTGCACGGCGGACCTAAGCACGGCGGCACTGCTGTTCTCTCCGAGCAATGGAGTGGCGGCGGAACCCTAGTGCGGAGTGGAAATGAAAGCAAGTAAAGGTCCCTAGCCCATGGACCGGCCTTATATAGTTGGGCCCCAGCGGCGCAACGAGCGGCCGCACCCAATGTCTCTTTGGCGAAAATCACGGTGACCCAACGGCTCAGCGCCTCCCGCGGATCTACCGCCCAACGGCTCTTACGGCCTAACGGGAAAATGGCAGTAACGGCTAGTTCCGACGGGAATCTGCGTCCGCCGGCCTCTAGTCAGCGCTCCGGCCGATGTAGACCCGTTATGCCCCACATTCAAGCCCCCAAACATAAATATCTCCAGTATCACATTTAAGGTCGTTAAGACCCACAGACGACCTATGGGCTAGCTCTATCGCCCATCCAAGGTCGACAAGGAACCGACAGCCTCCTAGGTCACCTCGGCCTTCCCACGGCGGGTTTACACCACGTCTCCTAGGCCCAGCCGCCTACATGCCTTCTAGGTCGCCCTGACCTACAGCGGTGAAATTCTATCAACGGCCCTGTGCTTAAAGGCTCTACTGCCTGTTGACGACCTCTTGGTCCTAATCACAGCTCCTCGCTGAGGCCCCATTGCCTTCTAGGTCGATTACGACCTACAGAGTTCAGGACTGACACCCTGCGTTGTGCCACTGCACAGCGGCCGTGTTGACCCAGGTCGACATGGGTTTTCTTGTCAATTACTATGACCTTCTAAAGGTCGGCGTGCTAACACAGCCCCGCCGGGACCTTCACAATGGTCAAGACACATCAGTTGCCATGCAAGCATGTGTATAAAAGCTTCGTAAGCTACAACAGACCTTGGCCGAAGGCCAATTACAAGATACAAACATATTAAAGGTCCTGATCTACCTTACATGGTGCCTATGGCGCAACCTAGACTGATGAAGCGCGTCGCAAGCTTTCTTCTAGCTTCAGGACCTACTTGGAGACCTCCACCGCCGCTGAGGTCGCGGCTGGCACACAGCCACCTCTACTCTAGCCCCAGAAGGTTTCCTGTGGAGTCTCATCTTTTGCTAGGGTGCTCTCACAAGATCCCAAATGGGACCAGCGTCACCTCGAGCCTCTCCCGGCGCAGCATGACGGTTTCCAACACCATATTAGGCCTCTGCTCACAAGGCCTGTCAAGACATGTACTGCCCCATGCTGCACCTGGATTCCTCGCTGGGGGCGGGCGCAGAGGTTGGCGGAGTTCTCCCAACTTCGCTAGCATTCTTCTAGCTCCAAGGGATGACTCTCTAGCACTATGCTCTAGTGGACACACACAAGACCAGGGCACCGCATAATTATCAAGATGCTTCACCATGGTACTCAAATTTGGTCCAAGAAGTACGCCATGAGGCCACCTATTTATAGCAGTGGAGCTTGGCTATGGTTACTGCCCGCACCTTAGCTGATGTGGCGTCCTTATCCACAACATTGTTACCACGTGGAGCACGAGGTCTTTGTCCGTTTCTGGGGCTACTGACACGTCTGCCACGCGCCTGATGACAACTCTTCAGCTTTTGTCTCGTACTGGCAGCGGCTGCATCTCCACTTACAGCAGGTCCAGTGCTCGTACACTACGCCCGTGGGACGCTGCGCGACAAGACTCCTGGCGCCTGACACTGCCTCGCAAAAATTCTGGATGGCTTGTCTTATTCAGTGGGAAGAGCATCTTAAAAGCGCAAGCAGAAGGCCGTAGGTTCTCGGTTTGTTCTTCGAGCATCAACCCGACCTTGCAGGTCGCCTTACTGCTCGGGGGCTACTCCACGAGTGCGTCTTGTGACACCCTCCCCTCTACGTCGCATCGACCTATCAGCAGCAAGCTCCCGCTATGTCTTTGCTCGACCTCCCTTTGGTCAGTACAAGGGCCTTCTCCGACGGCATGACGATCTTCTCTGACTCCGGTCAGGTCGGCGGTTCTTCAACACGACAGCGCCTTGCCTTCACTTCAAACTCCTGGATCTGCGTTCCAGAAGCTTGATGTTTGGCTTCGTGTGCGCTCAGATGGTTTTCTTTTTTGGATCCCCGTGCACCCTACGCGACCTCGACGGTCCTATGACTTCATCAAGCCTCGACATGACTTCGTCTCGGCCGCTACGCCTACACGTCGATCGGGGGCTTGAGAGACATGGGTACCCATGGGTCCCCACCGACCAGGGTCCCAGAGGTCCCTGCCATGTGGACCCGACCTGTCAGAAGCCCCACCGACCTGCAAGTGGGTCCGAAGACCTTATCCGCAACCCCAGCGACCTTGGAAGACTCCAGAAGACCTTATCCAGATCCCGGAGGATCCGCCGGGCTTGTGGCGCAAGACTCTCCCCCAGGTCGCGGCTCGACGCCGCCAGTAGGTCCGCAGATCGCGGGATTCACCCTGTAATCACGGAAGATGACCTTCCTAACTTGTAACCGACCCCGATGAGGGTCCACCGACCTTGAATGGAAGCCCTAGCCCGTTGACCATATAAGGCGGCCTAGAGCTCCATTCGAGGGGACTTCCCCATTCACGCATAATTCCACCGCATACTGGACGTAGGGTTTTACTCTCCGGAGGCCTGAACCAGTCTAAACCCTTGTGTCCCTCGCCATTCTTGCCGTGTTCCGAGTTCCACACGTGAACTACCACCTACGCTCTTAGTTCCCGATCCCCTCCAATTAACCTACAACCGCTTGGGTAGCCCCCTTGCGGAACTGTCCAGGTCTCACCCCCTGACATGTACCCACCAAATATTTCGCATGCCTACCGGGGAAAAAGCCTACATATTCTGCCCTATACTTGTGACATGATTCCTGAGCAGTGTAGGCCTTTGTATTCTGAGCATCCCACGTATTTTCATGGCTACTGTAATCCCGTGAGGCATGCTCTGCCACGAGGTACACACTACCTTATTATCGGTCATGGTTCGATAAATAGGCGTGCCCCCAAGGCCTTTGCTCATTGCAACTTCATCCTCCATGCATTGTGCTAGCAGACCTCTCTATTTGGTTCTACGTGCTGTGAAAAGAGGTGAGCTCTTAGCTTTCGCGTTGTGTTTTTACAGGTTACAATCATTGTTTCTGGTCAGTGCTTATCTTGTTTTTCATTGTTGGCGAGTGTGTAGGAGGATGGATTCTGATGCGAACGGAGGAACCACCAACTTCCATGCTGTGCCACCTCCGCAGCAGCCAGGATACATGGATCCATATGATCTGTACGACATGGATGAAGCGGACGAGGAAGAAATGGAGGAGATGAAGAAAGATGCTTTGGCTTGGCTGCAGGAGCAGGGTTACACTCATGTGCTTCGCCATGGTCGCTGTGTGTGCCCTTACTGCAATCTTGCTCACCGACAGTGGGGTTTTCGCGACATCCTACAGCATGCTTCTGGCATTGGTCGCTCGGGACGTACCATGAAGTCGAGGGGTAGGCACCGTGCATTAGAGGAATATCTCCACACGGATCCTCATTATGCTACATTCCGTCGTGCATAAGGTATGGCGGGATAGGTGTGTGCCGTATCCATCTCCATGACCGTGTCTGTTGTCTTTCTCGTTGCCAAGTCCGAAGATTTCGTTGTTGGGTGTGTGTTTGTGCGCGCCTGTGCCAGTGCCACTGTACGAGTGTAGGTCTATGGGGATGTATCATGTATGTGCACATTTAAGTTGAATAATTTGGGCAAGGTGACCATCATTTATGTTCTATATATTCTTCGCAAAACGGTGAATTTAGTCAAACGATAAATTTGTAAATCGGTCATAATTTACGTGTGTATCTACAATGCGATGTGGTGGGATAAGAATAAAATATCACATGACAAGACATTACATCTCAGACTATGGCAACGCATCTTGACTAGGGAAATCCACTGAAGCAAGGAAGGTGATCATGGAAAAGAAGAACACCCATGTTCTTCATGGATAACAGGGGATATAGGGGATTTTCCTACTACTACAAGATTCACAGAGCAGGAAAACAAGGGATCGATCTTTTCCATCCAAAAGAAAACATACCATTGATCTTTATATCCACAAGACCACCTATTTGAACATGAAAAAGAAAACCCAAACCGAGTAATCTAAGACGACCCCTCCAAGGAGTTCCCTGATGACTCTGGCGTCGAGGGAGCTTCAATGGCCGGGGGAGCCACGGGACCAGGGGGCCGGCATTTGAAGGACCAGCGCCGACGTCCATCTTCTTCTTGGTTCTCTTCGAGTCCACCTCCTCCTCCTCCTCCGCACCCTTCTTGTTCTTCGCCGACGGAATGTCCTTGAACGAATCAAGCTTACCGGCCTTGTCATGCTTCAAAAGCTGCCTCACAAACGCCTCCGTCTGTTGATTCCACTTCTTGGCCTCCACCTGCTTCCTCTTCTTGGCTACCAATCACTTCTTCTCAATGGCCGCCCACGTCTCTTCCTCTTCCTCTTCCTCTTCATCCTCTTCCACGTAGTCATACTCGTCCTCACTGTCCTCGCTCTCCTACCTTTCCATGTCTTCTACATCAGATTCACTCAAGGAGGGCTCGGATGGCTCGCATGCGCTTGGTTGGGGGAGTTGGGTGGTGTCTCGATGGAGGAGGGGTTGGAAGGGAACGGGGAGGCGGGAAGTCGAATCGGAGAAGAAGGCATGGTGGTTGTGGTTTTCTAGAGGAAGAGAGTTTGAGACAAGGCAATGGGGGGAGTTGGGAGAGTTCGGTATATTAATAGATCTCAGTTTCAGGGAAAGTCGGGGTGTCTCTTCGGGAGTTGTATCACGCTAATGCAAGGAGGCGCCTCGATCTCTAATAATGTAATGGTCTTTTGCAAAGAAAATAACTATGTAAATTTGTAATCTTAGTGAATTTGGAGCAAACTATATTTACAAGCACTTCAACATACAGAGATGAACTGTTTACTGCCATTAAACCAGATGTTCGGGTTTGGGATGCATTAACAGACCAGATGTTTCGGTCTAGAAAAATATACAGAAAGGACAAATATTTCTGGACCTATAAAAGATGCTTGTTTCGATTTTGGGCAAAGGTGATCTATGATTTCATAGTTTATGAGAGCGATAAAATAGGATAACATTTATAAGGAGACAAGGAAGAGAGATGGTCAGGGAAACAAAGCAAAAACAACTTCAAACAAGGGGATTGATCAACAAACAAATGATAACCAAAATCACAGACATGGTTTGGGTTGGGATGCATTAGCATTTCAGATGTTTGGCAATAACTAGATGCTTGTTTTGAATTTGGTCAAGGTGAGCAACGATCACATTGCTATTTCTTATTAATCGTCCAATACTGATCTTCAACCTCTCCTGATCATGTGTCACGCTAGGAAACACGATCATGAAAGTACAATAAGAGCGGATGTTCTTGTCTACGAAACACGAACAAGCCAGACAAATATGAGACCATGTTTCATGGAAATGTAAAGTTACTAATTAACATCACGATGTTCACATACATAAGACAATGTTTCCACGAAATCTAAAGATACTAATTAACATCACAGATAACATATCGGCATTGGTATTCCACTGGCGTGGCTCGCTCACTCCATCTACATCCATCCCTCGTTTCTGGCCAGGACGCGGTGGCGGCTCCACTTCTTCATGTTGTCCTCCCACAGGGCCTCAGACCTGGCCATCCCAAGGATGTGGTCCTTGATCTCATTCAGGTTCCTCTACCGGTGCATACGGTTGGGGCAGACAGGGCACCCGTAGGTGTTGGTAGTGCGCCGGAAGACGCGCAGAGCAAAGGTCTTAAGATGGTCTATGTTTGGGTGTCGAAGTTGGAGTCAGAATTGGAGTCGGAGTCCAACTCTGCAAGTGGTGGAGGAGGCTAGAATCTGCCGGTGACGTACCAGCGGCTCCGGGCATTGGCGGGTCGACGTTGGCGGCATCGCAGCGAGGCGGCTCCGTGCTGTGGAATTGACGCCCTTGTCACTCTAAGTAGGCGTGGATGAAGTGGAGGCCGCACGGTGACTGCCAGGACCCGGATTCGGCTCCTGAGGATGCGGTGGGCGAGAGGCTGGCAGCGCCGCCGGTCTGATGAGCAGGGGTGGGTACGGCCATGCGGCTGAGCTCTGCGTGTCTGGGGGAGACTGATTGTTTCATTGAGTCGGACAGGCAGTAGGATTGAAACATGATTGTTTGGGAAGAGAACTATGGGTAGAGTGGTTCGGAACTGGCGAGGACGCCGATGGTGGTAGGAATACAATGGCCAGCTTCCATGAGAAGTTGTGCAAGCTTATGTGACAAGCTAAGCAACGGGCCTTTAGATCGAGTGGTTGCTATTCATCTTCAAGCTTTGAGTGACTGACGTGTGGGTACCATCTGGGTATACCCACACGTCCCTAACCTCTTGATGATGGCAACCGCCTTCCATGGGGCGTTGTGGCAAGCTTCCATGGGAAATTAGGCAACAGGCGCCTCAGCCTGTCGAGGAAGGCTACGGCCGGATGTTACTGATAAGAAAAGGTGACCAGACCAGACTAAATTTAGTGTTGATTTTGTGGGCAAAATAGGATGACAACAGCTGGATCTTACTGATCTGCAAAAGTGATCGAACCGAACTAAATGGTTCGTTGAATTGTTATTAGGAAAATACAATCGCATTATTCGAATGAACATCCATCCAAAGTAGGAAACAGAGTCCATTCTAAAGTGACTAATTAAACATCACAATTTCCACATACATAAGACAATGTTCCAACAAAATCTAACGATACTAATTAACATCACTAATAACATAACATCACAAAGTTCACATACATAAGACAATGTTCCAACGAAATCAAAAGATACTAATTAACATCATAGATAACATAACAGCATAGATCTTCCACCGGCGCAGCTCGTTCACTCCATCTACTCCATCCATCCCTCATTCCAGGCCACGACGCGGTGGCGGCTCCACTTCTTCTTGTAGTTCTGCCTCAGGGGCGCATACTTGGCCATCCCAAGGACATGGTCCTTGACCTCAATCAGCTTGCGCCACCGGTACATAAGGTTGGGGCATATAGGGCACCCGTACGTGCCATTGAAGCGCTGGAAGACGTGCAAAGCATTGCCCCGGGGGACCGGAGGGATGTAGCCATGGAAACGGTCCTCAGACGAGTCTGTGTCAGCTTGGGAGTCGGAGTCAGAGTCAAACTTACCAACAGGAAGGGTAACTGTAAACGTAAGCTTCCGAGGCAGCGACGGTGAAGGAGGCTGGATATCCGCCGGCGAGACACTAGCTGCTCCCGGCATAGCGCCGGCGATCGACGGCAGGTCGACGTTGGCGTCGTCGGAGGGCGGCGGCGGCGACGGTGGAGGAGGCTGGGAATCTGCCGGCGTGCCACCACCGGCTCTTGGGAAACCGCCGACGAGCGACGGTGGGTCGACGTTGGCGGTGTCAGAGCTCGGCGACAGCAGGTCGACGTTGGCGGCGTGCCATGGATGTGGCCCCACAGCGCCTCCGCGAACATGCGGGCGAAGTGCTGGCTGTCGCGTGGCGGCACCCAGTCACGGGCACGCGAAGAGGATGTAGCGCCGGAGGATCGGTTGAAGGGCGAGGGTGAGAGCCGGCGCGACGGGGAGCCGGTGGGGGATAGCCGACTGAAGGACCGAACTGGCGACCAGAGAGGGAGGGAGTGAATGGGAGCTGATGAAAATTCTTCTCGAAGGAGATGACTACTCAAACAAGATGAACTCGGTCGGATACCCAAAATCACACGCTCCGTACTCAACCTTCTGTTTGCCAAAACCACGTAGCCACTGGAGTTCTACTGGCCCTAGGAACAAACACTATCTGCAGCCACAACTCCTACACACACGGCAGCGGAAACAACTCGGAAGCTGTCTGGCCAGCAGGGGGCGGTTAGACTGGGTATGGGGGTGGTTAGACCGCCTCCACCTGGTAACCGAGAAATCCTCCGAACGACCTCTTCCAAGCTCCAAAACTCTCCACGATTTCACCCACTGGATCCTCTGGTCAAGGCGAAGTTAGCTACCAGAGAATCTTGGTGAAAACCAAAACTTCATCCAGGGGCCTAGGGGCGGTTTAACCTCCTGTACCCAGCAAGGAACACAAGCCAAGAACTCCTAGCAAACAGCACCAAAACAGACCCCAATTTCACTAGAACGCTCCTCGGATCAAGGCGAATGAACTCACAGAGGAAAATCTGGCAAAATCAAAACTTCCACCCGGGAGACCCAGGGCGGTTAGACCGCCCCCTATGGTGGTTAGACCGCCCCTCCCAGAAAATCTGGCCGCGGGTCAACCCTCAACTTCCCATCGCCCGATCTCCCGATTTATCCCACGGATTGTAGTGAAACTTCGGGGATACCTGGGCTACCCCTTGGGTAACCTCTCCACCAAAGGAATTCCACCGAAACGCTCTCATCAAAGGGAACCGCGGATCTTGGCCCTCTAGGTCATGAACTCGAGCAACTCGAAAAACCACCAAATCGAGGTCGATTCAAGGGAGTTCTTGGGGCAAAGTTACCAGCCAAAGAGGCATAAGGTCCTCATACGTGACACCCAAAAAGAATCCCGCAAGAAATCGCCTTCAAAACTCCGCCACGAAAATCACAAGAAAGAGCTCCGAAAATCACCAAAAAGACAAACAGGAGAGGCAACACAAGGCCTTGAGGAACCACGCCGAATCATCTATACATACCATGAAGGTTCGTACAAGGTCTAGCTTGCCACCAAGTCATCCATCCATCCCTCTCTCAACATCTCACCATGAAGCTCTCAAGCTAGTCCTAGAAATTCCTAAGGAAAATAGGAAGGGAAAATAGCAAAGGGAAAATGAGCTAGGGTTCCAAGAGTTGGCTACCATCCCACAACTCAAGTGTTTATATGGGGGCAACCAAAAGACTAAACTACCCTTACTAGCAACTACGGATACAAGCCCCACAAGGGCAATTTTGGAAGTCTTCAGTTCAGCACCATCGGACGGATGCGCATCCACCGCAAGCCTGCGTAGCTCCAACGCAACTCTTGCGATCATGCCACGTGTCCTTCGCTTCGAAGCTTCTCGGCGGCTGCGACCCAGGCGGTCAGACCGCCCCCCTGGGCGGTTAGACCGGCCCTAGGTGGTCAGACCGCCCCACCTAGGCGGTTGAACCGTCCTGGCCGGCCACACTCCTCCGTCGAGTCTTTGGCCTCGGTTTTGTGGCTCAACCGAGTAACCCAGTGGTTTTGTGGTGAACCACTGCAAACCCCGCAAACTTGGTGTAGCCTCCGCCAATCTCTACTTATGACTCGGCTCCCACCATGTCCCGACTCGACCTTGGTTTTGAGGCTCAACCAAGAAACCGTCCACGACTTCGTCTTGCTGTTCTTACCACCATGCGACCCGCACTTGACCCTGTTGGCCACCGAGTCCCTCGAACCAAGCCTACTTGTCTACTCCACACCTGGAGGACTCACCGGCATCGACCTTTCGCGCTTGTTCTTCACCTGCACCAGCACCAATCAAGCCACAGCCTGCATCTGCAATGCTTAGCCAAGACACTACGTGAAAAACTCACTTTGGTAACGGGCATAGATGGCCTTTGGTAACGGGCAAAGCGCCCGTTACAGATCAAGTGTTACAAATGAGCTAAGAAATGTAACGGACAGATGCCCGTTACTGATAACACATATTCTTAACGGGCATCAAACAATGACCGTTACCACAACTAGCCACCGGTCACGTGAAATGGCTGTTTCTTTGGGCCCACAGGGAACTTTGGTAACAGGCACCAAAACAGAGCCCGTTACAGTAGCTCAATATCGGAGACGCCTGCCGTGTGCTTGCGTCTCCTCTATCTAGACGAAATGAGACGCGTCTATTTCACGTGCGTCTCAGCACATCTAGGATTCGTAACGGGCATCAAACAACGACCGTTATCACAACTAGTCACCGGTCATGTGAAATTGCTATTTCTCTGGGCCCACAGGGAACTTTGGTAACAGGCATGAAAACAGAGCCCGTTACTATGAAATCAACATTGGAGATGCGTGCTGTGAACCGGCGTCTCCTCTATCTCGACGAAATGAGACGCATTTGTTTCCACGTGCGTCTGCTGTCTCTCGACTAAAGGAGACGCGTGCTTTCAACCCGCGTCTCCTATATCTCGATGAACGGGCCAGGTCCTGGGGCCCACCGGTCAGGACTGGTAACGGGCTTTTACACTGCCCGTTACATTGTTGGCATGTTTGTAACGGGCTTTCCGAATGAAGCCTGTTACTCACTGATCAGTGTTTGTAACGAGCTTTAATTAACGCCCGTTACAGATACGTAGGTCACCCCTACAGTAACCTGCCTGCTTGCCGGCTGCATCCTAGAACCAGCCAAGATTTGGCAGCCATCAGGGGCTACATCCTGCCATCCTGGAACCAGCCAGGATATGGCAGCCACCACAGCAAGGAGACATCACAAACACATTCTCACATCACAGATATAGGCAAGCAAGATCACATCAAGTTTCAAGTTACTCTCATCAGGGCTTGTTTGGATGGAGTCATGAGAAAACTGCCTGAACCAGGCAGCATCTGACCCCAACCAAGCAAGCCAAGTAGGTTTCTCAGGCAACAACACCTGACTAAAGAAGACTGAATGAGTTTCAAGTTTCTGGCTACAATGAACTCACGGTGCACCATTGTAGAAGTTGCCCTTTCGGTCGATGGTCTCCTTAAGAATGTACTCGCACAGCATCTCCCAGACACGCTTTAGATCTTCTGTGGAAACATCTACAGCAGATTTGAAATCCTGCAAAATACAATCATTTATGAGAATACAAGTAGAAATCAGTTTCTAAAATCAGATGGAGAATATGAGCAGAGACAAGGTTGAGCATTATTATCTACTTACAGCAGCCTTCTTGATGTCAGGTATGTCATCGAGTAGTCTTAACATATGGAATGCCACATGGAATCCACACATAGAGGACCCCCATGGCTGCTGAGCACACTGCATCGAGGTACCAAAATGACAAGTTAATGCAGTACCAAATAGGTAAGAAGGGACCATAAAAAAACCTCGGTCTTACATCGAGATTTGTTTTGTGCTTGAGTATGGCTTTTGGCTTTTTTTCTTTCCTTTCGTCACTCCGTCCTGTGCATGATCACCAAAGAGCCTGCATAATCAGTAATACCGATTAGAAACACTAAGAGATTGAATTTTTGTGAACAAAACCTACAAGATACTGTACCAAAGGCCCTGCATGGTCAGCAATACCGATTAGAAACACTAAGAGATTGAATTTTTGTGAACAAAACCTACAAGATACTGACCAGTCCACAACAGGTTTGAGGTCTGAGAACTTTAGCGGGGGATGTTGTTTAGCAGAATCTAGATAACAAACCTCTTTGAACTTCATACAGATGATCACTGTTACCCAGTGGCTAGTGCAGTAGGCACCCACCACGTAGTCGTTGTTCATTGCATTTGAGATTGCTTTGGTAACAAGGCCAGAATGCTGAGAAATATTTGTGGAAGTAATAAAACCTGGATCTAAAAACCTAACACTGATCTGCATCTCCACTGCCTTGTCCATCATTTTCCTACAAAAAATCAAATTGTTAGCATGCATGAACTTTGTGGTCAAAATTAAAGAAATATCTTTTTAGGTTTTAAGGGACTTACAATGTCCACAACCTCAAGAAGGTAACATCCAGAGAAGCCAGGGTTATAAGGTTATACACGCTACTTAATGCAATATTTAACATTAAAGCACCACCACCACCTTTAAAGTAGTCTTGATCCACCTTTGCTAGAAAGGCAAGTTTATCCTTACTGTGTTCCATGATATAAGCATGCAACCTGTCACAATTTGGTCCAGCAGACTTTAAGTCTGCTTCTGACAACATAGGTGCACCAGGCTTGTATTTTGGTCGTTCCTGTTCTGTCCCAATAATACAGTTAAGAATCTCATCTTTAGACAGAGGTTTCTTGGCCTGGTTCCCCTTCTGCAGTGGAGATTGCCTGGGCTCCTCCTCCTGTTGCAGAGGCTGCTGTACATGTTGCATCTGCTGCTTAGGGGGAGATTGCCTACGCTCCTTGTACTGCTGCTGGAGAGGCTGCTGTTTCGTCTGTTGCTTATCCTTATGTTGCAGCTGCTGCTTAGGCGGAGTTTGCCTGGGCTCCTCCGGCTGTTGTCGACGCTCCTGCTGCTGGAGAGGCTGTTGTTTCGTCTGTTGCTTATCCTCATGTTGCAGCTGCTGCTTAGGCGGAGTTTGCTTGGGCTCCTCCGGCTGTTGTCGACGCTCCTGCTGCTGGAGAGGCTACTGTTTCGTCTGTTGCTTATCCTCATGTTGCAGCTGCTGCTTAGGCGGAGTTTGCCTGGGCTCCTCCGACTGTTGTCGACGCTCCTGCTGCGTAGTTTTGCTGATCTGCTACTGCTGCTGCTGCTGCTAAGCCTTCTCTTGCTGACACTGGGCTACAGTACCTCCATCTGATGTTGTACCCCTGCTACCTATTGCGGCTTCAGGGTTGGGATGTCTCGTCATGGGTGGTATAAGGATCCTGTCCTTTGGCCATTGGATCCTTTGAACGAGAGCCTCAGCTAGGGTTGCTATGTCACCCCCATCAATTGGTACAGGCAGAGGGTAGTGACCCGCATTGGCCCACACATAAGTAGGTTGCACCACAACATACCCATCCTGCACCGGTACTGAATGGCAAGCCTTTTGAAATGGAAAAACTTTCGTTAGTGCGAGCTCCACATTAATCCCGGTGCCATCCGAAAGGCTGCACGCAGTTGGCTCTGTCAGCTTATCTACTGTGTCCAGCTTAGGTGATCGACTATCACTGTGCACTTGATTCGCTTCGTCCTCATTGGCATTCCAATGGTCTTGCTCTCTGCCACACGCATCTTCCTCGCTGTCATGCGCATGTTCTTCCTCGCGGTCATGCGCATGTTCTTCCTCGCTGCCATGCACATCTTCTTCCTCGCTACTACTGACAGGCGCTGGTAATTGGGAAGGAAGAAGTACATTTTTCGGTATTTCGATGCCTGATAGTCTTAGAGTGTGGACAACTGATTTAAATGTTATGTCCACCATATCATGAGCATCAGACCTCTTGTTCCTCCTCTTCTTCCTGTACATTCCAGCGAACTCTTCACCAAACCCTTTACCCCAACCAAGTGAACTAGACACGCCTCGGACCCGACCTTGATGCTCTAGAGTCTCAAGTGCTGCGGTGAGGATATCATCCTCCCTAACCCCAGAGAAAGAACCATCGCTACCCTGAGCTGCAAGTGTTTTCACCCTATCTGCTACCCCCACCACCACAGGGTTACTGAATGTTATGCCCCCGCTTCCTTCACTAGTATTCTTCCTCTTCTTCCCTACCCTTGCCTGCAGATAAGGTCTCGAACGTCCAGGAAATTGGTCCTAAGGGTTCTGTTTTCCTTCTGCAGCTAGCTTTGCATCCTCCTCCTCCCACTCTTTCCTTTTACCACGATAACCTTTTCTGCCCGTCTTGTGTGGCTTATATGCAATGCTCTCTTTTGTTTCATCTCCTGGATCAATTGCTGAAATGAAGGAGAATTGGTTTCCTGCACAAATATGTCACAGTCTTGTTGCTGCAAAAAGGCATGCTTCACAAAGGGAGTCTCCTCTTTGCTCACATATTTTTTTCTTAAATGGGCCTTGAACCGCCATTGTAAGGTTCCAATCTCTGATATAGCTGCCTTAACTGCCTTCTTGCGAACAGATTCTTCCAGATTGGCTGGGTAATCTAGCTTTTCCTCAAAAACTGTGAACAGATGGTCCTTCTCAAATTTGTGAGAGATCATCAACCACCTTGTTGATTGACACCCTCTCCCGAGCAATGAGACCAAAGACTAATACAAATGTATCCCTCGCAGCATCTGGGGTAGGCCAAAAATTGGCATCAAGTCCAATTGCAGTCAACTTGTCTTCTGGCCATTTGGTTTGTGTCCTTGACCCGCGGGATCGAGTACTACTCGCAGCAGTCTGTGCTGAGTGACCCTGTGAAGAAGGTTCACCGACGATGGGCTGTGATGGTGCATTGGAGGTAGAGGAGTTTGTTGTTGTGGGAGACTGCATAGATGATATGTCAGGTTGTCAGTAGAGCAACATAAGCAAGACTAAAAATCTAAACAAAATTCTTATTAGATAAATTCGTTTTCTCTGACAGGCAAAATAGCTAATATTACACTAGAAATCATTACAAGTCATAAATAAAATCAGCATAGACATACATAATTCATATTTTACTTAATTAACATACAGGGATAGGTGCTAACTATTTTGACAGGGACATAACAATATGCTTATATATCAAAGCAGAGAATAAATTCCTTCAACCGCTTCTTTGTCCAACTTCAGCAGCGATGGATTGTGTGTTCCATGTGTACATGCAACAAGAGGATAAAGCAATGATCATGACATTATATATGACAGTAGTGAAACAACACTCACAACACATCATGACACCAACAATAACAATATATATGACAGTAGTGAAATAATTAACACTCACAACAAAGCATAGGACAGTCTAGTTATCACTACATTATAAACCACAGCGATGCAATTCCCGCTGACATTATGTGGCCATCAGAATTAAAGTATGCTAACAGGTCCAAAGCATAACTGTCGATCTGGTACATTCAAAGCATAGCAGAATTAAAGTATGCTAACATCCTCAATGCTTTTTATGAATTTATAGTGCAAAAATTGTAGCACCAGGAACATGAAAATGAATTTCAACAGTTCATATAACTTCATCTGTTAGCAAACAATTTATTCAAACAGTCTTGAAGCAACAAAATCCATCCATCAAATCCACAGTCAATCAATTAAAGATGAACTATCAAGGCATGTCTCCCTAATCCACATTGACATGAATATATAGCAGATTTGGTGGCCGAGCAGAGAGAGGGCGTTGGGGGTTCAATCAGGACTAACCTCTGTCGCGAATGAAGTAGTTGTTCTCGTGATGGTCAGAGGGGCCGGATCCACGTCGGCTCGTGGCCTGAGGTGGCCGGCTCGTCGTCGTGGCCGGGGATGACGGATCCGCGTCAACCATCTTTAGGTTAGCCGGGAAGCCGTCCGCACGCCAGTAACCGCGTCCTTGTCACCGTCGTCACGCAGGGAGCGGTGGGGCTGGAGAAGAGCAGGGCTGCGGTGGGGAGAGAGCGACGAAGGTGAGTGAGGAGAGAGCGGCGAAGGCGAGCGGGGAGAGTGGCGGTGGCGGTGGGGAGAGTGCGGGCGTTGTGGATCTGTCTAGCGAGGAGCCGAATATGAACTGCGCGCGTAACTGTGTTTAAGGAAATTACTGGCATACCCTTGACAGCTCTCTGGTGGAATTGGAATTCCATGGGCATTATAGTCAATATAGGTGGGAAATTTTGAGCAGCCCACGCACGATTTGCCTGCTGACGCTGACGCGTGGGCTAGTGTCATTGGCGACGATGGTTAGTGAACCCGCATCACCTTTGTTGGTAGTTGGGTCCGGCGGGCGGGCAACATTTATCTTTTTATTTTGGCTGCTGACGCTGACGTGTGGGCCAGCCACTGTTTTTTTTCGAATGAAACGTGTTCCCCCAAAATATTAGAGCCCATAAAACAGCACCTAAAAATCATAAAAATACGAACAATTCGTATTTGGACATTTAGTATTTGAATAAAATATCAATAGTCACACTTGTGTGCCCAAGATTCTTAGAATTCGTTTTTACATCCCATGTTAATGATGTAATAATTCTAATAACATCAAGTATGCCCTAAAAAATCTACAAATTGACTTGGCAACATAATTTGGGTACCTAGACTTGTCTTCAAAATTTCAAATGGTTTCGATGAAGGAATAATATACTTGTGTACAAATATCTACATCTCTCACATAGTTTCCTAGAATGTTCCTTGAACATTGAAGTTTTTCACACTTTGCAACGTGTTCGAACTTATATGCATTTGAAAACTTAACAAAACCTTGTGGTTCACCTTAAGATTACGAAAATGCAAAGTTTCATTACAGGAGGTGTGGAAAACAAATATTATTTATATGTTGTACTTACATAGAACAAGATAAGGTATATAAACATTGTTCAAGAAACGGAATATACACTAAACAATGAAAATAATGAAAACACGATGATTTTAGAAAATTGTAGAAAAAAATAATCAAATTTGGACTAATTACGACGGAGAAATACATGTTACAAAATTTGATTGCAGAATAAAAAGAGAAATGCCGTCAGCGACGCGGGACAGATAAATTGTTCTTCATTCTCCAATAGAACAAAGGAGGAAGCAGAGGGCACCACCGCCCGCCGCCGCCCCCGCCGTGCCCGCTTCGGCGGTTTTGACACCCAAGAGGGCATCCTAGGCCTCGTCGGTGGCAAATGAGACCACCGCAACCTTCGATTTGACTCACAAACGTGACAAATCAAATATTGTCTATTAAAAACCGATTAAAAACCGACATCCCGATAAAATCAAATCCGCATTTAGTAATATCTAATAATTTACATTCAAGATAGATAATGTTCATTGATGCTTGCGCCTACATCCCGATGTTCATCCTGCTGATGGCGTACTCCACAATGGGGTGGAAGTTACGTGTCCAGAGGTCGAACTCATGACGGATGCGACACTCAGCGCTGCAGTAGTGGATGATCTTTGAGGTATCTAGCCTATAGCGCCTACATCCCGCTGCCCAAATGCAGACATGGGGATTCTGGACGGGCAGCAACGGAATGTCATCGTCGCCGTCATCAAGCCAGTACCACCACACAATGTTCTCGAGATCCCATTTGACGAGGTAGCGCAGCCGCCGCAGGTTGTGGTTCTTCCACCGCCCATCAGGGGGCGATGGGCCACCGCTGATTTCCTGGAGCAGTGCCATGGCTTCGGGGTCCGCAGGGTTGCAACGGTACTTCAGCATCGCTAAGAAGTACTTGGCACCGGAGTCTTCAACAGCGGCATCTCCGACGAGCTTCAGACCCTTATCGGGATTCCGCCGCCTCATCAACCTCTCCATCCCCTCGAAGCATAATGCCTCCGGATGATTGGCCTCGCGGAAGCGCCGCTCAAAGCACGACCTGACGTAGCGATTCTTGCACACCTCACGAAGATCACGCAGCGACACGTGCAGTAGTACCTCATCGGAGTCGCAGATGCGCCGGAAGGTGCTGCAGATTTTATTACGAAGGTTCAGAAAATGGATGACGGGCTCATCCTTGATGGAGTGGATGATGATCTGGGTGACTGAAGGACCGGAACGGCGAACCAGAGAGGGGGGAGTGAATGGGAGCCAATAAAAATCCTACTGAAGAATTCGGCCTACGAACCCAATATCACTCGGACACCTCCGCGAGCTTCTCTTGCCAAGTCCACGTAGCCACTGGAGTGCTACTGAACCTAGGAGCAAGATCCAACCAACAGCAACACACAACACGCAGCGGAAAACAACACGAAACTGCTGCTGGCAACCAAAACCGGTCAGGCTGGTTTCTGAAACCGGTCAGACCGCTTCTCTGGGACTTAGCCTCTCGCAGGCAGGGGAAACCGGTCAGGCCGGTTTGGCAAACCGGTCAGGCCGGTTTTGTCCAGGAAATCCCCAAAAGACCTTTGAGACCAAAACAGCCCCAAAACACCTCAAGAACCTCTCCACCTTTGAACAAGAAAAGCCATAGCACGAACAAGACTCTCCTGCTCAAAAACCTTCATGACAGCCCACTGTGGCTAAACCGGTCAGACCGGTTTGGGAAACCGGTCAGGCCGGTTTTGCCTGGACAGTCGGGAAGAACTCAGCCCGCGGGAAAAACCTAGCCTTCACCTCGATCGATCTCCCGATTCATTCCACGGATTCAAGTGAGACTTTAGGGATAGCTGGGGTACCTCATGGGCTACCTTTGGCTAGGAGCTTGGTCCCCAAAACCTACTCAATCAAGAGGAATCGGAAGTCAACCCTCAAGAACACCTTTCCAAGAACTCCACCGAAAACCCCAAAATGAAGCCGTTTCGGAGGGTTTGTTGGAGCAAGATCACCAAGCAAAGAGGCACAAAGTCCTCATACGTGACATCCAACAAGAATCCCTCAAAGAAACGCCCCCAAAACTTCCCCATGGGAATTCCAAGAAAAGGCTCCGAAAATCACCAAAAAGGGAAAACGGGAAGAGCACAATCAAGCCTTGAGGAACCACGCCAAATCATCTATACATACCATGAAGGTTCATACAAGGTCTAGCTTCCGCCCGATCATCCTTCCCTCTCACAAGATCTCACCATGAAGCTCTCAAGCTAGTCCTAGAAATCCTAAGGAAAATAGGAAGGAAAATAGCAAATGGAAAATGAGCTAGGGTTCCAAGAGATGGCTGCCATCCTCTCACCACTTGGGTTATATGGATGCAAGCCGAAAGACTAAAATACCCCTAAAGCCTAAACTAGGATACATGCCCACCAAGGGCACTTTGGGAAATTGTCTTCGTAACACCATCGGACGGATGCCCGGCGACCGCACTTCGCTTAGCCTCGACGCAAGCCTTGCGATCCTGACGCGTGTCCTCCGCTTCAAAGCTTCCGGCGCCCTGCGACCCCAAACCGGTCAGACCAGTTTCCCAAACCGGTCAGGCCAGTTTTCGCCTGACAGCCATGCCCGGTCTTCGGCCTCGGCTTTGTGGCTTAGCCGAGTAACCTGGTGGTTTTCTGGTGAACCACCGCAAACCCCGCGAACTTGATGTAGCCTCCGCCAATCACCACTCATGACTCGGCTCCCATGAAGTCCCGATTTGACCTTGGTTTTGAGGCTCAACCAAGAAACCGTCCACCGACTTCATCTTGCTGTTCTTGCCACCATGCGGCCCGCACTTGACCCTGCTGGCCACCGGGTCCCTCGAACCAAGCCTACTTGTCTTCTCCACACCTGGAGGCCTCACCGGTAATGACCTTTCGCGCTTGTTCTTCACCTGCACCAACACCAGTCAAGCCGCAACCTGCACCTGCAATACTTAGCCAAGAATCAGTCCACACAACGTTTTCAATCACTCATCACACCAGGAAGCGACCATCCACCGGTCCTCGAACCACACATGGTCCTCAGTGACAAGATCATCTGGCAGCAGCTGCATCAAGCACACCGCGGCCATCAAGGAGAAGGGGAGGAAATAGAAAAGTGATGGGGTTTGGAAATTGAAAGGCGACGGGGGTTGAAGTTGAAGGCGACGAGCGTTGAAGTTGGCGACGAGGGTTGAAGTTGAAGGCGACGAGGGTTGAAGTTGAAGAAGGCGACGAGGGTTGAAGTTGAAGAAGGCACCTCGGCCATCTAAAACAATAAATGGAAATTGAAAAGGTGCCGCAGTTTGGCTGCTGCCACTGACGAGTGGGCCCGACATCATTGCCCATGCCCCTTCTCCTTCCTGCGTAATTGAAAGGCGACGCGTGGTTTTGGACGGTTTTGCACCCGAAACGGAGCCCGATGCGCAATTGAGTGGCACGTACTAGCAGTAGTGGAGTAGTGGGTGGGGGCATAGGCGCCTGACGGTTCCGCGTCTTGTCAATATAACTCCCCTGCCTTCCCCTGCTTTCCCCTGCTTCTTCCATAAGCTTATCATCTCTTTCGCTTCTTCTTCCCCCTTGCGATCCACCACTACAAATCTTCGGTCACCGAGAGATCACCAAGGAGGAGATGGCATCGAGGAGCCCGCCGCCGTCGAAGCGGGGACGAAGGGAGGACGACGACGACGAAAGCCGCCGTCAGAGGAAGTTGGAGAAGGGGAAGGAGCCGGCGACCAAGGACGCCGACGAGGAACCATTCTTTGATGACACTAAGTTCGTCGTCGACCTGCTCAGGAGCGCCTTCAGAAAGCTTGAAGATGTTGGCGCGGCCTTCGACATCAAGGCGCATCATGAAGTGGATAAGGACCCGAGCGTGAAGGGTCTCGCCTTTAGGATCCACGGGTTGGCTGAGAAGCTCAAGAACCTCCCCGTGGTCAAGCGGGCTGGCCGCCGCCACTTCGTCTTCGACGACGGCGGCTCCGACGGCGACGACAGCAGCCACGGCAGCTCTGACGGCAGCCACGACGGCGACGACGGCTTCGACGGCAGCCACGGCGGCGACAACGGCGGGACTCCGATGGCGGCGACCGACTAAATGATAGACTCCTGCTTGTGTCGAACTGCTTGGGTTGTGTGTGTATGTGTTTGTGTCTTCGTCAGGTTGTTGAACTGCTTAGTTTGTTTCTCGATCATGAACTGCTTAGTTAATTAGTTTGGTTGTTTGATTTTGTTTACTTAGTTAATTAGTTTGGTTGTTTGATCCACCCACATCTCCTATAATATGTGTTCTGTTGTGATGAACTGGAGATCTGTTGTGATGCACTCGAGATCTGTTGAGATGAATTAGATCTTAGAGACAATGGATAGTCATTGTCGACGCGGGTTAGCCTGTTGACGCTGACGCTGACGCGTGGGCCAGTGTCATTGGCGACGATGGTTAGTGAACCCGCATCGCCTTTGTTGGCAGTTGGGTCCGGGCGGGCAGGCAACGGTTATCTTTTTTATATTGGCTGCTGACGCTGACGCGTGGGCCCGTCACTATTTTTTTTGGAATGAAACTTGCTTCCCTAAAATATTAGAGCCCATAAAATAGCACCTAAAAAATCATAAAAATACAAACAATTCATATTTGGACATTTAGTAATTGAATAAAATATCAACAGTCACACTTGTGTGCCCAAATTTCTTATATTTCATTTTTACATCCCATGGTAATTATATAATAATTCTAATAACACCAAATTTGCTCTAAAAAATCTATAAATTGACTTGGCAACATAATTTGTGTACCTAAACTTGTCTTCAAAATTTCAAATGGTATCGATGAAGGAATAATATACTTGTGTACAAATGTCTACATCTCTCACATAGTTTCCTAGAATGTTGCTTGAACATTGAAGTTTTCCACACTTTGCAACATGTTCGAACTCATATGCATTTGAAAACTTAACAAAATCTTGTGTTCACCTTAAGCTTACGAAATGCAAAGTTTCATCACTAATGGTTGTGTAAAACAAATATTATTTATATGTTGTACTTACAAAGAACAAAATAAGGCATATAAACATTATTAAAGAAACAGAATATACACTAAACAATAAAATTAATGAAAAGATGGTAATTTTAGAAAAATTTAGAAAAAAATATCAAATTTGGACTAATTACGACGAAGAAAAACTTGTTACAACATTTGATTGCAGATTAAAAAGGAGAAATGGGAACTGTTCTTCATTCGAATAAAACTGAGCCCCACAGTCATTAGCGACACGGGACTGATAACCTGCGTCGGCTTTGCTGCTCTTCCAAAATTTTACACAGATAATCTGAGCAACATACAAAAGCTAATCCACTACTGATTTCCTATTCCAATACTCCGTTCGAACTTCACCATTTCGCTGCAGAGCCTACAGTCTTCGCTGCAAAACAGAGAAATTCGAAGCCATCCTTTATCCACACCGCAGCAGCCGCCGTTGCCTGCGCACGGCTGATCGCCGCGCACCTGTGCCGGAGGCGGCAGCGGTTCACCCCAAATGCGCCAAGTCGAGGAGTGGATCGCACGCGCGGCCTTCTCGCACAAAGGCAGACACCCCTCGTTGCTCAGCCATCTTGACGTCGTACTGCCGCCGCCCATGACCCGCCTCATGTACCGCTTCGCGGTGTCGTCGGCGGTGGCACCGCCATTGTCCCTGTAGAGCAAGATGGCGTATAGATAGGCCGCCGCATCGTGCCCACCCTCGGCGGCGCGCCGGAGATCATTGCATCCCCTGTTTTCCATGAAGACGGCTTTGATCCCAGAGAAGAAGCAAGCCTCCGGATTCCCGAGATCGGTCAGCATAGCAAGGAAGGCTTTGTAGGCGGTGGGGTCCCACACCCAAGAAATCTCATCTCGTATCCCCTCTATCGACAAATGCCGGCCGACATCGCTGTGGCCGCACACGCGGCGCATGGTCGAGCAAGTACTGCGTAGGCTGCGGAGGTTAGCCAAGGGCCGCTCCGAGGTTGCACCGACGCACGCCGCAATCTCAATGCGGAGGTCTTGAGGGAGGTCCAGCAGCGACGATGGCTGGTGCCGCCTGCTTCTTCCCGGCATGCTATTCATCTCCGGCCGGGAATGGTGACGATGAGGAGTAGGCAGTTGCTGTTTTTTCGTGGGTAGATGAAGGGGCAGGGGATCTAAATTATTTTGGAAGGAGAAGATACAGGAGATTTGTTTCCAAACACGGTTTAAGTAAGAAATGGAGACGACGTTTGGCTAATTCGCGTATGCTTTAATTCTCTATTGCAGACGACGTTTGGTTAATCCGCGTATCATTTAATTCTACATTGGAATCACTGCCTCTGCTCTCAGCCATTGACTGGGCAACTGTTTCCCCATTGACTGGATCTGGCATCAATTTCTTGGGAACCTTCCCGTTTCCTGTGCTCTTGATCTTATCCCTTTCTCTTTTTTTTACAACCGATGTTATCCCTTCCTTGTTTTTGCTATAAAAAAGACCGACGCCTATCGGTCCTCCTCACTTGCTTCCTTCTTCTCTAGATCTAGATCTAGCTATGGCACAAAGAATAGATCTTGTAGGGCGCAAGCTTTTGCTTTTCTCTCTTCCTCCTCCTCCTCGTTCTCTCAGTTGTTAGAAGAATTCTTGTGATATGGGTGATTGGGTTACTCATCCCTCTAGCACAGCTGCTAGAAAAATCCTTGTGATATATCAGCTGTCGGGGGAAGGTAGCCTAGAACCTCCTGGCATCAGGAAGAACAAGCCGACGGAAAGATCAGGTCTGGGGAGAGAAGCCCAGAACCATCCTGCTGCAGCTTTCCCGTCAAACTTGCGCTTCCTTTTGCTTTCCCTCCTCCAGGAGGAGATTTTTGAAGGGATATGTTTCCACCCTCTCTGTATCTTTCTCTTGTGCTCACTTGTAAGCATGAAGAAGAAGCCAGAATCTGGAGCATATCTCGTCATGAAGAACAAGCCGATGGCGGCCTCCTTTCTCTTCACCTCCGACGATCGACCGACGGGCAGGGAAGGCGAGCAAGATCGACCTTTGAGCCTCAACATCGCCAAGTCAGCACCCACCACCGCAGTGGTCTTCTACCTCTGGCCAGCCGGAGATTCAACTGGAATCGGACGCGAGTTCGAGGCTGCCGAGCTGGCCAAGATCCCGAGGCCTCCCTATCTGATGTAATGATGACTGTAATCTGTGTGTGTGATTTTGCATATCTGGTCATGAAGAACAAGCTGACAGAAGTATATCTCTTTTGCTTAGTTTAGATCTATGTTCCTCATCCTGGTAGTGCCTAGTGATGATGAACATAGATGGCCGCTTTGTAACCTTCTGATGTATCAATGATGACTGTAATCTGTGTGTGTGTGATTTTGCATCTCAAGAGAAATGCTTGTGTGATTATCTCTGTGTAGTACAATTTTTTGTATGATTTACCTACTCACTTGCAAGCATGAAGAAGAACAAGCCGACGGGGGCTGGCTAATCTGCGTCTCTTTTGATGTAATCTGTGTGTGTGATTTCGCATATCTTGCCCATAACAAAGGCGACGCGGGTTGGTTAATCCTCGTCTCTTGCCCGTAACAAAGGCGACGTGGGTTGGCTAATCCTCGTCTCTTTTATATTAACGCCCGTTACTGAACTGAAGCAGCCTGCAACATACTTACTGAACTGAAGCAGAATATAAACAGAATATATATAGTATCTTAGGCAGAATATATTACAAAAAGGTTTCTAATTCCACCACATCCTATATATTACAAAAAGGATTCAAATTCCACCAATACATCACATCCTTTATATTACAAAACGGATTTCATTTCCACCAATAGACACATCCTGCATTACAAAAAGGATTCAGCAGAAATCAGGCTTGCTTTTTCTTCCTTGATTTCTGTATATGGATTTTTTCACTATGGTCGCTTCGCAAGTATGGTGTTTTGTTAGTTCCCAAGAGTCGGTGCTTGTATGAAGTGTCAAAGGATGGAATTTCGTCAAACTGGTTGTATTCCTCCTCCTCAACAACATTTTCAACCCCAATAATCCTTTTTTTTCCAGGCATAACCACAGACCAGTTCTTCTTTGCAAGGTCAGGTACATAGAACACTTGCTCAACATCGTTGGCGAAGACAAACGGTTCGTTTTTGTAACCAAAGACCCGGAGATCAACACTAACATAACCATATTTGTCCTTGCTCATAGCTCTCTTCCCATTGGTGATCCATCTACACCGAAACAAGGCTACCTTCAATCCTACATAATCAAGCTCCCATATCTCCTCTATTTGACCACAATATGTGTCTGTCTCCGTGTCATCATCATCATGACTGTCGTCGACGACGGCCCGTACACGCACACCACTATTTTGATAGACACTCTTTCTATCCTGGGCCATGGTGTAGAACGTGTATCCATTGCTTGGTATCTTGTAATAGTGAACAATGGCCCCGCTGCTAGATTCCTTATCTCGTCGGTTATGACAACATTATTGCTGCATGTCTCGACATAATCTCGGAGCCACCTGCTGAAACCTTGCATGTGCATCTTTGCAAGCCAAGCCCTACCACAGTCAGGGTTGTCTTCACGTAGTTGTCACTTGTCCTCATTGGCAAACGGTGTAATTAGGTGCAGCTGTTGTATCACGGTGAAATGAGCCTTTTGGAAGGCATCTCGTTCCGGAGTGACTGACTTTTTCCTCAGGGTCCCAACACCTGAAAACCTACCTTCATGCCGTGAGCGAGGCACACCAATGGGGTTTTGGGGGTCCATATAACCCATGGCCCAATCCACTGCTTCGATGGTCTCGTAGCCACGAACAATGGCTCCCTCCGGAAATAACCGGTTATGTACCAATGATTTCAGGAATCCATAGAACCTCTCATATGGAAACATCTGATGAAGGTAAGATGGGCCAAGGAACCAGATTTCCCTCGCGAGGTGTTCTGTTAGATGTAGCATGAGATCAAAGAATGATGGTGGGAAGGTAGCTTCAAGCTGGCATAGGGTCTCGAAATGCCTCCTCTCTAAGTCCAAATGTTTTTCCTCATCAATCACCTTCTGTTCTATTGCATTGAAGAATAAACACAAGCTCGTGACCGCGTCATGAACCAGTTCTGTCTTGATACCTCTAAGTGCAACAGGAAGAAGAGCTTTCATCAACACATGGCAATAATGAGATTTCATCAAGTTGAAATTCATTTTCATGTCCTTCACCGACACTAGCCTCTTGAAGTTTGATGAGTAGCCTAAAGGTACTTTCATATCATGCAAAAACTGACAGAATTCTTTTCTCTCTGCCTTTGACAAGGTGGTTGCAGCAACGGGAAGGTTCATCTCCATCTCTGTTTCCTCTGCATAGAGCTCCGGCCTAATGCCCAGTTCTTTAAGATCCTCCCTTGCATTTTTATGATCTTTTCCTTTGGACTTCTGTTGTTGCAATGTTCCACAAGTAGCTTCACACACATTCTTCTTGACGTGCATGTTGTCAATCGAATGACGCACATCCAACATCGACCAATACTCTAGCTCCCATAGAATTGATTTCTTGTTCCACATTCCTTCTTCTTCTTCTTCTTCTTCTTCACCATCTCGTTTCTTTCTTTTGCCAAGGGTTGTTTCAGTCAGTTTGGGTAACTCCTCGATAGTTTTGACGTCCTTGACTTTCAAGTGGACCAGATCTCCAGTCACATGCAACGACGCCTCTCGATTCTCCTTTTCCCCATTAAATAGACAATCCATGGCCCGGTATGGATGTTTCTTGCCGAGGAAACGACGGTGCCCCATAAATACGTATTTCTTTGAATGTCTTAGCCATACTGCACAAGTATCTTCCAAGCAGTGTGGGCAAGCTTCACCTTTCCTTTTACTCTGGCCAGAGAGGTTGCGATGAGCCGGGTTGTCGTTGATGGTGGTGAACAACATGGCATGCATTGTGAACTCCTCACGCTTGTACTTATACCAAACCTCCTTCACACCAGGCTCCCACAGTATCTTCAAGTCATCGACTAGTGGCCTGAAGTAGACATCAATACGGTTGCCAGGTTGCTTTGGCCCGGAGACAAATATTGTCAGCATCATATATTTCTATTTCTTGCATAGCCAGGGTGGAAGGGTGTACAACGACAGCACGACAAGCCAGGTGCTATGTGTTGAGCTCTGGTTATCGAATGGCTTCACGCTATCTGTGCTCATAGCAAACCGTATGCTCCTTACGTCTTTGTCAAACCACGGTAAGTGGTTATTAATGTTACCCCATTGTGCTGCATCTACGGGGTGCCTAAACTTGCCATCTTTCTTAAGCTCCTTTCGGCCATAGTCATGCCAACGCAAGAGTTGGGCCTCCTTTCGTGTTGCGAACCATCTTCTCAGTCGAGGAATGATGCAAAAATACCATGCCACCCTCACAGGAGCCCCTCTGTTAGCCTTCTTCTTCTTGCCTCTGATCTCGCCGGGCTCGTTCTCGTCATCAGCATTATTATCATCTCCACCATCCTTTTTTCTCTTGTACCGATCATAGACACAATTGGGGCACTTGTCAAGGTCTGCATAATCTCCACGTAACAATACACAACTGTTCTTGCATGCATGGATTTTTTCAACCTCTATTCCCAGAGGACAGATTATCTTCTTCGCCTCATAGACAGACTCTGCTATTTGGTTTCCTTCAGGTAGCATGTCTCTAAGCACATCCAATAGATGTTTGAAACTTTTGTTGCTCCAACCATGATCTGCCTTAAGCTGCAGAAGTTTTAGATCACCAGAAAGGCGAGAGTACTTCTGGCAATCAGGATAGAGGGGTTTCTTTGAATCTTCAATGAACTGCTTCAGCCTCGCTAATTCAGAAGGTGTGTACACTCATTGAAACTCAACATCCCGCAACATTTGATCAACATTGTGCACACGTTGCAACACCTCACCATCATTGAAGCCCCTAACTTCTTGATCAGTGATATCCTCAGGCCTCATCACATTTGGTGGGAATAATGGTTCATTTTCCTCAAAAACTCCACCGTCATCAAGGTCTTCATCATGGTCGGTAGCATGGTGTCGCACTTCACCTTCATTTAGGCAGCCTGCTTCGAGTTCATTAAGGCCTTCCTCACCATATTTATTCCAACACATGTAATTTTTTGTGAAACCATGTGTGACCAAATGATGAAAAATGATTTCCCGTTATGCGAATTTCTTTTGGTTGAGATAATCTATACAGGGGCAAAGCATTGCCTGAACACCACGGTTTCTCATATCCGCCTCTGCCTGATTTAGAAAACCATTGACCCCACTTAAGAAATTCTCTCAATCTTCTTGGGGCTGTCTGTACATCCAAGCCCGAGCAGCAGACGCCATCTGCATTCCATACATCAAATGAGCATAATTCATCACACAAAAAAATCGATAACACAAGAGGATTAGGACAGCTGAAGAATTTCAATAAAAGGGGGCAATTAATTTCCACCTTGACGAGGACTTTCTATGTATGAGGCGAGCACGGCCGAGGAGGAGGATCGAAGACGGCGTCGCGGCCGCGGCGACAGCACGGAGGACGGCACTGAGCCCCATGGGGAGGGGACACGGAGGCGTCTGCTTTGGATGACGCCGCGGTCGACGTCCGCTGGCCCCTTTCGCCGTTGCGCACGCGGCCGGCCGGCCTGCTGCAGCAGCGCCGGCTTTCTGAGGAGAGAAATTAAGCGTGATCCTCAGAGCGCGCACAGCTGGCGGCGGCGAAAGGGACAAGCCGGCAGGGACATCTCAGCACAGAGATCGAGCGAGTGACCTTCTGAGGAGAGAGAGCGAGTGTTGTTGCCGGAACGGGAGTGGCCTTCTGTGGAGAGAGAGCGAGTGGTGTCGGAAGGAGAAGACAGAGACGAGCAATAATAACGTGCGTCTCCGATGTGAGAAAAAAGGTTACCCTGGGTGGCAATCAAAGGAGACGAGTCCTAAGACACGAGCGTATCCAATCGGGTCACCAGCAAAGGAGACGCATCCTAACAAGCATGCGTCTCCAGTACGAAATTATCGGTAACGGACTTTATAGCCCGTTACCAATACGGCAGTGATGAGTAACGGACTTAAACAGCCCGTTACTGATAGGGCATTGATCGGTAATGGACTTTACAAACTCGTTACCGATAGGTTTAACATTTGTAACGGGCTCTATTTAAGGTCCGTTACAAAGAATTCATGTAACGGGCGTTTAAGAAGCCCGTTACCAGAAGTCCACATTCGTAACGGGCGTTGTGGAGGCCAACCCCGGGGTTGTCCTGGCGCGCTTATGGGTAGCGGGCGCCAAACAACAACCGTTACAGATGTGGGTGGATGTAACGGACGTTAAGGGCCTGTTACAAATGCTGCGTGACCTATTTAAGGTTTTCACGTAGTGAGAGTTAGTCCACACAACGTTGTCAATCACTCATCACACCAAGAAGCGACCATCCATCGGTCCTCGAACCACACAGGCTCTCAATCTCCCCCTTGATGAGTGCATTGACAACACACACATGATTGGTAACCAAAGAGAAAAGGAAAAGAAAAGAAACGACCAAAAGAAACTTCAACAAGCGATCGAAAGCCAAAGGAAAAGAAAAGAACAAGATCACTTGAAGAAGGAAAGTCTCGGTCCCCTTAGGCAAGGGCAATGGCTCGACACAACCGAGACAAAAACAAGCTCACACAAAGAGCAAAGACCACCATAGGCACACAAGGCCACAAGCTGCAAACTCACACAAGAGCTCCCCCTGCACACATGCAAGCTCACCCTGAGCCAACGCACACTCCCCCTGAACCAATGCAGCAATGCAACATGGGAATGCAAACAAGGAGCAAAACCAGCTCACTCGGCCTAGGGCGGTTAGACCGCATGCCCAGGCCGGTCAGACCGCCCCCTCTGGAATCTGACCGCCTGGGGCGGTTAGACCACCCCAAGAAACCGGCCCTACACCAAACTTTTCAAAACCTACCCGAACCACTTTGAACACCTTCCAAATGCTCTCAGATTCCCAAATCATGCACAAACTTCTCCCCCTTGTTGACAATGCATGAATCAAGGCAAAATGCGAAAAGTTTCAACCTAGAGCTTCTCAAATAGACAAAATTCAACATAACATGCTACACATATCCGAATGAGCAAGTTAGATACTCTATAGCTTCGTATGCTCATAAACTACAAGATCACCAAGTTTCACAAGCATTAGGCAAAGCTAAGATAGAATTGAGCATTTTTGCTAAAATTTACCCTCTCATAAGCAAAGTCCTAAACATGAGCAAAGCATGTCAAAAT
Source organism: Cenchrus fungigraminus (assembly GCA_036936925.1). Classification (NCBI taxonomy): domain Eukaryota; kingdom Viridiplantae; phylum Streptophyta; class Magnoliopsida; order Poales; family Poaceae; genus Cenchrus; species Cenchrus fungigraminus. Next base: position 89,677,238 of record CM072770.1, on the reverse strand, counting down.
GGCAAAGCCACACAAACTTCATGCTAGGACAATCATTCTAAGCATAAGATCATCATAAACACCCACAAGTACCTCATGTCATGTCAAAGCCACCGAGCCAAGTGCATACTTCTATATATGAGACTTCTCATTGGTAAGCAACATGCAACGGTTTAGCACCCAAAAGCAAGTAAATTAAGCACATATGACATGGGAACACATTTTGCAAGCAAATTACATTTCATTTTCAGATTCATATTTGGTACATGAAATGCCTTTGTGACAAAAAGGAACTTATGCCCCTCCACAAGATAAAGCATGGGGGGCTAAACATTCATGATGACAAATGTGCCTTTGGCCCCATATGCTCAAAATGAGCTATACAAGCACAAATTAAGCATAGAAATGCCACTAAAATATGTCATGATCATATAAAGGCATTTACTCACAAGAGAGCATACATGTGACATTTTTCAAAAACATAGCTATCAATCATGGATATAAATCAAGATCATCAAGAGATAAGACACACTAAGCCATATCATACAAAACTAGCTCACAAGATCATATATAGTACATCATGGTGAACAATGTTTATAGGAGAAGCTTTTCCTATAAAATGCATATGATACAAAATGAATGTAACCTAAGATACAAAGATGCCTATACATCATGTTACAAATGCAATGCAAGAAATGCACAAAAGAAACTATACATATGCTATAAAGGAGCTCCCACTCCAACTCAAGAGACCAAACACACACCAAGTTCTCCCTGCAAACGAGTGAAAGTTGCTTGATCTAGGGGCTTGGTGAAAATATCCGCTAGTTGGTTTTGTGTGGGCACATGGATTAAAGCGATTTTCCCTTTCTCAACATTGTCCCTCAGAAAATGGTATCTCACTTCTATATGCTTGGGTTTGGAATGAAGCACTGGGTTCTTTGCAACACTAATGGCACTCGTGCTATCAGAAAGAAGTGGAACCTGGGTATACTCCTCACCAAAGTCACTCATGGTGTATGTGATCCAAAGGAGCTGAGAGCAACAACTAGCTACGGCAACATATTCGGCTTCGGTTGTAGATTGAGCAACACTCGATTGTTTGCGGGAAGACCAAGACACCAAAGAAGAACCCAAGAATTGGCAAGTCCCAGAAGTGGACTTCCTATCCAACCGACACCCGGCAAAATCCGCGTCTGAAAAACCGTGAAGCTCCAAAGAAGAAGACATGGAGTACCAAAGGCCGAAGTCGGGAGTGTATCGCAAATACCAGAAGATGCGCTTGACTGCCTGCTGTTGACGGCTGTTAAGTGCTTACTTTAGCCATCAATTTACTCATGAATAAAGGAGCAAGAGGCATTTCTTACACGCATTTTAGTTAAGAATAATGTAGTTCCACTTGTCCTTGGAGATTATGTGATTGTAGGAAAATAAGCATAAAAGAAGTGGCAAACTCACCTTCTATGATTCATGCCACGTCACCTCAAGGAATGGTTGCCACCTCAGGTGCCACGCATGCACGCCATGTCACCGATCCAAGAGAGGCAAGCCCCGACAAATCAGAGCATGACACGTGGACTTCACATGGATCCATGGGCCCACCAAAGCGCCTAAACTGCCTCAAGAACACATGTACAACAGGGACCGACCTAAGGGCCCACAGGACAGCCACCCCGAGGAAGCACACCCCGAGTGGGGCCCACCTGGGATCGGCCGACCCTAGGATCGGTCGAACCGACCTTGGGTCGGCTGATCCTGGGCTTCCACGTGGCGCTTGTCCATTGGTCCTAGAGGCTATCCCCAGGGTGTTTCACTCCTTCTCGCGCCGGTGCTCTGGCCTATAAATAGAAGGGGAGGGGGTTCATTTCTTAACAACACACCTTACTCCTCCTCTCTCTCTTTTGGTTTCTAAGGCTAGGAGGTAGGCTAGAGTAGTTCTACTTCAGGTTCCAAGTCTACTTTGGGATCTAGGTATGAGTCCTCTTGTATCTTTATTTTATTGTATGACTTTGATCTACTTCAGTTATTCATCTATTTCATATAAAGTTGTGCTTGTATACATGGGTGATTTGTTCATGTGTTCTTCGCTCGTTCATTATTTAGAGGCTCGTGTTGTTGATGAACAAGGCCTTTCGATCTAGTTGACGAGTGTCTTATACATGTTTTCGGTGTTTGTTCATAAGTTAGAGGCTCGTGTTCATCACGAACATGACCCTTTGATCTTGTTGAGTAGACATAGGAAAGCACAAATCTGTTTGTGTACTTAGCCTAGTTTCATCTAGTTAGATCCCATGATCGTGTTGCATGAAGTTTGTGCTCAAGCTACAGTACTCAGTGTAATTGGCTGGTTTATCTGGCGGCTCTGACCTGGGTCACAATAGCCCGGGCCGGTCAGGGTCCTGCTAACCACGTAAGCGTGGTGCTTGGGTTGCGTAGCTACGTTGCTTATGAGTGTATCCCACGGTTTGTATTGGGGTAGGCTGCGGTGGTGACAACCGTTGGACCCTTCTGGAAAGCCCCACGTTCGGATACGCTGTAGGAGTCTAAAGTCTAACAACCGGAGTCATGCATAAGCGACGCGGGAGGTTAGCTCCCCGTTTGTACCTGGGTGCTTGAGCCAGCGATCATGCCATGTTAGTGTGTGTCTAACTCGTCTGACTAGCTTTGTATGCTTAGTACCTTAGAACCTAGAGCTAACTCGTATGTTGCCTCCTAAGCCTAGGTCCTTTAGCGAGAGTGTGTTTGTGTGTTCACACTACTATCCTATCTATCATATCTTACCCCTGTACTTGAGTGTCTGGTTCGTTCCCATCTATGATTTATACTCCTTGCAATAGTGTTGAACTTGTTAATCCGCCCAGCCTTCCTTGGATTCGATACCCTTTGGAATACTCCTTTGGGGAAATGCTAAGGATATTTCTGGCATCGTTGCTAGGAACTCATAACTTAGCATCGAGGTTAAGAAATACCAACAAGCATTTCTGGCGCCGTTGCCGGGGAAGGCTAAGGATAACATGTAAACACTTTGCAATGTTTATAATCATAGCAGGAATAAAACAGTTCTCAATGCAGGCTAACTTTGAATGTCTTCTTTGTCTATCGATGATGAAGACAGGTAGTATATGACTGGTTTCGACTTACCGCCGAATTTCACTGAAGATCCTGAGTCACTCGTGAGGAGAGCTAGAACTCATTTTGGTTCTCCCCAGCGTGTACGTACGGAAGTCGACCCAGCTTCCTTTGTGCCATCTACATCAACTCCTATGGCCAATCAAGAGAAGACTCTTCACGAATACTCTGCTCCCTCTGCTGATCAGGTGCCTACTGGCCCTGAGATCAACACCGGGAATGGAAACTTCGAGATCAAGACTGGCCTCATTACGATGGTACAGGCTAGCCCGTTCTGTGGCAAGCCTAATGAAGACGCGAGCACCCACTTGCAACAGTTCCTGGAGCTGTGCAGCACCTTCACTATACGAGGAGTGGAGGAAGATGCCGTTCGTCTGTGACTGTTTCCATTCTCACTTCTGGGAAAGGCGAAGCAGTGGTTCTATGCGAACCGTGCAGATATTGACACCTGGGCGAAGTGCTCAGCAGCGTTCCTCGCGAAGTTCTTTTCGTTGGGCACGACCAATGCTCTCCGGGGGAGAATTTCAAGCTTTCAGCAAGCAGCAAATGAAACCATTCCAGAAGCTTGGGAGAGGCTTCAGGAGTACATCCTGGCTTGTCCCCATCATGGGATGGACAACTGGCTTATTCTGCAGAGCTTCTATAATGGGCTGACTCTGACAGCCCGGGGCCATATTGATGCTGCTACTGGAGGGGCTTTCTTCTCTCTCACTATCGCTGAAGCAACTAAACTTATTGAGAAGATGGTCTCCAACCAAGGGTGGAGTGATGATCGACTCCAGGCACGTCAGATGGGTACTCATACCGTCAAGGAAGCGGATATGCTGCACGCCAAGATGGACCTACTCATGAAGAGAATGGATGCTCTAACCAGCGAGAAGACTGCCATGGCCATCACTACTCAAGCTATGGATGCTCGCATGACTTGCGAAGTCTGTGGGGACACTGGGCATTCAGGGAATTACTGCCCTGCTACCCAGGAGGATGTGATATACATGAACGGCAACAACAATGGTTATCATCCACAAGGAGGTCAAACGTGGAATCAATCACGCCCTTACTATCAGGGAGGTAATCAAGGTAATACTTACAATCCAAACCAACCTTCCCTGAAAGATCTGGTTTTCGGGCAAGCTAAGATTAATGATGTTTTAAGAAGAAAACAACTGCCTATGATAAGGCTTTAGAAAGCCTCAACGTTAAAATCGATAGCCTTTCTTCTGCTCTTAAGAACCAGCTAAACTTACACAAAATGATAGAAACTCAGTTGGCTCAGTTAGCTGCTTTGGTTCCTTCTGCTGAAGACAGGAAGATTCCGGGGCAACCCGTGTCTTCCTGTGAGAATGTTTGAGCAGTGTCCACCGGATGGGGTAAGCCATCTGGGAGGGCACAAGCTGCTGATTATGCAGGGAGACCCATACAGCAGGTTCTTGATCCATGGGAATCTTCAACAATTGTGCATAGGAAAGACCCTGGTTATCCGGCTATCACTTGCACCATATACTACCAGAAAATTAGGAATGCTCTCTGTGACCTCGGCGCGAGTGTCAACCTCATGTCCAAGGCTATGTTTGAAAGATTGGGATATCCTGCTCTTACTCCAACCTCGAGGACAGTTCAACTTGCTGATGCTTCGATCCAGTATCCGGAGGGGATTGTGGAGAGTCTACTGGTATTTGTCCAGGGTTCTTGCATCTTCGCGGATTTCGTGGTCCTTGATATGCAAGATGATGTGGAAATGCCACTCATTTTTGGGAGGCCGTTCCTAAGTGACGCTCGGGCAAGGATCAATGTGGAAAACGGGACCATCCGTTTCCGCATTGGGAAGAAGAACTTGATGTTCCAATTTTGACCAACAGAAGAGCAATGCTATTCAGTGCAAGGAAATGATGAGCAGACCTTGGATGGACAGAGCCACAACCCCAGCTCACACAACCTCTGACTGCACTAGAAAATCAAGAAAAACACGGAAGGTGTGGCGGCAGGTATAGAAATCACACCCCTATACTTCTCTAGAGTGGGGTGACGAGTGGAACTGATCACCGAGAAAAGTCCTGCTCTCGGACTTGAAAAAGATGAGTCCTTCTCGCCAAAAGGTAAAATTGGTAGTTATCTCATATTTCCCTTTTCAAAATATAATTTAATTTCTCCCAATGCATATTTGAATTTTCCTTCCTTGCATTTGCATGCTAGATTTTTTCTAGCCAAATTTCCCTTTTTAAATAAAAATTCTGAAAATAAAATTTTGGGTTGGAAAATCCTTGAAAATTCATTTGAGCAAGTTTTCGGGCAAGTTTGGACTGGGACACCTAGGCAAGTCCCCCATGTGACCGTTAGAGAGCCATTGCAAAAAGTTGGAGGCGGGCAGACCTGAGGTGGGTTCGGCCGACCCCACAGGTCGGCCGACCTAGCCTAACGGCTAACTCGGCCCCCCTTCCTCCAACGGCTCCTAGCAGTTGCACACGGCCCATGTCTCGGTGCCCGGCTTCATTGCATATAAATACCATGGGGTTTGAGGGGTGTCTTCACCCATTGCAACACTCTCTCCCTCTCTTGTTCTTGCTCTCTGGTTTTCGTGGATTTCTCGCTCGAGATTGAGGTGCCAAGTACTCTCTCCAAGTGCTGCTGAAATATTGATCATTGGTAGAGCAAACTCGGTAAGGATTTCATTCGGTTTCACTAACCCATCACCTAGTTGCTCGTATTGTCCGATCGTTGTGCAAGATGAGTTGGGCCTCCGACGCATTCCGGAAGTTGACACGCTCACACCGTTCACGTGATGGGGGGAGCTGTCTTGTCATTCCGAAGCTGCACCAAGCCAAAGGTCGACTGACCGTGAAGAGGAAGGAGAAGAAGAGCTACCCACGCCACAAGCCGAGGAAGTGTACGCCGTCGACGCCGCCTTCATCGACTTGAGGAGTGATCGCGAGAGGCAAGCCTAAGCTCTCATCATGGATCGAGTCTTCGCCAACACCAAGGAGTTCGACCCGTACCTTCTCGAGAAAATAGGTATGGACTTTGAGTTCGATTCCATTTGGCAAGCTCTAGGATGGGAGGATTTTGTCCCAGTTCAGGAGGTTGGTTCTAGACCTACCACCATCCAGTTTCTCTGCACTCTTCAAGAGGATGCGTCTGGTATTTCATTTCGATTTCATGGAGTTCCGTATTGAGTTTCGTGGAAAGATCTTAGTCGCACCCTCGGTTTTCATCGTCGCTGCGCCATTTCTCTTGAGCAAGCTTGCGCTGGTTTTAATCGTGAGAGTTTTTGGGAAGAGATCTCTGGTTGGCCTGTTCGCGGCAAGTTAATACTGAGGTGCAACGATATCTTGCATCCTACTCTCCGACTGTGGCACAAGTGGCTCGCCGTCACTCTCTTCCCAAGGTATGACGTACGACGCGCCACTACAAGAAAATCGTTGACTAGTGACGCAACCACATTTTAGCATCATTGATTTATGACGTTCCTGGCTGATCTCGTCATAATATTTCACTTCCGAGCAAATTTAGTGACAAAAAAAACTTTTGTCATTACGGTTGGTACTGTAGGCGGGCATTCACTGTTCCATGCTGTTTTGTGACGCCATAAGCTCTGCAAAAACGTCATAAACCAACATCGGTCCCACATGTAAGCATTATTTTAAAAATAGAGTGTTCCAAGTCGTCATAAATTTTAGTTGGGTCCCACATGTAAGGATTTTTTCGAAAATAGAGTGTTCCAAGTCGTCATAAATTTTTCTAGGGTCCCACATGTAAGCATTTTCGCCATGTCCGCGGCGTCATAAACCAACTTTGGTCCCACATGTAAGCATTATTTTTAAATAGAGTGTTCCAAGTGGTCATAAAATTCAGTTGGGTCCCACATGTAAGCATTTTTTCGAAAATAGAGTGTTCCAAGTCGTCATAAATAGTTCCAGGATTCCATGTGTAAGCATTTTCGCCAGACTAGAGGCTAGGTCATGAAATGTTGCAAAAATAATTTGCCATGGCATGGTTTCGAACCAGGGACCTGAAGAAACAAGGCTGTGCTGCTTACCATTGCACTACTTCTTGGTTGTGTTATGCTAATAAGAAACACTTTCCTTATGGTTGTCTCAGGTGAATCTTTAATATAAATCAGTAATTCGCAGGCGAAACGCTTCACTACCTTCGCAAAGACTCTCAACTTTTTCTACGCACAGATCTGCAACAGCTAGTGGTACGAATGGCAGATTCTAGCGGCAATGAGATGGCGGTTTATGCGCCACCTCTCGGCTACGAGTTCATGGAACAGGATGACAAGGTCAGTCCTCTGGTTTGAGCCACTATATTTTTCCCTATCGACCTAGGGATGGGGATTTCTAGATTTGGGGATCTAGAGGATTGATGACCATATACAATAGATTCAGATTTTATCATACACTCAGATTTGCATTGCAATTGGTGTTAGAAGTTGATCGGCTATAGATAATCGGTGTTAGATTCAATTAGTTTTCGATTTGCATCATTTTATGAATTGATAGGTTCTTGTATTTTACTAGCATCTGGTGGTGGCTTGGTCCACTGATTTCGTTACATCAGAGCCTCCTGATGCTGATCTTATCATTGTGGATCCTTATAACAAGTGCCAGCATGGGTATGCTCTCCTTGTCAGGGAAAGCTTCACCGCCCTTGGGCGCCGATATGGAACCTGTGGTCAGGTGAACAATAACTTGTTTAAATTTCAATAGACTTATAGTACTTGTACTCTTGATATTAGTGTTGAAAATGAACAATTTTATGAACATATATGTATTTGGTGTCTGCAGCCTCAAGGAAAACAATGTCAGACATTTGTTTGGATTGATCCTGAATGGGATGGTAGGACTAAAGCTGTTCTGAATAAGCTAACACGCAGGATAGCAAAAGCTGAAGAGGAAGCAAGGTCATGGAAAGAAGAATGCAGAAAGGCTAACATGAAGCTTGGAGATACTGAAAAATTGATGCTTGAAGATACTACCACTGAGCTTCAGAAGAGGAAGAAGGGTAAGCCAACACAGACAGAACTTGGACAAGTGTTCATGGAAATGGAATCGAACAATAGGTAGTTACGATTATTGGAACAATGTTTTCTTCAGATCACGTGAACGACCCTCAGAATTTATCGATTTAAGTGATGCTTGAAGCCGAGCTGCAGAAGGTGAATGGACAGCTGCAGGAAGCCAGACATAATATTACCTTGAATCTATATGCGGGGAGCATTGTCGATCTACTGATTTCTTAAGAAACATGTTTCTACCTCATCATGTTTTGATGTTTGCTACTTGGTGGTGTAAACTTTGTGGTGATGAGTTGCTTTGAGATGCCACCTTATTATGCTGATTTGCTTTGAGCACTCTCACCATTCTGAGCTAATTTTGTTGATGTTTTGCTGGTCCGGTCTGTTGATGTTTTGTTGGAAGGACCTTCCTGAGTAACGATCGCGAAACTGCTTATTTCCTACTATCGTTCGAAGTCATCATAAAATGGAGGTCCCACATGTAAGCATTTTCGCTAGGTCACGAAATGTTGCAAAAAAAAAACTTACCATTGCAAGGGTTCGAACTAAAGACCTATAGGAACAAGACTGTGTTGCTTACCACTGCACCACTTCTTGGTTCTGTCATTTTAACAGGAAACACTTTCCTTATGGTTGTGTAAGGTGAATCTTTAATATAAATCAGTAATTCGTAGGCAAAAGGCTTCACTGCCTTCGTAAAGACTCTCGACTTTTGCTATTCACAGATCTGCAACGGCTCGTGGCAGGAATGGCGGATCCTAGAGGCGACGGGAAGATGGTTCCGCCGCCACCTTCCAGCTACAAGAAGCTGAAACGGCTCGACAAGGTCAGTTCTCTGGTTTGAGCCACTATATTTTCCCCTATCGTCCTAGGGATTTCTAGATTTGGGGATCAAACGGATTGATGAGCATATACACTAGAATCAGATTTCATCATACCCTCATATTTGTACTTCGTTTGGTGTTACAAGTTGATAGGCTATAGACAATTCATAGGTGTTAGATTCAGTTAGTTTTCAGTTTGCATCGTTTGATGGATTGATAGTTATTGTATTTTACTAGCTTGTAGAGGTGCTTGAAGCCACTAAAGCTGGGCTGCAGGAGGTGAAGAGAGACCTACAAGAACAAGAAGGCAGAGAACTCATGGCGCAGCAAGAGGCTGTAAAATACAAGGAGCTCTGTCAGGAAATTCTAAATACAACTATGCAAGAGATGAGGAAATTCAACGAGATGGCTGACCAATTGTTACATGAACAATTGCAACAGACCGACAACTACAAGGAGTTGTGTGCCCATATGTTACGCCTGGACAATGCCTTATTGAAAGAAATAGGTGAGATTCTTGACCAAGAGTCGAAAGACCTGGTACTGGACAGGAAGGCAAAACCTGAAGACGAGGCAAGGTCATGGAAGGAAGAATGCACAAAGGCTAACAGCAAACTTAAAGCAACTACCACGGAGCTGGAAAACGTGAAGGGAAAGCTGAAACATGCCATCGATGCGATGGAAGTGTATAAGAAATCGGTTGAGCAGCTAGTTATCGAGATCGAGAAGGAGAAGCAATCGATACAACACAGTGTTATCCAGATGGAGAAGGAGAAGCAATGGATACTGCGTGAGAAAGATAAAAATAGGTAGTGCTTGATTATTATGAAACTTGTTCTTTGTTGATGTTTATTTACTGGTTGTTCCTCCTGATCATAATACATAGTGTTATGAAACTTGTTGGTGCTTATGTTTTCTTTAGGTCAGCCAAGCGAAAAAGGGATCAACAATGGGAAGGATCCTCAGAAGCTACTGCCACTGAGCTGCAGAAGGTGAAGGGACAGCTGCAGGATGGAGCTATGGAAGGAGAATCAACGCTTACAGATGTAAATTGATGATTAGTTCTTATCGTTATGATTACAAATGGGTGGCTATGATTATTTTGAAAATTGTAATGATGATCATCCTATGATGTTTGCTACTTGGTGTTGTGAACTTTGTGGTCATGAGTTAAGAAACTTGTTGCTACTTCGTGTGATGACCATCCTATGATGTTTGCTACTTGGTGTTGTAACTTGTTGCTACTTGGTGTTGTGAACTTTGTGGTCATGAGTTGAGAAACTTGTTGCTACCTGATCATAATATGATGTTTGCTGCTCGGTGGACGACAAAGTTCTGGTCTGTTGATGTTTTGCTAGAAGGACCTTCCTGAGGAACGATCGCGAAACTGCTTGTTTCCTACTGTGGTTCCAACTTGTCATAAAAATTAATAAGGTCCCACAAGTCAGTCTGATAAAAAAACATAGGAAAATTAAAAGGATACTATGTCAATAGCAGGGGTCGAACCCGCGGCCAACGGCTATATCAACCGCGTACCCTGCAAGGGGCTTGCCAGCACGCTCCTGTGGGTCGTTGTGGCAAATATCTAGCCTAGAGGCCTTGGTGAGCAGATCTACAACCCGCGGCGGGAATGGCGAATCCTCGCATCGAAGGGAGGAGAGTGAGCTACGGTCAGGTCAGTACCCTGTTTTGTGCCTCTGCTTTCCCCTTTCGTCAGAGGGAAGTGATATTTCGAATTGGGGATTTCGGTTGAAGCACGTTTGTTGTTACAAGTTGATTGATAGGCTTTAGTTTAGAAAGTGCAAAACTAAGCATTGATTTTAAGTTGCAATGAATTTTTTGAAGCATCCATGTACTCCAGCATCTTCTTCCATTGGTAGTTACTGCTCGAAGACATCTTCCTGCAATAGTAGCCATTGGCATCCTAAAGACAAGTACAAACACGGGTTGAGAGCTGTGGTGAATTATGCTTGGACCTTTCTCAACCCTGACTGCCGGTTTGCTGGCTGCCCAAAGGTAATGGCTAGTTGGCTACCTACTGAGGACCGGAGCGTCTGAGGACCGGTGGATGGTCGCTCCCTAGTGTGATGAGTGATTGACAACGTGGTGTGGACTGACTCATGGTCGAGTATTGCAGGTGCAGGTTGTGGCTTGACTCGTGTTGGTGCAGGTGAAGAGCGGGCGCGAAAGGTCTATGCCTTGCGGGGCCTCCGAGGAGTGGAGAGACAAGTAGGCTTCGCTCGAGGGACCCGTTGGCCAGCGGGGTCAAGTGCGGGCCGCATGGTGGAAAGAAAAGCAAGACGAAGTCGTGGACAGGAGCCGGTGTAGGGTAGCGGCTCACGACCGGAGTCTGCACGCGGGGTTTGCGGCGGTTCACCACAAAACTGTCGGGTTACTTGGTTGAGCCACAAAACCAAGACCGGAGGATCGGCGGGCAGAGACGGGATCCGGGCGCGCCGAGAAGCTTCGATGCCGGCGGACACGTGGCGGGATCGCAGGGCTTGCGTCGGGAGGACGCGGACTGCGGCGAAGGCGTGGCCGTGCGATGTAGAGGAGTGCTACATGACCTATTTGCCCCCGAGGGGTTTGTATCTTAAGTTTAAGTGCCAACCGAAAAGCATCTTGCCGATATCCTAACCAAGCCTTTGGACCAAGCTACATTTGCCCGTTTGCGAGGGGAGCTTGGTGTTCTTTTTCCCTTTTGAGCTTTGGTTGGGGGTTTGATGTACATACTCATGTTGCATTTTCATTTATGTATCATATCATGCTTGCATCTTTGTATCATAGACTGCATATGTATCATATGAGATGTGCTTCTCCTATATACTTGGATCACCATGATATGCTAGATATGAGATTATGACTTTGCTAGTGATGCTCATATGATGGATAGCGATGCTCTTGATAGCTTGGGGATGTATGTGCTTGTGAATGGCTTTCTTTGGTAAAAATGTTATATATGATCCTCTCTTATGAGTTGAATGCCTTTCATGCTAAATTTGTGCACTTATGGCTATAGCTTGCTTAATTTGTGCTTGGAACCATGTTCTTTTCATATGGGGTCAATGACTCATTTATCATCATGAATGTTTAGCCTACATGCAACCTTGTGGAGAAGCCTAAGCTTCTTTTTGCCGCAAAGGCACTTCATGTACCATGCTTAATCTGTAAATCTTGAAATTGGTATATGAAATGCTTGTGCTTGAAAAATATGCTTCCTTGTCATGAATGCTTTAAATTCCTTATCTTGGGTGCTAAACCGTTGCATGAGGTTCACCGTTGAGAAGTCTCACATTTAGAAGTGGACACAGGGCTCGGTGGCTTTGACATGACATGAGATAGCTTGTAGGTGTTTGTGATGATCTTGTGATAAGAATTTGTGACCTTGCATGAAGTTTGTGAGTTATATGTTGTTTGTGCTCATTTTGATCATGTTTAGGTCCTATGCTCATGAGAGGGAAATTTTTGTGAAAATTGCTTCATTTTGCTCTTGGCTATGTCACATGCTTATATGTCCTTATCTATCTTGTTGGCGATGCTTGTGCTAAATTTGTGGCTATCTTGCTTGTCTATGTCTCATTTTTAGCATGTTGTAGTGCTCTTTGTCTATTTGAGAAGCACATGCTTGCATTTGTAGACTTGATTCATACATTACCAACAAGGGGGAGGAATAGTACCCAATTCTTGCTTTGGGAGAAAGTTCTTGCATCCAGGGGGAGTTTTGCATCAAAGGGGAGAAATGCATTTGTTCAGGGGGAGCTTGCATTCATGTGCTTTGGAGCTCTTTTGTGCCTGATTTTAGTTGTGCTCTTTTGCCGATGGTGTCGAGCCATTTTACCTCACCTTGAGGAGTCGGCGATTTTGGAGCATTTTATCTCGGTTGTGTCGAGCCGTTACCCTTGTCTTAGGGGACCGAGATTTTTCTCTCTCAAGTGATCTCGTTTTTGGTTTTTGCTTGACTTTTGATCACTTGTTTGAGTTTTTCATTCGTTTCTTTTCTTTTTCTCTTTTCTCCGAATTGGTTACTATGTGTGAGTTGTCAATGCACTCATCAAGGGGGAGATTGAGGACCGGAGCGTCCGAGGACCGGTGGATGGTCGCTCCCTGGTGTGATGAGTGATTGACAACGTGGTGTGGACTGACTCTTGGCCGAGTATTGCAGGTGCAGGTTGCGGCTTGACTCGTGTTGGTGCAGGTGAAGAGAGGGCACGAAAGGTCTATGCCTTGCGGGGCCTCCGAGGAGTGGAGAGACAAGTAGGCTCGGCTCGAGGGACCCGTTGGCCAGCGGGGTTGTTGACGTTTCTTAGCCTCACTACTAAGGTTGCACTTACGGTGACGGCGCCAGGAATGCTCGAGGCACTCACAAGCGTCGCTACCGGGTTTACACCCCTAGTAACGGGGCTAGGGAACGTCTTTGGTAAAACACACGATCACAGAAAGGTCCGCAAGCGCACGGATTACCGTTGTAGCACTTCACCCGGTGGTATTCGGGTTATCGTATTTATATTTTCCCAAGGGAGGCACTACGGCAAAGATAATCGAATAAACAGTGGAGAAAGACAAGACTTGGTAAAGAGCTATAGTGGGGATAACGAATAAAGATATTCGGGGATAAAATTGACACACACAAGGAGATCTAGATAAAAGACTAGAGAGGATCTAGCGAGCTGGGAGGACAACGAGACGAGAAAGGATCCTAACAAAATCTATCTATTCTTGTCAACTCTAGGCAAAGAACTAAGGCAAAGGATAACCAAGGCAAGCTAAACTTGACAAGCTCTTCTAGTGCTGCAGGGGCATGCAAAGCCGCGCTCTCAGACTGGGATGAGAAGGGAGAACGATGACGCACTGAATCCTACCGGCCCGAACTAACGTGGTGGACTACAAAGCCCGTCCGGAGCTGTCACCTCCTTAGGGTACCACAACTATTCCATTGAATGGGACACCAATCTAAGACTAAGGTAAGCTCTGAGCACCGCGCTCACAACGAACCAAAGAACCTTTCCCCGGGTACCACGAAGGAAGGTCTCTCTCTCCCGTGAACCACCGGAGATCAAGCGAAGAACGACCACAACACTATAGGGTTCAAGGGAGCTATGCTAACCAAGACTAAACTAACTTTAGTCTAAACCAAGAATAAAGCTTCTAAAGCAAAGTAAAAGCTGAATGTAATTGACTCGAAAAGTAAGGTAGAAAGATAACTTGAATTGTACTTGAGTCTAAACAAAGAAAGGATACAAGAGTAGTACCGGAACTCTGAAGAAGACTCCTCCGGAACCCCGAGACTAGCTCGACTCGACTCTAACTCCCAAGCTACACTAATCCTACTCTAAGTGAACAAAAGAGGGAAATGGAGTTGCTCCTGCGTTGTGTGTCCAATCCAGCGAGTGTGAGGTGCCTTTTATAGGCAAGGGAGGTCGGTGGAGCGCGTGGGACCAATATGTCAGGTGCGGCCGGATCAGGGGGTGCGGCTGGCCCTATGATCAACCGCCTCTCGCTTTGGACGCCCCTGATCACTGCTCCTGAGGCGGTTGTAGGTCGGTTCCTTGGGTCGGTTTCGCCCGGCACGTCGGTTGATAGGTGCGGCCGGCCCTCTAGGTGCGGCCGGCCCACCTCCGTGCCGTGTGATGCACCGCCTTCGCTCAGGGACGCCTAGGATCGCCTTGGAATGACGGTTGTGGCGGTTGAGCGGCCGGACAAGTGGACCCATTGATCCTAGCCTCCACCTTTGGATCAAACCGACGTTCTTCAGTGAATCGTGCTCGTCCAAGTGTTGCTCGAGGGAGAGGAGGTGCTCTGGACCAGGCACGAGCCACGGGGCAGGGCCTGCCGCACTTGGCAGGGCCGGCCGCACCTGCAGGGCCGGCCGCACCTGCAGGGCCGGCCGCACCTGCAGGGCCGGCCGCACCTGCAGGGCCGGCCGGACCAGGTGGTTCGGCCGTGCCTTGCTCATGTGGCACGTTGGTTCCAATTTCTCCCAAAATTTGTACCTGCCTATGAAATTCATAATACAACTCATGGAACTTTATTAGTACTAAAAATGTGCATGAAACTTGCCATATAATCCTCTCAAACCTGAGGTTTTGACGGTCGAATCTTTGTTGTAAGGACCATCAACAAACTCCCCCAAGCTAAACGTTTGCTCGTCCTCGTGCAAAGTCTAGACTCGGCCTCGGTGGATCAGGAGTTGCATGATGTTATCGCTCGGCAAGTACCTGTGCACAAACTCCATGCTCTTCTTGCTAATTTGAAAAGGTTGGTACGAGAGAAGCTTAGCCTTACTTTACCCGTGGGGCTTGTAGCTTTCCACCTAGCCTTCGGAGGTTGAAGAGTAGAATGGTTTTTTGACTGTGTATCTCTCACTCTTCTTCTTTTCTGGGTCCTATCTCGGCGTTTTTTTTGAAAATTTTGCAAAGAAAGACAAGGTTCCTCGGATGGTTCCCTCGATCGCTCAAGTGGTATTTGGTACCTCACCAAAGGCTTTAAGCGAGCCTCAACCTCCTACTCTATGGCTTGTATGTAGAGCTTTGGGTAGGATAAGTATGAGACTCACTTGTGCCACATGATGTTGTTGAACCAAAGACCGGATCCAAGAAGAAACTAGTCATGCAACTTGATCGAGATGTGCAAGTGTGTGGAATATTTTTGTTTGTTTTTCTAAGTACTCCTTGCTTTGAGATTCTCCTCTTGCTTTTATTTTGGAGGGGGGTCATGCTTCCCTTTTTTTCTATGCTCTTTGATTGGAGCACATATTTTTTTTTCTATGCTTCTTGAGCATATACTCTTTCTTTTCTTCTCTTTTTTTTCAATGACCCCTCTCTCCTTTTGCAAGATTACAAGAAGGGAAATCTCTTTGGACTTTGGAGTATTTATTTTTTGGTGGATGGATGGCATGTTTTGCGTAACTCCCAGTGTAGGAGTTAGCATGTATATGTGGGTGTACGTGATCTCGATCATAGGAGCATGAAAAGATTCTACCAAGGGTCACAACAATTTGGCAAAACTCAATGGGTCACAAGCAAGCATATGTAGAAGGTTTATGCATTGATATCAACATATGGCTTTGGTAGGTAATATGACCATTGAGGAACTTGCCTAGTTTTATTTTCAAAAGAAATTCATCCGAGATTTTCACCGTACTATGAGATAGAGAAGAATCAACATTGTTGCACCATATCATACTAATCAACACCCTAGGTTTGGTCATAAGCATTTGCTTCCCACAAAGTTTTATTTCAGGCTCTTGTCTCAAAATATACCAACAAATTCAAATAGACATAGAGCACAAGGATGTACACTAGGTTCTTGCAAAGTTTTAACATAGCAACCATTCATCATTTCCAAAGTGAGGGTATAGACAAGATTTCAAGCACATGTTTGAAGCAAATATTTTTGTTGTTTTTCTTTTATTAAAAAGAGATAAACAAGATGTTGAAAATTGGTTTGGATGGACATACCTTCCTTGATTGAAAATGGGGTCTCCCCCAAGCTAACTTTTGGTTACCTGGTTGGCGTGTCTTCATTTTGGTGATGAGTTGAGCACCTGGAAGCTTATAGTGGTTGAATTGATGGATTTGTGAAAAATCATAGGTACGGCCGTACCACTAGGTTCGGCCGGTCCTACTATATTTTCCCCAGACACTCGTGTCCCCTTCTGTAAACATCCTGCACAAAAATTTTGTCGAGGGGAGGTACGGCCGTACCTCTAGGTTCGGCCGTATCACCAAAAATCTCCAAAACTTCTTTTTTATGTCTTGTTTACTTACTAATGCAGTGGTGAAAACAAATTTGAAATCTAAATATGCTTGATGCACGAAATATAAATGTTGGAAGGGAAATATGAGATAGATACCAGTTTACCTCTCGGTGAGGACTCGTGGTTTAGAGTCCGTGAGCGGGACTCCTCCGTTTGCTCAATTGATCTCGGATTCGTCCGGTCCCGGAGTGGAAGACTCGGGCGATACTCTCTTCACACGCCATACCTTCTTTGTTTTCTTCGGTGGCGCTGAAGTTGGTGAGGCTTTAGCGGGGGTGTTTTCAGTTTCCGTCTTCTTTTCCGCCTTAGCCTTGTTGATTGCCTTCGCCTTCTTTGGTTGGCGGCGCCCGTTGAATGCTTTCACCTTGGGTTTGGTCGGGGCCACCTTTTCTTTCTTGTATTGGGGCCGTGGCTTCCTCCACCCCCTAGCTTCCTCATCTTGCACTAGGTAACATTGCTCTTCTTTCGCTTGGAATTTGAATGTCATGTTCCTTCACCCTATGCGGTATTGGATCTTTCCGGCTCCGACATCAATCCTTGCATTGACATCTCTTAGGAATGGTCACCCAAGAATAAGCGGCATTTCTTCTTGTGTGTCGAGGACCACGAAATCCGCAAAGACATATGAGCCTCTGACATTCACCAAGAGATTTTCCACTATGCCCTCTGGATATTTGATCGATGAGTCGGCAAGTTGGACTGTCATCGTCATCGGAGAGATAACTGGATATCCTAACTCCTCAAACATGGCTTTGGGCATGAGGTTGACACTCGCTCCAAGGTCACAAAGAGCATTCTTGATCTTTTGGTAGTAGATCGTGCATGTGACGCCCGGATATCCATTGTCTTTCTTGTGCAAGACTGCTGATTCATCCCATGGGTCTTGGATTTGATGTATAAGGTTCCCTACATGGTTAGGTGCGTACATCCTCCTAGATGGCTTACCCCATCTGGTGGATATAGCGCTAACACTCTCTCGGGTAGGTTCGGGTTGCCCCGGGATTCCACCCGACTCAGAAGAACGTAAAGAAGCAGCAAGCTGAGCAAGTTGAGTTTCTATCATTTTATTAAAGCTTAGCTGATTCTTCATAGCGGTGGTGAAGGATTCTATGGTGGAATTTAAATTTTCAAGAACTTTATCATTGGCGGCTAGCTTCTTGTTTAGATTTTCATTAATTCTAGCTTGGCCATAGACAAGATCTTTAATGGAAGGCTGATTATTGAAATTGTTAGAATATTTACCTCCGTTTTGATTGTTGAACGGGAAGTTGGGCCTCGAGTTCCATCCTTGATTGTTGTAGTTGTTGTTGCGGAACCTGTTGTTGTTGCCATTGTTGATGAAGCTGGCTTCTCCCCTTGTCTTGAGACAATCATTGCCCGAATGACCCACATTGCCGTAAACTTCGCACGTCATGCGAGCGTCCATAATCTTGGCGGTTTCCACATTGCTTGATGCCTCCAATTTCTTCATGAGGAGCTCCATCTTGGCGGCGATCATGTCGATTCCATTGACTTGGTGTACACCGCGGGTACGGGGTTGGAGATAGTCTCCTCCCAACCTTGATTTGCCACCATCTTCTCGATCAATTCCTTAGCGGCTGGTACTTGTAGCGAGGAGAAGGCTCCTCCAGCGGCTGCATCTAGGTGCTCACGGGAAGTACGCTTGAGCCCGTGATAGAAGGTTTGAATTAAGAACCACCCGTGCATGCCATGGTGCGGGCACACGATGATGTACTCCTGGAAGCGTTCCCATTCTTCCGGGATGCTCTCATCATTCTGCTGCTGGAAGCCCAAAATTCTTTCGCGGAGGGCATTGGTTTTGCCCACCGGGAAGAACTTTGTGAGAAATGCCTTTGAGCACTTATCCCTTGTGTTGATGGCATCTCGCTCCGCATAAAACCATTGCTTCGCCTTCCCGAGCAATGAGAACAGGAATAGGCGAAGACGGATTGCATCATCCGTCACTCCACGGATAGTGAAAGTCCTACACACCTCCAGAAAATGTGGAGATGTGCGTTGGCATCTTCATTCGGCTTGCCGAAGAACGGATTTGCTTGCACCATGTTGATCAGCACCGGCTTGAGTTCGAAGTTTCCGTCTCCCACCGTCGTGGTTGGCCCGGTAGGGACATTGGTGTTGGAGGGAGCGGAAAACTCGCGGATCGTCCTCTCGGCCATCGGTGCTGACGAGGTGCTGTCTACGAGATCGACAGTGTTCGTCTCTTGATTCGAGAGAAACTTCTGAGGAATGAGGACACGGGGTCGCACTCTCCTCACAAGTGACTCCGGATTGTCGTTAAAGTTGGACGGTAGGTCGAAACCGGTCATGCAATACTTTGCGTACACGAGAGTAGAGCAAGGGTAAACCCGCTTAAATAGCGGTTCACCGAACCATGATAATTCTACCACTATGTCTAAACGATATCTTTTTCCTATTGCCTCCCCGGCAATGGCGCCAGAAATGCTTATTGACGTTTCTTAGCCTCACTACTAAGGTTGCACTTACGGTGACGGAGCCAGGAATGCTCGAGGCACTCACAAGCATCGCTACCGGGTTTACACCCCTAGTAACGGGGCTAGGGAACATCTTTGGTAAAACACACGATCACAGAAAGGTCCGCAAGCACACGGATTACCATTGTAGCACTTCACCCGGTGGTATTCGGGTTATCGTATTTATATTTTCCCAAGGGAGGCACTACGGCAAAGATAATCGAATAAACGGTGGAGAAAGACAAGACTTGGTAAAGAGCTATAGCGGGGGTAACGAATAAAGATATTCGGGGATAAAATTGACACACACAAGGAGATCTTGATAAAAGACTAGAGAGGATCTAGCGAGCTGGGAGGACAACGAGACGAGAAAGGATCCTAACACAATCTATCTATTCTTGTCAACTCTAGGCAAAGAACTAAGGCAAAGGATAACCAAGTCAAGCTAAACTCGACAAGCTATTCTAGTACTACAGGGGCATGCAAAGCCGCACTCTCAGACTGGGATGAGAAGGGAGAACGACGACGCGTTGAATCCTACCGGCCCGAACTAACGTGGTGGACTACAAAGCCCGTTCGGAGCTGTCACCTCCTTGGGGTACCACAACTATTCCGTTGAACGAGACACCAATCTAAGACTAAGGTAAGCTCTGAGCACCGCGCTCACAACGAACCAAAGAACCTTTCCCCGGGTACCACGAAGGAAGGTGTCTCTCTCCCGTGAACCACCGGAGATCAAGTGAAGAACGACCACAACACTATAGGGTTCAAGGGAGCTATGCTAACCAAGACTAAACTAACTTTAGTCTAAACTAAGAATAAAGCTTCTAGAGCAAAGTAAAAGCTGAATGTAATTGACTCGAAAAGTAAGATAGAAAGATAACTTGAATTGTACTTGAGTCTAAACAAAGAAAGGAAACAAGATTAGTACCGGAACTCTGAAGAAGACTCCTCCGGAACCCCGAGACTAGCTCGACTCAACTCTAACTCCCAAGCTACACTAATCCTACTCTAAGTGAACAAAAGAGGGAAATGGAGATGCTCCTGCGTTGTGTGTCCAATCCAGCGAGTGTGAGGTGCCTTTTATAGGCAAGGGAGGTCGGTTGAGCGCGTGGGACCAATATGTCAGGTGCGGCCAGATCAGGGGGTGCGGCCGGCCCTATGATCCACCACCTCTCGCCTTGGATGCCCCTGATCACTGCTCCTAAGGCGGTTGTAGGTCGGTTCCTTGGGTCGGTTTCGCCCGGCACGTCAGTTGATAGGTGCGGCCGGCCCTCTAGGTGCGGCCGGCCCACCTCCGTGCCGTGTGATGCACCGCCTTCGCTCAGGGATGCCTAGGATCGCCTTGGAATGACAGTTGTGGCGGTTGAGCGGCCGGACAAGTGGACCCATTGATCCTAGCCTCCACCTTTGGATCAAATCGACGTTCTTCAGAGAATCGTGCTCGTCCAAGTGTTGCTCGAGGGAGAGGAGGTGCTCTGGACTAGGCACGAGCCACGGGGCAGGGCCGGCCGCACCTGCAGGGCCGGCCGCACCTGCCAGGCCGGCCGCACCTGCAGGGCCGGCCGGACCAGGTGGTTCGGCCGTGCCTTGCTCATGTGGCACGTTGGTTCCAATTTCTCCCAAAATGTGTACCTGCCTATGAAATTCACAACACAACTCGTGGAACTTTATTAGTACTAAAAATATGCATGAAACTTGCCATATACTCCTCTCGAACCCGAGGTTTTGACGGTCGAATCTTTGTTGTAAAGACCGTCAACCAGGGTCAAGTGCGGGCCGCATGGTGGCAAGAAAAGCAAGACGAAGTCGTGGACATGAGCCGGTGCAGGGTAGCGGCTCACGACCGGAGTCTGCACGTGGGGTTTGCGGCGGTTCACCACAAAACCGTCGGGTTACTTGGTTGAGCCACAAAACCAAGATCGGAGGCTCGGCGGGCGGAGACGGGATCCGGGCGCGCCGAGAAGCTTCGATGTCGGCGGACACGTAGCGGGATCGCAGGGCTTGTGTCGGGAGGACGCGGACTGCGGCGAAGGCGTGGCCGTGTGATGAAGAGGAGTGCTACATGACCTATTTGCCCCCGAGGGGTTTGTATCTTAAGTTTAAGTGCTAGGGGTAGCTTGGTCATTTGCCAACCTAGAGGGACTCATATATATAGCTCTTGGGTTTTCTGGGCAAACCATCCATCTGGACTGCTTCTCATTTTCCCTGCTCTATAGGCGTAGATTTTCGTCACTGCTTTGTAGGGAATCTGACCTCCGAGTGTATGGAAGCATTCATGGTTGCGTTGATTTCCTTCTTGTAGCTCATGTCTTTTTCGAGCTATTTTCGTTGGATTTTCATGTGTGCCTTGTTCATTCGATTCTGAGATGTTTGGGTTCGGATTTGTTGGTGGGGATCATGGATAGATGTCTTGTGCATCTTTGTGCTTGATCTTGACCCCCCCAATATCTGGATTTCGCCTCCGATTGAAGGATTTCGGTAGGAACCCTAGCTTTTTGGTAGAGCTCGGTTGCGATTCGATTCCCAGCGATTTAGTTCATTTGAGGTCTCAAGTTTTGGGGTATAGCATCTCCTAGGGACGCTTCACATCTCCCCCAAATCTTGCCTCAAGAGCTCAAGCCGTTTGGGAGATCCATGGATGGATAGGAGGGGTTGACTTCTCGTTTTCGAGCTCGAGCTGCTCTGTCCGCACCTGGCGGACAGTCCGCCTGGTAGGCGCGGATAGTCTGCGTGACCCGCTGTTCATCCAGTTCGTCGCTTGTTCTTGTGCGTTCGTGGTTTGATCTGTCAGGAAAGTTGTTTTGTGTTGCAAGGGGTTTGCGGACTGTCTGCCCAGGCACCGCGGACCGTCCGCGCGGTACGAGTTACCCACGGACCGTCCGAGGGAAGGGCACGGACCGTCCGAATTTCGAGGGGTGCATACTGGAGGTTCTGCAATCTTTTACAAACTGTCCGCCCCTGACCCGCGGACCGTTCGCCAGGCCCACGCGGACCATCCGCCCAGTCACCTCGGACTGTCCGCCCGGGACTTCGCAGATTGCCTAAGTCCTTTGCTTCTTGAGTTGCGCTTCCGTGTTGCTTTGAGTTGGGGTTTGTTCCTAGGGTTAGTAGGTCCGTTGTGACTATGCGACCTTGGCAAACTCGTGTGGGAATCCTTGGTTGTGAATTTAGGGCATAGGCCGAGTTCATCCTTTGGGAAGAATTTTTATCGGCTCCCATTCACTCCCCCCCTCTCTGGTCGCCTAATCGGTCCTTCAATTCCCACAGACCGTCCGAGGGAAGGGCACGAACCGTCCGAATTTCGAGGGGTGCATACTGGAAGTTCTGCAATCTTTTGCGGACCGTCCACCCTTGACCCGCGGACCGTCCGCCAGGCCCACGCGGACCGTCCGCCCGGTCACCTCGGACTGTCCGCCCGGGACTTCGCAGATTGCCTAAGTCCTTTGCTTCTTGAATTGCGCTTCCATGTTGCTTTGAGTTGGGGTTTGTTCCTAGGGTTGGTGGGTCCGTTGTGACTACGCGACCTTGGCAAACTCGTGTGGGAATCCTTGGTTGTGAATTTGGGGCATAGGCCGAGTTCATCCCTTGGGAAGAATTTTTATCGGCTCCCATTCACTCCCCCCCTCTCTGGTCGCCTAATCGGTCCTTCACCTGCTTATGTGGTGCCTGTGGTCAACGGCTATTGCTAATGGGTCGTTTAATTTGCAGGAACAAAAAGAGCAATGCGATTACTTCTGCTGGATTGATCCAGAATGGGATGAAAGGTCGTATGCTGTTATGCTGAAGCTCATGAAGAAGAAAGCGAAAGCTGAAAAGGATGCAAAGCAGTGCGAGGGGGGATTGGGAAAAGCTAACTGTGAGCTTAGAGAGATTAGGAATGAGCTCAAAATAGCGTGACAAAAACTTCAGAAGGTTACCGCCGAGCTGAAGTCAATTGGGAATTATAGGCACAATGTCAAACTCGCGCATGTGCTGCTTGCTTTATTTGTTTTTTTCGCGGGAATGGCGGGATTGATGCTCGGTGGTAAGGCTAATTAGATGTCTCGATCATGTATTCTGCAAGTGACACTTTTGTATTGTGAACAATGTGTCGATCATGTATTCTGAACATTGTGCCCTATGCTTCTGAGCATTGTACTGATGATGTATTGCCAAAATCTACTGAGAAATGTGTGGCAGTTAGTATCCACCACATTGTACTGACCATTTAGTCCGACCTGTTCACATTTCCAAGAAAGTAATTTCCATTAGGTTCCCCAACAGTAAATGGGTGGCGAAGGAGCGGTGAATTTACTGTAAATGCGGAGAAAGGAACGGTGGATTTGTTGTAAATGGGGCATTGATCGACTTCTTCCGCCTGGGGTACAGAAAACATTTTTACAATTGCATCTCCTCCTTTCGGAAGGAAGATCCGTGAGAGTACAGTACTCTCTTCCAAGTCTCTGTATCAATTTGAATGTGCATTTGACCTGGCACTCTGATGTTTGATGAAACTATTTTCAGGACGCCCGTAGGTCAGTAATCATGTCGTCGAGGCGGTTGCCGATATCGCTGGTGGTGCTCCCTACAGAGGTGAACATTGACATCGCCGGCCACCTCGCTACGACCTCAGAGCGGCCCATGGACGACCTCCGTAGCCTATGGGCGACCTGCCGGGAGATGCGTCGCGTGTGCAACAACGCGGCCGTTGGTCAGTGCGTGGCGCTAGAGCGATTTGCCGTCGAGCTGTAGTGGAACGACCACAAGGGCTACGACACCCTCCTCGATTGCCTGACCCACATAAGAAACCCGGAGGCATGTTTCATCTCCGGGATGGACATCCTGTTCGGGGAAAACTATAGCTCCCGGTCATCCATCACCAAGCTCGAGGAGGCCGCCCAGGCCGGGCACAATGTGGCGGCCTACGTAGCCGCCATGGTCCTCTACAGGGCCAATGGCAGCGCCGGTGATGATGACACTGTGAGGCGGTACATCTGACAGGTTGTTGACGGTGCAAAACCGTGCTCAAGTTCACCGCAAGCGTATGGGTGACTTGGTGCCTTTTTCACCAAGGAGGGTCCTCCCTAGATTTGTCAATCCAAGGATTGGAAGCAAACTCCTAAGGCTATCCATCTAATCTAATGATCTAACATATCATGAAGCGTTGATTACATAAAGGTAACATACAAACACTAAGGGATGTATGGATCTCATCCACCTAGCCATAAAGGTAAACACCAAAGGGTAACCCTAGCCTATTATCTTCTTGTTGCCGTTCCGGCCAAGGTGACAAACCAATCTAAACCTATACTATGATAAGGAGTACACTAGATATGGAGTAACCCGATATGGAGTGGTTCGATACACGTTCATCCGCCGCTTTCTCCTCCACCGTACTGTCACTACGCAAGGATATTCATCACCGAACGATAAACCTCGGTCCGTGCAGTACAACGATGTATCCGCAAGAGATAGACTAACCACCACGATTAGACCTATTCCTACTAAAATCATATGCTAGCTACACATATGGATAAAACACTCATCGATGTAGATCAAAGTAGGACAAGATATGATTACATCACCATCGAATGTTGAAGGTACAAATGAATTGACGAATTCAAGTCGCGTCTCCAGAACTCCACCATGGCTTCACCACGTAGAGCCAACCATGGCGGCTAGGGCATGACCTAAGCCATCTCCTAGGCAACTCGAGGACTTGCGGCGGCCGTCGGCTTCCTCCCGGTGCTTCTCCTTCGTGTCGGCGGCTCTCTGATGAATGGATGCATGGATCACCCCCTTGGGGCGCCTAGGGGTTGTATTTATACCATAGGGGAGCCTTGGGGCGTGCTCCACCATACCTTGCACGAGATCTTCCTTGGGAGAGAAGGGAACTTGGTTTCCATAAACTCAGCCTCGTCCAGATTTTCCTGATTCGCAGCCCTTCCTTGCCGACACCATATCTCCCACGTCCGGACTCCAAATAATGCAAATTCAGTGTCCAAGTTGTGTGCCACGAAATTATCTCCAACTTTGGTATTCATTGCTTTCCTTGGAAACGAAGATAAGATTCCCAAAACAGCCTCGGAAGATAATCTGTCTGATTTCGGACTTGTTTGCGCAGCTGGCATTTCGAGGGGCATATCTCCTAGCTCCTTGACCCGAATTGAGCCTTCCATATGTCCAAATCAAAGCTATCGTCGAGGCCCACAACTTTGGTAGTCAAACTTTTGCCATTAGAGGCCATTTAAGTCTCCGAATCTGCACCGAAAGATCATATTGTCCTGGGCTGCGAGAATATCTCTCAGGCTGAGTTGATCTCGTTGGTAAACATCCAAGTTCTCGGAGTTTTACGTGTTGATGCTCCGGTCCTTGGGTCATGTGTTCACTTCATGTCTTGACTTATGACGAGCTTCATGATCTTCTCATAAAGTGCTTGATGAACTTTACCCGAAAGTACTCCTTTAAGCGCTTAAATCCTGTGTAAACAACATACTCAAAAAACCACATGCGAGTGCGAAGTTGTCATATCAAGGGGGTTAGTACCGTTAGTTAGGATATCAAATATGTGCGAATGTTGACGGTAAACTTATAGCTAGGTGTACCAAAATCGACCGTCAACACAGGTCGAGGGCGAGGAAGAATCAGCGGCCGCGACATCGATGATGATGCGGGCGAACAAGGGTTGCCTGCGGTGCCGTGAGGCAGCCTCAGAGGTGATCCAGCGAGTGACATGGCGCCGACGTGCAACGCTGGCACCGCCAGTGGCGCGCGGCAATCATCAATGCGCAGGCCGCCTGTGCTTCAAGATGAGCTAGGAAGAATGGTCACATTTTTGTAACGAGAAATGTAGAATTCACGCTGAATGTGATCTGTTCTTTAGCAATATAATTGGATATCTGCATCCAAACAAATTACCCTGACATGTGAGAGTGATTTTGGATATATTTGTTTCTAGATCAATCCCCTGATATCTATTTCTATCTCTCTTCCTTGATTCCCGTGTAGTAATACTCGCACACGCATTGACATGATGAAAACCAACTTCTGGTCTTCCCCCATTTATTTACCACGGCTAGTAGTTGGAATAGTTCATCGCAATTTAGAGAGGTGGAAATCAATATTGGACAATTAAAAAACAAATAATGTGATCTCACTATCTCAGAAACTATGAAATCCGTAATCAGGTTTGCCCAATTCAAAACATGCAACTTTTGCCAGAAAAGGAATGAAAATTTTTGTCTGGTCTGTTAATGTTTCATAAACCCAAACATCCGGTCCTGCCCGGGTTATATTGCCTATCTCATTGCATGCTTTCATTTTGTTGTTACCAAGCATGACTCGTCAACAAGGAAGAATGAAGCCGTGGTTCAAACTCTAAGTCAGCTTGCTTGTCTTCACGATTCTTTCCTACTAACCAAGTCTTTGAAAAACAAATCTTTCCTAGATGGGGTAGTGTACACTAGATAGAGTAGATACCATCTTACTGAAAGCCATTTTGTTGCCCATCGCTTCAAATTGCTCTACCTAAGCCACGGCTCCACGTTCGAATTGTGCACGTTTTTGGCTCTCCCTAATAAGGATGATATCATATCTCACCTTATCCATATTGAAAACAAGCATCTTTTTGCCATCAAATGATTAAAAATATTTCTCCAGTCTACTCATGGTTCGTAAACCGAAACATCCGACCTCGTATACTAGAATAATCGGTCTCGTGGGAACTTTTGATCTCATCATGTTCAAGTAAATTAAGTTTGCTCCAAGTTCAACGAGATTGCAAGTTACCCGCCTAGGCCATTTGCCTGACACGATCCCCCATGAGACCCTGCGCCTTTCCCTTGGCAAATGAGATCTATTAATATATACTGGAAAACACTTTAGCACCTCCTCCTCAACGAAAGAAAACCCCATCGGCATCTCCTCCTCTCGGCACTAGAAGACCCCATCGGCATCACCTCCTATCGGCACAAGTACCGTCGTCCTCTCTCCCAATTCAATCGATTTCTTTGTTCTTTCAACCTTTTCCGCCACTTTGAGCAAACTAATTTCTATGTGCATTTCAGAGCATCTCCCCCAATGGCCGGCGACAATCATCGCGTGCCTCCTATGGAGCTCGCTCTCCTACCATCCACGTCGGCTAAAGCTCCGGCGGGGCCGAGATGCGGCGACTGCGGCAGGACAGAAATGCCGCAATGCATGGCCGGGCCGATGGGGCCCGACATGCTCTGTGCCGATTGCGGCCTTCGTCGCTGGCATGCCAGGCAGCGGTGGGACAGGCGTTCTCTCTGCATCTATCAAACCACGTTTCCTGTCTCACCGTCACCACCAGAAGCTGGCGTGTAGTGGGTCGAGTGCCCGAGAGGCCGGGTTGGTCGCACGTGGCAGCCGTGGCCCTCCACTCCGCCATTAATGTCAAGTGCGCCCGCCGCTTGGACTGTCCCGGAGAGCTTAGGCACACGGTCGTTCCCGTCCCTGCTCCACAGGTCGGCGGCGTTACCAGCTGCTCGGCCATTGATGTCAAGTGCGCCCGCCGCTTCGACTGTCCCAGAGAGCTCAGGCGCACGGCTGTACCCGTCGCCACCAGAAGCTGGCGTGCAGTGGGTGGAGTGCCCGAGAGGCCGGGCTGGTCGCACGTGGCAGCTGTGGCCCTCCACTCCGCCATTGATGTCAAGTGCATCCGCCGTCCCGGAGAGCTCAGGCGCACGACCGTTCCCGTCCCTGCTTGACAAGCCGGCGGCGTTGCCAGCCGCTCAGCCATTGATGTCAAGTGCGCCCGCCGCGCCGACTGTCCCGTAGAGCTCAAGGGCACGGACGTTCCTGTCCCTGCTCGAAAGGCCAGCGGCATTGCCAGCCACTCAGCCCCTGATGTTGGACCCGTTCCTGCTCGACGGCGAGGCGGCGCCTTTCATCCTCCACGACCCAGACTGGATGAAAAGATATTTGCCAACAATAACAAGTGTCACTTTTCTGTAATGCTTATTAGTGTATGATCAGAGAACTCTGTTTCCTCCTATGGAGTACTTTGGATGGATGTTTGTTCAACAAATAATTTAGTCCGGTCTTGTCACTTTTTCTTAACAGTAACATCTGCTCGTTGCCATCCTCGTGCCACAACTTCGCATGGAAGGTGGTTGCCATCATCAAGAGATCACAGACGTGTTGGTCACACGGCGCGGGGACCCACACATCAGCCCCTCAACGGTGGAAGATGAATGGAAGCCACTCAAGAGTCAAGACTCAAGAGGCGCCCGTTGCTTACCTTCTCACCGAAGCGGCACAACTTCCCAGGCAAGGCGAGTAACTCCACATAAATCGCCATTCCTACCCCCCCCCACCATCGGCGTCCTCGCCTGTTCCGAACCACCCTACCACTTCCCAAACACTCGTGCCTCACTCCTACCCGGCCGACGCAATGAAGCGATCAGGCTCCCCGTCGCGCTGGCTATCCCCCACCGGTTCCCCGTTGCGCCGCCTATCCCCCACTGGCTCCCTGTCACGCCAGCTTTCACCCTCGCCCTTCAACCGATCCTCCGGCACCAAATCCTCTTCCCGTGCCTGTGACTGGGCGCCGCCGCGCGACAACCAGCACTTCACCCACATGTTCACAGAGGCGCTGTGGGGCCACATCCACAGCATGCTGCCGCCGCGCTCCAACGCAGCCAACATCGACCCGCCACCGCCGAGCTCCGACGCCGCCAACGTCGACCCGCCGTCGCTCGTCGGCGGTTTCCCAAGAGCCGGTGGTGGCTCGCCGACGGATTCCGAGCCTCCTCCACCGTCGCTGCCGCCGCCCTCCGACGACGTCAACGTCGACCCGCCGTCGATCGTCGGCGCTTTGCCAGGAGCAGCTGGTGTCTTGCTGGCGGATATCCAGCATCCTCCACCGTCGCCACCTCGAAAGCTGAAGTTTACGGTTACCCTTCCTGCTGGTGAGTTTGACTCTGACTCCGACTCCCAAGCTGACACAGACTCGTCTGAGGACCGTTGCCACGGCTACGTCCCTCCGGTCCCCCGGGGTGATGCTTTGTGCGTCTTCCGGCGCCTCGACGGCACGTACGGGTGCCATGTCTGCCCCAACCTTATGCACCGGTGGCGCAAGCTGAATGAGGTCAAGGACCATGTCCTTGGGATGGCCAGGTCTGCGCCCCTGAGGGAGAAGTACAAGAAGAAGTGGAGCCGCCACCGCGTCGTGTCCAGGAATGAGGGATGGATGGAGTAGATAGAGTGAGGGAGCCGCGCCGGTGGGAGATCTATGCTGTTATGTTATCTGTGATGTTAATTAGTATCTTTAGATTTCGTTGGAACATTGTTTATGTATGTGAACTTTGTGATGTTATGTTATCAGTGATGTTAATTAGTATATTTAGATTTCGTTGGAACATTGTCTTATGTATGTGGAAATTGTGATGTTTAATTAGTCACTTTAGAATGGACTCTATTTCCTACTTTGGATGGACGTTCGTTCGAATAATGCGATCGTATTTTCCTAATAACAATTCAACGAACCATTTAGTCTGGTCCGCTCACTTTTGCAGATCAGTAACATCCGGCCGTAGCCTTCCTCGACAAGCCAAGGCGCCCGTTGCCTAATTTCCCATGGAAGCTTGCCACAACGCCCCATGGAAGCTTGTAGATGAATCGCAGCCACTCGATCTAAAGGCCCGTTGCTTAGCTTGTCACATAAGCTTGCACAACTTCTCATGGAATCTAGCCATTGTATTCCTACCACCATCGGCGTCCTTGCCAGTTCCGAACCACTCTACCCATAGTTCTCTTCCCAAACACTCGCGTTTCAGTCCTACTGCCCGTCCGACGCAATGAAGCAATCAGTCTCCCCCAGACACACAGAGCTCAGGCGCATGGCCGTACCCACCCCTGCTCGTCAGTCCGGTGGCATTGCCAGCCTCTCGCCCACCGCCTCCTCAGGAGCTGAATCTGGGTCCTGGTTGTCACCGCGCGACCTCCACTTCATCCGCTCCTACTTAGAGTGGCAAGGGCGTCAATTCCACGGCATGGAGCCGCCCGCTGCGATGCCACCAACGTCGACCCGCCAATGCCCAGAGCCGCTGGTACGTCATCGGCGGATTCCCAGCCTCCTCCACCACTTACAGAGTTGGACTCCGACTCCAATTCTGAGTCCAACTCCGACACCTTTGCTCTGCGTGTCTTCTGGCGCACTACCAACACCTACGGGTGCCCTGTCTTCCCCAACCATGTGCACCGGTGGAGCAACCTGAATGAGATCAAGGACCACGTCCTTGGGATGGCCAGGTCTGAGGCTCTGTGGGAGGACAACATGAAGAAGTGGAGCCGCCACCGTGTCCTGGCCAGAAACGAGGGATGGATGTAGATGGAGTGAGCGAGCCGCGCTAGTGGAAGACTAATGCCGATATGTTATCTATGATGTTAGTTAGTATCTTTAGATTTCGTGGGAACATTGTCTTATGTATGTGAACATCGTGATGTTAATTAGTAACTTTACATTTCCATGAAACATGGTCTCATGTGTTGTCCGGCCTATTCGTGTTTCTAGACAAGAACATCCGCTCTTATTGTACTTATACATGATCGTGTTTCCTAGCTTGACACATTTTTTTTCGAATTGAGGGCATCCCCCATTTCCATTGCAACAACGGAAATACCGAACAAGTCACAGAACAGGGATAAAAGAGGAGTTCACTGGCCCTTGACTCGCCCAAACCTACATTGACTCAAGCTAGATTAGGACAACGATCGCCCCTAGGACTCCCAGGGAGAGTAAGCATCACCAGACAATGAGTCTGAACATCATCACAAGTTTCCAACCCAAAACATAGCACCACTAGACAGACCTACACCAACATCTGCCAATCGCTTAACAATGTCAGTTTCCTAGCTTGACACATGATCTGGAGAAGTTGAAGATAAATATTGGACGATTAATAAGAAATAGCAATGTGATCGTTGCTCACCTTGACCAAATTCAAAACAAGCATGCGGTTATTGCCAAACATCCAAAACACTAATGCATCCCTAACCCAAACCATGTTTGTGATTTTGGTTATCGTTTGTTTGTTGATCAATCCCCTTGTTTGAAGTTGTTTATGCTTTGTTTCCCTGACCATCTCTATTCCTTGTCTCCCTATAAATGTTATCCTATTTTATCGCACTCATAAACTATGAAATCATAGATCACCTTTGCCCAAAATCAAAACAAGCATCTTTTACAGATCCTAAAATATTTGTCCTTTCTGTATCTTTTTCTAGACCGAAACATCTGGTCTGTTAATGCAACCCATACCCGAACATCCGGTTTAATGGCAGTAAACAGTTCATCTCTGCATGTTGAAGTGCTTGTAAATATAGTTTGCTCCAAATTCACTAAGATTACAAATTTACATAGTTCTTTTCTTTGCAAAAGACCGTTACATTATTAGAGATCGAGGCGCCTCCTTGCATTAGCGTGATACAACTTCCGAAGAGACACCCCGACTTTCCCTGAAACTGAGATCTATTAATATACCGAACTCTCCCAACTCCCCCCATTGCCTTGTCTCAAACTCTCTTCCTCCAGAAAACCACAGCCACCATGCCTTTTTCTCCGATTCGACTTCCCGCCTCCCCGTTCCCTTCCAACCCCTCCTCCATCGGGACACCACCCAACTCCCCCAACCAAGCGCATGTGAGCCATCCGAGCCCTCCTTGAGTGAATCTGATGTAGAAGACATGGAAAGGCAGGAGAACGAGGACAGCGAGGACAAGTATGACTACGTGGAAGAGGATGAAGAGGAAGAGGAAGAGACGTGGGCGGCCATTGAGAAGAAGTGATTAGCAGCCAAGAAGAGGAAGCGAGTGGAGGCCAAGAAGTGGAATCAACAGACAAAGGCATTTGTGAGGCAGCTTTTGAAGGATGACAAGGCTGGTAAGCTTGATTCGTTCAAGGACATTCCGTCGGCGAAGGAGAAGAAGGGTGTGGAGGAGGAGGAGGAGGTGGACTCGAAGAGGACCAAGAAGAAGATGGACCTCGGCGCTGGTCCTTCAAATGCCGGCCCCGCCAATCCCGGTCCCGTGGCTCCCCCAGCCATTGAAGCTCCCTCGACGCCGGAGTCATCGGGGAACTCCTCGGAGGGGTCATCTTAGATTACTCGGATTTGGCTTTTCTTTTTCACTTTCAAATAGGTGGTCTTATGGATGGAAAGATCAATTGTATGTTTTCTTTTGGATGGAAAAGATCGATCCCCTGTTTTCCTGCTCTATGAATCTTGTAGTGGTAGGAAAATCCCCTGTATCCCCTGTTATCCATGAAGAACATAGGTGTTCTTCTTTTCCATGATCGCCTTCCTTGCTTCAGTGGATTTCCCTGGTCATGATGCGTTGCCATAGTTTGAGATGTAATGTATTGTCATGTAATATTTTATTCTTATCCCACTGCACCGCATTGCAGATACACACGTAAATGATGACCGATTTTACAAATTTACCGTTTGACTAAATTCACTATTTTGCCATGAATATACAGAACGTAAATGATGGTCACCTTGCCCAAATTATTCAACTTAAATGTGCACATACATGATACATCCCCTTAGACCTACACCCGTACAGTGGCACTGGCACTGGCGCGCACAAACACACACCCAGTAACGAAATCTTTGGACTTGGCAATGAGGAAGACAACAGACACAGTCATGGAGATGGATACATCACACGCCTATCCCGCCATACCTAATGCACGACGAAATGTAGCATAACGAGGATCCATGCGGAGATATTCCTCCAATGCACGGTGC
Source organism: Cenchrus fungigraminus (assembly GCA_036936925.1). Taxonomy (NCBI): domain Eukaryota; kingdom Viridiplantae; phylum Streptophyta; class Magnoliopsida; order Poales; family Poaceae; genus Cenchrus; species Cenchrus fungigraminus. The sequence continues at coordinate 89,644,290 of CM072770.1, read as the reverse complement.
CTACCCCTCGACTTCATGGTACGTCCCGACGACCAATGCCAGAAGCATGCTATAGGATGTCACGAAAACCCCACTGCCTGTTAGCAAGATTGCAGTAAGGGCACACACAACGACCATGGCGAAGCACACGAGTGTAACCCTGCTCCTGCAGCCAAGCCAAAGCATCTTTCTTCATCTCCTCCATTTCTTCCTCGTCCGCTTCGTCCATGTCGTACAGATCATATGGATCCATGTGTCCTGGCCGCTGCGTAGGTGGCACAACATGGGAGTTGGCGGTTCCTCCGTTCGCATCAGAAGCCATCCTCCTACACACTCACCAACAACGTAAACATGATAAGCACTGACCAGAAACAATGATTGTATCCTATAAAAACACGATGCGGAAGCTAAGAGCTCACCCCTTTTCACAGAGCGCAGAACCAAATAGAGAGGTCTGCTAGCACAATGCGTCGAGGATGAAGAGGCGATGAGCAAAGGCCTTGGGGGCACACCTATTTATCGAACCATGACCGATACTAAGGCAGCGTGCACCTCGTGGCAAAGCATGCCCTCACGGGATTACAGTAGCCATGAAAATACGTGCGATGTTCGAAATACGAAGGCCTACACTGCTGAGGAATCCTGTCACAAGTATAGGGCAGAATATGCAGGCTTTTTCCCTGGTAGGCATGCCAAATATTTGGTGGGTACACAAGTGTGCTTTGGTCCGGATAAGAACGCAGAAGGAATATCCTTATATCTGTATGACTTAAAAAATAGACGTGTAGGCATTGTAGTGGGAGAAGCAGCTGTTAGGTTTTGTGATCTTCGACTGGAAATGCACCCAGCTTCACTGAAGCGTGAGCCTCTTCCAGATATTCGTCTCTAGCCTATATTGTACGCCACCGGAATCCCACCCAAACTCGCTGACAATATGGGGCCGCCATTGCACGGCCTCACTTGTCAGTGGCCCCGAAGCAAGTGCAGCTTACCAAATTTTCATTTCGCGGTCAGGAAGTCGAAAGCGGGATTTTCAAATTCTGTATTCCCTCTCCGCCCCAAAATAATAAATACTCTACTACATTGCTACCGTGTTGCGCCACTAAACTCCCGCCTTCCATTTCCAAAAGCATCACTCTGCTCAGCTAGATCTGCGGTGGCGGTCCGACCTCGCCGTCACTGGTGGAGGGGGAGGGGTATCTCAGCAGATGGTGAGCGACAGATATCTGTGTTCTGCTTGCGTCTGCTGTGCTGGCCAAGCTGAGCAGTTGAGCGATGATACGGCGCAAGCACCGGCTCCTGATGCCACCTCAATCCATGGGCCCCTGAATCTTGGAGCTTCACAAGTGAGAATCTCATTTCCTTTTCTTTCTAGTCCCCTAGTAGTATTTTTGTTGGCTTAGAAAGTAAATTGCTTCATGTATTGTGTTAGTTCTGAGATTCTTCTCTTAACTTTGCCGCTCTAGATGCAGTCACTAATTTGGAACACAAGTTATTCGATGAGCCATGCGTTGAAAGTAAATTGCTTTGTGTATTGTGTTAGATTAGAGATTCTTCTCTTAACTTGGCCACTCTAGATGCAGTTACTGATTTGTAACACAACTTAATAGATGAGCCATGCTTAGAAAGTAATTTACTTTGTTTATTGTCTTAGATTTCAGATCCTTCTCTTACCTTGACCGCTCTAGATCCAGTTCCTGATTTGTAACTTTTTGTGCAGGGCCTAGCATCCCACTCCTGCATTGCTGAGATTCAATCACATGTCATGGTATGTAACAGAACGCATGATAATCCTGCTACTTTATTCTTAGGATTATTCTTAAGTTTATTTGCTTGCTTTGTTTAAGGTTCAAGTTTGACTTCTCCTTTCATTTTTAGGCTCAAATGTTGAGGACAATCCTTGCGGTTCAAATATCAAATTCCTGTCCCTCCAATGTGAAGTCAAAACCATTCATTGATTACATGCCTCGAGATTATCCAGCTTTCGCTACATGCTCAAGACCTGAAGTTTCGTTGGGAGGGCTCAATGCAGCTGCTAACCTTGGTGAAATCTTTGTTGAACAGGACCAAGTTTTGACAGACTTGAAGATCAAGGCAGAAGCATCAGATGTAGCAATCAAAGTGCAGACTGATGAGATTGAGAGGTTGAAGAAACAAGTAGAAGCTACAGAGACCCTCCTTCGTCAACTGCTAAGCTGGCGCCTTGGGTAAGACCACTGTGTTTCTTAGTCTTCTGCTTGTGTCCTCCCAGCTAGTTGTGCTGGTTTGTGAGTACGGAGCTTTGTTATCTTAGTGGGTTCTATTTCAAAACCAGCTTTATTTGTGAGCATGGAGATATCATGTTTATTGGTTTGTGAGCTCCTACTTACTATCTGCTTGTGGTTGTTCTGTGTTCATTGATAATAATGTGTCATGTGTGATCCGAAACATTAATTTGTACCAGTGGTATGGAAATATTATCTGTGATGTCTATTACTTAATTGATTAGCATGTAATATCAGATTCAATTATATTTAATTAAGCGCAACCTGGAGTGCAGCCCAAAATAACAGAGAAAAAATATGTGGGCTTGCTCCATCGGCCCATTATTTTTTTACGAATTCAAAAATGATTTATTAATAAAATGGGCCGTATCAAAAATGACGTCAGCAAATGGTGGGCTGGGTCCAATATCAGTTGGGCCTTAATCATTTTATGACGTCATCAAATATTGAACTCCATCCAACCAGTACTGGACCCAAAACAAATTAATGACGAATGCAATTATTGGGCTCGGTCATACTAAAACCGCGCCTAAAACATTCTATGACGACCTCGATTATTGGGTCGGTCCAACCAGAATTAGGTCTAAAAGTGTTTATGACGACAACAATTATTGGGCTCCATCCAACCATAAATAGGCCTTAAACATTCTATGACGCAAACAATATTGGGCTCCATCCAACCTTAATAAGGCCTAAAACCAATTTATGATGAAAGAAACATTGGGCTCAGCTTAATATTAAGTGGGCCAAATTCAATCTTTGACGACAAGGTATTTGGACCTTGGCCCGTCAAAATATGGGCTGAATTCACTTAATGACGAAACGGTTTGTCACAAAACGCCGTGCCACATCAGATTTTGGTCCGACATGGCAGGGACCTTATGACGCCTTTGTGTTACGAATTTATACGCGTCATTAAACTCATGACGCCAGGAAATAAGGTCTCGTCATTAATCGTGGTTTGTGACGCTCGATTAATGACGACGCGTTTTCGTAACAACCGGCGTCATTAATCGCGGTTTATGACGAGAAACGGCCTTTTTTGCGTCACTAGTCGGCGTTTTTCTTGTAGTGCGTGCGCACTGACGAGATGATGATCTTATATGCCGCGGTCAGACAAATCAAGATCTCCCCTGTGCAAGCTGTGATTCGACAGTGGTTAACGAATTTTAAGATGATGGGTTCTATTGAGTGTACGTCTTTGATTTCTCGCATCGTCACGAATCTTGGGATTACGCAAGGGCCCAACGTGCCCTCCATTGCTAATCCCCGGACTCAGATTAACGAGGCTTATTTGACTTAGGGGCATATTCTTAAGAAGGGTCCGGATGATTCTTTGGTTTTCTTTTACCCAGGCCGTACAAACCAGATCCAGTTACCTAACCCGGATTTCAGGTTGTACAGCCAGGGGCCACTAACCGTTCCTCTCGAGGAACCTCGTCGTTCTAGTGTCTCTGGTGACAGGGTAACTAGGAGTGCATCGAGAAGAGCAGTCGGAGCACAACAGCCGCCACCACAGCCGTCTTCGCAGCTGTCACCTCAGTCACAGCCTCAGCCTACCACACCTCCGTCTGGTACATGGACCTCTACCGAGTACATGCCTGGGGTTACTCCCGGATATGCTCCCGGTTGGGACCAGCCCATGTACCAGCAAGGTGCGAGTAGCTCGGCTTGGGCTAGCGCAGGCAGTGGCGAGTGGGCCATCCCTGCTGGTACTGCCTACGAAGATGTGATGTCTTCATCGTCCGGATTGCGCTCGTCATCTCGTGGGGCCACCCTCACTCAGCAGATGAGCGAGCTCAACATCCGAGTTGGCGACATGGAGGAGACTGTACACCAGCACGTCGAGTCCACCCGGGACTGGCAGCGGATGTCTGGCGAGAGACTTCACGCCATCGAGCTGGCATAGCAGCAGCTGCTGGAGGAGTAGAGGGCCTACTACCGGTGGATGGGATTTCCCCCTCCACAGTAGTGAGCCTGAAGCTAGCTTGGGGGAGGACCCCCACTCTGAGGTAACTTGTATCTTTATTTTCAGAATCTCATATGCTAAAAACACATAAAAAGCTGCATAATTAAAAAGACCAAAAATATTTATTTGCTTTCTTAAATTAGTTTGCTTTAATATGCGCGGTAAGAATGCTTTCTGTCCTTCGTGGTCGAAATGATGAATAGTTGCTCTGTTTATTCCTTTTATATGCCTTGCTGCAGCTTAGTATCCTATCTTAGTTTTGAGTTTGTTGGCTTGTATGATCATACCTTAGCTTGAAACTTGTGGGTAGCAAAAAGCATGACCTTTGCCTAGGTTGTTCTGAGGTATGATATGGTATAACAGGGTTGCTATGAGCTTGTGCTAAGTGATGTTTGATATCCGGAGTTTTCTTTTGAAAAATGATAAAATATGATAAGTTCCTCAATGATGAGAAATTCCTATCCAAAGCCATATGTAGATCCTAGCTGTCGTTAGCCTCCATATATGCTGCTTGTTTTCTTCATTGAGTCTTGTCGAATTGTTGTGACCCTCGGCGAGAAACTTGTCATGCTCCCATGATCAAGATCACGTACACAGCCACTATATGCTAAACTTCTACACCGGAAGTTAGCACCCATCATTTCATCCATCCCCCATCCATTTTGCAAATAAAGCTCCGCGCATTGTTTCATGATTACTCTCTCTCCAAAAATATTCACAAGGACTATGGGCTATGCGAAAAAAGAGAAAGGGAGAAAAGAAAGAAAAAAAAGAGAAAGAATAAAGAGACATAGCCCAAGTCTCAAAAATCTCAAAAGGAGAGGAGAGAATCATATACAAAAAGGAGTTCTTCATCCATCCACCATATACACACACATGCACATCTTGATCAGGCTTTATGACTTGTTGCTCCCAAGGATTCGGTTTTCAACTCCATAACATATGAGAAACAGGTATGCCACATGTTTTCCCTACCTACAGCTCCACATATCAGCTTATTAGGAGTAGGTGGAGAAAGAAGGCAAATCAATGCCTTGGTGAGGAATCATACACACTGAGTGATCCGAGAGTATCATTCGAGGAACTTCGATTTCTTTGCAAAAATTTGCAAAAACTCCGGATTGACGACTGATCAAGGTACTTGTGATTAGTAATTGCTATACAACCATTCTATCTTCCAACTGCCCAAGGCAGGTGAAACTACAGGCCCCATAGCAATCAAGCGTAAGGTAAGATCAATGCCAACTCATTCAATCCTTGATAGAGTACCTAAGTATCTTGCTCGGGACGAGCAAGAGGCTAGCTTGGGGGAGTTGTTGACGGCTGTTAAGTTCTTACTTTAGCCGTCAATTTACTCATGAATAAAGGAGCAAGAGGCATTTCTTACACGCATTTTAGTTAAGAATAATGTAGTTCCACTTGTCCTTGGAGATTATGTGATTGCAGGAAAATAAGCATAAAAGAAGTGGCAAACTCACCTTCTATGATTCATGCCACGTCACCTCAAGGAATGGCTACCACCTTAGGTGCCATGCATGCACGCTAAGCCACCTCAGGTGCCACGCATGCACGCCATGTCACTGATCCAAGAGAGGCAAGCCCCGATGAATCAGAGCGTGACATGTGGACTTCACATGGATCCATGGGCCCACCAGAGCGCCTAAACTACCTCAAGAACACGTGTACACCAGGGACCGACCTAAGGGCCCACAGGGCAGACACCCCGAGGAAGCACACCCCGAATGGGGCCCACCTGGGGTTGGCCGACCCTAGGAATGGCCAAACCGACCTTGGGTCGGCTGATCCTGGGCTTCCACGTGGCGCTTGTCCATTGGTCCTAGAGGCCATCCCCAGGGTGTTTCACTCCTTCTCGCACCGGTGCTCTGGCCTATAAATAGAAGGGGAGGGGGTTCATTTCTTAAAAACACACCTTACTCTTGTATCTTTATTTTATTGTATGACTTTGATCTACATCAGTTATTCAACTATTTCATATAAAGTTGTGCTTGTATACATGGGTGATTTGTTCATGTGTTCTTCGCTTGTTCATTATTTAGAGCCTCATGTTCTTGATGAACAAGGCCTTTCGATCCGGTTGACGAGTGTCTTATACATGTTTTCGATGTTTGCTCATCATGAACACGACCCTTTGATCTTGTTGAGTAGACATAGGAAAGCACAAATCCGTTTGTGTACTTAGCCTAGTTTGATCTAGTTAGATCCCATGATCGTGTTGCATGAAGTTCATGCTCAAGCTACGGTACTCGGTGTAATTGGCCGGTTTATCTTGCGGCTCTGACCTAGGTCACAATAGCCCGGGCTGGTCAGGGTCCTGCTAACAATGTAAGCGTGGTGCTTGGGTTGCGTAGCTACGTTGCTTATGAGTGTATCACACGGTTTGTCTTGGGGTAGGCCGCAGTGGTGACAGCCGTTGGACCCTTCTGGAATCCCCCACGTTCGGATACGCTGTAGGAATCTAATGTCTAACAACCAGAGTCGTGCGTAAGCGACGCGGGAGGTTAGGTCCCCGTTAGAACCTGGGTGCTTGAGCCAGCGATCATGCCATGTTAGTGTGTGTCTAACTCGTCTGACTAGCTTTGTATGCTTAGTACCTTAGAACCTAGAGCTAACTCGTATGTTGCCTCCTAAGCCTAGGACCTTTAGCGAGAGTGTGTTTGTGTGTTCACACTACTATCCTATCTATCATATCTTACCCCTGTACTTGAGTGTCTGGTTCATTCCCGTCTATGATTTATACTCCTTGCAATAGCGTTGAACTTGTTAATCCGCCCAGCCTTCCTTGGATTCGATACCCTCTGGAATACTCCTTTGGGGAAATGCTACAATGGTACTTCCGTGCGCTTGCGGACTCTTGTAATCGTTAGGATTACCATTTGGATATTTCTGGCATCGTTGCTAGGAACTCATAACTTAGCATCGAGGTTAAGAAATACCAACACCTGCCGATGAGAAGTCCATGGAGACGCTTGAAAACGAGCGCACAGACATACCAAGAATTGGATGTCCGGCCTCGTCACCGTTAGGTACAAGAGGGAGTCGATCATGCTCCGGTACTCCTTCTAGTCCACGTGTTCACCGTCCTCGTCCGCATCAAGGGATGTAGTCATACTCATCGGTGTCGTCATGGCCTTGGAGTCCTCCATCTTGAACTTCCTCACAATGTCCTTGGTGTACTTTGCTTGGTGTACGAATGTTCCTTCCTTCGATTGCTTGATCTGGAGCCCGAGGAAGAACTGCAACTCACCCATGAAGCTCATCTCGAATTCCCTGCTCTTGTCTTCTGCAAACCTTGCAACCAAAGAGTTAGACGAGCCACCAAAGATAATATCATCCACGTACACCTGCACAATTAGGATCTCTTTGCCCTGCCTGAGGAGAAACAAGGTCTGATCTACCTTCCCCATCTCAAAGCCTCTCTCAAACAGGAACCCTCTCAACCTACCATACCAAGCTCTAGGCGCCTGCTTCAGCCCATACATTACCTTCCTCAACTTGTACACCCTGTGGGGGTCCTTCTCACTCTCAAACCCCGGTGGTTGCCTCACGAACACTTCTTCCTCCAAAACACCGATTAGGAAAGCACTCTTCACATCCATTTGGTACAATTTGAACCCTTTAGCCACGGAAAAGGCTAGAAGGATCCTAATTGCCTCCAAACGGGCTACGGGAGCAAAGGTCTCCTCATAGTGGATCCCCTCTTTCTGTGTGTACCCCTGAGCAACTAGCCTCGACTTGTTTCTCACTACTTCACCTTTCTCTCCCTCTTTATTTTTCCACATCCATTTTGTCCCAATCAGATTACACCCCGGTGGCGGCTCTACTAACTCCCAAACTTGGTTCCTCTCAAAATTCTCCAACTCCTCATGCATAGAATTAACCCAATTGTGATCAGATAGAGCATGTCCAATGTCTTTGGGCTCAAAAGTAGCAACGAAAGCAGCATGGGCAAAGTGAGAACCATTTCGAAACCTCGACTGTGTAGTGCGTTCGTTGATGTTCCCGATAATCGTTGAAGCTGGGTGATCCACTTGTACTCGGCGGGGAGCTTCTCGCCTCGAAGCCACCTCCCCCTCAGCTGCAGCTTCCTCTCGATCTCGGCACGTCGTCGTAGGTGTGGGAGAAGGCCCGTCCTCGATCGTAGTCAAACTAGTATGTACATGATCAACCAGGGGCGCCACACCACCACTTCCTCATCTCCTTGCTGCTGCACCTCATCCTTGAAAATCTCCTCACCAAGTTCCTCGTCACTTGCACACTCAAAAACAAACAAACTACGTGGTTGTGTCTCGTCGAAGGTAACCTCACAAGTCTCCACAATTTGGTTAGTTTCAAGATTGAGCACCCAAAAGGCTCTAGAATGAGACGCGTAACCAAAGAAAATGCCATCAACAGACCTAGCCTCGAACTTGTCCAATTTCATCCCTTTCTTAAGAATGAAGCATTTGCAGCCAAAGATGTGAAAGTGACTCACCTTAGGGGTTCTATCGTGCATCAACTCGTAGCAAGTTCTCTTCTTATGGACCCTGAGGTAAATCCTGTCTGACACGTAGCACGCGATATTGACGGCCTCAGCCCAGACCCTTCTCGGAGTCCTATGTTCATCGAGCATCATCCGAGCCATCTCACACAGGGTTCTATTTTTCCTTTCCACCACGGTGTTCTGGGAGGCGTATACGGACTAGAGAACTGGTGTTCAATACCCAAGTCATGGAAAAAGGTTTCAAAACGAGAGTTTTGAAATTCCGAGCCATTGTCACTGCGGATCGCTTGTATGGCATCTCCGTGCCTCTCGTTCTTCAACCTCAAGAAAAGATCTCGAACAAAACCAAACGTCTCCCCTTTCTCCTCCAAAAAGAAAACCCAAGCATACCGAGAGTAGTCGTCCACCACAAGCAGGACGTACCACTTCCCACCCACAGATCACACACGAGCTGGGCCAACAAGGTCCATATGGAGCAGCTCGCATGGACGCTCCGTTATCACATCGGTGAGGGGTGGATGGGAAGCAGCTACCATCTTAGCATGCCTGCACGGCGCACACACCAAATCCTTTTCGAACCTCAAGCGGGGAAATCCTCGGACCAAGTTGAGTCCACTCAAGCGTGACAACAAGTCAAAACTCAAGTGACCCAACCACCTATGCCACTTCCACAACTCACCCGAAGAACCAACCACAAAACACCTCGAAACACCTGAACACTGAGAGAAATCCGCTCGAAATATTTGACCCTCGGAGATGACCACACAAACAAGGTCACCTCGAGCATCAAGTATCCGAGAACCACCTGACTTAAACAACACCTCAAAACCTTCGTCAAGAAGCTGGGAAACAGAGAGCCAATTAAAACCCAACGACTTAACCAAGGCAACTCGCTTCAGCACCACTTTGTCACTTACCCTCACTTCACCTTCAGCAAGTACACGCCCTCGTCCATTGTCCCCAAAGGTGATGTATGTCCTGAACACCACCTGGGTGAGGCTGGAGAACCACCCCCGATCTCCGGTCGTATGCCTCGAGCAACCAGAGTCGATCAACCAAATGTTCCCCAAGCCTCCCACCTGAAATTCAAAAACGAGCACGTGAGTGAACAAACGACATGGCACTGGGGTTAGTACCAAAAGAGTAAAACCAGTGCCGAGCCATTTGCTCCAAAGTGGGGTTAGCACCATCCATTCCATCACACCTACCAGAGCTACCACCACGTGAACCACCATAGGGAAACCACCCCTGTCTCGCTGGAGGAGCACGAAAGCCACGAAAGGAAGACCGTGGACCATAGCTCCTCTCCAACTCAAAGCTGCGACCTCTCCTAGACTCGTATCGACCACGAGGGGGAGAACATCCAGCAAACTCAACACCACCAGACTCACCATGCCAACCACCAGTACCACGACCACCAGAACTGAAACCACTCGAAAGTCCACCTCAAAAACCAAACCGCCCAGAATTCTGGGGGGGCGGTCTGACCGCCTAGCCAGGCCGGTCTAACCGCCCCCCTCTAGGCAGGGCTGGTCTGACCGCCCCTCCAGTCCGGTCTGACCGCCCTCTCTAGAAAACCTCCTCGGCTGCGGGAACTCGCATCTCCCCATGCTAGAACACTTCTCACAATCGCCTTTCCCCTAGGCAGTGGCATACGAGGCTCAGGCACACCATGAGATGGGTGGTACCTGTCCTTGTTCGCCCACTCCTTAGCCATCCTTTCTTCCAGCTTCCTTTTGAAGCAAAACTCACCCTTGTGACCATCTCTCCCACAATAGTCACAATGGAACCGTATGGGCTTAGGTTTAGGCTTGGGTTGGGGCTGCTCACTTGGTTTCTCTTTACTCGGCTTCTCTTTTGGTTTCTCCTTACTAGGCTTCTCACCCTTTTTCCCAAAGAACTCATTTCCTAAGTCACTCTTGAACTTGATAGGTTTCTGGAAATTATTTGTTTGAGGAGGAAACACTGGTGGATCTAGGGTTGTGTCAAGTCGATTTCTCAATGGGTTTGGCTTAGGAGCATAGGCATTTTTGTGGAAGGTTTTTGGTGGAGCTTGGATATCACCAATTTTCTCTCCTCCCTCACCACAACACTCTCCAATCTTATCCGACCCAAGCGCTTGCCATCATAGCGCTTGTATGCCCCTATCATCATCCTAAGTTGTGGTTCATGACCCGACAACCAACCCATCATCTTTCTCAACACATCATTTTCATTCTGCAAGCGACCAACATAATGTGCAAGTTCTAGGTTCTTTACAACTTGCAATTCACAAGTAGAGCAGGAAGTAGGAATAGGAGCTTTCAATTCAGCTTCAAGCGAACAATGTAAGCACGAGACTCATCAAGCTTTCCATGCAAAACAGGGCAAGAAGTGCAAGCACCTAGCAAAGCATGTCTAGACTTAAGCTCAGCCAATTCAACCCTAAGCACGTCTAGTTCCTCAAACTTGGAGGCATGCTTTTCCTTAAGAGTAGTAAGATCAGCTAGGAACACAGAGCAATCAGAACAATCAACCTCATCAGAAACAACAGGTGAAGCCTTAAGCGAATCAATTTCAAGCTTAGCATCCAGGTTTTGCGTTTCTAGCTCAGCCACTCTAGTCCTAGAATCCTCAAGCGAGGCCCTAAGCTCCTTTCTCATCTTCTTAGCCTCTCTAAGCATGTCATCACGATTATCAAGCAGTTTTCCTAACTCCTCATTCTCCTGGCACAAGAAGGAAAGCTCATCACGTACCTCATCCTCGGAGTCGGAGTCGGAGTCATCCTTCTGACTCTTCTTGCTGCCGGAGCTATGTGCCATGCCGCAAAAGCCGTCATGCGCGAAGCAGCTCAGCTCGCTCAGGTTCTTGGATCCCTTCTTGCTCTTGCGCCGATCACCTTCGTCTTCACTGCTACATGAGCTCAAGGTAGAGTACGCGGAGCTGGAGTCGACGTCGCTTACTCCGACCATCGCTCGGGCCTTCTTGCCATGGCCGTCCTTCTTAATCAATCGTCGCTCATCCTTGTGCTTGTGCTTGTGATCGCACCTCGATCGGTACTTGCTCTCCGTCTTCGACCGGTGGTTGTAGTTGTCCTTGTTCTTCATCTTCTCAGGGCAATCGACGACGAAGTGTCCAGGCTTGCCGCACTAAAAGCACGTCCTCGTGTACTCCTTGTGTTCACCCAGTTCTCGTGTATCCTCTCAAACCTCCTGGTAAGCAGCGCCAGCTCGTTCTCTCCAAGCACGTCGAACTCCTCATCTGGCAAAGACATCAAAGAGGACAAAGAGTACATCCTGGTGGATGGGTTAGCGTTAGACTTTGCACCTGAGCCACCGATGAGGGCGAGACTATGAGAGTCAGTCGAGCCCTCAAGCTTGGCTGTCACACCCCGGTCCACCTCAGCCGACTTGAGCTTCAAGAATAGCTCGTCTACCAACAAAGTCTCATACTTATCCGACTCAAGTATGGCCTCGACCTTTCCGCCCCAGATTGTACGATCCAATGAGTGCAAGAGCTTCACGGCTCTCTCATGATCATTGTACGGGAGCACGGCCACATTGGCCCTCATGTTGTTCACAATCACCGTGAACCGCTGGAACATCGTATCGATGGACTCACCGGGGAGATGAGTGAAGTTCTCGTACTCTCTCCCGTAAGTCGCAAACAACCGAGCCTGAACCTGACTGTTTCCAGCATGAGCATTCTTTAGCTTTTCCCAAATCCTACAAGCCAAGTCCTCTGTCTGAACCCGATCGAATTCAGACTGACACAAAGCACGAAACAAGTAGTCGACCACCTTGTTGTTGGCGTCATGCATATCCCTCGATCCCGGAGCAAGGAAGTTAATCAGATGAACATAAGCTATGTTCACTGTAACGTCCCAAAGGATCTGACCCTTGCGGCAGAGGAACGCAGCCATCCGCCTCTACCACATCTGGTATTTCTTTCCATCGAAGTGCGGAGGACCCGATCCTCATTCCTGGTACGCCATCTTTGGATCTTAGACTGGTTAGAGTCCTGAAAGACCTGTAACCAGCTCTGATACCACTTGAAGGACCGAACTGGCGACCAGAGAGGGGGGAGTGAATGGGTGCCGATAACAATTCTTCTCGAAGGAGATGACTACTCCAACAAGATGAACTCGGTCGGATACCCAAAATCACACGCTCCGTACTCAACCTTCCGTTTGCCAAAACCACATAGCCACTGGAGTTCTACTGGTCCTAGGAACAAACACTACCTACAGCCACAGCTCCTACACACACGGCAGTGGAAACAACTCGGAAGTTGTCTGGCCAGCAGGGGGCGGTTAGACCGGGTATGGGGGGCAGTTAGACCGCCTCACCTGGTAACCGAGAAATCCTCCGAACGACCTCTTCCAAGCTCCAAAACTCTCCACGGTTTCACCCAATGGATCCTCTGGTCAAGGCCAAGCTAGCTACCAGAGAATCTTGGCGAAAACCAAAACTTCATCCAGGGGCCTAGGGGCGGTTTAACCGGCTCACGGGGGCGGTTTAAACTCTTGTACCCAGCAAGGAACACAAATCAAGAACTCCTAGCAAACAGCACCAAAACGGTCCACAATTTCACCAGAATGCTCCTCTGATCAAGGCGAACGAACTCACAGAGGAAAATCTGGCAAAATCAAAACTTCCACCTGGGAGACCTAGGGCGGTTAGACCGCCCCTCCCAGAAAACCTGGCCACGGGTCAACCCTCAACTTCTCATCGCCCGATCTCCCGATTCACCCCACGGATTGCAGTGAAACTTCGAGAATACCTGGATTACCTCCTAGGCAACCTCTCCACCAAAGGGATTGCACCGAAATGCTCTCAATCAAAGGGAATCGTGGATTTGGCCCTTTAGGTCATGAACTCGAGCAACTCGAAAAACCACCAAATCAAGGTCGATTCAAGGGAGTTCTTGGGGCAAAGTCACCAGCCAAAGAGGCACATGGTCCTCATACGTGACACCCAACAAGAATCCTGCAAGAAATGACCCTCAAAAATCCGCCACGAAAATCACAAGAAAGAGCTCCGAAAATCACCAAAAAGACAAACGGGAGAGGCAACACAAGGCCTTGAGGAACCACGCCGAATCATCTATACATACCATGAAGGTTCATACAAGGTCTAGCTTGCCACCCGGTCATTCATCCCTCTCTCAAGATCTCACCATGAAGCTCTCAAGCTAGTCCTAGAAATTCCAAAGGAAAATAAGAAGGGAAAATAGCAAAGGGAAAATGAGCTAGGGTTCCAAGAGTTGGCTGCCATCCCACAACTCAAGTGTTTATATAGGGGCAACCAAAAGACTAAACTACCCTTACTAGTAACTAGGGATACAAGCCCCTCAATGGCAATTTTGGAAGTCTTCAGTTCAGCACCTTCGAACGGATGCGCATCCACCGCAAGCCTGCGTAGCTCCAACGCAACTCTTGCGATCATGCCGCGTGTCCTCCGCTTCGAAGCTTCTCGGCGGCTGTGACCTGGGCGGTCAGACCGCTCCCCCTGGGCGGTTAGACCGGCCCCAGGCGGTCTGACCGCCTCACCTAGGCGGTTGAACCGGCCTGGCCGGCCACACTCCTCCGTCGAGTCTTCGGCCTCGGTTTTGTGGCACATCCGAGTAACGCAGTGATTTTGTGGTGAACCATTGCAAACCCTGTAGACTTGGTGTAGCCTCTGCCAATCTCCACTAATGAGTTGACTTCCACCATATCTCGGCTCGACCTTGGTTTTGAGGCTCAACCAAGAAACCGTCCACGACTTCGTCTTGCTGTTATTGCCACCATGCGACCTGCACTTGACCCCGTTGGCCACTGGGTCCCTCGAGCCAAGCCTACTTGTTTGCTGCACACCTGGAGGCCACACCGGCATCGACCTTTCGTGCTTGTTCTTCACCTGCACCAGCACTAATCAAGCTGCAGCCTGCACCTGCAATACTTAGCCAAGAGTTAGTCCACACAACGTTGTCAATCACTCATCACTCCAGGAAGCGACCATCCACCGGTCCTCGAACCACACAGGCTCTCACCGACACGACAGGGAACCGGTGGGGGATAGCCGGTGCAACGGGGAGCCTGATCGCTTCATTGCGTCGGCCGGGCAGTAGGAGTGAGGCGCGAGTGTTTGGGAAGTGGTAGAGTGGTTCGGAACTGGCAAGGACGCCGATGGTGGGGGGTAGGAATGGCGATTTATGTGGAGTTACTCGCCTTGCCTGGGAAGTTGTGCCGCTTCGGTGAGAAGGTAAGCAATAGGCGCCTCTTCAGTCTTGACTCTTGAGTGGCTTCCATTCATCTTCCACCGTTGAGGGGCTGATGTGCGGGTCCCCGCGCCGTATGACCAACACATCTGTGATCTCTTGATGATGGCAACCACCTTCCATGGGAAGTTGTGGCACGAGGATGACAACGGGCGGATGTTACTGTTAAGAAAAAGTGATAAGACCGGACTAAATTATTTGTTGATTTGTTGGCAAAATAGGTTCACATTTTTCGAACGAACATCCATCCAATGTACTCCGTAGGAGGAAACAGAGTTCTCTGATCATACAATCAGCATAATCAAATACGGATGGACCAAACTTAATCAAAAACTACTAATTAGCATTACAGCAAAGTGACACTTGTTATTGTTGGCAATTATCTTTTCATCCAGTCTGGGTCATTGAGGATCAAAGGCGTCGCCTCGTCGTCGAGCAGGAACGGCTCCAACATCGGTGGCTAAGTGGCTGGCAACGCCGCTGTCCTTTCGAGCAGGGACAGGAACGGTCGTGGCCCTGAGCTCTCCGGGACAGTCGGCACGGCAGGCGCACTTGACATCAATGGCCGAGCGGCTGGCAATGCCGCCGGCCTGTCAAGCAGGGACGGGAACGGCCGTGCGCCTGAGCTCTCCGTGATAGTCGGCGCGGTGTGCACACTTGACATTAGTAGCAGAGTGGACAGCCACGAGAACCACGTGCGGCCAGCCAAGCCTCTTGAGCACTATACTGACTACATGCCAGCTTCTGGTGGCGACGGGTACGACCGTGCGCCTGAGCTCTTCGAGACAGTCGAAGCGGCGAGCGCACTTGACATCAATGGCTGAGCGGCTAGTAACGCTGTCGGCTTGTGGAGCAGGGACGGGAACGGCCGTGCGCCCGAGCTCTCTAGGACAGTCGAAGCGGCGGGCGCACTTGACATCAATGGCGGAGTGGAGGGCCACGGCTGCCACGTGCGACCTGCCCAGCCTCTCGGGCACTCCACCCACTGCATGCCAACTTCTGGTGGCGACGGTGAGACGGGAATCGTGGTTTGATAGATTCGGAGAGAACACATGTCCCACCACTGCCCGGCATGCCAGCGACGAAGGCCACAGTCGGCACAGATGAGAGCCTGTGTAGTTCGAGGACCGGTGGATGGTCGCTTCCTGGTGTGATGAGTGATTGACAACGCTGTGTGGACTGATTCTTGGCTAAGTATTGCAGGTGCAGGTTGCGACTTGACTGGTGTGGGTGTAGGTGAAGAGCAAGCGCGAAAGGTCGTTGCCGGGTAGGCCTCCAGGTGTGGAGAAGACAAGTAGGCTTGGCTCGAGGGACCCGGTGGCCAGCGGGGTCAAGTGCGAGCCGCATGGTGGCAAGAACGGCAAGATGAAGTCATGGACGGTTTCTTGGTTGAGCCTCAAAACCAAGGTCGAGCCGGGACTACGTGGGAGCCGAGTCATGAGTGGTGATTGGCGGAGGCTACACCGAGTTCGCGGGGTTTTTGGTGGTTCACCAGAAAACCACTAGGTTCCTTGGTTGATCCACAAAGCCAAGACCGAAGATGGAGGTGCAGCAGCATCAGGCCGGTCTGACCGGTGTGTCTGACCGGTCTGACCGGTGTGCGACGACGCAGTCCGGAGACTTCAAAACGGAGGACACGCGTCTGGATCGCAAGGCTTGCGTCGAGGCTAAGCAAGTTTGCGGTCGCCGGGCATCCGTCCGATGGTGCGAAGACAAAGATTCCCAAAGTGCCCCTCGGGGGTGTGTATCCTAGTATTAGGCCTCAGGGGTAGTTTCGTCTTTCGGCTAGTCTCCATATAACCCAAGTGGTGAGAGGATGGCAGCTATCTCTTGGAACCCTAGCTCATTTTGTTTTGCTATTTTCCTCTTCCTTTTTTCCTTTGGAATTTCGAGGACTAGCTTGAGAGCGTCATGGTGAGATCTTGAGAGAGGGATGGATGACCGGGTGGCAAGCTACACCTTGTATGAACCTTCATGGTATGTTTAGATGATTCGGCGTGGTTCCTCAAGGCTTGATTGTGTCTCTCCCGTTTTCCCTTTTTGGTGATTTTCGGAGCCTTTTCTTGGTGATTTTCTTGTGACTGTTTTGAGACCTTTCTCTTTGGGATTTGGTGGGAGATGTATGCATGAACCCTTCGCGGTTCTTTTCCCTTTGATTCCCCTCCCAAATCCGTTAGTAAAGGGGCTCAATTTTGGGGTTTTCTTGGCTCTAGGGTTAGAGGCGTTCTTGGTGGAAATCCTTCGATTCCTCTTACTCTAGCAAGTTTTGGTGGACCAAATCTTGGCTTTGGAGTGCCCATGAGGTGTTCCTACTATCCCCAAAGTCTTGTGCGAATCCGTGGAG
This sequence comes from Cenchrus fungigraminus, assembly GCA_036936925.1. NCBI lineage: Eukaryota > Viridiplantae > Streptophyta > Magnoliopsida > Poales > Poaceae > Cenchrus > Cenchrus fungigraminus. Next base: position 89,626,993 of record CM072770.1, on the reverse strand, counting down.
CGAATCGGGAGATCGGGAGTTGGATTTGGAGGAGTTGACCCGCGGGTGTTGTTCATCCCGAGAGCTCAGGTCCTGACCGGTCTGACTGGTGCCTCTCACCGGTGCAGACCCTTGGTTGGGTTTTGCTCGGGTGAATGTCTTGGTGAGTTCCCTGTTGTCTCGTGTTGCTGCTGTTTCGAGTTTGGTCAGTTTTGGAGCTCCGTAGGTCTGTTTGGTGGATTTGGGATTTTCTGGCTCGGACCGGTCTGACCGGCGAGCTACACTGGCCTGACCGGTGTAGGAGCCTTCTGTGGAAGTTCTCATGTTTTGCCAGGTTGCTCCAGCAGGGACCGGTCTGACCGGTGTGTGTGACCGGTCTGACCGGTGTAGTCCAGTGGTGCTCGAGTTGCTTGTTCCGCTGCATTCTTGAGTAGATCTAGGTGGTTGTTGGTTCCTAGGACCAGTAGCACTCCAGTGGCTATGTGGTCTTGGCCAACTTGGGTAGTTGAGTCGGAGACGTGCTTTGGTTAGCTGTGTTCATCTTGTTGGAGTAGCCATCTCCTTCGAGAAGAATTTTTATCGGCTCCCATTCACTCCCTCCCCTCTCTGGTCGCCAGTTCGGTCCTTCAAGTGGTATCAGAGCCGGTTACGGATCTTCGGATTCTAACCAGTCTAAGATCCAAGGATGGCGTACCAGGAACGGGGCTCGGGTCCTCCGCCCTTCGTTGGCAAAAACTACCAGATGTGGCAGAGGCGGATGGCAGCTTTCCTCCGCGATAAGGGTCAGATCCTTTGGGACGTTACGGTGAACACAGCTTATGCTCATTCGATTAACTTCCTTGCTCTGGGATCGAGGGACATGCACAACGCCAACAACAAGGCGGTCGACTACTTGTTTCGTGCTCTGTGTCAGTCTGAATTCGATCGGGTTTAGACAGAGGACTTAGCTTGTAGGATTTGGAGTCAGTTGAAGGATGCTCACACTGGAAATGCTCATGTTCAGGCTCGGATGTATGTGATTTACCGGAGAGAGTACAAGAACTTCACTCATCTCCCCGGTGAGTCCATTGATGCCTTGTTCCAACGGTTCACGGTTGTGGTGAACAACATGAGGGCCAATGTGGACGTGCTCCCGTACGATGATCATGACAGAGCTTTTAAGCTCTTGCACTCTCTGGATCGTACAGTTTGGGATGGCAAGTTCGAGGCCATAGTCGAGTATGAGAAGTATGACACTTTGATGGTGAACGAGCTGTTCTCGAAGCTCAAGTCGGCTGAGGTGGACCGTGGTATGACAGCCAAGCTTGAGAGCCCGACTGATTCTCATAGTCTCCTCTCATCGGTGGCTCAGGAGCAAAGTCTAACGCTAACCCATCCACCAGGATGTACTCTTTGTCCTCTTTGATGTCTTTGCCAGATGAGGAGTTCGACGTGCTTGGAGAGGACGAGCTGGCGCTGTTGACCAGGCGGTTCGAGAGGATGCACGAGAACCGGGTGAACACAAGGAGGAACATGAGGACATGCTTTCAGTGCGGCAAGCCAGGACACTTCGTCGCCGACTGCCCCGAGAAGATGGAGAACAAGGACGGCTACAAGCACCGGTCGAAGACGGATGGCAAGTACCGATCGAGGCGCGATCACAAGCCGAAGCACAAGCACAAGGACGAGCGATGATCGAGGTAGAAGTACGGCCGCGGCAAGGCCCGAGCGATGGTCGGAGCGAGCGACGTTGACTCCAGCTCCGCCTACTCTTCCTCGAGCTCCAGTAGCAGCAAAGATGAAGGTGATCGACGCAAGAACAAGAAGTCATCCAAGAACTTGAGTGGGCTAAGCTGCTTCGCTGAAGATGGCTTCTGTACCATGGCGCGTAGCTCCGGCAGCAAGAAGAGTCACCAGAGCGACTCGGACTCTGACTCCGATAATGAGGTACGTGACGAGCTTCCCTTCTTGCGTGAGGAGAATGAACGGCTTGGCAAGTTGCTTGATAATCGTGATGACATGCTTAAGGAGGCTAAGAAGATGAGGAAAGAGCTTAGGGACTCGCTTGAGGATGCTAGGACTAGAGTGGCTGAGCTATAAACACAGAACTTATATGCTAAACTTGAGATTGACTCGCTTAAGGCTTCACCTGTTGTTTCTGATGAGGTTGATTGTGCTGATTGCTCTGTGTTCCTAGCTGATCTTACTGTTTTCAAGGAAAAGCATGCCTCCAAGTGTGAGGAACAAGATGTGCTTAGGGCTGAAGTGGCTGAGCTTAAGTCTAGACCTGCTTTGCTAGGTGCTTGTACTTCTTGCCCTGTTTTGCATGGAAAGATTGATGAGATGTATGCATACACTGTTTCTCTTGAGGCTAAGCTGAAAGAACCTGTTCCCACTTCTTGCTCTACTTGTGAATTGCATGCTTTGAAGAATCTGGAACTTGCACATTATGTTGATCACTTGCAGGATGAGAATGATGAGTTGAGGAAAATGATGGGTTGGTTATCAGGTCATGAACCACAGCTTAGGATGATGATAGAGGCATACAAGCGCTATGATGGGCATGGGTCTGATAAGATTGGAGAGTGTAGTGGTGAGGGAGGAGAGAAAATTGGTGATATCCAAGCTCCACCAAAAACCTTCCAAAAAAATGCCTATGCTCCTAAGCCCAACCCACTGAGAAACAAACTTGACACAACCCCAGATCCTCCCATATTTCCTCACCCAACAAATGATTTCCAAAAACCGGTGAAGTTTGTGAGCCCTAAGGAGAGTGTGGTTGGAGAGAAGGGTGAGAAGCCGAGTGAGGAGAAACCAAGTGAGCAGCCCCAACCCAAGCCTAAACCTAACCTCAGACGGTTTCATTGTGACTATTGTGGGAGAGATGGTCACAAGGGTAAGTTTTGCTTCAAGAGGAACCGTGAGGAGAGATCGGCTAAGGAGTGGGCTAACAAGGACAGGTACCGCCCTTCAAATGGTGTACCTGAGCCTCGTATCCAAATGCTAGGGCCAAGGCGATTGTGAGGACGGTTCCGGCTTGGGGAGATCGAAAGGTGGCAGGTTGTGCTGCTGGTCGAGCACCACCGGTCAGACCGGTCAGGGTGACCGGTCAGACCGGTGCTGGTCTGGACAGACAGCATTTTGGTTTACGTGCTCGTGAGGATGCTTGGTTTGGTTCCTTTGGTCGTGGTTCTTGTGGTTGGCATGGTGAGTCTGGTGGTGGTCAGTTTGCTAGACGTTCTCCACCTCGTGCTCAATACGATGGTGCGAGGAGTCGTAGCTTTGAGTTGGAGAGGAGGAACGGTCCACGATCTTCCTTTCATGGTTTTCGTTCTCCTCCAGCGAGACAGGGGTGGTTCCCTAGTGGTGGTTCCCGTGGTGGTTTTCATGGTGGTAGCTTTGATAGGCGTGATGATATGGTTTGTGCTAACCCCACTTTGGAGCAAATGGCTCGGCACTGGTTTTACTCTTTTGGTACTAACCCCAGTGCTGAGTCATGTTCACTCACGTGCTCATTTTTGAATTTTAGGTGGGAGACTTGAGGAACGTTTGGTTGATTGACTCCGGCTACTCGAGGCATATGACCGGAGACAAGGGGTGGTTCTCAAGTCTCATCCTGGTGGTGTCCAAGACATACATCACCTTTGGGGACAATGGGCGAGGGCGTGTGCTTTCAGAAGGTGAGATTAAGGTAAGAGAAGGTCACTCTCAGGCGTGTTGCTCTTGTTCAATCGCTCAGATTCAATTTGCTTTCCATTTCCCAGCTTTTGGATGAGGGTTTTGAGGTGTTGTTTCGGCCTGGTGGTTCTCGGATTTTGGATTCTCGAGGGGATATAGTTTGCATGGTCGTTCCCGAGGGTCAAGTTTTTCGAGCGGATTTCTCTGTCTTCTGGTGTGGCTCGTTGCTTTTTGGCTGTTCTTCGAGTGAGTTGTGGAAGTAGTATAGGAAGTTGGGTCACTTAAGCTTTGACCTTTTGTCTCGCTTGAGTAAACTCAATTTGGTCCGAGGATTGCCACGACTGAGGTTTGAGAAAGAGTTGGTTTGTGCGCCGTGTCGGCATGCTAAGATGGTAGCCTCTTCCCATCCACCCCTCACCGATGTGATGACGGAGCGTTCATGCGAGCTGCTCCATATGGACCTTGGTGGCCCAGCTCGTGTGAGATCCATGGGTGGGAAGTGGTACATCCTAGTTGTGGTGGACGACTACTCTCGGTATGCGTGGGTTTTCTTTTTGGAGGAGAAAGGGGAGACGTTTGGTTTTGTTTGAGATCTTGTCTTGAGGTTGAGAAACGAGAGGCACGGAGATGCCATACGAGCGATCCGCAGTGACAATGGCTCGGAATTTAGAAACTCTCGTTTTGAAACCTTTTCCCATGACCTGTGTCTTGAACACCAGTTCTCTAGTCCGTACACACCTCCCCAGAATGGCGTGGTGGAAAGGAAAAATAGAACCTTGTGCGAGATGGCTCGGACGATGCTCGATGAGCATAGGACTCCGAGAAGGTTCTGGGCTGAGGCGGTCAATACCGCGTGCTATGTGTCGAACAGGATTTACCTCACGGTGCATAAGAAGAAAACTTGCTACGAGTTGATGCACGGTAGAACCGCCAAGGTGAGCCACTTTCATGTGTTTGGGTGCAAATGTTTTATCCTGAAGAAAGATAAGAAGTTGGATAAGTTCGAGGCTAGGTCTGTCGATGACATTTTCTTTGGTTACGCGTCTCATTCTAGAGCCTTTCCAGTGCTCAATCTTGAAACTAACCAAATTGTGGAGACTTGTGAGGTTACCTTCGACGAGACACAGCCACGTAGTCAGCTTGTTTTTGAGTGTGCAGGTGACGAGGAACTTGGCGAGGAGATTTTTCAGGAGGAGGAGGAGCATGAACATGGAGATGATGAAGATGGTGGTGTGGCGCCCACGGCTGAGCATGTACCTTCTACTTCGACTACGATCGAGGACGGTCCTTCTCCCACACCTACGACGATGTGCCGAGATCGTGAGGAAGCTCCAGCTGAGGGGCAGGTGGCTTCGAGGCGTGAATCTCCCTGGCGAGTACAAGTGGATCATCCAGCTTCAACGGTCATCGGGAACATCAACGAACACACTACACGGTCGAGGTCTTGTAATGATTCTTACTTTGCCCATGCTGCCTTTGTTGCTACTTTTGAGCCCAAAGACATTGGACATGTGCTATCTGATCACAATTGGGTTAATTCGATGCATGAGGAGTTGGAGAATTTTGAGAGAAACCAAGTTTGGGAGTTAGTGGAGCCTCCACCGGGGTGTAAGCCGATTGGGACAAAGGGGGTGTGGAAAAATAAAGAGGGAGAGAAAGGAGAAGTGGTGAGAAACAAGTCAAGACTTGTTGCTCAGGGGTACACACAGAAAGAGGGGATAGAGTACGAGGAGACTTTTGCTCCCGTAGCCTGTTTGGAGGCGATTAGGATCCTTCTAGCCTTTTCCGTGGCTACATGGTTCAAATTGTACCAAATGGATGTCAAGAGTGCTTTCCTGAATGGTGTTTTGGAGGAAGTAGTGTATGTGAGGCAACCACTTGGGTTTGAGAGCGAGAAGTACCCCCACAGGGTGTACAAGTTGAGGAAGGCGCTGTATGGGCTGAAGCAGGCGCCTAGAGCTTGGTATGGTAGGTTGAGAGGGTTCCTGTTTGAGAGAGGTTTTGAGATGGGGAAGGTAGATCAGACCTTGTTTCTCCTTAGGCAGGGAAAAGAGATCCTAATTGTGCAGGTGTACGTGGATGATATTGTCTTTGGTGGCTCGTCTAACTCTTTGGTTGCAAGGTTTGCAGAGGATATGAGCAGGGAATTTGAGATGAGCATGATGGGTGAGTTGCAGTTCTTCCTCGGGCTCCAGATCAAGCAATCGAAGGAAGGAACATTTGTACACCAAGCCAAGTACACCAAGGACATTGTGAGGAAGTTCAAGATGGAGGACTCCAAGGCCACGGCGACGCCTATGAGTACGACTACAACTCTTGATGCGAACGAGGACGGTGAGCATGTGGACCAGAAGGAGTACCGAAGCATGATCGGGTCACTCCTGTACTTGACGGCAATGAGGCCAGACATCCAATTCTCGGTATGTCTGTGCGCTCGTTTTCAAGCATCTCCAAGGACTTCGCATCAGCAAGCAGTCAAGCGCATATTCAGGTATTTGCGACACACTCCCGACTTCGGTCTTTGGTACTCTGCGTCTTCTTCTTTGTCTCTTCATGGTTTTTCAGACGCGGATTTTCCCGGATTTCGGCTAGACAGGAAGTCCACTTCTGGGACTTGCTAATTCTTGGGTTCTTCTTTGGTGTCTTGGTCTTCCCGCAAACAATCGACTATTGCTCAATCTACTACTGAAGCCGAATATGTTGCCGTAGCTAGTTGTTGCTCTCAGCTCCTTTGGATCACATACACCATGAGTGACTTTGGTGAGGAGTATACCCATGTCCCACTTCAATGTGATAGCACAAGTGCCATAAGTGTTGCAAAGAACCCAGTGCTCCATTCCAAAACCAAACACATAGAAGTGAGGTATCATTTCCTGAGAGACAATGTTGAGAAAGGGAAAATTGCTTTGATCCATGTACCCACACATGACCAGCTAGCCGATATCTTCACCAAGCCCCTAGATCAAGCAACTTTCACTCGCTTGCGGGGAGAACTTGGTGCTTGTTTGATTTCTTGAGTTGGGTGTGTGGGAGCTCCTTTGTAGCATATGTGTAGTTTCCTTTTGCATTTTGCATGGAATGTGTAACATGTTGTATAGTCATCTTTGTATGTTAGGTTGCATGCATTTTGTATCATATGCATTTTGTAGGAAAAGCTTCTCTTATATACATAGTTCACCATGATGTGCTATATATGATCTTGTGAGCTAGTTTGGTATGATATGGCTTAGTGTGGCTTAGCTCTTGATGATCTTGATTTATATCCATGGTTGATAGCTATGTTTTTGAAAAATGTCATATGTATGCTCTCTTGTGAGTAAATACCTTTATATGATCATGACATGTTTTAGTGGTATTTCTATGCTTAATTTGTGCTTCGATAGCTTGTTTTGAGGATATGGGGCCAAAGGCTCATTTGCCATCATGAATGTTTAGCCCCCATGCTTTATCTTGTGGAGGGGCATAAGTCCCTTTTTGTCGCAAAGACATTTCATGTACCAATTATGAATCTGAAAATGAAATGTAAATTGCTTGGAAAATGTGCTCCCATGTCATATGTGCTTAATTTAATTGCTTTTGGGTGCAAAACCGTTGCATGTTTCTTACCAATGAGAAGTCTCATATTTAGAAGTAAGCACATGGCTCAGTGGCTTTGACATGACATGAGGTGCTTGTGGGTGTTTATGATGATCTTATGCTTAGAATGGATGTCCTAGCATGAAGTTTGTGTGGCTTTGCCATTTTGACATGTTTTGCTCATGTTTAGGACTTTGCTCATGAGAGGGAATGTTTTTCGCAAAAATGCTCAATTCTATCTTAGCTTTGCCCAATGGTTGTGAAACTTGGTGATCTTGTAGTTTTTGTCCATACGAAGCTATAGAGTATCTAACTTGCTCATTTGGATGTATGTAGCATGCTATGTTGAATTTTGTCTATTTGAGAAGCTCTTGGTTGAGTTTTTGCAAATTTTGGCTTGATTCATGCATTGTCAACAAGGGGGAGAAGTTTGAGCATGTTTCGGCTTGCTGCATGCATTTAGAAGGTTTCCAAGTGGTTTCGAGCTATTTTTGAGCTCGTGCAGTTCCCAGTTTTTCCCAGGTGGTCATCGGCCCAACCGGTGCTGCTCACCGGTCTGACCAATGTGAGTCTCAGGTGCTGGACAATCTTGTCCACCGTTCTGATCGGTGAGGTGGACCGGTCTGACCGGTCAAAGCAAGGCTGAGACAGCTGCTCTGTTTCGTGAAGTGGTTTGCATGCATTCGTCCAGGGGGAGTTGCACTGGTTCAGGGGGAGCTTGCATGTGTGCAGGGGGAGCTCTTTGTGGTTTTGAGCGTTGCTTTGGTGGTTTGTTGCTCTTTGCTTGAGCATGTTTTTGACTCGGTTGTGTCGAGCTGTTGCCCTTGCCTAAGGGGACCGAGTCTTTCCTCTTTCAAGTGATCTTGCTCTTTGCCTTTGTTTGGCTTTCGATCGCTTGCTTGACTTTCTTTTTAGTCGTTTCTTTTCTTTTACTTTTCTTTTTGGTTACCAAAATGTGTGTGTTGTCAATGCACTCATCAAGGGGGAGATTGAGAGCCTGTGTGGTTCGAGGATCAGTGGATGGTCGCTTCCTGGTGTGATGAGTGATTGACAATGTTGTGTGGACTGATTCTTGGCTAAGTATTGCAGGTGCAGGTTGCGGCTTGACTGGTGTGGGTGCAGGTGAAGAGCAAGCGCGAAAGGTCGTTGCCGGGTAGGCCTCCAGGTGTGGAGAAGACAAGTAGGCTAGGCTCGAGGGACCCGGTGGCCAGCGGGGTCAAGTGTGGGCCGCATGGTGGCAAGAACGGCAAGATGAAGTCATGGACGGTTTCTTGGTTGAGCCTCAAAACCAAGGTCGAGCTGGGACTACGTGGTAGCCGAGTCATGAGTGCTGATTGGCGGAGGCTACACCGAGTTCCTAGGGTTTCCAGTGGTTCACCAGAAAACCACTAGGTTCCTTGGTTGGTCCACAAAGCCAAGATCGAAGACGGAGGTGCAGCAGCATTAGGCCGGTTTGACCGGTGGGTCTGACCGGTGAGGAGCACCGGTCTTACCGGTGTGCGATGACGCAGTCCGAAGACTTCGAAGCGGAGGACACGCGTCGGGATCGCAAGGCTTGCGTCGAGGCTAAGCAAGTTTGCGGTCACCGGGCATCCGTCCGATGGTGCGAAGACAAAGATTCCCAAAGTGCCCCTCGGGGGTGTGTATCCTAGTATTAGGCCTTAGGGGTAGTTTCGTCTTTCGGCTAGCCTCCATATAACCCAAGTGGTGAGAGGATGGTAGCTATCTCTTGGAACCCTAGCTCATTTTGTTTTGCTATTTTCCTCTTCCTTTTTCCTTTGGAATTTCGAGGACTAGCTTGAGAGCTTCATGGTGAGATCTTGAGAGAGGGATGGATGACCGGGTGGCAAGCTAGACCTTGTATGAACCTTCATGGTATGTATAGATGATTCAGCGTGGTTCCTCAACGCTTGATTGTGTCTCTCCCGTTTTCCCTTTTTGGTGATTTTCGGAGCCTTTTCTTGGCGATTTTGTTGTGGCTGTTTTGAGACCTTTCTCTTTGGGATTTGGTGGGGGATGTATGCATGAACCCTTCATGGTTCTTTTCCCTTTGATTCCCCGCCCAAATTCGTGAGTAAAGGGGCTCAATTTTGGGGTTTTCTTGGCTCTAGAGTTAGAGGCGTTCTTGGTGCAAATCCTTCGATTCCTCTTGCTCTAACAAGTTTTCGTGGACCAAATCTTGGCTATGGAGTGCCCATGAGGTGTTCCTACTATCCCCAAAGTCTTTGCGAATCCGTGGAGCTCGGTAGGTCTGTTTGGTGGATTTGGGGTTTCCTGGCTCGGACCGGTCTGACTGGCGAGCTACACCGGCCTGACCGGTGTAGGAGCCTTCTGTGGAAGTTCTCAGGTTTTGCCAGGTTGCTCCAGCAGGGACCGGTTTGACCGGTGTGTGTGACCGGTCTGACCGGTGCAGTCCAATGGTGCTCGAGTTGCTTGTTCCGCTGCGTTCTCGAGTAGGTCTAGGTGGTTGTTGGTTCCTAGGACCAGTAGCACTCCAGTGGCTACATGGTCTTGGCCAACTTGGGTAGTTGAGTCGGAGACGTGCTTTGGTTAGCCGTGTTCGTCTTGTTGGAATAGCCATCTCCTTCGAGAAGAATTTTTATCGGCTCCCATTCACTCCCCCCCGCCTCTCTCTGGTTACCAGTTCGGTCCTTCAACAGAGCATGTCGGGCCCCATCGGCCCGGCCATCCATTGCGGCGTTTCTGTCCTACCGCAGTTGCCGCATCTCGGCCCCGCTGGAGCTTTAGCCGGCATGGATGATAGGAGAGCGAGCTCCACAGGAGGCACGCCATGATTGTCGCCGGCCATTGGAGGAGATGCTCTGAAATGCACATAGAAATTAGTTTGCTCAAAGAGGCGGAAAAGGTCGAAAGAACAAAGAAATCGATTGAATTTGGAGAGAGGACGACAATACTTGCGCTGATAGGAGGTGATGCCGATGGGGTCTTCTAGTGCCGAGAGGAGGAGATGCCGATGGGGTTTTCTTTCGTTGAGGAGGAGATGCAAAAGTGTTTTCCAGTGTATATGAATAGATCTCATTTGTCAAGGGAAAGGCGCAGGGTCTCATCGAGGATCGTGTCAGGCAAATGGCCTAGGTGCGTAACTTGCAATCTCGTTGAACTTGGAGCAAACTTAATTCACTTGAACATGATGAGATCGAAAGTTTCCACGAGACCGGTTATTCTGGTATACGAAACATTATCAGACCAGACTAAATCATTTGCTATGAGATAGGCAATAGAAGAAGGGCACGAAAGGAGGTCGGATGTTTGAGTTTACGAACCATGAGTAGACCGGAGAAATATTTTTAATCATTTGATGGCAAAAGATGCTTGTTTTAATTTGGACAAGGTGAGCTATGATATCATCCTTCTTAGGGAGAGCTAAAAATGTGCACAATTCGAACGTGAAGCCGTGACTTAGGTAGAGCAAATTGAAGCGATGGGTAACAAATTGGCTTTCAGTAAGATGGTGTCTACTCTATCTAGTGTACACTACCTCATCTAGCAAAGATTTGTTTTTCAAAGACTTGGTTAGTAGGAAAGAATCGTGAAGACAAGCAAGCTGACTTAGAGTTTGAACCACGGCTTCATTCTTCCTTGTTGACGAGTCATGCTTGGTAACAACAAAATGAAAGCATGCAATGAGATAGGCAATACAACCCAGGCAGGACCGGATGTTTGGGTTTACGAAACATTAATAGACCAGACAAAAATTTTCATTCCTTTCCTGGCAAAAGTTGCTTGTTTTGAATTGGGCAAACCTGATTACGAATTTCGTAGTTTCTGAGATAGTAAGATCACATTATTTGTCTTTTAATTGTCCAATATTGATTTTCCACCTCTCTAAATTGCGATGAAATATTCCACTGCAGCTCGACGGCAAATCGCTCTAGCGCCACATGCCGACCAATGGCCGCGTTCTTGCACACGCGACGCATCTCCCCGCAGGTCGCCCGTAGGCTGCGGAGGTCGTCCATGGCCCGCTCCGAGGACACAGTAAGGTGGCCGGTGATGTCAATGTTCACCTCGGTAGGGAGCACCACCAGCGATAACGGCAACCGCCTCGACGACATGATTACTGACCTACCGGCGTCCTGAAAATAGTTTGATCAAACATCAGAGTGCTAGTTTAAATGCACATTCAAATGGATACAGAGACTTGGAAGAGAGCATTATACTCTCACGGATCTTCCTTCTGAGAGGAGGAGATGCAATTGTAAAAAAGTTCTCTGTTGAAGGACTGATTAGGCGGGCAGAGGTGGGGAGTGAATGGGAGCCAATAAAAATTCTTCCCGAAGGATGAACTCGGCCTATGCCCCAAATTCACAACCAAGGATTCCCACACGAGCTTGCCAAGGTCGTGTAGTCACAACGGACCTACCAACCCTAGGAACAAGTCTCAAACAAACCCCAAGCCAAAGCAAAACTCAAGAAGCAAAGGACTTAGGCAATCTGCGAAGCCCTGGGCGGACGGTCCACGGTGACCAGGCGGACGGTCCGCGTGGGCCTGGGGCGGACGGTCCGCGGGTCAGGGGCGGACGGTCCACAAAAGAGCATCGAACCTCCAGTATGCACCCTCCGAAATTCGGACGGTCCGCGAGCTCACCGCGGACGGTCCGAGCTGTGCGAACAGTCCGGCTACCCCGGGCGGACAGTCCCGCAAACACCTTGCGACCAAAACCTACCGACTCGACGGATCAAAACAAAGCAACGCAAGAACTCACGAAGAACACGATGAACAACCGACTGACAGGCTCCTCGCGGACGGTCCGCCGACCAGGCGCAGAGGGTCCGCCAGGCGCGGACAGAGCAGCCCGAGCACGAAAACGAGAAGTCAACCCTCCTATCCGTCCATGGATCTCCCAAACGACTTAAGCTCTTGAGACAAGATTTGGGGGAGATGTGAAGCGTCCCTAGGGGATGCTATGCCCCAAAAATTGAAGTCTCAAAACAACTAAATCGCCGGGAATCGAAGTTCTACCGAGCTCACACAAAAGCTTGGGTTCCAACTGAAATCCTTCAATCGGAGGCCAAATCCGGAGTTTGAGGGGTCACGATCAAGCACAAAGATGCACAAGACATCTATCCATGATCCCCACAAACAAATCCAAACCCAAACACCTCAGAATCGAAGGAACAAGCCACGCACGAAAATCCAACGAAAATAGCCCGAAAAAGACATGAAAATTACACGAGCTACAAGAACGAAATCAACGCAACCATGAAAGCTTCCATACACTCGGAGATTAGATTCTCTACAAAATGGTGTAGAAAATCTAAACTTATGAAGCAGGGAAATGAGAAGCAGTCTGGAAGGATGGTTTGCCCAGAAACCCTAGAGCTATATATATGAGACCCTCCGGGTTGGGCAAATGACCAAGCTACCCCTAGCACTTAAACTAATATACAATTCCCTCAGGGGCAATATGGTCAAGTAGCACTCCTCTTCATCAGACGGCCACGCCTTTGCCGCAGTCCGCGTCCTCCCGACGCAAGCCCTACGATCCCGCCGCGTGTCCACTGGCATCGAAGCTTCTCGGCGCGCCCGGATCGCGTCTCCACCCGCCGAGCATCCGGTCTTGGTTTTGTGGCTCAACCAAGTAACCCGACGGTTTTGTGGTGAACCACAGCAAACCTCACGTGCAGAATCCGATCATGAGCCACTACCCTGCACCGTCTCGAGTCGACGACTTCGTCTTGCTTTTCTTGCCACCATGCGGCCCGCACTTGACCCCGTTCGGCCACCGGGTCCATCGAGCCGAGCCTACTTGTCTCTCCACTACTCGGAGGCCCCGCAAGGCTATGACCTTTCGCGCCCGCTCTTCACCTGCACCAACACAAGTCAAGCCGCAACCTGCACCTGTAATACTCGGCCAAGAGTCAGTCCACACCACATTGTCAATCACTCATCACACCAGGGAGCGACCATCCACCGGTCCTCGGACACTCTGGTCTTCATCTGTACCATAGGCGGAAGAAGTCGATCAATGCCCCATTTACAAGAAATCCACCATTCCTTTCTCCGCATTTACAGTAAATTCACCGCTCCTTCGCCACCCAAAGCAACCTTTGCTGCTGCTCCATTGATTTCGGGATAACAATAATAATTCATTATGACTATTTGGGAACCTAACGAAAATTACATTCTTGGAAATGTGAACAGGTCGGACTAAATGGTCAGTACAATGTGGTGGATACTAACTACCACGCATTTCTTGGTCAATTTTAGCAATAAATCATTAGTACAATGCTCAGAAGCATAGGGCACAATGTTCAGAATACATGATCGACTCATTGTTCACAATACCAAAGTGACACTTGCAGAATACATGATCGACACATCTAATTAGCCTTGCCACCGAGTATCAATCCCGCCATTCCCGCGAAAACAACAAATAAAGCAAGCAGCACATGCGTGAGTTTGAAATTGTGCCTATAATTCCCAATTGACTTCAGCTCGGCGGTAGCCTTCTGAAGTTTTTGTCGTGCTATTTTGAGCTCATTCCTAATCTTTCTAAGCTCACAGTTAGATTTTCCCAATTCCCCCTCCCACTGCTTTGCATCCTCTTCAGCTTTCGCTTTCTTCTTCATGAGCTTCACCATAACAGCATACGACCTTTCATCCCATTCTGGATCAATCCAGCAGAAGTAATCGCATTGCTCTTTTTCTTCTTGCAAATTAAACGACCCATTAGCAATAGCTGTTGACCACAGGAACCACATAAGCAGGTAGCCAACTAGCCATTACCTTTGGGCAGCCAGCAAACCGGCGGCTAGGGTTGAGAAAGGTCTAAGCATACTTCACCACAGCTCTCAACCCGTGTTTGCGCTTGTCTTTAGGATGCCAATGGTTACTATTGCAGGAAGATGTCTCCGAGCAGTAACTACCAATGGAAGAAGATGCTGGAGTACACGGATGCTTCAAAAAAATTTATTGTAACTTGAAATCAATGCTTAGTTTTGCACTTTATAAACTAAAGCCTATCAATCAACTTGTAACAACAATCGTGCTTCAACCGAAATCCCCAATTTCAAATATCACTTCCCTCTGACGAAAGGGGAAAGCAGAGGCACAAAACAAGGTACTGACCTGACCGTGGCTCACTCTCCTCCCTTCGATGCGAGGATTCGCCATTCCCACTGTGGGTTGTAGATCTGCGCACCAACGCCTCTAGGCTAGATATTTGCCACAATGACCCACAGGAGCGTGCTGGCAAACCCCTTGCAGGGTACACGGTTGATATAGCCGTTGGCCGCGGGTTTGACCCCTACTATTGACATAGTTTCCTTTTAATTTTCATCTGTTTTTTATTAGACTGACTTGTGGGACCTTATTAAATTTTATGACGAGTTGGAACCATAGTAGGAAACAAGCAGTTTCTAGATCGTTCCTCAGGAAGGTCCTTCTAGCAAAACATCAACAGACCGGAACTTTGCCGTCCACCGAGCAGCAAACATCATATTATGATCAGGTAGCATCAGGTTTCTCAACTCACGACCACAAAGTTCACAACACCAAGTAGCAACAAGTTTCTCAACTCATAACCACAAAGTTCACAACACCAAGTAGCAACAAGTTTCTCAACTCATGACCACAAAGTTCACAACACCAAGTAGCAACAAGTTTCTCAACTCACGACCACAAAGTTCACAACACCAAGTAGCAACAAGTTCCATCAACTCATGACCATTATCAACACTCAAGAACTAAACATCAATTACATTAGTAGGCGTTGATTCTCCTTCCATAGCTCCATCCTGCAGCTTCTGCGGAGAAGTAGCTTCAAGCTTCGTGCTAGCTTCTGGCGATCCTTCCCATTGTTGTTCCCTTTGTCGTTTGCATGATCTAAAGTAAACATCAGCAGCAACAAGTTTCATAACACTACATGTCATTCAGGGCCGTTCATCACTATGAAGTGAGCAACAACTAGTAGTTAAACATCAACAAGCAACAAGTTTCATAATAATCGTAACTACCTATTTTTATTGAACTCGCAAAGCATCGATTCCTTCTCCTTCTCAACCCGTTCCAGCTTTGCCTTCACCTTTTTCAACTCAGCGGCAGTAGCTTCAGGCCACTTGTTAGCAATTTCACAGTCTTCCTTCGAATCACTTGCTTCCTCTCGACCTTTTTCAACAACCTTTGTCAGCCTCTCCAGAACAGCAGTAGTCCTAGCATCCCATTGAGGATCAATCCAAATAAAAGTCCCACATTATTGTTCTTCAGGCTGTAGACACCAAATACATACATGTTCATACAATTATCCATTTGCAACACTGACATCAAGAGTACAAGTACTATAATTCTATTGTAATTTAAAAAAGTTATTGTTTACCTGACCGCAGATTCCATACCGACGCCCAAGGGTGCACAAGGGTTCCTTGACAAGGACAGCATACCCATTCTCGCACTTGTTATAGTGATCCACAAGGATAAGATCAGCATCAGGAGGGCCCAATGTAACGAAATCAGTGGACCGAGCCACCTCCAGAAGCTAGTAAAATACGACAACTATCAATCTGATGCAAATTGAAAACTAACTGAATCTAACACCTATGAATTGTCAATAGCTTATCAACTTCTAACACCAATCCAAGTGCAAATCTGAGGGTACGAAGAAATCTGAATCAATTGTATTTGTATATGCTCATCAATCCGCTAGATCCCCAAATCTAGAAATCTCCATCCCTAGGTTGTAGGAGAAAATGTAGTGGCTCAAACCAGAAGACTGACCTTGTCGTGCTGACTCAAGTAGTGGTAGCCGGGAGGTGCCTCATAACTCACCCTCTCATCGCCTCTAGGATTCTCCATTCCAACCACAAGCCGCCATTGCAGATCTGCGTAGCGGAAGTCGAAAGTCTTTGCGAAGTCCGAGTGAAGCATCTCGCCAACCATTCGATAGGCAATTATATTAAAAACTCAACTGAAACTTACTTGTGGGACCTGGTCACTGAAAAGAATTATCCAAAAATTTTAAGCATACGGAAAATTGTTCCCGTAAAATTGACACAACAAAGAAGTGGTGCAATGGTAAATAGCGCAGTCTTGTTCCTATAGGTCTGCAGTTCGAACCATAACAATGGCAAATTGTTTTTGCAACATTTCGTGACCTGGCCTCCGGTGACCTTGCGAAAATGTGCGAGTTGTGGGACCCTGAAAAATTTTATGACGACTTGGAAAACTCTATTTTCGAAAGAATGCTTACATGTGGGATCGTACTAAATTTTATGATGACTTGGAACACTCTGTTTTTAAAATAATGCTAACATGTGGGATCGATGTTGGTTTATGACGTTTTTGCAGAGCTTATGGCGTCACAAAATAGCATGGAACAGTAAATGCCCTGCTACAGTACCAATCGTAATGACGAAAGTTTTTTTTGTCACTAAATTTACTTGAAAGTGAAATATTATGACGAGATCAGCCAGGAACGTCATAAATCAATGACGCTAAAATGTGGTTGCGTCACTAATCAACTATTTTCTTGTAGTGTTCATGGTGAGATCTTTAGAGAGGGATGGATGGTTGGGAAGAAAGCTAGACCTTGTATGAATTTTTCTTGGTATGTATAGAAGATTTGACGTGATTCCTCAAGGCCTTTTGTTGTCTCTCCCGTTTTCTCTTTTTGGTGATTTTCAGAGCCTTTTCTTGGCAATTTTTTTGTGGTGGATTTGAGGCCTCTCCTTTGCAGTTTTGGTTGGGGATGTATGCATGAACCCTTCATGGTTCTTGAAGAGGGGAGAAACTAGGGGTAGTTATCTTGGCCCCTAAATCCCTAAAATCATGAAGGCTAATGATGGGCCGCATCCGTGAAGGCCCAACCTCGACGACCAGCAAGCCAGGCCCAGCTTTCCTTTCTCAAAGGAGGCGGCCTGACATCATCTGCGAGGCCATCTCCGACCTAGGCGGTCATCCCAGCCACCTCGACAGGCGGCACCGCCTCGCACGACCTAAGGTTCCTTTCATTTCAACCCTCCGACGGGCCCCCCAGGCGAGGGCTGCAACGTGGCGCAAGCAACCTCACACCACCCGGGACGTGCAGGAGCAACAGGGCGGGCGGATCTGCCCTGTCAGACGGCCAGGCCATGATGAGATTTTCCCTGGTGTGGGAAGTGGACTGCCCCGACGTCCCATCACTTTGATAATGAATAGTGACAAAGGACACGCGAATCCTTCGCCTGCAAGACATCGAACGGTGAGACCCGACCCAGCAGGCATCAGAGGGAAGGTCGGTGCTTGCATGAGAAGCCTCGACCCAACAAGACTAGCGCAGCTCTAAGTTGAGAGAAGCCACTTTGGAACAGGAGTCGCAGCTACGCCGCCCTACAGGGGCTACTGCGGCTAGCACAGCGTACGGCGCCAATGGGAGATGAAGGCCCACGGCGTGACACTGTTTTAGCACTGTTCTGGCACTGTTACCACACTGTAGTAGGATACTGTTTTACCATCTTAACTCTTGTACACCAGCCCCCCTTGGACTATAAAAGGGGAGGTTGGCACCATAAACGGGAGGACAAGGCAACAGAACCAAGCAACACACACTCACAATAGGGGTTCAGTGATCACTACACGATCGAGGTGCCCACTACAACACTCATTGAACATTCGAAGCTCACCACCGCATCCAGAGACTTGGGACATTCTCCCTCTCTCGACCTAAGCTTGTACCTCCTACTACAAGCCCCCGTGGGCATATAGAACACTCCTTCGAACTGGACGTAGGGCACTCCCGGTGCCTGAACCAGTACAATCCCGGTGTCTCTAAGCTTAACCATCCGGATCAGACGCACGAACATACCAAAATTTACTTGCTGGCGGTATCAAACCCCGACAGTTGGCGCGCCAGGTAGGGGCACTTCGTGTGTCACGACGCCAACAAGGGTCTGGATGGCCCACTCCGACGAGCAGCCGGTGCGTACTACCATGCTGCGCTTTGGCTCCCTGGACTTCGTCTTCGATGGTCCAGTTGAGTCGCCCGCTGGGGCTGTGTTCTCGTGGTCCCAGCCCGACACACCCGCGCCTCCGAGGGCCAGCCGCCTGAGGAGCCGTGGGTGGCGAAGTCTGCCGCCCACCGGGTTTGGGACTTGCTCGGCCGCAACATGGCGGCTACTTTAGGGCCTAACCCGTCCCAGGAGCTCTTCCGCTTCGCGGCGTTCGCCACCTCTAGGCTTGTGTTTGGTTTGCAGGAGGAGGAGACGCTATCTTGGGACGAGTTCAAGCTCTGCTATGACTCTGTGTACCACGAGAAACAGACGTGGCTGCCCCACAGCGGGGCAACTGCTCTCGACGCGACAGGCGGTGCACGCCCGGTCCCCTCGGAAGCATCCCAGGAGAGCTGCGACGAGGTCGAGAGCGAGCTGCCTCTCCGAAAGTAGGTGCCGATGCACCACGACACGAGGCGCGAGTGCTTCATCCTTCAGCAGCAGGCCGACGCGGTCCACTCCACCCACTCCGATGAGAGCTCCGCGGAAGGTGAGCCCACTTCACCCGACGTCTCCGCTAGCGAGGAACCCCCACAGGCCGGGGACGATCATGAACGACAGCGTCATTGCCTCGACGAGGCTCAGAAGCCTCTCAAGGAAGAGCAGGCAAGGCTCCACCACGCGCTCGGCGTGGAAGCTGTGGCCACGCCCACGTACGAACGTGCACGGGAAGTACACCGCTGCATCATCGGCGACATTCACGGTACTCCTGTTGCCAAACGGGCCTCCCAGAACCTTGCCACAGCGGCTGTACTCCTTCGGGCCAGCCCTGAGTCGATGATCCCAGAAGAAAAGAAGCTTCGTCAGCACCTCCAGACTCTCCTCGATGCGGCCTCCCAGCAGGAGGTGGAAAGTTCGGCGTCCCAGCGGTGGGAGGCGCAGGCTCCAGCCCTGGAGCGCTCGGTCCACCGCGGGTCCTCACACCCCTCGGGGTAGCCGGGCCGCGTGGAGAGCGTGCACTCGCTCGCCAGCCGCAAGGTTGACCCCAACCGCGGAGCTCGGGGCGCATCCTAGGCGCGTGGAAGGATGATGACCGGAGGCGCGGAGGCCGCTACGATAGCAGCGAAGACCGAAGCCGGAGTCCGACGCCTGACCCCCGAGGTCCGTGGGCTTTCGGCGTCAATGTTCTCGCTGCAGCCCCACCAACTCGATATCGTGCTCCGACCACCGTCGTGAAGTACGATGGAGAGACCAACCTGAGCGTTTGGCTCGAGGACTACTGTCTCACCCGCCACAACGGTGGGGCGACCAGCGATCTGTTCATCATCAAGAGCATCCCGCTGTACCTTGCCGACTCGGCACGTACCTGGCTCGAGCACCTCCCCCGGGGGAGGATCAACAGCTGGCCTCAGCTCCGAGACGCCTTCATAGGGCACTTCCAGGGCACCTACGCCCGTCCCGGCAATGCCTGCGAGCTTCACCATTGCCGGCAAAAGAAGGGCGAGAGTCTCCGCGACTACATACACTGCTTCTCCAAGCACTGCGCCGAGCTCCCCGATACGGCCGACAACCAGGTCATCACAGCTTTCCAGGATGGTACCACGTGCGAGACCCTTGTCCACTGGATAGGGCGAGTCAAGCTAAAGACCATCTAGAAGCTCCTCGACCAGGCCACTAACCACGCCAATGGGGAGGAGGTCATCGCTTTCAGCAAAAGGAAGCCCGAGGAGGAACAGGGCGAGGCTCCGGTCACCCGGCTGGAGAAGAACAAGAAGAAAGAACGCAAGCTCCACAGAAACAACCTGGTGGTGGCAGCTGACAAGCGGCTGCCCAAGCCAAAGGCTGGTCCCCCGAGGGATCACTTCGAGAGGATGCTCGAGGCACCTTGCCCCTACCATGAGGGTCTGGTCAAGCACGCCTTGAAGGACTGCAACCTCATGAAGAGCTACCTCGGCGGGAAGAATAAGCCGCAGGATGCGGTGAGGACCATGTGTGGTTCGAGGACCGGTGGATGGTCGCTTCCTGGTGTGATGAGTGATTGACAACGTTGTGTGGACTGATTCTTGGCAAAGTATTGCAGGTGTAGGTTGCGGCTTGACTGGTGTTGGTGCAGGTGAAGAACAAGCGCGAAAGGTCATTGCCGGTGAGGCCTCCAGGTGTGGAGAAGACAAGTAGGCTTGGTTCGAGGGACCCGGTGGCCAGCAGGGTCAAGTGCGGGCCGCATGGTGGCAAGAACAGCAAGATGAAGTCAGTGGACGGTTTCTTAGTTGAGCCTCAAAACCAAGGTCGAGCCGAGACTTCGTGGGAGCCGAGTCATGAGTGGTGATTGGTGGAGGCTACATCAAGTTCGCGAGGTTTGCGGTGGTTCACCAGAAAACCACCAGGTTACTCGGCTGAGCCACAAAGACGAGGCCGAAGACCGGGCGTGGCTGTCAAGCCAAAACCAGCCTGACCGGTTTGGGAAACCGGTCTGACCAATTTGGGGTCACAGGGCGCCGGAAGCTTCGAAGCGGAGGACACGTGTCGGGATCGCAAGGCTTGTGTCGAGGCTAAGCGAAGTGCGGTCGCCGGGCATCCATCCGATGGTGTTACGAAGACAATTTCCTAAAGTGCCCTTGGTGGGCGTGTATCCTAGTTTAGGCTTTAGGGGTATTTTAGTCTTTTGGCTTGCCTCCATATAACCCAAGTGGTGAGAGGATGGCAGCCACCTCTTGGAACCCTAGCTCATTTTCCCTTTGCTATTTTGCTTCCTATTTTCCTTAGGATTTCTAGGACTAGCTTGAGAGCTTCATGGTGAGATCTTGTGAGAGGGAAGGATGATCGGGCGGAAGCTAGACCTTATATGAACCTTCATGGTATGTATAGATGATTTGGCGTGGTTCCTCAAGGCTTGATTGTGCTCTTCCCGTTTTCCCTTTTTGGTAATTTTCGGAGCCTTTTCTTGGAATTCCCGTGGGGAAGTTTTGGGGGCGTTTCTTTGAGGGATTCTTGTTGGATGTCACGTATGAGGACCTTGTGCCTCTTTGCTTGGTGATCTTGCTCCAACAAACCCTCCGAAACGGCTTCAATTTGGGGTTTTCGGTGGAGTTCTTGGAAAGTTGTTCTTGAGGGTTGACTTCCGATTCCTCTTGATTGAGTAGGTTTTGGGGACCGAGCTTCTTGCCAAAGGTAGCCCACTGGGTACCCCAGCTATCCCCAAAGTCTCACTTGAATCCGTGAAATGAATCGGGAGATCGATCGAAGTGAAGGCTAGGTTTTTCCCGCGGGCTGAGTTCTTCCCGACTGTCCAGGCAAAACCGGCCTGACCGGTTTCCCAAACCGGTCTGACCGATTTAGCCACAGTGGGCTGTCGTGAAGGTTTTTGAGCAGGAGAGTCTTGTTCACGCTATGGCTTTTCTTGTTCAAAGGTGGAGAGGTTCTTGAGGTGTTTTGGGGCTGTTTTGGTCTCAAAGGTCTTTTGAGGATTTCCTGAACAAAACCGGCCTGACCGGTTTGCCAAACCGGCCTGACCGGTTTCCCCTGCCTGTGAGAGGCTAAGTCCCAGAGAAGCGGTCTGACCGGTTTCAGAAACCGGCCTGACCGTTTTTTGTTGCCAGCAGCAGTTTTGTGTTGTTTTCCGCTGCGTGTTATGTGTTGCTGTTGGTTGGATCTTGCTCCTAGGTTCAGTAGCACTCCAGTGGCTATGTGGACTTGGCAAGAGAAGCTCGCGGAGGTGTCCGAGTGATATTGGGTTCGTAGGTCGAATTCTTGAGTAGAATTTTTATCGGCTCCCATTCACTCCCCCCCTCTCTGGTTCGCCATTCCGGTCCTTCAAGTGGTATCAGAGCCGGTTACGAGTCTTGATTGACTATAACTAGTCTAAGATCCAAAGATGGCGTACCAGGAACGGGGATCGGGTCCTTCGCACTTCGATGGAAAGAACTACCAGATGTGGCAGAGACGGATGGCTGCGTTCCTCCGTGGTAAGGGACAGATCCTTTGGGATGTCACGGTGAACACAGCTTATGTTCATCCGATGAACTTCCTTGCTCCGGGATCGAGAGACATGTTCGACGCCAACAACAAGGCAGTTGACTACTTGTTTCGTGCTCTGTGTCAATCCGAATTCGATCGGGTTCATACAGAGGACCTAGCATGTAGGATTTGGTTGGAGCTGAAGAATGCTCATGCTGGGAATGCTGAGGTTCAGGCACGGTTGTATGCGACCTACCGGAGAGAGTACGAGAACTTCACTCATCTCCCCGGTGAGTCGATTGATGCCTTGTTCCAGCGGTTCACGGTGGTTGTGAACAACATGAGGGCCAATGTCGACGTCCTCCTGTATGATGACCATGATAGGGCTGTGAAGCTCTTACACGCGCTGGATCGTACCGTGTGGGATGGAAAGGTCGAGGCCATTCTTGAGTCCGAGAAGTACACCACTCTAACAGTGAACGAGTTGTTTTCTAAGCTCAAGTCTGCTGAGGTTGATCAGGGTTTGACAGCCCGTCTTGAGAGCCCGACTGATTCCCATAGTCTTGCTCTCGTCGGTGGCAAAGGTGCTATGTCTAACGCTAATACATCTTCCAGGATGTACTCTTTGTCTTCTTTGATGACTTTGCCAGACGAGGAGTTTCACGTGCTTGGAGAGGACGAGCTGGCGTTGCTGACCAGGCGGTTCGAGAGGCTGCACGAGAACCAGGTGAACACAAGGAGGACAGCACGGACGTGCTTTCAGTGCGGCAAGCCAATACACTTCGTCGCTGACTGTCCGGAGAAGATGGAGAGCAAGGACGGCTACAAGGACGGCTACAAGCACCGGTCGAGCAAGGACGGTAAGTACCAATCGAGGCATGATAACAAGCACAAGAACAAGCACAAGGATGAGCGACGGTCGAGGAAGAAGGACGGCCGCGGCAGGAAGGCCCGAGCGATGGTCGGAGCGAGCGACGTCGACTCCAGCTCCGCCTACTCTTCCTCGAGCTTGAGTAGCAGTGAAGACGAAGGTGATCGGCACAAGAACAAGAAGTCATCCAAGAACTTGAGCGGGCTGAGCTGCTTTGCATGAGATGGCTTCTGTGGCATGGCTCGTAGCTTCGGCAGCAAGAAGAGTCACCAGAGCAACTCGGACTCCGACTCCGAGGATGAGGTACGTGACGAGCTTCCCTTCTTGCGTGAGGAGAACGAGCGTCTTGGCATGTTGCTTGATAATCGTGATGACATGCTTAGAGAGGCAAAGAAGATGAGGAAAGAGCTTAGGGCCTCACTAGAAGATGCTAGGAACCGTGTGGCTGAGCTAGAAACCCAGAACTTAGATGCTAAGCTTGAATTTGATTCGCTTAAGGCTTCTCCTGTGGTTTCTGATGATATTGATTGTTGTGATTGCTCTGTGTACCTAGCTGATCTTACTGCTCTTAAGGATAAGCATGCTTCTACTTGTGATGAACTAGATGTGCTTAGGGTTGAAGTGGTTGAGCTTAAGTTTAGACCTGCTTTGCTAGGTGCTTGCACTTCTTGCCCTATTTTGCATGGAAAGATTGATGAGATGCATGCTTATACTGTTTCACTTGAGGCTAAGTTGAAAGAACCTGTTCCCACTTCTTGCTCTACTTGTGAAGTGCATGCTTTGAAAAATCTGGAACTTGCACATTATGTGGATCGCTTGCAGGATGAGAATGATGAGTTGAGAAAAATGATGGGTTGGTTGTCGGGTCATGAACCGCAGCTTAGGATGATGATAGAGGCATACAAGCGCTATGATGGGCAAGCGCTTGGTTCGGAGAAGGTTGGAGAGTGTAGTGGTGAGGGAGGAGAGAAGATTGGTGATATCCAAGCTCCACAAAAACCTTCCACAAAAATGCCTATGCTCCTAAGCCCAATCCAATAAGAAACAAACTTGACACAACCCCAGATCCTCCCATATTATCTCACTCCACAAATGATTTTCAGAAACCCATCAAGTTCAAGAGTAACTTGGGGAATGAGTTCTTTGGGAAAGAGAGTGTGAAGCCTAGTGAGAAGGGTGAGAAGTCAAGTGACGAGAAACCGAGTGAGCAACCCCAACCAAAACCAAAGCCAAAACCTATCCGGTTTCATTGTGACTATTGTGGGAGAGATGGTCACAAAGGAGAGTTTTGCTTCAAGAGGAAGTGAAAGGAGAGAATGGCTAAGGAGTGGGCAAACAAGGACAGGTACAACCCATCTCATGGTGTGCCTGAGTCTCGTATGCCACTGCCTAGGGTAAGGCCATTGTTCGCACAGTTCCGGCTAGGGGAGAAAAGAGTGCTTTGGGTGGAAGGGACCTTGCTGGAGGAATTAAATCGGCCAGACCGGTTTGGAAACCGGTCAGACCGGTTTGGAAACCGGTCAGACCGGTTTGGGCAGCTCGCACAGCGAAACTGGTCAGACCGGTTCCAGAACCGGTCAGACCGGTTTGGAGACAGCAGGGTGACCAGTTTGGTTTTCGTGCTCGAGATGAGGCTCGGTTCAGGTCCTTTGATCGTGGTCCAGATGTTTGGCATGGAGAGTCTAGTGGTGGTCAGTTTGCTAGACGTTCTCCACCTCGTGCTCAATACGATGGTGGGAGGAGTCGTAGCTTTGAGATGGAGAGGAGGAACGGTCCATGGTCTTCCTTTTCTGGTTTTCGTTCTCCTCCAGCGAGACAGGGGTGGTTCCCTAGTGGTGGTTTTCATGGTGGTTTTCGTGGTGGTAGCTTTGATAGGCGTGATAATTTGGTTTGTGCTAACCCCACTTTGGAGCAAACGGCTCGGCACTGGTTTTACTCTTTTGGTACTAACCCCAGTGCAGAGTCGTTTGTTCACTCACGTTCTCGTTTTTGAATTTCAGGTGGGAGACTTGAGGAACGTTTGGTTGATCGACTCCGGTTGCTCGAGGCACATGACCGGGGACAAGGGGTGGTTCTCAAGTCTCGTCCCGGCGGTGTCCAAGACATACATCACCTTTAGGGACAATGGGCGAGGGCGTGTGCTTTCAGAAGGTGAGATCAAGGTAAGTGACAAGGTCACTCTCAGGCGTGTTGCTCTTGTTCAATCGCCCGGGTTCAATTTGCTTTCCGTGTCCCAGCTTTTGGATGAGGGCTTTGAGGTGTTGTTTCGACCTGGTGGTTCTCAGATTTTAGATTCTCGAGGGAACCTAGTTTGCATGGTCGTTCCTGAGGGTCAAGTGTTCCGAGCGGATTTTTCTTAGTCTTCTGGTGTTGAGCGTTGTTTCTTGGCTGGTTCTTCGAGTGAGTTGTGGAAGTGGCATAGGAAGTTGGGTCACTTAAGCTTTGACCTTTTGTCTCGCTTGAGTAAACTCAATTTGGTCCGAGGATTGCCACGGCTGAGGTTTGAGAAAGAGTTGGTTTGTGCGCTGTGTCAGCATGCTAAGATGGTAGCCTCTTCCCATCCTCCCCTCACCGATGTGATGACGGAGCGTCCATGTGAGCTGCTCCATATGGACCTTGTTGGCCCAGCTCATGTGCGATCTGTGGGTGGGAAGTGGTACGTCCTGGTTGTGGTGGACGACTACTCTCGGTATGCGTGGGTTTTCTTTCTTGAGGAGAAAGGGGAGACGTTTGGTTTTGTTCGAGATCTTGTCTTGAGGTTAAGAAACGAGAGGCACGGAGATGCCATACGAGCGATTCGTAGTGACAATGGCTCGAAATTTAAAAACTCTCGCTTCGAAACCTTTTGCCATGACTTGGGTCTTGAACACCAGTTTTCGAGTCCGTATACGCCTCCCCAGAACGGCGTGGTGGAAAGGAAAAACAGAACCTTGTGCGAAATGGCTCGGATGATGCTTGATGAGCATAGGACTCCGAGAAGGTTCTGGGCTGAGGCGGTGAATACTGTGTGCTATGTATTGAACAGGATTTACCTCAGGGTTCACAAGAAGAAAACGTGCTATGAGTTGATGCACGGGCGCACACCCAAGGTGAGTCACTTCCATGTGTTTGGGTGCAAACGCTTCATCCTGAAGAAAGGTAAGAAGTTGGACAAGTTCGAGGCTAGATCTGTCGATGGCATTTTCTTTGGTTACGCATCTCATTCTAGAGCCTTTCGAGTGCTCAATCTTGAAACTAACCAAATCGTGGAGACTTGCGAGGTAACCTTCGACGAGACACAGCCACATAGTCAGCTTGTCTTTGAGTGTGCAGGTGACGACGAACTTGGCGAGGAGATTTTCCAGGAGGAGGAGCATGAACATGGAGATGATGAAGATGGCGGTATGGTGCCCGCGGCTGAGCATGTACCTACTACTTCGACTACGGTGGTGGACGGCCCTTCTCCCACAACTACAACGACAAACCCAGTTCAAGAAGAAGCTGCTGTTGAGGGGGAGGTAGCATCAAGGCGAGAACCTCCCCGACGAGTTCAAGTGGATCACCCAGCTTCGAGGATCATCGGCGACATGAATGAACGTACTACACGGTCGAGGGTTCGGAACAATTCTCATTTCGCTCATGCTGCTTTTGTTGCCACCTTTGAGCCCAAAGACATTGGACATGCGCTATCTGATCATAATTGGGTTAATTTGATGCATGAGGAGTTGGATAATTTTGAGAGGAACCAAGTTTGGGAATTGGTTGACCCTCCCCCAGGGTGTAAGCCGATTGGGACAAAATGGGTGTGGAAAAATAAAGAGGGAGAGAAAGGAGAAGTGGTGAGGAACAATTCGAGGCTTGTTGCTCAGGGGTACTCATAGAAAGAGGGGATCGACTACGAAGAGACCTTTGCTCCCGTAGCTCGTTTGGAGGCAATCAGGATCCTTCTAGCCTTTTCCGTGGCTAAAGGGTTCAAGTTGTATCAGATGGATGTCAAGAGTGCTTTCCTAAACGGTGTCTTGGACGAAGTAGTGTATGTGAGGCAACCACCGGGGTTTGAAAGTGAGAAGTACCCCCACCGGGTGTACAAGTTGAGGAAGGCGCTGTATGGGTTGAAGCAGGTGCCTAGAGCTTGGTACGGCAGGTTGAGGGGGTTCCTGTTTGAGAGAGGGTTTGAGATGGGGAAGGTCGATCATACCTTGTTTCTCCTCAGGCAGGGCAGAGAAATCCTGATTGTGCAGGTATACGTGGATGATATTGTCTTTGGTGGCTCGTCTAACTCTCTTGTTGCAAGGTTTGCAGAAGACATGAGCAGGGAATTTGAGATGAGTATGATGGGTGAGTTGCAGTTCTTCCTCAGGCTACAGATCAAGCAATCAATGGAAGGAACATTTGCGCACCAAGCTAAGTACACCAAGGACATTGTGAGGAAGTTCAAGATGGAGGACTCCAAGGTCATGGCGATGCCTATGAGTACGACTACAGCTCTTGATGCAGACGAGGAAGGTGAACACGTGGACCAGAAGGAGTACCGAAGCATGATCGGGTCACTCCTCTACTTGACGGCGACGAGGCCGGACATTCAATTCTCAGTATGTCTGTGCGCTCGTTTTCAAGCAACTCCGAGGACTTCGCATCGTCAAGCAGTCAAGCGCATATGCAGGTATTTGCGTCATACTCCCGACTTCGGCCTTTGGTACTCCGCGTCTTCTTCTTTGGCTCTTCATGGATTTTCGGACGCGGATTTTGCCGGGTGTCGGTTGGATAGGAAGTCCACTTCTGGGACTTGCCAGTTCTTGGGTTCTTCTTTGGTGTCTTGGTCTTCCCGCAAACAGTCGAGTGTTGCTCAATCCACTACCGAGGTAGAGTATGTGGCCGCAGCTAGTTGTTGCTCTCATCTCCTTTGGATCACATACACCATGAGCGACTTTGGTGAGGAATATACCCTTGTCCCACTTCAATGTGATAGCACAAGTGCCATAAGCGTTGCAAAGAACCCAGTGCTCCCTTCCAAAACCAAGCACATAGAAGTGAGGTATCATTTCCTGAGAGACAACATAGAGAAAGGAAAAATCCCCTTGATCCATGTACCCACACATGACCAGCTAGCCGATATTTTCACCAAACCCCTAAATCAAGCAACTTTCACTCGTTTGCGGGGGGAGCTTGGTGTTTGTTTGATTTCTTGAGTTGGTGTGTGGGAGCTTCTTTGTAGCATATGTATAGCTTTCCGTTTATGCATTCTTGCATTTGCATGGTATGTGTAACATGATGTATAGGCATCTTTGTATCTTAGGTCGCATGCATTTTGTATAATATGCTTTGTGTAGGAAAAGCTTCTCCTATATACATTGTTCACCATGATATGTTATATATGATCTTGTGAACTAGTTTGGTATGATATGGCTTAGTGTGGCTTAGCTTTTGATGATCTTGATTTATATCCATGGTTGATAGCTATGTTTTTGAAAAATGTCACATGTATGCTCTCTTATGAGTAAATGCCTTTATATGATCTTGACATGTGTTTGTGGCTTGGCTATGCTTAATTTGTGGTTGGATAGCTTATTTTGATCATATGGGGCCAAAGGCTCATTTGCCATCATGAATGTTTAGCCCCCATGCTTCATCTTGTGGAGGGGCATAAGTTCCTTTTTGTCGCAAAGACATTTCATGTACCAATTATAAATCTAAAAATGAAATGTAAATTGCTTGGAAAATGTGCTCCCATGTCATATGTGCTTAATTTACTTGCTTTTGGGTGCTAAACCATTGCATGTTGCTTACCAATGAGAAGTCTCATATCTAGAAGTAAGCACATGGCTCGGTGGCTTTGACATGACATGAGGCCATTCCGGTCCTTCATGCGGCCGAAGCCGGTATCGCCAAGAACGTCGAGCATGACGAATTCCCCAAGGAAGATGGCACCGTCATGATGATCTTCGGTGGGACGCCCGCTCACCCTCTGAGGCACAAGCATAAGCGCATCCTGCAGGAGAACTACCACACTGAGCCAGCCGTGCCCTCATACCTCCGGTGGTCCGAGACGGCCATCACGTACAACCGAGCGAACCACCCCGATCACATTCCACAACCGGGGGCTTACCCCCTCGTGGTGGCACCCCTCTTCGGCACCAAGCGGGTGTACAAGGTGCTCATGGACGGGGGTAGCGGCCTCAACATCGTCTACATGTCCACCCTTGACAGCATGGGGATCCAGCGATCTCAGCTCCGCCTGTCGTCGACCCCGTTTCATGGAGTCATACCCGGGATGGAGGCAGTCCCACTCGGACAGATCGACCTACCGGTCTCCTTCGGCTTCCCGGGAACGTACCATGCGATCCTCGGAAGCCCAGCGTACGCGAAGTTCATGGCGGCCCTCAGCCGATTCATCGCTCGGTTGGGTGAACGAAGCCTACCTCTCTATCAGCTTTTGAAGAAGTCGGAGCACTTCACCTGGACCTCAGAAGTGCAGGCGGCACTGGAGTCCCTCAAGAAGCTGCTCGAGAAACCACCTATCCTCACAGCGCTAGTGCCTGGGGAGCCGATGTTGCTATACATCGCTGCCATGACTCAGGTCGTCAGCGCAGCTCTGGTGGTCGAGCGTGATGAGCCGGACAAGGTGTTGAAAGTGCAGCAGCCTGTTTACTTCGTCAGCGAGGTACTCTCCGATTCCAAGACCCGCTACCCGCAGATCTAGAAGGTTATCTACGCCATGCTGATCTCCAAAAGGAAGCTCTAACACTACTTCGACGCACATCCTATCACGGTGGTTTCGAAGTACCCACTCAAAGAGGTAATCCAGAGCTCGGAGGCGGAGGGAAGGATCGCTAAGTTGGCCCTGGAGCTGATGGGGCAGAGCATCACTTATGCTCCTCGCACCACCATCAAATCCCAGGTCTTAGCTGACTTCGTTGCCTAATGGACGGAGATCCAAATGCCCGCAGCCCCGATCGAGCACGAGACATGGGCCATGTACTTCGACGGATCCCTCACAAAGGAGGGAGGAGGGGCTGGACTTGTTTTCATCTCGCTTCTGGGTGTGCGTATGGAATACATGATCCGGCTCCACTTCCCGGTATCCAACAATGTCGCGGAGTACGAGGCTCTCCTCAATGGGCTCAAGATCGCTCTTGAGATAGGGGTTCAACACCTTGAGGTTCGAGGGGACTCCGAGCTCGTTGTCAATCAGGTGATGAAGGAAGCAAACTACGTCAACCCCAAGGTGATGGCCTACTGCAAGGCCGTCAGAGAACTCAAGGACAAGTTCCACGGACTTGAGCTCAAACATGTGCTGCGAAAGTACAAAGAGGCGGATGACACTCTGGCAAAGGTGGCCTCAAACCGAACGCCAGTTCCTAATGGCGTGTTCGCAAGTGACCTACGAGAGCCCTTTGTCCGCTGCGGTGAGGATGACCACCCCTCACCGCCAGATCTTCAGGAGGTCATGGCGCTGGGAGAGGCTCCCGAGCCCAACTTTGAGGACCCTGACTGGAGGATCCAGATCCTGGAATGGATGGTGGAAGGGAAGCTCCCAACCGACAGCACCGAGGCCCGACGCATTGCACGACGGGTCAAATCCTTCAGGCTCATCGACGGGGACCTTTACCGGCAAGGTGCGGCCTGAATACTCATACGCTGCATCCTCGCAGACCAAGGGCGCCAACTGCTACAAGACATCCACGCGGGGGCCTGCGACCATCATGCGGCCCCAGAGCGATCGTCGGCAGCACTTTCCAGCAAGGTTTCTACTGGCCCACAGCGGTCACTGACGCCAGGAGCATTGTACGAAGCTGTGAAGGTTGCTAGTTCCACGCTCGGTAAACACACCTCCAGGCATAGGCGCTCTAGACCATCCCCCTCACCTGGCCTTTCGCTGTGTGGGGGCTCGATATGGTGGGCTCGCTGAGGAAAGCGCCCGGGGGCTTCACGCACCTGCTTGTGGCAATCGATAAGTTCTCCAAGTGGATCAAAGCACGCCCTATCAGCAGCGTCAGATCGAAGGAGGCCGTCGAGTTCTTCATTGACATCATCTACCGTTTCTGGATCCCGAACGCCATCATCACTGATAATGAGGGCGAACGGGGTGATCCTGCAGGGACTGAAGCCACGCATTTTCAAGAGGCTTGAGAAGTTCAAGGCAAGGTGGGTGGCCGAGCTGCCCTCGGTACTCTGGAGCCTATGAACTACCCCAACGTGCGGCACCGGTTACACACCACTCTTCATGGTCCATGGGTCAGAGACAGTCCTTTTGACTGACATCGACTATGAAAGCCCAAGAGTGCGAGCCTACACCGACGAAGGGAACCAAGTTTCCCTCCAAGACGCTATCGACCAGCTCGATGAAGCGTGGGATGTCGCACTACTACTCTCCGCCTGGTATCAATAGGCGATGCGGCGTTATCATAGCTGCACCATTTGGGAAAGGGCATTCCAAGTCGGGGATCTGGTGCTACACCGGGTCCAGAGCAACAAGGATCGCCACAAGCTATCACCGCCATGGGAAGGCCCCTTCATCGTCGACCAAGTCCTGTGCCCTGACACTTACAAGCTTAAGGACGAGGAAGGCCGACTCATCACCAACGCCTGGAACATCGAACAGCTACGTCATTTCTACCCTTAAGAAAAAAGAAAGCTCTCATGTTCCCAGTAGAAAGAATAGCCTAGTTTTTCCTCTCTAGCTACAAGGCATTTTTTGTCACCCAACAAATCACTTGTAGCTCGGGGGCCCACCACTCGGGAAAACGACGTTTTTTGTTTTCTCTTTTCCAGAGCCTAGGAAAATGCTCGTACTTCAACGCAACAAGGAAAGGGAATGGAAAAGAGACAGGAAGGCAAACACTTCAAGATCTTTAAAAAGGCCCATCATGGTGGACATAATCACGGTACATATTGGCGGGCTCGACCAATGCCGCCTACGCGCCGCCGACTCCACCAACACCATCGCCGCGAAGGATCTTGCCGACGTCAACTCCATCGGAGATGGCGTTAGCAGCTCTGGTGAACTCCAGCGCAGCCAAAGCTTCCGATGCCCCTCGGCGCACCCCGGCACGCACCGCCCCCTGACACGGTCAGGTAGCGCTCGAAGTTGATCCACCAGCAGGGCCAGGGGAGAAGCCACGACGTCGACAACCGCCTGCGCCGTGGTCATGAGAATGTCAAGGCGCGTCTTCGCGTCGAACTCTCGGCGCCGCAGGACCCCCATCTCTTGCCGGAGGTCGAGCATCCTCTCTTCCATGTCTACAAGGTGATGGAAATTAGGGAAACCCCACCCCTCTAGAAGGCAGCCTGGGGAACAGGAATCGTCCAAGGTACATACCAATGCGGCGAGCCTCCGCCCCGTCAGCGGCAACACGAGTCGCCTCGACCTCCGCCTCGATGGCATTGAGTGCCGCACGAGCAGCCTTCAACGCCTCTTCTCAAGACGGCGGCGATCGCGCAGAGCCTCCTCCAGGCGGCTCCCCATCTCCGCCACCTGCGTCGTCAGGAAGAGGACGTCCTCCTGAGACGCCCCAACTGCGGGGGCCGCACCATCAAGCTGAGGCTCGACACCCGAGGCCGCCACACCCCTTGAGGCCTTGCGCACGAAGAGAGGAGGCAAAGACGATGAGAAACGCAAGAGGCCAGAGCGGGACGACCGCCGCCATCCAAGCGACGGAGCTTACCTCCTGCGGCGTGGTGACGGCGGCTGCGGCACATCACCCGACGCAGTGCGCTTCACCCTATCCATCGCAGACGAAAGAGTCGAGGTAACACCTCTTCCAAACCCCCCGCCTATGTCTTTTCACTTCCGCCACAAACGCTACTGTAGGAGCTGGTGAGGAGAATGAGGCGAAAACCTCCAAGAAGGGGGGAATTAAAGGGTCGTCAGCAGGGAGAGCACGACCAATGCACTCCCCCACGATCGCCACGATCAGATGACCCGCCTCGGTCAGAGGCATGACCGTCCGAGTAGATTAAAGTCTCCCAGTGGTAGAAATAATCAATAGGACGCGAACCGTCAGTAGCCCCTAGAGGTCTAGGACCGATGTGCGGTTCGAAGGCTAGCCCAGCGAAGGGTTCGGAACAGTCACCGCCGTCACCAGAGCGAGGGACGATAAGGGATGGGCCCACAAGCAGCCGAAACCTAGGCGCACGAGTGCCACGGGTGTCCTGGATCATGTACGAGCCCTAAACGAAAAGTCTCATGGAATCCCTATCGGAGGGGAGGCAACGAGCCGCCAGGGTCAATCGAACGACCTTGGAGATAAATGAGATATTTGGAGGGGTTGATAATATCTATCACCAGCTGATCCTGTCGGGACCCCGCGAACAGGACCCGGGTCTTACTCGAACTACCAGCTAATAGCTCGACGAGCACCATGACTCGGCCACTAAGGTAAGACGTGGTACTGCTCACCCCTCCTTCCCTAACGAAAGGGATGCATGAGGAGAACCAAACGGGCGCTAAGCCCACGGGACTAATCGAATGACCCGAACTAACCAACGAGCCCCACGAAGGGGCCGGCAGGCTCCCAGCCTAGCCATCCCTTGAGCGGTCGGAACCCGGCCTAAACCCAAGACATGCCCCGAACAAACAGCATGCGTCGCCCGCTCAGGCGGACAATGACGAAGCTTGACCAAAGGGGGTAAAACGCGGTAAAATACCATGCTCAAAGGCCCCAACGGCGAATCTTCTCCTTGTAAAATTCATAAGGAAAAAGCCAGAACGATCGAGAAGCTTGAAAATAAAAGGGAACAAGACGAGCAGGATGCCGCAACAAATGGCGCCCCAGTTCTTGAGCGAAGCACCGTCAAGGGTGCGAAGGAGCGATTGCCCAAGAGTAGACCGGGCACAAGGCGACGGGCCAGGGCTCTCAGAGATCCAATGCTCGCCGCAATCCCGTCGTTGGCCGCCAAGCGCAGGGCGCCTGACGGCCCTCGGGGCCGAGAAGTCGTCGGCGCGCTCACGATCTTGACGATGAAGCATCCTCCTCGAAACGGAAGGAGGGCACTTCAAGCGGAGACACGGGCGGCCGAACCAAACTCAGGGGGATCTATGCCCCTAGGGCATAAGAGCAGGAAGTTCTGCTCTCGAGCGAATGTGCCTGGCCTATGACAGGTCGAACCGCTCTAGGAAACTAAATGCCTAACTCTAGCACGCCTCCCCGTTCGCTGAACTCCCACCAACATCAGAAGGCTCAAAGGGTGGCACTACAGTCAGGGGGACGAACCCCCCACGACTGGAGAAGTAGCTGTTTTCTTTCCCTCTCCATGTGGTAACCATGGAGTCTCACCGGGACGAAGTGGAGTTCCGTTTATAGGGTGGCACTAGTCCAACCACGTGAGGACCACGGCTGGCACGGTTTAGCTTACGAAACAAGCTAAAACGGCCACCCACCCCGCTAGGTGCCGTATTGAAGACCCGCTGAGCATCACCGTCACATCGGCAGAGGCCGGCCACTATTCCCCGTGACGCGGGGTCAAATCCCCCGTCCGGCCACGTCGGCCTCAAAAGGCGAGCCGATACTCACAGTGGCTAAAATAAACAGCCCGCAGCAGAGCCATTGGCTCTACTATGGGCTCGGGGGCTACACCTGGCGGGTGCACTCGTGCGCCCCCACTGAAGCGAAGAACAGAAGAAGAAGCTCAACGTCACTGATCCTAAGGGAGAAATTTCCTCCTTCCCCCTTAGGCTCGGGGGCTACTGAAGAGGGGAGAAACTAGGGGTAATTATCTTAGCCCCTAAATCCCCAAAATCATGAAGACTAATGATGGGCTGCATCCGTGAAGGCCCAATCTCGGCGACCAGCAAGCCAGGCTCAGCTTCCCTTTCTCAAAGGTGGTGGCCTGACATCATCTGCGGGGCCATATCCAAAGTAGGCAATCGTCCCAGCTACCTCGACAGGTGGCTCCACCTCGCACGACCTAAGGTTCCTTCCGTTGCAACCCTCCGATGGCCCCTCCCCAGGCGAGGGATGCAACGTGGCGCAAGCAACCTCGCGCCGCCCGGGACATGAAGGAGCAGCAGGGTGGGCAGATCTGCCCTGTCAGACGGCCAGGCCATGATGAGATTTTCCCCGGCGTGGGAAGCGGACTGCCCCGGCGTCCCATCACCTAGATAATGAATAGTGGCAAAGGACATGTGAATCCTTCAGTTGCAAGACATCGAACGGTGAGACCCGACCCAGCAGGCATCAGAGGGAAGGTCGGGGCTTGCACGAGAAGCCTCGACCCAGTAGGACCAGCGTAGCTCTAAGTCGGGAGAAGCCACCTTGGAACGGGAGCTGCAGCTACGCCGCCCTACAGGGGCAACTGCGGCTAGCACAGCGTACGGCGCCAATGGGAGACGAAGGCCCACGACGTGACACTGTTTCAGCACTGTTCCGGTACTGTAGCGGGATGTTGTTTTACCATCTTAACCCTTGTACACCAGCCCCCCTTGGACTATAAAAGGGGAGGCTGGCACCGTAAATGGGAGGACAAGGCAACAGAGCCAAGCAACACACACTCACAACAGGGGTTCAGCGATCACTACACGATCGAGGTGCCCACCATAACACTCATTGAGCATTCGCAGCTCACCACCGCATCTAGACACTTGGGACATTCTCCCTCTCTCGACCTAAGCTTGTACACCCTACTACAAGCCCCCGTGGGCATATAGAACACTCCTTCGAACTGGACGTAGG
Source organism: Cenchrus fungigraminus (assembly GCA_036936925.1). Taxonomy (NCBI): domain Eukaryota; kingdom Viridiplantae; phylum Streptophyta; class Magnoliopsida; order Poales; family Poaceae; genus Cenchrus; species Cenchrus fungigraminus. The sequence continues at coordinate 89,591,380 of CM072770.1, read as the reverse complement.
GCACCCTCGATGCCTGAACTAGTATAATCTCGGTGTCTCTAAGCCCAACCATCCGGATCAGATGCATGAACATACCAAAATTTACTTGCCGACGGTATCAAATCCCCCTCTCAAATCCGTGGGAAAAGGTGCTCGATTTGGGGCTTTTCTTAGGTTTCGGGAAAGTGGTGTTCTTGGTGGAAATCCTTCGATTCCTCTCGATTTACCAAGGTTTGGGGGACCAAATCGTAGCTATGGGATGCCCATGAGGTACTCCTAGTATCCCCAAAGTCTTGTGCGAATCCGTGGAGCGAATCGGGAGATCGGGAAGGTTGTTTGGAAGGGTTGGCCCATGGCTCGCTATTCATCCCTAGCTACCCAGGCCTGACCGGTCTGACCGGTGCGAGTGACCGGTCTGACCGGTGCCAGGTCCTTGTGGGATTTGCCTCAGGTGAATGGGTGGACATGTGTAGCTTTGGGCTGTGTTGCTCCTGGTCAGTTCTTGGCAGGTTTTAACACTACAAGGTTTTGTGTCAAATGCAACAACAAAGAATTGCAACGTCGAGAACTTGGTTGCTAGAGATCGTTGTATTACAACCATTCTAAAAAGTAGTAGCGATACATGCCTTTAATACAATGGTTTTCAAGATGTTATGAAGCTCTGTTGCATTTGGTGGACGATATTGCAATGGTGAAATATGGTAGCAGTATAATTGATTTTGGTTGCAATTGTGTGGTAGTATTGCAACTACATTTGCGTTAGTTGCATTTGGTTGTGACTATTGCTACGTTTTTTTGTGTTGCATAAAATTTCACAAGCGTTGCAAATGTTGGATGCTTAATGCAACGAGAACTCTTGGAGGCGAACCAAAAGTGGGGTTCAATTGCAACATTTATTGGTCGTTGCAATATACTTTGATGTTGTTGTAAGTGCTAAATTTTATTGCAACAAGATCTCTGAGTTTGAAGCGAAAATTGTGTTCAAGTGCAATGCTTATTTTTGGTTGCAATACACTTTGAGAATTGCAACGAGAACTAGGAGCTCAGGCTGATTTGGATTGGGCCTTGTAGAGTGTATGATATACTATGAAAAAATACAATTCATAGTAAAAAATAGAACTTGGCTAATTTTGAATTGAGATTTTATTCTAATTATTAATTTTAAGAAAGAAGTTTGAATTGGTAGGAAAACAATCTGTCATTAGTGACAAAATAGAAAACATAAAAAAAAGCGCCATGATATGGAATTGAACCAAGGACCTCATTACTATATTAGTATATAACTTACCACTACACCATTACAATGTTTATGTTAGCTAGCATCGTTGAAGCCTTTTTCGTGTGTCTATGTGGTCCGCTTATAGTAACCTTATAGATATTAAAATAGAATAATTACTTTATATGGTTCTATTAGTTAGTTATTTCAAAAACAAAGTAAAGTTTTCTAAAATTATTATTATTTTTTGTCTAATTCAACACCGGAAAAGTATTGCAATAGGCCCAAAATGGTTGCAACAGACACAATGCCAAGAAACCAAAATAACTTTAAATTGACATGTCACCCGGTCCCACCTTGAGCATGTGGTGATGCGGTCCCACCAGCCGGCCGCACCCTGGCCACGCATGGCCGCACCCTAGCCCCAGCTGGCCACGCACCAGCTGCGCCCAGCCGCACCCCGGCCGCGGCCGGAATTTAATCCGGCGCACTAAAAGACATTGCATCTAAATATGAGGTGTCCATTGGGTAAGAAAGTACTTGAGTGTGTAAAAAATTCAAAGTTTAAGTTGAGTTGTATGAAACAATGTGATGAATTATCTTATTTTTGAATAATGTATACTCCTAGATGTGGGCTAGAATGGACCATAGGCGCCTAACTATAGTTTTTTTAATTTTTTTAATCTTATTAGAGGTACATATAGGTCAATTTGGAATTACTTTCGGTAAACATGTAGAAATTCATTTAAATGATACAAAATAGCAAATCTACTTATGAATTTGTGAACAATGTATGGGACACTTTATTAAAATAATTTGAAAATGACCTATCATTAGTGAAAAGTATTACTATGCCGTCAGTTCATAGTAACCCTATCATTCCTGGATGACTAGACATAAGTTTAATACCAAACATAATCACAACAAATCTTGCAACCTAGTGGTAAGGCACCTACCACTCAAGGCCCAGGTCTCAAGTTCGAACTACCATACCTTTTGCATATAGTGATGTTTTTTGTTTTAATTGATTACATTTTGCTGACATGCCATTGGTTCTTTTAAATTGATTACATTTTGCTAACGTGGCGTTAGCGACCGTGCTGACATGGAATATGTGGCCCGACACAGTGCTGACATGGCACTTACAGGAGCCCCCGCCACGATTGCCACGTCACTCGGTCGTGCATGGTCGGCCCAGCCGCGGTCGAAGTTTGAATAAGTGAGAAAATGACCTGTCATTAGTGAAAAAATAAAAAAAACACAAATTGCTACTGTGGAGCTTTGAACCCATAGCCAACTACTAAATAGTTAGGAGCCTTACCACTAAAGCATTGGTCCTTTTTGTGTAAGGTATCCGAATTATTGCATTTTAACATTTATTCTTTAGTAATTGAATAAATAATTACAGTAATAGCTAAACTTAGTCAGAAAATTCCACATATTCACACAACATCATATTTTGGATCCATAACCATCCCATAAAATTTTCAAATAATTTTAACAAAGTGTACTATACATCCTTCACAATCGGTGACATTTCTCACTTAGTCGAATAGGACTATATGAGTATGCCTTTGTGATGGATTTGCAACAACACTTTATCGTAATCACTTGAATTTTTTAAGTGATGCTTGTACACCAAAATTATGTGGCTATGCAAATTGTTAGATTTTTCTAGCCAATTTTCTGTCTAATGCAACTATAAAAAAGTGTTGCAATAGGGCTAAAATGGTTGCAATTGACACAATACTAGGAATTTAATTGGGAAAAAAATGTCTGCTTGGGGATCGAACCTGAGACCTTTGGAACAAAAGTGACATGTGCAGACCACTAGGATAAGCATTACTTTATGTTGTATTAGGTGTTTTATTTCTTTTTATTAATTGAACTGCAATAAATATTTCAAAACAAACTTGAAAAAATATGTGGCTATACAACATATTTTGGCTCCATAACCATCTCATAAAAGTTTCAAATGATTTCGACAAAGTGATACTATACATCTTTCACAACTAGGAGCATATCTCACTTAGCTACATAGGACTATGTGAGCCATATATGCCTTTGTGAGGGATATGCAGCAACACTTTGACAAAATCACTTGAATTTTTTATGTGCTGCTTATACACTGAAATCATGAGGTTATGCAACTTTTAGATTTTTCTAGCCACTTTATGCTATTTAACATTTATTCCTTAGTAATTCAATAAACAAGTAGAGTAATAGCATAAATTGATCGAAAAATTCCATAGATTCACACAACAACATATTTTGGCTCTATAACCATCCCATAAAAGTTTCAAACTATTTCGACAAAGTGATACTGTATATCATTCACAACTATGAACATCTCACTTAGCTACATAGGACTATGTGAGTCACATATGCCTTTGTGAGGGATATGCATCAACTTTTTATCGAATTCATCTAGATTGGGAGGAAGAACACATCAATAATTGATCTTTCTCTTTTTAATTCATAACTAGAATTTGTAATTGGTATTTCTCCCTCAAGAAAACTCAAAATTTGATGATTCTTTTTAATATATATTTTTTTGTGAAATCACGATTTTTATTCAATAGTGTATGTTTCTATGTTAATTGCTATTTCTTGTATCTTTGTTATGGCTTGTTTTCTTCCACACAAATGGTGAATAGAAAACAAGTTATATTAGAATTACTAATGTAACTTAATATTTCATATTCTTATGAAAATAAGTTTGTGACAAAATTTGAGGTGCATATGAGTTTGAAAATGCAACGCCGAAGAATTGCAACGTCCAATATTTGGTTATTTGAAAAACAAAGAAGTAAAGTTTTCTAAATATATTATTTTTTTGTCTAATGCAACACCAGAAAAGTGTTGCAATAAGCCCAAAATGGTTGCAATAGACAAAATGCCAGGAAACTAAAATAGCTTTAAATTGTCGTGTCACTCGGTCCCACTTTAGATTTAACTTGTTGGTTTATCGATTTGCAAAAAAAATTTGTAGAAAAGACGAATAGTCAAACGAACGAAAAAAGTCAATGATGTCATATATTTAAGAACGGAAGTAGTAATCTTCACCTAAATATTCCTAGCGTTTATAACTGTGTAATCTTCAATAATATGTTAAACAAATTCAAACCCATGTTATAACGAACACACCTAGACAGCGTAGTGGTGAAGTAAGTTTTATGTGAACTTAAGCTCCAGGGTTTAAATCCTGTGGGCGTACTTTTTTTATTTTTAATACCCGTCCCTAATTCTTTTCTTTCAATATTTATTTTTTAGTTTTAAAATTTTATTTTCATTCTTTATTTTTTTTCTATATGTTACTGCAATTATTTTTTAGACATGACAATCTTCACAATCATTCCCCACTAGGTGGACTCACTATGTTCTGTCTAGATAAGGGTATTTTAATATTTATCCTTTAGTAAATCATAAGATAATTACAGTAATAAGTAAACTTGGTCTGAAATTTGCATAGATGCACACAACAACATAGTTTGTCTCCATAAACATCCCATTAAAGTTTTAAATGATTTCGACAAAGTGTTACTATACATCTCATACGAGGATGAACATCTCTCGCTCGTTTACAGGGGCATGTGTGAGACCACGTACGACTTTGTGAGGCTGCGCATCACCACTTTCTCAGAATCAATTGAAACTTTTTTGTCAACACTTATACACGAAAAGGGGTGTCCCTCCAAGGTTTTTGAATTTTTTATGTAGCTTAGGGTATTTTAACATTTATTCTTTTGTCAATCATAAATTAATTACAGTAATAGGTAAACTTGGCCAGAAATTTGCATAGATGCACACAACATCATAGTTTGGCTTCATAAACATCCCATTAAAGTTTTAAATGATTTCGACAATGTGGTACTAAACATCTCATACAAGGATGAACATGTCTCGCTTATCTATAGGGGCATGTGTGACACCATGTATGACTTTGTGAAGATGTGCATCACCACTCTCTCAGAATCAATTAAAACTTTTTTCCGACAATTATACACCAAAAGGAGGTGCCCTCCAAGTTTTTTGAATTTTTTATGTAGCTTAGGGTATTTTAACATTTATTCTTTAGTAAATCATAAAATAATTACAGTAATAGGTAAACTTGGTCAAAAATTTGCATAGACGCACACAACATTATAGTTTGCCTCCATAAACATCCCATCAAAGTCTTAAATGTTTTATTTTACATGTGAAAAATGTATTGATATTTATAATATTGTTATTTTTGTAATTTACTTACATGTCGCAATCTCTACTTCTACTCCTAAAAAGAATGAAAGTAATACAAAAACTTAATCCTACTTTCACAGTGAATCTGCCTCCCTCGCGTCCGCCCTCCCCGTCCTCCTCCACCCGTCGTCCGCACCGCCGAACCGCCCCTCGACGACGTGCGTCTCCTCTCCCCATCGCGCAATCAATTCCTCCCGTCGGATGCTGCCAAATCGTGCCCACCCCGCGCCCCTGTGGCCTCCTTCTCCATCATCCACTCCTCACGTGGTGGCGGACCTGAGATTTTGGGGCCCGGGACAAAAATTAAGACGACCCCCTTAGTAAAACAATAATAATTAATATTATTATATATGTAAATTATTACCAAGTCGTAATAGTAGCTTGTTCCTCCCATCAACTATAGCCAAATTATTTGGGTTTATTTGAACTGCTGGTATTTTTTTTAAAATCATCTTCTTTTTTGCCTCTTCTTACTTTTCTCACTGCGAGATGGATATTTTCTAGATGACATAGTGATACAACTGAAAAATTAAATACACACAATTAATCAAGAAATTAATATTGTCATCCACTAATCATTAATGAATAGATTACACAGAGAAATTGCTTATAGTTGCAGATTGCATACCTGCAGTCTGCTGAGCTGGAGGACGGCACAAGTCTCCAGTCTTGTGTGAAAAGGGCAAAAGGCCTTCGTCGGCGTCTGGACTGGACGCCGGCCAGCGGGGTAGCGAAGAGGTCTCGCATTGCGATTTTGCTGGCATGTCCGTGGCTCCTCGTTTCTTTTTTTTTATTTCTGCTGACTTGTATTCGTATACATAGTAAGGGCAGTCCCAATGAGCATTAATGTTGGTTTCTATCTTCATTAAATAAGATGTCACCTAAGCACAAAAGATGACATGACAGGTCAATAAATGAAGAAAGAGAGACAAATCTGAGGAAATTGTTTCTTGCTTGAGAAACGATGTCCTCCTTCGAATCGAGACAACGAGAAACGACCAAAACACCATTGGGGGAGAAACCACTGGTTTCCATGCCGCTGCGCGCTCGCCGACCGCTCCCCCGGGCCCTCCCTGGCCCGCCGTGCCGCACTCGTCGACCGTCGCGCCGCTCCGCCAGCGCGCTCGCCGGCCCGCCGCATCGCGCCCACCTCGCGCTCGTCGACCCGCAGCGCCACTCCGCCGCCGCGCTCGCCGGCCCGCCGTACCGCGCCCACCTCGCGCTCGCCGACCCGCAGCGCCGCGCCCGCCCCACGCGCTCCGTCCGTGAGCTCGCTGACGGCCACCACGCCCGCTTACTGGAGCAGGCCGCCGCGCGCGCTTGTTGATGGCCACCACGTCCACCCGATGAAGCAGACCGCCGTCACACCAGTGCGCTTGCTGCAGCGACCTCGGCGAGGAGCAGGCCGCCGCGCGCGCTTGCCGCCCGCCGCGAGGACTCATTCGCCACCACCGCGCGCGTCGACGGCCATCGCGTCCGCCCGATGAGGCAGGCCGTCATCGGCCTGTGCGCTTGATGCAGCAACATCTCGGCGAGGAGCACGCCGCTGTGCGCGCTTGCCGTCTGCCGTGAGGATCGATTCCACCGCGCTGATAGGCGGCCCTGTGCGCTCGCCGCTGTGCGTGGACTCCGTGTTGCCTGCTCGCTAGCGGTCTGCAACTCTGCATCATCGTCCTCACTCGTGTGGTTAGGAGAGTACCAGAGAAAGAGAGAGAATCAAAGGGATAAGGAAGAGAATATAATATATAAGGTTAGTATTTATTACAGTAAAACACTCTCATTGTGTAGGAGAGTTTCTATGTACTCATGGTTGCTTAGGTGACTTTATTGGACTTTGCACATGGTTTCTATCATAGTGACTGCGCTAATCATGCAAATCGCACCGCTCGCCCCCGCTCAGGCCCGGCACTGCACGTGGATCGTCACCGCCAGGGGAAGCCGCGACCCCGCCTCCCCGCGTGCATCCAGGGCGCTGCTGCCACCGTCTCGGCCTCCCCGCGCCGCCGTATCCACTCCCCCCTCTTTGGTCGCCAGCTCGGTTCTTCACCCCGCAGACGCGAAAAGGTAGGTTGGTCCAAAGGTTTTGTCAGGATATCTGCAAGCTGTTTCCGCATTGGCACATGAATCACGTCTATGTTTCCCTTCTTCAAATTGTCTCTCAAAAAGTGGTATCTCACCTCTATATGTTTGGTTCTGGAGTGTAGCACTGGATTTTTGGCAACACTAATAGCACTAGTACTATCACACATGAGAGGAACATGTGTGCACTCCTCACCAAAGTCACTCAAAGTATAGGTGATCAAAAGCAGCTGGGAACAACAACTAGCAGCAGCTACATACTTGGTCTCTATGGTAGACTGAACTACACTTGACTATTTGCGAGATGACCAAGAAACTAATGAGTAACCCAAAAACTGACAAGTACCCGAAGTCGATTTTCTATCGACACGACAGCCCGCAAAGTCGGCATCCGAAAAGCCAAGAAACGAGAGAGAAGAAGACGCCGAGTACCAAAACGCAAGCTCAGGAGTATACCGAAGATACCTGAAGATCTGCTGACAGCCTGCCGATGCGACGTCCTCGGCGACGTCTGAAAATGAGCGCACAGGCACACAACGAACGGTTGTCCGGCCTCGTCGCCGTCAAGTACAGGAGGGAGCCAATCATACCCCGGTACTCCTTCTGGTCCACGGGCTCTTCATCCTCATCCGCGTCTAGCGCTGTAGTTGTACTCATCAGTATTGACAGGGGCTTGGAGTCGTCCATCTTGAACTTCGTGGGGATGTCCTTCGCGTACTTGGCTTGATGTACAAATGTTTCCTCCTTGGCCTGCTTGATCTGAAGCTCGAGAAAGAACTGCAGTTCTCAAATCATAGATATCTCGAATTCTTTGCGCATGTCCTCTGCAAACCTCGCAACCAAAGAGTGAGACGAGCCGCCAAAGATAATATCATCCACATAAACCTGAACAATTAGGGTATCATCGCCCTGCCTGAGGAGAAATAGACTCTTATCTACTTTGCTCATCTCAAACCCCTTGCTGAATAAGAATCCCCTCAACCTACCATACCATGCTCGGGGATCTTGTTTCAACCCATACAAAGCCTTCCTCAGCTTATACACTCGGTGTGGGAACTCAACACTCTCAAAGCTTGGTGGTTGCCTCACATAAACTTCTTCCTCCAAAAACCCATTCAAGAAGGCACTCTTCACATCCATTTGGTACAATTTGAACCCTTTAGCCACAGAAAAAGGCTAGAAGGATCCTAATTGCCTCCAAACAGGCTAAAAGAGCAAATGTCTCCTCATAGTCTATCCCCTCTTTCTGGCTATAACTCTGAGCAACCAACCTCGACTTATTTCTCACCATTTCACCATTCTCTCGCTCTTTGTTCTTCCTCACCCATTTTGTCCTGATAGGTTTGCAATGTAGTGGTGGCTCCACTAAATCCCAAACTTGGTTTCTCTCAAAGTTCTCTAACTCCTCATGCATTGCGTTCACCCAATTAGGATCAAAGAGTGCGTGTCCAATGTCTTTCGGCTCAAAGGTAGCAACAAAAGCTGAATGAGCAAAGTGAGAGACATTTCTGGACCTCAACGGTATCGTGCGTTCATTGATGTCGTCGATGATTCTTGAGGGAGGATGATCAACTTGAATGCGCCTCGTTGCCTCTCGCCTGGAGACGACCTCCCCCTCAATAGCAGCTTCCACTTGATCTTGCTGGATCGTAGTCGGTGTAGGGGATGGACCATCCCGAACCGTAGTCGAAGTAGTGGAAGTAGAGGGTACATGTGTGGCTGGAGCTTCACCATCATCTTCTCCAGCATCATCCTCCTCATCCTCAAAGATCTTCTTGCCAACTTTGTCATCACCTGCACACTCAAAAACAGATGAACTACATGGCTGTGTCTCGTGGAAGGTAACCTCGCTAGTTTCCATGATTTGGTTAGTATCAAGGTTGAGCCCACTCAAGTGTGTCAATAAGTCAAAACTCAAGTGACCTAGCCTCCTATGCCATTTCCAAAGCTCCGCCGAAACACCCGCAACCAAACAACGAGAAGAGCCGACACACTGAGAAAAATCGGCTCTGAAAATCTGACCCTCAGGGATGATCGTGCACACAAGATCACCCTGAGAATCCAACACACGACAAGCGCCCGTCTTGAAACAGACCTCAAAACTCTCATCAAGAAGCTGGGAAACCGAAAGAAGATTGAACCCCAAAGACTTGACAAGAGCAACACGCCTAAGAGTTATGCTCTCACTTACCTTCACCGTGCCCACTGAAAGCACTCTACCTTTCCCATTGTCCCCAAAAGTGATGTACTCCTTGGACACCACCGGGTTGAGGCTGGAGAACCACCTTCGATCTCCGGTCATGGGTCGAGAGCAACCGGAGTCAATCAACCAAAAGCTCTCCATGCCTTCCACCTGCAAAATAAAAAACGAGAGCGAGAGTGAGCAAATGACTCAACACTGGGGTTAGTGTAAAAGGAATCAAACCAGTGTCGTACCATTTGCTCAAAAGTGGGGTTAGCAAAATCCATCCTATCACTCCTGGGTGGAACACCCACACGTCTCCTTGGAGGACTACGAGTACCACGAGGTGGAGACCTTGGCCCGTAGCTCCTCTAAGACCTAAAAATGTGTTCGTTCCCCCATTCTCGTATTGGCCACGAGTGAAGAAACGTCCAGCAAACTCGCCACACCCAAACCCAACACGCCTACCACTATCTCTATGAGGAGGCACACCCCGTGTAGGAAACTCACGCCTCTCCCGAGTGAAGATGGTATGCACGATATCCTCACCCCTAGGCACAAAACGAGGCTCAAGCACACCACGAGAAGGGCGGTACCTGTCCTTGTTTGCCATCTCCCTAGCAAACCTCTCCTCCCTCTTCCTCCTGTAGCAAAACTCAGCTAAGTGGCCATCCCTCCCACAATGGTCACAATTGAATGGGATTGGCTTTGGCTTTGGCTTTGGGTTCACTCTGGGTTGTGGCTTCTCTTCACTTGGTTTCTCTCCCTTCTTCCCAAAGAACTCATTACCCATGTCACTCTTGAACTTGATGGCTTTCTGGAAATCATTTGTTTGGGGAGGAAACACTGGTGGATCTGGGGTTGTGTCTAGTCGGTTCCTAAGTGGGTTTGGCTTAGGAGCAAAGGTGTTTTTGTGGAAGGTTTTTGGTGGAGCTGGGATATCACCAATCTTCTCCTCCTTCTAACCACTACCCTCTCCAATCTTATCCGACCCAAGTGCCTGCCCATCATAGCGCTTGTATGCGTCAATCATACTCCTAAGCTGAGGCTCATTACCTGACAACCAACCCATTGTTTTTCTGAACTCATCATTTTCATCCTGCAAGCAATCCACATAATGTGGAAGTTCTAGATTCTGAACAACATGCAACTCACATGTGATTTAGCCTCCAGAGGTAGCAACAGGAGTTTTCAAAGCAACCTCTAGAGATCTAGCATAAGCATGTGATTCATCCAACTTCGCAAGCAAAACAGGACAAAAGGTACAAGCACCAAGCAAAGAGGGTCTAGATTTCATCTCTTCAAGCTCAATTGTAAGCACATCTAGTTCCTCAACCTTGGAGGAATATTTCTCCCTAAGCACAGTCAAATCACCAAGGAAAACAGGACATTCAGTGCATTCAGGTTCATCGGTCACAATAGGAGCAGACTCCAGGGATCTACTCGAGCCCTAGCATCAACAAGCAAGGATTCTAGCTCAATCACCTTCTCCTTAGCCTCTCCTAGCAAAGACCTATACTCCCTCTTCTCCATGTTGGTCTTTGTAAGCACATCATCACGGTTGTCACGCAATTCATTCAACCTAGCATTCTCTGCTATCAAGAAGGCAGGATCATTGTTTACCTCATCCTCAGAGTTGGAGTCCGAGTCATCCTTCTAGCTATTCTTCCTCTCGGAGCTGTGTGCCATGCCGCAAAAGCCTTGGGTGGCGAAGCACAGGCCGTTGGTGTTCTTGCTCGACCGCTTTGTTGGTATTTCTTAAGTCACTGCTAACGGTGCCTTGCTAGCGTGAGCGTAAGATCCACCTGGGTACACCTATGAGTACGAACAAGTCCGCAAGCGCACGGATATACCGCTGTAGCACTTCACCTAAGGAGTATTCCAAAGGGTATCGAATCCAAGGAACTGTGAGCGTTACCTCCTAGCCTAGCTATGGTCCAAGGACACCACTCTATAGGATGAGATGGGAGATGGAACGGATCCTGCTGATAGTGTACAGAGTTAAGAACGGTCTCTCGATTAGAAACTCTCGTTTCGGGCACCAGTTCCCTCCTGGATATAACAGGTCAGTTCTGGCCGAAAAACTCTACGCCGTATCCGAACGTGGGGGAGTACAAAGGGTCCAACGGCTGTCACTACCGTGGCCTACCCCTAACTATCCGTGGGATACGGGACAAATGAAGGATAACCCGCAGTCTAGACACCACGTCTACACCGCCGATCACTACTATAGCACGGTTGCGTCTATGCACCCACAATAATACTATAGCACTCCGTATAAATACGAAGCGACGAACCCACGAGAGAGAGACTATAACTCACTCAGGTATTAGCTATCTCATACAAGGATCACGGAAGGACTTTGATCTAAATAGAACATACGGAGCACCCACTTTACTCTAGTTAGACTAACTGGCATAAAAAAAGAATTAGCTACTTATTAACTACACCAGAAGATCAGAGGGTTGGGTTCATGAAGAACACAAACCTCTAAATCAAGAACAGATGAAGAACACAAGAACTATTCAATAATGCAAGAACCCACTTTAGTCTAAACAGAGAATGTCGGAATACTCACTTTAGTCTAAATGAAGAACAAAGGCTCCCGTAGAGGTTCGTTCTTGGGGAAAGATGCCAAAACACCATGGCATGTCCCCAAGTCACCCCCTCACCTTCCTTCTAATCTCTAAGCACTAGCAAGCTAGCACTAATCCTATGCAAAGGCACTCCTCTCCTAGAGAGGTAGGAGCCCAAAGGCAAAATGAGGAGAAGAAGTGTGTGTCTCATTCTAACCCCCCCCTCACTTCTATTTATAGTGCTAGGACAACTTCGTGAGGTCGGCGTGAGCACCGCAGAAATGAACCAGGAAGCAACCAGTGAGAGACATGGGTACCCATGGGTCCCCACCGACCAAGGTCCCAGAGGTCCCTGCCATGTGGACCCGACCTGTCAGAAGCCCCACCGACTTGCAAGTGGACCCGGAGACCTTATCCGCAACCCCGGCGACCTTGGAAGACTCCAGAAGACCTTATCCAGATCCCGGAGGATCCGCCGGGCTTGTGGCGCAAGACTCTCCCCCAGGTCGTGGCTCGATGCCGCTAGTAGGTCCGCAGATCGCGGGATTCACCCTGTAATCAAGGAAGATGACCTTCCTAACTTGTAACCGACCCCGATGAGGGTCCACCGACCTCGAATGGAAGACCTAGCCCGTTGACCATATAAGGCGGCCTAGAGCTCCATTCGAGGGGACTTCCCCATTCACGCATAATTCCACCGCATACTGGACGTAGGGTTTTACACTCCGGAGGCCTGAACCAGTCTAAACCCTTGTGTCCCTCGCCATTCTCGCCGCCTTCCGAGTTCCATCTGCGAACTACCACCTACGCTCTTAGTTCCCGATCCCCTCCAATTAACCTACAACCGCTTGGGTAGCCCCCTTGCGGATTTGTCCAGGTCTCACCCCCTGACAGTTGGCGCGCCAGGTAGGGGCGATCGGGAACTCGTTGTGCAGCATGGTGGCCCGATCTGGTGTCGTTTTCCCGGCGAGCATGGCGGACATCCTCGCCAACCCCGTGGAGATTTGCTTCGGTTCCTTCACGGTGACCTCGACCGCACTGGCAGACGCGACCTCTCCGGCGACCGCTGTGAAGATTCCGGCGGCACCCGTCGCCGTCCCTGTTTCCGATCTGGTGTTGAAGACTCACCCGCCCAAACCCTGCGACATTGTTCAGGGAATGGAGCGTGTCATCGACATGATGGAGGAGACCCTCCAGATCTGTGAGAGAGCCCAGCGCTCAACGCAGACCGCGTCTCGCTGCAAGACCTGCCCCTTCGGTCTGCGACCATCCAGCGACGTTTACACCCATCAGGCGACCAAGTCCTCCCAGATCCAATCTGGGCGGCAGGAGTCATCTGGCGACCTCAAGCCCGAGCTCCGCGCCCACCGCGATCCGCTCGACGTGTCGTGCACCTACCACAAGGGCGCGCGACAAACCCTCCGCGGCTGCCGGCTGCGGAAGAAGATCGACCAGGAGCGCGCTGCTCCCCGTACCACGCGAGCTCCCACGTCTCCAGACGTCGGCGAGTTCCAGAAGGTCCGGATCCACGTCTCCCCCAACGACCAGAGCTCCATCCTGCGGCGGGTCCTGGTGGTGTCGGCGAACGAACCACCGCGGGTCAGCGCGACGGACTCTGAGGAAGCACGTCAGATCTAGGGCAATGCCAACCGTGCTCAGCGACGGGCGGAAGAGCAATGACACACGGTACCTCCCTGCGCCCGAGACCTGCGTCTCGAGTTTGAGGAAGCGGGGCTGCCGACGTTCAATAGCCCTCAGGCCAACCTGGGCGCCGCTATGGCACGTCTCCAGCAAGCCAACCCCTCACCCGAGGCTAACGCAGCAATGGCCTACCTTCGGGTCGCCACGGCCCTGGTGGAGGAGAAGAGCGCAGCAGCAAAGTCCGCTGTGTCGACGTCAAGCCGGCATTCGCGCAGTCGATCTAATCGACCTGCGCACAGCAAACTCCCCACCATTCAGGAGGAAGTCGACCAGCACAACCCCGACTAGCCTCGGGCGAATGGTGCAAAAGACGGCGACCTCCGCGCCAACCTCGACAAGAACAGGCGTGGCCGCGACGCTCGCGGCTACATCGATCAGCGCCATCGCGAGCGTGAGGAGCGGGAGTTGCGACGTCACGCGGAGTACGACCGCGAGTACGGACCTCCAGGCGCCGTCCATCGCATCATGGAGCGTGAGGAGCGCGACCGCCACGACGTTGAGAACAGGCGACGTGCTCAGTACGAGGCAGACTACGGCCACCCGGAGGGCCCTGTTCCGAACCCGGATCGCCAGCCCAGATCCCAGGTCGTGGCCCCTGCACAGAGCAGAGGCGGCGCCCAAGGCGGGGACGGCAGTGATGACATGGCCATCACCGCCTTCCCTGTGTTGGCTTCTCGCCTCAGATCGGTCGCCTACCCCGACAACTTCAAGCCGAACATCCAGAAGTACGATGGCCGCTCCGACCCCAACATCTGGTTGTCGACCTACTACGTCGCCGTCAAGGCGGCTGGTGGCAACTCCGATCACATGGCGGCCTACTTCCCGCTGGTGATGGGCGACGCGCCGTAGCTCTGGCTCAATAACCTCCCGGCAGGTAGCATCACGTCGTGGGCCGACCTATCTCAGGCCTTCACGTCCAATTTCCAGGCGACCTATAATCGCCCTAGGAACACCTTCAATCTCGGGAGGGTCACCATGAAGACCAACGAGCGGCTCCGCGACTACACCAACCGGTTCTTCGAGAACCGCAACACCTGCGTCGGTGTCCGGGACGACCAGGTCGTCGACAGCTACAAAAAGGGCATCAGAGATCACAAGATCTTTGAGAAGATCCACGAGTCGAGAGCCACCATAGTCTCGGCGCTCATGGAGGTCGTGAACAAGCTCATCGACACCGACGGGACGCTGGTCAATCAGTTTGACTCCGACGCCAAGCGCGATGCAGGCGTCTCTGGCACCACTGGCGATTCAAGCTCCAACGACCTTCAGAGGTGCTTGCGGCGGAGGGACGTCGACCTTCGACGTTCAACGTCGACGAGTTCAACGCTGTGCTCGATAGCCCTTGCACGTTCCACGAGGGGGCCACCCACACCGTCCGCGAATGCTCACAATTCAAGAGGGCGTTCCGTACGCCCGAAGACTCGAAGCGACCCGGAGGCGACGGAGATCGGTCGTCTTCACGTCGCTACAACAACAACCGCCGGGACAACTGACGTGGTCAAGGCGACGACGACCGGCGACGTGATAACCAGCAGCTAGAGGACCGCCGCGACGAGCGCGACCTGCCTCCTCCGCCGGCGGCGGGCAACCCCAATGGCCCCTTTCAGCAGGCCAAGAGGTCGATCAACATGATCGTCGTTGGCCTGAAAGCTAGCACAAGCAGGAGGCGCTATCGTAAGGATAAACGCGAGATCCTGCTCATCCACACCTAGCCGTCGCAGCCCCTTCGGTGGTCGGAGCAGCCGATCACGCTCTCCAAGGCTGATCACTGGGTCCACATCCTAGATCTTGGGTCCTACCCGCTTGTCGTCGAGCCCATAGTCGAGGGTGCCCTGCTCCCTCAGACACTCATCGACGGAGGAAGCGAGCTCAATGTTCTCTTCATCGAGACCTTGAAGAAGATGGACTTCGACTTCAAGAGGATGACAGCATGCGACGAGCCTTTCTTCGGCATCGTCCCTGGCAAGGCGGCCTACCCCATGGGTCGGGTCTCTCTTCCGGTGACTTTCAGCACAGAAGAGAACTTCCGCACGGAGTATCTCAGCTTCGAGGTCGCGGACTTCAAATCTTCATACCACGCCATCCTGGGTCGCCCTATGCTGGCCAGGTTCATGGCTGTCCCGCATTACACCTACTTGGTGTTGAAGATGCCGGCCCCCAACGGGGTCCTCACCGTCTACGGCGACCTCATCGTCTCGTTCAAGTGCGACAACGAGGCCCTGGACATCGCCACGACGAACGCCTGCATCGACGCCTCGACAGTCATGATCGCCGAAGCTGCGAAGGTCGCCCCGAGCGACCTCACCGTCCCAGAGCAGAAGCGCACCGACACCGCCCTAGATGCCACGCTAGTGACAAAGAAGGTCTGCCTCGGCCTTGCCGACCCAGAGAAGACGGTGGTCATCGGCGACAACCTCGGGGAGAAATAGGAACTCGCGCTCACCAGTTTCCTCCGGGACAATGCCGACATATTCGCATGGACGCCATCGGATATGCCGGGTGTTCCAAGGGAGCTGGCTGAGCACTCCTTGGATGTAAGCAAGACGGCCAAGCCTGTCAAACAGAAGCTACGCCGCTTTGTGAAGGATCGCAAGGAGATCATTAGGGTAGAGATAATAAAGCTCCTAGCTGCCAGATTTATCCGTGAGTGTAAAAATCCGGTTTGGCTCGCCAACCCGGTGCTTGGAGTCCCAGATCGGCGACAACGTCGAAGCATACGTCGATGACCTAGTTGTCAAGACCATGGTGGAGGACAACCTCATCGCCGACCTCGCCCAGACCTTCGCCAACCTTTGGCGCTACCGCTGGAAGCTCAACCCGGAGAAGTGCGTCTTCGGCGTCCCATCTGGCAAGCTCATGGGCTTCATGGTCAGCCACCGGGACATCGAGGCGAACCCCACTAAGGTCGACGCCATCCGCAGGATGAAGAGACCTACCGGGAAGAAAGACGTCATGAAGCTCACCGGCATGATGGCCGCTTCATCAGCAAGCTTGGGGAGAAAGGCCTGCCCTTCTTCAAGCTGCTGAAAAAGTCAGACAAGTTTGTCTGGACAGATGAGGCAGATCAGGCGCTCGAAGAGTTGAAGACCTTCCTCACGATGCCTCCGGTCATGGTGCCCCCGGTGCCAAAAGAGACCTTGCTGCTTTACATCTCTGCGTCCACCCAGGTGGTCAGCGCGGTCCTGGTGGCAGAACAACCTGAAGAAGGTCAACCTTACCCCGTCCAGCGACCTGTCTACTACATCAGTGAGGTCTTCTCCGACAGCAAAATCAGGTACTCGCAACCTCAGAAGATGCTATACGCCCTCCTCGTCACCTCGCGCAAGCTCCGGCACTACTTCCAGTCACACAAGATCAAGGTCGTGTCAAGCTTCCCCTTGGGAGAAATCCTACGTAGCCGCGACACCACATGACGCATCGTGAAGTGGTCGGTCGAGCTAGGTAAGTTTGAGCTTGAGTTCTGTCCATGACAGGCCGTCAAGTCCCAGATCCTCGCAGATTTCGTCTCTGAATGGACTGAGACCCAGCAACCCCCACCGACGGAGAAGCCGGAGCATTGGAAGATGTACTTCGATGGTTCCCTGAACCTCGAAGGAGCAGGTGCGGGTGTACTCTTCATCTCCCCTCAGGGCGATCACCTGAAATATGTCCTACAGATCCACTACAAGGCGTCCAACAATGGCGCCAAGTACTAGGCCTTGATCCACGGACTGCACATCGCTGTCTCCCTGGGAATCAAGCGGCTCATTGCCTACGGCGACTCCAAGGTCGTCATCGACCAGGTCAACAAGGCGTGCGACATCAAGAAGGACTCCATGAATGCCTACTGCGTCGAGGTACGGAAGCTCGATGCCCACTTCGAGGGCCTGGAATTCCACCACGTCTGCCGTGACAACAACGTAGCAGCTGACGTCATTTCCAAACTGGGGCCCAAATGCGCGTTGGACCCAGCCGGCGTGTTCATCCAAGATCTGCGCAAACCGTCGATCAGGCTCCTCAGCGTCCCAGATACGTCGTCTGGCGACGTGCCCACTCCAGGCGTCCGTGACGTCCTTATGGCAGAAGCCGAAGATGACTAGCACCACGACTTCATCGCTTATATCCTGGAGCAGCGAGTCCCTGAAGACAAGGTCGAACGTGAGAAAATCGTCAGGCGCAGCGCCAACTACGTCTTCATCGGCATGGAGCTCTATCGGAGGTCCGCCTCCAATGGTGTTCTGATGAAGTGCATCCTTAGATCTGAAGGTCTCCAGCTCCTGCAGGAAATTCACGGTGGACAGTGCGGCAATCACGCAGCCTCCGCCAACCTGGTGGGAAAAGCCTTCATGTCGGGCTTCTACTGGCCCACCGCCCTGGCCGACACTCAAGACCTAGTCCGGCGATGCAAAGGGTGCCAGTTCTTCGCCAAGCAGCAGCACGTGCCGGCACAAGCCCTGAGGACAATCCCTCCGTCCTGGCCCTTCGCCATATGGGGCCTAGACTCAGTGGGACCTTTCAGAATGGCCCCTGGCGGCTACAGGCACATCCTGGTGGCGGTGGACAAGTTCACCAAATGGATCGAGGTCCGAGCCGTCGCCACCGTCACGTCGAAGGAGGCGGCCAAGTTCATCGAAGACATCACCCACCACTTCGGGGTCCCCAATAGGATCGTCACCGACCTAGGTTCGGCCTTCACAGGATCCGACTTCTGGGACTTTTGCCAAGACAGCCTCATCGACGTCTACTACGCCTCGGTGGTGCACCCACGCTGCAACGGCCAGGTTGAGTGCGCAAACGGCATGATGCTTCAAGGCATCAAGGACCGCATCTTCGACGACGCCTCCCAATACGCCACCAGGTGGCTAGCAGAGCTACCGCACGTGATCTGGGGTCTCCGGACCCAGGTCAGTTCAGCCACAGGTTATTCACCATTCTTCCTGGTGTATGGGTCGGAGGCCGTCCTCCCCACTGACCTCGCCTTAGGTGCCCCACGCATCCAACACTACGAAGAAGGGACAGTCGAGGAGACGCGCAAGGTCGACCTCGACAACATTGAGGAACACCGTGTGGCTGCGCTGATGCGGCACACTCACCACGAGTAGCAGTTACGTCGTTACCACCACCGCAACGTGCGTGAACGATCCTTCAACGTGGGCGACCTAGTCTTGCGACGCATCCAGGACACCAAGGGTATGCACAAGCTCTGCGCGCCTTGGGAAGGCCCCTTCATCGTAATGGAGGTCGTCGGTCCAGCGACCTATCGCCTCCAGTGGGCCGACGGTCAAGGCATCCCGAACATCTGGAACATCGAGCACCTGCGTCGCTTCTATCCGTAGAAGATGTGTACCAAAATTAAAGCTATGTACTCTCCTCTTTTGTAATTTCCATTTAATAAAGAAAGAGATTCCTTTCGGCAGCTCCTCTGTCGACCTGCATTTAGGTCTCCCTTTTACTTTCTGCTGTTTTTACCCTTCCCCCTCGAAACACTCAGGGGCTTGGTCTAGGTTAGGCCCCGAAGCGCTCGGGGGCTTGGCTTTGCCAACCTAAGGGTCTCGCGACCTGAAGGGGTTTTCACATGTCTTATGCTTATGCGCGTCCCACACATGTTTGGCTCTTACTTTCTTTATGAATGTTCCTAAGTCACTAGGTTGCGATACCTAGGGTCCACGACCCCTCCTCTGCGCGCTGGCTGTGCCTAAGCCTCCACGCTGAGCTGCACAGTCGGTAAGCCGTTCCAACACTGAGTTGGGTTAGCGGAGGGCGGACCTCGCGATCTAGCTATTTTCGAGCTTACATAACAGTTGTTCTTGCTAATCAAATGAAGCGCACATTCTATATAATTTGCAAAACCTTTATTATGGCAAAAGTTTGTTTACATTGCTAGGCCCCGGCCTAGCTTACATCTACAAAATGATACAACTCGACCTTTCACTTTCAGAAGTCAAACTTGTTGACGACCTCCTCTGCGGCAGCCAGGATGTCCTCGCGCCTTACCAAGCCAGACAGGTTGACGTCCTCCGCGACCATCTGCAGGTCGAATGACGGCTCGTGGTACTTCACCGTCGACAACGCCGCAGCCGCCGCTAGCTTGGCGGTGTCTAGCAGCACGTCCTTGATCCGGTTCTCCGCTTCATCCAGCCGGTCGACCAGCCCCTTTGGCTCTGCCCCTTCTTCTTGAGGGACGTAGAGGTCCATCACATACTGCGCGGCCTCCTTGAGGTCGGCGAGCTCCTTCCCCAAACCTGCATTGTCAATTGGGAGAGATCTATCATTTCTTCGGATTAACGGTGGCAAGTCAAAGCACCCTGCTGCGGTGAAAGAACTACTTACCCTACTGGACCTCCGCGGTCCTCTCCTTAAGGATCTGTACTTAATCCTTGGTCTCCGCCAGCTCCTTCTTCAGAGCGTCCTCCGTCTCCTTGGCGCCTGACCTCATTCAAGGTCGAGAAGTTAGAAAAAGACCCAGGAGATAAGTGGAATCAACATCCAGCGACGTAGCAAGGTTACTCTCTACCACGGCCTGGAGGTCGTCAGCCGCATCCTTTGCCTTCCGTTCAGTGACCTCTAGCTTCTTCTTTAAGGAGGCCACCTCCTTCTCCGCCTGGCGGGCCATGGCCTTCTTCACGCGCTTGATTTCCTGTGCGACTTCGACTTTGGCCTGCAGAGAAGCCTCTTGAGCCGCGGCAGCTTCTGCATGGGCGTTGGTCGCCTCCCTCACTAGGCCCGCCCGAGCCTGAGCTCGCTCAGCAAGCGACTACAACACAAGAAGACAGGTTTTGACTTAAGACCTAACAAGATGCTCCAGACCAACGACAAAGATTGAAGTATTGAGGTTCAAAGTCCTTACCACGAGTGTCCGTGCGATCGTGCACGATGCTCCCTTGAAATCGTCGACGTCGCGGCGGTCGGTGATGATGTCATCCTCCCACGGGGTCCCGACGTACAGGCACCGATCGTTGTCATCCTCGACGTTGGCACCGCCCGCCTCCGCAGCCTGTGGGTCCAGCGTCGGGTGCGGGTCCGCCATACAGAGGTCGTCCTGCTCACCCCTGGTGGGCGGAGCAGCACTGGCCCCTTCCTTCTCCACCGCAGACGCCGCCGCCGCCCCGGCCCCGGCGGCCGAGCTCGTGACATCAGCTGTCAAAACCGCCGACGACTGCTCCACCGGTGCCTCTTTCCCCTTACGCCCGAACGCCTCTTGGCCTGAGGCATTCTTAGCGCTCTCCGACGTGGCCGGAGTCGCCTTGCGAACAAGCAGCGACCTTAACTGATCAGAAGCAGCAGAGAATTTGATGTACAAAATAAGAACGGGCGTAGGTCTCGTGACTTACTTGGTGGCCGACCTTATCCCGGGCTTGCAGGGCTTAGGAGGGGCCTTCCTCACCCTCTTATGTGACCCGGCGTCGCCCAATGAATCAGCTCCCGACCTGGGGCGCTCCTCCGTCGTGGCAGCCCTACGGGGCATCTCCGCCACCCCCTCCTCCGTTGACGCGACGTTGCGGGGCGTCCCCATGGATGGGACCATCGCTGCGCTCGGCGACTTGGCGTCATCCTTCTCATCGTCGACGTTGATGGTCTCAACGCCGGAACTGACCATCACCGTGTCCACCGACACAGCAGGCCCGGCCCTCTTCCTCTTCTTCTTCTTGGCCTCCGCCGTCTGGGTGGCGGCGATCGTAGCCGCAGCCCTGGAAGCGGACATCTTGCCCGCCGTCTGCCACGTGCGCCGCGGCGCCGACATGGCGACCTTGGGCGGCGCCCTCCTCGCGGCGGGAGCATCATCATCGCTCCCCACTGACAAATCGGAGATATACTCCTCGATGCACTGCTGTGGGGTCGCTTGCGCGTCCGCCGCAGCACAGACCTTGTAACTGCGCTCCTCCTCATTGCGCAGTGGCGCAGGGCACCAGTAGATGCCCTCACGATGCTGAAAAAAGACAAGAAGGATGAAAAAGACCTGTGTCACAAGGGCTCAAGCTCCCAAGCAGAAGGAAACTGAGGTAAAAAACTCACCGCATCGGAAGGTCGATACACACCGAGCGCCTTGGGGCACTCCCGATTGCGGATGCGCCCTCCGAAGATGTTCTTCACCCGCGCCACCATCTCCCCTTTGGAGACCTTGCGCTTGACGACCCGGGTGGGGTCGGACTGGCCCCAGTACTCATAGGCCGGGTGGACCCGGTCCTGGATAGGCTGAATCAGCCGACGGCTGAAGCTGATAGCCACCGCGCCACCGGTCAGCCCCTCCGCCTTCAACCTCTCCAGGTCGTCCAGCAGAGGGCGCAGCTCCTCAGTCTCCCGAGACGTGAGCTGGTTGGTCCACTCCGGGAATGGGATGGGAGCTCGCCCCGTCCTATCAGGAAGCGCCAGCGTGGGGTTGTCGAGGTAGAACCACCCCTGCTTCCAGCCGGTGGTGTTGTCGGGGAGCACGAGGTCGATGTACACCGGCTTCATGTATCGGCGTAGCATGAAGCCGACGCTCCCCACGACCTCGGACTTGCCCGTCTTCTTGAGCTCGAAGAAGTGGCGCCACAGATGGAAGTGTGGCGCTATACCGAGGTAGGCCTCGCAGAGATGGATGAAGGAGGAGATGATGGTGATGGTGTTGGGGACGAGGTGCACCGGCTCGATCCTATAGAAGAAGAGGAGGCCGTGGAAGAAGTCACCCGCCGGGACCCCGAATCCGCGCTCGATGTGCGCGAGGAAGTCGATGGTCTTGCCGGTCCCCTCCGTCGGGAACTCCTCGCCCGCCGCCGGCCTCCAGCCGACCTCCGCCTTGGGCCTCAGCAACTCGTGGGTCGCCAAGGCCTGGATCTGCTCCTCCGTCACCACGGACGGCTCCCAGACGGTCTGCAGCGGCGGAATCGGCGCCGGCCCCATCTTCTCTTCCTCGAGGCTGATGGACTTGGATCTAAACACTACAAGGGTCTTGGTTCACATGCGAGGTCGCGGTGCGTGGCGGACCTAAGCACGGCGGCGCTGCTGTTCTCTCCGAGCAATGGAGTGGCGGCGGAACCCTAGTGCGGAGTGGAAATGAAAGCAAGTAAAGGTCCCCAGCCCATGGACCGGCCTTATATAGTTGGGCCCCAGCGGCGCAAGGGGCGGCCGCACCCAACGTCTCTTTGGCGAAAATCACAGCGACCCAACGGCTCGGCGCCTCCCGCGGATCTACCGTCCAACGGCTCTTTTCGACCTAACGGGAAAACGGTAGTAACGGCTAGTTCCATACGGGAATCTGCGTCCGCCGGCCTCTAGTCAGCGCTCCGGCCGACGTAGACCCGTTATGCCCAACATTCAAGCCCCCAACATAAATATCTCAGTATCACGATCAAGGTCGTCAAGACCCACGGATGACCTATGGGCCAGCTCTATCGCCCGTCCAAGGTCGCCAAGGCTCCGGTAGCCTCCTAGGTCGCCTCGGCCTCCCCACGGCGAGTTCACACCATGTCTCCTAGGCCCAGCTGCCTACGTGCCTCATAGGTCGCCACGACCTACAGCGGCGAAATTCTATCAACGGCCCCGTGCTTAAAGGCTCTACTTCCCGTTGATGACCTATTGGTCCTAATCACAGCTCCTAGCTGAGGCCCCGTCGCCTTCTAGGTCGATTACGACCTACCGAGTTCAGGACTGACACCCTGCATTGTGCCACTGCACAGCGACCGTGTTGACCCAGGTCGACATGGGTTTTCTTGTCAATTATTATGACCTTCTGAAGGTCGGCGTGCTAACACAGCCCCGCTGGGACCTTGGCCATGTCATTGCTGCCCGGGCGCCTCTTCACAATGGTCAAGACACATCAGTTGCCATACAAGTATGTGTATAAAAGCTTCGTAAGCTACAACAGACCTTGGCCCAAGGCCAATTACAAGATGCAAACATATTAAAGGTCCTGATCTACCTTACAGGGTGCCTACGGCGCAACCTAGACTAATGAAGCACGTCGCAAGCTTTCTTCTAGCTTCAGGACCTACCTGGAGACCTCCACCGCCGCCGAGGTCGCGGCTGCCACACAGCCACCTCTACTATAGCCCCAGAAGGTTTCCTGTGGAGTCCCATCTTTTGCTAGGGTGCTCTCACAAGATCCCAAATTGGACCAGCGTCACCTCGGGCCTCTCCCGGCGCAGCATGACGGTTTCCAACACCACATTAGGCCTCCGCTAACAAGGCCTGTCAAGGCATGTAATGCCCCATGCTGCACCTGGATTCCTCGCTGGGGGCGGGTGCAGAGGTTGGTGGAGTTCTCCCAACTTCGCAAGCATTCTTCTAGCTCCAAGGGATGACTCTCTAGCACTACGCTTTGGTGGACGCACACAAGACCAGGGCACCGCATAATTATCAAGCTGCTTCGCCATGGTGCTCACACTTGGTCCTAGAAGTAAGCCATGAGGCCTCCTATTTATAGCAGTGGAGTTTGGCTTTGGTTACCACCTGCACCACAGCTGGCGCGGCGTCCTTATCCACAACACTGTTACCACATGGAGCGCGAGGCCTTTGTCCGTTTCTGGGGCCGCTGACACGTCTACCACACGCCTGCTGACAACTCTTCAGCTTTTGTCTCATAGTGGTAGCGGCTGCATCTCCGCTTATGGCAGGTCCCGTGCTCGTACAGTAAGCCCGTGGGACGCTGCGCGACAAGACTTCTGGTGCCTGACACTGCCTCGCAAAGATTCCAGATGGCTTGTCTTATTCAGTGGGAAGAGCATCTTAAAAGCGCAAGCAGAAGGCCGTAGGTTCTCAGTTTGTTCTTCGAGCATCAACCCGACCTTGCAGGTCGCCTTACTGCTCGGGGGCTACTCCACGAGTGTGTCTTGTGACGCCCTCCCCCTCTACGTCGCATCATCCTACCAGCAGCAAGCTCCCACTATGTCTTTGCTTGACCTCCCTTTGGTCAGTACAAGGACCTTCTCCGACGGCATGACGATCTTCTCTGACTCCGGTCGGGTCGGTGGTTCTTCAACACGACAGCGCCTTGCCTCCACTTCAAACTCCTGGATCTGCATTCCAGGAGCTTGATGTTTGGCTTCGTGTGCGCTCAGATGGTTTTCTTTTTTGGATCCCCGTGCACCCTACGCGACCTTGACGGTGCCATGACTTCATCAAGCCTTGACATGACTTCGTCTCGGCCGCTACACCTACACGTCGATCGGGGGCTTGAGAGACATGGGTACCCATGGGTCCCCACCGACCAGTGTCCTAGAGGTCCCTGCCATGTGGACCCGACCTGTCAGAAGCCCCACCGACCTGCAAGTGGACCCGGAGACCTTATCTGCCACCCCGGTGACCTTGGAAGACTCCAAAAGACCTTATCCAGATCCCGGAGGATCCGCCGGGCTTGTGGCGCAAGACTCTCCCCCAGGTCGCGGCTCGACGCCGCCAGTAGGTCAGCAGATCGCGGGATTCACCCTGTAATCAAGGAAGATGACCTTCCTAACTTGTAACTGACCCCGATGAGGGTCCACCGACCTCGAATGGAAGCCCTAGCCCATTGACCATATAAGGCGGCCTAGAGCTCCATTCGAGGGGACTTCCCCATTCACGCATAATTCCACCGCATACTGGACGTAGGGTTTTACTCTCCGGAGGCCTGAACCAGTCTAAACCCTTGTGTCCCTCGCCATTCTCGCCGCCTTCCAAGTTTAATCTGTGAACTACCACCTACGCTCTTAGTTCCCAATCCCCTCCAATTAACCTACAACCGCTTGGGTAGCCCCCTTGCGGATCTGTCCAGGTCTCACCCCCTGACAACCAGGAAGCACCACGTGGCGGCCACTCATTGGCAGCCACAAGGTCAGTTCGACCGACCTGTGGGGTCGGCCGACCCCTTGTGGGCCCTAGTGCTTTCGCATAGTGGCTGTCAGGTGGGCCCTCAAGTTGGTTCCAGGTGTCCACAGGGTTTGGAGGCGGTTTGGACATGTTTGTCGGCCATGGGATCCATGTGATGTACACGTGTCAGCTTCTAATTCGTCCGGCTTCTCTCCCTTGGATTGGTGACATCAGCGATCCGTGGTGCCTTGCATGGCAGCATCTCATTGGCTGGGATTTAGGGGCTTGTATTGATGAGGTGGAAGGATGAGGTATGCTTTTGCTCTATTTCTTGTGCTATGTGCCTGCATTCAAATATACATTGCCACTTGGAATTTGTCAGTATAAGCCCCTATTCTACTATGGCTGTATATTTTTGTGTGAAAATGCATGAGTTGACAGTCATAAATATGGTGTTTAACAGCCGTCAACAACTCCCGCACACTCGACATTTGCTCGTCCTCGAGTGAAGGTGAGAAGATCAAGGTGAGACAAACTACTCAAAGGTATTAGGCAAGCAGATAGAATCAACCCTAACCTTCACCTTGGACCTGCGAGCTTTGTGGATTGTCTATCATGTCATCTTGAGCGGTTGAGGGATGGAGTGGTTGGGACTCCAGTCACTTCGTTCATCATGTAGGCACTTGGGGTTTTTGTAATGAGTTTTTGTTTTCAAACAAACCTGGCTTTGTTCCTCATTTGATTCTCTCGGTCACTGGTTGTGTGTATGTCCTTACCACAAAATTACCTTTCTTTATCCTACTTCTAATGATGGCTTATGTGGAGCTCAAGGTAGGTATGAGTGAAAAGGCATACTTGCATCACATGTATTGCAAAGTCAAAAACGGGATCCAAGGAGAAAATCAAGTCATACGATCAGATCAAGATGTGCATGTATATGGGTATGATGGATATGGTAAGGTGGATACTAGGCCCGGAATGGGTGCTAGTTATTACCATATTTGATGAATGAGACGAATGACTCCAGTGCACGATTGTCTCTCTGATATATATATATATATATATATATATATATATATATATATGAAAAGTCTTATGAGAACATGGCTATCCCCTTTTTTGGTGGACCTTCATGTGCCCACTTTTTTTTATAACTGCGGGGGCCTTCAAGTGCCCCCTTCTTTTTTTTTTGTAATAGCCATGCCTCTTTTACAAAATACTTAAGGAGAGAGAAATCAATGCATTTCTGTAGGTGAATAGATGAATGATACAATGCTAACTTCTACAGTAGAAGCATGGCAAGGTGGAAAAGGTGTTGTGCACATAAATCTTGATCATGAAAGCATGAAAAGAATTCACCTAAGGGTCACAGAGTTTGACAAGGCTCAATGAAATAACAAGCAGCATAGGAGTATAAGGTTTTAACTAAAAACATCATATGGCTATGGTGGGACTTGGTATATCAAAGAGGAACTTTGCACAGGGTTTTCAGGTTTTTAAAATAAAACTCCCAAGTGCTCAACATGGAGAAACAAAGATCATGTTATTAAACCACATCTCAAACATCAACCACCTAGATGAACACGAGTTCCCTAAAGAGCTTTTGCTCGCAAGCATCAAGATGTCAAGTAAGGAGTGAGACTAATTGCAGGCTAACCCTTTAAGAGCATGCAACGGGAACACAGATTACTGAGCATAAGTTTTATTGAATTTAAAGAGTGGGGATACATAGCTTTACGTGCTTTTATTGATGAGTGTGGGATTAAGATCTCCCCCACATTGGTTCCTTACCTGTTGTTGTGGAGGGTCGCAGCTAGAGCTAGGGTCCTTCCATGAACTTGATGATCTCGTACTCTTTATCATTGGGTTCTAGGAAGATTTTCAGACGATGGCCATTCAACTTGAAGGTTTCCCCTTCACCATTTTTCAGTGTGACTGCCCCGTGTGGTGCAACTTCAATGACAGTGCAAGGTCCTTCCCATTTCCTTCGTAACTTCCCGTGTCCAAATAGCTTAACCCGTGAATTGAAGAGCAGCACTTTGTCTCCTGTTGCAAATTCTTTCTTCTTGATTCTCTTGTCGTGCCATCTATTCGTTCTCTCTTTATAGATCTTGGCGTTGTGATATGCTTTGTTTCACCATTCTTCCAATTCTAAGATCTGTTGCTTCCTTTGTCTCCCTGCCTTGGAAAAATGTAAGTTGAACTTCTTGATGGCCTAATAAGCTCTGTGTTCAACTTCCACTAGCAGATGACATGTTTTCCCGTAGAGCAATAGATAAGGGGTCATTCCGAGTGGTGTTTTGAACGCAGTCCTGTATGCCCACAATGCATCAGAGAGATGTTTCTTCCAACTCCTTGCCTCGTTCACTATCTTCTGCAAAATGTTTTTGATTCGCTTATTTGAAGTTTCGGCCTGACCATTGGTTCGGGGATGATATGCAGTGGCAACATTATGGTGCGCTCCTATCTCCTTCAGATATCCCCTGAATCTTTTGTCAATGAAATGAGAACCTCCATCACTAATCACCAACCTTGGTATGCCGAACCGAGGTAGAATTATATATCGGAACATCTTCTGAGCATGATGGGAATCTGCGGATCGGCAGGGAAATGCCTCCACCTATTTTGACACATAGTCAACTGCAACCAGGATGTATTCACAATTACCGACTTCGGGAATGGTCCCATGAAATCAGTGCCCCTTACGTCAAAGAGTTCCACTTGAAGATTATCTTGTAAGGGCATTGCGTCTCTTGTAGTGATTCCCCCATGTTTTTGGCACCTTTTGCATCTTCGAATGAATTCCTTGGTGTCATCATACATGGTTGGCCAAAAGAAACCGCTCTGCCTGATTTTTGCATGTGTGCGGAAAACACCGTAATGCCCTCCATACGGTCCCGCATGGCATTTCTCAATGATTTGCAATCCTTCGGGAACAGGTACACATCTTCGCAGTAGACCATCACTGCAGACTCTGTATAGATAGGGATCATCCCACATATGTCTTCTGCTCTCGTGTACCAGCTTTTTCTTGTCTGCCCCTGGTGGTACATATCCTGTAACCATGTAGTTAACAATATTTGTGTACCAGGGGTTGGAGTCGGTGACCTTCAGCAACATGTCGTCCCGGAGGTAGTCGTTTATCGGTATGTCCTGCGAGTTAGTAACACGCATACGAGACAAGTGATCCGCAACAGAATTTTCTACTCCCTTTCTATCTTTTATTTCGATGTCAAATTCTTGGAGTAAGAGGATCCATCGAATTAAACGAGGTTTTGTATCTTTCTTAGTGAGCAAATATTTCAACACAGCATGATCAGTGTAAATGATTATCTTAGCCCTCACTAGGTAAAATCGTAATTTATCTAGGGCAAAGACAACCACGAGGAGTTCCTTTTCAGTAGTAGCATAGTTAAGCTAAGCTCCGGTCATAGTTTTGCTAGCGTAGGCAATCGCATGATGCTTCTTGTCCTTGGTATGGCCTAACACGGCCCCTACAGCATAATCGCTAGCATCGCACATAATCTTGAAGGGAAGCATCCAATCGGGGGGCTGAATGATTGGGGCTGAGATGAGAGCTTTCTTGAGAGTAAGGAAAGCTTCCATGCAGTCCTTTGTGAATTCGAATGGAGTGTCCTTGGCCAGCAAACTCGTGACGGGTCTAGCAATTTGGGAGAAGTCTTTGATGAAACGATGATAGAACCCCGCATGGCCCAAAAAACTACGAACCCCCTTTACATTGGTAGGTGGAAGAAGATTTTCTATGACTTCGATTTTGGCTCGATCAACCTCTATCCCTCGTTCAGATACTAAGTGCCCCAAAACAATACCTTCGCGTACCATGAAGTGCCATTTTTCCCAATTTAGGATGAGATCCTTTTCATGGCACTGTTGCAAGACCTTGTCTAAGTTTCTCAGACATTCATCAAAGGTCTTTCCATTGACGGAGAAGTCGTCCATGAAAACTTCCATGATTTGCTCAATCATGTCTGAGAAGATAGACATCATGCACCTTTGGAATGATGCGGGTGCGTTGCACAACCCGAAAGACATTCTATGATAGGCATAGGTTCCATAACGGCATGTGAAGTTGGTTTTGCTTTGATCGTTCGGATGGATGGGGATTTAATGATACCCGGAATACCCGTCAAGGAAGCAAAAGAAGGAGTGGTTCGCTAATCGTTCTAACATCTCATCGATGAAGGGTAATGAGAAGTGATCCTTCTTCGTAGCCTTGTTAAGCTTTCTATAGTCTATGCACATCCTCTAGGCAGTAGGGAGGCGTTGGGCGATCTGCTCGCCTTGTTCATTGGTGATTGTTGTCATCCCTCCCTTTTTGGGCACGACCTGAACGGGGCTGACCCATTCACTATATGGTACAGGATAGATGATCTCGACATGCAGGAGTTTCAGAACCTCCTTCTTGACAACATCCCTCATCACATTATTTAACCTCCTCTGAGGTTCGCTAGAGGATGGAATTTCAGAGTCCACAGGGATGTGATGGGTACAAAGAGAAGGGCTTATTCCCTTCAGGTCTTGGAGAGAATATCCAAAGACGGCTCGATGCTTTTCTAGGATGGTAATGAGTCTTTGGAATTCCTCATCTGTGAGTTTATCACTTATGGTCACTGGGGATTCAGTATCCCCATGAAGAAAAACATAGCGAAGCCCATTAGGCAAGGGTTTGAGCTCAATGGGAGGTTTAGGAGGGGTGGCACAGTCTGAAATGTCTATGGGTTCAGCAGGTTCGGCCTCCTCCTCTATAAAGTCCCCAGCATTCTCATCCCAGGAAGGATTATGGGAATTCTCCCGGAATGATTGCCTTGACTTCCTCGATCCAATCGGAATCGGAGGAAGTGTCTGTCACTGCATGTTTGGCTCCAGCGATTTTAACTGACAGAACTTCCTTTCCTACACGGAAATCCAGCCTCCCCTGAGTTGGAACTTCCGTGAGAAATTTCTCAATAGGAAATCCAATCATGAGATCGAAATTCTCAATATCGAAAACATGAAAATCAAAGACATACTGAACACCGCTGCAGGTGATGGGTATCTGGCTGAGGATTCCTATCCTGTCCATGGGCTCTCCGCAAGGACCCATGACGGCAGTGTTGGTAGGAACTAATGGTTCATCTCCTAAGAATTCTAAGGCGCAAGCAGTGGAGATGATGTTAGCTCCAACAAAAGGGTTGTAGAGAGCATTTATCTACCTACCATGCATAACGCAGGGGAGGGTTGAATGAGCCATGCTAATCTCAAGAATTTCTGATGATTGCTTGTTGACGGTGAATTTTCGTCAACCTAGACATGAGTTTACCTTCGGTGTTGGCATCAATTTTATATCTTATCCATTGGTACTAACCCCTTGATATAACAAGTTCGTTCGTGCATGTCGGTTTTGGAGTTTAATGTTTATGCAGGAATTTAGTGTTAAAAGCAAGACTTCCAGGTAAAGTTCATCAAGCACCTCGTGAGAAGACCATGAAGCCTGGCACAAGTCAAGTAATGAAGTGAACATGACTCCAAGAAGCCCAAGGACC
This sequence comes from Cenchrus fungigraminus, assembly GCA_036936925.1. Taxonomy (NCBI): domain Eukaryota; kingdom Viridiplantae; phylum Streptophyta; class Magnoliopsida; order Poales; family Poaceae; genus Cenchrus; species Cenchrus fungigraminus. The sequence continues at coordinate 89,560,123 of CM072770.1, read as the reverse complement.
AACCCGTGAAGACGGAAAACTCTGAGGACCTGAACAGAAAATGCTGAAGCTTGCGAGATAAGGAGCTCTATCCAAACCGCGGAGAAACTGACGTCAAGGGCCCACATGCAGAAGGGAGAACATTCTAGAAGACACGGGAAGCATCGCCAACAAAGGAGGCCGCGAAATGGGCCGAAGTGGGCCCAGGCCGGCCGGCCAGCCCAGGCCGGCCGGCCCAGCCCATTTCGGGCACCATTCGCCGCCCCCTTTGATCTAGACGATCCTTGGACTATTTATAGTCCCCCTGGCAAGAGCCACGCATCAATTCATTCGCCATTTGCCGCCGAGGAGTAGAGAAGGGAGGGACACCATTCCGGAGAGGAGAGGGTCGAGCTAGTTGTCTTGGGTTTCCCTAGCCGGCGTGGGAACCTTGCAAGGAAGACCACGTCGGAGTTCCAGGAGCTAGGAGCAAGATCAAGGTAGGATCCCGGTGGTGATCTTGTCCATGTACCTTTCAGTACGTTGAATTATCAAGTTGCAATCCGATTTCTAGCGATCAAGTGCTTCTTCTACGACTTTGTCTTCGATTGGTTTTTTTACTTTAAGATCTAATATCGAGATAGATAACATAAGGTGTTCTTGTAGCCGTGGTGGCTAGAGGTGCACGCCTGACCTACCCAGAGATTTCATCTTGTCCATTGGACTTGCCCTAGGCTAACCCGCATGAATAGGAGTGCGTTGTGACAGAACGGTGGCTCCAAAAGGTGGGCGTCTTCGGAGTTAGAACGGAAGCCGCGATTTAAAGAAGCTTTTTATGAGATTCAATTTGGTTTATTCTCCTTTGCTTGGAACTTCAACAAGAGCTTTATCCAATATCTCTAGATTGGTTTTACCTATCCCTCTCTATCTCTTGCTATCTCTGGTTTTCATTAGATTAGATTCGGTTTCTTGGTGTTCTTTAGATTAGATGCATAAGAGTTTCCTTCGAAGATCAAAGTGTTCTCGACTTTAATAGATTGGTTCTTGCATCACACATTTGTTCCATGGATTCGATATACCTTGGGTTCACACTTAAGGGAAGAAGGGTCCCTTGACTATGACGGAGGATTTGTCCGCTTGCAATCCAAACGAAGTTTGATACGCATATATACCGTCAACAAGCCCCTTTTTCCGGCGCCGTTGCCGGGGAACAAGTGATCAAGATTCGATCTTTTATTACTTTTTGTGAATATTTTCAGTTTTCTTTTGGTTTTTCTTTTCGCATCTACTAACTTTTGATCATCCTCAAAATCAATCTAATCTAGTTTTTGACTAACCCTAGTTTTCTTAGATTTGTTTTTATTTTTGTTTTTGTATATATTTTGTTTATTGCTAACCCTAACAGGAGATGGACGGCTACCTCTCCAACAAACCCGAAAATTTTGTGCATGATCCAGAAAAACTTTACAGGCTAAGGAGACATGAAGCACAAGCTAAAAAGCTGGAATTTGCAGATCCAAAAGCGGAGACCGAAGGATCGTCGGAGTCTCCAAAGGAATCACCACCTCCAAGCCCTAGGGAAAATCAACTTCAACCGCAACCGATGGGAGAACAACCGCAGCCGGAGCGCAAGATCGGAGAGCTATGCACCCCGAACATCGTGGACCTACCAATCTTGAACCTCGTGGAGATCGAAAGGCCGTTCGAGATCAAGACCTCAACAATCCGCATGGTGCAACATTCACCCTTCACCGGTAAAGAGGATCCAAACCTTCACCTCCAAGTGTTCTTTCAACTTTGTCAGACATTCAACATGGACGGGGTGACTCAAAACCAAATGAGGGCAAGCCTCTTTCCGTTCTCACTACCCGGAAAAGCTTTGCAATGGTTCTACACTCAACCGCCGGAGACGGTGCAAAATTGGGAGGCTTTGATGAGAGCCTTCATGAAGGAATACTACTCACCGGGTAAGACTCAAAGCTTGCGCAATAAGATTACTACTTTTGCTCAATATCCTACGGAGACCATATTGGAAGCTTTCGAGCGGTTCAATGAGTACACTCGGGCGGTGCCGCATCATAAATTCCCGAAGGAAGATCTCGTTCAAAGCTCTACCAAGGACTCACCATGGCGTCAAGGACGATCATCGATGCATCGGCGGGAGGATCCATCATCGAGCTTACACCGACCCAAGCTTTCACTTTATTCAAGAAGGTCACGGACAATGACACATGGGCTTCATCCGGACACTTACTTCCGGTTCAACCCACGGGGAACGTCAAAGGAGTCTTGCAAGTGGAGAAGGAAGATCTACTCAAAGGCAAGATCGACTTGCTTATGAGGAGGTTGGAGAAGATGAAGATAGAAAAGAAAGAAGCTCAAGACTTAAAGGCTGCCGAAGCAAGATCCACATGTGAAGAGTGCGGAGAGTATGGCCATGTCCAAAAGATTGCGGAGGAAGCCAAGATGCTCGACTACATGAGGAAGGGAGATTTGCCGAACTTCCGCTACGGGCAAGGTAGACCACAATTTAATGCAAGTTCGTCCATTCCGAATTCGGTTCCTCTTCGTATGCAATTGAAGGAATTCATGGACGAGCAAGCTAAGATCAATAAGGACACTGTCACCAAGTTCAAAGCCATAGATAAGGTGTTGGAAAACATCGATAGCAAGGTGACGGAGGTCGGAAGCTCCAACCATCAAGTGCTCAACATGATGAAGATGCTCGAGACACAAGTGGGACAGCTTGCGGGCGCCTATCCGCTAATGAAGGGAAGCTTCCGGGGCAACCTCAAGGTCCCGAGACAGCGAAGGCCATTCAAACTCGTTCGGGGGAAGGTTACCGAAGATCTGGAGCATTCCGCGGGAGCTAGAAAGCCTAAACCATCTACCGAGGTGGAGGAATTTGCTAAGGAGAAGGTTACCGAAATCATCACCGAAGAGCCCGAGTTTGAGATGCCGGGAGAAGACATGAAGATACTGCAACTCAAGCCACGCTACTTCCAAGGTAAACTTGATAATCATTTTTGAGAAGTTTGTGGAAGTTGTGCGTAGGTTGAGCATCAACATGCCGCTATTGGACGCCCTTCAAGTTCCTACATATTCTCGCTACTTCAAAGATATACTTACAAACAAGTATGAGATAGCAACACTCGGGGTGGATCACGTCAAGATGTCCAAGCAATGTAGCGTCGCTATTGCAAACGGACTAGAGAAGCAAGGAGACCCCAGATGCCCGACGATTCTGTTTTCTGTTGGTTCCTTCAAGTTTGAGAAAGCACTATGCGACCGTGGAGCAAGTGTGAGTGTCATGCCAAGAGACGTGTTCGAGAAGCTACGCCTACCAGAGCTAGAGCCTACGGCCATGTGCTTGGAGTTGGGTGACAACTCCATTCGCTATCCTGTGGGCATCGCCGTAGATGTGCTCGTGAAGGTCGGAGACCACTTCATTCCCGTCGACTTCGTGGTGCTCGATATGGGAGAAAGGGAGAAGCCACCGCTCATCCTTGGGAGGCCTTTCCTCAAGACCGTCGGAGCCACCATCGACGTCGGCAAGGGGGAGATCAAGTTCGACATCAACGGCGAGAGGAGTTCCTTCAAGTTTCAACCACGCTTCGAGGTATGCAACATGATCAAAGTTAAATATATTCCACCTCATCGTCGCATTAGTAAGGAAGAGCCAAGGAAGAAGGAAGAGCTGGAGAAGAAGGAAGCGAAGGAAATCAAAGAAGTTGTTGCATCCGTCAAGATCAAGGAACAAAAGCCGCCTGTGAAGACCAAAAAGATGACTAAGCCGTAGAATAAGCCTGCGCCAAAGATGGTGCAGAAGTGGGTACACAAGATTGCAATGCCCGCAAAGAGCGTTGATCCGAAGTAAACAAGTGAAGAAGTCTAGCCATGGACTATAAACGAAGCGTTAGGCAGGAGACAACCCGTTTCGTCGAGTCAAGAATAAGCTACCGGGAGGACAACCCAATCAAGATTTTTCGAGTCTTTCAAGTAAGTTGGTTTTAGAATTTGCTACGCAACACATTCATGGACTCTTAAAGTGGTTGGATAATGTTTAGAGTTATAAATCTTGTTTCGATATTTTATTTGGATCATAAACCCTTTACATGAGCCATCCTATGTGTTATTTGCTTCTTTTTGAGAAACCAAAACCAAAAAAATTCAGAACCTACCTCAACCTTTCATCCTCTTCATGATGTTATGGTTGACTTGTTTTACATGCTAAAAACACATGAGTTGAGCCAAGCTATGTTCCTAGATGATATTTAAATTTCAGCGCATGGTAGGACTCACGTGAACCTAGAAACTTAACTTTTGGTTTGTTCAAAATTCATATCCTTGGTTTCTCTAGAGGTATAATTTTCTAAGCCTCATTTAATTTTATTTCATTCAAATCTCTCTCACATTTAACAAAAAATTAGAACCTAAACCTATGCCTCCATGATCAAGCCGGGAAACACTTGCTCTCAACTAATGGAAGCAAACAATACCGGTGCGACCAAGATAAAAGTAGTCGAAAAATATTTTCGACTTACATTTGTTTTTGATGCTTAGAAACTCTTCTAATTATATTTGGACTCTTTGCAAGCTCTGAGTTTAATTTTATTTTTTGAAATTATAGGAGTGCTTAGCATTAAAACATGATTAGAGGGAGGTATTTGAGTTAACTTAACCACACATGCACCATGATGCATCACGAGATGCCCCTCCAATCTTTATCATCAAAGCACATGCAAAGGACAAGCATGGGGGGCAGCCAAGCTTTGTTTTGCAGGAATCTCATGGAAGCATGTGAGGCAAGGGAGCACAGAGGTGACTCGAAGCAAAGCAATCAAGTGGGAGGATCAATCATGCAAGCAAAGGAGTGGACGAGAGCATTTGGGCGGTGCAACCCCGTGGAGCACGCGATCACAAACACTAGTAGAAATATGATCATCCATGACGTTTTGCTCATGACGCTGGTTACTTTCATCACAAAATGTTATCTTTCTATGACGAAATTTTGATCTTCGTCATAAGTTACAAGTGACGAAGATTTGGCTCGAACATTAATGATGAAAATGAAAATATCGTCACAGAACTGTAAAAGGAGATCGTCATAGATTATGTTTTGGTATGGGGTATGGTAGTGATGAAACATAATCATCACAGATTAGATTTGATATCGTCATTGTTTATTTGAATCGTTTGGCACAACTAATGGTGAATTAAATTGCTCACAGATCACTAGTGCACTTAACGACGTGGGATGTGTCTGCCACACGGCCCATCCTTTTTTCTGTGGGCCACAACTAATGCTCCATAACGATGTGGGATGTGTCTGCGACACGGCCCATCTTTTTTTCCTGTGGGCCACAACTAACGCTCTAATAGCTTGGGCCTTACCCAGTCAGCCCGATCTCCACAACAATTTATTTAGTTGACTTTCTCAAAAAATAAAACGCTCCTGCGGAGCATCGAACCAAGGACCTGGTGAAGCATAGGAAGGAGCTCTACCACTGCACTACATCGTCTTTCATGTTATAGGTACGCAGGTTTTGCTATTTGTAACTTTAATAATGAATCGCGGGCTGTAATTGCAGGATAAGAAATCAGATGTTATGGCCCGGCCGACCCATGCACGGACGTCGCAGGCACGAGGCGATCTCAATCCTACGATGGTCGGGTCCACCAGGTTCATCATGGTCAGGTTTTTTTGTCACGACCAGGGTCACAACGCGGCGCGCGGCGGCCAGGTACCAGCGATGACGCGATGGCTAGAAACCAGCAACATCGACGGTGACGTAGGAGTCACAGCAGCGCCAGCGCGTGAGAGGAGGGCAGAGGAGGCGTCAGAACGACGATCATCGTGGCAAGGTTTGATGAATTTGATGTTTAAATTATTTGTTCAGATATGCATATGAGTTTGAACGGTTTGTTCATATATGGATCAATGGTTTAAATTTTTTAGAGCCTATTAGCATATGATTATCAATTAATTGTTCAAATATCCAAATTTTTTATTGTGTTCAGTTTAATATATCTCAGTTTGGGTGTTTTTAAAATATTTGTTGTGTTTGTCAAAATAGATGGATAGAAGCTGGATATTTGGGAAACAATTCACACCTGCATATTTGCAAGGAGTTGAAGAGTTTATGAAATTTGTTAGAGAAAGATACCCCGAAGACACCGAAATACGTTGTCCTTGCCGCAATTGTCTGAATCAAAGGGTGCGACCCCAGAATGATGTAGAAAACCATATACACATATTTGGAATGTCAGCTACATATACCAGGTGTTTTCATCATGGGGAGTCAGCAGATAGTAATGAAGTTGAGAACACAGAGCACCAGGATGTGGAAGGTGATCATGACTATGGGATACATGTGGATGTGGACGATGATGGTGATCTTGATCAGGATCTTGGAGTGTCAGAGATGATTGGAGATCTGTATGCTCAAGCAGAGCCTGATGGAGAACAGCCAAGGTTTGCAAGAGTCCTTGAAGATGCAAAGAAGGCACTTAGTCTGGGATCTAGGCATTCGAAATTCTCTTTTATGGTGAGGATGTTGTATATCAAGTCTCGTTATCGAATCAGCAATGCAGGATTTTCCACGATGATGAACTTGATCTCATTAGGATACCCTAAGAGTGAATTGCCAAATTCTTATGATGAGGCAAATAAATACCTTCGAGAGTTGGGCCTTGGATATGAAAACATACATGTGTGCAAGAGCAATTGTGTGTTGTTTCGGGATTCGAGAACATCCAAGTATGCTAAGTTGAATGTGTGCCTAGTATGCAAGGAGTCTAGATGGAAAGACGAAACTGGGTCCAAGCAGGTTCCACATAAGGTATTAAGGCATTTTCCACTTTTGCCAAGGTTGAAGAGAATATATGCTTCAAAGTGTACTTCTGAGGAAACTAGATGGCACAAGAAAGTGAGGACGCCAGTGGACAATGTAATGAGCCATCCAGCTGATGGGGATGCATGGAAGTACTTTGGCAGTAAGGAAAAATCCTTTGCAGATGAACCGAGGAACTTGAGGCTTGCCTTAGCTACAGATGGGTTCAATCCTTTAGGAAACATGAGTACCCAATACAGTATGTGGCCAGTGCTTCTGACTCCACTGAATCTCCCACCATGGGAATGTGTGAATCCAGCAAATTGCTTAATGTCTTTACTCATCCCAGGTCCAAAATCTCCAAGAAAGGATTTTAATGTGTTCCTTGAGCCCCTAATTGAAGAACTGCTACAGCTATGGAAGGGTGTCAGTACCTATGATGCATGTACTGGTAGGAAGTTTGACCTTCGTGCGGCCGTCTTATGGTGTATACATGATTTTCCAGCGTTGAGCATGTTGTCTGGGCGAACAACAAAAGGGTATTATGCATGTATTTACTGTGACAAGGATCCATTGTCTCGAGCAATAAGGAATAAGATATGTTACATTGGACATTGTCGATACCTTCCAAAGACACATGCATGGCGGAGAAGCTTGGCTTTCGATGGTAAGCGTGAAAACAAACATGCGCCACAGAGGTTCACTTTGGTTTAGGTGGTAGAGGAGCTAGAGAAGGTGAAACATGTCAGGCCAGGGAAGCAATTGAAAGAACCTGATACCAATGGGAAAAAAAGAAAGCGTAATGTGGGTCCAACGATTTATAGCCGCAAATTTGCATTGTGGAGATTGCCTTACTGGAAACATTTGAAGCTTCCACATAATCTTGATGTGATGCACATAGAGAAAAACGTATGTGAAAACCTTCTATGCACATTACTCAATGTACCAGGCAAGACCAAGGACACATAATGCTAGGCTAGATTTGTACGATATGGGCATCAGACATCATTTGCACTTACAGGAGAAAGGGAACAACTCAGTCAGTGCTCCACCTGCTCCTTACGTCTTGGGGAAGAATCAAAAAGTCCAATTTTGCAAGTTTCTGAAAGGTACCAAGTTTCCTGATGGATATGCTGCTAACCTAGCAAGATACATTAGTGAAGATGGATCGAGGGTGGTTGGAAAGCTCAAGACACATTCTTGCCACATACTCCTTCAAAGAATCATACCTGCTAGACTTAGAGGACTGGTGCCGAAGGATGTGTATGAAGTAATTGCGGAGCTCGGGACCTTTTTTAGGGAGCTATGCAGTAGAAATCTAAGGATTGATGTTGTGAAACGGCTGAAAGAACAGATTCCATTGATCCTATGCAAGCTTGAGAAAATCTTTCCCCCTGCCTTCTTTGATGTCATGGTGTACTTGTGTGTCCATCTACCTGACGAGGCACTGCTTAGAGGTCCTGTTCAGTATGGATGGATGTACCCAATAGAAAGGCGCCTGGGCACTTTGAAGAATTTTGTAAGGAACAGGGCCAAGCCAGTAGGGGTCCATCCTCCATTCACCATATTTACACACACATGCACATCTTGATCAGGTTGTATGACTCATTGCTCCCAAGGATCTGGTTTTCGACTCGACAAAACATGAGAAACAGGTATGCCACATGTTTTCCTACCTACAGCTCCACATATAAGCTTATTAGGTTTAGGTTGTGAAAGAAGGCAACCCAATGCCTTGGTGAGGAACCATACACATTGAGCGATCCTAGAGTATCATTTGAGGAACTTTGATTTCTATTGAAAACTTGCAAAACCTCCGGATGGATAACTAATGAAGGTACAAGTAATTGGCAATCTCTATATAGCCGTTCTATCTTTCAACCGCCCAGGGCAAGGTGAAGCTACATGCCCTGTATTGATCAAGCGAAAGGTAAGATCAATACCAACTCATTCAACTCTGGATAGAATACCTAGCAGTATGCTTGTCATAAATTAGGAATACAACATCGTAGCAACTCCTGATCAACCAACCTAAGTCCTTAGTGTCTTGCTCGAGACGAGCAAGAGGCTAGCTTGGGGGAGTTGTTGATGGCTGTTAAGTGCTTACTTTAGCCGTCAATATACTCTTGAATAAAGGAGCAAAAGGCATTTCTTACATGCATTTAGTTAAGAATAATGTAGTTCCACTTGTCCTTGGAGCTTTTGTGATTGTAGGTAAAATAAGCATAAATGAAGTGACAACTCACCTTCTAGGGTCCATGCCACGTCACCTCAACCAAGGAAGGGCTGCCACCTAGGATCCCATGCATGCAAGCCATGTCACCAGCAACCCCGACGAATCAGAGGGCGGCACGTGGACGTCACATGGATTAAAGGGCCCACGGGCAGGCAAACCGCCTCAAATTCTGTTGGACACCGGGAACCGACCTTAGGACCCACAGGACAGCCACCACGAGGAAGCACACCCTGAGTGGGGCCCATAGGGGGTCGGCCGACCCCACAGGTTGGCCGAACCGACCTTGAGGCCACCACTCAGGGGCTTCAACGTGGTGCCTCCTGGTTGGCTCCTGGTTCACTCCCTGGGTGCTCACGCCATTCTCCCAAAGTTATTCAAGGCCTATAAATAGAAGGGAGGGGACTCATTTCTTACCCAACTCACTTTCCAATTCCTCTCTCACTTTTGGTCTAAGGCTAGGAGGTAGGCTAGAGTAGCTCTACTTCAGGTTCCAAGTCTACTTTGGGGTCTACGTGTGAGTTCTCTTGTATCTTTATTTTATTGTATGATTTTGATCTACTTCAGTTATTCAGCTATTTCATATAAAGTAGTGTTAGCATATATGGGTGATTCGTTCATGTGTTCTTCGTTCGTTCATCATTTAGAGGCTCCTGTTCTTGATGAACAAGGCCTTTTGATCCACTTGATGAATGATTTACTCATGTCTTCGTTGTTTGTTCATAAGTTGGAGGCTCGTGTTCTTCACAAACATGACCCTTTGATCCTGTTGAATAGACATAGTAGAACATGAATCCGTTTGTATGACTAGCCAAGTTTGATCCAGTTAGATCACGTGTTTGTGTTGTTTGAAGTTCAAGTTCCAGCTACGGTACTCGGTGTGAGTGGCCAGTTATCTGGTGGCACTGACCTGGGTCACAATAGCCCGGGCCGGTCAATGTCTAGTTAACAACGCAAGCATGGTGCTTGGGTTGAGTAGCTGCGTTGCATATGAGCGTGCCCCGCAGATTGATAGAGGTAGGCCGCAGTAGTGACAACTGTTGGACCCTTTGTACTCCTCCACGTTCGGGTACGCTGTAGGAATCTAAAATCTAACAACCGACGTTGTGCGGAAGCGACACAGGCAGTTAGCTCCCCGTTTGTGCCTGGGTGCTGAGCTGATATTCATACAATGCTTATGTGACTGACTGGTATCTACTAACTTTATATGTTTAGTACCTTAGAACCTAGAGCTAACTCGTATGTTGCCTCCTAAGCCGTACTGTACAATAGAGAGAACGAGTTCGAGTGTGTTCACACTACCCTATCCTTATCATATCTTACCCCTGTGTTTGGGACCTAACTTATTCTCATCATTGATCTATACTCAATGCAATAGTGTTGCACATATTAATCCGACCATGCCTTCCTTGAATTCGATACCCTTTGGAATACTCCATTGGGGAAATGCTACAATGGTATATCTGTGCGCTTGCGGATTCTTTGTAAACGTTAGGATTACCATCGGAACATTTCTGGCATCGTTGCTAGGAACTCACGAACTTAGCAAAGATGTTAAGGAATGCCGATAAACATTTCTGGCGCCGTCGCTGGGGATACAAACCTAGTGATGTTGTTAAGAAATGTCAACAAGCATTTCTGGCGTCGTTGCCGGGGAAGGCTAAAGGATAACATGACAAAACTTTGCATATGTTTATAATCATGACAGGGTAAAGCAGTTCTCAATGCAGGCTAACCTTGATTGTCTTCTTTGTCTTTGGATGACGAAGACAGGTAGTGCATGACTGGTTTCGACTTACCACCGAATTTCACTGAAGACCCTGAGTCACTTGTAAGGAGAGATAGGACTCATTTCGGTTCTCCCCAGCGTGTACGTACGGAAGTCGACCCAGCTTCCTTTGTACCATCTACATCAACTCCTATGGCCAACCCCAACGTCGAGAAGACTCTCCGTGAGTACTCTGCTCCCTCTGCTGATCAGGTGCCTACAGGCCCTGAGATCAACACCGGGAATGGAAACTTCGAGATCAAGACTGGCCTCATTACGATGGTACAGGCTAGCCCATTCTGTGGCAAGCCTAATGAAGACGCGAGCACCCATTTGCAACAGTTCCTAGAACTGTGCAGCACCTTCACCACACGAGGAGTGGAGGAAGATGCTATTCGTCTGCGACTGTTTCCATTCTCACTTCTGGGAAAGGCGAAGCAGTGGTTCTATGCGAACCATGAGGAGATTAATACTTGGGCAAAATGCTCAGCGACATTCCTCGCGAAGTTCTTTCCGTTGGTTAAAACCAATGTCCTGCGGGGAAGGATTTCAAGCTTTTAGCAAACAGCAAATGAGACTATTCCAGAAGCTTGGGAGAGGCTTCAAGAATACATATTGGCCTGTCCTCATCATGGGATGGACAATTGGCTTATTCTGCAGAATTTCTATAATGGGCTGACTCCGACAGCCTGAGGACATGTTCATGCTACTGCTGGAGGAGCTTTCTTCTCACTCACTATTGCTAATGCAATTCAGCTTATTGAGAAGATGGTCTCCAACCAAGGGTGGAGTGATGATCGACTCCAGCCACGTCAAAGGGATAGACATACTGTCAAGGTGAGAGCCATGTGTGGTTCGAGGACCGGTGGATGGTCGCTCCCTGGTGTGATGAGTGATTGACAGCGTGGTGTGGACTGATTCTTGGCTAAGTATTACAGGTGCAGGTTGCGGCTTGACTGGTGTTGGTGCAGGTGAAGAACAAGCGCGAAAGGTCGTTGCTGGTGAGGCCTCTAGGTGTGGAGAAGACAAGTAGGCTTGGTTCGAGGGACCCGGTGGCCAGCGGGGTCAAGTGCGGGCCGCATGGTGGCAAGAACGGCAAGATGAAGTCATGGGCGGTTTCTTGGTTGAGCCTCAAAACCAAGGTCGAGCCGGGACTATGTGGGAGCCGAGTCATGAGTGGTGATTGGCGGAGGCTACACCGAGTTCGTGGGGTTTCCGGTGGTTCACCAGAAAACCATTGGGTTCCTTGGTTGATCCACAAAGCCAAGACCGAAGACCGAAGACGGAGGTGCAGCAGCATCAGACCGGTCTGACTGGTGGGTCTGACCGGTCTAACCGGTGGGTACCGGTCTGACCGGTGAGGAGCACCGGTCTAACCGGTGTGCGACGACGCAGTCCGGAATCTTCGAAGCGGAGGACACGCGTCGGGATTGCAAGGCTTGCGTCGAGGCTAAGCAAGTTTGCGGTCGCTGGGCATCCGTCCGATGGAGCGATGACAAAGACTTCCGAATTCGCCCTTGAGGGGCATGTATCCCTAGTTAGCTAGTAAGGGTATTTTAGTCTTTCAGTTTGCCTCCATATAACCCAAGTGGTGAGAGGATGGCAGCCATCTCTTGGAACCCTAGCTCATTTGTTTTCCTATTTTCCCTTCCTATTTTCCTTAGGATTTCTATAGGACTAGCTTGAGAGCTTCATGGTGAGATCTTGTGAGAGGGAAGGATGATCAGGCGGCAAGCTAGACCTTGTATGAACCTCTTTGATGATTCGGCGTGGTTCCTCAAGGCTTGGATGTGTCTTTCCCGTTTCTCCTTTTTGGTGATTTTTGGAGCCCTTTCTTGGCGTTTTTCTTGGAGCGATTTCGAGACCTTTCTCTTTGGGCTTTGGTGGGGGATGTATGCTTGAACCCTTCGTGGTTGTTTTCCCTGTGATTCCCCTCCCAAATCTGTGAGCAAAGGGGCTCGATTTTGGGGTTTTCTTGGCTCTAGGGTTAGAGGCGTTCTTGGTGGGATTTCTTCGATTCCTCTCGATTTAGCGAGTTTTGGTGGACCAAATCTTGGCTATGGAGTGCCCATGAGGTGTTCCTACTATCCTCAAAGTCTTGCACAAATCCGTGGAGCGATTCGGGAGATCGGGAGTTGGATTTGGGGGTGTTGACCCGCGGGCGCTGTTCATCCCGAGAGCTCAGGTCACACCGGCCTGACCGGTGCCTCTCACCGGTCTGACCGGTGCAGACTCACTGTTGAGTTTTGCTCAGGTGAACATCTTGGTGAGTTTCCTGTTGTCTCATGTTGCTGCTGTTTCGAGTTTGGTTCAGTTTGGAGCTCGGTAGGTCAGTTTGGTGGATTTGGGATTTCCTGGCTTGGACCGGTCTGACTGGCGAGCTACACCGGCCTGACAGGTGTAGGGGCCTTCTGTGGAAGTTCTCAGATTTTGCCAGCAGGGACCGGTCTGACCGGTGCAGCTCACCGGCCTGACCGGTGTAGTCTAGGGGTGCTCGAGTTGCTAGTTCTGCTGCGTTCTCGAGTCGGTGTAGGTGGTTGTTGGTTCCTAGGACCAGTAGCACTCCAGTGGCTACGTGGTCTTGGCCAACTTGGGTAGTTGAGTCGGAGATGTGCTTTGGAAGCCCGGTTCGTCTTGTTGGAGTTCCCATCTCCTTCGAGAAGAATTTTTATCGGCTCCCATTCACTCCCCCCCTCTCTGGTTCGCCTTTCCGGTCCTTCAAGTGGTATCAGAGCCGGTTACGGATCTTCGGATTCTAACCAGTCTAAGATCCAAGGATGGCGTACCAGGAACGAGGTTCGGGTCCTCCACACTTCGATGGCAAAAACTACCAGATGTGGTAGAGGTGGATGGCGGCGTTCCTCCGCGGTAAGGGTCAGATCCTTTGGGATGTCACGGTGAACACAGCTTATGTTCATCCGATGAACTTCCTTGCTCCGGGATCAAGGGACATGTTCGACGACAACAACAAGGCAATCGACTACTTGTTTCGTGCTTTGTGTCAATCCGAATTCGATCGGGTTCAGACAGAGGACTTGGCTTGTAGGATTTGGTTGGAGCTGAAGAATGCTCATGCTGGGAATGCTGAGGTTCAGGCACAGTTGTATGCGACTTACCAGAGAGAGTACGAGAATTTCACTCATCTCCCCGGTGAGTCTATTGATGCCTTGTTCCAGCGGTTCACGGTGGTTGTGAACAACATGAGGGCCAATGTCGACGTCCTCCCGTACGATGACCATGATAGGGCTGTGAAGCTCTTACACGCGCTGGATCGTACCGTGTGGGATAGAAAGGTCGAGGCCATTCTAGAGTCCTAGAAGTACACCACTCTGACGGTGAACGAGCTATTCTCGAAGCTTAAGTCTGCTGAGGTTGATCATGGTTTAACAGCCCGTCTTGAGAGCCCGACTGATTCCCATAGTCTTGCTCTCGTCGGTGGCAAAGTGGCTAAGTCTAACGCTAACGCATCCTCCAGGATGTACTCTCTGTTTTCTTTTATGTCTTTGCCAGACGAGGAGTTCGACGTGCTTGGAGAGGACGAGCTGGCGTTGCTGACCAGACGGTTCGAGAGGCTGCATGAGAACCGGGTGAACACGAGGAGGACAGCATGGACGTGCTTTCAGTGCGGCAAGCCGGGACACTTCGTCGCCGACTGTCCGGAGAAGACGGAGAACAAGGACGGCTACAAGGACGGCTACAAGCACCGGTCGAGCAAGGACGCCAAGTACCGATCGAGGCGCGATCACAAGCACAAGAACAAGCACAAGGACGAGCGACGGTCGAGGAAGAAGGACGGCCGCAGCAGGAAGGCCCGAGCGATGGTCGGAGCGAGCGACGTCGACTCCAGCTCCGCCTACTCTTCCTCGAGCTCGAGTAGTAGTGAAGATGAAGGTGATCGGCGCAAGAACAAGAAGTCATCGAAGAACTTGAGCGGGCTGAGCTGCTACGCGAGAGATGGCTTCTGCGGCATGGCTCATAGCTCCGGCAGCAAGAAGAGTCACCAGAGCGACTCGGACTCCGACTCCGAGGATGAGGTACGTGACGAGCTTCCCTTCTTGCGTGAGGAGAATGAGCGTCTTGGCAAGTTGCTTGATAATCATGATGACATGCTTAGAGAGGCCAAGAAGATGAGGAAAGAGCTTAGGGCCTCACTAGAAGAAGCTAGGAACCGTGTGGCTGAACTAGAAACCCAGAACCTTGATGCTAAGCTTGAAATTGATTCGCTTAAGGCTTCTCCTGTGGTTTCTGATGAGATTGATTGTTGCGATTGCTCTGTGCACCTAGCTGATCTTACTGCTCTTAAGGATAAGCATGCTTCTACTTGTGATGAACTAGATGTGCTTAGGGTTGAAGTGGCTGAGCTTAAGTCTAGACCTGCTTTGCTAGGTGCTTGCACTTCTTGCCCTGTTTTGCATGGAAAGATTGATGAGATGCATGCTTATACTGTTTCGCTTGAGGCTAAGCCGAAAGAACCTGTTCCCACTTCTTGCTCTACTTGTGAGGTGCATGCTTTGAAAAATCTGGAACTTGCACATTATGTGGATCGCTTGCAGGATGAGAATGATGAGTTGAGAAAAATTATGGGTTCGTTGTCGGGTCATGAACCACAGCTTAGGATGATGATTGAGGCATATAAGCGCTATGATGGGCAAGCGCTTGGCTCGGAGAAAGTTGGAGAGTTTAGTGGTGAGGGAGGAGAGAAAATTGGTGATATCCCAGCTCCACCAAAAAGCTTCCACAAAAATGCCTATGCTCCTAAGCCCAACCCACTGAGAAACAAACTTGACACAACCCCAGATCCTCCCATATTTTCTCGCCCAACAAATGACTTTCAAAAATCGGTGAAGTTTGTGAGCTCCAAGGAGAGTGAGGTTGGAAAGGAGGGTGAGAAGCCGAGTGGGGAGAAACCAAGTGAGCAGCTCCATCCCAAGCCTAAGCCTAAGCCCATACGCTTTCATTGTGACTATTGTGGGAGAGAAGGTCACAAGGGTGAGTTTTGCTTCAAGAGGAAGCGTGAGGAGAGAATGGCTAAGGAGTGGGCTAACAAGGACAGGTACCGCCCTTCAGATGGTGTACCTGAGCCTCGTATGCAGATGCCCAGGGCCAAGGCGATTGTGAGGACGGTTCCGGCTTGGGGAGATCGAAAGGTGGCAGGTGGTGCTGCTGGCCGAGCACCACCGGTCAGACCGGTGCGCTACACCGGTCAGACCGGTGCAGGTCTGGGCAGACAGGGGTCTGTTTTTCGTGCTAGTACGGACGCTCGGTTCGGTTCAGGTGGTCGTGGTTCTAGTGGTTGGTCCGGTGAGTTTGCAGGTGGTCAGTTTGCTAGACGTTCTCCACCTCGTGCTCAATACGAGGGTGGGAGGAGTCGTAGCTTTGAGATGGAGAGGAGGAATGGTCCACGGTCTTCCTTTCATGGCTTTCGTCCTCCTCCAGCTAGAGAGGGTTGGTTCCCTCGTGGTGGTTACCGTGGTGGTGTTCGTGGTGGTAGCTTTGATAGGCGTGATGATTTGGTTTGTGCTAACCCCACTTTGGAGCAAATGGCTCGGCACTGGTTTTACTCTTTTGGTACCAACCCCAGTGCAGAGTCGTTTGTTCACTCACGTTCTCATTTTTTGAATTTCAGGTGGGAGACTTGAGGAACGATTGGTTGATTGACTCCGGTTGCTCGAGGCATATGACCGAAGACAAGGGGTGGTTCTCAAGTCTTGTCCCGATGGTGTCTAAGACATACATCACCTTTGGGGACAATGGGCGAGGGCGTGTGCTTTCAGAAGGTGAGATTAAGGTAAGTGACAAGGTCACTCTCAGGCGTGTTGCTCTCATTCAATCGCTCGGGTTCAATTTGCTTTCGGTGCCCCAGCTTTTGGATGAGGACTTTGAGGTGTTGTTTCGGCCTGGTGGTTCTCGGATTTTGGATTCTCAAGGGGACCTAGTTTGCATGGTCATTCCCGAGGGTCAAGTGTTCCGAGCGGATTTTTCTCAGTCTTCTGGTGTGGAGCGTTGTTTCTTGGTTCGATCTTCGAGTGAGTTGTGGAAGTGGCATAGGAAGTTGGGTCACTTAAGCTTTGACCTTTTGTCTTGCTTGAGTAAACTCAATTTGGTCCGAGGATTGCCACGGCTGAGGTTTGAAAAAGAGTTGGTTTGTGCGCCGTGTCGGCATGCTCAGATGGTAGCTGCTTCCCATCCACCCCTCACCGATGTGATGACGGAGCATCCATGCGAGCTGCTCCATATGGACCTTGTTGGCCCAGCTCGTGTGCGATCTGTGGGTGGGAAGTGGTATGTCCTGGTTGTGGTGGACGACTACTCTCGGTATGCGTGGGTTTTCTTTCTTATGGAGAAAGGGGAGACGTTTGATTTTGTTCGAGATCTTGTCTTGAGGTTGAGAAACGAGAGGCACGGAGATGCCATACGAGCGATCCGCAGTGACAATGGCTCGGAATTTAAAAACTCTCGCTTCGAAACCTTTTGCCATGACTTGGGTCTTGAACACCAGTTTTCGAGTCCGTATACGCCTCCCCAGAATGGCGTGGTGGAAAGGAAAAACAGAACCTTGTGCGAGATGGCTCGGACGATGCTTGATGAGCATAGGACTCCGAGGAGGCTCTGGGCTGAGGCGGTGAATACCGCGTGCTATGTGTCGAACAGGATTTACCTCAGGGTGCATAAGAAGAAAACATGCTATGAGTTGATGCACGGGCGCACACCCAAGGTGAGTCACTTTCACGTGTTTGGGTGCAAATGCTTCATCCTGAAGAAAGATAAGAAGTTGGACAAGTTCTGTGACGCCCCAGGTTTTTAATTAGCATCATTAGTGCTAATGACCGAGTCAAACACGTTGACTCTAGTCAAACCTTGGTCAACCTGGGTCATCACCTCGAAAACCTAACCAACAACCCCTAGTGGTCAACCTTTGGAAAAAGCTTGGTCAAACCCTAGCTAAAACCCCAAGTCAAACCCCTTGACACACCTAGTCCTTCTAGAACTTTTGCCGCGTTCTCCAAATTTCACCTAAACACTTCAAATTCTCCCAATACAAAAGTTGTCTAGTTTTTCGAGGGACACAACTTTCATGTTGGGTGGCATTTGAAAATTGAAGTGGAAAATGGTGTAAAGTTGTGGTCAACGCCAGCAGTTCCTGTTCACCGGTGCCAAGAAAAACTCCAACTTGGCCAGCAGTTCATGCAAACACCCGTGCCTGCGACCGCCGGTCCGTGCGCGCCCGACGCTGGCGTCAGCCTCCCGTGCAAGCCCCGAGGCGGTGCCTCGGCCAGGGAGCCGCGCAGGCCACGCGGCGCGTATGCGTGCCCGCGATGCCAGCCTCCTCTTTGCCGCGCACGCCCGCCGAGGCTAGCGCCGCCGTACCGTGACATATTCACCGTTGAATCCTTCGCGACGAAGCATTGCCCACCCGTCTGTCTGCTCGCCTATAAAAGAAGTCCGCAGTGCTCCTCGCGCGCGTGAGCACCGAGCGCCACCGCACGCCATTGACGCCGCCTCGGTGAGCTTCCCCCTCCACTCATGTTCGTCACCACTCAAACGCCCCAACCTCTCCCCTAGGACCTGGAGAACCTACCCGTGCCGCATGTTGCCCAGGACACGCCGCCGTCTCGCCGGCAATCAAGTTGCAGCAGCCGCCGCCGTCCTGCTCTGCCATGCGAGCTCGCCGACGCCGTTTCTGTCCCTTCTCCGGCCACAACTCGGTCGTAGGTGAGCTCCTAGTCGCTCCCACGCCCTTCCCCGGCCGACCCAGCCACCGGCTCGCCGAAATTCCGGCCGGCCGCGCCGCCCCACCCCCTGTGGACCCAATTGCGAGGCATCTTTTCTTCCTAGGGAGTTTGGTGTAAACCAGGGACCTATCTGCTAGAGAAACAAAGTTTCCAGGGACCTTTAGGCAAAACTGAATCTTAAATAGTGAATGCTTTTGGCTGATTCTTGTAAAATTCATAGAAAATCGTAGAAAACTCAGAAAAATGCAAAATCAATTTTGTTGGTTTCCTTATGAATAACTCTACAACTTTTGTAAATCATGACCCTACTTTTGAGTGATGGTATTTGCATGAAAAATAGAAATCAGTTAAACCTAGATCTGTTGTATTTCAAAATCTACAAGTGCTCTGTAGCTGAATTTTGGATATGTTGTGAGTTATGACATGAGTAGCTTCTGTACCGTAAATTGGACAAAGTTATTGTGTATATCTTTTATTATGAATTGTTTTGTATTTATGATGAATCGTCCTTAATGATTTTTGTAGCTAAATCTAAAAAGATTTTTGTGCTCAACTTCTGCATGTGATCGTTTTATGCCTAAATGCACCTCT
This sequence comes from Cenchrus fungigraminus, assembly GCA_036936925.1. Lineage (NCBI taxonomy): Eukaryota > Viridiplantae > Streptophyta > Magnoliopsida > Poales > Poaceae > Cenchrus > Cenchrus fungigraminus. Next base: position 89,541,007 of record CM072770.1, on the reverse strand, counting down.
GGTGAATTAAGTACTATTTTATATTTTCCAGCAATATTTAATCTTGTTTTATGCCTAATTTTCAATGTAAATGCATAGCTCAAGATCTAGAATAGCTCTTGATGTGTTTGTTATTTTCCTAGCTTTGTTTTGAGTCATAGAACCAGTGACAGAAAGTTGGGATCTATTTGTTGTGTATTTATTTTTTATATGCAATTCTCATGTTTAGATAGCTAGTATTTATCTTTTATGATATATTTAATTCATAGCCCTTTTAAGTGTGTATGTGTATGCAGTGGCTTTGGTTAGGTTTATAGTGTTTCTGAAACACACCACTAAATTTTTTTTGAATTTATTTTATGAATAAAAGCAATGGAGGCCAATTAAAGCTTAATATGAAATTAATGGGAAAATCACCCCATCCTCACTTAATGACCTTATGTGTGTGATGTAAATCATTCTAAAAAGTTTAAGACCAACCCTTTGCTGTTTTGTGAATTTAAATTAATTTATTTACCTAAATATGTACACAGTCACTATCAAAAGGAATAATTAATAAAGAACCCTATATTATTCCTTTGTCGGAAGAGTATGCTGAATGTATGTTTATCTAGGTGAATGTGGTCAACCATGCACCCCATGGTTGTCATGTGTTGTGTTGTAATTAACTAATTTGAAACCGTCAATTAAATCTTGCATTTGCATCCTCGTGTAGATCTTCCCGACGGTAGCCATACGCTCGTGCCGGAAGGAGGAGATGAAGGTGCTGGCGGTGAGATGCAGTATGTGGACGTGGCTCAGGACCTGGACCAAAGTCCAGAAGGGCCCAAGACCAACCTTGCCAGCGAAGGAAAGGCCCGGATCATTAACCCTTCTTTTTAAAATTATGCAATTACCTTTGTTATGATTGTGCATTTACGTTTCAGGAGTTGAATTGAAACCCTAGATGCATGATCCCTAGGTACCTATGCTCTTTTACTAGTATGCTAGGTCGATAGCTGCTATGCTATAGGACCGGTACAAGTCGAGTGATGATTCGTCACTCGCGAGAATAGGTCGTTATGTTGGAATCATAAGATCTTTATAAATGGATTGCTCATGTGGTAAGAGCATGGGATTTGGGCTCCGGTCCAGTGGCTTTCGTGGGCTAAGCTTTTGAACGTACTAAGCACTTGTCGGGAATGGGACCGGTAAGCCTAGTACCTTTATGAGACGGTGCGGGATCTTACCCTTACTAATCTTGAGTAGTCACCTGCCCGGCTCGCCACCGGGAGGTGGGTACATGTGTGAAGCTGGGTGTCTTGCGGGGCACGCCAGATAGCCGTGTACCCGGGACTGTAAGCTTCGATCCCAAGCCGAGGACTTTTGGGAACTGCCTGGTGGTTGTCCAGTGTGAGGGCACCCTACCGTGTGTTTAGGTTTACCTTGCAAGGTTATAAATCAATCGATTGTCGGCCTCTCACCGTTATCTAAGACTGCTTAATCAACTGACCATGATATCCCTTAATGATGGAACTTGTGAATATTACTGTGTGAATTAATTGTATTGTACAATTTTTGATTGCAATAGATGGCTCACGTAGAAATGATAATTAACTAGAATTTGAGCTAAAATATCGAAAGTAAAGACATACTCTTTGTTGCTTTTCAGCAAAAGGACTCCACCGGCCAAAAAGCCTCTCATGTCTAGAGTTTGGTGATGTAGTTATCACCCGACGGTTAAGTCTTACTGAGTATTAGTATACTCAGCCTTGCTTTATAAATGTTGTGGCAGGTGTTGTTTGGCCTGGAGAGATTCCACTCGACCGAAAGCTAGAATGGGTGGATGATGACGAGTGATGGCATCATGGATGGCCTCCTGTGATGTTTACCGTTTCGCTAGTTTATTATTCCGCTATTTTCAAACTCTGAACCTTTATTTAACATGTCATGAACAATGGTTTGTAATAATTAACCCTTAGGGGTAAAATTGGATTTAATTTGTGTTTGTACTCTGGACTCGCCTTCGTGTGAGTTTTAATGCATATGTTCGATCCTCTGTGTGATTTCCAAGTGATTTACTGGGCTTTGACCCGGCAACCAACGACGGGATGGTACTTTACTGTCGCTTAATGGCCAAAGTGGATTGGTTTAGGTGATAGTACGGTATTTTCCTGGGCGGGTTGTCACAGCTGGTATCACAGCGATTAACATGCACCGGAGTTTAATTAACAATCTCAAACACGTGTTTTTGAATAAAACTTGCCAAGATTGTTTGTATTTGCAAAATACGTTGGTTCGTTAAGGATGGAAATAGACCGAGAGGCCCTAGAGGGAATTTTTGGGTCTTTTCAGGTGGCTTACAAATCTATGGTTTATTTTGCTAACTCCCAGCACATTTTATTCTTTTCAGAACTTACTTCTTGCACAACCATACTAGTTCGTCACATTTTGCCATACGTGGTGGTACCACATGAAAGTCATGTGAGGGATGGATGGGACCTAATCCAATGGGAACCCACCGTCGCGTCTATGTCTCGCCACGTTTCGCCATACGTGGACGTTCCGCATTGTGAATATGCGAGGCAAGGATACACTCCATTCAAACGGAGGGTGTCTGAGGTTGGACGCTGTCCATGCAGCGATAAACACATGGGTGCCGTTTCTATAGTGAACGGTAATGTGTATGGACGCTTTCATGAGTGCTGGCATGAAAGGTTCGATGTGTTTTGTGATTTTCTGTAGGTACACTAACCACGTTTCGTAAGTCGCTAAGTGAGCATCGATTAGTTCTCGACTAGTTATTATAGGGAGAAATGCGTATATGCCTTGCCACCGGCACTAACTTCGATTTTTGGCTTGATTGCCTTGTGAGGACGAATAGGACGTCTTGCATCATGCTAAAAATTGTGGAAACTTAAAACTGAACCCTTTACATGTTTTATGTGCTCTCTAAGGTGAAGTCTTGCTAGTGTGCATTTTCTTGCATAGCCTCTCAGGTGTAGACATGTTGCTGTCCAAAAATCTGATAGGGCTGTTTGCTTGATTTGGGCACCTTGCTCAAGAATCAATTTGCCTAGGTGAACTCTACCAAAGTTGCTCCATATCTAATCTAGTTTCTGCTCGCAAAAATTCACGGTCATAGCCTTTGTATATCTCAAGTTATGCTCAGATTACTGAACCTCTGTCCTGCTGTTTTTCCAGGAGCCTAATCTGAAACCTTGCTTAGTGGAAGCACCTTCCTAACCTTTCTAAGATCAACCGTTGAGTACCAAAAATGTGTCTCATAACCTTGCTGAGTTGCTACAAAAATTTGGGAATTTTTGGGGCTCTGGTTTTTAAGTTATGAATTTTTGTTCACAACTGCCAGAACTTTGTCAAGTTGTATGTTCGTACCAATGGCCACCCCATTTCTTAACCACGTGCTCTTTTATCATTGACCGAATCTATCCTTGTACACTCACATCCGTCTGGTCTCACTTTTGTCATTATGTCCAGATGGACAACGTTGGATCTGCGTCGCCTGATGTGGAAGCATGGACTCTCGTGGACTGTCTCGAGGAGGGTGGATTCCCTGCACTCTTGTGGGACACCCTGAAGGACTCTGGATACACCGCTTATCCCGATGTCGGTGTTTTAGACCAGCAACCTACCAAGGGGAGTACCCGAGGTAGATGAACGTGGCCTCGCTGAGATCGGTAACTCGAAGGGGAGACACGTGGCACACAATTTAGACAGGTTCGGGCCGCGAGATGCGTAATACCCTACGTCCTGTATGCTGCGTAGCTCTGGATTGATTGGATGTGTTTACAAGATGATGCGGATGAAAGAGAGGGGTCCCTGCCTCGCCTTATATAGTCTGGGAGGCAGGGTTACAAGCCGGTTTGCCGGAGGAGTTCTAGTCGTGTACGGCTAGGAGTACTCTACATGGATCCGGACATGTCTAGCTTCCTAACCGAGTACTAGTCCTCTGAATGCCTTGCGCTCCACGCCATCAGGTGCCGCGTAGCCCAAGTCGAGTAGTCCCATGGGCCCACGGAGTAGTCGGTCCCAGTACCCACCTGTGTAGTGGGCCCAGAAGTACTTGAATCATCCCGAGGCTGGAAGGTACTCCAGCTGATCTTTGAGTAGTCTTGAAGTCTTCTCGAGTAGTTTCCAAGCGTCCCCGAGTGCTTCTCTCGAAGGTCTTCAATAGTACTCGTGTTGTCTTGATGAAGAAATCATATGGAAAATGCGATTCGGAGAATCGCATTCCATATGGAATGTAGCCCCCGAGCCTTAGGTCGAATCGCAGATTCAAGCTGAGGGTCAATCTGAAGTTTTGCCAATCTTATCCTGAAAAATCCGGAGAAAAAACCGAAGGACATGTGGCACGGAGCCCCCGAGCCTTGAGTCGAGTACTTTCTCTCGAATTGAAGGGTCATCTTGACTGTAGAATGTGTCCGGATTGGGATCTTAAATTGGTGTAGCCCACTGAGTCCACCAGATGTAGTCGAGCCCCCGAGTCTGAGAGCATCGAGTACTGGAATGTGAAGAGTCATGCCGCCACCACTGAGTCACCCGCCTGGTGCTTATCCGTCCGTTTAGAATTGAGCCACTTTGACAGGTTATAAATAACCGATAAACCCCTTAGGGTTTTTCAGTCCCAGCAACAGCATTTCCACAGATTAGATCTGAGAGACTACCCGCTCTGCTTCTCTGCTGCCGCCGCCGCCACAAAGTAGATTGGATCTACTTGCGCCCACTGCCGCAGTCCGCCCCCTCCCCATCCCCCGAGCGAATGCGAGTGAAGACTCCGGTGACTTGGAGGATGAAGGCGTCCCCGGCAAAGAGCTCGAAGACCGGCGCGTCGAAGAAAAGGAGCCATAGTGAAGCCGGAGATGCCGGCCAATCGTCATCATCGCCGCCCTCCTCCCCTCACCCCAATCCGGCGAAGGAATGGAAGAAAGCGAAGTTGAAGACCGAGGACTTGCTTGCCTTGGTCAACAGCAGATTCCTCCGTGAGAAGGAGATGGATCTCTGGCGCACTGCCACCAACGACCCGTATCCGATGGAGAAGAACCCGAACAAGATCCCGATGTTCACCCATTTGTGGAGCGTGGACTTGCGCTGCCGGCCAGCAATTTCTTGAAGGAGCTCCTCAGGTACTATGGAATCGAGTACCTCAACCTCAACCCTAATGGGATCTTCCACGTCTCCATCTTTGTACACTTCTGTGAAGCCTTTGTGGGGATCAAGCCCCACTGGATTTTGTTCCGGAAGTTCTTCCGGGTGAAGCCGCAGCCGAGCTCGAACGATCCGCGAGTAGTCGGAGGCGCCGGGATCCAGATGCGAGAAGACACCACCGAGCAGTACTTGCCCTACAAGCTGATCGATTCCAACCAAGACTGGAAGGCGAAGTGGTTCTATATCAGTAACCACCACCCCGAGCTGCCAAAGCCGAGCGGGCGTCAGCCGAAGCATGCTCCATGGTGGAATACGGAGCCCACCATGCAAGAAGGGATTCAGCTACTGGAGTTGCTGAAGAAGATCAGGCCCTGCGGGAGGCCGGACTGAGGGCTGAACATGTGGCCTTCAGTTTTATGAAGAGGAGGGTGCAACCTTTGATGGCGCGAGACACCCTCGGGTACCAGTACATGGGCAATGAGGACTCTTCTCGGATGCCCGGCCTTGAAGTCGAGGACGACGTCATCGTCGAGAGACTGGGCAGGATCTTCAAGGACATGCCACCATACACACCATGCCCAGTGCTTGAGTACTCCGCGGCTCGGCCGCCAAACCAGGTTAGAAATCGTGGCATAAGCCCCTGAGTACTGATTAGCTGGAAATAGTCGAATTTATGCTTGCTGTATGTTGCAGGACGATGTGGTGAAGTATGTCTCCGACCCACCCTCCCCTACGCGACTTGAGATACCAGCGCATGGGAAGGGAGAGACGAAGGCAAGGAGCGCCGCGAAGTCGATGAAGGTGATGACACTGTCATCATCGAGGATAGCTCGGATGACGAGGATGAAGAAACACTACAGCAGCGATTCCAACTTCGCGCGAGGTTCAACTGGGCCGGGATGCCTAATATCCCGGTCATCGAGAAGCCGACTAGCCTGGAGGCTAGCCTGCCGGTGCCGCCCAGGAAGCCGCGCAACGTGGTGTGAAAACGTGCCGTCAAGAAGCTGAAGATCTCTGAAGCCACCAGCCAAGAGGTGAGTACCACGACTCGGAGTAGTCGAGTACAGCCGATGAGTAGTCTGGTGCTGACAATCTCATTTGAACTATTGCTGGACATCCCTTCCTCAGACCCCGTTGATTAGGGCGATGAGGACGTCTGGGATATGATGGGGGCGGCAGCTGAGAGTGTCAGCCAGCCTCCAACCACTGAAGAAGCCGTACCAGGAGCGGCAGAACTGGAGACCGACGATGTAGAGTTGCGAGCGTCGGTGGGAGAAGGTCAGGGCCCTTCCCCGGCTGCAGCGGTGGTGCAGCCAGCGGAGGCTTATGCTGAAGCCGAAACTACCAGTGAGGCTGGTATAGTTGATATCGCCAGTATACTGGGTGCTCCTACCGTGACCGTGGTGCGGTCAACCCTGTAAGTTCCTTGAACTCCCGAGTAGTTGTGTAGTCGTCAAGCTTGCATTGTTGACTAGATTCTTCGTGATGCAGGAAATGCACGGACTTGTCGTGGGATGGTGGGGAAACTAGCCCTCCGGCAGATGGAGAAGACCGCTCGACGGAGGTGCGCGAACCTATGCCACTGCCACAAGCTGAAGCCGCAGTGGAGTCAACACTTGAAGAAGCCACCTTGGTCGAAGGTATGTGTTCTGCCACCACTAGTAGTCGTCATGCATAGTAGTCGTAGTCTTTGAAATTGACTTCTTGTACTCATCTTGGTAGGAGTACAAGCTGAGGGAGCCGCGATCCCTGAAGCCGTAGCCATGGAGACGGCTACTGTGGAGACGGAGCCCACAGAAACAGTTGCTGGGGCGACGGTAGCAACAGCCCCCGGGCTGGGGACTACGGTAGCCCCCGAGCTGAGTGCAGAGGCGCGGGTCGATCCGCTCCCCGGGGCAGCCACGGACGTAGTCGTTCGCGAGCCAATCATAGAAGAGGGTGCGCCACTTCACTCGGCTCCTATGCCAGAGGCGGCATCTTCAAGTCGTGGAGGGCTCGAGTTGCTGGAGGACATTCTTGTTGATCCGGCCGTTGTTGCTCTGAGCATGGAGCCATGGCGCCGCACCCAGCAGTGGGTCAAGGTACGTTGTGGGTACCCTGATTAGTCTTGCTTTTGTAGAGTATTGGGTACTCATTGTTTTGTTTTGTCTTGCGCAGGATGTTGTTGAGAGGTCCCGCCAGAAGTCTGAACTTCTGAAAGGATATGGCGACATAGTTCTCCACGCCGAGGCCTTGGAGAAGGAGCTCGAGAGGTCGAAGAAGCATTCTGCTCTGCTCCAAACCAAACTTGATGGCGCCTTCGCCTAGTACCATAACGAGGTACAAGATATGCAAGCGAAGAGGGACGACTTGATCCGGAAGAACAAGTCCTTACAGCAGAAGAACAAAGGTAGGTCTGCCGCCAAAGCCTTTGAGTACTTATTGAAGTACCTTGGAGTATTCTGACATTGCGTCGAGTTGTCTGCAGATCTTGAGGCAAGAGTTGACCAGCTGAAGGCTTCTGAAACGGACCTCAAGAATATTGTATATCGGGAGACCGATAAAAGAGAGGTACTGGAGTACGAATACGCTTAGTTGCACCATGAGTGCATCACACACATGGACCTCCATGAAGCTTCAGACCGTGATCTTGTAAATTGCTATAAATCTTTGCAGAAATTGAATGAAGATTGCGAGAAGCTTCAAGGCCAGCTGAAAGAACTCGAGGAGGTCGCGCTGCCTATTGCGAGGCTGCTGGTGCCACATCCGGGCGGGCCAAAGATTGCGCCACTAGTGGACAGGCTGAAGGAGGCCCCCGGGTGCTTGGCGACATACGTCAAGCATCTGGCAAAGTCAATTCCAAACCAGGTCTTGGCGTATATGAAGTCATATTTCCCCAAAGCCCCCATGGACGTGGTGGCCGGCGGACTTGCGGCGAACTGTAGCGACGAGCAGTACAAGGTTCTCCTTGAAGTGATGGCGCCCATTGCTGAGCAGGTGGCGGAGAAGCTTAATCTCCAGTAGATGTACCTGTATAGGTAGCTTAGGGTAGTTCATGTAAAACAAACAAAGTGGTCAGTAATTTGTTTGAATTATCAATGAGAGTTGTCCACGCTTTGTATGTGAAATGAGTACTCGTGGCCGCCACTTGCAGCGAAGTGTGCGAAGTACCAAACCGTGGAGAAGTCTTGAGTAGTAGTACTCGGTAGAGTCTACCTGGTTGGAAAGGCACAGTAAAGAAGTTGAGTAAAATCAAACTTTATTACTGATAAATGAGTACACCTGGATGGCCAGGGCCATTTACAAGTGTAGTCGCCAGGACCCGTAGGCCGCCTATGGCTAAGTGGTGCTAGGGCCCTTGAGCCGCTTACAGCTGGAGATCCGTTAGTAGTCGTATAGGCTGGATCTAGAGTACATGGTCTGTAGACCGCCGCTGGAGTCCTCAGTGCTCTGAGCAGCCCAAGATCCGTTAGTAGCTGTTGATGCTGGATCTTGGAGAAGAGTAGTCCGGAGACTAGTGCCAGGACCGGGAGGCCGCTTACAGCGTAGAGTCCGTTAGTAGCCGTATAGGCTGGACCCGTAGATGAGTAGTCGAGTGACTACGCGTAGAAGCGACACAGCTGGTCGACGTTCCACGAGTTGCTGATGTCATCGCCTTCAAGTGTTTGTAGGCAATATGAGCCTGGTCCGGTCACCTTGGAGACTGAGAAGGGACCTTCCCATGGCGAGATGAGCTTGTGTAGTCCGTTCGTGTTCTGGATGCGACGGAGGACTAGATCGCTAATGTTGAAGAAGCGTTCCTTGACGTTGCGATCATGGTAGCGCCGGATACCCTCTAGGTACCTTGCTGACTGGACGAGGGTAGCGCAGCGGGCTTCTTCGAGGCTGTCGATGTCAACCCGTATGCTGTCTTCAGAGATGCCTTCGTCGTATTGTTCTACTGCCAGGGATTCCCACATCACGTCGGCGGGTAGAATAGCTTCGGAGCCGTAGACCAGGAAGTAGGGCGACTGCCCTGTTGGCTTGGTAGGTTGAGTACGAAGCCCCCAGAGTGTGTTGGGTAGTTCCTTGATCCACTTGCCTCCTTTGGTGTTAGCTGCGTCGTGCAATCGCTTCTTGAGGGCGTCGAGTACCATCCCGTTGGCGCGCTCAACTTGACCGTTGGCGCGGGGATGGGCGACTGAGACGTACCGGACATCATTCCCGCTATTCTCGCAATACTCCCAGAACTGATGGTTGTTGAAGTTGGAACCCAGATCTGTGATGATGCGATGGGGCAGCCCGTAGCGATGCACTAGCTCATCCAAGAAGTCGAGTACTCTGTTGGCCTTTGGGCAGGTGACCGGCTTGACTTCGATCCACTTGGTGAACTTGTCGATGGCCACCAGGACTCTGTTGAATCCTCCTGGCGCAGTTGGCAGAGGCCCAATCATGTCGAGCCCCCAGCAGGAAAAGGGCCAGGTTGGTGGTATGGTGACTAGCTTGTAGGCCGGGACCTGTTGCTGCTTGGCGAAGAATTGACACCCTTGGCACTTTTTGATGAGTTCTTCAGCATCGGCCAGAGCTGTGGGCCAGTAGAAAGCTCATCGAAAGCTTTGCTCACCAGCGTGCGAGAAGACGCGTGGTTGCCGCAGACGCCTTTGTGGATCTCCTCCAAGATATCCTTGCCTTCATCTCGAGGTATGCACTTCATGAGTACTCTAGAAGTGGCACCCCGCCTGTAGAGCTTGTCTCCGACTAGTACGTAGGTCTTGTCTCGGCGGACGAGTTGTTCGGCCATGTTCTTGTCGGAGGGAACCTTCTGCTCGCGGATGTAGTCGATGAAGGGTTGTCTGCAGTCCACGTCGATCATCATGACCTCCTGACCGGACTGTGGTGGCACAGGGTTAGTGGTCATTGGCACTGGCTCCGGGATGGATGGCGTGTGAAGCTCGTGGACGAAGACTCCGGCGGTTACTTGTGCGCAAGTAGAACCAAGCTTCGACAGGACGTCCGCTGCAACGTTGTTGTCATGGACAACGTGGTGGAACTCGAGACCGTAGAACTTGTTCTCGAGCTTGCGGACTTCCAGGCAGTAGGCGTCCATGTTCTCCTTGTTGCGATCCCAAGACTTGTTGACTTGGTTGATGACCACTGCGGAGTCGCCGTAGACTAGTAGCCGCTTGATGCCTAATGAGATTGTGAGGCGGAGCCCGTGCAGAAGGATTTCGTACTCGGCTTTGTTATTTGAGACCTACCAGAAGATCTGCAGGACGTACTTGAGTTGTTCGCCCTTTGGAGAAATCAGGAGTACCCCTGCACCTGCGCCCTCGAGCTTGAGTGAACCGTCGAAGTACATCACCCAGTGCTCTGGCCGCTCGGTTGGGGTTGGTAACTGATTCTCCCGCCACTCTGCCATGAAGTTGACTAGTGCTTGAGACTTGATAGCGGTACGTGGCTTGAAGTCGATGTTGAGGGCGCCAAGTTCGACCGCCCACTTGGAGATTCTTCCAGTAGCATCCTGATTGCGGAGTATGTCACCGAGTGGGTAGTCGGTGATGACGGCAATCGAGTACTCCTGGAAGTAGTGTCGTAGCTTCCGCGAGGTGATGAGCACTGCGTAGAGTAGCTTCTAGACCGGTTGGTACCGTGCCTTGGACTCTGACAGAACCTCACTGACGAAGTAGACTAGTCGCTAGACTGGGTAGGTGTGGCCTTCTTCCTGCCGCTCGACGACGATGGCGGTACTAACCACATGAGTAGTCGCAGCGAGGTAGAGCAGTAGCTGCTCCTTTTTGTGAGGAGCCGTGAGGACCGGTGGTTTTGACAGGAAGTCTTTAAGCTGCGTCAGGGCTTGATCAGCCTCTGCGGTCCACGCGAACTTCTCTTGGTGCTTGAGTAGTTTGAAGAAGGGTAGTCCCCGTTCTCCAAGCTTCGAGATAAATCTGTTCAAGGTCGCCATGCACCCGGTCAGCTTCTGGACATCCTTGATGCAGGTTGGAGCTTTCATGTTGGTGATGGCGGAGATCTTCTCGGGGTTGGCTTCGATGCCGCGATGGCTGATGATGAAGCCGAGTAGTTTCCCAGATGGTACGCCGAAGACGCACTTGTTGGGATTGAGCTTCCATTGGTACTCTCGCAGGGATGCGAAAGTCTCTTCAAGATCGGCTATGAGCATATCGGAGTTTCTGGTCTTGACGACCACGTCGTCCACAAAGGCTTCGACATTCTTATTGAGCTGCTTCTTGAAGCAGGCCAGGATAGCTCGCTGGTATGTAGCGTCGACGTTCTTCAACCCGAACGACATTGTCGTGTAGCAGTAGGCACCGAACGGGGTGATGAACGCGGTCTTCTCCTGGTCTTCTTCCCTGATAGCGATCTGGTGGTACCCGGAGTAGTAGTCGAGGAAGCAGAGCAGGTCGCAGCCCGCCGTGGAGTCGATGACTTGGTCGATCCACGGCAACCCGAAGGGGTCCTTGGGGCAGTGTTTGTTGAGGTCGGTGTAGTCGACGCACATCCTCCACTCGTTCGTGTTCTTCTTGCGGACGAGGACGGGGTTGGCGAGCCACTCAGGATGGAAAACTTCACGGATGAAGCCCGTCGCGAGTAGTTTGGCGAGTTCCTTCTTGATGGTGTCCCATCGGTCATCGGCGAAACGGCGGAGGTGTTGTCGTTTGGGGGTAGCTTTAGGGTCGACATTCAGTGAGTGCTCGATCAGCCTCCTGGGCACCCCTGGCATGTCCGCTGGCTTCCATGCGAAGATGTCTTGGTTAGCCCGAAGGAAGTTGACGAGCGCGCGACTTCCTATTTCGTGTCGAGCCCTGCGCCGATCATGGTAGTCTTGCTGCTGTCGCCCGTCCCGAGGTCAATGGCCTTCACCTGGACTTCCTCTGACGGTTGAGGCTTGTTCGCGGTGTCGGTCTTCTCGGGTATCTCGAGTTCGGTTGGGGCGAGCTTTTTGGAGGCGGCGAAGATCTCCATCATTGCGTTGGGTACTTGATTAGTAGCTGCAAGTTCCACGGCTTCGGTGTCGTAGTCGTAGGAAACCTTCAAGTCCCCTTGCAGCGCAAGTACTCCGGCAGGACTTGGCATTTTGAGTACCAAGTAGGTGTAGTGGGGGACCGCCATGAACTTGGCGATCGCTGGTCTGCCAAGAATGGCATGGTGAGGACCATGTGTGGTTCGAGGACCGGTGGATGGTCGCTTCCTGGTGTGATGAGTGATTGACAACGTTGTGTGGACTGATTCTTGGCTAAGTATTGTAGGTGTAGGTTGCGGCTTGACTGGTGTTGGTGCAGGTGAAGAACAAGCGCGAAAGGTTGTTGCTGGTGAGGCCTTCGGGTGTGGAGAAGACAAGTAGGCTTGATTCGAGGGACCCGGTGGCCAGCAGGGTCAAGTGCGGGCCGCATGGTGGCAAGAACAGCAAGATGAAGTCGGTGGACGGTTTCTCGGTTGAGCCTCAAAACCAAGGTCGAGCCGGGACTTCGTGCGAGCCGAGTCATGAGTGGTGATTGGCGGAGGCTACATCAAGTTCGCGGGGTTTGCGGTGGTTCACCAGAAAACCACAAGGTTACTCGGCTGAGCCACAAAGCCGAGGCCGAAGCCCGGGCGTGGCTGTCAGGCCAAAACCGGCCTGACCGGTTTGGGAAACCGGTCTGACCGGTTTGGGGTCGCAGGGCGCCGGAAGCTTCGAAGCGGAGGACACGCGTCGGGATCGCAAGGCTTGCGTCGAGGCTAAGCGAAGTGCAGTCGCCGGGCATCCGTCCGATGGTGTTACGAAGACAATTTCCCAAAGTGCCCTTGGTGGGCGTGTATCCTAGTTTAGGCTTTAGGGGTATTTTAGTCTTTCGGCTTGCCTCCATATAACCCAAGTCGTGAGAGGATGGCAACCATCTCTTGGAACTCTAACTCATTTTCCCTTTGCTATTTTCCTTCCTATTTTCCTTAGGATTTCTAGGACTAGCTTGAGAGCTTCATGGTGAGATCTTGTGAGAGGGAAGGATGATCGGGCGGAAGCTAGACCTTGTATGAACCTTCATGTTATGTATAGATGATTTGGCGTGGTTCCTCAAGGCTTGATTGTGCTCTTCCCATTTTCTCTTTTTGGTGATTTTCGGAGCCTTTTCTTGGAATTCCCGTGGGGAAGTTTTGGGGGTGTTTCTTTGAGGGATTCTTGTTGGATGTCACGTATGAGGACCTTGTGCCTCTTTGCTTGGTGATCTTGCTCCAACAAACCCTCCGAAATGGCTTCAATTTGGGGTTTTCGGTGGAGTTCTTGGAAAGGTGTTCTTGAGGGTTGACTTCCGATTCCTCTTGATTGAGTAGGTTTTTGGGACCGAGCTTCTAGCCAAAGGTAGCCCACGAGGTACCCCCAGCTATCCCCAAAGTCTCACTTGAATCCGTGGAACGAATCGGGAGATCGATCGAGGTGAAGGCTAGGTTTTTCCCGCGGGCTGAGTTCTTCCCGACTATCCAGGCAAAACCAGCCTGACCGGTTTAGCCACAGTGGGCTGTCGTGAAGGTTTTTGAGCAGGAGAGTCTTGTTCGCACTATGACTTTTCTTGTTCAAAGGTGGAGAGGTTCTTGAGGTGTTTTTGGGCTGTTTTGGTCTCAAAGGTCTTTTGGGGATTTCCTGGACAAAACCGGCCTGACCGGTTTGCCAAACCGGCCAGACCGGTTTCGCCTGCCTGTGAGAGGCTAACTCCCAGAGAAGCGGTCTGACCGGTTTCAGAAACCGGCCTGACCGGTTTTGGTTGCCAGCAGCAGTTTCATGTTGTTTTCCGCTGCGTGTTATGTGTTGCTGTTGGTTGGATCTTGCTCCTAGGTTCAGTAGAACTCCAGTGGCTACGTGGACTTGGCAAGAGAAGCTCGCGGAGGTGTTCGAGTGATATTGGGTTCGTAGGCCGAATTCTTGAGTAGAATTTTTATCGGCTCCCATTCACTCCCCCCCTCTCTGGTTCGCCATTCCGGTCCTTCACATGGTAGGAGGTTTCGAAGTCCACAACCTCGAACTTGATGTACTCGGTGTGGTAGTTCTCCCTTGTCTCCCCGAAGGTAACTGGCAGGGCCACTGAGCCCAGTGGAATAGCCGTGTTACCCGGTACGATGCCGTAGAAGGGTGACGCGCCCTTGTGAGCATGTCAATGATGTCGAGCTTCATTTTCTTCAAGGTCTTGGTGAAGAGGACATTAAGTCCACTCCCACCGTCGATGAGTACCTTGTTGAGTTTGGAGCCCGCGACTACTGGTTTCAGGACCAGTGGGAAACATCCCGGCTCAGAGAAGCTTGTCCATTGATCCGCGCGGGAGAAGGTAATGGGTACCTCTGACCACCTTAGAGGTGTCGGTACTACTGGTTCAATGCTCAAGACTTCTCGCAGAGTGAGCTTTTGGGACCGCTTGGTGGGTAGTCCGCCGAACAGGACATTCACCGTCTTGTCAGGTTCCTGGAAGTCGCCGTTGCCTTCGTCGACTTTTTTCTTGCCCTTCTTGTCATGAGGAGACCGTGGCTCGGGGGTATCCTTAAGTGCTCGCCGGAGTTGGAAGCACTGATCGGTGGTATGGTTGCCGTCTGGATGCCACGGACACTTTTCTTTGAGCAAGTCTTTGAAGCCGCCGGAGGTCTTTTTGGAGCTGTCCTTCGCAGGGCGCTGTATAGCCGCGGCTGTGTTGTCTGGCTTGCGCTTGCGGTTAGGACCTGAGTAGTTGTTGTTGTTGTGAACCCCCTGATCCTTGTTGTTGTTGTTGCCGCCCGTGTTGTTCTTGCCTTTGCCGCGGAAGGAGTCGTACTTGGCGTTCGCCTTGTCTTCTTCATCGGCCCATGATGTAATCATGTCTTTGAGCTTGGGCGGCGGTGACCGAAGTCTTCGAAGGTACGGCGGTGGTAGAGCCCGTCTTGGAAGAGGTCGATGACTTCTTTATCGGTGACGTCAACTACGGTCGCACGCTTGTCGAAAAAGCGGCGCATGTACTGGCATAGCGTCTCGCCTTGTTCCTGCTTGACCATCGCCAGATCCATGCGGGTACCCGAGCGCCCCATGGCGCCCGTGAAGTTGCTGGTAAACTGGGCCTTCAGCTAGTCCCACTGGTCAATCGAGTTCTTGTCGAGTGACTCGAGCCAAGTGAGTGGAGCCTGGTCCAGACAGAAGGGGAAGTAGAGGCACTTCGTGTCGTTGTTGCCACTAGCGTTTTTGATGGACAAGGCATAGCAACTGAGCCACTGAACTGGGTCTTGCTTCGCGTCGTACTTGGTGATCCCGAGAGGTTTGAATTTCTCAGGAAGGAGCAGGTCACGAATTCGTGCAGAGTAGGCGGGAAAGCCGTCGCTGTCGCTTGCTTCCGAGCCTTGTTGCGGCGGATCTCGTCGATCCTGTGTCGAGCGTCGTAGCTGCCACGTGCGTTGCCAGTGGCGTGGCTGTTCGTGTGGCCTTGGCCTCCGCGATCGCCGCCGCCGGCAGCTCTTCTGCCGGCGCCATGGGATGAACTTCCGCCGCTGCTTCCACCACCACCGCCGCCGCCGCGACTTCCTCCGGCGCCACCGCGACTACCACCGGTGCCACCCTGGCTGTTGCCGCCCTGTGAGGGTCCTCCCACCGAGGCCCTAGAGCGGTTGGGATTTGGCTGGTGTTCACCACGGACGCAGTTGCGTCCGCCGTCTACCGGGCTGCGACTAGTGGCTTCGTGATTTCCGGTGGGTGGAACTTGGGCGACCCTGTTATCGACCCGCATGAAGTAGGCGTCTTCAGCAAGCTTGGTGATGACTTCGCCTGCGCGGATCCCCTGGGCCTGTCGTGCTATCGTGGTGATAGACATGAGGCATTGCTCAGGAGTGGTATGTACCCGGTTGGCAACTTGATCCAGAGCCTCATTGAGGTTCCGGATGGGGAGAGTTTCCCGGAGACGTCTGCGTCGATCGTTCCGCTTCCTGTTGCGGTCACGCCGGGTGTTCTTGTCTTCGAGAGTCTCATTCGGAGGTGCGTTGGCAGACAACTCATCCTCTGAGATGTCGTCAAGGTACCGGTCGGGTCGGTTTTTCGATGTCCCAGCGTCTCCGGCCGCCATGAAGACTTCACGGTCGGGAGTGCAGAGACTGGAGTTAGTAGTCGCCACCTCAGTGGGGGTGTGCTCGTCTTCGTTTGGAGCCAATGGGGTCCCCTCCTGGAAGGGGAGTGTATCGAGGTAGGTGACGCAGCGTGAGTTGTCGTCCGTCAGGTCTGCGGGCTTACGGTCAGGCCAGTAGACGAATCTGTCGGCGGGAGTAGATGTAATAACCATACCAGTGGCAGGACCTGACAGTGGTTCCTCAGTCATGTTGAGCTCGGACTCGGACTCGTTTGGGTCCGATCCGAAGTCGAACTCATAGGAAGAGTCCGAGTAGTAGCCGGTTGCGGTGTTGGAGTCCGAGGAGTACTCAGAGGCGATCTCCTTGCCGGCCCGGCGTGCGGCGAGAGCTTCCGCGTGGGCCCTGCTGGAGTTGCAGAGGCCGTATGGGAAGTGCTCGTGCAGGGGGACCGTTTCACACGATGGCTCAGGAGCCGACTCGCATGAGACGATCCAGGGCGACGTCGAGTTCGAGTTGGAGGCGGATCCAAGCTCGAAGTCGGCGACTTGGTTGTAGAGCGAAAATTCATCGAATTTTTCGATGAGTGGGCCCGCGATGACTTCGGGAAGCGTCACGAGCCCGGTCTCCGGGTTCGGGGTCATGGTGAGGTAGCGCTGGAACGACCCAGCGCCGTCAGCGGTGCAGACCCATGAGCCGAAGACGAAGGTGTCGCCACGGTTGAAAGCGGCGGTTGGCTGGATGATGATTGAAGCCGTCGAGTTCGCCATGTGATCTTCGGCGAGATCCCCTACCTGGTGCGCTAGCTGTCAGTGTTTTAGACTGGCAACCTACCAAGGGGAGTACCCGAGGTAGATGAATGTGGCCTCGCCGAGATCGGTAACTCGAAGGGGAGACACATGGCACACAATTTAGACAAGTTCGGGCCGCGAGATGCGTAATACCCTACGTCCTGTATGTTGCGTAGCTCTGGATTGATTGGATGTGTTTACAAGATGATGTGGATGAAAGAGAGGGGTCCCTGCCTCGCCTTATATAGTCCGGGAGGCAGGGTTACAAGCCGGTTTGCCGGAGGAGTTCTAGTCGTGTACGGCTAGGAGTACTCTACATGGATCCGGACATGTCTAGCTTCCTAACCGAGTACTAGTCCTCTGAATGCCTTGCGCTCCACGCCATCAGGTGCCGCGTAGCCCAAGTCGAGTAGTCCCAGGGGCCCACGGAGTAGTCGGTCCCAGTACCCACCTGAGTAGTGGGCCCAGGGATGTCTGTACGACACCCGAGTACTTGACACGTGAGGTCATGACCACGGGCCAGCTCCTTCGTTGTGAAGTGAAGGTGAAAGTCCCCGTGTGCCCGACCAATGCTGCTTGGGAAGCATAGGAGAGTAAGGCACAAGGGTTGAACCTGGCTGACACTGTGCAAAAGGCTGCTCTTGAAACGCTCACAACTTTTTGTGGGAAGCACCCTGACTCGGTAGCTGGCACTGCAGCCAAAGTGATTCCTGTACCTGAGTGACACACCAGACCATGGGTCGAACGTGAAGCTTTTCTCTCAGCTCAGGGCAACTCTCACTATAGTCCTGATCTTGTCACCTCAGTTCGCTTTTCCGAGGCCATGTATGACACCTACCGACTGATGGTGGGAGAGAGTGCATTCTATAGACGCCAAATTTATAGGCAACGAGTTAAAGAAGTGGAAAGTACCGCTCAAGCGTTGAAGGAAGCCCGAGAAATGATAGCCACTCTCAAGAAGGGAAGATGCAAGGATAAGGCAAAGATACGAGAATTGAGTGAAGTTATTCATGAGCAGAATTTCATGTTGCAGCATAATGACCAATATATGTTTGAACTAGAGAATCAACTGGAAGCGATGGCAGCTCCACCTCCGGAACCTGTCATTCCCGGACCAGAAGAAGAAGAAGATGCTGAGGAAATTCAAGGAGAATCTGTAGTAGAGTCTGGACTTGCTTCACCATAGCTTTTCTGCGGCATGGAAGACTCAACCAGTAGGAAGTAAACCTAAGGCTAGCTTGTCGTCTAGTTGGAAGTTGGTACGCTTGTAATAAAGTAAGGAGTTCTACGAGTGTAGCAGTAGGAAGGAACCCCTAGTGTGTGCAGCCGCTTTTGGTTGGATTTTGTGGAAGGCTGAACTAGGAGTTCTCTCTTATGCGGCTAGGCTGCATCATAACCCCAGGTGTTATTATGGTGATCCCGAAAACCTTTCATCGATGTAATGCTATGGTTGAACACCCTCGGTTGTGGTGTGTTGAATGTTTAATTAAGCTAGTTGTGATCAGATCTGAGTTCCATGATGAGTACCAAGCTTGTCTAGAATTTTATGACGATCGTGTTCACCAAATTGCAGCATTTTGCACATTCCGACCGAGAATTATGAAATTTTTAGAGTAACTCTGCTCGCTGTCCAGATCAGCTAGACAAAACCGCGGTGATGGAATTTTTCAAGCACGTTAACCTTGGAGTTTGCCTCGGAGTTGAATACCAACTTGAGAGCTTATGAAATCCTACACCTACTGACCAAAAATGAGAATTTTTCGGTATATGAGCAGAGATTTATGAATTTTTTGCTTATGACTGCTGTGCTGTCCGGTTTCGCAAAAACTTACCATTAATGAGTTTTCGTCGTGCACATTCTACTTGTTAATTTTATGAGCAAGCTTATGAATGTGTGTTTAATGAAAACTCAGTTTTTCAGATGGCCGGACCGACACGCAGAACTCCCAATGGTTTTGGTGTGTCGGGTAGTGGCGACCCACCACCGCCACCGCCCATGACACCGGCAGAGGCATTCATGGCAACTCAAACGGAAGTGTTGCGCCAGATCCTGCAGACGCAGCAGCAGATGGTCCAATAGATGCAACAGAAACCTCCCCATGGTGCCAATCCAGATGGACCAAAATTGGTCACTAAGGCCATGAACTCCACCCGAAAAGATCCAGAGAAACCTCGATCCTTGGAGCCTTGCTCACCAGAAGTACCTAACCAGACTGATATAGATACCATTGTCGGTGCAATCCATATGCTGGAAGAACAAAATTCAGTGCTAAGTCAGATAGTGCACAATATCTTCCAAGGTCTTTGTCAGGGACTATCTCAAACTAGTTTGGCAGACGGTCTCTCTCAGTCATTATCTACATCTATGGTTGAGCAGGCCCACTTATTCAATCTGTTGGTGGATCCTATAAATCAGGGTCAACTCAATACCTCCGACTCTCTACTACCACCCTCGAAACTACCAATGGACCTTAGAAAGGAAGAGAGGAAAAGTCGGAGCAACAAGCAAGTATTCTCTGAGATGGATTTAAGTGAGTGGGGAATTACCTATAAGGAAATTCGTCCACGTGAGGGCAAACGAAGTTACGACATCGGCAAGATCGACCAGCCCCTCAAAGATGAAACTCACTCTCGAGTTGAGATATTAGAAGAACGAATGAGAAAGGAGTTCCGCTTCGTCAAGAAGGATACTCATGGGTCTTCACAACCCTCTTCATCTAGACACTGGAGAGTGACCTCGTCCCAGAATAAGCCTTGGGGAAATTTCCAGTACCAGAAGGATCAGCAACAAGTGTCAAAGCCTAAGAAACTCTCGCCCCGCATTTGCTACAATTGTAGACAACCCGGGCATTATGCAAATGAGTGCCCGAACCCTAAGAAGAACAAGCCCCAGCAGCAGAATTAGAACCCCAGGACAGATAAAGGCAATCTCGGCAAGAAGCCGACAATTCATGTGAAGCGAGGCCAGCCTAATTTCATGAGTAACATCTCTATCCGAGAACACCTCCCTACTTTGTCTTTTACTTTCGAATCTCGGGACGAGATTCTTTTTAAGGGGGGTAGGCTGTGACGCCCCAGGTTTTTAATTAGCATTATTAGTGCTAATGACCGAGTCAAACACGTTGACTCTAGTCAAACCTTGGTCAACTTGGGTCATCACCTCGAAAACCTAACCAAGAACCCCTATTGGTCAACCTTTGGTCAAAGCTTGGTCAAACCCTAGCTAAAACCCCTAGTCAAACCCCTTGACACACCTAGTCCTTCTAGAACTTTTGCCACATTCTCCAAATTTCACCTAAACACTTCAAATTCTCCCAATATAAAAGTTGTCCAGTTTTTCGAGGGACACAACTTTCATGTTGGGTGGCATTTGAAAATTGAAGTGGAAAATGGTGTAAAGTTGTGGTCAACGCCAGTAGTTCCTGTTCACCAGTGCCAAGAAAAACTCCAACTTGGTTAGCAGTTCATGCAAAAACAGTTGATCAAAACACCTGTCGGCCTTTGTAAAAGTTGTAGAGGGTTAGTAGATCTGCAACTTTGCTATAAGCACCTTAGTGCACTTTAGTTCCCATATTGGGAGAAAATCGTGGTCGAAAGGACCGAAACCAAATTGGAAACACGCCGGAACACCCCTGCGCGCGACGTCGCGCCACGTCGGTCCGCCACCGTACCCGTCGTACCGCACGCCGAGGCGGGCCTACGACCGCCGGTCCGTGCGCGCCTGGTGCTGGAGTCAGCCTCCCGCGCAAGCCCTGAGACGGTGCCTCGGCCAGGGAGCTGCGTAGGCCACGTGGCACGTACGCGCGCCCGCGACGTCGGCCTCCTCTCTGCCGCGCACGCCCACCGAGGCTAGCGCCACCGTACCGTGGCATATTCGCCGTTGAATCCTTCGCAACGAAGCATTGCCCACCCGTCTATCCGCTCGCCTATAAAAGAGGCCCGCAGTGCTCCGAGCGCACGTGAGCACCGAGCGCCGCCGCACGCCATTGACGCCACCTCGATGAGCTTCCCCCTCCACTCGTGTTCGGCACCACTCAAATGCCCCAACATCTCCCCTAGGACCTGGAGAACCTACCCGTACCGCGTGTTGCCCAGGACACGCCGCCGTCTCGCCGGCAATCAAGTCGCAGCGGCCGCCACCATCCTGCTCTACCGCGCGAGCTCGCCGACGCCGTTTCTGTCCCTTCTCCGGCCACAACTCGGTCGTAGGTGAGCTCCTGGTCGCTCCCACGCCCTTCCCCGGCCGACCCTGCCGCCGGCTCGCCGGAATTCCGGCCGGTCGCGCCGCCCCACCCCCCTGTAGACCCAATTGCAAGGCATCTTTTCTTCCTAGGGAGTTTTGTGTAAACTAGGGACCTATCTGCTAGAGAAACAAAGTTTCCAGGGACCTTTAGGCAAAACTGAATCTTAAATAGTGAATGCTTTTGGCTGATTCTTGTAAAATTCATAGAAAGTCGTTGAAAAATCAGAAAAATGCAAACTCAATTTTTTTGGTTTCCTTGTAAATAACCCTACAACTTTTGTAAAGCATGACCCTAGTTTTGAGTGACAGTTTTTGCATGAAAAATAGAAATTATTTAAACCTAGATCTGTTGTATTTCAAAATATACAAGTGCTCTATAGCTAAATATTGGATATGTTGTGAGTTATGTCATGAGTAGCTTCTGTACAATAAATTGCACAAAGTTATTGTGTATATCTTTTATTATGAATTGTTTTGTATTTATGATGAATCTGCCTTAATGATTTTTGTAGCTAAATATAAATAGGTTTTTGTGCTCAACTTTTTCATGGGATCTTTTTATGCCTAAATGCACCTCTGGTGAATTAAGCACTATTTTATATTTAACATAAGTATTTAATCTTGTTTTATGCCTAATTTTCAATGTAAATGCATAGCTCAAGATCTAGAGTAGCTCATGATGTGTTTGTTGTTTTCCTAGCTTTGTTTTGAGTCATAGAACAAGTGAGAGAAAGTTGGGATCTATTTGTTGTGTATTTATTTTTTTATATGCAATTCTCATGTTTGGATAGCTAGAATTTGTCTTTTATGATATATTTAATTCACAGCCCTTTTAAGTGTGTATGTGTATGCAGTGGCTTTGGTTAGGTTTATAGTGTTTCTGAAACACACCACTGATTTTTTTCTTGAATTTATTTTATGAATAAAAGCAATGGAGGCCAATTAAAGCTTAATATCAAATTAATGGGAAAATCACCCCATCCTCACTTAATGACCTTATGTGTGTGATGTAAATCATTCTAAAAAGCTTAAGACCAACCCTTTGCTATTTTGCGAATTTAAATTAATTTATTTACCTATATATGTACACAGTCAATATCAAAAGGAATAATTAATAAAGAACCGTATATTGTTCCTTTATAGGAAGAGTATGCTGAATGTATGTTTATCTAGGTGAATGTGGTCAACCATGCACCCCATGGTTGTCATGTGTTGTGTTGTAATTAACTAATTTGAAACCGTCAATTAAATCTTGCATTTGCATCCTCGTGTAGATCTTCTCGACGGTAGCCATACGCTCGTACCGGAAGGAGGAGACGAAGGTGCTGGCGGTGAGCTGCAGTACGTGGACGTGGCTCAGGACCTGGACCAAAGTCCAGAAGGGCCCAAGGCCAACCTTGCCAGCGAAGGCAAGCCCAGGATCATTAACCCTTCTTTTTAAAATTATGCAATTACCTTTGCTATGATTGTCCATTTACGTTTCAGGAGTTGAATTGAAACCCTAGATGCATGATCTCTAGGTACCTATGCTCTTTTACTAGTATGCTAGGTCGATAGCTGCTATGCTATAGGACCGGTACAAGTCGAGTGATGATTCGTCACTCGCGAGAATAGGTCGTTATGTTGGAATCATAAGATCTTTATAAATGGATTGCTCATGTGGTAAGAACATGGGATTTGGGCTCCGGTCCAGTGGCTTTCGTGGGCTAAGTTTTCGAACGTACTAAGCACTTGTCGGGAATGGGACCGGTAAGCCTTGTACCTTAATGAGATGGTGCGGGATCTTACCCTTACTAATCTTGAGTAGTCACCTGCCCGGCTTGCCACTGGGAGGTGGGTACATGTGTGAAGCTGGGTGTCTTGCGGGGCACGCCAGATAGCCGTGTACCCGGGACTGTAAGCTTCAATCCCAAGCCAAGGACTTTTGGGAACTACCTGGTGGTTGTCCAGTGTGAGGGCACCCTACCGTGTGTTTAGGTTTACCTTGCAAGGTTATAAATCAATCGATTGTCGGCCTCTCACCGTTATCTGAGACTGCTTAATCAACTGGCCATGATATCCCTTAATGATGGAACTTGTGAATATTACTGCGTGAATTAATTGTATTGTACAATTTTTTATTGCAATAGATGGCTCACGTAGAAATGATAATTAACTAGAATTTGAGCTAAAATATCGAAAGTAAGGACATACTCTTTGTTGCTTTTCAGCAAAAGGACTCCACCGGCCAAAAAGCCTCTCATGTCTAGAGTTTGGTGATGTAGTTATCACTCGACGGTTAAGTCTTGCTGAGTATTAGTATACTCAGCCTTGCTTTATAAATGTTGTGGCAGGTGTTGTTTGGCCTGGAGAGATTCCACCCGACCGGAAGCTGGAATGGGTGGATGATGACGAGTGATGGCATCACGGACGGCCTCCTGTGATGTTTACCGTTTTGCTAGTTTATTATTCCGCTGTTTTCAAACTCTGAACCTTTACTTAACATGTCATGAACAATGGTTTCTAATAATTAACCCTTAGGGGTAAATTTTGGATTTAATTTGTGTTTGTACTCTGGACTCGCCTTCGTGTGAGTTTTAATGCATATGTTCGATCCTCTGTGTGATTTCCAAGTGATTTACCGGGCTTTGACCCGGCAACCAACGACAGGATGGTACTTTACTGTCACTTAATTGCCAAAGTGGATTGGTTTAGGCTATAGTATGGTATTTTCCTGGGCGGGTTGTCACAAGTTCGAGGCTAGATTTGTCGATGGCATTTTCTTTGGTTATGCGTCTCATTCTAGAAACTTTCGAGTGCTCACCCTTGAAACTAACCAAATCGTGGAGACTTGCGAGGTAACCTTCGACGAGACACAGCCACGTAGTCAGCTTGTTTTTGAGTGTGCAGGTGACGACGAACTTGGCGAGGAGATTTTCCAGGAGGAGGAGCATGAACATGGAGATGATGAGGTCGGCGATGTGGTGCCCATGGCTGAGCATGTACCTACTACTTCGACTACAATGGTGGACGGTCCTTCTCCCACACCTACAATGACAAACCCAGATCAAGGCGAAGCTGCTGTTGAGGGGGAGGTAGCATCAAGGCGAGAACCTCCTCGGCGAGTTCAAGTGGATCACCCAGCTTCGAGAATCATCGGCGACATCAATGAACGCACTACACGGTCGAGGGTTCGTAACAATTC
The DNA here is from genome assembly GCA_036936925.1 of Cenchrus fungigraminus. Lineage (NCBI taxonomy): Eukaryota > Viridiplantae > Streptophyta > Magnoliopsida > Poales > Poaceae > Cenchrus > Cenchrus fungigraminus. The sequence continues at coordinate 89,516,649 of CM072770.1, read as the reverse complement.
TCACTTTGCTCATGCTACTTTTGTTGCTACTTTTGAGTCCAAGGACATTGGACACGCACTATCTGATCACAATTGGGTTAATTCGATGCATGAGGAGTTGGAGAACTTTGAGAGAACCCAAGTTTGGGAGTTGGTTGACCCTCCCCCAGGGTGTAAGCCCATTGGGACAAAATGGGTGTGGAAGAACAATGAGGGAGAGAAAGGAGAAGTGGTGAGGAACAAGTCAAGGCTTATTGCTTAGGGGTACTCACAGAAAGAGGGGATCGACTACAAGGAGGTCTTTGCTCCCGTAGCTCGTTTGGAGGCGATCAGGATCCTTCTAGCCTTTTCTGTGGCTAAAGGGTTCAAGTTGTACCAGATGGATGTCAAGAGTGCTTTCCTAAACGGTGTTTTGGAGGAAGTAGTGTATGTGAGGCAATCACCGGGGTTTGAGATGAGAAGTACCCCCACAGGGTGTACAAGTTGAGGAAGGCATTGTATGGGCTGAAGCAGGCGCCTAGAGTTTGGTACGGTAGGTTGAGGGGGTTCCTGTTTGAGAGAGGGTTTGAGATGGGGAAGGTCGATCAGACCTTGTTTCTCCTCAGGCAGGGCAGAGATATCCTGATTGCGCAGGTATACATGGATGATATTGTCTTTGGTGGCTCGTTTAACTCTCTTATTGCAAGGTTTGCAGAAGACATGAGCAGGGAATTTGAGATGAGCATGATGGGTGAGTTGCAGTTCTTCCTCGGGCTACAGATCAAGCAATCAAAGGAAGGAACATTTGTGCATCAAGCTAAGTACACTAAGGACATTATGAGGAAGTTCAAGATGGAGGACTCCAAGGCCATGGCGACGCCTATGAGTACGACTACAGCTCTTGATGCGGACGAGGAAGGTGAACACGTGGACCAGAAGGAGTTCCGGAGCATGATCGGGTCACTCCTCTACTTGACGGTGACGAGGCCGGACATCCAATTCTCGGTATGTCTGTGCGCTCGTTTTCAAGCATCTCCGAGGACTTCGCATCGGCAAGCAGTCAAGCGCATATTCAGGTATTTGCGACACACTCCCGACTTCGGTCTTTGGTACTCCGCGTATTCTTCTTTGGCTCTTCATGGATTTTCGAACGCGGATTTTGCCGGGTGTCGATTGGATAGGAAGTCCACTTTTGGGACTTGCCAGTTCTTGGGTTCTTCTTTGGTGTCTTGGTCTTCCTGCAAACAGTCGAGTGTTGCTCAATCCACTACCGAGGCAGAGTATGTGCCCACAGCTAGTTGTTGCTCTCAGCTCCTTTGGATCACATACACCATGATTGACTTTGGTGAGGAGTATACCCATGTCCCACTTCAATGTGATAGTACAAGTGCCATAAGCATTGCAAAGAACCCAGTGCTCCACTCCAAAACCAAGCACATAGAAGTGAGGTATCATTTCCCGAGAGACAACGTAGAGAAAGGAAAAATCTCTTTGATCCATGTACCCACACATGACCAGCTAGCCGATATTTTCACCAAACCCCTAGATCAAGCAACTTTCACTCGTTTGCGGGGGGAGCTTGGTGTTTGTTTGATTTCTTGAGTTGGGTGTGTGGGAGCTCCTTTGTAGCATATGTATAGCTTTCCTTTGTGCATTTCTTGCATTTGCATTGCATTTGTATCATGATGTATAGTCACCTTTGTATGATAGCTTGCATGCATTTTGTATCATATGCATTGTGTAGGAAAAGCTTCTCCTATATACATTGTTCACCATGGTGTGGTATACATGATCTTGTGAGCTAGTTTGGTATGATATGGCTTAGTGTGGCTTAGCTCTTGATGATCTTGATTTATATCCATGGTTGATGGCTATGTTTTTCAAAAATGTCATATATATGCTCTCTTGTGAGTAAATGCCTTTATATGATCTTGACATGTTTTTGTGGCTTGGCTATGCTTAATTTGTGGTTGGATAGCTAATTTTGATCATATGGGGCCAAAGGCTCATTTGCCATCATGAATGTTTAGCCCCCATGCTTCATCTTGTGGAGGGGCATAAGTTCCTTTTTGTCGGAAAGACATTTCATGTACCAATTATAAATCTGAAAATAAAATGTAAATTGCTTGGAAAATGTGCTCCCATGTCATATGTGCTTAATTTGCTTGCTTTTGGGTGCTAAACCGTTGCAAGTTGCTTACCAATGAGAAGTCTCATATTTAGAAGTAAGCACACGGCTCGGTGGCTTTGACATGAGATGAGGTGCTTGTGGGTGTTTATGATGGTCTTATGCTTAGAATGGTTGTCCTAGCATGAAGTTCCCAGTTTTTCCCAAGTGTCATCGGTCTGACCGGTGAGGTTGACCGGTCTGACCGGTGAGGTTGACCGGTCTGACCGGTCAGAGCAAAGTTGAAGCAGCTGCTCTAGTTTGTGAAGTGGTTCGCATGCATTCGTCCAGGGGGAGTTGCATTGGTTTAGGGGGAGCTTGCATGTGTGCAGGGGGAGCTCTTTGTGGTTTTCGAGCTTTGGATTGGTGGTTCGTGCTCTTTGCGTGAGCATGTTTTGTCTCGGATGTGTCGAGCCGTTGCCCTTGCCTAAGGGGTCTGAGACTTGTCTTCTTCAAGTGATCTTGCTCTTTGCCTTTTCTTTGGCTTTCGATCGCTTGTTGGAGTTTCTTTTAGTCGTTTATTTTCTTTTCCTTTTCTTTTTGGTTACCAAAACATGTGTGTTGTCAATGTACTCATCAAGGGGGAGATTGAGAGCCATGTATGGTTCAAGGACCGGTGGATGGTCGCTCCCTGGTGTGATGAGTGATTGACAACGTGGTGTGGACTGATTCTTGGCTAAGTATTGCAGGTGCAGGTTGCGGCTTGACTGGTGTTGGTGCAGGTGAAGAACAAGCGCGAAAGGTCGTTGCTGGTGAGGCCTCCAGGTGTGGAGAAGACATGTAGGCTTGGTTCGAGGGACCCGGTGGCCAGCGGGGTCAAGTGCGGGCCGCATGGTGGCAAGAACGGCAAGAAGAAGTCAGGGACGGTTTCTTGGTTGAGCCTCAAAACCAAGGTCGAGCCGAGACTACGTGGGAGCCGAGTCATGAGTGGTGATTGGCGGAGGCTACCCCGAGTTCGCGGGGTTTCCGGTGGTTCACCAGAAAACCACTGGGATCCTTGGTTGATCCACAAAGCCATGACCGAAGACCGAAGACGGAGGTGCAGTAGCATCGGACCGGTCTGACCGGTGGGTCTGACCGGTCAGACCGGTGAGGAGCACCGGTCTGACCGGTGTGCGAAGACGCAGTCTGGAATCTTCGAAGCGGAGGACACACGTCGGGATCGTAAGGCTTGCGTCGAGGCTAAGCAAGTTTGCGGTCGCTGGGCATCCGTCCGATGGAGCAATGACAAAGACTTCCGAATTCACCCTTGAGGGGCATGTATCCCTAGTTAGCTAGTAAGGGTATTTTAGTCTTTCGGCTTGCCTCCATATAACCCAATTGGTGAGAGGATGGCAGCCATCTCTTGGAACCCTAGCTCATTTGTTTTCCTTTTTTCCCTTCCTATTTTCCCTTCCTATTTTCCTTAGGATTTCTATAGGACTAGCTTGAGAGCTTCATGGTGAGATCTTGTGAGAGGGAAGGATGATCGAGCGGCAAGCTAGACCTTGTATGAACCTCTTTGGTATGTATAGATGATTCGGCGTGGTTCCTCAAGGCTTGGATGTGTCTTTCCCGTTTCTCCTTTTTGGTGATTTTTGGAGCCCTTTCTTGGCATTTTTCTTGGAGCGATTCGAGACCTTTCTCTTTGGGATTTGGTGGGGGTGGTATGCTTGAACCCTTCGTGGTTCTTTTCCCTGTGATTCCCCTCCCAAATCCGTGAGCAAAGGGGCTCGATTTTGGGGTTTTCTTGGCTCTAGGGTTAGAGGCGTTCTTGGTGGGATTTCTTCGATTCCTCTCGATTTAGCGAGTTTTGGTGGACCAAATCTTGGCTATGGAGTGCCCATGAGGTGTTCCTACTATCCCAAAAGTCTTGCACAAATCCGTGGAGCGATTCGGGAGATCGGGAGTTGGATTTGGGGGTGTTGACCCGCGGGCACTGTTCATCCCGAGAGCTCAGGTCACACCGGCCTGACCGGTGCCTCTCACTGGTCTCACCGGTGCAGACTCGCTGTTGAGTTTTGCTCGGGTGAACGTCTTGGTGAGTTTCCTGTTGTCTCGTGTTGCTGCTATTTCAAATTTGGTTCAGTTTGGAGCTCGGTAGGTCAGTTTGGTGGATTAAGGATTTCCTGGCTTGGACCGGTCTGACCGGCGAGCTACACCGGCCTGACCGGTGTAGGGGCCTTCTGTGGAAGTTCTCAGATTTTGCCAGCAGGGATCGGTCTAACCGGTGCAGCTCACCGGCCTGACCAGTGTAGTCCAAGGGTGCTCGAGTTGCTAGTTCCGCTGCGTTCTCGAGTCGGTGTAGGTGGTTGTTGGTTCCTAGGACCAGTAGCACTCCAGTGGCTACGTGGTCTTGGCCAACTTGGGTAGTTGAGTCGGAGACGTGCTTTGGAAGCCCGGTTCGTCTTGTTGGAGTTCCCATCTCCTTCGAGAAGAATTTTTATCGGCTCCCATTCACTCCCCCCCCCCTCTCTGGTTCGCCTTTCTGGTCCTTCACAAGGAAGCAGATATGTTGAACGCCAAGATGGACCTATTAATGAAGCGAATGGACGATCTAACTAATGAGAAGGTTGCCATGACCACCACTACTCAAGCTATGGATTCTCGCATGACCTGTGAAGTCTGTGGTAACACTAGGCATTCAAGGAATTACTACCCTACTACCCAGGAGGATGTGATGTTCATGAACGGTAATAACAATGGTTATCGTCCACAAGGTGGTCAAACGTGGAATCAACTCCCTTATTATCAAGGAGGTAATCAAGGTAATTCTTTCAATCCCAACCAACCTTCCTGGAAAGATCTTGTTTTTGGGCAAGCTAAGATCAATGATAGTTTCAATAAGAAGTTAGCTGCCTGTGATAAAGCTCTGGAAAGCCTTAACACTATGGTTGATAGCCACTCTTCTGCTCTCAAGAGCCAGTTAAGCTTTAATAAGATGATAGAAACCCAGTTGGCTTAGTTAGCTGCTTTGGTTCCCTCTGCTGAGGATGGGAAGATTCCGGAGCAACCCGTATCCTCCTGTGAAGATGTTTGTGTAGTGTCCACTAGATGGGGTGAGCCATCTAGGCGGACACGACCTACTGACTGTGCAGGGAAGCCAGTACAACAGGTTCGTGATCCATGGGACTCTTCAGCAACTGTACACAGCAGAGACCCTGGTTATCCGACTATCACTTGCACGATATACTATCAGAAAATCAGGAATGCTCTCTGTGACCTTGGTGCAAGTGTCAATCTCATGTCCAAGGCTATGTTCGAGAAATTGGGATATCCTGCTCTTTCTCCAACCTTGAAGATAGTTCAACTCGCTGATGCATCGATCCGGCATCCAGAGGGGATAGTGGAGAGCTTATTGGTATTCATCCAAGGTTCTTGCATCTTCACGGATTTTGTGGTCCATGATATGCAGGATGATGCGGAAATGCCACTCATTCTTGGGAGGCCATTCCTAAGTGATGCAAAGGCGAGGATCAATGTGGGAAATGGAACGATCCGCTTCTGCATTGGGAAGATGAACTTGATGTTCCGATTTCGACCGACAGAAGAGCAATGTTATTCAGTGCAAGGACATGATGAGCAATCCGAGGAATGGACGGAGCCACGACCCCTGCTCAAGCAACCTCTGACCACACCAGCAAACCCAATGAAAATAAAGAAAGTGTGGCGGGAGGTACAGAAGTCATACCCCTCTACTTCTCAGGAGTGGGGTGACGAGTGGAATTAATCACTGAGAAAAGTCCCGCTCTCAGACTTAAAACGATGAGTCCTTTTTGCCAAAAGGTAAAATTGGTATTTATCCCATATTTCCCTTTCCAAATTTTTATTTGAATTTTCCAAAATGCATGTTTAATTTTCCCACAGTGCATCTACATGCTAGAATTTTTCTAGCCATTTCCCTTTTTAAATAAAATTTCTGAAAATAATTTTTGAGCTTGGAAAACCCTTGAAAAAATATTTGAGCCACTTTGTGGGCGAATTTCGACCGAGGCACTTGGCAGGACACCAGGTAGCTGTTAGAGAGCAGCTGGCAAAAGCCGGGGGCGAGCGAGCCCGATAGGGCGTCAGCCGACCCCACAGGTCGGCCGACCCAGGCCAACGATCGGACGAGCCCCGCCTCCTCCAACGGCTCCTAGCCGTTACCCTTGGCCTTTACCTCGGTACCTGGCTCATTTGCCTATAGATAGAAGGGGGATTGAGGGGGTTCTTCACCCATTCACTTATTTTCACCACACTCCCCCTCTCTACACTTTGGCTCTTTGGTTTTCTTGGATTTCTTGCTCAAGATTGAAGTGACAAGCACCCACTCCAAGTTGTTGCTGAGTATTGATCATTGGTGGAGCAACCTCGGTAAGAATTTCATTCCGTTTTCAATAATCCATCACCGAGTTGCTTGTGTTGTTCACTATGCACCATGAGTTGGGCCGCCAGTGTGTTCCGGAAGGTGACTCGCTCCCGTCGTTCACGAGACGGAGGAAGCTCATCCCGCTACTCCGAAGCTACACCAATCCCAATGTCAACGGAGCATGAAGAAGAAGATGAAGAGCTTCCTACGCCACAAGGCGAAGGAGTGAACACCGTTGACGCCCCCTTCATCGACTTGAGGGACGAACGAGAGAGACAAGCCTACGCCATCCTCAAGGATCGAGTCTTCTCCAACACGAGGGAATTCGACCCGACCCTTCTGGAAAGGACAAGTTTGGACTCCGAGTTCGATTCCATTTGGCAAGCTCCTGGTTGGGAAGGTTTTGTCCCAGTTCAGGAGATCGGTTCTAGGCCTATTACCATACAGTTTCTCTGCACTCTTCAAGAGGATGCATATGGTATTTCATTTTGATTTCATGAAGTTCCATATCGGGTTTCATGGAAGGATCTTAGTTGCACCCTCGGTTTTCATCGCCGTTGTGCTATTCCTCTTGAGCAAGCTAGCAGTGATTTTACTGGCGAAAGTTTTTGGGAAGAACTTTCTAGTGAGGACCATGTGTGGTTCGAGGACCGGTGGATGGTCGCTTCCTGGTGTGGTGAGTGATTGACAATGTTGTGTGGACTGATTCTTGGCTAATCATTGCAGGTGCAGGTTGCGGCTTGACTGGTGTTGGTGCGGGTGAAGAACAAACGCGAAAGGTCGTTGCTGGTGAGGCCTCCAGGTGTGGAGAAGACAAGTAGGCTTGGTTCGAGGGACCCGGTGGCCAGCGGGGTCAAGTGCGGGCCGCATGGTGGCAAGAACAGCAAGATGAAGTCGGTGGACGGTTTCTTGGTTGAGCCTCAAAACCAAGGTCGAGCCGGGACATCGTGGGAGCCGAGTCATGAGTGGTGATTGGCGGAGGCTACATCAAGTTCGTGGGGTTTGCAATGGTTCACCAGAAAACCACTCGTTTACTCGGCTAAGCCACAAAGTCGAGGCCGAAGACCGAGCGTGGCTGTTAGGCCAAAACCGATCTGACCGGTTTGGGAAACCGGTCTGACCGGTTTGGGGTCGCAGGGCGCCGGGAAGCTTCGAAGCGGAGGACACGTGTCGGGATCACAAGGCTTGCGTCGAGGCTAAGCGAAGTGCGGTCACCGGGCATCCGTCCGATGGTGTTACGACGACAATTTCCCAAAGTGCCCTTGGTGGGCGTGTATCGTAGTTTATGTAATAGGGGTAGTTTCGTCTTTCGGCTAGCCTCCATATAACCCAAGTGGTGAGAGGATGGCAGCCATCTCTTGGAACCCTAGCTCATTTTCCCTTTGCTATTTTCCTTCCTATTTTTCCTTAGGATTTCTAGGACTAGCTTGAGAGCTTCATGGTGAGATCTTGTGAGAGGGAAGGATGATCGGGCGGAAGCTAGACCTTGTATGAACCTTCATGGTATGTATAGATGATTCGACGTGGTTCCTCAAGGCTTGATTGTGTTCTTTCTGTTTTCCCTTTTTGGTGATTTTCGGAGCCTTTTCTTGGAATTTCCGTGGAGAAGTTTTGGGAGCGTTTCTTTGAGGGATTCTTGTTGGATGTCACATATGAGGACCTTGTGCCTCTTTGCTTGGTGATCTTGCTCCAACAATCCCTACGAAACGGCTTCAATTTGGTGGTTTTTGGTGGAGTTCATGGAAGGGTGTTCTTGAGGGTTGACTTCCGATTCCTCTTGATTGGGTGGGTTTTGGGGACCGAGCTTCTAGCCAAAGGTAGCCCACGAGGTACCCCAGCTATCCCCAAAGTCTCAATTGAATCCGTGGAACGAATCGGGAGATCGATCGAGGTGAAGGTTGAGTTTTTCCCGCGGGCTGTGTTCTTCCCGACTGCCCAGGTAGCTGTTTCGAGTTGTTTTCCACTGCGTGTTTTGGCTGCCAGCAGCTATTTCGAGTTGTTTTCCGCTGCGTGTTTTGAGTGGCTGTTGGTTAGATCTTGCTCCTAGGTCCAGTAGAACTCCAGTGGCTACGTGGATTTGGCAAGAGAAGTTTGCGGAGGTGTCCGAGTGATTTTGGGTTCATAGGCCGAATTCTTGAGTAGAATTTTTATCGGCTCCCATTCACTCCTCCCTCTCTGGTTCGTCGTTTCGGTCCTTCAAGTGGTATCAGAGCGAGTTACGGGTCTTGATTGACTCTAACCAGTCTAAGATCCAAAGATGGCGTACCAGGAACGGGGATCGGGTCCTCCGCACTTCGATGGAAAGAACTACCAGATGTGGCAGAGACGGATGGCAGCGTTACTCCGTGGCAAGGGTCAGATCTTTTGGGATGTTATGGTGAACGCAGCTTATGTTCATCCGATTAACTTCCTTGCTTCGGGATCGAGGGACATGTTCGACGCCAACAACAAGGCGGTCGACTACTTGTTTCGTGCTCTGTGTCAATCCGAATTCGATCGGGTTCAGACAGAGGACCTAGCTTGTAGGATTTGGGAGCAGTTGAAGGATGCTCATGCTGGGAATGCTCAGGTTCAGGCTCGGATGTATGCGACTTACCGGAGAGAGTACGAGAACTTCACTCATCTCCCCGGTGAGTCCATTGATGCCTTGTTCCAGCGGTTTACGGTTGTGGTGAACAATATGAGAGCTAATGTGGTCGTGCTCCCATACGACGATCATGATAGAGCCGTGAAGCTCTTGCACTCGCTGGATCGTACAGTATGGAACGGAAAGGTCGAGGCTATTCTTGAGTCCGAGAAGTATGACACTTTGACGGTGAACGAGTTGTTCTCGAAGCTCAAGTCGGCTGAGGTGGATAGGGGCATGATAGCCAAGCTCGAGAGCCCGACTGACTCTCATAGTCTCGCTCTCGTCGGTGGCTCAGGTGCTATGTCTAACGCTAACCCATCCACCAGGATGTACTCTTTGTCCTCTTTGATGACTTTGCCAGACGAGGAGTTTGACGTGCTTGGAGAGGACGAGCTGGCGCTGCTGACCAGGCGTTTCGAGAGGACGCACGAGAACCGGGTGAACACAAGGAGGAACACGAGGACATGCTTTCAGTGCGGCAAGCCAGGACACTTCGTCGTCAACTGCCCCGAGAAGATGGAGAACAAGGACAACTACTAGCACCGGTCGAGGACGGACAACAAGCACAGATCGAGGCGCGATCACAAGCACAAGTACGAGAACAAGGACGAGTGATGATCGAGGAAGAAGGACGGTCGCGGCATGAAGGCCCGAGCGATGGTCGGAGCAAGCGACGTCGACTCCAGCTCCGCCTACTCTTCCTCGAGCTCGAGTAGCAGCGAAGATGAAGGTGATCGGCGCAAGAGCAAGAAGTCATCCAAGAACTTGAGCGGGCTGAGATGCTTCGCAAGAGATGGCTTCTGCGGCATGGCTCGTAGCTCAGGCAGCAAGAAGAGTCACCAGAGCGACTCGGACTCCAACTCTGAGGATGAGGTACGTGACGAGCTTCCCTTCTTGCGTGAGGAGATTGAGCGTCTTGGCAAGTTGCTTGATAATCGTGATGACATGCTTGAGAGGCAAAGAAGATGAGGAAAGAGCTTAGGGCCTCACTAGAAGATGCTAGGAACCGAGTAGCTGAGCTAGAAACCCAGAACCTTGATGCTAAGCTTGAGATAGATTCGCTTAAAGCTTCACCTGTGGTTTCTAACGAGATTGATTGTGGTAATTGCTCTGTGTACCTAGCTGATCTTACTAGTCTTAAGGATAAGCATGCTTCTACTTGTGATGAACTAGATGTGCTTAGGGTTGAAGTGGCTGAGCTTAAGTCTAGATCTACTTTGCTTGGTGCTTGCACTTCTTGCTCTGTTTTGCATGGAAAGATTGATGAGATGCATGCTTACACTGTTTCGCTTGAGGCTAAGTTGAAAGTGCCTATTCCCACTTCTTGCTCTACTTGTGAACTTCATGCTTTGAAGAATCTGGAACTTGCACATTATGTTGATCGCTTGCAGGATGAGAATGATGAGTTGAGGAAAATGATGGGTTGGTTGTCGGGTCATGAACCACAGCTTAGGATGATGATAGAGGCATACAAGCGCTATGATGGGAAAGTGCTTGGGTCGAATAAGATTGGAGAGTGTAGTGGTGAGGGAGGAGAGAAGATTGGTGATATCCAAGCTCCACCTAAAACCTACCACAAAAATGCCTATGCTCCTAAGCCCAGCCGACTGAGAAACAAACTGGACACAACTCCAGATCCACCCATATTTCCTCACCCAACAAATAACTTCCAAAAACCGGTGAAGTTTGTGAGCCCTAAGGAGAGTGTGGTTGGAGAGAAGAAGGGTGAGAAGTCAAGTGAGGAGAAACCGAGTGAGCAACCCCAACCAAAACCAAAGCCAAAACCAATCCGGTTTCATTGTGACTATTGTGGGAGAGATGGTCACAAAGGGGAGTTTTGCTTCAAGAGGAAGCGAGAGGAGAGAATGGCTAAGGAGTGGGCAAACAAGGACAGGTACAACCCATCTCATGGTGTGCCTGAGTCTCGTATGCCACTGCCTAGGGGTAAAGCCATTGTTCGCACAGTTCCGGCTTGGGGAGAAAAGAGTGCTTTGGGTGGAAGGGACCCTACTGGACAAATTAAATCGGTCACACCAGTTTGGAAACCGGCCAGACCGGTTTGGGCTGTTCGTACAGAGAAACCGGTTCGACCGGTTCCAGACCGGTCAGACCGGTTTGGAGGCAGCAGGGTGACCAGTTTGGTTTTCGTGCTCGGGATGAGGCTCGGTTCAAGTCCTTTGGTCGTGGTCCAGATGTTTGGCATGGTGAGTCTGGTGGTCATCAGTTTGCTAGACGTTCTCCACCTCGTGCTCAATACGATGGAGGGAGGAGTCGTAGCTTTGAGATGGAGAGAAGGAACGGTCCACGGTCTTCCTTTCGTGGTTTTCGTTCTCCTCCAGCGAGACAAGGGTGGTTCCCTAGTGGTTGTTCTCGTGGAGGCTTTCGTGGTGGTAGCTTTGATAGGCGTGATGATTTTGTTTGTGCTAACCCCACTTTGGAGCAAATGGCTCAGCACTGGTTTTACTCTTTTGGTACTAACCCCAGTGCAGAGTCATTTGTTCACTCACGTGCTCATTTTTGAATCTCAGGGGGGGGACTTGAGGAACGTTTGGTTGATAGACTCCGGTTGCTCGAGGCATATGACCGGAGACAAGGGGTGGTTCTCAAGTCTCGTCCCGGTGGTGTCCAAGACATACATCACCTTTGGGGACAATGGGCGAGGGCGTGTGCTTTCAGAAGGTGAGATTAAGGTAAGTGAGAAGGTCACTCTCAGGCGTGTTGCTCTTGTTCAATCGCTCAGGTTCAATTTGCTTTCTGTGTCCCAGCTTTTGGATGAGGGCTTTGAGGTGTTGTTTCGGCCTGGTGGTTCTCGGATTTTGGATTCTCGAGGGGACCTAGTTTGCATGGTCGTTCCCGAGAGTCAAGTTTTCCGAGCGGATTTCTCTCAGTCTTCTGGTGTGGCTCGTTGTTTCTTGGCTGGTTCTTTGAGTGAGTTGTGGAAGTGGCATAGGAAATTGGGTCACTTAAGCTTTGACCTTTTGTCTCGCTTAAGTAAGCTCAATTTGGTCCGAGGATTGCCATGGCTGAGGTTTGAAAAAGAGTTGGTTTGTGCGCCGTGTCGGCATGCTAAGATGGTAGCTGCTTCCCATCCACCCCTCACCGATGTGATGACGGAGCGTCCGTGCGAGCTGCTCCATATGGATCTTGTTGGCCCAGCTCGTGTGAGATCCGTGGGTGGGAAGTGGTATGTCCTGGTTGTGGTGGACGACTACTCTCGGTATGCGTGGGTTTTCTTTTTGGAGGAGAAAGGGGAGACATTTGGTTTTGTTCAAGATCTTGTCTTGAGGTTGAAGAACGAGAGGCACGGAGATGCCATATGAGCGATCCGCAGTGACAATGGCTCAGAATTTTGAAACTCTCGTTTCGAAACCTTTTGCCATGACTTGGGTCTTGAACACCAGTTCTCTAGTCCATATACGCCTCCCTAGAATGGCGTGGTTGAAAGGAAAAACAGAATCTTGTGTGAGATGGCTCGGACGATGCTCGATGAGCATAGGACTCCGAGAAGGTTCTGGGTTGAGCCGGTGAATACCGCCTGCTATGTGTCGAACAGGATTTACCACAGGGTGCATAAGAAGAAAACTTGCTATGAGTTGATGCACGGTAGAACCCCCAAGGTGAGTCAATTTCACGTGTTTGGGTGCAAATGCTTTATCCTGAAGAAAGGTAAGAAGTTGGACAAGTTCGAGGCTAGGTCTGTCGATGGTATTTTCTTTGGTTACGCGTCTCATTCTAGAGCCTTTTGAGTGCTCAATCTTGAAACTAACCAAATCGTGGAGACTTGAGAGGTTACCTTCGTCGAGACACAGCCACGTAGTCAGCTTGTTTTTGAGTGTGCAGGTGACGAGGAACTTGGCGAGGAGATTTTTCAGGAGGAGGAGCAAGAACATGGAGATGATGAAGATGGCGGTGTGGTGCTCGTGGCTGAGCATGTACCTTCTACTTCGACTACAATCGAGAACGGGCCCTCTCCCACACCTACAACGACAAACCCAGATCAAGGCGAAGCTGCTGTTGAGGGGGAGGTAGCATCAAGGCGAGAACCTCCCCGGTGAGTTCAAGTGGATCATCCAGCTTCTAGGATCATCAGTGACATCAATGAACGCACTACACGGTCGAGGGTTCGAAACAATTCTCACTTTGCTCATGCTGCTTTTGTTGCTACCTTTGAGCCCAAGGACATTGGACATGCGCTATCTGATCACAATTGGGTCAATTCGATGCATGAGGAGTTGGAGAATTTTAAGAGAAACCAAGTTTGGGAGTTGGTAGATCCTCCACCTGGGTGTAAGCCAATTGGGACAAAATGGGTGTGGAAGAACAAAGAGGGAGAGAAAGGAGAGGTGGTGAGAAGCAAGTCGAGGTTGGTGGCGCAAGGGTATAGTCAGAAGAGGGGATCGACTACGAGGAGACCTTTGCTCCCGTAGCCCGTTTGGAGGTGATTAGGATCCTTCTAGACTTTTTCGTGGCTAAAGGGTTCAAATTGTACTAAATGGACATGAAGAGTGCTTTCCTGAACGGTGTTTTGGAGAAAGTAGTGTATGTGAGGCAACCACCGGGGTTTGAGAGTGAGAAGTACCCCCACCGGGTGTACAAGTTGAGGAAGGCGCTATATGGGCTGAAGCAGGCGCCTAGAGCTTGGTACGGCAGGTTGAGGGGGTTCCTGTTTGAGAGAGGTTTCGAGATGGGGAAGGTAGATCAGACCTTGTTTCTCCTCAGGCAGGGCAGAGAGATCCTGATTGTGCAGGTATACGTGGATGATATTGTCTTTGGTGGCTCGTCTAACTCTTTTGTTGCAAGGTTTGCAGAAGACATGAGCAGGGAATTTGAGATGAGCATGATGGGTGAGTTGCAGTTCTTCCTCGGCCTCCAGATCAAGCAATCGAAGGAAGGAACATTTGTGCACCAAGCCAAGTACACCAAGGACATTATGAAGAAGTTCAAGATGGAGGACACCAAGGCCATGGCGACACCTATGAATACGACTACAGCTCTTGACACGGACGAGGAAGGTGAGCACGTGGACCAAAAGGAGTACCAGAGCATGATCGGGTCACTCCTCTGCTTGACGGCGACGAGGCCGGACATCCAATTCTCGATATGTCTGTGCGCTCGTTTTCAAGCGTCTCCAAGGACTTCGCATCGGCAAGCAGTCAAGCGCATATTCAAGTATTTATGACATACTCCCGACTTCGACCTTTGGTACTCTGCGTCTTCTTCTTTGGCTCTTCATGGATTTTCGGACGCAGATTTTGCCGAGTGTCGGTTGGATAGGAAGTCCACTTCTGGGACTTGCCAGTTTTTAGGTTCCTCTTTGGTGTCTTGGTCTTCCCGCAAACAATCGAGTGTTGCTCAATCCACTACCAAGGCAGAGTATGTGGCCGCAGCTAGTTATTGCTCTCAGCTCCTTTGGATCACATACACCATGAGTGACTTTGGTGAGAAGTATACCCATGTCCCACTTCAATGTGATAGCACAAGTGCCATAAGTGTTGCAAAGAACCCAGTGCTCCATTCCAAAACCAAGCACATTGAAGTGAGGTATCATTTCCTAAGAGACAACGTTGAGAAAGGGAAAATCGCTTTGATCCATGTACCCACACATGACCAGCTAGCCGACATTTTTACCAAACCCATAGATCAAGCAACTTTCACTCGTTTGCGGGGGGAGCTTGGTGTTTGTTTGATTTCTTGAGTTGGGTGTGTGGGAGCTCCTTTGTAGCATATGTATAGTTTCCTTTGTGCATTTCTTGCATTTGGCATGGCATATGTAACATGATGTATAGGCATCTTTGTGTCTTAGGTTGCATGCATTTTGTATCATATGCATTGTTTAGGAAAAGCTTCTCCTATATACATTGTTCACCATGATATGTTATATATGATCTTGTGAGCTAGTTTGGTATGGTATGGCTTAGTATGGCTTAGCTCTTGATGATCTTGATTTATATCCATGGTTGATAGCTATGTTTTTGAAAAATGTCATATGTATGCTCTCTTGTGAGTAAATGCCTTTATATGATCATGACATGTTTTAGTGACTTTTCTATGCTTACTTTGTGCTTGGATAGCTTGTTTTGAGCACATGGGGCCAAAGGCTCATTTGCCATCATGAATGTTTAGCCCTCATACTTTATCTTGTGGAGGGGCATAAGTTCCTTTTTGTCGCAAAGACATTTGATGTACCATATATGAATCTGAAAATGAAATGTAAATTGCTTGGAAAATGTGCTCTCATGTCATATGTGCTTTATTTACTTGCTTTTGGGTGCTAAACCGTTGCATGTTGCTTACCAATGAGAAGTCTCATATTTTGAAGTAAGCACATGGCTCGGTGGCTTTGACATGATATGAGGTGCTTGTGGGTGTTTATGATAGTCTTATGCTTAGAATGGTTGTCCTAGCATGAAGTTTGTGTGGCTTTGCCATTTTGACATGTTTTGCTCATGTTTAGGACTTTGCTCATGAGAGGGTAATTTTTCACAAAAATGCTCAATTCTATCTTAGCTTTACCCAATGGTTGTGAAACTTGGTGATCATGTAGTTGATGTTCATACGAAGCCGTAGAGTATCTAACTTACTCATTTGAGCATGTGTAGCATCTTGTGATGAATTTTGTCTATTTGAGAAGCTCTAGGTGCATCTTTTCCAAATTTGAGCCTTCATTCATGCATTGGCAACAAGGGGGAGAAATGTTGGTGGAGAAAAGTTGCATTGCATCCCTAGAACATATCCCAATAGTCAAGGGGGAGCTTGTGCATTTCTTTTGCATTTTTGGCTTTTGGGGTGAGCTTCTGCCGAGTTTAATCGGTCTGACCGGTTTTTGGAACCGGCCTGACCGGTTAGGGGGAACCGGCCTGACCGGTTTGTGCCCAGTGCTGGCACATGTTCAGGGGGAGTGTGCATATGTGCAGGGGGAGCTCTTGTATGCTTTGGTGGTTTGGGCTCTTTGCTTGAGACTTGTTTTTGACTCAGTTGTGTCGAGGCGTTTCCCTTGCCTAAGGGGACCGAGTCTTTCCTCTTTCAAGTGATCTTGCTCTTTGCATTTGTTTGGCTTTCGATCGCTTGTTTGAGTTTCTTTTAGTCGTTTCTTTTCTTTTCCTTTTCTCTCTGGTTACCAAATGTGTGTTTTGTCAATGCACTCATCAAGGGGGAGATTGAGGACCATGTGTGGTTCGAGGACTGGTGGATGGTTGCTTCCTGGTGCGATGAGTGATTGACAACATTGTGTGGACTGATTCTTGGCTAAGCATTGTAGGTGCAGGTTGCGGCTTGACTGGTGTTGGTGCAGGTGAAGAACAAGCGTGAAAGGTCGTTGCCGGTGAGGCCTCCAGGTGTGGAGAAGACAAGTAGGCTTGGTTCGAGGGACCCGGTGGCCAGCAGGGTCAAGTGCGGGCCGCATGGTGGAAAGAACGGCAAGATGAAGTCGGTGGACGGTTTCTTGGTTGAGCCTCAAAACCAAGGTCGAGCCGGGACATCCTGAGAGCCGAGTCATGAGTGGTGATTGGCGGAGGCTACATCAAGTTCGCGGGGTTTGCAGTGGTTCACCAGAAAACCACTGGTTACTCGGCTGAGCCACAAAGCCGAGGCTGAAGACCGGGCGTGGCTGTCAGGCCAAAACCGGTTTGACCGGTTTGGGGTCGCAGGGCGCCGGGAAGCTTCGAAGCGGAGGACACGTGTCTGGATCGCAAGGCTTGCGTCGAGGCTAAGCGAAGTGCAGTCACCGGGCATCCGTCCGATGGTGTTACGACGACAATTTCCCAAAGTGCCCTTGGTGGACGTGTATCCTAGTTTATGTAATAGGGGTAGTTTCGTCTTTCGGCTAGCCTCCATATAACCCAAGTAGTGAGAGGATGGCAGCCATCTCTTGGAACCCTAGCTCATTTTCCCTTTGCTATTTTCCTTCCTATTTTTCCTTAGGATTTCTAGGACTAGCTTCAGAGCTTCATGGTGAGATCTTGTGAGAGGGAAGGATGATCGGGCGGAAGCTAGACCTTGTATGAACCTTCATGGTATGTATAGATGATTCGGCGTGGTTCCTTAAGGCTTGATTGTGTTCTTTCCGTTTTCCCTTTTTGGTGATTTTCGGTGCCTTTTCTTGGAATTTCCGTGGAGAAGTTTTGGGAGTGTTTCTTTGAGGGATTCTTGTTGGATGTCACATATGAGGACCTTGTGCCTCTTTGCTTGGTGATCTTGCTCCAACAAACCCTCCGAAATGGCTTCAATTTGGTGGTTTTCGGTGGAGTTCATGGAAGGTTGTTCTTGAGGGTTGACTTCCGATTCCTCTTGATTGGGTAGGTTTTGGGGACCGAGCTTCTAGCCAAAGGTAGCCCACGAGGTACCCCAGCTATCCCCAAAGTCTCACTTGAATCCGTGGAACGAATCGGGAGATCGATCGAGGTGAAGGTTGAGTTTTTCCCGCGGGCTGTGCTCTTCCTGACTGCCCAGGCAAAATCGGCCTGACCGGTTTAGCCCCAGTGGGCTGTCGTGAGGGTTTTTGGACAGGAGAGCTTCTTCCATGTTGTGGCTATTCTTGTTCAAAGGTTGAAGTGTTCTTGAGGCAATTTTGGCTAGGTCTGGTCTCGAAGGCCTTTTGGGAATTTTCTGGACAAAACCGGCCTAACCGGTTTGCCAAACCGGCCTGACCGATTTCCCCTACCTGTGAGAGGATAAGTCTCAGAAGGTCGGTCTGGCCGGTTTCAGAAACCGACCTGACCGGTTTTGGCTACCAGCAGCTGTTTCGAGTTGTTTTCCGCTACGTGTTTTGAGTGGCTGTTGGTTGGATCTTGCTCCTAGGTCCAGTAGCACTCCAGTGGCTATGTGGATTTGGCAAGAAAAGTTTGCGGAGGTGTCCGAGTGATTTTGGGTTCATAGGCCGAATTCTTGAGTAGAAGTTTTATCGGCTCCCATTCACACCCCCCTCTCTGGTTCGCCGTTCCGGTCCTTCATCTGGTCGGCCTGTTCGCGGCAAGTTGACACCTCAGTGCAACGATATTTTGCATCCCACTCTCCGACTGTGGCACAAGTGGCTCGCCATCACTCTCTTTCAAAGGGATGATGTTCGAACCATGCGCACTGATGGGATGAGGATGTTATACGCCGCGGTCAGACAGATCAAGTTCTCCCCCATTCAAGCTATGATTCGGCAGTGGTTGACGAACTTTAAGATGACGAGCTCTATTGAGTGTACGTCTTTGGTTTTGCGCATCATAACGAATCTAGGGGTTACGCAAGGGCCCAATGTGCCCTACATTGCTAATCCCCAGACTCTGATCGATGAGGCTTATTTGACTCAGGGGCATATTCTTAAGAAGGGTCCGGACGATTCTTTGGTTTTCTTTTACCCTGGCTATGCAAACCAAATTTGGTTACCCAACCCGGATTTTAGGTTGTACCGCCAGGGCCACTGACCGTTCCTCTCGAGGAACCTCATCGTTCTAGTGTCTCTAGTGATAGGGTTACTAGGAGGGCATCGAGGAGAGCAGCCTGGGCACAACAGCCGCCACCACAGCCATCTCCGCAGACATCGCCTCAGCCACAGCCTCAGCCTACCATACCTCCGTCTGGCACATGGACCTCTACTAAGTACACGCCTGGGGTTACTCCCGGATATGCTCCTGGTTGGGATCAGCCCATGTACCAGCAGGGTGCGAGTAGCTCGGCTTGGGCTAGCGCACGTAGTGGCGAGTGGGCCATGCCTGCTGGTACTGCTTACGGAGATGCGACATCATCGTCGTCCGGGTTGCGCTTGTCATCTCGTGGGGTTACCCTAACTCAACAGATGAGTGAGCTCAACATCTGAGTCGGCGATGTGGAGGAGGCTGTGCACCAGCACGCTGAATCCACCCGGGACTGGTAGCATATGTCAGGCGAGAGACTTCACGCCATCGAGCGGGCACAACAGTAGTAGTTGGAGGAGCAGAGGGCTTACTATCGGTGGATGGGATATCCCCCTCCACAGTAGTGAGCCTGAAGCTAGCTTGGGGGAGGACCCCCACTCTGAGGTAACTTGTATCTTCATTTGTTTTCAGAGCCCTATATGCTAAAAACACATAAAAACTGCAAAATTAAAAAGACCAAAAATATTTTTTTGCTTTCCTAAATTAGTTTGTATGCGCGGTAAGAATGCTTTCGTTCCCATGGTTGAAATGATGAATAGTTGCTCTGTTTATTCCTCTTGTATGCCTTGCTTACAGCTTAGTATCCTATTTATGTTTTGAGTTAGTTGGCTTGCATGATCAAACCTTCGCTTGAAACTTGTGGGTAGCAAAAAGCATGACCTTTGCCTAGGTTGTTGTTAGCTATGATATGGTATAATAGAGTTGCTATGAGCTAGTGCCAAGTGATGTTTGATTTCCAGAGTTTTCTTTTGAAAATTGCTAAAATGATAAGTTCCTCAATGATGAGAGATTTCTATCCAAGGCCATATGCAAATTCTAGCTCTTGTTAGCTTCCACATATGGTACCTAATTTCTTCATTGAGTCTTGTCGAATTGTCATGACCCTCGGCGAGAAACTTGTCATGCTCCTATGAATAAGATCACGTACACAGCCACCATATGCTAGACTTCTGCCTTGGGAGTTAGCAACCATCATTCCATCCATTCCCCATCCACTCCACAAATAAAGCTCCGCACATTCTTCATGATTTTATCCCTCTCCAAAAATATTCGAGAAGGACTATGGGCTATGTGAAAAAAAAGAGAGAATACATGCTCAAGGGCATGCATAAAAAAAGAGAGAATAAAGAAACATAGCCCAAGTCTCAAAATTATCAAAAAGGAGAGAAGGGAAAAATCATGCCAAAAGGAGTCCATCCTCCATCCACCATATATACACAAACATGCACATCTTGATCAGGTTGTATGACTCGTTGCTCCCAAGGATATGGTTTTTGACTCGACAATACATGAGAAACAGGAATGCCACAAGTTTTCCCTAGCTACAACTCCACATATAAGCTTATTAGGAGTAGGTGGTGAAAGAAGGCAACCCAATACATTAGTGAGGAACCATACACATTGAGCGATCCGAGAGTATCATTTGAGGAACTTTGATTTCTTTTGAAAACATGCAAAACCTCCGGATTGATAACTGATCAAGGTACAAGTAATTGGCAATCTATATATAGCTGTTCTATCTTTCAACCGCCCAGGGCAAAGTGAAGCTACATGCCCCGTATTGATCAAGCGAAAGGTAAGATCAATGCCAACTCATTCAACTCTAGATAGAATACCTAGCAGTATGCTTGTCATAAATTAGGAATACAACATCGTAGCAACTCCTGATCAACCTACCTAAGTCCTTAGTGTCTTGCTCAAGATGAGCAAGAGGCTAGCTTGGGAGAGTTGTTGACGGCTGTTAAGTGCTTACTTTAGCCGTCAATATACTCATGAATAAAGGAGCAAAAGGCACTTCTTACACGCATTTAGTTAAGAATAATGTAGTTCCACTTGTCCTTGGAGCTTTTGTGATTGCAGGTAAAAAATAAGCATAAAAGAAGTGACAACTCACCTTCTATGGTCCATGCCACATCACCTCAGCCAAGTAAGGGCTGCCACCTAGGATCCCATGCCTGCAAGCCATGTCACCAGCAACCCCGACGAATCAGAGGGCGACACGTGGACGCCACATGGATTGAAGGGCCCACGGGCAGGCAAACCGCCTTAAATTCGGTTGGACACCGGGAACCGACCTTAGGACCCATAGGACAGCCACCACGAGGAAGCACACCCCGAGTGGGGCCCACAGGGAGTCGGCCGTCCACACAGGTCGGTCGAACCGACCTTGAGGCCGCCACTCAGGGGCTTCCACGTGGTGCCTCCTGGTTGGCTCCTGATCCACTCCCTGGGTGCTCACGCCATTCTCCCGAAGTTGTCCAAGGCCTATAAATAGAAGGGAGGGGACTCATTTCTTACCCAACTCACTTTCCAACTCCTCTCTCACTTTTGGTTTCCAAGGCTAGGAGGTAGGCTAGAGTAGCTCTACTTCAGGTTCCAAGTCTACTTGGGGGTCTAGGTATGAGTTCTCTTGTATCTTTATATTATTGTATGACTTTGATCTACTTCAGTTATTCAACTATTTCATTAAAGTAGTGTTAGCATATATGGGTGATTCGTTCATGTGTTCTTAGTTCGTTCATCATTTAGAGGCTCCTGTTCTTGATGAACAAAGCCTTTCGATCCACTTGACGAATGATTTACTCATGTCTTCGTTGTTTGTTCATAAGTTGGAGGCTCGTGTTCTTCACAAACATGACCATTTAATCCTATTGAATAGACATAGTAGAACATGAATCTGTTTGTATGACTAGCCTAGTTTGATCCAGTTAGATCACATGTTTGTGTTGTATGAAGTTCGAGTTCAAGCTACGGTACTCGGTGTAAGTGGCCAGTTATCTGGTGGCTCTGACCTGGGTCACAATAGCCCGGGCCGGTCAGTGTCTAGTTAACAACGCAAGCAAGATGCTTGGGTTGAGTAGCTGTGTTGAATATGAGCGTGCCCCACAAATTGATAGAGGTAGGCCGCGGTAGTGACAGACGTTGGACCCTTTGCACTCCTCCACGTTCAGGTACACTGTAGGAGTCTAAAATCTAACAACCGATATCGTGCGGAAGTGACGCGGGCGGTTAGCTCCCCGTTTGTTCCTGGGTGCTGAGCTGATATTCATACAATGCTTATGTGACTGACTGGTATCTACTAACTTTATATGTTTATTACCTTAGAACCTATAGCTAACTCGTATGTTGCCTCCTAAGCCGTAGTGTACCATAGAGAGAACGAGTTTGAGTGTGTTCACACTACCCTATCCTTATCATATCTTACCCCTGTGTTTGGGACCTGACTTATTCTCGTCATTGATCTATACTCATTGCAATAGTGTTGCACATGTTAATCCGACCATGCCTTCCTTGGATTCGATACCCTTTGGAATACTCCTGTGGGGAAATGCTACAATGGTATATCTGTGAACTTGCAGATTCTTTGTAAACTTTAGGATTACCATCAGAACATTTCTAGCATCATTGCTAGGAACTCATGAACTTAGAAAAGATGTTAAGGAATGTCGATAAACATTTCTAGCGCCGTCACTGGGGATACAAACCTACTGATGACGTTAAGAAATGTCAACAAGCATTCATAGCGCCGTTGCCGGGGAAGGCTAAAGGATAACATGACAACACTTTGCATATGTTTATAATCATAACAGGGTAAAGCAGTTCTCAATGCAGGCTAACCTTGATTGTCTTCTTTGTCTTTGGATGACGAAGACAGGTAGTGCATGATTGGTTTCAACTTACCGCCGAATTTCACTGAAGACCCTGAGTCACTTGTAAGGAGAGCTAGAACTCATTTCGGTTCTCCCCAGCGTGTACGTACGGAAGTCGACCCAGCTTCCTTTGTACCATCTACATCAACTCCTATGGCCAACCCCAACGTCGAGAAGACTCTCCGTGAGTACTCTGCTCCCTCTGCTGATCAGGTGCCTACAGGCCCCGAGATCAACACCGGGAATGGAAACTTCGAGATCAAGACTGGCCTCATTACGATGGTACAGGCTAGCCCATTCTGTGGCAAGCCTAATGAAGACGCGAGCACCCATTTGCAACAGTTCCTGGAACTGTGCAGCACCTTCACCACACGAGGAGTGGAGGAAGATGCTATTCGTCTGCGACTATTTCCATTCTCACTTCTGGGAAAGGCGAAGCAGTGGTTCTATGCGAACCGTGAGGAGATTAATACTTGGGCAAAATGCTCAGCAGCATTCCTCGTGAAGTTCTTTCCGTTGGGTAAAACCAATACCCTGCGGGGAAGGATGTCAAGCTTTCAGCAAGCAGCAAATGAGACTATCCCAGAAGCTTGGGAGAGGCTTCAAGAATACATCTTGGCCTGTCCTCATCATGGGATGGACAACTGGCTTATTCTGCAGAATTTCTATAATGGGCTTGCTTCGACAGCCCGATGACATGTTGATGCTGCTGCTGGAGGAGCTTTCTTCTCACTCACTATTGCTAATGCAACTTAGCTTATTGAAAAGATGGTCTCCAACCAAGGGTGGAGTGATGATCGACTCCAGCCACGTCAAAGGGGTACACATACTGTCAAGGAAGCAGATATGTTGAACGCCAAGATGGACCTATTAATGAAGCGAATGGACGATCTAACTAATGAGAAGGCTACCATGGCCACCACTACTCAAGCTATGGATTCTCGCATGACCTGCAAAGTCTGTGGTAACACTGGGCATTTAGGGAATTACTGTCCTACTACCCAGGAGGATGTGATGTTCATGAACGGCAATAACAATGGTTATCGTCCACAAGGAGGTCAAACGTGGAATCAACGCCCTTATTATCAAGGAGGTAATCAAGGTAATTCTTTCAATCCCAACCAACCTTCCTTGAAAAATCTTGTTTTGGGCAAGCTAAGATCAATGATAGTTTCAATAAGAAGTTAGCTGCCTGTGATAAGGCTCTGTAAAGCCTTAACACTATGATTGATAGCCTCTCTTCTGCTCTCAAGATCTAGTTAAGCTTTAATAAGATGATAGAAACCCAGTTGGCTTAGTTAGCTGCTTTGGTTCCCTCTGCTGAGGACGAGAAGATTCTGGGGCAACCCGTATCCTCCTGTGAAGATGTTTGTGTAGTGTCCACTAGATGGGGTGAGCCATCTAGGCGGACACGACCTACTGACTATGCAGGGAAGCCAGTACAGCTGGTTCTTGATCCATGGGAATCTTCAGCAACTGTACACAGGAGAGACCCTGGTTATCTAGCTATCACTTGCACGATATACTATCAGAAAATCAGGAATGCTCTCTGTGACCTTGGTGCAAGTGTGAATCTCATGTCCAAGGCTATGTTCGAGAAATTGGGATATCCTGCTCTTTCTCCAACCTTAAAGATAGTTCAACTTGCTGATGCATCGATCCGGCATCTAGAGGGGATAGTGGAGAGCTTATTGGTATTCATCCAAGGTTCTTGCATCTTCGCGGATTTTGTGGTCCTTAATATGCAGGATGATGCAGAAATGCCACTCATTCTTGGGAGGCCATTCCTAAGTGACGCAAAGGCGAGGATCAATGTGGGAAATGGAACGATCTGCTTCTGCATTGGGAAGAAGAACTTGATGTTTCGATTTCGACCGACAGAAGAGCAATGTTATTCAGTGCAAGGACATGATGAGGAATCCGGGGAATGGACGGAGCCACGACCCCTGCTCAAGCAACCTCTGACTACACTAGCAAACCCAAAATAAATAAAGAAAGTGTGGCAGGAGGTACAGAAGTCATACCCCTCTACTTCTTGGGAGTGGGGTGACGAGTGGAATTAATCACCGAGAAAAGTCCCGCTCTCGGACTTAAAACGATGAGTCCTTTTTTCCAAAAGGTAAAAATGATATTTTTCCCATATTTCCTTTCCAAATTTTTATTTGAATTATCCAAAATGCATGTTTAATTTTCCAACAGTGCATCTGCATGCTAGAATTTTTCTATCCATTTTCCCTATTTAAATAAAATTTCTGAAAATATTTTTTGAGCTTGGAAAACCCTTGAAAAATTATTTGAGCCACTTTGTGGGTGAACTCTGACCAAGGCACTTGGGCAGGACACCAGGTAGCCGTTAGAGAGCAGCTGGCAAAATCCTGGGGCGGCGGGACCGACAAGGTGTCGGCCGACCCCATGGGTCGGCCGACCTGAGAGCCTGTGTGGTTCGAGGACCGGTGGATGGTCGCTTCCTGGTGTGATGAGTGATTGACAACATGGTGTGGACTGACTCTTGGCTAAGTATTGCTAGTGCAGGTTGCGGCTTGACTGGTGTTGGTGCAAGTGAAGAACAAGCGTGAAAGGTCGTTGCCGGGTAGGCCTCTAGGTGTGGAGAAGACAAGTAGGCTTGGTTCGAGGGACCCGGTGGTCAGCGGGGTCAAGTGCGGGCTGCATGGTGGCAAGAACAGCAAGACGAAGTCGTGGACGGTTTCTTGGTTGAGCCTCAAAACCAAGGTCGAGCCGGGACGACGTGGGAGCCGAGTCATGAGTGGTGATTGGCGGAGGCTACACCGAGTTCGCGAGGTTTGCAGTGGTTCACCAGAAAACCACTGGGTTACTCGGATGAGCCACAAAACCGAGGCTGAACACTCGACGAGGAGGTGTGGCCACCCAGGCCGGTTCAACCGCCCAGGAGGGGCGGTCTGACCGCCTGGGCCGGTCTAACGGCTCAGGGGGGGCGGTCTGACCGCCCGGGTCGCAGCCGCCGAGAAGCTTCGAAGCGGAGGACACGTGTCGGGATCGCAAGGCTTGCGTCGAGGCTAAGCAAGTTTGCGGTCACTGGGCATCCGTCCTATGGTGCTGAATTGAAGACTTCCAAATTCGCCCTTGAGGGGCTTGTATCCCTAGTTATCTAGTAAGGGTAGTTTTGTCTTTTGGTTGCCCCCATAAAAACACTTGGAGGGATGGATGGCAGCCAACTCTTGGAACCCTAGCTCATTGTCCTTTGTCATTTTCGTTTGCTATTTTCTTTAGTTTTTCTAGGACTAGCTTGAGAGCTTCATGTGAGATCTAGAGAGAGAGATGGATGACCGGGTGGCAAGCTAGACCTTGTATGATCCTTCTTGGTATGTATAGATGATTCGACGTGGTTCCTCAAGGCCTTGTGTTGCCTCTCCCGTTTTCCTTTTTGGTGATTTTCGGAGCTCTTTCTTGTGACTTTCGTGGCGGAGTTTTGAGGGTGATTTCTTGCGGGATTCTTGTTGGGTGTCACGTATGAGGACCTTGTGCCTCTTTGGCTGGTGACTTTGTCCCAAGAACTCCCTTGAATCGACCTCGATTTGGTGGTTTTTCGAGTTGCTCGAGTTCATGACCTAGAGGGCCAAGATCCGTGATTCTCTTTGATTGAGAGCGTTTCGGTTCGATTCCTTTGGTGGAGAGGTTGCCTAGGAGGTAACCCAGGTATTCCCAAAGTCTCGCTGCAATCCGTGGGGTGAATCGGGAGATCGGGCGATGGGAAGTTGAGGTTTGACCCACGGCCAAGTTTTCTGGAAGGGGCGGTCTAACCGCCATAGGGGGGCGGTCTAACCGCCCTGGGCTTTCCAGGTGACAGTTTTGGTTTTGCCGGATTTTCCTCTGTGAGTTTGTTCGCCTTGATCAGAGTAGCGTTCAGGTGAAATCTTGGTTCGTTTTGGCGCTGTTTGCTAGGAGTTCGCCTTGAGTTCATTGCTGGGTACAGGAGGTTAGACCGCCCGTGGTTGTCGGTCTAACCACCCCTAGGCCCTTAGGTGGAGTTTCGGTTTTCGCCAAGATTTTCTAGTAGCTAGCTTGGCCTTGACCAGAGAATCCTGTAGGTGAAACCGTGGAGAGTTTTGGAGCTCAGAAGAGGTGTTTCAGAGGATTTCTCGGTTACCAGGTGGAGGCGGTCTAACCGCCCCCCATACCCGGTCTAACCGCCCCCTCCAGGCAGGCAGCTTCCGAGTTGTTTTCGCTGTCGTGTGTGTGTAGAAGCTGTGCCTGCAGGTAGTGTTTGTTCCTAGGACCAGTAGCACTCCAGTGGCTACGTGGTTTTGGCAAACGGAAGGTTGTGTGCGGAGCGTGTGATTTTGGGTACCCGACCGAGTTCATCTTGTTGGAGAAGTCATCTCCTTCGAGAAGAATTTTATCAGCTCCCATTCACTCCCTCCTCTCTGGTCGCCAGTTCGGTCCTTCAAGTGGTATCAGAGCGGGTTACGGATCTTCGGATTCTAACCAGTCTAAGATCCAAGGATGGCGTACCAGGAACGGGGATCGGGTCCTCCGCACTTCGATGGCAAAAACTACCAGATGTGGCAGAGACGAATGGCTGCGTTTCTCCGCGGCAAGGGACAGATCCTTTGGGACGTTACGGTGAACACAACTTATGTTCATCCGATTAACTTCCTTGCTCCGGGATCGAGGGACATGTTCGACGCCAACAACAAGGCGGTCGACTACTTGTTTCGTGCTCTGTGTCAGTCTGAATTTGATCGGGTTCAGACAGAGGACTTAGCTTGTAGAATTTGGGAGCAGTTGAAGGATGCTCATGCTGGGAATACTCAGGTTCAGGCTCGGATGTACACGACTTACTGGAGAGAGTACGAGAACTTCACTCATCTCCCCGGCGAGTCCGTCGATGCCCTTTTCCAGCAGTTTACGGTTGTGGTGAACAACATTAGAGCCAATGTCGTCGTGCTCCCATACGATGATCATGATAGAGCCGTGAAGCTCTTGCACTCTTTGGATCGCACCGTATGGGACGGAAAGGTCGAGGCTATTCTTGAGTCCGAGAAGTATGACACCCTGACCGTGAACGAGCTGTTCTCGAAGCTCAAGTCAGCTGAGTTGGACCGTGGTATGACAGCCAAGATCGTGAGCCCGACTGACTCTCATAGTCTTGCTCTCGTTGGTGGCAAAGGTGCTAAGTCTAACGCTAACACATCCTCCAGGATGTACTCTCTGTCTTCCTTGATGTCTTTGCCAGACGAGGAGTTCGACGTGCTTGGAGAGGATGAGCTGGCGTTGCTGACCAGGCGGTTCGAGAGGTTGCACGAGAACCGGGTGAACACTAGGCGGAATCCACGGACATGCTTTCAGTGCGGCAAGCCAGGACACTTCGTCGCCGACTATCCGGAGAAGATGGAGAACAAGGACGGCTACAAGGATGGCACAAGCACCGGTCGAACAAGGACGGAAAGTACCGATCAAGGTGCGATCACAAGCACAAGAACAAGCACAAGCACGAGCGATGATCGAGGAAGAAGGACGGTCGCGGCAGGAAGGCCTGAGCGATGGTCGAGGCAAGTGACGTCGACTCCAGCTCTGCCTACTCTTCCTCGAGCTCGAGCAGCAGTGAAGATGAAGGTGATCAGCGCAAGAACAAGAAGTCATCCAAGAACTTGAGCGGGCTGAGCTGCTACACGACAGATGGCTTCTGCGGCATGGCTCGTAGCTCCGGCAGCAAGAAGAGTCACCAGAGCGACTCGGACTCCGACTCCGATGATGAGGTACGTGACGAGCTTCCCTTCTTGCGTGAGGAGAATGAGCGTCTTGGCAAGTTGCTTGATAATCGTTATGGCATGCTTAGAGAGGCAAAGAAGATGATGAAAGAGCTTAGGGCCTCACTAGAAGATGCTAGGAACCGAGTAGCTGAGCTAGAAACCCAGAACCTTGATGCTAAGCTTGAGATAGATTTGCTTAAGGCTTCACCTGTGGTTTCTGATGAGATTGATTGTTGTGATTGCTCTGTGTACCTAGCTGATCTTACTGCTCTTAAGGATAAGCATGCTTCTACTTGTGATGAATTAGATGTGCTTAGGGTTGAAGTGGCTGAGCTTAAGTCGAGACCTACTTTGCTAGGTGCTTGTACTTCTTGCCCTGTTTTGCATGGAAAGATTGATGAGATGCATGCTTACATTGTTTCTCTTGAGGCTATGTTGAAAGAACCTGTTCCCACTTCTTGCTCTACTTGTGAACTGCATACTTTGAAAAATCTGGAACTTGCACATTATGTGGATCGCTTGCAGGATGATAATGATGTGTTGAGAAAGATGATGGATTGGTTGTCGGGTCATGAACCACAGCTTAGGATGATGATAGAGGCATACAAGCGCTATGATGGGCAAGCGCTTGGTTCAGAGAAGGTTGGAGAGTGTAGTGGTGAGGGAGGAGAGAAGATTGGTGATATCCTAGCTCCACAAAAATGCCTATGCTCCTAAGCCTATCCCACTGAGAAACAAACTTGACACAACCCCAGATCCTCCCATATTTCCTCGCCCAACAAATGATTTCCAAAAACCGGTGAAGTTTGTGAGCTCCAAGGAGAGTGAGGTTGGAGAGAAGAAGGGTCAGAAGCCGAGTGAGGAGAAACCAAGTGAGCAGCCCCAACCCAACCCAAGGCTAAACCTAAGCTCATACGGTTTCATTGTGACTATTGTGGGAGAGATGGTCACAAGGGTGAGTTTTGTTTCAAGAGGAAGCATGAGGAGATAATGGCTAAGGAGTGGGCTAACAAGGACAGGTATCGCCCTTCAAATGGTGTACCTAAGCCTTGTATGCCACTGCCCAAGGGTAAGGCGGTTGTGAAAAGTTCTGGCATGGGGAGATGCGAGTTCCCACAGCCGAGGTGGTTTTCTGGAGAGGGCGGTCAGACCGGCCGGGAGGGGCGGTCAGACCGGCCCTGCCTAGAGGGGGGCGGTTAGATCGGCCTGGCTAGGCGGTCAAACCGCCCCCCC
The DNA here is from genome assembly GCA_036936925.1 of Cenchrus fungigraminus. Lineage (NCBI taxonomy): Eukaryota > Viridiplantae > Streptophyta > Magnoliopsida > Poales > Poaceae > Cenchrus > Cenchrus fungigraminus. The sequence goes on along the minus strand of CM072770.1, from coordinate 89,487,333 downwards.
AGAATACTGGGCGGATTGGTTTTCGAGGTGGCGATTCGAGTGGTTTCAGTTCTAGTGGTCATGGTTCTAGTGGTTGGCATGGTGAGGCTGGTGATGGTCAGTTTGCTAGACGTTCTCCACCTCATGCTCAATACGAGGGTGAGAGGAGTCGTAGCTTTGAGTTGGAAAGGAGGAACGGTCCACGGTCTTCCTTTCGTGGTTTTCGTTCTCCTCCAGCGAGACAGGGGTAGTTCCCTCGTGGTGGTTCCCGTGGTGGTGTTCGTGGTAGTAGCTTTGATAGGCGTGATGATTTGGTTTGTGCTAACCCCACTTTGGAGCAAATGGCTCAGCACTGGTTTTACTCTTTTGGTACTAACCCCAGTGCAGAGTCGTTTGTTCACTCACGTGCTCGTTTTTGAATTTCAGGTGGGAGACTTGAGGAATGTTTTGTTGATTGACTCCGGTTGCTCGAGGCATATGACCGGCGACAAGGGGTGGTTCTCAAGTCTCGTCCCGGTGGTGTCCACGACATACATCACTTTTGGGGACAATGGGCGAGGGCGTGTGCTTTCAGAAGGTGAGATTAAGGTAAGTGAGAAGGTCACTCTCAAGCGTGTTGCTCTTGTTCAATCGCTCGGATTCAATTTACTTTCCGTTTCCCAGCTTTTGGATGAGGGTTTTGAGGTGTTGTTTTAGCCTGGTAGTTCTCGGATTTTGGATTCTCGAGGGGACCTAGTTTGCATGGTTGTTCCCGAGGGTCAAGTTTTCCGAGCGGATTTCTCTCAGTCTTCTGGTGTGGCTCATTGCTTTTTGGCTGGTTTTTCAAGTGAGTTGTGGAAGTGACATAGGAAGTTGGGTCACTTAAGCTTTGACCTTTTGTCTCGCTTGAGTAAACTCAATTTGGTCCGAGGATTGCCACAGTTGAGGTTTGAGAAAGAGTAATTGGTTTGTGCGTCGTGTCGGCATGCTAAGATGGTAGCTTCTTCCCATCCACCCCTCACCGATGTGATGACGGAGCGTCCATGCGAGCTGCTCCATATGGACTTTGTTGGCCCAGCTCGTGTGCGATCTGTGGGTGGGAAGTGGTACGTCCTGGTTGTGGTGGACGACTACTCTCGGTATGCGTGAGTTTTCTTTCTTGAGGGGAAAGGGGAGACGTTTGGTTTTGTTCGAGATCTTGTCTTGAGGTTAAGAAACGAGAGGCACAGAGATGCCATACGAGCAATCCGTAGTGACAATGGCTCGAAATTTAAAAACTCTCGCTTCGAAACCTTTTGCCATGACTTGGGTCTTGAACACCAGTTTTCGAGTCCGTATACGCCTCCCCAGAACGGCCTAGTTGAAAGGAAAAACAGAACCTTGTGCGAGATGGCTCGGACGATGCTCGATGAGCATAGGACTCCGAGAAGGTTCTGGGCTGAGGTGGTGAATACCGCGTGCTATGTATCGAACAGGATTTACCTCAGGGTTCACAAGAAGAAAACCTGTTACGAGTTGATGCACGCTAGAACACCCAAGGTGAGTCACTTTCACGTGTTTGGGTGCAAATGCTTTATCCTGAAGAAAGGTAAGAAGTTGGTCAAGTTCGAGGCTAGGTCTGTCAATGGTATTTTCTTTGGTTACGCGTCTCATTCTAGAGCCTTTCGAGTGCTCAATCTTAAAACTAACCAAATCGTGGAGAGTTGCGAGGTTACCTTCGACGAGACACAGCCACGTAGTCAGCTCATTTTTGAGTGTGCAGGTGACGATGAACTTGGCGAGGAGACTTTTCAGGAGGAGGAGCATGAACATGGAGATGATGAAGATGGCGGTGTGGCACCCGCAGCTGAGCATGTACATACTACTTCGACTACGATCGTGGATGGTCCTTCTCCCACACCTACAACGACAAACCCAGATCAAGGCGAAGCTGCTGTTGAGGGGGAAGTAGCATCAAGGCGAGAACCTCCCCGGCGAGTTCAAGTGGATCACCCAGCTTCAAGGATCATTGGCGACATCAATGAACGTACTACACGGTCGAGGGTTCGAAACAATTCTCACTTTGCTCATGCTGCTTTTGTTGCTACTTTTGAGGCCAAAGACATTGAGCACGTGTTATCTGATCACAATTGGGTTAATTCGATGCATGAGGAGTTGGAGAACTTTGAGAGAACCCAAGTTTGGGAGTTGGTGGATCCTCCACCGGGGTGTAAGCCGATTGGGACAAAATGGGTGTGGAAAAACAAAGAGGGAGAGAAAGGAGAAGTGGTGAGAAACAAGTCGAGGTTGGTGGCGCAAGGGTATAGTCAGAAGGAGGGGATCGACTACGAGGAGACCTTTGCTCCCGTAGCCCGTTTGGAGGCGATTAGGATCCTTCTAGCCTTTTCCGTGGCTAAAGGGTTCAAATTGTACCAAATGGATGTCAAGAGTGCTTTCCTGAACGGTGTTTTGGAGGAAGTAGTGTATGTGAGACAACCACCGGGGTTTGAGAGTGAGAAGTAGCCCCACCGGGTGTACAAGTTGAGGAAGGTGCTGTATGGGTTGAAGCAGGCGCCTAGAGCTTGGTACGGTAGGTTGAGGGGGTTCCTGTTTGAGAGAGGTTTTGAGATGGGGAAGGTCGATCAGACCTTGTTTCTCCTCAGGCAGGGCAAAGATATCCTGATTGTGCAGGTATACGTGGATGATATTGTCTTTGGTGGCTCGTCTAACTCTTTGGTTGCAAGGTTTGCAGAAGACATGAGCTGGGAATTTGAGATGAGCATGATGGGCGAGTTGCAGTTCTTCCTCGAGCTCCAGATCAAACAATCGAAGGAAGGAACATTACACCAAGCCAAGTACACCAAGGACATTGTGCGGAAGTTCAAGATGGAGGACTCCAAGGCCATGGCGACGCCTATGAGTACGACTACAGCTCTTGATGCGGATGAGGACGGTGAACACGTGAACCAGAAGGAGTATCGAAGCATGATCGGGTCACTCCTGTACTTGACGGCGACGAGGCCGGACATCCAATTCTCGGTATGTCTGTGCGCTCGTTTTCAAGCGTCTCCGAGGACTTCGCATCGGCAAGCAGTCAAGCGCACATTCAGGTATCTGCGACATACTCCCGACTTCGGCCTTTGGTACTCCGCGTCTTCTCCTTTGGCTCTTCATGGATTTTCGGACGCGGATTTTGCCGGGTGTCGGTTGGATAGGAAGTCCACTTCTGGGACTTGCCAGTTCTTGGGTTCTTCTTTGGTGTCTTGGTCTTCCCGCAAACAATCGAGTGTTGCTCAATCTGCAACCGAAGCCGAATATGTGGCCGCAGCTAGTTGTTGCTCTCAGCTCCTTTGGATCACATACACCATGAGTGACTTTGGTGTGGAGTATACCCATGTCCCACTTCAATGTGATAGCACAAGTGCCATAAGTATTGCAAAGAACCCAGTGCTCCATTCCAAAACCAAGCACATAGAAGTGAGGTATCATTTCCTGAGAGACAACGTAGAGAAAGGGAAAACGTTTTGATCCATGTACCCACACATGACCAGCTAGCCGATATTTTCACCAAACCCCTAGATCAAGCAACTTTCACTCGTTTGCGGGGGGAGCTTGGTGTTTGTTTGAATTCTTGAGTTGGTGTGGGAGCTCCTTTGTAGCATATGTATAGTTTTCCTTTTATGCATTCTTGCATTTGCATTGCATGTGTAACATGATGTATAGTCATCTTTGTATGATAGGTTACATCCATTTTGTATCATATGCATTTTGTAGGAAAATCTTCTCTTATATACATTGTTCACCATGGTATGATATATATGATCTTGTGAGCTAGTTTGGTATGATATGGCTTAGTGTGGCTTAGCTCTTGATGATCTTGATTTATATCCATGGTTGATAGCTATGTTTTTGAAAAATGTCATATGTATGCTCTCTTGTGAGTAAATGCCTTTATAAGATCATGACATGTTTTAGTGCCTTTTTCATGCTTAATTTGTGCTTGGATGATTTATTTTGAGCATATGGGGCCAAAGGCTCATTTTCCATCATGAATGGTTAGCCCCCATGCTTTATCTTGTGGAGGGGCATAAGTTCCTTTTTGTCGCAAAGACATTTCACGTACCAATTATGAATCTGAAAATGAAATGTAAATTGCTCGGAAAATGTGCTCCCATATCGTATGTGCTTAATTTACTTGCTTTTGGGTGCTAAACCGTTGCATGTTGCTTACCAATGAGAAGTCTCAATTTAGAAGTAAGCACATGGCTCGGTGGCTTTGACATGACATGAGGTGCTTGTGGGTGTTTATGATGGTCTTATGCTTAGAATGGTTGTCCTAGCATAAAGTTTGTGTGGCTTTGCTATTTTGACATGTCTTGCTCATGTTTAGGACTTTGCTCATGAGAGGGTAATTTTTCGCAAAAATGATCAATTCTATCTTAGCTTTGCCCAATGGTTGTGAAACTTGGTGATCTTGTAGTTTTTGTCCATACGAAGCTATAGAGTATCTAACTTGCTCATTTGGATGTGTGTAGCATGCTATGATGAATTTTGTCTATTTGAGAAGCTCTATGTTGAAACTTTTCGAATTTTGCCTTGATTCATGCATTGTCAACAAGGGGGGAAGCTTGGGCATGATTTGGGCACCTGGGAGCATTTGGAAGGTGTTCCAAGTGGTTCAGGCAGGTTTTGAAAAGTTTGGTGCAGGGCCGGTTTCTTGGGGCGGTCTAACCGCCCCCCAGGCGGTCAGATCCCAGAGGGGCGGTCTAACCGCCCTGGGCATGCGGTCTAACCGCCCTGGGCAAAGGTGCAGGAATTTGCTCCTTGTTTGCATTCCCATGTTGCATTGCTGCATTGGGTCAGGGGGAGTGTGCTTTGGCTCAGTGGGAGCCTGCATATGTGTAGGGGGAGCTTCCTGTGTGAGTTTGTGGTTTGCGGCCTTGTGTGTCTTTGGTGGTCTTTGCTCTTTGTGTGAGCTTGTTTTTGTCTCGGCTGTGTCGAGCCGTTGCCCTTCCCTAAGGGGACCGAGACTTTCCTTCTTCAAGTGATCTTGCTCTTTGCCTTTCCCTTGGCTTTCGATCGCTTGTTGAAGTTTCTTTTACTCATTTCTTTTCTTTTCCTTTTCTCTTTGGTTACCAATCATGTGTGTTGTCAATGCACTCATCAAGGGGGAGATTGAGAGCCTGTGTGGTTCGAGGACCGGTGGAAGGTCGCTTCCTGGTGAGATGAGTGATTGACAACGTGGTGTGGACTGACTCTTGGCTAAGTATTGCAGGTGCAGGTTGCGGCTTGACTGGTGTTGGTGCAGGTGAAGAACAAGCGCGAAAGGTCGTTGCCGGGTAGGCCTCTAGGTTTGGAGAAGACAAGTAGGCTTGGTTCGAGGGACCCGGTGGCCAGCGGGGTTAAGTGCGGGCCGCATGGTGGCAAGAACAGCAAGACAAAGTCGTGGACGGTTTCTTGGTTGAGCCTCAAAACCAAGGTCGAGCCGGGATGACGTGGGAGCCGAGTCATGAGTGGTGATTGGCGGAGGCTACACTGAGTTCGCGAGGTTTGCAGTGGTTCACCAGAAAACCACTGGGTTACTCGGTTGAGGAGGTGTGGCCACCCAGGCTGGTTCAACCGCCCAGGAGGGGCAGTCAGACCGCCTGGGCCGGTCTAACCGCTCAGGGGGGGGGCGGTCTGACCGCCCGGGTCGCAGCCGCCGAGAAGCTTCGAAGCGGAGGACACGCGTCGGGATCGCAAGGCTTGCGTTGAGGCTATGCAAGTTTGCGGTCGCTAGGCATCCGTCCGATGGTGCTGAATTGAAGACTTCCAAATCGCCCTTGAGGGGCTTGTATCCCTAGCTATCTAGTAAGGGAAGTTTAGTCTTTTGGTTGCCCCCATATAAACACTAGGAGGGATGGATGACAGCCAACTCTTGGAACCCTAGCTCATTTTCCTTTGTCATTTTCGTTTGCTATTTTCTTTAGTTATTCTAGGACTAGCTTGAGAGCTTCATGTGAGATCTAGAGAGAGGGATGGATGACCGGGTGGCAAGCTAGACCTTGTATGATAGTTCTTGGTATGTATAGATGATTCGACGTGGTTCCTCAAGGCCTTGTGTTGCCTCTCCCGTTTTCCTTTTTGGTGATTTTCAGAGCTCTTTCTTGTAATTTTCGTGGCGGAGTTTTGAGGGTGATTTCTTGCGGGATTCTTGTTGGGTGTCACGTATGAGGACCTTGTGCCTCTTTGGCTGGTGACTTTGCCCCAAGAACTCCCTTGAATCGACCTCGATTTGGTGGTTTTTTGAGTTGCTCGAGTTCATGACCTAGAGGGCCAAGATCCGCGATTCCCTTTGATTGAGAGCGTTTCGGTTCGATTCCTTTGGTGGAGAGGTTGCCTAGGAGGTAACCCAGGTATTCCCGAAGTCTCACTGCAATCCGTGGGGTGAATCGGGAGATCGGGCGATGGGAAGTTGAGGTTTGACCCGCGGCCAAGTTTTCTGGAAGGGGCGGTCTAACCGCCATAGGGGGCGGTCTAACCACCCTGGGCTTTCCAGGTGAAAGTTTTGGTTTTGCCGGATTTTCCTCTGTGAGTTTGTTAGCCTTGATCAGAGGAGCGTTCAGGTGAAATCTTGGTTCGTTTTGGCGCAGTTTGCTAGGAGTTCTTGCCTTGAGTTCATTGCTGGGTACAGGAGGTTAGACCGCCCGTGGTTGCCGGTCTAACCACCCCTAGGCCCTTGGGTGGAGTTTCAGTTTTCGCCAAGATTTTCTGGTAGCTAGCTTGGCCTTGACCAGAGAATCCTGTAGGTGAAACCGTGGAGAGTTTTGGAGCTCAGAAGAGGTGTTTCGGAGGATTTCTTGGTTACCAGGTGGAGGCGGTCTAATCGCCCCCCATACTCGGTCTAACCGCCCCCTCCAGGCAGGCAGCTTCCGAGTTGTTTTCGCTGCCGTGTGTGTGTCGAAGCTGTTCCTGCAGGTAGTGTTTGTTCCTAGGACCAGTAGCACTCCAGTGGCTACGTGGTTTTGGCAAACGGAAGGTTGTGTGCGGAGCGTGTGATTTTGGGTACCCGACCGAGTTCATCTTGTTGGAGAAGTCATCTCCTTCGAGAAGAATTTTATCGGCTCCCATTCACTCCCCCCTCTCTGGTCGCCAGTTCAGTCCTTCACGACCCAGCCCAATGATCGGACGGGCCCCGCCTCCTCCAACGGCTCCTAGCCATTACTCTCGGCCTTTACCCCGGTGCCTGGCTCGTTTGCCTATAAATAGAATGGGAATTGAGGGGGTTCTTCACCCATTCGCTCATTTTCACCACACTCCCCCTCTCTACTCTTTGGCTCTTTGGTTTTCTTGGATTTCTTCCTCAAGATTGAAGTGACAAGTAGCCTCTCCAAGTTGTTGCTGAGTATTGATCATTGGTGGAGCAACCTCTGTAAAATTTCATTCCGTTTTCACTAATCCATCACCGAGTTGCTTGTGTTGTTCGTTATGCACCATGAGTTGGGCCGCCTGTATGTTAAGGAAGGTGACTCGCTCCCGTCATTCGTGAGACGGAGGAATCTCATCCCGCTACTCCGGAGCTACACTAAGCCCAATGTCAACGGAGCATGAAGAAGAAGAGGAAGAGCTTCCTACGCCACAAGTCGAAGGAGTGTACGCCGTTGATGCGCCCTTCATCGACTTAAGGGACGAACGAGAGAGACAAGCCTATGCCATCCTCTAGGATCGAGTCTTCTCCAACACGAGGGAATTCGACTCGACCCTTCTGGAAAGGACAGGTTTGGACTCCGAGTTCGATTCCATATGGCAAGCTTCTGGTTGGGAAAGGTTTTGTCCCGGTTCAGGAGACCGGTTCTAGGCCTATTACCATCCAGTTTCTCTGCACTCCTCAAGAGGATGCATCTGGTATTTCATTTTGATTTCATGGAGTTCCATATCTGGTTTCATGGAAGGATCTTAGTTGCACCCTCGGTTTTCATCGCCGTTGTGCTATTCGTCTTGAGCAAGCTTGCAGTGATTTTACTCGCGAAAGTTTTTGGGAAGAACTTTCTGGTCGGCCTGTTCGCGGCAAGTTGACACCTCGGTGCAATGATATTTTGCATCCCACTCTCCGACTGTGGCACAAGTGGCTCGCCATCACTCTCTTTCCAAGGGATGATGTTCGAACCGTGCGCACTGATGAGATTAGGATTTTATACGCCGCGATCAGACGGATCAAGGTCTCCCCCGTTCAAGCTATGATTCGGCAGTGGTTGACAAACTTTAAGATGACGGGTTCTATTGAGTGTACGTCTTTGGTTTCGCGCATCATCACGAATCTGGGGGTTACGCAAGGGCCTAATGTGCCCTACATTGCTAAACCCCAGACTCTGATCGATGAGGCTTATTTGACTCAGAGGCATATTCTTAAGAAGGGTCCCGACGATTCTTTGGTTTTCTTTTACCCTGTCAATGCAAACCAAATTCGGTTACCTAACCCGGATGTCAGGTTGTACGGCCAAGGGTCACTGACCGTTCCTCTCAAGGAACCTCGTCGTTCTAGTGTCTCTGGTGACAGGGTTACTAGGAGTGCATCAAGGAGAGCAGCCAGGGCACAACAGCTACCACCACATCCATCTCCGCAGTCGTCGCCTCAGCCACAGCCTCAGCCTACTGTTGATGCCTGCTAAGTACCAAATTTAGGGCCGTCAATCCCTGCATTTCAACATGAGAATCATGCATCCATACTAGAATAGGGCTTTAAATTGACAATTTCCACAAGTGGCTGTATAAAGATGAATGCAGGTGTTTAGCATAAGAAATGAGGAGAAAAGCACACCTCTATGATCCTAGCACTTCAGGCTCAGCCAATAAGGGGCTGCCATGCAAGCAGCCCCTGGATCAATGACGTCACCAATCCAAGAGAGAGAGCCTCGGCGAATCAGAGATCGCCACACATGCATCACATGGATCCATGGGCCCACCAGAGCGCCTAAACCGCCTCCAACACACGTGTACACCGAGAACCGACCTCAGGACCCACTAGTCAGCCGCTCAGAGAAAGCACAGGCCGAGGCGGGCCACGTGGGGGTTGGCCGACCCTGGGATCGGCCGAACCGACCTTTGGTCGGCTGATCCCGGGCCTCCACATGGTGTTCGCCCATTGGTCCTAGAGGCCATCCCCAGGGTGTCTCGCTCCACTTGACGCTGGTGCCCGTGCCTATAAATAGAAGGGGAGGGGGGTAAGAATAAGACAACACACTTGAAGGCAACTTCTTACCTTAGCCTCCTCTCCTCCTTATCATTCCTTCTTGGTGGAGGTGAAACCTCATCCCACTAGGAATATGAGTGTGAGGAAGATCTAGCTTAGGTAGTGCTAGGTAGAGAGGAGAGAGTGTGGGTGAGTAGAAGGGAGATGCGATGATCCGTTCTTCGTTCATCATCTCTTTGTACCTCGTGAGTGATACTGTTCTTCATTTAGACTAAAGTGAGTATTTCGTTATATTCCAATTAGACTAAAGTCGTATTCATACATGGGTGATATGTTCTAGAGTTCTTCATCTGTTCATAATTTTGAGGCTCATGTTCTTTATGACACGACCCTTTGATCTTGTTGATTGGATGAATAATTCTGCATTCCGTTTGTATGACTGCTTGTCAATTAGAATATAGTGAGTACCCTGCATATCTGGATTAGACCAAAGTGTCATTCATATCTCTTTGTATTGTCTTGATTCCATGATGGGTAAGGTCTAGTTGTACTCGCGGGTTCGTCGCTCCGTATTTCTACGGAGTGCTATAGTGTTGTTGCGGGACGTTAGACGTAGTCGTGCTATAGTAGTAGTCAGTGGTGCAGACGTAGTGTCTGGACTACGGGTTATCCTTCGATTGCCCTGTATCCCACGGTTTGTCTTGGGGTAGGCCGCGGTGGTGACAGCCGTTGGACCCTTTCGGAATGCCCCACGTTCGGATACAGGTGTAGGCAACCATTTGCCGTGAACCGACTGTTATAGCCAGGAGGGTCCGGTGTCCGAAGCGAGATCCTTTGCAGCTTGTACCCCCCTAGAACCAAGTACCTACAAGAGATACCATACCTCTCGCCTACCTTAGCAGAGATCCTGTGTCCTTGGATAAATCACTCGTAGAGTACGAGTACCCAACCGTTCCTTGGATTCGATACCCTTTGGAATAATTCCGAGGGAGAAGTGCTACAATAGTGTATCCGTGCGCTTGCGGACTTGTTCGCACCCATCAGTGTACCCGGGTGTTCCTTACACGCTCACGCTAGACGCGCCACTAGTGGTAGAGGTAAGAAATACCAACAAGCATTTCTGGCGCTGTTGCCAGGGAACAGTGGTCGAGAATCTACGAACCCGATTATCCTCGTATCTTTTGTTTTCCTTTTTGTTTCTACCTTTACCCCCGTTATCCCAGGAAGGTTATCCTTGTACACACCTTCCGCCCAGTATGAGTAAACCAGTAGAATCATCCTTGTGGAGGCGACCCACCTCCTTAACACCCTGCATGGTTCACCCATCCTTCATTAAGCTAGCTGAGAACAATTCCTTCTCAGGGGAAAGCCATGAAAATCCCTACGCCCATGTGAGAGACTTTGAACAACTGTGCTCTACCCAGGGTAAGACCGGGGCGACACAGGATGTTCTTAGGAGGAACTTGTTCCCATTCTCCCTTTCGGGGGGAGCGAGAACTTGGTACCGTTGTTTTGGGCGTGATCACCTCAATTGGGGAGCATTGAGAGCAGCTTTCTGCACCCGATTCTTTCCTTTGAGGCGTATCATTTCCCTAAGAATGACGATTCTCAGTTTCCAACAGAGAGAGAGGAGTCCCTAGGCATGGCATGACATCGTTTTGCCTCTATGACCGAGTCATGCCCTGTCCTTGATCTGCCAGACCTGGTGCTCTTGCAGCATTTCCGGCTTGGTTTGCTAAGGGACAGTGGCATGACGCTTGATGCCATGTCGGGAGGCGCCTTTATGTTCTTAGAGCCGGAGTAAGGAAAGGAACTTCTAGAAAAACTCCGGGATTTCAGCTCCCCGCCCGTCCTGAGCATCGAGGTAGCCAGCCGTGGTAATGAGTTGCCTAGATCCATCTTCGAGAGAGCTCGAGCCTACATATCAACCTTCTTTACACTCTTGTCGAAGATGTCATTCTTGACTAGCAGGAATCTATGGGAAAGAGCACCTAGTGTGAGTTCTGCCCTTAGGTTCTACTATCGTTTCTTCTCTTAAAACCCCGACCTTCGGGACTTAGTCTCGAAGGAAGGAGGAAAGGAGTAATCAAAGAAGGGTGGTTGTTCCTGGCGAGAACGACTATCTCAACTTCGGCTACGACTTTCCGGGAGAGGTTACGATGGATATTTCGTGCTTTATGTCATGGCCCAACCTGAGGTGCCGCCACACCGAGGGTCAGGTCAAGACACTGGCCCCAAGGTCGCAAGTCTCTATACTTCTGGCCTTGGAAAGCACCAATTTATACCGATCCAGTTGAGCAACTTATCTCATCATCATGAGCTGAGCTAGGACCGATGCCGATCAAGCTCAGTAGGCATACATACCATTCTAATACTCTAACTTGATCGATGCCCCGTGGGAGTGCGGTTGCATTCCTACCTTTTGCACTTCCGTTGGAAGCTTGGGTTGGCTTACGTGTTGTCCTCGCGCTAGTGAGGGTGAGAACCCGTGGCAACCCAAGGAGAGAATGAACTGCAAGGTTTATTTCTCTTGATCTAAGGCTCGAATGTTCCTCCGACCCATGGAATCTCACACGCTTATCTGGGGTCCGAGTATTCTTGAGCCATGCTTTCAGATATATGGGTCCAGGTGAACCCCCGATGTTGCGCTATTTATGCGGGAGGAGGTTTAAGTAAAGCTAAAAGAGGAGTGAGAGCACTTATGCCCAACACCTTGTCTTAGCCATTACTTGAGCCTCCAACCTCAAAATCTGCGGGACACCTGGCCCTGAAACCGTGAGCCTTGCTAGAACCCGCAGGCCAAAGGGGAGGCCCAGCGGGGCCCATATGGGATCGTCCGACCCACTAGGTTGGCCGACCCAGCCAGGGCGCCGCCGCCTCTCCCCTTTCGCGTGTGCCTCCCTTCGTCCTCCAGAGATTTCCTCCTCACCGCGTGACGGATTTCGAGCCACGCAGAACTCCATCCTCCCTGCTCCTTCCTTCCCACAACAATCGCTATGGCCGACAAGAGCATCATTCCTTACCCCATGGAGTCCTCTACGGAGCCCATCAAGGGAGACATCCCTGCCATTGCTGCGTCTCTGAAAGAGGCAGCGCCCATGGAAGTTGCGTGTATTCTTGATGTGCAGACGCTCGCTTCCCATCCTCCGACAGAAGGCCAAGGATCGGGGGTAGCTAGGGAAGGACCCTCGGTTGCTAAGGGAGTAGTGGTCCAGCCCTTCGTGCCTTTGCCCCCCCGCTCCTCAAGTCGATCTACTTCGCCTGGAAAGGCGAGGAAGTCGGGAGGACGTGCCAGCAGCCCCTACCAGAGGGGAGTGGGGACTCGGCCGAAACTCGTGGTGATCCCGCCGCCACCGGTGGTTCCACCATCTCTGACCGACGCTCCAGGACCTTAGAGGCAAAGGGCCATCCCGGTCCCCACTGCACCGACGTCTCCTCTGCCTACCCCTCAGCCTGGGAAGCCCAGGTTCGCTAGCCCAGGCAGCACCGGCAGGAAAGGTACCCGAGCACCGGTGACTCTGGAGGCAACCAACGAGGACTTTGAGCTGGGCAGCAGCTCCACACCGTGGGCACCCAGGAAGTCGAGGGAGAAGACTCGGGCAACCGAGCGATCTCCCAAGACTCCCTCTGCCCGGATGGCCCCGTTGGTGGAAGAACTTGGCAAGAAGTGTGAGAAGCTGGAGTCTATCAGTGCAGAACAGAAGATGGACCTCGCTGAGCTGAGTGATGACCTCCGTGACCTTCGTCGTGGCCTGTGTGCCAAGATGAGGTGCATCTTTGAGGCCACAGGGCACGAGGACCTCTACAACGCGGAGTAGAGGGCTACGCCCATTTTTCATTTTCCATAGGTGCTTAGTTTAATTTATTTCCTTTCATATTTATTTCCCTTTCAATTTTTATTTCCATCATGTGTGTAAGCTCCTATTTCATTTTGAACTTGAATAAAATAATTTGGCTCCACCGGTCAGATAACCCAGTCGATCTGCTTGGTTAGAATCCACCGATGTCTTGTCTTGCACGCTAAGTCTTGAAGTCATTCTGGATAAGGTCGTCTGGGGAATCTTCTGGAAGGTCTTCAGGAGGTCGTGTGGGCCACCACCTAGGTCGGTTGGGCCCACTGTCAGGTCGGCGGGTCTTTTGGTTGGCCGGACCCACTTGTCGAGGACGGTCGTGAGCCTAATCGGTGGGGACCCAGGGGTACCCATGTCTCACAAGCCCACGAGCGAGGTGTAGGCGCAGCGACCTTAGAAAGGTCATGACGAAGTCGTAGAGCTATATACAGGTCGAATAGCATGCACGTCGGTCCAAAAGAAAAGAACAAATCAACTTTGCAGCCAACCTGTTTATAGTTTTGCCGAACGAAGAGAGGTCGAGTGACGACCTATAGGAAGCTGGCTTCCAATAGATCGAAACGACGATGAAAAAATTTCAGAGGGCGTCAAGGATGCACTCGTAGAGTAGTATCCGAGCTTCGTGGCGGGCAGGATGGTCGGTATGATGATCCAAAAAAGAAAGAGAAAAAAGTAGGTCGAGTAACGACGTGATGAGAAACAGGTTTCCCAACAGGTCGGTACGATGAAGAAAACAAGAGGGCGTCGAAGACGCTCTCGTAGAGTAGTCCACGAGCATTGAAGCTGGCAGCATGGCTGGTTTGATGCTCAAAGAACAGAAGAAAACTTGGTCATAATCTAGATCGAACAAAATGTAGAGGCACCCAGATCTCCCAGCATGGCTGCAAGGAGTCTGGCAGAGCCGACCTCTGGGAGGCCCTTTAGGCGTGCCGACCTCGAAGAGGCCTTAAATCAACAATGTCTAGTATCCGAGGATACCCAGTAGGATCTTGAAAGGCGTGTCATGTGAAGAGGTCGTTGATGATGTCATAACTGAAGTTGTGATGTCTGGAACCAATGCTGTCGAAGCCATGAAAATGTATAGATCTTTGAACGTATGGAGTGTGGAGACACCCAGATATCCTACATAGCTGCAAGGAGTCTGGCAGAGCCACCCGAGGCATGCCGACCTCAAGAAGGTCTCAAATCAAGAAGTGCCCAAGCACCCGGAGATACTTGGCAGGGCCAATTAGGCGCGCACCCCACAGGGAGGCCTTCATTCCCGACGTAAAATCCTGGGTGTCCAGAACAGGCTGGCAGAGTGTTGACGCTTACTAACGTCGCCACCAGGTTTATATCCCCGGTAGTGGCGCCAGAAAGCTTGTTGGCACTCTCTAGCATTGCTACTAAATATGCAATGACGCCAGAGGGCCTGTTGGTATAAATAACGATCGTAGAAAAGTCCGCAAGCGTACGGATACCGGTGTAGCTTTCACCCAGGAGTATTCCAGGGTATCGAATCCACAGGGAACGTGTGTGCACTAGTGAAGAATCAAGATCGGCCTTGGACGAGAGAAGATATGGTAATAGTGTAGGAGAGGTAGGGAGGGTTTCGAAGGATTCCAGATACTAAAGATAAGATCAGCGTTCACTACGATGCTTGCTTCAGGACGCTCAACCGTCCTAACCCGGAAAGGGATGAGAAGGGGGCTAGGCAAGCCAAGCAGGGGTCCTACTGCGCTCTAGTGGATCTCACGTGGTGGACTACGTAGGCCGTCAGGGCTGTCACCACCTGGGGCTACCACAACAATCCGTGCCACTAGGTGTACTCCGAGGTAATCGCAAGACTAGACACCACGTCTACTCTAGTGACTACTATTCTAGCTTTGCAATTACTAGAACACTAATCAAAGCAAGGAGCCCACAAGCATAAATAATAAAGCTGAACTTAATTAATTAAATAAATCTAGAACGTCTAAGAGTTACCCAGATGTTACTCGAAGTGGAGCCGCATCCGCCGAGGTACAAGAGGAAGGGAGGAAGCCGACAACTCCTGCTTCTCCCGGACTCGCACCTCAACTCTCTCCTAATTCTAACACTAATTTTGGTAGAGCTTCGCCTTGATCTTTGCTTCTCTTCTTCATGTCTTGAAGTGAGGAATGGGGCTTCTATTTATAGGGGGATGAAACTTGGGAGAGTGGAGGACCTGCCCCTCTTTCCAGCACCCAAACCGACCCCCACGGCACTGTAGCGTGCAGGGGAAGGTGCCTGAGGTGGTGGAGTAGAAAACCGGGCGAGAACCGATCTTTAGCGACTTGAACCGGAGCTGAACCGCTGACTGGGTCGCTGAACTGCAGTTAAATAGAAAAAACTGAGCCGGACCGGGGGAACCAGGCCAACCGACCTACGTCCGCCCAACAGGGTGCTGCCATGCATTTCGGTCCTTCCCGCGCGCGCTCGCGCGGGCGCCCGCGCCTGGCGTGATCCGCGTCATGGCTTTGCGGCCTGTGGCGAGCCGCCACGTGGCCCAGCGGGACCCCTCCGCATGCACGCCTGTGCGGTGATTAGGGGCAGCGGCGGGGAGCCAGTGGCCTTGCACCACGTGGCCTGCACGCTGACCCCCGCGCGCGTGCGCCCGCGCCCCGCGCCTGGGCATTCACTCGGCCGGGTGCTGTGGATGCGGTGCAGCGTGGGTCCCTGGGCCCGCGTGGGATAGCCAGTGAGGGCCCGCCACGTGGTGTGCATGTAGACGTCACTTCGTAGCTGTGGGTCCATGCTGATGTCATCACTTGTGAAGTTTTGTTCATTGCATATCTTTTCCATCCGATCACCAAAGTTGACAAATAATATGTCCGTTTCGATCAACTCGATGAGCCTGTCACAATGGTGTAGTCCAAATTGGCATTTGAGGTTGCTTGTGATAATGCCATATTTTATTCTATAATTGCTCATTTGCACCTGCAACCAAATATACACCAAAGCTTGTGGAATTTGTTAGATTATAACCCTATAGCTACGGTGCACACTCTGATGGAGTGATTTTTATCCGAATTTGAGGGTCAAAAATAGGCACTTAATGATCGTCAACAAGCTCCCCCACACTTAGCCCTTTGCTCGTCCTCGAGTAAAGGTTAAGGACTAGGGTGGAAAACATGAATCCAAAATGATATGATGCAAGCATGTAAGATATTCCAAGACATACATGTACTTGTGACACTTTGGGGTGTCTACCATGTCATCTTGGATGGTTGAAGAATGGAACGGCTGGATTTGAATCACCTCAACTCCTTTTGTAAAGTAGCTTGGGTTTTTGATAAAATATTTTTTAAAAAAAACTTAGCCTTACTTGACTCCTCAAATGATGCTCTCGGATCGCTCAGTGTGTATGATTCCTCACCAAGGCATTAAACTCGTCTTTCTTCAACCTACTTCTAATGATAGCTATATGTGGAGCTCAAGGTAAGGTTGAAGATATAAGGCATACTTGTACCACATAATATTGCAAAGTCAAAAACCGGATCCAAGAAGAAGACTAGTCATACAATCTGATCAAGATGTGCAAGTGTGTGGAAAGTGGATGATATGGAAATATGTACTCCTTGTTGTATGATCTCTCTCCCTTTGAACTTTATTTTGAGAACATGGCTATTTTTTTCTTTTTTTTTCTTTTTTTCATCATGCTTGAGAAGAGTTTCTCTTTAGCATGTGTCTTTATCTCTTTTTTTCTATTTTTTAGCCCATGTCTCTTTTGAAGGAAAATCTAGGGAGAGAGATTCATAAATTGAATGGAGTATTTATTTTTGTGGATGGATGGATGTTGCTAACTTCCAGTGTAGAAGTTTAGCATATGAAGGTGTAGTGTACGTGATCTTGATCATAAAAGCATGAAAAGCTTCTAGCAAGGGTCACAACAATTTGACAAAGCTCAATGTAACAACAAGCAGCATATGTATGAGGTTTTCTAATGTAAACAACATATGGCTTTGGTAGGAAAATATCATCACTGAGGAGCTTGTAAGGCTATTTTTTTTCAAGTAAAACATCCCAAGCACTTCGTCAGAGAGAGTAAGGTTCATCGCATCGTGCCATATCTCATCAATCAACCATTTAGATGAACATGTTTCCTAATGATATTTGTTCACAAGCAACAGATGTATGTGCTAGGAATAAAGAACATGCAAGCCAATCAATTGAAAACATGAAGCAATGGAGCATCAAGATTCATTGAGTTTAACTAAGGAATTATAACTCATGAATCATGGAATTAGGGGGATAGAATTGTTCAAACCATGATGTCCTTTTGAATGTCGGGAGGAGTTGACTCTCGGTACCTCCCCCACACTATCTTTTGCCGCGTCTTTTCCTGCACACTTTTAGACAAAGATGAGATACATGGATTTGGCTGGTACAAATTGTACTAGCCAAATCAAAGCAAAGTTTTTTTATTCATTATTTGAGTGATGGTAAACATCGGGCAACCTCCCGGAAGGGCTTTGTTTAAAGTCAAAAGCAGGACGTACCTAACTGGGCAAGAGGCAAGAGCTAACATCATCTCCAAACCATATTAAGATTTGGATGAGGGGGACTATACTCAAGATGCTCACATACCTCCCCCACACTTGAAGTTTGCATTGCTACGTAACAAAACTCAAGTGTGTGGAGATCAAGCTTCCTTTTGTAAATGTCCTCTCACCAAAAACTTATAAAGGTGGAGTAGTGATGTAGCTCGCATGTTTTTAGGCATCACCTGTCCATCATTCTTTTCAATCTCCACCTGAAAGGTTAGCGACCAAAAATACCCGAAGGAAAACTTCATCCTAAAAACATGCTCTTGCTTTTTATTTGAAAAAGGGAAATAAAACAAACCTATGCTATCCAGGCTATCTGCTGGTAGTGCTTTGTTTATGGTCATAAGCTCGACCCTGGGAACTTCTTCCTGTAGCTATCGTGGTGATGCCATTCCCGTCTCACCACCAATTGTTGATGTACTAGTGAAGCTTCAGCTGCAAGGTTAGTGCCACAATGCACTCACGAGATCTGCAATACTTATGGTGGACATATGCATCTACAACCATCCTCCTAAACTTTTTGCAAAGGAGAACCATAAGGCGGTTGTAGTCCTGATGTGTGCTCTGTGCATTGGGCATGGCTGACTCAGGAGAGACATGATGCAAGCATGGTTCCTGAGGTAAGTTAAGAGTAAAGCTACCATGCTTGTCGATGAGATCCTTTCCTTTGGACCCCAAAGTCGGCGCCTTACAGATTTCCATGGCCCTTGAATTCTCCATCTCAAGAGATGCATCATGTATGAACAATGTTGATTCTCGACCACGGTCGGAAACAACATGATACGGGCCAGTGGGAAGAGGCTCAAACTCGATCAAAGGTGATGATGATCGTTCGTCTTCACAAAGATGAAGAGGGTCTTCCGAGTCGTACTCCTGAGAAGTAGAAAATTCTACAAGCTCAGCGAGAACGGGCTCAGACGACGCGAATGGAGATACATGCATCATCTCCTCGAACGGGTTTTGCTTGGGAAGCGGCGTCACCATAGAATTTTCTGACAACAAGGGAGTGGTGGCCGAATCGGCTTCCCTAAGCTCTTTATCTAGGCTTCCTCGAGATGCATCGAGAAATTTTTCTATATGGTAGCCTAGGAGGAGATCAAGATTGAGGACATCAAAGACGTGGAAGTCTAGATTAACCTTAATCTTATCTACTAGGAGTGGCACAGCACATGCAACCCCTCGACACTCAAGAATGTGTCTAGAGGGACAACTCTTGAGGAGCTTGTCGGACGGTCTTAGCGTCACGTTGCCCAATAAATTGTACGCTAAGTGCCATGGCATAATATTAACCTCCATGATGGGGTTAAGATGGGCTTCTATGGTAATCCCTTTTATGGAACAAGGAAGGATCGTAGAAGGTGAACAAAGCCAAAGTGCTTCGGAAAAGTGTTCCACTCCAGTCGACCACTTCTTTTCCATGGCGTCCATGATAGATGTTTCGGTTGGAGGATCAGGAGGCAAAGGAGGGACCGTAGGCCTAGGGGAAGATTCTGTCAAAAGATTTCTAGCTGGATGGATTTGGACAGAAGAGGGCTCCTTCCCTTGTTTGGCATCCAAGTGATTCAAGGTGTCTTCGGGATTCTCAATGGGATCATCCTCGAATCGGTCATGGAACTTTGCTATTGCATTCCGTGCACGAGCTAAGGAGACGGTTTGTGTGGATTCGTCTAGTTGCACGGCTAGGCTACCATTAGCCATTTCTTGGAAAAGTCTCTCGGTAGGCCGACCTATAAGAATAGGTATGTCCGGATTATCGTAGACATGAAAGTCTAGAAAGATCTCGGCCTCATTGGCAACTACCGAGACTGTTCTGACAACACCGCAACATTCCAACATGGTCCCATAAGGATCTTGAAAAATCTTTCGGGATGACAGAGGGTCATGTTGGGATAGAGCTGTTGGGCAAGAGATTCTGAGATGATATTTATCCCAACAGTGGGGTTGTACTGAACATCCATCATGACGCCTTGTATTTGATAGGAAAGAAGAGTGGACGACATGATGAGTCTAACTACCTCGGGCGATGTCTCGGCTTCTCTCAACCATTCCACACTCATAGCCGCCGACAAGCATTTAAGGTCTTCTTTGAGAGTGGGCTTATCGAGTTGGCTAGCATTTTGTTGAAATGGAGAGTTGCACGCTCGAGGTTTTGGTTGGATCATAAAATTCGAGGCATTTCCAAAGTCTGAGAAAAGATCATCCTCGATTTCGCCGATAAAGTCCATTGGATGAGTTTCCTCATCTTCTAGACTATGATGGTTTTCTACGGGAGGCTCTACTTTTATTGGCTCAGAGAGAGGAGCGGTCACAGGTGTAGGCCGGATAGGTGAAACCTCATTTTCCGGCTCGAGGATTTCATCAACCTCTTCTTCAGGAAATTCATCAAAAACACCATTGTAGGGGGTATTCTCAAGGATTTTGTTGAGAACGTTCCTCCCTTCACTAGGTGTCAAATGAGTGAAAGAACCTCCTGAAGAAATATCGAGAAACTGGGCAGACTCCTTGCTAAGACCTCGACGAAAATGCTGTAAAAGCATCGGTTCAGAGAGTTCGAGGTTGGGACCGGACATGTTTAGGTCCAAAAATCGTGCCCAGGCTGCTCCTAAGGTTTCTTTTTCCTTTTGCCTAAAGCCTAACACTTCCATACGGAGGTCGACCAATCGGGATTCCAGGAAGAAAGCTAGACAAAATTTGTTTCGCAAAACTTCCCAATCTCCCTTGACACCCTTAACGGTTTGAGTGTACCATTTCTTGGCAATCCCCGTCAAAGAGAACGGGAAAAGCTTCCATTTTAGTGTTTCGTGTGACATGCCACGAATGACAAGGCTCGAGCACACTTCCTCAAAACCGCGAAGGTGGGTGTATGGATTTTCCTCTTCTACTCCAGAAAAAGATTGCTCCCGTACCATAGCTATGAGGGCGGGACGAAGTTCATAGCTAGGTGCATGAATGGGTAATGATGAGGGTGGAGGCTCCAGATCTTCACCCGTTGGAGCCGAAAACTGATTGATAGGTTTGGAATCCATATGGGGATATGTGATGGTATGGATGGGGATACACGGACGACTCGGTTCGACACTAGTACAGCAACCGTTCCCCGGCAAAGGCGCCAGAAAGCTTGTTGACGCTTACTAACGTCGCCACCAGGTTTATATCCCCGGTAACGGTGCCAGAAAGCTTGTTGGCACTCTCTAGCGTTGCTACTAAATATGCAACAACGCCAGAGGGCCTGTTGGTATAAATAACGATCGCAGAAAAGTCCGCAAGCGTACGGATACCGGTGTAGCTTTCACCCAGGTGTATTCCAGGGTATCGAATCCACAGGGAACGTGTGTGCACTAGTGAAGAATCAAGATCGGCCTTGGACGAGAGAAGATATGGTAATAGTGTAGGAGAGGTAGGGAGGGTTTCGAAGGATTCTGGATACTAAAGATAAGATCAGCGTTCACTACGATGCTTGCTTCGGGACGCTCAACCGTCCTAACCCGGAAAGGGATGAGAAGGGGGCTAGGCAAGCCAAGCAGGGGTCCTACTGCGCTCTAGTGGATCTCACGTGGTGGACTACGTAGGCCGTCAGGGCTGTCACCACCTGGGGCTACCACAACGATCCGTGCCACTAGGTGTACTCCGAGGTAATCGCAAGACTAGATACCACGTCTACTCTAGTGACTACTATTCTAGCTTTGCAATTACTAGAACACTAATCAAAACAAGGAGCCCACAAGCATAAATAATAAAGCTGAACTTAATTAATTAAATAAATCCCGAATGTCTAAGAGTTACTCGGATGTTACTCGAAGTGGAGCCGCATCCGCCGAGGTACAAGAGGAAGGGAGGAAGCCGACAACTCCTGCTTCTCCCGGACTCGCACCTCAACTCTCTCCTAATTCTAACACTAATTTTGGTAGAGCTTCACCTTGATCTTTGCTTCTCTTCTTCGTGTCTTGAAGTGATGAATGGGGCTTCTATTTATAGGGGGAGGAAACTTGGGAGAGTGGAGGACCTCCCCCTCTTTCCAGCACCCAAACCGACCCCCCACGACACTGTAGCGTGCAGGGGAAGGTGCCTGAGGTGGTGGAGCAGAAAACCGGGCGAGAACCGATCTTTAGGGACTTGAACCGGAGCTGAACCGCTGACTGGGTCGCTGAACTGCAGTTAAATAGAAAAAACTGAGCCGGACCGGGGGAACCAGGCCAACCGACCTACGTCCGCCCAACAGGGTGCTGCCATGCATTCCGGTCCTTCCCGCGCGCGCTCGCGCGGGCGCCCGCGCCTGGCGTGATCCGCGTCGTGGCTTTGCGGCCTGTGGTGAGCCGCTACGTGGCCCAGCGGGACCCCTCCGCTTGCACGCCTGCGCGGTGATTAGGGGCAGCGGCGGGGAGCCAGTGGCCTTGCGCCACATGGCCTGCACGCTGACCCCCGCACGCGTGCGCCCGCGCCCCGCGCCTGGGTGTTCACCCGGCCGGGTGCTGTGGAGGCGGTGCAGCGTGGGTCCCTGGGCCTGCGTGGGATAGCCAGTGAGGGCCCGCCACGTGGTGTGCATGCAGACGCCACTTCGTAGCTGTGGGTCCATGCTGATGTCATCACTTGTGAAGTTTTGTTCATTGCATATCTTTTCCATCCGATCACCAAAGTTGGCAAATAATATGTCCGTTTCGATCAACTCGACGAGCCTGTCACAATGGTGTAGTCCAAATTGGCATTTGAGGTTGCTTGTGATAATGCCATATTTTATTCTATAATTGCTCATTTGCACCTGCAACCAAATATACACCAAAGCTTGTGGAATTTGTTAGATTATAACCCTATAGCTACGGTGCACACTCTAATGGAGTGATTTTTATCCGAAGTTGAGGGTCGAAAATAGGCACTTAATGACCGTCAACACAGAGCTATAAGAGCACACCGACCTCGGAAGGTCACGCATCCAGGGCGCCCAACTAGGTTGGCAGAGCCGTAAACATACCGAAGTATTGCAAAACCTAAGTACTAAGGCACGCTGACCTCAGGAAGGCCATTTTGGTGTCCAGACGACCAACATGGCTGCTGATCATCCAGCGGAGCCACGACACTAAGGTATTGATGACCTCAGTAATAGGCACACCGACCTCGGGGGCCCGACCATATCGTAGAAGTGAAGCTTCTGATCTCCAGGCACCTAGACGGATCTAGCAGAGCAGCGAGGCACGCCTACCCCGGAAGGTCTTCAATCGAACCTACGACCATTTTTCTCAGGGAAAAAAATATAGGATGATTGGAATAGGTCCGTTTACATGCAGAGCCATAGCGAGTGCACTAGGACGTAGAGCCTAGCGGGTGCAATGAAAATGTAGAGCTGTAAAGGGTGCATTGATCATCGTCGTCGGCTGTAGTTGCAGTGAGGCGCAGGGCCCTCTGACACAGGGTCAGGCTTGTTTGCGTCTATAGACTGCTGGGTCACGGGTCAATAGTGGTCGGAGATTCTCTTGCCACCCAGAAAACGACAAGCTGCCCACGAATCAAGGGGTGTACTATAGCCATGTGACGCTACGGCAGCCTCAGGCATCATTGATGCGCTAGCGACAAAGATGCTGCGAGGCAGGGAAAAAGACGTCGCCTTTAATCATGCACATGTCTACAAGAACTCTGGACCACGTGGTGACAGTGTCATCATTTCGCCGGCTGCGCGAGGCTTGGCTTTGGCTATAAATAGCACCATAAGGCTGAAGGAGGCAAGCACCGAGCATTGCTAAGCTATGAAGCCGCAGGATAGTATTGAGGCCATGCCATGGGCATGTGTCCGTCCACCAGATTGTAGGATGCAAAGTTTGTAGAGGCTTGGAGCTAGAAGAACTCTTGTGAAATGCAGGCAGCACACCCACTCTTTGTACCTTGCCTCAGCGAGGAATCAAGGAGAGTTTGGAGGTGATGCTGTAGAGGCTCGAGGTGAAGCTACAAGTTCTTGGTAAGCATGTGATGCTCGTCGAGGGCTTGCGGTCCACGCCGAAGAGCAAGCTCGTGTCTGCATTCCATAGTCAGGCACAAAGCGTGACCTGCTATGTGCAGCATCGTGCAGTTGTTCACCGCAAGGCCACCATCGAGGTCCTGAAGCTAGAAGAATTCTTGCGACGTGCTCGGCTATAGCAGAGTACACCTCAAGGATTGCTCTAGGTAGACCAGGTCTTCGAATATGTTTGTATTTTGTGACGGGTTCTGGATTCAATGAGGTCGTAGGTGACTTGTGTACCTTCGAAGTTCCCGTGTAATGTTCACTCTCTCTTGTCATGTAATGGTCGACTTGAAGGAATTATTCATCAATGACCTGAAGTGACGTAATTTGGGGGCTTATCGACCTCATGGAGATCGAATGTACTATCAGGACGAGCTGATATCTTTTGGGATGTTGACGACCTAAACTCAGGGTGTAGGTCGCTGGCATATCCGTTGGGCATATAGCCGTTGGCGTGAAATCCGGCGAGATCGTCTCGCGAAATTAGTGGCGCATAGCCGTTGCGGCGAGCTCCTTGTGGCGAAAGGATCCGCAATGGGCATCCGTGGTGGGGCCCTTATAAATAGAGCGGCGGGGACCGGTGTTGACCATCGCTTTCCTTCTTCTTCCTCCTCTCGCTATCGCCGTCGGAATCCTCGTGCCCTAGCCGCCGCGTGCTCCACATCCAGCCTCCACCCGAGAAATCTCAGCCCGCCGCCGTCTGTAGCAGACTGCGTGTCGGCTCTGCCATCCACGCGTCGCGCCGCTCCGCATGTGTGTGAAAACCCTAGTTAACTTTAGATCCAAAGCTCCTCGTTCTCAAGAAATGGCGGCTGCTGCGCCTCAGATCCCAGATCTGCGGACGGTGTGGGAGCCCTCAGTGATGACCGAGGCAAAGGTTCAAGCGCTGGTGGATCGCGGGCTCCTGAGGCCCAAGGCGAAGGTGGAGTTGAAGGCGCCCACGGGCGAGGCCTTCCCGACGGAGGACGACAAGGAGCAGGTCGTCTTCGCTTCCTTCTTCGAGCACGGGTTCAACGTCCCCGTCGGTGACTTCTTCAGAGGTCTTCTCTTCTACTACAAGCTGGAGCTGGTACACCTCGTCCCCAACTCCATAACCGTAGTGTCTTCCTTCATCTATTTCTGTGAAGCGTATCTGGGGATACCGCCCCATTTCCTGCTCTGGCGCTATCTCTTCAATGTCAAGAGCACCGGCAAGCACCTTGGCGTAGTAGGGTCGGTCATGTTCTGCTTGAGATTAGGTCTCAAGGCAAAATGGATAGATATGGACCTGCCGGACAACACTGCTGGGTGGAGGTCAGAGTGGTTTTACATCACCGACCAGCGGCCGGTGCTCCCGAAGCGAACCGGGCATAAGCCCGAGAAGATACCAGAGTGGGATCTGCAGCTAACCTCCCGTGAACTGGACGATGTCAAGGAGCTGCTACCCCTGGTGAGAGAACTCAAGAAGGACGGGCTGACAGGGGGCTCGGAGGCGAGGTCGTTCTGCCGTCGCCTGATCCAGCCGATCAAGGACCGGGTGCATCCGGCGTATGAGTATTGGGGGCAGTCGGACCCCACTCAGAGGTCAACCGCAAGGTCTCCCAAGAGGAGATTGTGGCTAGGGTGTCACAAATCTACACCGAGGGTGCCCAGGGCAGAAAGTGCCCAAAGGCACACTCCCTGACCCGACCAGCTGACCTTGTAAGTCCTGTGACTACCAGGTCGTTTTGTCTTGTTTATTTGCTTGCGTCAAGCTTATTCCTTGTTTCATGTTTGTGGCAGGTTCGGGAGATGCAGTTCTGGTGCCCTTCACCCTTACCAAAGGGTGAGGAGCCACGTCGGAAGCTGAGGTCGGAGGAGTATCAAGCTCTGACAGTTGTGCTGCTGGAGAATTACCAGTCCGACTCATCGGTTGAAGCTGATGAAGATACCGACCCGGAGGTCGGTGACGATGTGGCGAGCCGCCCTGCGGCAAGCAGCGCCACGAAGCCCGGGCGCAAGACGAGGGCGACAACAGCAAAGCAGTCGACCGCAAGGGCTGCTGCCAAGGCCGAGGCAGCCAAGACTGCTAAGCTCGAGGCCGACAAGAAGAAGAGGAAGAGGAAGGTGAGCCCTCATCCGGCGGTCCGCACGCCGACGATCCCTACTCCGGTGACCAAGGAGGTCGAGGAGGATGAAGATGAAGCTACCGACGATCCGCCAGTAGTTGGGGATCATGCGGTAAGGAGGTCGCTGAGTCCCGCAGCCAAGAGGCAACGGGAACTGGAGCTACAAGTGAACGAAGACGAACTCTGTCGGATGAGGGAGGCACAGTGGACTGCCGCTGGTGCACTGGCGAAGATGCCTGTGAAGATATGAGGTCGGCCCCTGAAGCCTAAGCTCCGTGCCCCGGCTACTGCAAGGTAAGGTCTTGGCGTTGAAGTTGGTTCATTTGCTAACTGTCGTTAGCTCCTCTATTATGTTGACGAAGATTACTGTAGGTCGGACGTCCAACCTCAGAGCGCCTTGGGTGCTCAAGATTCACCTTCACGGACAAGGTCATCTGACCATGAGGTCGGGACTCAGGCCTCAGTCGGCGACGTGGGGACATCGGCTCCTCCGCCTGTCACTGAGGCCGGAACACAGGGTTCCGTTGGTGACGTCGGGGCGTCGTCTTCTCCGCCTATTATCGACGTAGACCCCATCAACTCGATGCTCAGCACATCGGCTCAGGGCCCGACTGCGTACCCGGTTCAGATCGAACCGCCACAGGGGAACCCAGAAACAACCAATGTGCAGGCACCGGGTCCGACGTCAACGGGGCCAGGTTTGAGGCGGGAAGACATCGACTGGACTGGCACTCCCTGGGAGGGAGATATCTTTGATGATGACGAGGATATGGGGTCGGTTCGCTGGTCGATCTTGACACTCAACGAATCCCTCACGGTGAGCAACTGTTCTTGAGTTAACCAAGCAACTTGTTCTCTGAATGTATCTGACGACCTGTCTTGTTTTCGCAAAATAGTCACTGGCCAACCATGCCAAAGGCAGGGCCGACCAGCTCAATGATGCTGCAGCTCTGCAGCTGCGAGTGATGGCGCTCGAGCAGGAGCTCAAGCAAGCTCGTGAGGCGGCGGCGGCGGACAAGAAGAAGCTCGAGGACGAGCTAATTGAAGAGAAGCGCAAGACCCAGGAGGCCAATGCGTAGTTCAACACGATGAGCACCGGTAAGACCAGTTTCCTCGCAACTTTTTCCATCATGGACTTGTACTACTGAGGGTTGGACCTCAGGGCTTCTTGTATATTGCAGAGTTTCACAGGCGAGAGGATGACCTCAAGAACGACCTGAAAAATACTAAGGAGAGGGTCCGAAGCCTAGAAGTGAACCTACGGGAGGCGGAGGTCGGTGCTGAAGAGCTAAAGCATTTGCTGAAGGGCACTGTAGACTAGTATGCTGTGTCCCAGAAGCTGGCTTATGAGAAACAGGCTCGAAAGGACCTTGAGGTCAGTCTCGAGGTAGCTTTGGGAGCGTTGAAGAATGACCAAGTCACTATTGCAGGGCAAGAGGTGGAGCTGAACGACCTGAAGAACGCTACCCACTTTGTGATGGACATGGTGGAGACACAGGTCGAGGGGGAGGAGCCTAAGCCAGCTATTGATCGTCTTTTGGCTGTGCCTGAGAAGTTGGTCAACCTCTTGAAGGCGACGAGCTTGACGGCGGCTACAGAGTCGCTGGTACAGATGAAGTCTCATTACCCCGATGTTGACATGGTCAAGGTCGGAGAAGGCCCAAACGTGACGAAGGATCCCAAGGTCGTGGAGCTTGAAGTGCGGGAAGCCGCTATGGTGATAATGGACGCCATTGACTATGAGGGCGACGACGGTGAAGAGTAGTCATAGTCTTAGAACTGTACCCCCTCCTTCCTCCAGTCATGTAAAACAACACCTGATAACCTTCTTTTGGCCTGCATGTCGTACTTAATTTGTGTTTGCGCGAACTTGGTAGCCTTGAAGTGATGTGTCTTTATCATACTCCGCAAACCACTACTCACGGAGAGGCTGGCTTACCGATCAACACAGCTCAGTGGGGAGACTTACGTGCGATCGGCGCGCGGGAAGGAGTCTGGGACTCAGGTTTTGCAACCTTATGACCAAGCAGGTTTGCAACAACACAAAGTAGGTAGTCATGAGGGATGACGTCCTCAGGTCGAGCGACCCATATGTTGGCGTGAGCCAAGCCCCTGAGCATATCGAGGGGGAGGAACAGGAAACTTCACCCTTAGGTCTTTCAACCCTTGTATTGGCTTTGGCCAAGCCCCCGAGCATGTCGAGGGGGAGGGTACATGACATGAAAGAGGAGGAGGTAGAGCTCGAGACACAACAGATGACTGCTTTAACTAATATTTATAGAACTGAAAAATACAAAGACGAGGGATACATAGCTTGTAAAAAAAATATTCTACAGATAGAATCGTCGTAGGTGCTCCACATTCCATTGGTTGGGTATGCCTTGCCCGTTGCCCCATTGGAGGCGATATGTGGATGGGCTGATGACTTCAGTGATGATGAAGGGTCCTTCCCAGGGGGCAGACAGCTTGTGCATGCCGTCGGTCTTCTGGATACGCCTTAGGACTAGGTCGCAACGTTGAAGGAGGTCCCCTTGACATTGCGATCGTGATACCAATGAAGTTGCTGGTCGTGGCGAGCTTGCCTCATGACAGCTGCCATTCTCTGTTCCTCGAGGCTGTCAAGGTCGACACGACGAGTCTGCTCGGCTTCTCCCTCCTCGTAGAACTGTATGCGTAGGGCTCCAAAGGTGACGTCGGTAGGTAAGATGGCCTTTGAGCCGTAGACCAGGAAGAACGGCTTGAAGCCTATAGTAGAGCTGACTTGGGTCCTCAGACCCCAGATAACATGTGGTAGCTCGGCTAGCCACCGGGTAGCGTAATTTGAAGCGTCATCAAAGATACGATCCTTGAGAGCCTGAAGAACCATGCCATTGGCACGTTCGACCTGGCCGTTGCACCGGGGGTGGGCGACCGAGGAGTAGTAGATGTCAATCGTGTTGTCCTGGCAAAAATCCCAGAAGGCGGACCCTGTGAAGGCCGTTCCTAGGTCGGTGATGATTCTGTTGGGCACACCGAAGCGATGTGTTATGTCTTGCATGAATTTCGCCGCTTCCTTCGACGTGACTTTTGTGACAGGTCGGACTTCAATCCACTTGGTGAATTTGTCGATGGCCACAAGGATGTGCTTGTAGCTGCCTGGGGTGGTTCGGAATGGATCTACAGCGTCAAGACCCCACATGGCGAAGGGCCAAGATGGGGGGATCGTACGCAGGACCTGAGCTGGCAGGTGCTGCTGTTTGGCAAAGAACTGACATCCTTTGCACCTTTTGACAAGGTCCTTGGCATCAGACATGGCCTTGGGCCAGTAGAAGCCGGATCGATACGCCTTGCTGACCAGATTGGCGGAGGCCGCGTGGCAGCCACACTCACCGCCATGAATCTCAGCTAAGAGCTAGAGACCTTCTGATCGCAAGATGCATTTCATCAAGACGCCAGTAGAGGCGGCTTTTCTGTATAGGTCATTGCTGATCACGACATAGTTAGCACTTCGTCGTGTGATATGCTCTCGTTCAGGCTTGTCTTCTGGGACTCGTTGGTCGAGTAGGAAGGCTAGGAAAGGCTCGCAATAATCGTCCTCTTTCTCTGTCATCAGCACGTCACGGGGAGGTGCTGGAGTTGGGTCGGGCTGTACTTGGTTCGGGTTGTCCGGGTCCAACAGCTTGATTGACGGCTTGCGTAGGTCTTGGACAAACACACCCGCCGGGACTAGAGCTCGCCTAGAGCCTAGTTTAGATAGTACGTTGGCGGCCACGTTGTTGTTGCGTGGCATGTGCTGAAACTCGATTCCTTCAAAGTGTCCTTCGAGCTTGCGGATCTCAGCACAGTAAGCATCCATTGTGTCTTTGACACAATCCCACTCCTTGTTGACTTGCTTGATGACGACCTTGGAGTCGTTGTATGCTAGTAGTCGCTTGGTGCCGAGGGACACTGCTATACGGAGCCCATGAATTAGAGCTTCATATTCTGCTCCATTGTTGGAGGCCTTGTAGTGTATCTGCAGGACGTACTTGAGCTGTTCTCCTTGAGGAGAAAGGAATAGCACTCCTGCTCCTGCACCTTCGAGGTTAAGAGCACCGTCGAAATACATTATCCAGTGTTCAGGCCGCTCTTTGGGAGGGGGCATCTGGATCTCTGTCCACTCTGATACAAAATCAGCTAGGATCTGGGATTTGATCACTTGCCTAGGGCAGAACTCGACATCGAACTCTCCAAGCTCTACCGACCACTTGACGATGCGTCCGTTAGCGTCGCGGTTGCGGATGATCTCTCCGAGTGGGAACGATGATGGTACCGTGATCTTGTGAGCTTGGAAGTAGTGGCGAAGCTTTCTCGATGTGATCAGGAGTGCGTAGAGCAACTTCTGAGGCTGTGAATAACGTGTCTTAGCGTCGGCAAGGACATCGCTTACGTAATACACAAGTCGTTGAACAGGGTAGGCCTGCCCTTCTTCTTCTCATTCTACGACGAGGACCGTGCTGACCATATGAGTGGTGGCAGAGATGTAGAGTAGGAGCGCTTCCCCTGGTATAGGTGGTGTCATGATTGGAGGCGAGGTCAAGGACTCTTTGAGAGCCTCGAAAGCCTTCTGTGCTTCTTCGTCCCACATGAACTTATCTGCCTTCTTCAATAGCTTGAAGAAAGGCAAACCTTTTTCGCCTACCTTGCTGATGAAAGGACCTAGAGCCACCATCATGCCTGTGAGTTTCATGACGTCTTTCTTGCAAGATGGCTTGGCCATGTTGCGTATTATATCGACCTTGACGGGATTAGCTTCGATGCCCCGGTGTGCGACCATGAAGCCCAGGTGCAATCCGGAGGGGACACCGAAGACGCACTTGGTCGGGTTGAGCTGCCACTGATATTCGCGTAGGTTGGAGAAGGTCACGGCGAGGTCCGTGATGAGCTGATCTTGCTCGGTTGTCTTGACGACCACGTCGTCGATGTAACCTTCTACGTTCTTCTCGATCTGCGACTTCAGGCACTTTTGTATCGCCTTCTGGTATGTTGCGCCAGCGTTTTTCAGGCCAAAGGTCATGACCTTGTAGCAGTAGATGCCATTGGGTGTTATGAACGCCGTTTTGTCTTCGTCGTCAGGATTCAAGGCTATCTGGTGATAACCTTAATAGCAGTCGAGGAAGCATAATAGAACGCTACCAGCCGTGGAGTCCACGACCTGTTCGATGTGAGGAAGAGGGAAGGGATCTTTCGGACAGTGCTTGTTGAGGTCGGTGTAGTCGATACACATTCTTAATCCTCCAGTCTTCTTGGGTACAAGGACCAGGTTTGCAAGCCAAACCAGGTGTTTACGTTCACGGATGAATCCTGCAGCTAAGAGCTTGCAGACTTCTACTTCTATAGCTTGCTTTCTATCTTTTGCAAATCGCCAGAGCTTTTGCTTGATAGGTCGAGCGGTCTTGCTTACTTCAAGGGCGTGCTCAGCTAGCCTCCTAGGGACACCGGGCATGTCGGACGGGCTCCATGCGAAGATGTCAGCGTTGTCCCTGAGGAAACTGGTGAGCGCGAGTTCCTATTTGGGATCGAGGTTGGCCCCAATGGTGACTTCCTTGGACGCGTCGGGCAGGCCAAGGCAAACTTTCTTCACAGCGGGACTTGGGTCCAAGGCGGTGGCTGTGCGCTTCTGTTCCGGCACCTCTATAGTAGTTTGGTCCATCTTGGCGGCCTGAGCGACCATGACCGTAGCGGCAACTTTACACACAGAGACCTTGGAGAGGTCGATAGTGTCGCTCTTGCAGTTGTAGGAGACGAGGATGTCACCGTGGACGGAAAGGATCCCGTTTGGTGCTGGAATCTTCATGATGAGGTAGGTGTGATGCGGTATGGCCATGAACTTGGCCAACATAGGTCGACCAAGGATGGCATGGTAGGAGGAGCGGAAGTCCGCGACCTTGAACGTCAGGTACTTTGTGCGGAAGTTTTCCTGTTTGCCGAAGGTGACCGGCAGGCATACACGACCTATGGGGTATGCAGCCTTGCCGGGTACGACCCCGTAGAAGGGTTCGTCGCAGGCGGTCATCTTGGAGAAGTCGAAGTCCATCTTTCTCAGTGTTTCTGTGAAGATGATGTTCAAGCTGCTGCCCCCATCGATGAGGGTCTTAGGCAGGAACGCGCCATCCACTATGGGGTTGACGACCAGTGGGTAGGTCCCGGGGTCAGGTATGTGCACCCAATGGTCTTTCCTAGAGAAAGTGATGGGGTACTCCGACCAACACAGAGGTTGCGGAGTTTCGGTATTGACTTGGCCGATCTCCGTTGCGTTTGATCGCTGCTGTCTGTTGCTTTTGGCTGCTTGACAGCCACCGACGATGAAGTTGATTTGTCGGTTGGCATTCTGGAACGCACCGTTGGGATTGCCTGTTTTTGGTGGAGGTGGAGGAGAATGCTCCTTGCGACGATTGTCGTTGCGGTCGTGATCATCTTGTTGACGTCGATCATCATGCTGACGGCGATCATCACGTCGGTCGTCGTGGCGTTCATCACGGTGATCATTATGGTGGTCGTCCCGACGATCATCACGGCGGTAGTCATCACGACGATCATCGCGTCGGTCATCGCGGCGATAGTCGTGGTGATAGTCTCAGCGATCCCTATCGTCGTTGCGACGGTAAGGTCGCCGGTCGCGGTAGTCTCGTCGGTCAGGTCGATGATTGCGGTTGTCATAGTGGCGGCCGCTGTTCTAGTCATCGTTGTTGCTGCTCTTGGTCTTCTTAGGTTCTGGAGGCACTCCTAGTGCGCGCTTTAGCTGCTCGCACTCCCTCATGGTATGCTTGGCGTCACGGTGGAACTGGCACTGGTCGTCCATGACCATGTTGAAGTCACCTTCGAGGAAGGTGGATGGTCTGGGCGGATCGGTAGCGTAAACCTCGCCAGATTGCTTGCGCGACCTGCCTCCACTGTCGTTATGATCGTCCCCTTTGAAGTTGTGCACCACCGCATCTTGAGTATCAACGAGCTTGTCGACGTAGGCCATTAGGTCGATGATGGTGTGGGCATCAGCTTCGTGAATCTTCTCGAAGAGCTTGAGGTTGGTTAACTCCTTCTTGTAGTAGGCTATGACGTCTTCGTCCTTGACTCCTGCAAGGGTATTGCGATTCTCGAAGTAGCAGTTGGTGTACTCACAGAGAGTCTCGTCGTGCCTCATCCGCACTCTGGCAAGGTGGTGAGTATTGCCGGGCCGATTATAGGTCGCTTGATAGTTGGTCGTGAAGAGCCGGGACAAGGTAGCCCATGAGGTGATGCACTCTGTAGGAAGGTTGTCGAGCCACAGGAGTGGTGCTTTGCCCATCACGAGAGGAAAGTATCCTGCCATGTGGTCTTCATTGCCTCCAGAGGCTCGAGCTGCAATGCTGTACATCTTGAGCCAAATACTTGGGTCAGAACGACCGTCGTATTTTTCGATGGCTGGCTTGAAGTCTTTTGGGTATCTGATCGTCCTGAGACGTCGTGAGAACGCTGGGAAGTTGTTGATTGCTCTAGGACTAGCTGACGGGGCATAGGCCATCGGGATGACATAGAGGTCATCGGGAGGACCATTGTCCTAGTCGCACTGGGCACGTCGCAGGAGCTCTTGATCGTGCATTTGCCGAAGTTCCGTGGCTTGGATGGGGTGATTGGCATCAAGGGGATCAGGGACCCCATGGTCGCGGTTGTAGTTAGCACGTCGTGCTATCTCCACTTCGTCTCGTATGCGATGACGTTGACTGCTCTGATTGTGGTTGGCTTGTAATGGAGGAGGTTGAGCTCCTGCGTTCTGTCTTGCGTTGCCGACAGCGTTCTGCTGTTGGGCACCGGCAGCATTGGCGGTGTTGTTTTGGGCATTACCAGGAGTGTTACCAGTAGCGTTGGCGGCTGGATTGGCTACTGGATTGGTGGCACCGTTAGCAGCGGCGTTAGCAGCGGGATTGACCGGCTGTACGACTTCGTTCTCACCACCTCCCTCTTCGGCCACGGGCTGAAGAGGAGGTTTGGCGTTCGTGTTGCGTCGCTGGCGAGGTCACTCCGACCTACTTCTGGAGTAGGAGCTCGAAGTTGATCTGCTGTATCCTAGTGCTCTTTCTTCGACCTGGGCAGTGGCGATGCGGATGTGAGCTTGTAGGCGTCGAGTTGCGGGAGTATCCTCAAGTTGACCCAGCTCGGCTAAAGCTGCGCCTAGGTTTGCTTGAGGCGAGTTGTAAACTTCATGGCCGTTTCGCTCAAAGTCCTGCAGGAGGTCTCTGGCATGTAGACGGTTTCGTCGAGGCTCGTTGTCCTGTCGCTGCTGAGGAGGGGCCTGAGCCGCAGCAGCGGCTGCTCCATCTGGGATGTTGCCTGCGGGTTGTCCATCAACGCCGGGAACGACGTTACCTGCAGGTTGACCTGCACCTGCGGCAGCTGCATCTACTTCCTGCTGACGACGCGTAGCCCGTGCGGCGTTAGCGTTCTCGCGCTCTATGCGCTGTTCATCTGTCTCTCCGGGTTGAGGGGGTACGTCGGCAGAGACCACGAGGACCTCTCGGTCTGGGATCTCGAACACCTCGCCCGGATAGTTGGGGGAGATGGTCGTGTGGGCGATCTGAAACGCGAGGCGGTCCGGGGACGGCTCGCGGTTGGTCTGCCGGCGATGAGCCGCGGTGAGAGGTCGGCGAAGCTTTTTGAGCACACGGCACTGGCGAGCCGTGTGTTTGGAGTCTTCATGGACGGGGCGGGGGTCTTCGAGGTGACCCCTGCAGTTTCCACGATGTGGGATCTTGGGTTCAGATTGGATCTGAAGCTTGTTCTTCATGTAGTGAGATGCCGCATGAGTTGCGTTCCGCAGACCAAAGGGCATGCGGGATGAAGATGGAGGGGTCCTGCGAGGGCGCTTGATGCGCTCACAGACCTTGATCATGTCGGAGAGCATGTCTTCGACGCGATCGAGCCCCGCGATCAGGTCGCTAGGAGTGGGTGGGTGGGTTTTCTCCAGCAGATCAGATCCGACGTGCTGACTGGAGGTGACCGCAGCGCTCTCGATGACGTGGCATGCGACTAGAATGGTGGATCTCGCTGGCATAGAGCCAAAGCAGATGTCGATGGGATTGGCGAGGATGCCCGCTATGCTCTCCGGGAAGATGACGCCGCTTGACGAAGCCATCGAGTTGCACGAAGAACCCTGGATTCCTCCCCTACCTGGCGCGCCAACTGTCAGAGGTTTAGATCTGGACAGCCCACAGGGGAGTTAACCCAGGTGGTTTAGTTGTTCAGCGGGGTGGAATCTGAGGCTAAGAACTCGAAGGTTGCGCATGAGCACACGGAACATAGAGAACACGGCGAGTTTATACTGGTTCGGGCCTCCGGAGAGTAAAACCCTACGTCCAGTTGTTGGTGTAGATTGCTTAGGGATTACGTGATTGTACAAGGGGTCGCCCTGCCCACCTTATATTGGCCAGCGGACAAGGTCGGTTCCCAGATTCCTGGTCGGTTACGACCAGGAGACCTAAGTCTAGTTGATTACAACACTTGCCATATCCGTCGATCTGCTTGGTCGGAATCCACTGATGTCTTGTCTTGCACGCCAAGTCTTGAAGTCGTTCTGGATAAGGTCATATGGGGAATCTTATAGAAGGTCATCAGGAGGTCGTGTGGGCTACCACCTAGGTCGGTTGGGCCCACTGTCAGGTCGGCGGGTCTTCTGGTAGGCCGGACCCACTTGTTGAGGACGGCCGTGAGCCTGGTCGGTGGGGACCCAGGGGTACCCATGTCTCACACCTCCTAAGCTGTAGTGTACCATAGAGAGAACGAGTTCGAGTGTGTTCACACTACCCTATCCTTATCATATCTTACCCCTGTGTTTGGGACCTGACTTATTCTCGTCATTGATCTATACTCATTGTAATAGTGTTGCACATGTTAATCTGACCATGCCTTCCTTGGATTTCATACCCTTTGGAATACTCCTGTAGGGAAATGCTACAATGGTATATCTATGCGCTTGCGAATTCTTTGTAAACATTAGGATTACCATCGGAACATTTCTGGCATCGTTGCTAGGAACTCACAAACTTAGCAAAGATGTTAAGGAATGTCGATAAACATTTCTGGCGCCGTCGCTGGGGATACAAACCTGGTGATGACGTTAAGAAATGTCAACAAGCATTCCTGGCACCATTGCCGGGGAAGGCTAAAGGATAACATGACAACACTTTGCATATGTTTATAATCATGACGGGGTAAAGCAGTTCTCAATGCAGGCTAACCTCGATTGTCTTCTTTGTCTTTGGCTGACGAAGACAGGTAGTGCATGACTGGTTTCAACTTTCCGCCGAATTTCACTGAAGACCCTGAGTCACTTGTAAGGAGAGCTAGAACTCATTTCGGTTCTCTCCAGCGTGTACGTACGGAAGTCGACCCAGCTTCCTTTGTACCATCTACATCAACTCCTATGGCCAACCCCAACGTCGAGAAGACTCTCCGTGAGTACTCTGCTCCCTCTGCTGATCAGGTGCCTACAGGCCCCGAGATCAACATCGGGAATGGAAACTTTGAGATCAAGACTGGCCTCATTACGATGGTATAGGCTAGCCCATTTTGTGGCAAGCCTAATGAAGACACGAGCGCCCATTTGCAACAGTTCCTGGAACTGTGCAGCACCTTCACCATACGAGGAGTGGACGGAGATGCTATTCGTCTGCGACTGTTTCCATTCTCACTTCTGGGAAAGGCGAAGCAGTGGTTCTATGCGAACCGTGAGGAGATTAATACTTGGGCAAAATGCTCAGCGACATTCCTCGTGAAGTTCTTTCCATTGAGTAAAACCAATACCCTGCGGGGAAGGATGTCAAGCTTTCAGCAAGCAGCAAATGAGACTATCCCAGAAGCTTGGGAGAGGCTTCAAGAATACATCTTGGCTTGTCCTCAACATGGGATGGACAACTAGCTTATTCTGCAGAATTTCTATAATGGGCTGACTCCGACAGCCCGAGGACATGTTGATGCTACTGCTGGAGGAGCTTTCTTCTAACTCACTATTGCTAATGCAACTCAGCTTATTGAGAAGATGGTCTCCAACCAATGGTGGAGTGATGATTGACTCCAGCCACGTCAAAGGGGTACATATACTATCAAGGAAGCAGATATGTTGAACGCCAAGATGGACCTATTAATGAAGCGAATGGACGATCTAACTAATGAGAAGGCTGCCATGGCCACCACTACTCAAGCTATGGATTCTCGCATGACCTGTGAAGTCTGTGGTAACACTGGGCATTCAGGGAATTACTGCCCTACTACCCAGGAGGATGTGATGTTCATGAACGGCAATAACAATGGTTATCGTTCACAATGAGGTCAAATGTGGAATCAACGCCCTTATTATCAAGGAGGTAATCAAGGTAATTCTTTCAATCCCAACCAACCTTCCTTGAAAGATCTTGTTTTTGGGCAAGCTAAGATCAATGATAGTTTTAATAAGAAGTTAGCTGCCTGTGATAAGGCTCTGGAAAGCCTTAATACTATGGTTGATAGCCTCTCTTCTGCTCTTAAGAGCCAGTTAAGCTTTAATAAGATGATAGAAACCCAGTTGGCTCAGTTAGCTGCTTTGGTTCCCTCTACTGAGGACGGGAAAATTCCGGAGCAACCCGTATCCTCCTGTGAAGATGTTTGTGTAGTGTCCACTAGATGGGGTGAGCCATCTAGGCGGACACGACCTATTGACTATGCATGGAAGCCAGTACAGCAGGTTCTTGATCCATGGGAATCTTCAGCAACTGTACACAGGAGAAACCCAGGTTATCCAGCTATCACTTGCACGATATACTATCAGAAAATCAGGAATGCTCTCTATGACCTTGGTGCAAGCGTCAATCTCATGTCCAAGGCTATGTTTGAGAAATTGGGATATCCTGCTCTTTCTCCAACCTTGAAATGCCACTCATTCTTGGGAGGCCATTCCTATGTGACGCAAAGGCGAGGATCAATGTGGGAAATGGAACGATCCGCTTCTGCATTGGGAAGAAGAACTTGATGTTCCAATTTTGACCGACAGAAGAGCAATGTTATTCAGTGCAAGGACATGATGAGGAATCCGGGGAATGGACGGAGCCACGACCCCTGCTCAAGCAACCTCTGACCACACCAGCAAACCCAAAGAAAATAAAGAAAGTGTGGCGGGAGGTACAGAAGTCATACCCCTCTACTTCTCGGGAGTGGGGTGACGAGTGGAATTAATCACCGAGAAAAGTCCCGCTCTCAGACTTAAAACGATGAGTCCTTTTTGCTGAAAGGTAAAATTGGTATTTATCCCATATTTCCCTTTCCAAATTTTTATTTGAATTATCCAAAATTCATGTTTAATTTTCCAACAATGCATCTGCATGCTAGAAATTTTCTAGCCATTTTCCCTTCTTAAATGAAATTTCTGAAAATAATTTTTGAGCTTGGAAAACCCTTGAAAAATTATTTGAGCCACTTTGTGGGTGAATTTGGACCAATGCACTTGGGTAGGACACCAGGTAGTCGTTAGAGAGCAGCTGGCAAAAGCCGGGGGCGAGCGGGCCCGACCCCACAGGTCGGCCGACCCAGCCCAACGGTCGGACGGACCCCACCTCCTCCAACGGCTCCTAGCCATTACTCTCGGCCTTTACCCTGGTGCCTGGCTCGTTTGCCTATAAATAGAAGGGGGATTGAGGGGGTTCTTCACCCATTCACTCATTTTCCCACACTCCCCCTCTCTACTATTTGGCTCTTTGGTTTTCTTGGATTTCTTGCTCAAGATTGAAGTGACAAGCACCCTCTCCAAGTTGTTGCTGAGTATTGATCATTGGTGGAGCAACCTCGGTAAGAATTTCATTTCGTTTTCACTAATCCATCACCAAGTTGCTTGTGTTGTTCGTTATGCACCATGAGTTGGGCCGCCGGTGTGTTACGGAAGGTGACTCGCTCCCGTCGTTCATGAGATGGAGGAAGCTCATCCCGCTACTCCGGAGCTACACCAAGCCCAATGTCAATGGAGCATGAAGAAAAAGAGGAAGAGGAAGAGCTTCCTACTCCACAAGACGAAGGAGTGTACGTCGTTGACGCCCCCTTCATCGACTTGAGGGACGAACGAGAGAGACAATCCTACGCCATCCTCAAGGATCGAGTCTTCTCCAACATGAGGGAATTCGACCCGACCCTTCTAGAAAGGACAGGTTTGGACTCCGAGTTCGATTCCATTTGGCAAGCTCCTGGTTGGGAAGGTTTTGTCCCGGTTCAGGAGACCGGTTCTAGGACTATTACGATCCAGTTTCTCTGCACTCTTCAAGAGGATGCATCTGGTATTTCATTTTGATTTCATGGAGTTCCATATTGGGTTTCATGGAAGGATCTTAGTTGCACCCTCGGTTTTCATCGCCGTTGTGCTATTCCTCTTGAGCAAGCTTGCAGTGATTTTACTCGCAAAAGTTTTTGGGAAGAACTTTCTGGTCGGCCTGTTCGCGGTAAGTTGACACCTCGGTGCAACGATATTTTGCATCCCACTCTCCGGCTGTGGCACAAGCGGCTCGCCATCACTCTCTTTCCAAGGGATGATGTTCGAACCGTGCGCACTGATGAGATGAGGATTTTATACGCCGCGGTCAGACGGATCAAGGTCTCCCCCGTTCAAGCTATGATTCAGCAGCGGTTGACGAACTTTAAGATGATGAGTTCTATTGAGTGTACATCTTTGGTTTCACGCATCATCACGAATCTGGGGGTTACGCAAGGGCCCAATGCGCCCTACATTGCTAATCCCCAGACTCTGATCGATGAGGCTTATTTGACTCTGGGGCATATTCTTAAGAAGGGTCCCGACGATTCTTTAGTTTTCTTTCACCCTGGCTATGCAAACCAAATTCGGCTACCTAACCCGGATTTCAGGTTGTACGGCCAAGGGCCACTGGCCGTTCCTCTCAAGGAACCTCGTCGTTCTAGTGTCTCTGGTGACAGGGTTACTAGGACTGCATCAAGGAGAGCAACCAGGGCACAACAGCTGCCACCACAGCCATCTCCGTAGCCGTCGCCTCAGCCACAACCTCAGCCTACCACACCTCCGCCTGGCACATGGACCTCTACAGAGTACATGCCTGGGGTTACTCCCGGATATGCTCCCGGTTGGGATTAGCTCATGTACTAGTAGGGTGCGAGTAGCTCGGCTTGGGCTAGCGCAGGTAGTGGTGAGTGGGCCATGCCCGCTGGTACTGCCTACGAAGATGCGACGTCATCATCGTCCGGGTTGTGCTCGTCATCTCGTGGGGTTATCCTAACTCAGCAGATGAGTGTTGGTATTTCTTAACCTCGATGCTAAGTTATGAGTTCCTAGCAACGATGCCAGAAATATCCAAATGGTAATCCTAACGATTACAAGAGTCCTCAAGCGCACGGAAGTACCATTGTAGCATTTCCCCAAAGGAGTATTCCAAAGGGTATCGAATCCAAGGAAGGCTGGGCGGATTAACAAGTTCAACACTATTGCAAGGAGTATAAATCATAGACGGGAACGAACCAGACACTCAAGTACAGGGGTAAGATATGATAGATAAGATAGTAGTGTGAACACACAGACACACTCTCTCTAAAGGTCCTAGGCTTAGAAGGCAACATACGAGTTAGTTCTAGGTTCTAAGGTACTAAACACACAAAGTTAGTCAGACGAGTTAGACACACACTAGCATCGCATGATCGCTGGCTCAAGCACCCAGGTACAAACAGGGAGCTAACCTCCTGCGTCACTTACGCACGACTCCGGTTGTTAGACTTTAGACTCCTACAGCGTATCCGAACGTGGGGGATTCCAGAAGGGTCCAACGGTTGTCACCACCGCGGCCTACCCCAAGACAAACCGTGGGATACACTCGTAAGCAACGTAGCTACGTGTTGATGGTGAATTTCCGTCGACCTAGCCATGAGTTTACCTTCGGTGTTGGCTTGAATTTTATATCTTATCCATTGGTACTAACCCCCTTGGCATAACAAGTTCGTTCGTGCATGTCGGTTTTGGAGTTTGATGTTTATGCAGGAATTTAGCGTTGAAAGCAAGACTTCCGGGTAAAGTTCATCAAGCACCTCGTGACAAGACCTTGAAGCCCGGTACAAGTCAAGCAATGAAGTGAACATGACTCCAAGAAGCCCAAGGACCAACCCGTGAAGATGGAAAACTCCGAGGACCCGAACAGAAAATGCTGAATCTTGCGAGACAAGGAGCTTCATCTAAACCGCGGAGAAACTGACGTCAAGGGCCCACATGCAGAAGGGAGAATACTCTAGAAGACTCGGGAAGCATCACCAGCAAAGGAGGCCGCGAGATGGGCCGAAATGGGCCCAGGCCGGCCGGCCCAGGCCGACCGGCCCAGCCCATTTCGGGGCCCATTCGCGCCCCCCTTTGACCTAGCCGCCTCTCAGACTATTTATAGTCCCCTGGCCGAGAGCCACGCATCAACTCATTCGTCATTTGTCGCCGAGGAGCAGAGAAGAGAGGGACACCATTCCGGAGAGGAGAGGGTCGAGCTAGTTGTCTAGGGTTTCCCTAGCCGACGTGGGAACCTTGCAAGAAAGACCACGTCGGAGTTCCAGGAGCTAGAAGCAAGATCAAGGTAGGATCCCGGTGGTGATCTTGTTCATGTATCATGTACTATGTTGAATTATCAAGTTGCAATCCGATTTCTAGCGATCGAGTGTTTCTCCTACGACTTTGATTTCAATCGGCTTTTCTTACTTTAAGATCTATTCTCGAGATAGATCATAGAGGGTGTTCTTGTAGCCGTGGTGGCTAGAGGTGCATGCCTGACCTTTCGAGAGATTTCAACTTGTCCATTGGACTCACCCTAGGCTAACCCGCACGAATAGGAGTGCGTTGTGACAGAACGGTGTCTCCAAAAGGCGGGCGTTTTCGGAGTTGGACGGGAAACCGTGATTTAAAGATGCTTTTTATGAGATTCGACTTGGCTATTTCTTCTTTGCTCGGAACTTCAACAAAAGCTTGATCTAATCTCTCTAGATTGGTTTTACCTATCCCTCTCTACCTCTTGCTACCTCCGGCTTTCATAGATTAGATTTGTTTTTATGATGTTCTTTAGATTAGATGCGTAAGATTCCCCTTTGAAGATCTAAGTGTTCTCGGCTTTAATAGATAGGATTTTGCCACACATTTGTTCCACGGATTTGATACCTTGGGTTCACACTTGAGGGAAGAAGGGTCCCTTGACTACGACGGAGGACTTGTCCGCTTGCAAGTCCAAACGAAATTGGATACGCATATACACCGTCAACACTACACAACCCAAGCACCACGCTTACGTTGTTAGCAGGACCCTGACCAGCCCGGGCTATTGTGACCCAGGTCAGAGCCGCCAGATAAACCGTCCAATTACACCGAGTACCGTAGCTTGAGCACGAACTTCATGCAACACGAACATGGGATCTAACTAGATCAAACTAGGCTAAGCACACAAATGGATTTGTGCTTTCCTATGTCTATTCAACAAGATCAAAGGGTCGTGTTCGTGATGAACACGAGCCTCTAACTTATGAACAAACACCGAAAACATGTATAAGTCACTCATCAACTGGATCGAAAGGCCTTGTTCTTCAAGAATAGGAGCCTCTAAATGATGAACAAGCGAAGAACACATGAACAAATCACCCATGTATACAAGCACAACTTTATATGAAATAGCTGAATAACTGAAGTAGATCAAAGTCATACAATAAAATAAAGATACAAGAGGACTCATACCTAGATCCCAAAGTAGACTTGGAACCTGAAGTAGAACTACCCTAGCCTACCTCCCGGCCTTAGAAACCAAAAGTGAGAGAGGAGGAGTAAGATGTGTTGGTAAGAAATGAACCCCCTCCCCTTCTATTTATAGGCCAGAGCACCGGCGCAGGAAGGAGTGAAACACCCCGGGGATGGACTCTAGGACCAATGGACAAGTGCCATGTGGAAGCCCAGGATCAGCCGATCCAAGGTCGGTTCGGCCGATCCTAGGGTCGGCCGACCCCAGGTGGGCCCCACTCGGGGTGTGCTTCCTCGGGGTGGCTGTCCTGTGGGCCCTTAAGTTGGTCCCCGGTGTACACGTGTTCTTGAGGCGGTTTAGGCGCTCTGGTGGGCCCATGGATCCATGTGAAGTCCACGTGTCACGCTCTGATTCGTCGGGGCTTGCCTCTCTTGGATTGGTGACATGGCGTGCATGCGTGGCACCTGAGGTGGCTTAGCTTGCAGGCATGGCACCTGAGGTGGCAGCCACTCCTTGAGGTGACGTGGCATGAATCGTAGAAGGTGAGTTTGCCACTTCTTTTATGCTTATTTTCCTGCAATCACATAATCTCCAAGGACAAGTGGAACTACATTATTCTTAACTAAAATGCGTGTAAGAAATGCCTCTTGCTCCTTTATTCATGAGTAAATTGACGGCTAAAGTAAGCACTTAACAGTCGTCAACAATGAGCGAGCTCAACATCCGAGTTGGCGATGTGGAGGAGGCTGTGCACTAGCACGCTGAGTCCACCCAGGACTGGCAGCATATGTCAGGCGAGAGACTTCACACCACCGAGCAGGCACAGCAGTAGCAGTGGGAGGAGCAGAGGGCTTACTCTCGGTGGATGGGATATCCCGCTCCACAGTAGTGAGCCTGAAGCTAGCTTGGGGGAGGACCCCCACTCTGAGGTAACTTGTATCTTCATTTGTTTTCAGAACCCCATATGCTAAAAACACATAAAAACTGCAAAATTAAAAAGACCGAAAATATTTATTTGCTTTCCTAAATTAGTTTGTTTTTCATATGTGCGGTAAAAATGCTTTCGTTCTCATGGATGAAATGATGAATAATTGCTCTGTTTATTCCTCTTGTATGTCTTGCTTACAGCTTAGTATCCTATTTATGTTTTGAGTTAGTTGGCTTGCTTGATCAAACCTTAGCTTGAAACTTGTGGGTAGCAAAAAGCATGACCTTTGCCTAGGTTGTTTTGAGGTATGATATGGTATAATAGAGTTGCTATGAGCTAGTGCTAAGTGATGTTTGATTTCCGGAGTTTTCTTTTGAAAAATGCTAAAATGGTAAGTTCCTCAATGATGAGAGATTCCTATCCAAAGCCATATGCAGATTCTAGCTCTTGTTAGCTTCCATATATGCTACCTGATTTCTTCATTGAGTCTTGTCGAATTGTCATGACCCTCAACGAGAAACATGTCATGCTCCTATGAACAAGATCACGTACATCGCCACCATATGCTAGACTTCCACCTTGGGA
This sequence comes from Cenchrus fungigraminus, assembly GCA_036936925.1. NCBI lineage: Eukaryota > Viridiplantae > Streptophyta > Magnoliopsida > Poales > Poaceae > Cenchrus > Cenchrus fungigraminus. The sequence goes on along the minus strand of CM072770.1, from coordinate 89,443,516 downwards.
GTTAGCAACCATCATTCCATCCATTCCCCATCCACTCCACAAATAAGGCTCCGCACATTCTTCATGATTTTATCCCTCTCCAAAAATATTCGAGAAGGACTATGGGCTATGTGAAAAAAAGAGAGAATACATGCTCAAGGGCATGCATAAAAAAAGAGAGAATAATGAAACCTAGCCCAAGTCTCAAGATTATCAAAAAGGAGAGAAGGGAAAAATCATGCCAAAAGGAGTCCATCCTCCATCCACCATATATACACACACATTCCCATCTTGAACAGGTTGTATGACTCGTTGCTCCCAAGGATCTGGTTTTCGACTTGACAATACATGAGAAACAGGTATGCCACATGTTTTCCCTACCTACAGCTCCACATATAAGCTTATTAGGAGTAGGTTGTGAAAGAAGGCAACACAATGTCTTGGTGAGGAACCATACACATTGAGCGATCTGAGAGTATCATTTGAGGAACTTTGATTTCTTTGGAAAACCTGCAAAACCTCTGGATTGATAACTGATCAAGGTACAAGTAATTGGCAATCTCTATATAGTCGTTCTATCTTTCAACCACCCAGGGCAAGGTGAAGCTACATGCCCCGTATTGATCAAGCGAAAGGTAAGATCAATGCCAACTCATTCAACTCTTGATAGAATACCTAGCAGTATGCTTGTCGTAAATTAGGAATACAACATCGTAGCAACTCCTGATCAACCAACCTAAGTCCTTAGTGTCTTGCTCGAGACGAGCAAGAGGCTAGCTTGGGAGAGTTGTTGAAAGCTGTTAAGTGCTTACTTTAGCCATAAATATACTCATGAATAAAGGAGCAAAAGGCATTTCTTACACGCATTTAGTTAAGAATAATGTAGTTCCACTTGTCCTCGGAGCTTTTGCGATTGCAGGTAAAATAAGCATAAAAGAAGTGACAACTCACCTTCTATGGTCCATGCCACGTCACCTCAGCCAAGGAAGGGCTGCCACCTAGGATCCCATGCATGTAAGTCATGTCACCAATCCAAGGGAAGCAACCCCGATGAATCAGAGGGCGACACGTGGATGTCACATGGATTGAAGGGCCCACGAGCAGGCAAACCGCCTCCAACTCGGGTGGACACCGGGAACCGACCTTAGGACCCATAGGACAGCCACCACGAGGAAGCACACCCTAAGTGGGGCCCACAGGGGGTCGGCGGACCCCACAGGTCGGCCGAACCGACCTTGAGGCTGCCACTTAGGGGCTTCAACGTGGTGCCTCCTGGTTGGCTCCTGTTCCACTCCCTGGGTGATCACGCCATTCTCCCAAAGTTGTCCAAGGCCTATAAATAGAAGGGAGGGGACTCATTTCTTACCCAACTCACTTTCCAACTCCTCTCTCACTTTTGGTTTCCAATTAAGGCTAGGAGGTAGGCTAGAGTAGCTCTACTTCAGGTTCCAAGTCTACTTTGGGGTCTAGGTATGAGTTCTCTTGTATCTTTATTTTATTGTATGACTTTGATCTACTTTAGTTATTCAGCTATTTCATATAAAGTAGTGTTAGCATATATAGGTGATTCGTTCATGTGTTCTTCATTTATTCATCATTTAGAGGCTCCTATTCTTGATGAACAAGGCCTTTCGATCCACTTGACGAATGATTTACTCATGTCTTCATTGTTTGTTCATAAGTTGGAGGCTCGTGTTCTTCACAAACATGACCCTTTGATCCTGTTGAATAGACATAGTAGAACACGAATCCGTTTGTATGACTAGCCTAGTTTGATCTAGTTAGATCACGTGTTTGTGTTGTATGAAGTTCAAGTTCAAGCTACGGTACTCGGTGTAAGTTGCCAGTTATCTGGTGGCACTGACCTGGGTCACAATAGCCCGGGCCGGTCAGTGTCTAGTTAACAACGCAAGCATGGTGCTTGGGTTGAGTAGCTGCATTGCATATGAGCGTACCCCACGGATTGATAGAGGTAGGCCACGGTAGTGACAGCCATTGGACCCTTTGTACTCCTCCACTTTCGGGTACACTGTAGGAGTCTAAAATCTAACAACCGATGTCATGCGGAAGCGACACGGGCGGTTAGCTCCCCATTTGTGCCTGGGTGCTGAGCTGATATTCATACAATGCTTATGTGACTGACCGGTATCTACTAACTTTATATGTTTAGTACCTTATTACCTAGAGCTAACTCGTATGTTGCCTCCTAAGCTGCAGTATACCATAGAGAGAACGAGTTCGAGTGTGTTCACAGTACCCTATCCTTATCATATCTTACCCCTATGTTTGGGACCTGACTTATTCTCGCCATTGATCTATACTCATGGCAATAGTGTTGCACATGTTAATCCGACCATGCCTTCCTTAGATTCGATACCCTTTGGAATACTCCTTTGGGGAAATGCTACAATGGTATATCTGTGCGCTTGCGGATTCTTTGTAAACGTTAGGATTACCATCGAAACATTTCTGGCATCATTTCTAGGAACTCACGAACTTAGCAAAGATGCTAAGGAATGTCAATAAACATTTCTGGCGCCATCACTAGGGATACAAACCTAGTGATGACGTTAAGAAATTTCAACACATACCTTTTATTTTTCACTAACCCCTAACTCTTCTAGTTTTGTAAGCATGTGTGCAGGCGGTGATTTAATGGTTAAAACGATTAGTGAAGCCGCACAAATCTTACAAAGGATAAGCAATGGAAAAAGAAAGCAACGAGATTGGCAAAGACGTTGTCGGGAGGAGCAAAACAACAAAAGCAAGCCTGAGTTGCTTGCTGAAATTTCTGAAAAAGATGAACAAGAGGTCAAGAAAAATGAGCCAACCGTACAAGTAGTTGAAGATCCACTTCCCAAGGTAAGAGAAGTCATTTTGGATATTAAAAATGCTGAAACTGATATGAATGCAGGCCGAAGTATGGAGAATGCTAGACCATTGGCGGAGTTCAATCAATCCGATTGGATTCAAGTTGATTTTTGTTGACGGTCCTTACAACAAAAATTTGACCGTCAAAACCTCGGGTTCGAGAGGAGTATATGACAAGTTTCATGCACATTTTTAGTACTAATAAAATTCCACAAGTTGTGTTGTGAATTTCATAGGCAGGTACACATTTTGGGAGAATTTGGGACCAACATGCCACATGTGCTAGGCACGGGCGAACCACCTGGTCCGGCCGAACCTGCAGGTGCGGCCGGCCCTGCCTAGTGGCACGACTCTGGTCCAGAGCACCCCTACTCCCTCGAGCACAACTTGGACGAGCGTGATTCACTGAAGAAACGTCAGTTTGATCAAAGGGTGGAGGCTAGGATCACTTGGATTAATGGGTCCACTTATCCGATCGCTCAACCGCAACAACCGTCATCCAGAGGCAATCCTAGGCGTCACCCAACACGATCGGTGCATCACACGGCACGGGGTAGGGCCGGCCGCACCTATCAACTGGCGTGCCGGGTGAAACCGACCCAAGGAGCCAACCTACAACCGCCTCAGGAGCAGTAATCAGGAGCGTCCAAGGTGAGAGGCGGCACATCCTAGGGCCGGCCGTGCCTGGTGAGCCGGCCGCACCTAGGATATTCCTCCCCTGCGCTCCACCGACCTCCCTTGCCTATAAAAGGCACCTCCCACTCGCTGGAACGGACACACAACGCAGGAGCATCTCCATTTCTCTTTATTGTTCACTTAGAGTAGGATTAGTGTAGTTTGGGAGTTAGAGTCGAGTCGAGCTAGTCTCGGGGTTCCGGAGGAGTCTTCTTCAGGGTTCCGGTACTACTCTTATATCCTTTCTTTGTTTAGACTCAAGTACAATTCAAATTATCTTTCTATCTTACCTTTCAAGTCAATTACATTCAGCTTTTACTTTGCTCTAGAAGCTTTATTCTTAGTTTAGACTAAAGTTAGTTTAATCTTGGTTAGCATAGCTCTCTTGAACCCTATAGTGTTGTGGTCGTTCTTCACTTGATCTTCTACCGAGTACGTTTGTGCTTAGTAGCAGAGAGAGACCTTTCTTCGTGATATCCGGGGAAAGATTCTTTGGTTCGTTGTGAGCGCGGTGCTCAGAGCTTGCCTTAGTCTTAGATTGGTGTCCCGTTCAACGGAATAGTTGTGGTACCCTAAGGAGGTGACAACTCCGGACGGGCTTTGTAGAACACCACGTTAGTTCGGGCCGGTAGGATTCAGCGCGTCGTCATTCTCCCTTCTCATCCCAGTCGGAGAGCGCGGCTTTGCATGCCCCTGCAGCACTAGAAGAGCTTGTTGAGTTTAGCTTGCCTTGGTTATCCTTTGCCTTAGTTCTCTACCTAGAGTTGACAAGAATAGATAGATTGTGTTAGGATCCTTTCTCGTCTCGTTGTCCTCCCAGCTCACTAGATCCTCTCTAACCCTTTTATCAGATCTCTTTGTGTGTGTCAAGTTATCCCCGAATATCTTTATTCCTTACCCCCGCTATAGCTCTTTACCGAGTCTTGTTACTCTCCACCGTTTATCCGATCATCTTTGCCGTAGTGCCTCCCTTGGGAAAATATAAATACTATAACCCGAATACCACCGGGTGAAGTGCTACAACGGTAATCCATTCGCTTGCGGACCTTTCTGTGACGTGTGTTTTACCAAAGACGTTCCTAGCTCCATTACTAGGGGTATAAAACCCGGTAGCGACGCTAGCGAGTGCCAACAAGCATTCCTGGTGCCGTCACCGTGAGTGCAAACCTAGTAGTGAGGCTAAGGAACATCAACAAGCATTTCTGGCGCCGTTACCGGGGAGGCAATAGGCAAAAGATATCGTTTAAACTTAGTGGTAGAGTTATCCAGGTTCGGTGAACTGCTATTTAAGCGGGTTTACCCTTGCTCTTCTCTCGTGTACGCAGAGTAGTGCATGACCGGTTTCGACCTACCGTCCAACTTTCACGACAATCCGGAGTCACTTGTGAGGAGAGTGCGACCTCGTGTCCTCATTCCTCAGAAGTTTCTCTCAAATCAAGAGACGAACACCGTCGATCCCGTAGACAGCACCTCGTCAGCACCGATGGCCGAGAGGACGATCCGCAAGTTCTCCGCTCCCTCCAACACCAATGTCCCTACCGGACCGAACGTGACGGTGGGAGAAGGAAACTTTGAACTCAAGCCGGCGTTGATCAACATGGTGCAAGCAAGTCCGTTCTGCGGCAAGCCTAATGAAGATGCCAATGCACATCTCCAGCATTTCTTGGAGGTGTGCAGGACTTTCACTATCCGCGGAGTGACGGACGATGCAATTCGTCTTCGCCTATTCCCGTTCTCATTGCTCAGGAAGGCGAAGTAATGGTTTTATGCGGAGCGAGATGCCATCAACACATGGGATAAGTGCTCTAAGGCATTCCTCGCAAAGTTCTTCCCGGTGGGCAAAACCAATGCCCTCCGCGCTAGAATTTCGGGCTTCCAGCAGCAGAATGATGAGAGTATCCCGGAAGCATGGGAACGTCTCCAGGAGTACATCACCGCATGCCCGCACCATGGCATGCAGGGGTGGTTCTTAATTCAAACCTTCTACCATGGGCTCAAGCGTACCGCCCGTGAGCACCTAGATGCAGCCGCTGGAGGAGCCTTCTTCTCACTACAAGTACCCGCCGCCAAGGAATTGATCGAGAAGATGGTGGCAAATGAAGGTTGGGATGGAGATCGTCTCCAACCGCGTAACCGCGGTGTACACCAAGTCGATAGAATCGACATGCTCGCCGCTAAGATGGACCTCCTAATGAAGAAATTGGAGGCACCAAGCAATGTGGAGACCGCCAAGATTATGGATGCTCGCATGACGTGCGAGGTTCGCGGTAATGTGGGTCATTCGGGAAATGATTGCCACGAGACAAGGGAAGAAGCCAGCTTCATCAACAATGGCAACAACAATGGGTTCTGCAACAACAACTACAACAATCAAGGGTGGAACTCAAGGCCCAACTTTCTGTTCAACAATCAAAATGGAGGTAATTATTCTAACAATTTCAATAATCAGCCCTCCATTAAAGATCTTGTCTTTGGCCAGGCTAGAATTAATGAAAATTTAAACAAGAAGCTAGCCACCAATGATAAAGTTCTTGAAAATTTGAATTCCACTATCGAATCTTTCACTATTGCTATGAAGAGTCAGCTAAGCTTTCATAAAATTATAGAAACTCGACTTGCTCAGCTTGCTGCTTCTTTACCTTCTTCCGAGTCAGGTGGATCCCGGGGCAACCCGAGGCTACCCGAGAGAATGTTAGCATTGTATCCACCAGATGGGGTAAGCCATCTACGAGGGTGTATGCACCTAACCATGTAGGGAAGCTCATACATCAAATCCAAGACCCATGGGAGGAATCAATAGTCTTGCACAAGAAAGATAATGGATATCCAGCTATCACATGCACGATCTACTATCAAAAGGTCAAGAATGCTCTTTGTGACCTTAGTGCGAGTGTCAACCTCATGTCCAAGGCCATGTTTGAGGAGTTAGGATATCCTGCTCTCTCTCCGACAATGATGACAGTCCAACTTGCCGACTCATCGATTAAATATCTAGAGGGCATAGTGGAAAATCTCTTGGTGAATGTCAAAGGTTCCTATGTCTTTGCGGATTTCATGGTCCTCGACACACAAGATGATGGAGAAATGCCGTTTATTCTCGGGCAACCATTCCTAAGAGATGTCAATGCAAGGATTGATGTCGGAGCCGGAAAGATTCAATTTCGCATAGGGCGAAGGAACATGACATTCAAATTTCAAGCAAAAGAAGAGCAATGTTACCTAGTGCAAGATGAGGAATCTAGGGAGTGGAGGAAGCCACGGCCCTAATACAAGAAAGAGAAGGTAGCCCCGACCAAGCCCAAAGTGGATAGCCTCATTACCATGATGAGGAAACATTGGGATCAAAACAAAGCATTCAAAGGGCGCCACCAAACAAGGAAGCCAAAGGCAATCAACAAGGCTAAGGGAGAAAAGAAGACGAAAACCAAAAACACCCCCGCTAAAGCCTCACCGACTTCAGTGCCACCGAAGAAAACAAAGAGGGTGTGGCGTGTGAAGGGAGCATCGTCCGAGTCTTCCACTCCGAGACCGGATGAACGCAAGATCAATTGAGCAAATGGAGGAGTCCCGCTCACGGACTCTAAACTACGAGCCCTCACCGTGAGGTAAATCGGTATTTATCTCATATTTCCTTTCCAACACTTTATTTCATGCATCAAGCATATTTAAATTTCAAATTTGCTTTCACCATTGCATTAGTAAGTAAACAAGACATAGAAAAATAGTTTTGGAGATTTTTGGTGATACGGCCGAATCTAGGGGTACGGCCGTACCCCCCCTCGACAAAATTTTTGTGCGGGATGATTACAGGAGGGGACACGAGTGCTTGGAGCAAATGGAGTAGGGCCGGCCAAACCTAGTGGTACGGCCGTACCTATGATCTTCCACGAATCCATCAAGCCAACCACTATTAGCTTCCAAGTGCTCAACTCATCACCAAAATGAAGACACGCCAACCAGGTAGCCAAAAATTAGCTTGGGGGAGACCCCATTTTCAATCAAGGAAGGTATGTCCATCCAAACCAATTTTCAACATCTTGTTTATCACATTTGAATAAAAGAAAAACAACAAAAATATTTGCTTCAACCATGTGCACTTGAAATCTTGTCTATATACCCTCACGTTGGAAATGGTGAAAAGTTGCTATGTTAAAACCTTGCAAGAACCTAGTGTACAACCTTGTGCTCTATGAGCATTTGAATTTGTTGGTATATTTTGAGACAAGAGCCTGAACTAAAACTTTGTGGGAAGCAAATGCTTATGACCAAACCTAGGGTGTTGACTAGTATGATATGGTGAGACAATGTTGATCTTGCTCTATCTCATAGTATGGTGAAAATCTCGTATGATTTCTTTTGAGAAAATAAAACAAGACAAGTTCCTCAATGGTCATATCACCTACCAAAGCCATATGTCGATATTAAAGTACAAACCTTCTACATATGCTTGCTTGTGACCCATTGAGTTTTGCCAAATTGTTGTGACCCTTGGTAGAATCTTTTCATGCTTCCATGATCGAGATCACGTACACCCACATATACAAGCTAACTTCCACACCAGGAGTTACGCAAAACATGACATCCACCCACCAAAAATAAATGCTCCAAAGTTCCAAAGAGATTTCTCTTCTTGTATTCTTGCAAAAGGAGGGAGGGGTTATTGAAAAAAAAGTATATGCTCACGAAGAATAGAAAAAAAAGAGAAGTGCTCCAATCAAAGAGCATAGAAATGATGAAGCATGACCCCCCTCCAAAATAAAAGCAAGAGGAGAATCTCAAAACAAGGAGTACTTAGAAAAACAAACAAAAATATTCCACACACGTGCACATCTCGATCAAGTTGCATGACTAGTTTCTTCTTGGATCCAGTCTTTGGCTCAACAACATCATGTGGCACAAGTGAGTCTCATGCTTATCCTACCCAAAGCTCCACATACAAGCCATAGAGTAGGAAGTTGAGGCTTGCTCAAAAGCCTTTGGTAAGGTAACAAATACCACTTGAGCGATCGAGGGAACCATCTGAGGAATCTTGTTTTTCTTTGCAAAATTTTCAAAACTCCGAGATAGGATCCAGAGAAGAGAAGAGCGAGTGATGCAAGGTCAAAACCATTCTACTCTTCAACCTCCAAAGGCAAGGTGGACAGTTACAAGCCCCACAGGTAAGATAACGCTAAGTTTCTCTCATACCAATCTTTTCAAATAGCAAGTAGTCTAGGCTTTGCTCGAGGACGAGCAAACGTTTAGCTTGGGGGAGTTTGTTGACGGTCCTTACAACAAAAATTTGACCGTCAAAACCTCAGGTTCGAGAGGAGTATATGACAAGTTTCATGCACATTTTTAGTACTAATAAAGATCCACGAGTTGTGTTGTGAATTTCATAGGCAGGTATACATTTTGGGAGAATTTGGGACCAACATGCCACATGTGCTAGGCACGACCGAACCACCTGGTCCGGCCGAACCTGCAGGTGCGGCCGGCCCTACCCCGTGGCACGACTCTGGTCCAGAGCACCCCTACTCCCTCGAGCACAACTTGGACGAGCGTGGTTCACTGAAGAAACGTCGGTTTGATCAAAGGGTGGAGGCTAGGATCACTTGGATCAATGGGTCCACTTATCCGATCGCTCAACCGCCACAACCATCATCCAGTGGCAATCCTAGGCATCCCCTAACGCGGTCAGTGCATCACACGGCATGGGGTAGGGCCGGCCGCACCTATCAACTGGCGTGCCGGGCGAAACCGACCCAAGGAGCCGACCTACAACCACCTCAGGAGCAGTGATCAGGAGCGTCCAAGGCGAGAAGCGGCACATCCTAGGGCCGGCCGTGCCTGGTGAGCCGGCCGCACCTAGGATATTCCTCCCCTGTGCTCCACCGACCTCCCTTGCCTATAAAAGGCACCTCCCACTCGCTGGAACGGACACACAACGCAGGAGCATCTCCATTTCTCTCTATTTTTCACTTAGAGTAGGATTAGTGTAGTTTGGGAGTTAGAGTCGAGTCGAGCTAGTCTCGGGGTTCCGGAGGAGTCTTCTTCAGGGTTCCGGTACTACTCTTATATCCTTTCTTTGTTTAGACTCAAGTACAATTCAAATTATCTTTCTATCTTACCTTTCAAGTCAATTACATTCAGCTTTTACTTTGCTCTAGAAGCTTTATTCTTGGTTTAGACTAAAGTTAGTTTAATCTTGGTTAGCATAGCTCTCTTGAACCCTATAGTGTTGTGGTCGTTCTTCGCTTGATCTTCTACCGAGTACGTTTGTGCTTAGTAGCGGAGAGAGACCTTTCTTCGTGATATCTGGGGAAAGGTTCTTTGGTTCGTTGTGAGCGCGGTGCTCAGAGCTTGCCTTAGTCTTAGATTGGTGTCCCGTTCAACGGAATAGTTGTGGTACCCTAAGGAGGTGACAGCTCTGGATGGGCTTTGTAGTCCACCACGTTAGTTCGGGCCGGTAGGATTCAGCGCGTCGTCGTTCTCCCTTCTCATCCCAGTCGGAGAGCGCGGCTTTGCATGCCCCTGCAGCACTAGAAGAGCTTGTTGAGTTTAGCTTGCCTTGGTTATCCTTTGCCTTAGTTCTCTACCTAGAGTTGACAAGAATAGATAGATTGTATTAGGATCCTTTCTCGTCTCGTTGTCCTCCTAGCTCACTAGATCCTCTCTAACCCTTTTATCAGATCTCCTTGTGTGTGTCAAGTTATCCCCGAATATCTTTATTCGTTACCCCCGCTATAGCTCTTTACCGAGTCTTGTTACTCTCCACCGTTTATCCTATCATCTTTGCCGTAGTGCCTCCCTTGGGAAAATATAAATACTATAACCAGAATACCACCGGGTGAAGTGCTACAACGGTAATCCGTGCTCTTGCGGACCTTTCTCTGACGTGTGTTTTACCAAAGATGTTCCTAGCTCCGTTACTAAGGGTATAAAACCCGGTAGCGACGCTAGCGAGTGCCAACAAGCATTCCTGGTGCCGTCACCATGAGTGCAAACCTAGTAGTGAGGCTAAGGAACGTCAACAATTTTCCCCTCCTAATCACCTACCGAAGGAAGGGGGAACACCGACACGTCACCAAGAGAGTTGAAGACATTTTAGATCAAGAGATGAGTGGAGAATCGATCCAAAATATATTTGAAGAAGAAGACGAAGAAGATGAAGGATGGATCGATCAATATGACATCTCGAAGATTAATGATGAAGAAGGAGAAGAGTACAACCGTGACGAGCCTAGTGGCTCGAAGGATAAATGGGAGAAGATAGGACTCAAGCTAGAAGATGAATGAGAAGGAGTTGACGTAGAGTAAGTACTTCAAGAAGGCCCCTCTCCACAAGGTTACAGCTTGTGTGCTATTGAAGCCTACACACTAGCTAATCAAGACATGGAAGTGCTCAATGATGAAGAAAAGAGTGAATCAACGATGAACAATCTTGACGACATGTGGTACATGGAAGATAAAGAAAGCTACATTCGAGACTTTGAAGATAAAGATTGGGATGACAATGAAGACTTCAAAGAAGAGACAAATGCAAATGTAGTTGATGGATTACACGTTCCACATGATGAGATGGAGGGGATGCAAGAAGGTAACAAAGAGACACCTTCACTCGTTGAGATTGATTCGCCTTTAACACCGCTAGATGAACCAAATATCACTCTTGTTGAAAAAGCTCCGAGGCAAAGGTACACGCTGAAATCTCAAGATATTATTGGTATTGATGATGATAAATTCAAATATTCATGTTGGACCAATAGTATGAATAATAGTTTAAATTCTATGCCTTGTTCCAATAATGATCATGTTGATAGGCTAGATTATCTTGAGAATCATAATGAGGCAATGTTTATGTTGGAACAAATTAATTATATGCCTAAGAACCTTTGCCTAAGGATGAGCTAAGTGCTTTGCATGAAACATATACTTCTTTTAATTACACCTTGACTTGTTGCTACAAATTGCATGTGGTGTTGATTATGGACGCGTGTGTTTACAATAAGTTTTGTAAATCTCGATCATGCTTTGCGCTTGGTCAAGCTAATGACCTTAAAAAAGGCACATGTCAGGAAAAGACACGATTTTCACTAACCATGTAGACAAGGCTTGAATAATGAAGAGAGAAGTCATGACTAAAGAGTTGCAAGATAAATCATCAACCTCCCCAAATACCGCAATGGGTGATGTTGTCTTCATCAATTTGAGAGCTTGTTCAGAGGAGTACAAATGAATAAAATGATATATTCAGAAGCTCCATCAAGATTCCATTCCAACGCATCAAGAACCAACAAATTTGAAGACCCGTGCAAGGAGTTATAGAGAAAACATTGAGCGTTGCGCGTTCTGAAATTTCAGGACAGATTTCATCACCGAAGTAAAACGGATGTAACTCTCTTGTTCGGAGTCCGATTTGGGAAAATAAAGACTTGTTGGAAAGGAAATTTTGTGCACTGTGCAATGGAGTAGATCTTGGGTATACTTTCTGTTCTGTACATTAGAGAAAAATTCGTGGAGTGAAGGCAGCACTGAAGGGTGACAAAGAAGGAGATAGCGATGAAGCAAAAGGATATCATGGACAAGTCTTCTATTAATGATCAAGTACAACATGTGAAGTGAATTAAAGCTGCATGGATGCCTTTACTTCTTGCATGAAGTACCATGGCCTATGCGACAAGGAGAAGTTATGTGAGAAAGTCGAGCTATATGACTTTAAAAGAAGCACTTCTCGGGAGGCAACCCGATTCTTTGTGTTTTTATTTCTTCCTTATAGACAATAAATGACACCACCCTATGATGATTAACTTGTGGCTAATTAATCTAAGTTTCATTTTATTTTTAGAACCCCCATCATGTTCATTCTCATATTTATCTATTTGCATGCTTTCATTTTGTCATCGACGTGTTTGTTTCTTTGCATATACATGTTTTGCATATAGTTGGCTTGGTTGTTTTGTAAGGCTTAATGATGAATGCTTCATTTTCCATGTTAATACTTCATAAGGCCATATGAGTATTTCCCTTTTGCAATCTTGTGTGAACGTGGTGTTTAAACATGATTGCGGACCATCATCGATAAGTTCGATAAACCTTGCTAGCTTTTCATATGTTTTCATGTTGCATTGGTTAGTTTATAAGCTTTGCAATGCGCTTAGTTTTTCTTGTGCTATAAGAGTTATCGATCTAGGGATAGACATGGTGTTTTAACCCTAGATAAATAAATCTTTATGGCTATGGAGAAATTCGGCAACCTAGTTGTAAACATGGTGTTTAGAACTAGGTGAAAACATTGTCTTTGTTTATATGCTTTCCTCTCATGTGCATACACACTTTGTACCACATACACACATTAGGTTTTTATTTCTTATTAGACTAATTATGCCACAAGTTGAGAGTCCTAGGAAACATTGTTGGATTGTTGGCAATTCTATCTACTCACAACCGTCACCTTGGGGGTAGAATGTGCGCTTAAAATGTCTTGCAGGCAAGATAAAGACTCTCACTACAAAGAAATTGAAGGATGGCTAAGATAAAAATGCTTTGTCTCCTTCTTCCATGCCTAGCAAAATTCTAAGCATGGGGTAGACCCTGAATCTTGAACACGGAAGTGCAACATGACGCTCTAGAAGATAGAATGATCAGGATCATTAGCATCTCCGGATCAATGCACAAGAAGCTATTGATCTCATCAAATTTCTGCGTGGTCTCGAAGGAAAAACACTGAATACTTTTGGATATTTAGAAGCCCCATGAAGCTTCGATTCCAACAAATCAAGAATCAAGACAATCGGAGGTTCCTACAAGCGGTTATGCCCGAATCACCGAGTGCAATATGTCCTGAAATCAGTTTTGGACAGCACGCGGCGCTGAAGTAAAACGGAAATAGCTCCCTTGTTTGAACTCCATTTTCGATGAATGACTACACGTTGGAAAGGTAATTTCATAAACTTTTCAATAGAGCTATATTTCGAAATATGTTCTGTTCTGGACAGAGGGGAAATCCATGCAAAAGAGACAAGAAGGAGATGATGAGAACAAGAAAGAGGAGATGGTGATGATAACATTGAAGAGAAGGCGACCATTGACTCCATTAAGCATACATGATCAAATTCAGAAGTTTATGAGCATCGGAAAATCAAGACAAAAGCAAATCCACATACATGGAGATGTCGGGAGAAGATCACAAAAAAACCCACAAAAGACGGTAACACCTCCATGGACCTTCTCTTTTCCGAACATAAATGCTTGTAAGCATACCTTCAACCTCAACTACGTGCAACTTTTGTTTTTCCCTTCAACAATAACAAGGCTACTAGGAGGACAACCTAGATTTCTTTTTATTTTCAATAAATAGGCATGACCATGTGTTCACCTCGATGTTTTATATTGTCTATGCTTATGGAAAAATGATGAAAGTTAACGTTTTGTCTTACCTACATGAAGTTATACATGTCTTGGCAAATTGCTTTCTATAACATGATCTAAAATTAATTTAAATACCGACTCTTTTATTTGTGGAGGTGAAATGACTATACTTTAGACCCACATACATATCTTTGCTCTTTGATTTAAGTTTATGGATAGCCGGATAACTTGTTGTTTTTATTGAAAACTTAACTTTTATTCTATCTACATGTTTGTGATGCTCTTGCAAAGTTCTACCTACCAAAGCCATATACATATATGTTCTATGATAATAAAACCCGTAGATTGCAAACATATGTTTTGATGAGTTGGATTAGAATTGATTTCTATGGTTCGAGACTAAGAAGTTGGTCATTCCTTTGTGTAACTTTTCATGCTAGCCTCTTTGTCCATGCATTGTGGGTTTTCACATCAAAAATTTCACAAACCTTGCTGGGCATCCACCCTAAACCAAAAACATCTTTTTGTGATCACCTCCTTGTCCACAACCCAATTTGAGTATGGAGTAAAATTCTCGATGGAGATTCAGATATTCCGCAAGATTATGGAATTTATGCTTACTTTAGCAGTCATTTCCCCCCTCTTTTATGCTCGAGGACGAGCATCGTTCAAGCATGGGGGAGGAGTCATCACATCATCTCTGAAAAATGCTGAGTAAGTATTATGTTGCAAAAGTTCTGAGGAGCAAAAGAAAAAAATAAAAATAAATAAATAAAATGATGAGAAGAAAAGAAAAATAAGAAAAAAAGGAACAAAAAAAATGAGCAGGACATAAAATAAAAAGTTAAATATGCTCCTCGGTTCTTTTTGCTTCATAAGTTCTCAAGTGCCTTGAAGACAAATCCATACTCAAATCTTCCAACCATGTGCAATCTGATAACGAGGACTTCACTTGTGCCTCGGGATCATCCATTTGCCAGTTGCACATGTCCACCTATCTAAATGTGTGTGTTCCATCCTTCTCTCTTTCCAACATTTATTTTCCATGGCCTTTTTGACGAGTCTCGGTAATTCCAGTAGATCTCTCTCTTAATTTGACAATATTTCAGATGTATGTTTTGCTAGGATTGTATTGACCTACCAAGCTCCACATAAGCCTTCCACTATCGCATATGAGTAGAATAGGTTGAAAATAATCTAGTATAGGCTTGAGTGACTTGATGAGATGAGTGTTTCCATTAGCTTTTGCAAGAGATTTTCACTTATGTTGGATATGCATCTTTTTGAAAATTCTTCCATGGAACAAGGTAATGGTTTGAAGTTCACGTAAGTTTGAGAGCATCGTGTTTATTAAATGTGGCTTGTTCTTTATATCTTCCATAATGAAAAAGAAGCCGGTCACAACTTGAACTTTAAAAATAAATTCTTAAGAGAGAGCAATTTGCCTCGTCATGAATGACTAAGTGCAGGGAGAACATTGGAAGGCAACACTGATTTCCCTTTTAAGCAAGGATTACTTACTCGAGGGCGAGCAAGGTTTAAGCATGGGGGAGATGTTGACGGTGAATTTTGGTGCTCCAAACATATTCGTTACACTTTGGTTTGAGCTTGATTATGCAACTAACCCGCCACTAGGCACACTAATGATATAACAAGTTCAACTTTGTATGTGCATTTGGAAGTGTTGTGTTTTTTGCAGGAAAACATGGACAAAAAGGGACAGGGTCACAACAAGTTCAAAGGAGCAAATGAGGAGTTCCGTTTGTGTTCGAGTGCAAGGCGAAATCACTTCCAAAAGTGGCAAGGACCAAGATGCTATGACGGATCATCCCCGAGGACTAAGACGTAAAGTTCAGACTTCATGCGAGAAGACCCCCTATCTTGATCGTGGGGATGATGACCTCAAAATGACACAAATGAAGGGGGTTAAGTCCAAAATGCCAAGATGAGCCGCGGGGAGAAAGATGGGCCTGAACTGGGCTCAAAACAGCCTGGGACGACCGGCCTGGTCGGATCGGCCCAGGGCCTTTTCGCCTCGGTTCACGATCCCCTTTGACCTAGCCACTCCTCGGTCTATTAGTAGCTCCCTCCTCCAACGGATGCCGCATCCGATCATTCTATCGACGCCATTCACCAGAAAGCCGCCGCTGCAAGATGAGGGAGAGAGTTGGATGAGCTCATCGCAAGGATCAACACCGGCGGAGAGAAGGAAGCAAGAGGAGGACTCCAAGCCACTGTCCTAGGGGTGCTCCCAAGCTTCATCGCCGCCATCTTCATCGACGACGTTTTTCAGAGCCTCCATCACCCCTTTGTGCTTCAACTCGTGTAATATTATGGGGTAATGTCTCTGTTCATCCCTAGTGTTAGATGAACCTTTGATATGTAATTGCTATGTGAATCTTTTTCCTATTGATGCTTCATGGTCTATGTCTTTGCAAATGCTTTGTTTACATATGTTCGCGCGACATGTGGTCTTAGTAGGGTTTGTGGTAATCGTGGTGATTAGCTTAACCCTATGGATGCTTAGGTATAGATGCAGTTATCCGTGAAAGTGGTTGATTACCTTGCGTAGTGACAGTACGATTTAGGGAAAAGGCTTAGCGGCCGCATAACCGCCATGAATCTAGTGAATGCATCACCTCTTTCATGTAGTAGATGCATGTTCATGAGATCCTAAACCCTAGGGAGGGAATGCTTATCTATCTTAATCTCTCTCTTATATCCACCCTTTGCCATCTAGTTTAACCTAAGGTTTAATCTTAGATTAGCATAGGTTAGATTGCATTTACTTTAGATTAATACCTCTTTCAAAGGCTTTCTAATCAACTAGATTAGTACTTGGTTAAGCGCTAGCAATCCCCTTGCTCCGCGGATTGACAAGAACCTTGGGGTCACCCCGAGGTGAAAAAGGCTATAGGTGATCCGTACGCTTGCGGATCGAAACTCGACACGTGTTTCAACCATCAACACTATAGCAGTCCTCCCCCATGCTTAAATGATTGCTCGTCCTGGAGCATAGAAGTGAGGGGACCTATGGCTGCTAGAGAAGTACAAAATCCATGTGTTCCTCTATAAATCTTTTGAAATCTTCAGGGGCATCCTCCATGTCGAAACTCTACATTTGATGCTAGCATGAAAAAGATACGCAACGGAATGATCAGCTTCTTAGTCTCGTACCATAGAAATCAATCCTAATCCAACTCATCAAGATATAAGTTTGCAAACTAAGGGCAACATCATGAAAGTACTTGTATGTGTATAGTTTGGTAGGTAGAGCCTTGCAAGAGATTCACAAATGTAGATAGCATAATAATTTTAAATGAAACAAGTACAAGGCATAGGTCAAACTTAAATCAAAGAGCATCATAAAGTATGTGGGTCTTAAAAATTAGTCATTTAAACTCCACAAATGAAAGAGCCGGTATTTAATCAACTTAAGTTCCTTTTAATAGAGAGCAAAAAGTCATGTCATATAAAACATCATGCAAGTAAAACAAAGCAGCAACTTTCATCATTTTTCCATAAGCAAGGCATACAAATGACATCATCGTGGTAAGCTCAAAAGTGATGTTGATTCATTTATTGAAAAATAAAACTAACAAACCTATGTTGTCCTCCTAGTAGCCATGTTATTGATCGAGAGATAAATACAAAGGTTGTTTATGGTTGAAAGCATATATGTGCAAGCATTTAGAATGAGATGAACAAAGATAAAGTTAAGGGAGAGTTACCGTCCTTTTCGATGCTCGTAGTGCAGCGTGGCCTCCCCCATGCTTAAGCATTGTGCTTAGCATGGAAAAAGAATGATGAGCATCTTGTGGTGAAGGTGATCCTTGCACTCGATGTGGCCTTTTCCTTTTCGTCTCACAAATCCTCCCCCATGCTTAGCATGTTGCTAAGTATGGAAGAACTTGAATAGCTCATAATTCCCTATTGCCATGTGTTTGAAAATCATCTTCACACTTCTTTGCCTTTGTTGCTCAGTTGTCCCTCAACTTCTTCTTATTAGCATCAAGCCATGGATCCAACCCTTCCTCATATCATTGTCACCAACTGCCATGTCATCCTTGTCGCTGCCTCATCTTCCACAGGTTTTCTTCTTTTTCCAGAACATAAAATGTAATGAACCACCACTCCAAATTGAAGTTCATGAAAATATCTTTCCAAAAAGCCATCATTCGCATGAAACGGATTCCGAACAAGAGAGTTGTGCCTATTTTACTCCGGCGATGCAATCTGTCCAAGGCTGATTTCAGACCGTGCAGCGCTCAATGTTTCTACCATATCTCCTTGTACGGGTCTTCAAATTCGTCGATCTTGGATGCGTTGGAATTGTGACTTGATGGAGCTTCTGATTTTCAACTTTTCTTCCATTGTACATTTTTGAACATGTGCTCAAACCTTGATGGAACAGCGACTTCCCTCTCAAGCCTTGTAGATGACTAACGATCTTGATTGCAATTGGTCAAGAACTCATGGAAACACTTCGACATGCCTGCAAAACAATTCAAATGCACATTCTACTCCCGGGGTGATGGTCAGGAGTACAAACAATTGCCAACAAACCCAAGACATCCCTAAGATCTTAACTTGTGGCATAGCTTACCTAGTAAAAAGAAAAAAGAACCTAAAGAGTTTACGTGCGTGTAGGTGAAAAATGCAAATGAAAGGAAGGGATATAAACAATGACAATGTTTGCACCAAGTTCTAAACATCATGTTTACAACTAGATTTCTTTATTTCTATATAACCATAAAGATTTAACCAAGGTCAAAACACCATGTTAATTTCAAGGTTAATAATTCTTCATGCCGCAAGAAAATTAAAGCGCAATGCAAAGTTTATAAACCAACCTAATGCAATATAAATCAATAAGGCTTTAAAAACTCAAAAGATGATTGTCCACAATCAAGTCTAAACACCATGTTTACACGAGATTACAAAAGAAAATGCCTCGCGAAGCATTATCATGGAAATAAAGCATTCATCAAAAAGTTTTGCGAAGAAGCCAAGCTAACCTATGCATAATAGAACAAAGGGGTTGATGCAAATACAAAGGGGTTAGTAAAAAGGGCAGCAATGTTTGAAAAGGCTTTCGATGTCGTTCCTCAATAATGACAAGCAAGTCACTTTATGAGAGGTAGAGTCTTGTCAACAAAATCTTTTATCAAAAGACCTAATCAAACATGCTAACAAGGTTTTAAGGTAAGGCTTATGGGTATCCTATATTTTTGGCTTAAGACAAGAATTTTGAAAAGACAAGTCGAGTGAAGAAATTCTATCTAAGGTGGTTTTGGAAAACGAAAAGAAAACAAGGGTTAGATTTTCGGATAAAAAACAAACCTATGGTTTTAGGGTTACTAAAGGTATGAGGGGTTTTCCTTAAGGGTTTAGGATGAGGCTAGTCAAAATTTTAATTAGAAAAGGGATAGAGATAGACTTTATTGGCTTGACATAAGTCGATCCCCCCTTTTGTTGGCTTGGGTTCTAGGTGTGGTTTGATTGGAAGGTTTAGGCAAAGATGTTTTTTTAAGGAGAAGGGTTATAAAAGATGAGATGCAACATGCAACACAATGCAAAGGTGGAGAACAAAGTGGAATGAAGTGCAACATGATATGAATGAACAAAATGACATGACATGATATGGTGGTGATCTAAACCAAAATGAAAGTTAGTCTAAGTTAACTAGCCACAAGTTTAGAATCAAAAGGGATCATGCTTCATATTTCTCACTAAAAGACACAAATAAAAAGACTCTAAACACTAATAAGCACAAAAAAATAAGGGGTCTACAAGTTTTCCAAAATCAAGTAGCAAAGTGTGCACTCAATATCTATTAAAGCATATAACATGTGGTTGTGACATTTATTAGAGCAATGGTACGATGTTACTTGAAGTTTTCAAATAAAGAGCACAATGTAGACTGTCATAGTTTGTATAGATATATAAAAATATTAGGTTGCCTCCCGCAAAGCGCTTCATTTTAAGTCATAGAGCTCGACTTTCTCATGTACCTTTTTATTGTCGTGAAGCCATGGTTCTTTGTGCGGGAATCCAAAGTAGCCATGCAGCTTGATGTTGCCTTATGAAATCGGTCGTGGTTTGCTTCCTACATCATCATGCGTTGAGTGGTGCCTCTTGTGTCTTCATTCATCCATACTCCGGAGGGTTTGTTTTAGTCCTTAGCTTCTGAATTTCATCATGTACGTGTTGTGGAACCGTTGCCCCATATTCTCTTTATTGTCACCATGTCTATCTCCTCTATCTTGTCATCATCGCCTTGTTGCTGCCTTTTCTTCGTGGATTTACCCCTGCATCCAGAACAGAACATATACCAAAATATAGTTCTATTGAAAAATTTATAAAATTACCTTACCAACGGGTACTCATTCATCTTAATCGGAGTCCGAATGAGGGAGCTATGGCTGTTTCACTTCAGCATTGCTTGCTGTCTAGAATTTCAGCACGTGCAACCTTCGGTGATTCGGCCATATCCGCTTGTAGGAACCTCCGATTGCCTTGCCACTTGATTTGTTGGAACATAGACTTCATGGGGCTTTTGAAAATCCAAATATATCTAATGCTTTCTGCTGAGGCTCATGCAAACATCTTGATGACATCATTATCCTTTCGTCCATCGATCCGGAAATGTACGTGTGGTCTTCATCATGTAGCCTTTTAGGGCACCATGTCACGCATCCCTTGGCTTCAAAAATCATTACCATTGCTGCATGAGCATGATGGCAATGGTATCCTTCTCTATCGTGCTTGACATGGTCGTTTCCGAAACCTATAGCTCGAACATACAAACCTCCAAAAGGAACTAGTCTTAAAAACTTAATTGACACACATAGGCATACCTCGTTCATCTTCGTTTTCTTTGGGTGGGGGCTCGATAGCAGATGTTGGGCCACTAACCAAAGTTAGCACCTACCACTAAAGAGCAAATCTTTGCGTAGCCATCAACTTGGTTGAGTGAGGTTGGACTTGTCGAAGTCTGAATGTTGAAAACTTCTCGACCGCTTTGTGTCTAGGGTTTTACCTGCATTCAAGGACACAAACAAGAAAACAAGCATATATGCAATAATAAAAATTAAGATTAGTAAAATAGATAGATCGCCCTAGGGTTCGAGTTGCCGATCCCCGGGAACGGCGCTAGAAAAACTTGTTGACGGTAAAAATACGCGTCAAGTTTCGATCGCAAGCGCACGGGTCAGTTGTAACTCTTCCCTCGAAGTATCCCCCCAAGGTTTGTCAATCCAAGGATCGGAAGCAAACTCCTAGGGTTCTCCATCTAATCTATCGATCTAACCTAACATGAAGCAAAGAGTGCATAAAGGGTTTAACATACAAACATGGTAGGATGTATGGATCACACTCAATAGCCAAAAGGGAATGCTACCAAAGGTAACCCTAGCCTACCATCTTCTAGTTGCAGCTCCGGTCAAGGTGAAAATCAATCTAATCTTATAACATGAGAATGAGTCATCTCTACTCAATATTACACGTTCGCTCGCCGCTTTCTCCTTCACCATACTGTCACTACAGTAGATAATCATCACCGAACGACAAACCTCAGTCCGTGCACTACAGCAATGTATCCGTAAGAGAAAGACTAACCACCACGTTTAGATATATTACTACTAAAGTCATATGCTAGCCTCACATATGGATAAAGCACGCATCGAAGTAGCTCAAAGTAAAGACAAGATATGATTATATCACCATCGGATGTTGAATGTACAAATGCCTTGATGAATTCAAGGTGTGACTCCGGAACTCCACCATGGCTTCACCACACAAGGCCAACCATGGTGGCTAGGGCATGGCCTAGGCCACCTCCTAGGCAACTCGAGGACTTGCGGCGGCCGTCGGCTTCCTCCGTTGTCAATGCACTCATCAAGGGGGAGATTGAAGCATGTGTGGTTCGAGGACCGGTGGATGGTCGCTTCCTGGTGTGATGAGTGATTGACAACGTTGTGTGGACTGACTCTTGGCTAAGTATTGCAGGTGCAGGTTGCGGCTTGATTGGTGTCGGTGCAGGTGAAGAACAAGCGCGAAAGGTCTATGCCGGTGGGCCTCCAGGTGTGGAGCAAACAAGTAGGCTTGGTTTGAGGGACCCGATGGCCGACGGGGTCAAGTGCAGACCACATGGTGGCAAGAACAGCTAGACGAAGTCGTGGACGGTTTCTTGGTTGAGCCTCAAAACCAAGGTCGAGCCGGGACGACGTGGGAGCCGAGTCATGAGTGGAGATTGGTGGGAGGCTACACCAAGTTTGCGAGGTTTGCAGTGGTTCACCACAAAACCACTAGGTTACTCGGTTCAGCCACAAAACTGAGGCCGAAGACTCGACGTGGAGGGGCGGCCACCCAAGCTGGTCTAACCACCCAGAAGGGGCGGTCTGACCGCCTGGGCCGGTCTTACTGCCTAGGTGGGCGGTCTGACCGCCCAGGTCGCAGCCACTGAGAAGCTTCGAAGCGGAGGACACACGGTATGATCGGAAAAGTTGTGTTGGTGCTACGCAGGCTTGCGGTGGATGCGCATCCGTCCGATGGTGCTGAACTGAAGACTTCTGAAATTGCCTTGATGGGCTTGTATGCCTAATATGCTAGTAATGGTATTTTAGTCTTTTGGTTGCCCCCATATAAGCACTTGAGTTGTGGGATGTCATCCAACTCTTGGAACCCTAGCTCATTTCCCTTTGTTATTTTCCCTTCCTATTTTCCTTAGGATTTTCTAGGACTAGCTTGAGAGCTTCATGGTAACATCTTTAGAGAGGGATGGATGATCGAGAGGCAAGCTAGACCTCGTATGAACCTTCTTGGTATGTATAGAAGATTCAGCATGGTTCCTCAAGGCTTTTTGTTGTCTCTCCCTTTTTCCCTTTTTGGTGATTTTCGGAGCATTTTCTTGTGATTTTCGTGGCGGAGTTTTGAGGGTGATTTCTTGTGGGATTCTTGTTGGGTGTCACATAAGAGAACCTTGTGGCTTGGTGACCAGCTAGATTTGGTGGTTTTCGGAGTTCCTCGAGTTCATGACCTAGAGGGCCAAGATTCGCGATTCCCTTTGATTGAGAGCGTTTCAGTGGAAATCCTTTGGTGGAGAGGTTGCCCAAGAGGTAACCTAGTTATCCCCGAAGTTTCGCTGAAATCCGTGGGGTGAATCGAGAGATCGGGCGTTGGGAAGTTGAAGGTTGACCCGCGGCTAAGTTTTCTGGGTGGGGCGGTCTAACCGCCATAGGGGGTGTGGTCTAACTGCCCTGGGTCATCCAGGTCAAGCTTTTGGTTTTGCCAGATTTTCCTCGGTGAGTTTGTTCGCCTTGATCAGAGGAGCGTTCTGGTGAAATCATGGTTCGTTTTGGAGCAGTTTGCTAGGTTTTCCTTGGAGGTGATTCTTGCTGGGTACAGGAGGTTAGACCGCCCCTGTAAGCCGGTCTAACCGCCCTAGGCCTTTTTGGGTGAAGTTCTTGTTTTCGCCAAGATTTTTTGGTAGCAAGCTTGGCCGTGACCAGAGGATCTTGTGGCTGAAACCATAGAGAGTTTTGGAGCCCGTGAGAGGTTTTTCGGAGGTTTTCTTGGTTGCCAGGCATAGGCGGTCTAACCGCCCCCTCCATGCGGTCTGACCGCCCCTGCCCGGGTAGATAGTTTCTGAGCTGTTTCCGCTGTCGTTTGTGTGTAAAAGTTGTGGCTGCAGGTAGTGTTTGTTCCTAGGACCAGTAGCACATTAGTGGCTATGTGGTTTTGGCAAATGGAAGGTTGCGTGCAGAGTGTGTGATTTTGGGTACCCAGCCGAGTTCATCTTGTTGGAGAAGAATTTTTATCGGCTCCCATTCACTCCCCCCTATCTAGTCGCCAGTTCGGTCCTTCAAGTGGTCAGAACCGATTACGGGTCTTTCAATACTCTAACCAGTCTAAGATCCAAAGATGGCGTACCAGGAACGGGGATCGGGTCCTCCGCACTTCAATGGAAAGAACTAGCAAATGTGGCAGAGGCGGATGGCTGCTTTCATTTGTGAACACAACTTATGTTCATCCTGTGAACTTCCTTGCTCTAGAATCGAGGGATATGCACGACGCAAACAACAAGGCGGTCGACTACTTGTTTCGCGCTCTCTGTCAATCCGAATTCGATCGGGTTCAGGCAGAGGATTTGGCTTGTAAGATTTGGGAGCGACTCAAGAATGCTCACACTGGGAACAGTCATGTTCAGGCTCGATTGTTTGCGACTTACCGGAGAGAGTACGAGAACTTCACTCATCTCCCCGGTGAGTCCATAGACACGATGTTCCATCGGTTCACGGTGATTGTGAACAACATGAGGGCCAATGTGACAGTGCTCCCGTACGATGATCATGACAGAACTGTGAAGCTCTTGCACTCGCTGGATCGTACCATTTGGGGCGGAAAGGTCGATGCCATTTTGGAGTCTTGCACATATGAGACTTAAAGTGGATGAGCTGTTTTCTAAGCTCAAGACGGCTGAGGTGGACTGTGGGGTGACGGCCAATATTGAGAGCCCGACTGACTTGCATAGTCTCGCTCTGGTCTCCGGTTCGGGTGCTAGGACTAATGCTAACCCATCCTCTAGGATGTACTCTTTGCCTCTTTGATGTCTTTGCCAGACGAGGAGTTCGACGTGCTTGGAGAGGACGAGCTGGCGCTGTTGACACGAAGATCCAAGAGGATGCATGAGAACCCGGTGAACTCAAGGAGGAACTCAAGGGCGTGCTTCAAGTGCGGCAAGACCGGACACTTTTTCGCCGAGTCTCCGAAGATGAACGACTACGACAAGCACAAGTCCAAAGCCAAGGGAAGAAGGTCCATGAAGAAGGAGCATGAACATGGGAGGAAGGCACGGACACGAGAGAAGATCAAGAGGCGAGCGATGTCGACTCCGACTTCGAGGACACGTCATCAAGCTCAAGTGATGAAGAAGAAGAGGGCGCCAAGAAGAAGAAGAGGAAGAACCTCACCAAGTACCTCAATAGTCTTTGTTGTGCTGCAACCAAGTCTCCGAGAAGCTGCAGCAGAAAGGACGAATTCTGCGACATGGCGCACAGCTTCGGTAGCAAGAGAAGCCAGAAGGACGCCTCGGACTCAGATTCTGAGGATGAGGTATGTGATGAACTCTCTGCCTTGCGCAAGGAAAATGAGGAGTTGGTTGACTTGCTTGATAACCGCGATCACATGCTTAGAGAGGCCAAGAAGCTTAGGAAAGAGCTTAGGGATTTGCTTGAAGATGATAGGAATAGAGTGGTTGATCTAGAAACACAGAACCTTGATGCCAAGCTTGAGATAGATTCGCTTAAGACTAGTCCTGTTGTTTTTGATGAGGTTGATTGTGGTGACTGCTCTATTTTCCTAGCTGATTTGACTGCTCTTAAGGAAAAGCATGCCTCTAAGTGTGAGGAACTAGATGTGCTTAGGGTTGAGTTGGCTGAGCTGCAGTCTAGACCCACTTTGCTTGGTGCATGCACTTCTTGCCCTAGTTTGAATGAAAAACTTGCTGAGCTTCGTTCTTGCATTGTTTCGCTTGAGGCTGATTTGAAACCACCTATTCCTACTTCCTACTCTACTTGTGAATTGCATGCTATGAAGAATCTGGAACTTGCTCAATGTGTTGATCAGTTGCAAGATGATAATGATAGGTTGCGTGAGGTGTTGAGTTGGTTGTCCAGTCAAGAACCTCAGCTTGGTACGATGATTACCAATTTTAAGCATTTTGATGGTTGGGCTTTGCGATCTGATAAGTTTAGTGAGAGCAGTGGTGAGAGAGAACGAAAATTTGGGAATATTCCAGTTCCTCCACAACCTACACCCAAAGACAAGTTTGCACCCAAGCCAAACCAGTTGCTTAAACCGAGAGAGAAACCAAGTGAGAGGCCAAGTGAAAAGCCTAGTGAGAAACCAAGTGGAAAACCTAGTGAGAAGTCTTGTGAAGAGCTTCATCCCAAGCCTAAGCCAAAACCAATCCGTTTCCATTGTGAGTTTTGTGGGAAGGATGGTCATAAGAAGGAGTTTTGCTATAAGAGAAAGAGAGAGGCGAGAATGGCTAAGGAGTGGGCGAACAAGGACAGGTACCACCCTTCTCATGGTGTGCCTGAACCTCGTATGCCACTACCTAAGGGAAAGGGCTTTGTGCGTAAGGTTCCGGCATGGGGTGATAGGAGATCCCGTAGCCGAGGTGGTGGTCTGGAGAGGGCGGTCAGACCGACCCTGCCCGGGGGGGTCAGACCGACCTGGCTAGGCGGTCAGATCGACCCTCCCCAGATTTCTGGACAATTCGGTTTTCGAGGTGGTGATCCTGGTGGTTTCAGTTTTGGTGGTCATGGTACTGGTGGCTGGCGTGGTGAGTCTGGTGGTGTTGTGTTTGCTAGACGGTCTCCACCTCGTGATCAATACGGGTTTGGGATAGGTCGCAACTTTGAGTCTCAGAGGGGCTACGTACCAAGCTTTCCCTTTCGTGGTGCTCATACTCCTCCAATGAGACAGGAGTGGTTTCCCCGTGGTGGTTCCAGTTTTGATAGGCATGGTAGGATGGATCCCAGTTTTGGTAGGATGGAGTCGAGGTTTGATGAACATGGTAGGATGGGCTTTGCTAACCCCACTTTTGAGAAGATGGCTCGGCACTGGTTTGACTCTTTTGGTACTAACCCCAGTGTTGAGTTGTTTTCTCGCTCTCGTTCTTGGTTTTGAGTTGCAGGTGGGAGGCTTGGAGAACATTTGGCTGAGATCGGGGGTGGTTCTCCAGCCTCACCCTGGTGGTGTCAAAGAGGAACATCACTTTCGGGGATGGTGGACAAGGACGGGTGATTTCCGAAGGAGTGGTCGAGGTAAGTAGTTTTGTGACCTGGAAGTGTGTGGCTTTGGTCAAGCCACTCGGGTTCTTTTGCTCTTTGCCCTATCTCATGTGTGTAGGATGAGCTTTGTATGCTCTTTGGCCCTAATGCATGAGTTTAGGGGCAGCTTGTGTGCTTAGTGTGCTGTTTGCTCTATCATGTGTGCTGAGGGTGATCTTTGTATGCTCTTTGGTCCTAGTGCATGTGTTGAGGGGGAGCTTGTTAATTTTGTGCTCCTTTGCTCTTTTTGCCGGTGGTGTCGAGCCCTTTTGCCTCTCCTCGAGGAGCCGGTCATTTGTGAGCTTTGTGTGTGCGTTTCCTGGAGTTGGTGGTGGGAGCTCCTTGTGTAGCATATGTATAGCTTTCCTTTTGTGCATTCTTGCATTCTTGCATTGCATATGTAACATGATCTATAGGCATCTTTGTATCTTAGGTTTGCATGCATTTGTATCATATGCATTTTGTAGGAAAAGCTTCTCTCATATACATTATTCATCGTGATGTTCTATAAATGATCTTGTGACCTAGTTTGGTATGATATGGTTTAGTTTGGCCTAGCATCTTGCTTTATATCCATGGTTTATGGCTATGTTTTTGAAAAATGCTAGTTGTATGTCCCTTTGTGAGTAAATGCCTTTATATGACCTTGACATGTTTGAGTGGCTAAGTTATACTTAATTTATGCTTGGATGGCTTATTTTGATCAATAGATTTATAAAGAACACAAGGATTTTGTACTTCTCTAGCAGCCATAGGTCCCCTCACTTCTATGCTCGAGGACGAGCATCGTTCAAGCATGGGGGAGGAGTCATCACATCATCTCTGACAAATGCTGAGTAAGTATTATGTTGCAAAAGTTCTAAGGAGCAAAAGAAAAAATATAAAAAATAAAAAAAGGAAGAATAAAAAAAAGAAAGAGAGAAAAAATGAGAAGGAAATAAAATAAAAGTAAAAAAATAAAGTTGCTCCTCGGTTATTTTTACTTCATAAGTTCTCAAGTGCCTTGAAGACAAATCCATATACTTTACAGCATCTACTTTTCGGCGACTTCGCCATTGCGTTTTTCTCTTTTCTTCAACGTCGTTCTTCAAGTTCGTCGGGCTGCATCGATCGATCT
Organism: Cenchrus fungigraminus; assembly: GCA_036936925.1. Taxonomy (NCBI): domain Eukaryota; kingdom Viridiplantae; phylum Streptophyta; class Magnoliopsida; order Poales; family Poaceae; genus Cenchrus; species Cenchrus fungigraminus. The sequence continues at coordinate 89,415,685 of CM072770.1, read as the reverse complement.
CCGGCAAGCTTGTGAGTACCGATTTACCGAATAATCCTAGGCTTTAACCTCCGAGCGCATCGCTGAGGTTTCATCTAGTTCTTTATTCACCCTTTACAGATATTAGCTAGATCTGCAAGTTTTCGTAACAACTCTTGTGGTTTTTAGCTTTTATCTCCAATTTATCCAGCTCGATTTAGATCTCGTCGGCTCCCACTATCACAACCGATCCGGAGTCTTTCGAGCGCTGACGTCACAATCAGTTGATTCAGCCGATTCTTTTGATACATACTTACACTTCGGCTGCTTTCAAGCCAGCCGATCCCGTTTCCCTGTATCGGCCGAACGGCAGATACACGTATTGTTGAAGGTCCATCGGTTCTCTAGCTGATCCTTAATATTTTCCATTGTCAATCAACAGATCAGATTAGCTGGCATGCCTCGCTACAGACCGGGGAGTCACGTGTGTCGCGCGCGGAGGTGACGTCCTTTTTTCACGTCAACACACTGTTGGCACGCTTGGTGGGACACGAAGTAAAAGTCAACAATGTCAAAGATTGTGAATCCTGGTGAAATTTCTGAAGAAAACATCCAACCAGTCACTAGAGATCAGCTGATGGATGCAGACAAAGTCGAGTTCGAAGCACACATGAAGCAATATGAAGAACTATGCTTGGCTTCGTATAGTCAAACTAAAAGTAGGGTCATCAAGAAAAATCCTCTACCAGGGCCACAACACATCACTTTTTCAGTTGATCCTCAAAGGCTCCAAGGCATGATGAACAAAGCTATGCATCAAACTATGATCAATGAGTCAACAGTCCTCACCAATACTATTCAAAATTGTCTGACTGAAACGTTTAAGAACGGAACAGAAGAGGGATATGTGGGACCGGCATACTTTCAACCTAGGCGATCTCCTCTGATGTTCCCAAGGGACCAATCAGCTTCTCAGCCGATTAATGATCCAACAGTGGGGGTTACTCCATCCCGCAGGTCAATGCAACTGCTCCTGACACATCATCGGATGCCTGGCCGATTCAAAATCAGAATATTGGGGTTGCATCTAAAGATCCTGCTATTACGGTCCCAATAGTTCAAACCTATTCAGCACAGTCCAATGTTCAAGATCAGACGCTCTCAGTCCATAATCCTCAGCAATATCCTGCAGTGAGGGATCAGAATGGAAGACTTACAGGATGGGGCTTGCCTCACAATCACTTTGAGACTGATATTTCAAGCTTCTTTGAGCCCCAACCTGAAGAAATTCCAGAAGTTAAGTACCCAAATCATTATCAAGCAATGTTTGGAGATACTTCAAGGACTGTGCATTTCACTAAGGAGGGAGTGGAGTTTGTTTATTTCAATCAAGGGAGCAAGGTGTTTGAAAGAGTCAAAATAAGTTCGGCTCATGCACATATGGTTATACCAATAGAGAGAAAAGCTCTTGTTCCACCTCAAAGACCGGCTCCTCGGCCGATCTTAGGAATGCCTATAGAGACTACCCCACTACAACAAACGACGCCATTGCAACCTGTCCTGATCCCGGCTCGTACGGTTACACACATGAGATCATCGCCTCAGCAGCCAATCAATCAAGGGGTGACAAGGCAACCAACAGCGCAGCCACAATAAATGGATCCTGTACAAACGATGCGGATGCTTCTAAATCAATTGGCCGGCTCGGGCCAGTTGAACCTGCATCAACCAACTCCGTCGGCTGGACAGCCGATCAGACAGACACCACTTGTGACGAGTCAATCAAATACACAGGGTTCTTCTGGAGCAAGGGTATCGGTAGAAGTGCCAAATCCACAAAGAAGGACTCTTGAAGAACAACCTTCAGAAACACCATCGGCTGACGTACGGCAGATAGAACAGATATCTGCTGAGATAAAATCTCATTTGAAGGAAGAGTTGATTGAGCATATTTCAGAGACGCTGCAGAAGCAATTTGGTATAAAACCTAAGCATCAAGTCTACATGTACAGGACACCGTATCCATCTGGCTATGATGAGATACCTTTCCCTTCAAGATTCAAAGTGCCAGATTTCACCAAATTCTCTAGGAAAGATGATACATCCACGATGGAGCATATCACTCGGTTCATCATACAGTGTGGAGAAGCAGGGAATATTGATGCACTCAGGATACGGTTGTTCTCTTCATCTCTCTCAGGGCCAGCATTTTTGTGGTTCACTTCACTTCCGGCCAACTCTATTATCAAGTGGTCCGATTTGGAGCAGTAGTTCCACAATTATTTCTTCTCTGGTATTCATGAGATGAAGATCACTGACTTAACCAGACTCAAGCAAAGGAACGTTGAAACTATTGCTGGATTCGTTCAGAGATTCAGAGAAGTCAGAAACAAATGTTACAGCCTAAATCTAGGAGATAAACAACTGGCTGAGTTAGCATTCCAAGGGATTTTGCCAGCCCTGAGAGAGAAATATGCATCACAAGACTTCGAGAGTCTCAACCAGTTAGTCAGTCGGATGAGTCAGGAAACTGCAAAGTCTTAGGAGCCTAGAAGGAACTTCCAAAAGAAGGTTTCTTATGTAGAGTGCTCTGACTCAGAAGATGAAGAAAATATGATAGGGCTTGCAGAGTGGGTTAAAGGCAAGAAGACAATATCCTGTCCTTTTGGTAAAAAGGAACCAGAGAGATTCAGCTTTGATATCACTAAAGCTGATAAAATATTTGATTTGTTGCTTCAGCAAGGGCAAATTAAGCTCTCTCATTTCCATACCATACCTTTTGCAGAAGAACTAAGGAAGATGAAGTATTGCAAGTGGCATAATGCAACTGAAGGACCGATTAGGCGACCAGAGAGGGAGGAGTGAATGAGAGCTGATAAAAATTCTTCTCCAAAGAGTCGAACTCGACTATGCCCCAAAATCACAATCACGGATTCCCACAATGAACTTGCCAAGTTTGCGTAGTCACAACAGACCTACCAAACCTAGGAACAAGTCCCAAAACCAATCCCAAGTGGAAGCACACCTCAAGAAGCAAAAGACTTAGCCAAACTGCAGAACTCCTGGCGGACAGTCCGCAAGGTCGGGGCGGACGATCCGGAAGTGCTCAGCGGAATGTCCAAAGGGTAGGCGCGGACGGTCCGTATAGATGGACAGAACATCCAGTACCTCCCCAGGAAATACGGACGGTCCGAGCTGGGTCCGCGGACGGTCCGAGCTGGGCGGATAGTCTGTGACCTGCTCGCGGACGGTCCGCAAACAACACGCAACAAAACCCTCGAATATCCACGGATGAAAACATCTTGTGATCACGAACTCAAGAACAGGCGATGAACCCTAGGTCCCGTGGACTGTTCGCACGACACTCGCGGACGGTCCGCCGCCTTCGCAGACAGTGAACAGAAACAAGAAACGCGAAGTCAACCCTCCCTAGCCTTCCATGGATCTCCCAAACGGCTGCACATTTTGAGACAAGATTTGGGGAAGATGTGAAGCGTCCCTAGGGGATGCTATGCCCAAAAACTTGAGCCCTCAAATCAACTAAATCGCCGGGAATCGATCATGAACTGAGCTCAAGAACAAAACTAGGGAACCACCCGAAATCCTTGAATCGGAGGCCAAATCCAGAGTTTGAGAGGTCAAGATCAAGCACAAAGATGCACACGGCATCTATCCATAATCCCCACAAAGAAATCTGAACACAAACGCCACAGAATCGAAGGAACAAGCCGCACACGAAAATCCAACGGAAATAGCCCGAAAAAGACACAAAAATCACTCGAGCCACAAGAAGGAAATCGACGCAACCATGAATGCTTCCATACACTCGGAGGTCAGATTCTATACAAACCGGTGAAGAAAATCTAAGCCTAAAGAGCAGGGAAATGAGAAGCAGTCCAGATGGATGAGTTGCCCTGAAACCCTAGAGCTATATATATGAAGTCTCTCCGGGTTGGGCAAATGACCAAGCTACCCCTAGAACTTAAAATGAGATACACGCCTCTCAGGGGTAATATGGTCAAGTAGCACTCCTCTTCATCGGGCGGCCATGCCTTCGCCGCAGTCCGCGTCCTCCCGACGCAAGCCCTGTCCCCCGGCATCGAAGCTTCTCAGTGTGCCTGGATCCCGTCTCCGGTCTTGGTTTTGTGGTGAACCGCCGCAAAATCCGCGTGCAGACTCTGGTCATGAGCCGCTACCCTGCACCAGCTCCAGTCGACGATTTCGTCTTGCTTTTCTTGCCACCATGCGGCCCGTACTTGATCATGTTCGGCCACCAGGTCCATCGAGCCGAACCTACTTGTCTCTCCACTCCTTGGAGGCCCCGCAAGGCTAAGACCTTTCGCGCCCGCTCTTCACCTGCACCAACGCAAATCAAGCCGCAACTGCACCTAGAATACTCGACCAAGAGTCAGTCCATCCACTGGTCCTCAGACGCTCCCCCTTGGTGAGTGCATTCACAACACACATAATAACCAAATCAGAGAAAAGAGAAAAAGAAAAGAAACGAACTAAAAAATTCAAACAAGTGATCAAAATCCAAACAAAAGCCAAAACAAGATCACTTGAGAGAGAAAAATCTCGGTCCCCTAGGACAAGGGCAACGACTCGACACAACCGAGATAAAATGCTCCAAAATTGCTGACTCCTCAAGGTGAGGCAAAAGGACTCGACACCATCGGCAAGAGAGCACAACTAAAATCAGGCGACAAAGAGCTCCCAAAGCATGAATGCAAGCTCCCCCTGAACTGTTGGAATATGCTCTGAATTCCTAAAGGCACATACACCAACCATTCGATGTCTAACTTAGTCTGTCCTAAATTGGTGAGGTGTTTCATGGTTGCATGCATGCATGCATAATCACTGGATGTATGTGTAGTTTTCCTCATAGCCATTCATATTGATTGGCTGCATGCATGGCTATTACACCTATATAAGCTAGACTATGTTGTACGGTGAAGAATAACACATTTATCAGAGTTATTCTGCGTTTGTATTCCTCTTGAGTTGAGTTATCACTCTTTGTAAATCCATTGAGTTTGTAGACCTCCAGTTATATTGAATAGTGAAGATCATCTTTGTGTATTCATGTCTTGCCTTCCGTAAGAGTTTCCACACAAATCAGTGTCTCGTGGTTGTGATCGTACTTGTTCCACAGTTGATTTCTAACAAGTGATATCAGAGCCAAGTTTGTTCCCTGTTCAATTCAGGTTTCTTCAACATGGCATCCTTGAAGTATGATCTTCCATTGTTGGATTGAGACACTAGGTTTTCTCTATGGCAAGTCAAGATGCGAGCGGTTCTGGCGCATACTGATATAGATGATGCGCTAGATCGGTTCGGTGGGAAAGTTGCCACTGATTGGTCTGACGATGAAAAGAGAAAAGATCGTAAGGCCTTGTCTCAAATTCACCTGCATTTATCAAATAGTATTTTGCAGGAAGTATTAAAGGAGAAAACAGCTGCTGCACTATGGTTAAAGTTGGAGCAGTTATGCATGACAAAGGATCTCACTAGTAAGATGCACCTTAAGCAAAAGTTGTTTTTGCATAAGTTGCATGATGGAGGAAAGGTGTTGGATCATCTTTCTGAGTTTAAAGAGATTGTTGCTGATCTCGAGTCAATTTAGGTAAAGTATGAGGAAGAGGATTTGGGTCTAGTCCTTTTGTGTTCCCTCCCTAGTTCATATTCAAACTTCAGAGATACAATATTATATAGTCACGATACTCCCACTCTTAATGAAGTATATGAAGCTTTGCATGCCAAGGGAAAGATGAAACAAATGGTATCTCCTGAAAGTTCAAATTCACAAGCAAAAGGCTTGTTTGTTCGTGGCAGGCAAATGGAGAGAGGATCCTCTAGTGGATCTAGAGGTAAGAGTTCAAATGGCTATAGGGGTCATTCACAGTCTAGAGGCAAAAGCAAAAAGTTCTGCAAATATTGCAAGAAAACCACTCATTTTATATCTGGGTGTTATAAGTTAAAAAATAAGGAAATGTGAAATGGCACATTGAAGCCTAATGGTAAAACTGAAGATGAAGGTAATGCTTTAGTTGCTGCTGAAAGTGGCAGTGAAGGTGATGTGCTAGTTGCTTTTGCTGGATGTGCAAATATTGATGATGAATGGATTCTTGATTCTGCCTGCACTTTTCATATATGTGTTCATAAAGAATGGTTTAGCACTTATGAGTTAGTGCAAGATGGTGGTTCTGTGTTAATGGGTGATAACACACCATGTAAGATTGTAGGCATTGGATCTATTAAAATCAAGATGTCTGATGGTATTATCAGAACATTGACTGAAGTGAGGCACATTCCAACTATGACGAGAAATCTCATCTCGTTGAGTACTCTAGACTTGAAGGGATATAAATGCTCTGCTGAAGGTGGAGTTATGAAGATATCCAAAGGCTCTATTGTTGTCTTGAAAGGTGATTTAAAACCTACCAATTTGTACCTCTTGCAAGGTACTACAATTTTAGGCGATGCTGCTTTAATATCAAAGGCATTATCTGATTCTGATGCTACAAAGCTTTGGCATATGCGTCTCGGGCACATGAGTGAACTTGGTTTGGCAGAGTTAAGCAAGAGAGGGTTTCTTGATGGGCATACCATTGATAAGCTACAATTTTGTGAGCATTGTGTGTTTGGAAAACACAAGAGGGTGAAGTTCAATACATCGACACATACCACTAAAGGTATTCTAGACTATGTGCATTCTGATTTATGGGGGCCATCTCGTAAGACATCACTAGGTGGTGCTCGTTATGTGCTGACAATTATTGATGATTATTCTAGAAAAGTTTGGCCTTATTTCTTGAAGCATAAATCAAAAGCATTTTCAGCCTTCAAAGAGTGGAAGGTAATGGTTGAAAGGCAAACCGAAAAGAAGGTAAAGAAGCTTCGCACTGATAACGGGATGGAATTCTGTTCTGATGAATTCAATGTGTATTGCAAGTCAGAAGGTATTGTTAGGCACTATACTATTCCTTATACACCCCAACAAAATGGTGTAGCTGAGCGTATGAACAGAACAATCATCTCGAAGGCACGTTGCATGTTGTCTAATGCAGGGTTGCATAGACGTTTTTGGGCAGAAGCTGCTTCCACTGCTTGCTACCTTATTACTCAGTCACCGTCCATTCCGATTGGTAAGAAAACTCCAATTGAGGTTTGGTCTGGATCCCCAGCAAACTATTCATAATTGAGAGTTTTTGGTTGTACTGCTTATGCTCATGTTGATAATGGAAAATTGGAACCTAGAGCTGTTAAGTGTATCTTTCTAGGATATAAATCTGGAGTCAAAGTATATAAGTTGTGGAATCCAGAAACTAGAAAGGTTTTGATTAGTAGAAACGCCATCTTTAATGAATCTGCTATGTTGCATGACAGTCCTACTGATGTTCCTATTGAGAATCAACAGAAGTCAAGTGTGCAGGTGGAGCAATTTATTAATGCACTACAAAAGGTAATTGATAGTGTTCCAGATGAACCTATTATCATGGATTTCTCTACTACTGAGGATGTTCCCATTGTTTCACAATCGCCACCACCGCGACAACGTTCTATTGCCGTTGATAGGCCTAGGAGGACAATTGTAGAACCAAAGAAATTGATTAATGAAATAAACATTGTCGCTTATGCTTTGAGTGTGGCAGAAGAAATCGAAGGTAATACTGAACCTTCTAATTACTCTAAGGCTATTCATTGAACCGATTGCAACAATTGGGTGACTGCCATGCATGATGAAATGGAGTCACTTGAAAAGAATGGCACTTGGGATTTAGTAAAGTTACCAAAAGAAAAGAAGCCTATCCGTTGCAAGTGGATTTTCAAAAGAAAGGAAGGCATTTCCCCAAGTGATGAAGTGAGATACAAGGCGAGGTTGGTTGCTAAAGGTTATAGACAAATTCCTGGAATTGATTACAATGATGTATTTTCTCCTGTTGTTAAGCATAGTTCTATTCGAACTTTGTTAAGTATTGTTGCCATGCATGACTATGAGCTTGAGCAGTTGGATGTTAAAACTGCATTCTTACATGGAGAATTGGAAGAAGACATCTATATGGATCAACCAGAAGGTTTTGTAGTTCCTGGAAAAGAGGACCTGGTATGTAGGTTAAAGAAATCTCTTTATGGTTTAAAACAGTCTCCTAGACAGTGGTATAAAAGATTTAACTCTTTCATGATTTATCAAGGCTTTAAGAGATCTAATTATGATAGTTGTGTTTATTTAAAAACTATCAAAGGCTCAACCATCTATTTGCTCTTATATGTCGATGACATGTTGATCGCTTCAAAGGATAAAAATGAAATAGCAAAACTAAAAGCACAATTGAATAGTGAGTTTGAGATGAAGGACTTGGGTGCAGCAAAGAAGATTCTAGGCATGTAAATTATTAGAGAAAGACATGTCGGAAAATTATACCTTAGTCAAGAAGGGTATATTAAGAAGGTTGTTCGTCGCTTTAACATGTATAATGCTAAGCCAGTGAGTACACCATTAGCTGCACATTTTAGATTATCATCAGCTTTATGTCCACAATCAGATAAAGATATTGAGTATATGTATAAAGTTCCATATTCAAGCGCAGTTGGCTCTCTTATGTATGCCATGGTCTACTCTCGTCCTGATTTATCCCATGCACTGAGTGTTGTCAGTAGATACATGGCTAATCTAGGTAAAGAGCATTGGAAAGTAGCCCAATGGATTTTTAGATATCTGCGTGGAACTTCAAGCGCATGTGTACAATTTGGAAAGTCCAAAATTGGACTTGTTTGTTATGTGGACTCTGATTATGCTGTCATTTAGATAAAAGAAGATCACTCACAGGTTATGTATTCACCATTGGTGGATGTGCTGTTAGTTGGAAAGCAAGTTTGCAAGCTACTGTTGCTTTATCTACGACAGAAGCAGAGTATATGGCAATTTCTGAAGCATGCAAAGAAGCTATTTGGTTCAGAGGTTTGTACAATGAACTATGTGGTGATAGTTCTTGTACCACTATATTTTGTGATAGTCAGAGTACTGTATGCCTTACAAAGGATCAAATGTTCCATGAGAGAACAAAGCATATTCATATTAGATATCACTTTATTCGAGGTGTTATTGCTCAAGGTGATATCAAAGTATGCAAGATTAGTACTCATGACAATCCCGCAGATATGCTGACAAAGTCAGTTCCTACTACTAAGTTTGAGATTTGCTCAAATTTAATTGGTGTTACCATATAGTCCATGAAATGTTTTGGTGTATGGTTACTGTTGCCGTAAAAGGAATTATATCAATGATTCTTCATTCAATCGTAGAAGTGAATTTGTCTCAAGGTGGAGTTTGTTGGAATATGCTCAGAATTCCTAAAGGCACATACACCAACCATTCGATGTCTAACTTAGTCTGTCCTAAATTGGTGAGGCGTTTCTTGGTTGCATGCATACATGCATAGTCACTAGATGCATGTGTAGTTTTCTTCTTAGCCATTCATATTGATTGGCTGCATGCATGGCTATTGCACCTATATAAGCTAGATTATGTTGTACGGTGAAGAATAACACATTTAGCAGAGTTATTCTGCGTTTGTATTCCTCTTGAGTTGAGTTACCACTCATTGTAAATCCATTGAGTTTGTAGACCTCCAGTTATACTGAATAGTGAAGATCATCTTTGTGAATTCATGTCTTGCCTTCCGTAAGAGTTTCCACACAAATCAGTGTCTCGTGGTTGTGATCGTACTTGTTCCGCCAATTGATTTCTAACATGAACAAATGCATTTCTCCTAATTTTTTTCTTTTGATGCAAAAACTCCCCCTGGATGCATGAATTGGGTACTATCCTCCCCCTAGTTGGTAATGCATGAATCAAGTCTACAAATGCAAGCATGTGCTTCTCAAATAGACAAAAAGCACTACAACATGCTAAAAATTAGACATAGACAAGCAAGATGGCCACAAATTAAGTACGAGCATCACCAACAAGGTAGATAAGGGCATATAAGCAAGTGACATAGCCATAAGCAAAATGAAGTATTTTTCATAAATTTTCCCTCTCATGAGCATAGGACCTCAACATGACCAAAAAGAGCACAAACAACATATAACCCACAAACTTCATGCAAGGTCAGAAGTTCTCATCACAAGATCATCACAAAGACCTACGAGCTATCTCATGTCATGTCAAAGCCACCGAGCCATGTGTCCACTTCTAAATATGAGACTTCTCAATGGTGAACATCATGCAACGGTTTAGCACCCAAGATAAGGAATTTAAAGCACATTTGACATGGAAGCATATTTTTCAAGCATAAGCATTTCATATACCAATTTCATGATTTAAAAATTAAGCATGGTACATGAAGTGCCTTTGTGGCAAAAAGAAGCTTAGGCTTCTCCACAAGGTAACATGTAGGCTAAACATTCATGATGACAAATGGGTCTTTGACCCCAAATGAAAAGAGCATGATTCGCAAGCACAAATTAAGCAAGATATAGTCATATGAGCACATTTTGAGCATGAAAGGCATTCAACTCACAAGAGAGGATCATATATAGCATTTTCACAAAAGTAAGCCATCCACATGCATATGCATCCCAAAGCTACCAAGAGCATAGCTATACATCACAAGAGCTTCACTAGCAAAGTCATAAGCTCACATCTAGCATATCATAGTGATCAATATATATAGGAGAAGCACATCTCTAAAGCATATGATACAAATGCAGTCTATGATACAAAGATGCAAACATGATATAATACAAGAATGAAAATGCAACATGCATATGTACATCAGACTCCCAACCGAAGCTCAAAAAGGAAAAATCACACCAAGGTCCCCTCGCAAACGAGCAAATGTAGCTTGGTCCAAAGGCTTTGTAAGGATATCAGGTCTATGTTTCCCTTCTCAACATTGTCTCTCAGGAAGTGGTACCTCACCTCTATATGTTTGGTTCTGGAGTGTAGCACAGGATTTTTGGCAACACTAATGGCACTCGTGCTATCACACATGAGAGGAACATGGGTACACTCCTCACCAAAGTCACTCAGCGTGTATGTGATCCAAAGCAGCTGGGAGCAACAACTAGCGGCAGCTACATACTCGGCTTCTGTGGTAGACTGAGCTACACTTGTCTATTTGCAAGAAGACCAAGAAACAAGCGAGGAACCCAAAAACTGACACGTCCCCGAAGTCGACTTCCTATCGACTCAACACCCCGCAAAATTGGCATCCGAAAAACAAGAATGGAAAAGGAAAAAGGACGTTGAATACCAAAGACCAAGCTCAGGAGTGTATCGAAGATACCTGAAAATCCGCTTGACGGTCTGCCGATGTGAAGTCCTCGGTGACGTCTGAAAACGAGCGCACAAACACACAGAAAACTGAATATCCAGCCTCGTCACCGTCAAGTACAAGAGGGAGCCAATCATGCATCGGTACTCCTTCTGGTCCACAGGCTCTCCGTCCTCATCCGCATCTAGTGCTGTAGACGTACTCATTGGTGTCGGCAAGGGCTTCGAGTCGTCCATCTTGAACTTTTTGAGGATGTCCTTCATGTACTTGGCTTGATGCACAAAGGTTCCCTCCTTCGCCTGCTTGATCTGAAGCCCGAGAAAGAACTGCAATTCTCCCATCATAGACATCTCGAATTCTTTGCTTATGTCCTCTGCAAACCTTGCAACCAAAGAGTGAGACGAGCGGCCAAAGACAATATCATCTACATACACCTGAACAATTAAAATATCATCGCCCTGCCTGAGGAGAAAAAGAGTCTTATCTACTTTGCCCATCTCAAACCCCTTACTGAACAAGAACCCCCTCAAACGGCCATACCATGCCTGGGGAGCTTGTTTCAGCCCATACAACGGCTTCTTCAGCCTATACACTCGGTGGGGAAACTCAACACTCTCAAAGCCCGGTGGTTGCTTCACATTAACCTCTTCCTCCAAAAACCCGTTCAAAAAGGCACTCTTCACATCCATTTGGTACAATTTGAACCCTTTAGCCACAGAAAAGGCTAGAAGGATCCTAACTGCCTCCAAACGGGCTACAGGAGCAAAGTCTCCTCATAGTCTATCCCCTCCTCTAACTATAGCCCTGAGCAACCAACCTCAATTTGTTTCTCACCACCTCACCATTCTCACCGTCTCTGTTTTTCCACACCCATTTTGTCCCAATAGGTTTGCAATGTGGTGGTGGCTCTACCAACTCCCAAACTTGGTTTCTCTCAAAGTTCTCTAACTCCTCATGCATTGCGTTCACCCAATTAGGATTAGAGAGTGCGTGCCCAATGTCTTTCGGCTCAAAGGTAGCAACAAAAGTCAAATGAGCAAAGTGAGAAACATTCCTGGACTTTGATTGTGTCGTACGTTCGTTGATGTCGCCGATGATTCTTGAGGGAGGATGATCGACTTGAATGCGCCTCAGTGCCTCTCGCCTGGAGACGACCTCCCCCTCAACAGCAGCTTCCACTTGATCTTGCTAGATCATAGTCGGTGTAGGGGATGGGCCATCCTGCACCGTAGTCGTTGTAGTGGAAGTAGAGGGTACATGTGTGGCTGGAGCTTCACCATCATCACCATCATCCTCTCCAACATCATCCTCCTCGTCCTCAAAGATCTTCTTGCTAATCTCGTCATCACCTGCACACTCAAAAATAGACGAATTGCATGGTTGGGTCTCGTCGAAGGTAACCTCGCAAGTTTCCATGACTAGGTTAGTATCAAGGTTGAGCACACGGAATGCTCGAGATGACTTGCATAACCTAAAAAGATGCCATCGGAGGACCTCGACTCAAACTTATCAAGCCTACCCTTCTTGAGAATAAAGCACCGACAACCAAAAGCCCTGAAATAGCTCACTCTAGGTGCTCGCCCGTGCATGAGCTCATAGCACGTCTTGTTCAAGAAGGCCCGAAGAAAAATCCGGTTTCCAACATGGCACGTGGTATTCACCGCCTCAGCCCAATATCTCCTCGGAGTCCTATGCTCGTCAAGCATCGTCTGAGCCAGCTCACAAAGGGAACGGTTTTTCCTCTCTACCACACCATTCTGACAAGCAACACAGGGAGAGGAAAATTATATATTGATGTTCGAGACCCAAATCACGACAAAAGGTTTCGAGAGTTTTTAAAATTCAGTGTCATTGTCTCTACGAATAGCTCAAACAACATCTCCATTCCTCTCATTCTTCAACCTCAAGATTAGATCCTGGACAAAACCAAACATCTTCCCCTTGTCAGCTAAAAAGAAGACCCAAGCATAGCGAGAATAGTCGTCCACTATCACAAGGACGTACCATTTCCCACCCGCCGAGCACACACGAACTGGACCAACCAAGTCCATATGGAACAGCTCACATGGTCTCTCTGTCATAACGGATGTCAGAGGCACTGAGAGGCCGCGACCATCTTACCATGCCTACACGGAGCACATACCAAGTCATTTTGGTACTTCAACTTAGGCAATCCTCGGATGATGCTATTCGTCCGAGGATTGCCATTTCCAAAGCTCCGCCGAAACACCAGCAACCAAACAACGAGAAGAGCCGACACACTGAGAAAAATCAGCTCTGAAAATCTGACCCTCAGGGATGATTGTACACACAAGATCACCCCGAGAATCCAAAACACGGGAGGCGCCCGTTTTGAAACAAACCTCAAAACCCTCATCAAGAAGTTGGGACACTGAAAGAAGATTGAACCCCAAAGACTTGACAAGAGCAACACGCCTAAGAGTCACAGACTCACTCACCTTCACTATGCCCACTGAAAGCACTCTACCTTTCCCATTGTCCCCAAAAGTGATGTACTCGTTGGTCATCACCGGGGTGAGGCTGGAGAACCACCTTCGATCTCCCGTCATGTGTCGAGAGCAACCGGAGTCGATCAACCAAAAGCCCTCCAAGCCTCCCACCTGAAAATAAAAAACGAGAGAGAGAGTGAGCAAACGACTCAGCACTGGGGTTAGTACAAAATGAATCAAACCAGTGCCGTGCCATTTGCTCAAAAGTGGGATTAGAAAAATCCATCCTATCACTCCTAGGTGGAACACCCACACGTCTCCTTGGAGGACTACGTGTACCACGAGGTGGATACCGTGGCCCGTAGCTCCTCTGAGACCTAAAGCTGTGATCGTTCCCCCCATATTCGTATTTTCCACGAGTGAAGGAACGTCCAGCAAACTCACCACACCCAAACCCAACACGCCTACCACCATCTCTCTGTGGTGGCACACCTCGAGGCACAAACTCACGTCTCTCTTGAGGATAAATGGTACTCACCACACCCTCACCCCTAGGCACCATCCTAGGCTCAGGAACACCATGAGAAGGGCAGTACCTGTCCTTGTTTGCCATCTCCCTAGCAAACCTCTCCTCACGCTTCCTCCTAAAGCAAAACTCAGCAAGATGCCCATCCCTCCCACAATGCTCACAATGGAAGGGGATTGGTTTTGGCTTTTGCTTTGGGCTCTCTTTGGGTTGTGGCTTCTCCTCACCCGGTTTCTCTCCTTTCTTCCCAAAGAACTCGTTCCCCAAGTCACTCTTGAACTTAGTGGGTTTCTGGAAGTTGTTGGTTTGTGGAGGAAACACGGGAGGATCTGGAGTTGTGTTTAGTCGGTTCCTAAGTGGGTTTGGCTTAGGAGCATAGGCATTTTTGTGGAAGGTCTTTGGTGGAGCTGTGATATCACCAATCTTCTCCTCCTTCTCACCACTACACTTCCCAATCTTATCCAACCCAAGCGCTTGCCCATCATAACACTTGTATGCCTCAATCATCATCCTGAGCTGAGGCTCATGACCCGACAACCAACCCATCATCTTCCTCAACTCATCATTCTCATCCTGCAAGCGATGAACATAGTGTGCAAGCTCCAAATTCTTCACAGCATTTATTTCACAAGTAGAGCATGAAGTAGGAATAAGAGCTTTCAGCTTAGCCTCTAGTGATCTGGCATAAGCAAGCGATACATCTAGCTTCTCATGCAAAATTGGACAAGAAGTGCAGGCACCAAGCAAGGAGGGCCTAGATTTCATCTCATCTAGCTCAACCCTAAGCACATCTAGTTCCTCAACCTTGGAGGCATACTTTTCCTTAAGCACAGTCAAATCACCAAGAAAAGTGGAACAATCAGTGCATTCAGGTTCATCGGTCACAATAGGAGTAGACTTCAGAGAATCTATTTGAGCCCTAGCATCAACAAGCAAAGACTCTAGCTCAACCACCTTCTCCTTAGCCTCTCCAAGCAAAGACCTATACTCCCTCTTCTCCTTGTTGGTCTTTCTAAGCACATCATCACGATTGTCAAGCAATTCATTCAACCTAGCATTCTCCGCTACCAAGAAGGCAGGATCATTGTTTACCTCATCCTCGGTGTCGGAGTCCGAGTCATCCTTGTTGCTCTTCTTGCTCCCGGAGTTGTGTGCCATGCCGCGAAAGCCTTGAGCAGCAAAGCACGGGCCATTGATGTTCTTGCTTGACCGCTTGCCCCTGTGCCGGTTCTCTTCTTCATCGCTTGAGCTCGATGAAGAGTAGCAGGAGCTTGAGTCGATGTCGCTTGCTCTGGCAACCATCGCTCGCTCCTTCTTCTTGTGACCGCCACTCTTCCTCGGCCTCCGCTCGGACTTGTTCTTGCCCTTGTAGTCTACCCTCGAGTGGTGCTTGTGGTCGGTCCTCGGACGGTGCTTGTGCTCGGGCTTGATCTCCATGGCCTCTGGGCACTCAGTAATAAAGTGCATGTGCTTCCCGCACCGGTAGCACATGCCCGAGCTCCTCCGAGCGTTCTTCTGATTCGTGTACATGCGCTCGAACCGCCTGCTCAGCAATGCGAGATCCTCCTTGCCCAGCACATCGAACTCCTCATTTGGTATGGACACAAGACAAGACAAAGAGAACTATCTTGAAGACAGGTTAGTGTTAGTCCTCGGTCCAGAAACGAGAGCCAGACTATGAGGGTTAGTCGGGTTCTCGATCCTTACTCGCACCCCACGATCCACCTCAGACAACTTGAGCTTGGAAAACAGCTCGTCCACCGTGAGGGTCTCATACTTCTCCGACTCTAGAATAGCCTCGACCTTCTCACTCCACACGGTACGATCCATAGAGTGCAGGAGCTTCACAGCCCTGTCATGATCATCGTACGGAAGTGCAGCCACATTAGCTCTCATGTTGTTCACAATCACAGTGAACCGCTGGAACATGGTGTCTATGGACTCACCGGGGAGATGAGTGAAGTTCTCGTACTCTCTCCGGTAGGTCGCAAACAACCGAGCCTGAACCTGAGCATTCCCAGCGTGAGCATTCTTCAACTACTCCCAAATCCTACAAGCCAAGTCCTATGTCTGAACCCGATCGAATTCGGATTGACATAGAGCACGAAATAAGCAGTCGACCGCCTTGTTATTGGCGTCGTGCCCCTCGATCCTGGAGCAAGGAGTTAATCGGATGAATATAAGCTATGTTCACCGTAACATCCCAAAGGATCTGACCCTTGCAATGGAGGAAAGCAGCCATCCGCCTCTGCCACATCTGGTAGTTCTTACCATCAAAGTGTGCAGAACCCGAACCCCGTTCTTGGTACGCCATCTTTGGATCTTAGACTGGTTAGAATCACGAAGATCCGTAACTGGCTTTGATACCAATTGAAGGACTGATTAGGCGACCAGAGAGGGGGGAGTGAATCGGAGCCGATAAAAATTCTTCTCCGAAGAGTTAAACTGGACTATGCCCCAAAATCACAATCATGGATTCCCACATGAACTTGCCAAGGTCGCGTAGTCACAACATACCTACCCTAGGAACAAGTCCCAAACAAATCCCAAGCAGAAGCACACCTCAAGAAGCAAAGGACTTAGCCAAACTGCAGAACTCCTGGCGGACAATCCGCAAGGTCGGGGCAGACGGTCCGCAAGTGCTCGGCAGACTGTCCGAAGGGTGAGCCCGGACGGTCTGTATAGATGGACAGAACCTCCAGTACCTCCCCGAGAAATATGGACGGTCCCAGCTGGGCGGACGGTCTGTGACCTGCTCGCGGACGGTCCGCAAACAACATGCAACAAAACCCTCGACTATCCGTGGATCAAAATGTCTCGTGCTCACGAACTCAAGAACACACGATGAACCCTAGGTGTCGCGGACTGTCCGCACGGCACTCGCGGACGGTCCACCGCCTTCGCAGACAGCGGACAGAAGCAGGAAACGTGAAGTCAACCCTCCCTAGCCTTCCATGGATCTCCCAAACGGTTGCACAGATTGAGACAAGATTTGGGGAAGACGTGAAGCGTCCCTAGGGGATGCTATGCCCAAAAACTTGAGGCCTCAAACCAACTAAATTACCAGGAATCGATCACGAACCGAGCTCAAGAACAAAACTAGGGAACCACCCGAAATCCTTGAATCGGAGGCCAAATCTGGAGTTTGAGGGGTCAAGATCAAGCACAAAGATGCACAAGGCATCTATCCATGATTCCCATAAAAAAATCCGAACACAAACGCCTCGAAGGAACAAGCCGCGCATGAAAATCAAACGAAAATAGCCCAAAAAAGACACGAAAATCACTCGAGGCACAAGAAGGAAATCAATGCAGCCATGAATGCTTCCATTCACTCGGAGGTCATATTCTCTACAAACCGGTGAAGAAAATCTAAGCCTAAAGAGTAGGGAAATGAGAAGCAGTCTGGATGGATGAGTTGCCCTGAAACCTTAGAGCTATATACATGAAGTCTCTTCGGGTTGGGCAAATGACCAAGCTACCCCTAGAACTTAAAATGAGATACACACCCCTCAGAGGCAATATGGTCAAGTAGCACTCCTCTTCATCGGGTGGCCACGCCTTCGCCGCAGGCCGCGTCCTCTTGACACAAGCCCTGCGATCCCGCCTTGTGTCCCCCGGCATCGAAGCTTCTCGGCGTGCCCGGATCCCATCTCCGCCCGCCGAGTCTCCGGTCTTGGTTTTGTGGCTCAACCAAGTAACCCAATGGTTTTGTGGTGAACCGCCGCAAACCCCATGTGCAGACTCCGGTCCTGAGCCTCTACCCTGCACCGACTCCAATCGATGACTTCGTCTTACTTTTCTTGCCACCATGTGGCCCGCACTTGATCCCGTTCGGCCACCGGGTCCATCGAGCCGAGCCTACTTGTCTCTCCACTCCTCGGAGGCCCCGCAAGGCTAAGACCTTTTGCGCCCGCTCTTCACCTGCACCAACGCAAATCAAGCCGCAACCTGCACCTGCAATACTCGGCCAAGAGTCAGTCCACACCACATTGTCAATCACTCATCACACCAGGGAGCGACCATCCACCGGTCCTCGGATGCTCTGGTCCTCAACAACATCTCATGATACCAATGATTGCAAGATCTTCAGACAGCAAATTCAATCAGCCATTGAACAAAGGAAGCTCAAATTTGAAACCCCTACCAAAGCTGAAAAGTCGATGAAGATTGAACAGCATCCTTTCCCAACTAATACAGTTGAAGTGTCTAGCCAGGACACATCACGTGTTAAGTTGCTGACGTCAGAATCGGCTCAAAATAAAGGAGCTGTTGATCCCAAGGTACAAGCAACCGCTGCAGATGTTAAAGGAAAAGGGTTGCTGCTTGAAGAAGAAGACATAAAGCCACGACGACCTGTTACGTCCCAGATGCTGATCAACAAATTTCAGCGGCGGCAAGAGAAGGCAAAGGGGAGAGAAGAGTGGGCATAGCGCAACGAAGGACATTGGAGATGTCCGTTCTTCAAGTACTGTTGGGAAGAAGGAATCAAACTGCCGACGGCAGAGAATTGTCCAGAGTGCAACGGAGCCTACAACAATAGCAGCTCATCCAAGAGAGTTTGCTTCAATGACAGAAGGTCTATGACTGGGGATCACCGTGAATTTAATAATCAACGGATCTCAGTTCATCAACGGCTGGGAGGCAAAGCCAGCGTCCATGATCGGCTGGGGGGCAAGGCCAACATTCATGATCTTCTGGGAGGCCGAGTCAATGAAAAGTCAAGCAATCGGCTAGAAGAGTTAGCCGATTCTTTGGTTCCTGATGAAGACATCATGTGCCGAGCTCCCGAACAACGACGCACTATGCAACTGGATGATGAAGGGTTAAACCGATCATACAAGAAGCCTAATCCACAATGGTGTCCAGATGGTTTGACCAAATCTCAGAAAAGAAGAGTTCATCGCTTGCGACAGTTGGAACAGCAAGAAGAAGAAGAGAGGCGCGTGCTGGACAAGAAGAAAGTTCGGTCTCAAGTATGGCGTCCTAAGTCTAGAGCCAATAACGAGAAGGACGGTGGGCCGAAAGCTGATATAAACATGGTCGTTCTTCTGGCAAAGGAGTTTATGGCTCCAATTGATTCGGATGCGTCCGATGAAGAATTAGGGATGGCTCAGTTGACATTGGAACCTACACAAACTATTTTTGAGAAGCCAGAAGATGAGAAAAGACAACATTTGAAGGGTTTATTCCTCAGAGGTGTTGTCAACGGGAAACCAGTCACCAGAATGCTGTTAGATGGAGGAGCAACAATCAATCTGATGCCATACACCTTGCTGCGCAAGATTGGGAAGTCTGATGAAGATTTAACCCAATCATGATGCTGGTGGACTTCGAAGGCAATGTTTCTCCGGCTCAAGGAGCAATCTGCGTGGAACTCACGATCGGCAGTAAGACCCTTCCAACCACTTTCTTTGTCATTAAAGGGAGGGGATCTAATAATTTACTGCTAGGATGGGATTGGATACATGCCAATTGCTGCATACCGTCTACAATGCATCAATGTATCATCCAATGGATTGGAGATTTAGTGGAGATGGTCAAAGGAGAAACCTCCTTGACAGTAGCAGCTACAGAAGCACAAGGCTGGACCTATGATCGAGTGAGTTGCATATCTGGAAAAGAATGGGATACTACATATCTCAAGGTGTCCGATTTCGGACTACAGCTGGTTCAAGCAGTCGGCTCTAATGAAAAGTCTTAATGGATCAATTCATAGAAGATGAAGGGAAGCTTGGGCACAGATTCACATCAACCGATGAATTGGAAAAATAGATCTTGGAGATGGAAGTAAACTAAGGCTGACTTATATCAGCGCCAAGCTAGATTCGGAGTACAAGATAGAGTTGATCGCATTATTAAAGGAGTTCAAGGATTGTTTTGCCTAGGAATATTATGAGATGCCCGGCTTAGACCGATCCATTGTTGAACATTGGTTACCCATTAAACTAGGATATCGACCTTTCCAGCAACATCCTAGGCAATGTAATCCAAAGATTTATCCTGATATAAAAGCCGAGATAAAAAAGTTACTCGAAGCTGGTTTTATTCGGCAATGTCGATATGCCGAGTGGATTTCTAACATAGTCCATGTCTATAAGAAAAATGGCAAGTTGCGTGTTTGCATTGATTTCAGAGACTTGAACAAGGCAACGCCGACGGATGGTTACCCGATGCCAGTGGCCGACACATTGGTCAACACTGCTGCAGGGCATAAAGTTATCAGCTTCATGGATGGTAATGCTAGATACAACCAGATATTTATGGCTATAGAAGATATTGCGAAGACTGCTTTCAGGTGCCCCGGTCATGTCGGTTTATACGAGTGGATTATCATGACTTTTGGATTGAAGAACGCTGGTGCTACATATCAAAGAGCCATGAATTATATATTCCATGAACTCATCGGCAAGATAGTGGTAATCTACATCGATGATGTGGTTGTCAAATCAAAAGGCTACAAAGAGCATCTAGCCGATCTGCAAAAAACACTTGAGTGCACAAGAAAGCATGGTTTGAAGATGAATCCGAACAAATGTGCCTTTGGTGTTTCAGCTGGCCAGTTCCTGGGTTTCTTGATACATGACAGAGGAATTGAGGTTGGTCAGAAATCAATCAGCGCAATTGACAAGATAGAAGCACCATCAAACAAGAAAGAGCTTCAATCGTTGATCGGCAAGATTAATTTTATCAGAAGGTTTATATCTAACCTGTCTGAGAGAATTCAGTCGTTCACACCTCTACTGAAGCTCAAGGCCGATCAGAAATTTATATGGGGAGAAGAACAACAAAAGGCTTTGGATAACATCAAGCAGTATCTGAAGTCTCCTCCCATCCTAATGCCCCCTCAAGACAAGAAGTCGTTCAAATTATACTTATCGACTAATGAGCGGGCTATTGGATTGGCCCTCGTGCAAGAGTTTGAAGGTAAAGAGCGAGTCGTATACTTTGTAAGTAGAAGACCCTTGGATGCAGAAACAAGATATTCGGCGGTGGAGAGATTATGCTTATGCTTATACTTCTCATGCACAAAGTTGAGGCCTTATCTTTTAACTGTCGAATGCATTGTGGTTGGCAAAGATGACGTAGTCAAGTACATGCTGTCATTGCCAATCTTGAAAGGCAGAATCGGAAAATGGATCTTGGCATTGTCAGAATTTGATTTAACTTATCAATCGGCCAAAGCTATCAAAGGACAGGTAATGGCCGATCTGGTGACTCAACATTGTGGACCCGAGGTTACAGTTGTTGAACCTGTTCCATGGACCATGTTATTTGATGGGTCATCATGTGGAGTAGGAGCTGGGATCGGGATTGTCCTCATCTCGCCTCAAGGGGCAAATTATGAATTTTCTATCCCAATTGAGAAGACTTCAACAAACAATGAAGCTGAGTATCAGGCAGTATTGAAGGGGATAAAGCTATTACGAGAAATTAACGCTGAAGCTGTTGAAATATTTGGGGATTCTCAGCTCGTGATAAATCAGTTGGCAGGAGAATATGAATGCAAAGATGATATATTGAGAGTTTATCATGAAGAGTGCCTTCAGTTACTCAGAGAATTCAAGATAGTAAAACTCGAGCATATCCCTAAATGTCACAACAGTGAAGCCAATCGGCTGGCTCAAGGGGCATCAGGGTATCGGCCGATCCTAACTGTGGAGTTACTGGCTGATGACTGGAGAAAAGAAATAATTGACTATTTGAAAGACCCGTCCAAGAAAGTTGACAAACAACTAAGGTACAAAGCCATTAAATATGTGTTATTAGAAGATGAATTGTACTATCGCACCATCGATGGGGTCTTGCTCAAGTGTCTTGGTGAAGAAGAGGCGAAAACCTTAATGGGAGAAATTCGCGAAGGAGTTTGTGGAGCCCATCAATCAGCATTCAAGATGAAGTGGATGATCAAAAACAATAACTATAATTGGTCAACGATTTTAGAAGATTGCTTCAAATACTACAAAGGATGCCAAGAGTGTCAGAAGTTTGGAAGCGTTCAAAGAGTTCCAGCATCGGCAATGAATCCAATAATTAAACCATGGCCATTCAGAGGTTGGGCAATTGACCTGATCAGACAAATATATCCACCATCAAGCAAAGGTCATAAATTCGTATTGGTGGCCACAGATTATTTCACAAAATGGGTTGAAGCTATCCCTATCGAGAACATGACGTCAGGCAACATGATTGATTTTGTCAAAGAGCACATTGTCTATCGGTTTGGTATACCCCAGACTATCACAACCAATCAAGGGAGTCAATTCACCTCAGGAGAATTTGAGGAATATGCAAACTCTTTGGGGATCAAGCTGCTGAATTCATCTCCTTATTATGCTCAAGCAAACGGACAGGCAGAGGCAGCAAACGAGGGCATCATCAAATTGATCAAACGCAAGATCGATGAAAATCCTAGGCGATGGCACACAATCCTTAATGAGGCATTGTGGGCATATCGGATGGCGTGCCACGGAGCAATCAAAGTATCACCTTATCAACTAGTATATGGTCATGATGAGGTATTGCCTTGGGAGTTAAAAACTGGATCTAGAAGGACGTCTTTACAGGATCAATTATCTGCTGATGATTATTCGGCCATGATGAAAGAAGAACAAGAGGACCTCACTGGTGATCGGCTAAGAGCTTTGGAAAATATCGTGAAAAATAAAAGGAGAATAGCCAGATGGTATGACAAGAAGGTCAAAGTTAAAGAATTTGCCCAAGGAGATCTTGTTTGGAAACTCATATTATCAATCGGCTCTAGAGATCCAAAATATGGGAAGTGGTCACCGACGTGGGAAGGTCCATATCGCATCAGCCAATGCATGTCGGGCAATGCGTATATCTTGGAAACTTTGGAAGGAGAAAAGTTTGCTAGAGCATTAAATGGAAAATATTTGAAGAAATATTACCCAAGCATACGGGTAGACACCTAGCCGATTATCATGTCGAGCCTAAACGGACAATTGAGATTTCGAGCTATAGCCGATTCTAAATGTAATCGCCTTTAGTGCAAAAAAAATATTAAATAGCCAATGGCCGATTGATACATTCGGTTTTGAATCATAGCCGATGAACAAAATCGCCCTCAGAACAGAAATATGATTTATCCTCTCATCTCTGATTACAAATGGTGGTGTTACAATTCAGATCTGAAGATTACATTGAAGTGATAAATTGGAAAATTCATGATAAGCCGATTATGTTCATCATCACCGAACAAACGATGATTTTGGATCATCATCGACGGGGAGGGAACGAAGAAAGAGAAAAACAAAAAAGGAAGTGTAAGTTTGACGAATATGAATCACCAGATTCTGCGACCTTCTCCATCAAACCCCGGCGAACAAGACATAGGGTTGTTCTTCTTCCTAAAAACCCAGGAACAACATCCACTCTCCTCCATCAGCTGATGCACCCAAGACACGCCACAAGGGTTCTTCTAGCTGTTGAACCTCCTAGCTTCACAAAAGGAGACTAGAGAGGGAAGTATGCCCCAGGCTATATGACTATATCACAAGAATTCTTCTAGCCATCGAGAGACAGGAGAAGGGAAGAAAACCAAAGAGTAGAAGCCTAAAGCCTACTGAATCTATATTTTGAGCCATGGGCGAGGGCGAGATATGTTCTCAGCAGAAGATGAGGATGGCTATTTATAGCGCAGACGCCAAGAAGAGATAAGGATGGGGAAGTCAGAGAAGATGGAAACCAAAAGTGCTAGATACGGTAAAAAGGGGAAACAGAAGACCTGTGAATGGTGCGATTTCCAAAGGTTAATCGATTCAGGGGTACATTTCCCGACTCTCACGTATTACAAGCTATGGGGAATCTTCTTCAGGACGTCCACAAACTGCAAAGCATAAATCAAGGATATCTTCTCCCCAAGATTGCAGACAGAGACGGCTAGTTTACTGGCAGCATCGGAAACAAATGCAATTTCAAGTAGAAGCCTGTCAACGACCAGTGGCAATTGCCATCTCCTAAAGGATCTTCCAAAAGAAAGATGCCTCTCATCCCTAGAAGCTAAGGAAGTCGATGTATCCATCGGGAAAAATCTAAGAACCTAGAGGAACCCCTAGACAAAAGGGTGAGTTTTATAGGGAAGAAAGACGGAAAAGACAGATGAGTATCACATGGCAAAACAGTCCTGAAGAAGCGTCAGGCGATCTTTCACATTGAAGGAATGGGACACTATCAATAGAAGTAATGGAGACTGATTGCGTTGGCCAAGCGAGTTAAAGAGATTTGGCTATCTTCGAATCAAGGAAGGAGCTGAATTCGGGTAAATTTCGGAGCAAAAAGATATTTACTCCGAAACAAGGGGCATGTGTTGACACCGTTTTTTGCAAAAATGAGTCAAGAAGAGATAAGGGGAAGTAGCCGATGGGAGAACAATACGATCGGCCGATTGAAGTAAAGAAAGAAGTCAACAGAGCCCGCAGATAGTCAAGGTAGTCCAACCCTATCTATCGATGGACACGCGGGTCAACCTGATCGGCCGATGGTCAATCAGGGAATCGGCCGATGGAGAGGAAGAAGGTGATAATTGAGAAAATACGCCAAAGGCGAGGCACGGAGGAGGTGGGTAAGTCTACAATTGACAATGAGTCAGAGTCGGTTTTAGGAAAGTTTTGACTCTTGTATGAGTCTTTTTCTATTTTTGGTAGTGTTCGTTTTCTTTAGATGCAAGTAAACAGTGCCATAATCGGCTAGGAGTCGGGTTGTCCTCAGGACATAAATAGCGACTCTGCATGGTCAGAAAATCTGTACACACCAATATCAAACAAATCGCCTTCAGGAAAACCCTTTACAATTTACAACATCTACTTTACAGCATCTACATTTCGGCGACTTCGCCATTGCGTTTTTCTTTTTCTTCAATGTCGTTCTTCAAGTTCATCGGGCTGCATCGATCGATCTCCGGCAAACTTGTGAGTACCGTTTTACTGAATAATCCTAGGCTTTAACCTCCGGACGCATCGCTGAGATTTCGTCTAGTTCTTTATTCACCCTTTACCGATCTGCAAGTTTTCGTACCATCTCTTGTGGTTTTTAGCTTTTATCACCAATTTATCTAGCTCAATTTAGATCTCATCAGCTTCCACTATCACAGCCGATCCGGACTCTTTCGAGCGCTAACGTCACAATCGGCTGATCCAGCCGATTCTTTTGATACATACTTACACTTCAACTGCTTTTGAGCCTGCCGATCCCGTTTCCCTGTATCGGCTGAACAGCAGATACACGTACTGTTGAAGGTCGGTTCTCTAGCCGATCCTTAATATTCTCCATTATCAATCAACAGGTCAGATTGGCTGGCACGCCTCACTACAGACTGGCGAGTCACGTGTGTCGCGTGAGGAGGTGACGTCCTATTTTCGCGTCAACAATTGGTTTCACCAGTCACCAACATACAACCCGGGCAGGACCGGATGTTTGCGTTTAGGATACATGAACAGGTCGGAGAATTATTTTTGATCCTTAGGTGGCAATGACACAGGCAATATAGCATGGGCACAATAATGGATGGATGTTTGTGTTTAGGAAACATGAACAGACCAGACAAAAAATTTCATTCCTTTCCTGATAAAAGTTGCTTGTTTTGAATTGGGCAAACCTGATTACGGATTTCGTAGTTTCGGAGAGATTGAAAATTGGATCACATTATTTGTTTTTAAATTGTCCAATATTGTCCACCTCTCCAAATTGCAATGAACTATTCCAACTACCAACCGTGGTAAATAAATGGGGGAAGACCAGAAGTTGGTTTCCATCATGTCAATGTGTGTGCAAGTAAAGATTGCTACACGGGAACCAAGGAAGAGAGATAGAAACAGAGCAGATATCAGGGGATTGATCTAGAAACAAAAGAAATCCAAAATCACTCTCGCATGTCAAGGGTTAATTTGTTTGGATGCAGATGCCCAATTATTTTGCTAAAGAACCGATCACATTCGGCATGAATTCTACATTCCTCGTTACAACAATGTGACCATTCTTCCCAGCTCATCTTGAAGCACAGGCCGCCTGCGCACTGATGATTGTCGCACGCCACTGGTGGCGCCAGCATTGCACATCAGCACCACGTCACTCGCCGGATCACCTCGAAGGCTGCCTCACAGCACCGCAGGCAACCCTTATTCATCTGCATCGTCATCACTATCGTGGCCGCAGATTCTTCCTCGCCCTCGACCTATCTGATGTACTGCCTCGTAGTGTCATCATCACCGGCGCCACCATTGGCCCTGTAGAGGACCATGGCAGCTACGTAGGCCGCCACATTGTGCCCGGCCTGGGCGGCCTCCTCGATCTTGGCGATGGATGACCAGGAACTATAGTTTTCCCCGAACAGGATGTCCATCCTGGAGAGGAAACATGCCTCCGGGTTTCTTATGCGAGTCAGGCAATCGAGGGGGGCGTCGTAGCCCTTGCGGTCGTTCCACTGCAGCTCGACGGCAAATCTCTCTAGCGCCACACGCCGACTAATGGCTACGTTCTTGCATAGGCGGCGCATCTCCCAGCAGGTCGCCCGTAGGCTGCGGAGGTCATCCATGGCCTGCTCCGAAATCGCAGCGAGGTGGATGGCGATGTCAATGTTCACCTCGGTAGGGAGCACCACCAGCGATAACGGCAACCGCCTCGACGACATGATTACTGACCTACCGGCATCCTGAAAATAGTTTGATCAAACATCAGAGTGCCAGGTCAAATGCACATTCAAATTGATATAGAGACTTGGAAGAGAGCACTGTACTCTCACGGATATTCCTTCCGAGAGGAGGAGATGCAATTGCAGAAAAGGTTTTTTGTACCACAGGTGGAAGAAGTCGATGGATGCCCCATTTATAACAAATCCACCACTCCTTTCTCCGCATTTACAGTAAATTCACCGCTCCTTCGCCACCCAAAACAATTGTCACTGCTGCTCCATTGATTTTGGGATAACAATAATAATTCATTATGACCGTTGGTGAACCTAACGGAAATTACGTTCTTGGAAATGTGAATAGGTCAGACTAAATGGTCAGTACAATGTGGTGGATACTAATTGCTGCACATTTCTTGGTCAATTTTGGTAACACATCATCAGTATAATGCTCAGAAGCATAAGGCACAATGTTCAAAATGCATGATCGACACAATGTTCACAACACAAGTGACACTTGCAGAATACGTGATCGACACATCTAATTAGCCTTGCCACCAAGCATCAATCCCGCCATTCCCGCGACAATAACAAATAAAGCAAGCAGCACATGCGCGAGTTTGACATTGTGCCTATAATTCCCAATTGACTTCAGCTTGGTGGTAGCCTTCTGAAGTTTTTGTCACGCTATTTTGAGTTCATTCCTAATCTCTCTAAGCTCACAGTTAGCTTTTCCCAATTCTCCCTCCCACTGCTTTGCATCCTCTTCAGCTTTTGCTTTGTTCTTCATGAGCTTCACCATAACAGCATACGACCTTTCATCCCATTCTGGATCAATCCAGCAGAAGTAATCGCATTGCTCTTTTTCTTCCTGCAAATTAAACGCCCCATTAACAATCGTCGTTGACCACAGGAATGACATAAGCAGGTAGCCAACTAGCCATTACCTTTGGGCAGCCAGCAAACCTGCGGCCAGGGTTGAGAAAGGTGCAAGCATACTCCACCACAGCTCTCAACCCATGTTTGCACTTGTCTTTAGGATGCCAATGGCTACTATTGCAGTAAGATGTCTCCGAGCAATAACTACCAATGGAAGATGTTGGAGTACACAGATGCTTCAAAAAAATTCATTACAACTTGGAATCAATGCTTAGTTTTGCACTTTCTAAATTAAAGCCTATCAATCAACTTGTAACAACAATCGTGGTTCAACCAAAATCCCCAATTCCAAATATCACTTCGCTTTGACGAAAGGGGAAAGCAAAGGCACAAAATAGGGTACTGACCTGACCATAGCCCACTCTCCCCCCTTCGATGCGAGGATGCGCCATTCCCGTCGTGGGTTGTAGATCTGCGCACCAACACCTCTAGGCTAGATATTTGCCACAACGACCCACAGGAGTGTGCTAGCGAGCCCCTTGCAGGGTAAGCGGTTGGAGATATAGCTGTTGGCAACACTTGGTAAACTAGAACTACTTAGTTTAGAAATACACAAATTTCATTATGTCACTGTGGTTCTGTGTACCCTTTTTAGGATCAAACGTTGCGGGTTCGACCCCTGCTATTGACATTGTATCCTTTTAATTTTCCTCTATTTTTTTATCAGACTGACTTGTGGGACCTTATTAAATTTTATGATGAGTTGGAACCACAGTAGGAAACAAGCAGTTAAGCGACGATTACTCAGGAAGGTCCTTCCAGCAAAACATCAACAGACCGGACCTTTATCGTCCACCGAGCCGCAAACATCATATTATGATCAGGTAGCATCAAGTTTCTCAACTCATGACAAAAGTTCACAACACCAAGTAGCAATAAGTTCCTCAACTCATGACCACAAAGTTCACAACACCAAGTAGGAAACATCATAGGATGATCATCATTACAATTTTCACAATAATCATAATCACCCATTTGTAATTAGAACGATAAGAACTAATCATCAGTTTCCATCTGTAGATGTTGATTCTCCTTCCATAGTTCCATCCTGCAGCTGTCCCTTCACCTTCTGCAACTCAGTGACAGTAGCTTCACGCTTCATGTTAGCTTATGAGGATCCTTCCCATTGTTGATTTTCGTTTGCCTAACCTAAAGAAAACATAAGCAGCAACAATCCATCAAGCACCTCCAGAAGCTAGTAAAATATAAGAAGCTATCGATCCATAAAACGATGCAAATTGAAAACTAACTGAATCTAACACCTATGAATTGTCTGTAGCCTATCAACTTGTAACACCAATCGTAGTGCAAAAATGAGGGTACGATGAAATCTGAATCTATTGTATGTGCTCATCAATCCGTTAGATCCCCAAATCTAGAAATCCCTAGGATGATAAGGAAAATATAGTGGCTCAAACTAGAGAACTGACCTTGTCGGGCTGTTTCAGCCTCTCGTAGCCAAGAGGTGGTGGCGCAAACATCTTCCTGTCGCCGCTAGGATCCGCCATTCCTGCCATGAGCCATTGCAGATCTACACGTAGCAAAAGTTGAAAGTTGCTAAGGCAGTGAAGCATTTCACCTGCGAGTTACTGATTTTATATGAAAGACTCACCTGGCACAACCATAAGTAAAGTGTTTCCATTATATTGACACAACCAAGAAGTGGTGCAGTGATAAACAGCGCAGTCTTCTTCTTATAGGTCTCTAGTTCGAACCCTTGCAATGGCAAGTTGTTTTTGCAACGTTTCGTGACCTGGCGAAAATGCTTACATGTGGGACCTCCATTTTATGATGACTTGGAACGATAGTAGGAAATAAGCAGTTTCGCGATCATTACTCAGGAAGGTCCTTCCAGCAAAACATCAACATACCGGACCATTGTCGTCCACCGAGCAGCAAACATCATATTATAATCAGGTAGCATCAAGTTTCTCAACTCATGACCACAAAGTTCACAACACCAAGTAGCAACAAGTTTCTCAACTCATGACCACAAAGTTCACAACACCAAGTAGCAAACATTATATGATGATCATCATTACAATTTTCACAATAATCATAACCACCCATTTGTAATCATAACGATAGGAACTAATAATCAATTTACATTTGCAGGTGTTGATTCTCCTTCCATAGCTCCATCCTGCAGCTGTCCCTTCAACTTCTGCAACTCAACGGCAGTAGCTTTAAGCTTTGTGTTAGCTTTTGAGGATCTTCCCATTGTTGATCCCTTTTTTGCTTGGCTGACCTAAAGAAAACATAAGAAACAACAAGTTTCATAACACTACGTGTCATGGTAGTTCATCACTATGAAGTGCACAGGAGCAACAACCAGTAATTAAACATCAACAAGGAACAAGTTTCATAATAATCAAGCACTACCTATTTTTATCTTTCTCGCTGTTGACGGCTGTTAAGTACCGCTTTCATGCCGTCAACTCCTGCATAAAATAAATGAAAAGTGATCATAAACACTAGAATAGGGGTTTATACTGACAATTTCCGTAAGTGTTGGTGTTTCTATCTTTTGTTGCAGGACACACGTAAATACACATGGAATGATACAACTGAGAGCAAGTAAACCAATGGCATAGATATGGCATCATCATAAACAACCTCAGTTGCCAAATTGGTCTGCACCATTGCAACAGGCTCGTCGAGATGATTGAAATGGATATATCATTTGCATACATCAGAGCCCGGATGAGAAAGATATGCACAAGACATCATGTGGGCCCGGTAGGACCCACACCAGGCCACGTGGCGACGTGCAGCCACACAGGCGCCCACGTGTCCATTACACCTCATCGATCCAAGGAAACACACCTTTGACCAATCAGGAGCCAGTACACAGATCCAAGGGCCCACTTCCCCACGGAAATGGGCTAGAAACACCGCAAACACCCCCATACCCACCTTGGGACCCACCTGGCAGTCACCTAGACAAAAGGCGGTGCGATCGGAGCCGACCCGGGATCGGTCGACCCCACAGGTTGACTGACCCCACTTTGTCGCGCCTCGTGTCGCTCTTCCACGTGTCGGCTTATCGTGATGAACCAAAGGCGGTGCCAGGTGCTTGCCCGAATATTCCCACGGGATCCTGCAACTCCTTCTCATGGAAGATACACCAACTTGACCCCCACTCCTCTTCGCCGCGTGTCACCACCCTATTGGTGGCACCCATGGAAGCCAAGGGGGCTCCTCCTACTCTCCTTGGCCTATAAATAGAAGTGGAGGGGTAGAGAATAGGACACACAACTCCTCTCCTCCTCTCTCATTTTCTCTCTTGAGAGGAGAGGCTCTCCTCTCCTCCTTCTAGAGTGTAAGTGTGGAGTAGTTGATTAGATCAAAGCTAGGGAGAGAGTGAGAGGTATGTACCTCTATGGATGCTTGTTCTTCAATTAGAGTAAAGTGAGTATTTTTGCATTTTCTATTTAAACTAAAGTGCAAGTGATATGTTCTTGTGTTCTTCGCCTGTTCATCATTTAGAGGAGTGTGTTCTTCACGAACACATCCCCTCGATCTAGTTGATTAGGTGCACAAGTTTGTATCCCGTTTGTATGACTAGTCTATTAGAATAAAGTGGATGCTTGCATGCTCTGATTAGAATAAAGTGTGTTCATGATTCCTTTCTAATAGTTTATGCTAGGTTGCATGAGTATCCTTTTTCCTCTACTAGTGCTAGATCCTGGGTTTGTGCGTTCGTCTGCTGCAAGTCGTTCGTATATGTTGGAAGCACAGTACAGGACCGAGTGCTCTCTCGTATGCCTTTAGCATAAGCTAGTAGTACCTATAGTGAGTGAGATCAGTTCTCTTCCGTGGTCGTAGTTCTATTAGTACAGGGTGTCGTAGTCCGTTGGCTACGGCAGTAACCACAGCATGGACGCTGTGACACGCTATCGGTTATCATCCGTTCGGCTTATCCCAAGGTTAGGTAGAGGCAGTCCAGCAGGTGGTGACAGCCATTCTGGCCCTCGTTGATCCTCCGCAGCTGGATATAGTCAGAGCTCGTTCCACATAGATCCGCGTATCGGAGTCGCCTGTTAAGTTAGGGCTATCGGTACCCTAAGCCAAGTTCTATCTAGAGATCGACCTTTAATCTCATCTATAGCACTATCTTTAGGAATCCTCTCTATCCTTGCCTTTTATCTGGGTGTGTCTTTGGACCGACTATACGAAGTTAGTACACACACGTTCCCTTGGAATACTCTAAGATGAAAGCTACAACGGTATCCGTGCACTTGCGGATTTATTCTTGTGACACTGAAATACCCAACACTCGCGCAGTATCCGTTGCTTCTCCTTCTCCATCTAGATAACACTCCGTTGTATCGATTGCTTCTCCTTCTCGATCTCGATAATTAGCTGCTCAACCGATTGCTTATACACTTCCATCGCATGGATGGCATGTTTTAGCTTTCCCTTCACGTTTTCCAGCTTAGTGGTAGTTGCTTTAAGATTGATGTTAGTCTTTACGCATTCTTCCTTCCATGACATTGCCTCCTCTTCAGGTTTTGCCTTCCAGTCTAGTACCGGGTCTTTCGACTCTTGGTCAAGAATCTCACCTATTTCTTTCAACAAGGCATTGTCCTAGCGTAACATATGGGCACACATCTCCTTGTATTTGTTGGTCTATTGCAATTGTTCATGTAACAATTGGTCAGTCATCTCCTTGAATTTCCTCATCTCTTGCATATTTTTATTTAAAATTTTTTGACACAACTCCTTGTATTTTACAGCCTCTTGCTGCGCCATGAGTTCTTTGCCTTGTTGTTCTTGCAGGTCTCTCTTCACCTCCTGCAGCCCAGCTTTAGTGGCTTCAAGCACATCAAGAAGCTAGTAAAATACAAGAACTTATCAATCCATCAAACCATGCAAATTGAAAACTAACTGAATCTAACACCTATGAATTGTCTATAGCCTATCAACTTCTAACACCAATCGAAGTGCAAATATGAGGGTACAATGAAATCTGATTTTAGTGTATATGCTTATCAATCCGTTAGATCCCCAAATCTAGAAATCCCTAGGACAATAAGGGAAAATATAGTGGCTCAAACCAGAGAACTGACCTTGTCGAGTTGTTTCAGCTTCTTGTAGCTGGGAGGTGGCGGCGGAACCATCTTCCTGTCGCCTCTAGGATCCTCCATTCTTGCCACGAGCCGTTGCAGATCTGCGCATAGCAAAAGTCGAGAGTCTTCGCAAAGGCAGTGAAGCATTTCGCCTGTGAATTACTTATTTATATTAAAGATTCACCTGACACACCCATAAGGAAAGTGTTTCTTATTAAAATGACACAACCAAGAAGTGGTGCAGAGGTAAAAAAACACGGTCTTGTTCCTATAGGTCTCTAGTTCAAACCCTTGCAATTGCAAATTGTTTTTGCAACATTTCGTGACCTAGTGAAAATGCTTACATGTGGGGCCTCCATTTTATGATGACTTGGAACGACAGTAGGAAATAAGTAGTTTCACGATAGTTACTCAGGAAGGTCCTTCCAGCAAAACATCAACAGACTGGACCAGCAAAACATCAACAAAATTAATTCAGAATGGTAAGTGTGCTCAGGAAGGTCCTTCCAGCAAAACATCAATAGACCGGACCAACAAAACATTAACGAAATAAATTCAGAATGGTGAGTGTGCTCGACTCAATTTGAAATAGATTAAATCAAATCGACATAATAAGATGGCATTTCAAAGCAACTCATCACCACAAAGTTTACACCACCAAGTAGCAAACATCATAAGATGATGAGGTAGAAACATGTTTCTTAAGACATCAATAGATCAACAATTCTCCCCGCATATAGCTCCCTAATATTATGTCTGGCCTCCTACAGTTGTCCATTCACCTTCTGCAGCTCGGCTTCAAGCTTCAGTTAAATCGATAAATTCTGAGGGTCGTTTACATGACCTGAAGAAAACATCAACAACTAGTTTCATTAGATGGCATGTCATGGTTATTCATCATTAAAAATTGTTCCAATAATCGGAACTACCTATTGTTCGATTCCATTTCCGTGAACACCTGGATAAGTTCCAGCTGCATAGGCTTACACTTCTTCACCCTTTGAAGCTCAGTGGTAGTACCTTCTAGCATCATTTTTTCAGTATCTCCAAGCTTCATGTTAGCCTTTCTGCATTCTTCTTTCCATGACCTTGCTTCCTCTTCAGCTTTTGCTATCCTGTGTGCTAGCTTATTCAGAATAGCTTTAGTCCTACCACCCCATTCAGGGTCAATCCAAACAAACATCTGACATTGTTTTCCTTCAGGCTGCAGACACCAAATACATATATGTTCATAAAATTGTCCATTTTCAACACTAATATCAAGAGTACAAGTACTATAAGTCTATTGAAATTTAAACTAGTTATTGTTTACCTGACTACAGGTTCCATACCGGCGCCCAAGGGTGGTGAAGCTTTCCTTGACAAAGAGAGCATACCCATGCTGGCACTTGTTATAAGGATCCACAAGGATAAGATCAACATCAGGAGGCTTCGATGTAACGAAATCAGTGGACCGAGCCACCTCCAGAAGCTAGTAAAATACAAGAACCTATCAATTCATAAAATGATGCAAATCAAAAAGTAGTTGAATCTAACACCGATTATCTATAGCTGATCAACTTCTAACACCAATTGCAATTCAAATCTGAGTGTACGATGAAATTGTTGGTATTCCTTAATGTCACCACTACGACGCCGGGATAGCGT
Organism: Cenchrus fungigraminus; assembly: GCA_036936925.1. Lineage (NCBI taxonomy): Eukaryota > Viridiplantae > Streptophyta > Magnoliopsida > Poales > Poaceae > Cenchrus > Cenchrus fungigraminus. The sequence continues at coordinate 89,381,165 of CM072770.1, read as the reverse complement.
GAGCGTAAGAATCACCTAGGTATACCTATGGGTACGAACGAATCCGCAAGCGCATGGATATACCATTGTAGCACTTCACCTAAGGAGTATTCCAAAGGGTATCAAATCCTAGGAACAGAAGGGGAGCTCTACGAGCGACTATCCAAGGACACAGGATCCTTGCTGAGGTAGATTGGAAGGTGAGGAGTCTCCTATGGGTACTGATTCTAAAAGGGCCCAAGCTCGGGATGGGAATACTCGCTTCGGGCACCAGTTCCCTCCTGGATATAACAGGTCGGTTCTGGCCGAAAACTCAACGCCATATCCGAATGTGGGGGAGTACAAAGGGTCCAACGGCTGTCACCACCGCGGCCTACCCCTAACTAACAGTGGGATACGGGGCAAACAAAGGATAACCCGCAGTCCAGGAACCACGCCTGCACCGCCGATCACTACTATAGCACTGCTACGTCTGACGTCCCGTAACAACACTATAGCACTCCGTATAAATACGGAGCGACAAACCCGCGAGCAGAACTAGGTGAGAGACATGGGTACCCATGGGTCCCCACCGACCAGGGTCCCAGAGGTCCCTGCCATGTGGACCTGACCTGTCAGAAGCCCCACCGACCTGCAAGTGGGCCTGGAGACCTTATCCGCAACCCCGGCGACCTTGGAAGACTCCAGAAGACCTTATCCAGATCCCGGGGGACCCGCCGGGCTTGCGGCGCAAGATTCTCCCCCAGGTCGCGGGTCGGCGCCGCCAGTAGGTCCACAGATCGCGGGATTTACCCTGTAATCACGGAAGATGACCTTCCTAACTTGTAACCGACCCCGATGAGGGTCCACCGACCTCGAATGGAAGCCCTAGCCCGTTGACCATATAAGGCAACCTAGAGCTCCATTCGAGGGGACTTCCCCATTCACGCATAATTCCACCGCATACTGGACGTAGGGTTTTACTCTCCGGAGGCCTGAACCAGTCTAAACCCTTGTGTCCTTAGCCATTCTCGCCGTATTCTGAGTTCCTCCTGCGAACTACCACCTACGCTCTTAGTTCTCGATCCCCTCCATTAACCTACAACCGCTTGGGTAGCCCCCTTGCGGATCTGTCCAGGTCTCACCCCCTGACAGTTGGCGCGCCAGGTAGGGGTGATCGGGAACTCACTGGGCAGCATGGTGGCTCGATCTGTTGTTGTTTTCCCGGCAAGCATGAAGGACGTCCTCGCCAACCCCGTGGAGATCTGCTTCGGTTCCTTCACGGCGACCTCAACTGTATCGACGGCCGCGACCTCTCCGGCGACCGCTGTGAAGATTCCGGCGGCACCCGTCACCGTCCCTGTTTCCGATCTGGCGTCGAAGACCCACCCGCCCAAACCCTATGACATTGTTCAGGGAATGGAGCGCGTCATCGACATGATGGAGGAGACCCTCCAGATCTGCGAAAGAGCCCAGCGCTCAACGCAGACCGCGTCGCGCTGCAAGACCTTCCCCTTCGGTCTGCGACCATCCAGCGACGCTTACACCCGTCAGGCGGCCAAGTCCTCCCAGATCCAATCTGGGCGGCAGGAGTCATCTGGCGACCTCAAGTCTGAGCTCCGCGCCCGCCGCGATCCGCTCGACGTACCGTGCACCTACCACAAGGGCGCGTGACACACCCTCCGCGGCTACCGGCTGAGGAAGAAGATCGACCAGGAGCGTACTGCTCCCCATACTACGCGAGCTCCCACGTCTCCAGACGTTGGTGAGTTCCAAAAGGTCCGGATCCACGTCTCCCCCAACGACCAAAGCTCCATCCTGCGACGGGTCCTGGTGGTGTCAGCGAACGAACCACCGTGGGTCGGCGCGACGGACTCCGAGGAGGCACGTCGAATCCAGGGCAATGCCAACCGTGCTCAGCGACAGGCGGAAAAGCAACGCCAGGCGGTACCTCCCTGCGCCCGAGACCTGCGCCTCGAGTTCGAGGAGGCAGGGCTGCCGACGTTCAATAGCCCTCAGGCCAACCTGGGCGCCGCTATGGCACGTCTCCAGCAAGCCAACCCCTCACCCGAGGCTGAAGCAGCCATGGCCTACCTTCGGGTCGCTACAGCCCTGGTAGAAGAAAAGAGCGCGACATCCAAGTCTGCGGCGTCCTCATCAAGCCGGCATTCGCGCAGTCAATCTAATCGACCTGCGCACAGCAAACTCCCCACCATCCAGGAGGAAGTCGACCAGCACAACCCCGACCAGCCTCGGGCGAATGGTGCAAAAGACGGCGACCTCCGCGCCAACCTCGACAAGAACAGGCGTGGCCGCGACGCTCACGGCTACATCGATCAGCGCCATCGCGAGCGTGAGGAGCGGGAGCTGCGACGTCGCGCGGACTACGACCACGAGTACGGACCTCCGGGCGCCGTCCATCGCATCATAGAGTGTGAGGAGCGCGACCGCCACGACGTCGAGAGCAGGCGACGTGCCCAGTACGAGGTGGACTATGGCCACCCTGAGGGCCCTGTTCCGAACCCGGATCGCCATCCCAGATCCCAGGTCGTGGCCCCTGCACAGAGCAGAGGCGGCGCCCAAGACGGGGACGGCGGCAACGACATGGCTATCACCGCCTTCCCTGCGTTGGCTCCTCGCCTCAGATCGGTCGCCTACCCGGACAACTTCAAGCCGAACATCCAGAAGTATGACGGCCGCTCCGACCCCAACATCTGGTTGTTGACCTACTACGTTGCCGTCAAGGCGGCTGGCAGCAACTTTGATCACATGGCGGCCTACTTCCCGCTGGTGATGGGCGACGCGCTGTCGCTCTGGCTCAACAACCTCCTGGCAGGCAGCATCAAGTCGTGGGCCGACCTATCTCAGGCCTTCACGTCCAATTTCCAGGCAACCTATAATCGCCTTGGGAACGCCTTCAATCTCGGGAGGGTCACCATGAAGGCCAACGAGCGGCTCCGTGACTACACCAACCGGTTCTTCGAGAACCGCAACACCTGTGTTGGCGTCCGGGACGACCAGGTCGTCGACAGCTACAAGAAAGGTGTCAAAGATCGCAAGATCTTTGAGAAGATCCACGAGTCGGCCGCCACCACAGTTGCGGTGCTCATGGAGGTCGTGAACAAGCTCATCGACACCGACGAGGCGTTGGTCAATTAGTTTGACTCTGACGCCAAGCGCGATGCGGGAGCATCTGGCACCGCTGGCGATTCAAGCTCCAAGCTGCGCAAGCGACCTTCAGAGGTGCTTGCGGCGGAGGGACGTCGTCCTTCGACATTCAATGTCGACGAGTTCAATGCGGTGCTCGATAGCCCCTACACATTCCACGAGGGGGCCACCCACACCGTCCGCGATTGCTCACAATTCAAGAGGGCGTTGCGCACGCCCGACGACCCGAAGCGATCCAGAGGTGACGGAGATCGGTCGTCTTCACGTTGCTACAACAACAACCGCCGGGACAACCGACGTGGCCGAGGCGACGATGATCGCCGCGACGACCGGCGACGTGATAACCAGCAGCTAGAGGACCGTCACGATGAGCGCGACCTGCCTCCTCCGCCGGCGGCGGGCAACCCCAACGGCCCCTTTCAGCAGGCCAAGAGGTCGATCAACATGATCGTCGATGGCCTGAAAGCTAGCTCAAGTAGGAGGCGCTATCGCAAGGATAAGCGCAAGATCCAGCTCATCCACACCAAGCCATCGCAGCCCCTTCGGTGGTCGGAGCAGCCGATCACGTTCTCCAGGGCTGATCACTGGGTCCACATCCCAGATCCTGGGTCCTACCCACTCGTCGTCGAGCCCATAGTCGAGGGCGCCCTGCTCCCTCAGACCCTCATCGACGGAGGAAGCGGGCTCAATGTTATCTTCGTCGAGACCTTGAAGAAGATGGACTTTGACTTCAAGCGGATGACAGCATGCGACGAACCTTTCTTCGGCATCGTCCCCGGCAAGGCGGCCTACCCCATGGGTCGGGTCTCTCTTCCGGTGACTTTCGGCACGGAAGAGAACTTCCGTACGGAGTATCTCAGCTTCGAGGTCGCAGACTTCAAATCTTCATACCACGCCATCCTAGGTCGCCCCATGCTGGCCAGGTTCATGGCTGTCCCGCATTACACCTACTTGGTGTTGAAGATGCCGGCCCCCAATGGGGTCCTCACTGTCTACGCGCGACCTCATCGTCTTGTACAAGTGCGACAACGAGGCCCTGGACATCACCACGACGAACGCTTGCATCGACGTCTCGGCAGTCATGATCGCCGAAGCTGCGACGGTCGCCCCGAGCGACCTCACCGTCCCAGAGCAGAAGCGCACTGACACCGCCCTGGATGCCACACTAGCGACAAAAAAGGTCTGCCTCGGCCTTGCCAACCCAGAGAAGACGGTGGTTATCGGCGACAACCTCAGGGAGAAATAGGAACTCGCGCTCACCAGTTTACTCCGGGACAACGCCGACATATTCGCATGGACCCCATCGGATATGCTGGGTGTTCCAAGGGAGCTGGCTGAGCACTCCTTGGATGTAAGCAAGACGGCCAAGCCTGTCAAGCAGAAGCTACACCGCTTTGCAAAGGATCGCAAGGAGGTCATTAGGGTAGAGATAATAAAGCTCCTAGCTGCCGGATTTATCCGTGAGTGTAAAAATCCGGTTTGGCTCGCCAACCCGGTGCTTGTACCCAAGAAAACCGGTCAATGGAGAATGTGTATCGACTACACCGATCTCAACAGGCACAGCCCTAAAGACCCCTTCCCTCTTCCGCGCATCGACCAGGTCATCGACTCCATAGCCGGAAGCGTCCTGTTATGCTTCCTCGACTGTTACTCAGGGTATCACCAGATAGCCCTGAAGGTCTCTGACCAAGACAAAACGGCGTTCATAACGCCGCATGGCATCTACTGTTACACGGCCATGACGTTCGGCCTCAAGAACACTGGAGCGACCTACCAAAAGGCCATCCAGAAGTGCTTGGAGTCCCAGATCGACGACAACGTTGAAGCATATATCGACGACGTAGTTGTCAAGACCACGGTGGAAAACAACATCATCGCCGACCTCGCCCAGACCTTCGCCAACCTCCGGCGCTACCGCTGGAAGCTTAACTCGGAGAAGTGTCTTCGGCGTCCCATCCGGCAAGCTCCTGGGCTTCATGGTTAGCCACCGGGGCATCAAGGCGAACCCCACTAAGGTCGACGCCATCCGCGGGATGAAGAGACCTACCAGGAAGAAAGACGTCATGAAGCTCACCGGCATGATGGCCGCTCTAGGCCGCTTCATCAGCAAACTTGGGGAGAAAGGCCTGCCCTTCTTCAAGCTACTGAAAAAGTCAAACATGTTTGTCTGGACAGACGAGGCAGATCAGGAGCTTGAAGAGTTGAAGACCTTCCTCACGACGCCTCTGGTCATGGTGCCCCCGGCGCCAAAAGAGACCTTGCTACTTTACATCTCTGCGTCCACCCAGGTGGTCAGCGCAGTCCTGGTGGCGGAACGACCTGAAGAAGGTCAACCGTACCCCGTCCAGCGATCTGTCTACTACGTCAGCGAGGTCCTCTCCGACAGTAAAATCAGGTATTCGCAACCTCAGAACATGCTGTACGCCCTCCTTGTCACCTCGTGCAAGCTCCGGCACTACTTCCAGTCACACAAGATCAAGGTCGTGTCAAGCTTCCCCTTGGGTGAAATCCTACGTAGCCGCGACACCACAGGACGCATCGTCAAGTGGTCGGTCGAGCTGGGCGAGTTCGAGCTCGAGTTCTGTCCATGACAGGCCATCAAGTCCCAGATCCTCGCGGATTTCGTCTCTGAGTGGACTGAGACCCAGCAACCCCCACCGACGGAGAAGCCAGAGCATTGGAAGATGTACTTCGATGGTTCTCTGAACCTCGAAGGAGCGGGTGCGGGTGTACTCTTCATCTCCCCTCAGGGCGACCACCTGAAGTATGTCCTACAGATCCACTACAAGGCGTCCAACAATGGCACCGAGTACGAGGCCTTGATCCACGGACTGCGCATCGCTGTCTCCCTGGGAATCAAGCGGCTCATTGCCTACGGTGACTCCAAGGTCGTCATCGACCAGGTCAACAAGGCGTGTGACATCAAGAAGGACTCCATGAATGCCTACTGCGCCGAGGTACGGAAGCTCGAAGCCCACTTCGAGGGCCTGGAATTCCACCACGTCTGTCATGACAACAACGTAGCAGCTGACGTCCTTTCCAAGCTGGGGTCCAAACGCGCGCTGGTCCTAGCCGGCGTGTTCGTCCAGGACCTGCGCAAACTGTCGATCAGGCTCCTCAGCGACCCAGATACGTCGTCTGGCGACGTGCCCACGCCAGGCGTCCGCGACGTCCTTATGGCAGAAGCCGAAGATGACTGGCGCCTCGACTTCATCGCTTATATCCTGGAGCAGCGAGTCCCTGAAGACAAGGTCGAACGTGAGAAAATCGTCAGGCACAGCGCCAATTACGTCGTCATCGGCACGGAGCTCTATCGGAGGTCCGCCTCCAACGGTGTTCTGATGAGATGCATCCTTAGATCTGAAGGTCTCCAGCTCCTGCAGGAGATTCACGACGGAGAGTGCGGTAATCACGCAGCCTCCGCCAACTTGGTGGGAAAAGCCTTCAGGTCGGGCTTCTACTAGCCCACTTCCTTGGCCGACGCTCAAGACCTGGTCCGACGATGCAAAGGGTGCCAGTTCTTCGCCAAGCAGCAGCACGTGCCGGCACAAGCTCTGAGGACAATCCCTCCGTCCTGGCCCTTCGCCATATGGGGCCTAGACTCAGTGGGACCTTTCAGAATGGCCCCTGGCGGCTACAGGCACATCCTGGTGGCGGTGGACAAGTTCACCAAATGGATCAAGGTCCGACCCGTCGCCACCGTCACGTTGAAGGAGGCGGCCAAGTTCATCGAAGACATCACCCACCGCTTCGGGGTCCCCAATAGGATCGTCACCGACCTAGGTTCGGCCGTCACAGGATCCGATTTTTGGGACTTTTGCCAAGACAGCCTCATCGACGTCTACTACGCCTCGGTGGCGCATCCGCGTTGCAACGGCCAGGTCGAGCGCGCAAACAGCATGGTGCTCCAAGACATCAAGGACCGCATCTTCGACGACGCTTCTCAATACGCCACCAGGTGGCTAGCGGAGCTACCGCACGTGATCTGGGGTCTCCGGACCCAGGTCAGTTCAGCCACAGGTTATTCACCATTCTTCCTGGTGTACGGGTCGGAGGCCGTCCTCCCTACCGATCTAGCCTTTGGTGCCCCATGTATCCAGCACTACGAAGAAGGGACAGCCGAGGAGACGCGCAAGGTCGACCTCGACAGCATTGAGGAACATCGTGTGGCTGCGCTGATGCGGCACACTCACCACGAGCAGCAGCTACGTCGTTACCACGACCGCAACGTACGTGAACGATCCTTCAACGTGGGCGATCTCGTCTTGCGACGCATCCAGGACACCAAGGGAATGCACAAGCTCTCCGCGCCTTGGGAAGGCCCCTTCATCGTAATGGAGGTCGTCGGTCCAGCGACCTATCGCCTCCAGTGGGCTGACGGTCAAGGCGTCCCGAACGTCTGGAACATCGAGCACCTGCGTCGCTTCTATCCTTAGAAGATGTGTACCAAAATAAAAGCTATGTACTCTCCTCTTTTGTAATTTCCATTTAATAAAGAAAGAGATTCCTTTCGGCAGCCCCTCTGTCGACCTGCATTGAGGTCTCCCTTTTACTTTCTGTTGTTTTTACCCTTCCCCCTCGAAACGTTTAGGGGCTTGGTCTAGGTTAGGCCCCGAAGCGCTCGGGGACTTGGCTTCGCCAACCTAAGGGTCTCGCGACCTGAAGGGGTTTTCACATGTCTTATGCTTATGCGCATCCCACACATGTTTGGCTCTTACTTTCTTTATGAATGTTCCTAAGTCGCTGGGTTGCGAGACCTAGGGTCCACGACCCCCCTCCGCGCGCCGACTGTGCCTAAGCCTCCACGCTGAGCCGCATAGTCGGTAAGCCGTTCCTCCACTGAGTTGGGTTAGTGGAGGGCGCACCTCGTGATCTAGTTATATTGGAGCTTACATAACAATTGTTCTCGCTAGTCAAATGATATGCACATTCTATATAGTTTGCAAAACCTTTATTACGGCAAAAGTTTGTTTACATTGCTAGGCCCCGACCTAACTTACATCTACAAAATGATACAGCTCGACCTTTCACTTTCAGAAGTCAAACTTGTTGACGACCTCCTCTGGGGCAGCCACGATGTCCTCGCGCCTCAACAAGCTAGATAGGTCGACGTCCTCCGCGACCTTCTGCAGGTCGAATGACGGCTCGTGGTACTTCACCGTCAACAACGCCGCAGCCGCCGCAAGCTTGGTAGTGTCCAGCAGCAGGTCCTTGATCCGGCTCTCGGCCTCATCCAGCCGGTCGACCAGCCCCTTTGGCTCCACCCCTTCCTCTTGGGGGACGTAGAGGTCCATCACGTACTGTGCGGCCTCCTTGAGGTCGGCGAGCTCCTTCCCCAGGCCTGCATTATCAATTGGGAGAGACCTATTATTTCACCGGATTGACGGCGGCAAGTCAAAGCGCACCGCTGCGACGAAAGAACTACTCACCATGCTGGATCTCTGTGGTCCTCTCCTTAAGGATCTTTACTTGATCCTTGGTTTCCGTAAGCTCCTTCTTCAGGGCGTCCTCGGCCTCCTTGGCGCCTGAACTCATTCAAGGTCGAGAAGTCAGAAAAAGACCCAAGGGACACATAGAGTCAATCTTTGGCGACCTAGCAAACTTACCCTCTACCACGGCTTGGAGGTCGTCAGCCGCATCCTTCGCCTTCCGTTCGGCGACCTCCAGCTTCTTCTTCAAGGAGGCCACATCCTTCTCCACATGGCGAGCCATGGCCTCCTTCACGCACTGGATCTCTTGCGCGGCCTCGACCTTGGCCTGCAAAGTAGCCTCTCGGGCGGTGGCAGCCTCCGCGTGGGCGTTGGCCGCCTCCCTCACCAGGTCCGCCCGAGCCTGAGCTCGCGCGGCAAGCGACTGCAACACAAAAAACAGATTTCGATTTGAGACCTCACAAGACGCTCGAGGTCAACGACAAGGATTGAAGTATCAAGGCACAAGTCCTTACCGTGAGTGTCCGTGCGATTGTGCGTGACGCCTCCTTAAAGTCGTCGACGTCACGGTGGTCGGCGATGACGTCGTCCTCCCACAGGGTCCCGACGTACAGGCACCGATGTTCGTCGTCCTCGACGATGGCACCGCCCGCCTCCGCGCTCTGCGGGTCTAGCGTCGGCTGCGGGTCCGCCATACAGAGGTCGTCCTGCTCACCCTCGGCGGGCGGAGCAGCGCTGGCCCCGTCCTTCTCCGCTGCAGACACCGCCGTTGCCCCGGCGCCGGCGGCCGCGCTTGTGACATCAGCCGTCGAGACTACCGGTGACTGCTCCACTGGCGCCTCTTTCCCCTTACGCCCGAACGCCTCTTGGCCTGAGGCATTCTTGGCGCTTTCCGACGTGGCCGGAGTCGCCCTGCGAACAAGCAGCGACCTTACCTGATCAGAAGCAGCAGAGAATTTGATGTACAAAACAAGAATCGATATAGGTCTAGTGACTTACTTGGTTGCCGACCTCAACCCGGGCTTGCAGGGCTTAGGAGGGGCCTTCCTCGCCCTCTTCTGCGACCCGGCGTCGCCCAATGTATCAGCGCCTGACCTGGGGCGCTCCTCCGTCGTGGCAGCACTACGGGGCGTCTCCGTCGCCCCCTCTTCCGTTGACGCCGCTTTGCGGGGCGTCCCGGCGGTTGGGACTGTCGCCGTGCTCGGCGACTTGGCGTCATCCTCCTCGTCCTCGACGTTGATGGTCTCAACGCCGGAGCTGACCGTCGCCGTGTCCGCTGACATAGCAGGCCCGGTCCTCTTCCTCTTCTTCTTCTTGGCCTCCGCCGTCTGGGTAGCGGCGATCGTAGCCGCAGCCCGAGAGGCGGACATTTTGCCCGCCGTCTGCCGTGTGCGCCGCGGCGCCGACGTGACGACCTTGGTCGGCGTCCTCCTCGCGACAGGAGCGTCATCATCTCTCCCCACTGAAGAATCGGAGATATACTCCTCGATGCACTGCTGCGGGGTCGCTTGCGCGTCCGCCGCAGCACGAACCTTGTAACTGCGCTCCTCCTCGTTGCGTAGTGACGCAGGGCACCAGTAGATGCCCTCACGATGCTGAAACAAAAACATGAAGGATGAATAGACCTGCATCACAAGGGCTCAAGCTTTCAAGCAGAAGGGAACTGAGGTCGAAAACTCACCACATCAGAAGGTCGATACACACCGAGCGCCTTGGGGCACTCCCGATTGCGGATGCACCCGCTGAAGATGTTCTTCACCCACGCCGCCATCTCCCCTTTGGAGACCTTGCGCTTGACAACCCGGGTGGGGTCGGACTGGCCCCAGTACTCGTAGGTCGGGTGGACCCGGTCCTGGATGGGCTGAATCATCCGGCGGCTGAAGCTGATAGCCACCGCGCCACCGGTCAGCCCCTCTGCCTTCAACCTCTCCAGGTCGTCCAGCAGAGGGCGCAACTCCTCGGTCTCCCGAGACGTGAGCTGGTTGGTCCACTCCAGGAATGGGACGGGAGCTTGCCCCATCCTGTCAGGAAGCGTCGGCGCGGGGTTGTCGATGTAGAACCACCCCTGCTTCCAGCCGCTGGTGTTGTCGGGGAGCACGAGGTCGATGTACTCCGGCTTCATGTACCGGCGTAGCATGAAGCCGACGCTCCCCACGACCTCGGACTTGCCAGTCTTCTTGAGCTTGAAGAAGTGGCGCCATAGATGGAAGTGTGGCGCTATACCGAGATAGGACTCGCAGAGGTGGATGGAGGAGGAGATGATGGTGATGGCGTTGGGGACGAGGTGCACCGGCTCGATCCTGTATAAGAAGAGGAGGCTGCGGAAGAAGTCACCCGCCGGGACCCCGAATCCGCGCTCGATGTGCGCGAGGAAGACGGCGGTCTCGCCGGTCCCCTCCGTCGGGAACTCCTTGCGCACCGCCGGCCTCCAGCCGACCTCCGTCTTGGGCCTCTACAACCCGCGGGTCGCCAAGGCCTGGATCTGCTCCTCCGTCACCATGGACGGCTCCCAGATGGTCTGCGGCGGCGGAATCGGTGCCGGCTCCATCTTCTCTTCCTCGAGGCCGATGGATTTGGATCTAAACACTACAAGGGTCTTGGTTCGCATGTGAGGTCGCGGTGAGCGGCGGACCTATGCACGGCGGCGCTGCTGTTCTCTCTGAGCAATGGAGCGGCGGTGGAACCCTAGTGCCGAGTGGAAATGAAAGCAAGTAAAGGTCCCCAGCCCATGGACCGGCTTTTTATAGTTGGGCCCCAGCGGCGCAATGGGCGGCCACACCCAACGTCTCTTTGGCGAAAATCACGGCGACCCAACGACTCGGTGCCTCCCGTGGATCTACCACCCAACGGCTCTTTCGACCTAATGGGAAAATGGCAGTAACGGCTAGTTCCGTACGAGAATCTGCGTCCGCCGGCCTCTAGTCAACGCTCCGGCCGACGTAGACCTGAAGGACCGATTAGGCGAACCAGAGAGGGGAGGAGTGAATGGGAGCCGATAAAAATTCTTCTCGAAGGAGATGAGAACTCCAACAAGACGAACACGGCTTCTGAATCGCGTCTCCGACTCAACCACCCAAGTTGGCCAAGACCACGCAGCCACTGGAGTGCTACTAGTCCTAGGAGCCAACACACAACCCTCCGAGCCAGAACTCACCAAAACACACAGCGGAAACTTACACGGCTTGCTGCCTGTGCTACACCGGTCAGACCGATGACCTGCGCCGGTAAGACCGGTGACACCGGTCAGACCGGTGGACAGAGCCGGTCAGGCCGGTGGCTACAGCAGCCGCACAGCAAACGTTCCAGGAAGCCTCAGTGACTCCTCTAGGCCCTGGAACAAAAACCACCTTCGAAACACAACCTGGAAGGAAGAAGAACCCCTCACAAAACCTAGCAAAACAACTCCAAACACGCCAAGAACTGATCAGCAGGACTACGGGACAAAACCACACGGACAAGGCTATTCCCCGAGACAAATCCCACCAAGAGCTACCACCGGTCAGACCGGTCGAGAGCACCGGTCAGACCGGTGTGACCTGGGCAGCTCGGGATGAACAGCGCCCGCGAGTCAACTCCCCCAAATCCAACTCCCGATCTCCCGATTCGCTCCACGGATTCGCACAAGACTTTGGGGATAGTAGGAATACCTCATGGGCACTCCATAGCCAAGATTTGGTCCACCAAAACTTGTTGAATCAAGAGGAATCGAAGGATTTCCGCCAAGAACACCACGAACCCTAGAACCACGAAAACCCCAAAATTGAGCCCCTTTACTCACGGATTTGGGAGGGAAATCAAAGGGAAAAGAACCACGAGGGGTTCATGCATACATCCCCCACCAAGTCCCAAAGAGAAAGGTCTCAAAACCGCCACAAGAAATTCGCCAAGAAAAGCCTCCGAAAATCACCAAAAAGGAGAAACGGGAAAGACACAACCAAGCCTTGAGGAACCACGCCGAATCATCTATACATACCAAAGAGGTTCATACAAGGTCTAGCTTGCCGCCCAATCATCCTTCCCTCTCACAAGATCTCACCATGAAGCTCTCAAGCTAGTCCTACGAAAATCCTAAGGAAAATAGGAAGGAAAATAGGAAAACTAAATAAGCTAGGGTTCCAAGAGATGGCTGCCATCCTCTCACCACTTGGGTTATATGGAGGCAACCGAAAGACGAAAATACCCTTACTAGCTAACTAGGGATACATGCCCCTCAAGGGCGAATTCAGAAATCTTTGTCTTCGCTCCATCGGACGGATGCCCAGCGACCGCAAACTTGCTTAGCCTCGACGCAAGCCTTGCGATCCCGACGCATGTCCTCCGCTTCCAAGATTCCGGACTGCGTCGTCGCACACCGGTCAGACCGGTCTGGAGCTGCTGCACCTCCGTCTTCGGTTCTTCGGTCTTGGTTTTGTGGATCAACCAAGGAACCTAGTGGTTTTCTGGTGAACCACCGGAAACCCCGCGAACTCGGTGTAGCCTCCGCCAATCACCACTCATGACTCGGCTCCCATGTAGTCCCGGCTCGACCTTGGTTTTGAGGCTCAACCAAGAAACCGTCCATGACTTCATCTTGCCGTTCTTGCCACCATGCGGTCCGCACTTGACCCCGCTGGCCACCGGGTCCCTCGAACCAAGCCTACTTGTCTTCTCCACACCTGGAGGCCTCACCGGCAACGACCTTTCGCGCTTGTTCTTCACCTGCACCTGCACCAGTCAAGCCGCAACCTGCACCTGCAATACTTAGCCAAGAATCAGTCCACACCACGTTGTCAATCACTCATCACACCAGAAAGCGACCATCCACCGGTCCTCGAACCACACCTGGCTCTCAATCTCCCCCTTGATGAGTGCATTGACAACACACACGTTTTGGTAACCAAGAGAAAAGGAAAAGAAAAGAAACGACTAAAAGAAACTCCAACAAGCGATCGAAAGCCAAAGAAAGGCAAAGAGCAAGATCACTTGAAGAAGACAAGTCTCGGACCCCTTAGGCAAGGGTAACGGCTCGACACATCCGAGACAAAACATGCTCAAGCAAAGAGCACAAACCAACAATCCAAAGCTCGAAAACCACAAAGAGCTCCCCCTGCACACATGCAAGCTCCACCTGAACCAATGCAACTCCCCCTGGACGAATGCATGCGAGCCACTTCACGAAACAAAGCAGCTGCAACAGCTCAGCTCTGACCGGTCAGACCGGCCAACACCACCGGTCAGACCGGTGCTCAACATATGAACAGGACCAGCACTCTGACCGGTCAGACCGGTGACCTCAACCGGTCAGACCGGTGCACAACAGAGCCCAAAAATGGCTCGAAACCACCTGAAAACCTTCCAAATGCATTCAGTAGGCCAAAACATGCTCAAACTTCTCCCCCTTGTTGACAATGCATGAATCAAGCCAAAAATGCAAAAAATGCAACCTAGAGCTTCTCAAATAGACAAAATTCAACATAGGATGCTACACATGTCCAAATGAGCAAGTTAGATACTCTATAGCTTCGTAATGACATAAACTTCATGATCACCAAGTTTCACAACCATTGGGCGAAGCTAAGATAGAATTGAGCAATTTTGCGAAAAATCACCCTCTCATGAGCAAAGTCCTAAACATGAGCAAAACATGTCAAGATAGCAAAGCCACACAAACTTCATGCTAGGACAACCATTTTAATTATAAGACCATCATAAACACCCACAAGCACCTCATGTCATGTCAAAGCCACCGAGCCATGTGCCTACTTCTATATATGAGACTTCTCATTGGTAGGCATCATGCAACGATTTAGCACCCAAAGCAAATTAAAATTAGCACATATGACATGGGAGCACATTTTTCAAGCAATTTACATTTCATTTTCAGATTTATAATTGGTACATGAAATGTCTTTGCGACAAAAAGGAACTTATGCCCCTCCACAAGATGAAGCATGGGGGCTAAACATTCATGATGGCAAATGAGCCTTTGGCCCCATATGATCAAAATAAGCTATCCAACCACAAATTAAGCATAGCCAAGCCACAAAAACATGTCAAGATCATGTAAAGGCATTTACTCACAAGAGAGCATATATATGAAATTTTTCAAAAACATCGCCATCAACCATGGATATAAACCAAGATTATCAAGAGCTAAGCCAAACTAACCATAGCTTACCAAATTAGCTCACAAAGACATATATGTCATTCCATGGTGAACAATGTATATAGGAGAAGCCTTTCCTAAACAATGCATATGTTACAAAATGCATGCAACCTAAGATACAAAGATGCCTATACATCATGTTACATATGCCATGCCAAATGCAAGAAATGCACAAAGGAAAGCTATACATATGCTACAAAGGAGCTCCCACACACCAACTCAAGAAATCAAACAAACACCAAGCTCCCCCCGCAAACGAGTGAAAGTTGCTTGATCTAGGGGTTTGGTGAAAATATCGGCTAGTTGGTCATGTGTGGGTACATGGATCAAAGCTATCTTCCCTTTCTCTACGTTGTCTCTCAGAAGATGATACCTCACTTCTATGTGCTTGGTTTTGGAATGGAGCACTGGGTTCTTTGCAACGCTTATGGCACTGGTGCTATCACATTGAAGTGGGACATGGGTATACTCCTCACCAAAGTCACTCATGGTGTATGTGATCCAAAGGAGCTGAGAGCAACAACTAGCTGCGGCCACATACTCTGCCTCGGTAGTGGATTGAGCAACACTCGACTGTTTGCGGGAAGACCAAGACACCAAAGAAGAACCCAAGAACTGGCAAGTCCCAGAAGTGGACTTCCTATCCAACCGACACCCGGCAAAATCCGCATCTGAAAAACCATGAAGCGCCAAAGAAGAAGACGCAGAGTACCAAAGGCCGAAGTCGGGAGTGCGTCGCAAATACCTGAAAATGCGCTTGACTGCTTGCCGATGCGAAGTCCTCGGAGACGCTTGAAAACGAGCGCACAGACACACCGAGAATTGAATGTCCGGACTCGTCGCCGTCAAGTAGAGGAGTGACCCGATCATGCTCCGGTACTCCTTCTGGTCCACGTGTTCACCTTCCTCGTCCGCATCAAGAGCTGTAGTCGTACTCATAGGCGTCGCCATGGCCTTGGAGTCCTCCATCTTGAACTTCCTCACAATGTCCTTGGTGTACTTAGCTTGGTGCACAAATGTTCCTTCCTTTGATTGCTTGATTTGTAGCCCAAGGAAGAACTGCAACTCGCCCATCATGCTCATCTCAAATTCCCTGCTCATGTCTTCGGCAAACCTTGCAACAAGAGAGTTAGACGAGCCACCAAAGACAATATCATCCACGTATACCTGCACAATCAGGATATCTCTGCCCTGCCTGAGGAGAAACAAGGTCTGATCGACCTTTCCCATCTCAAACCCTCTCTCAAACAGGAACCCCCTCAACCTACCATACCAAGCTCTAGGCGCCTGCTTCAATCCATACAGCGCCTTCCTCAACTTGTATACCCGGTGGGGGTACTTCTCACTCTCAAACCCCGGTGGTTGCCTCACAAACACCTCTTCCTCCAACACACCGTTCAGGAATGCACTCTTCACATCCATCTGGTACAACTTGAACCCTTTAGCCACGGAAAAGGCTAGAAGGATCCTGATCGCCTCCAAACGAGCTACAGGAGCGAAAGTCTCCTCGTAGTCGATCCCCTCTTTCTGACTGTACCCCTGAGCAACAAGTCTCGACTTGTTCCTCACCACTTCTCCTTTCTCTCCCTCTTTATTTTTCCACACCCATTTTGTCCCAATCGGCTTACACCCTGGGGGAGGGTCAACCAACACCCAAACTTGGTTCCTCTCAAAATTCTCCAACTCCTCATGCATCGAGTTAACCCAATTATGATCAGATAACGCGTGTCTAATGTCTTTGGGCTCAAAGGTGGCAACAAAAGCAGCATGAGCGAAATGAGAATTGTTCCGAACCCTCGACCGTGTAGTACGTTCATTCATGTCGCTGATGATTCTCGAAGCTGGGTGATCCACTTGCACACTCAAAAACAAGCTGACTACGTGGCTGTGTCTCGCCGAAGGTTACCTCGCAAGTCTCCACGATTTGGTTAGTTTCAAGATAGACACACGAAATGCTCTAGAATGAGATGCATAACCAAAGAAAATGCCATCGACAGACCTAGCCTCGAACTTGTCCAACTTCTTCCCTTTCTTCAGAATGAAGCATTTACAACCAAAGACATGGAAGTGACTCACCTTGGATGTGCGACCATGCATCAACTCGTAACAGGTTTTCTTCTTATGAACCCTGAGGTAGATCTTGTTCGACACATAGCACGCGGTATTGACCGCCTCAGCCCAGAACCTTCTCGGAGTCCTATGCTCGTCGAGCATCGTCCGAGCCATCTCGCACAAGGTCCTGTTTTTCCTTTCCACCACACCATTCTGGGGATGCATATACGGACTCGAAAACTGGTGTTCAAGACCCAAGTCATGGCAAAAGGTTTCGAAGCGAGAGTTTTTGAATTCTGAGCCATTGTCACTGCGGATCGCTCGTATGGCATCTCCGTGCCTCTCGTTTCTTAACCTCAAGACAAGATCTCGAACAAAACCAAACGTCTCTCATTTCTCCTCAAGAAAGAACACCCACGCATACCGAGAGTAGTTGTCCACCACAACAAGGACATACCACTTCCCACCCGCAGATCGCACACGAGCTGGGCCAACAAGGTCCATATGGAGCAGCTCGCATGGACGCTCAGTCATCACATCGGTGAGAGGCGGGTGAGAAGAGGCTACCATCTTGGCATGCCTACACGGCACACAAACCAACTCTTTCTCAAACTTCAACCGTGGCAATCCTCGGACCAAATTGAGTTTACTCAAGCGAGACAAAAGGTCAAAGCTCAAGTGACCCAACTTCCTATGCCACTTCCACAACTCACTCGAAGAACCAGCCAAAAAGCAACGCTCCACACCAGAAGACTGAGAGAAATCAGCTCGAAACACCTGACCCTCGGGAACGACCATGCAAACAAGATCCCCCCGAGAATCTAAAATCCGAGAACCACCAGGCCGAAACAACACCTCAAAGCCCTCATCCAACAACTAGGACACAGAAAGCAAATTGAACCCCATCGATTGAACAACAGCAACCCGCCTGAGAGTGACCTTGTCACTTACCTTGATCTCACCTTCTGATAGCACACGCCCTCGCCCATTGTCCCCAAAGGTGATGTATGTCTTGGACACCACCGGGACGAGACTTGAGAACCACCCCTTGTCTCCGGTCATATGCCTCGAGCAACCGGAGTCAATCAACCAAACGTTCCTCAAGTCTCCCACCTGAAATTCAAAAGAGAGCACGTGAGTGAACAAACGACTCAGCACTGGGGTTAGTACCAAAAGAGTAAAACCAGTGCCGAGCCATTTGCTCCAAAGTGGGGTTAGCACAAACCAAATCATCACGCCTATCAAAGCTACCACCTCGAACACCACCACGGTAACCACTACGAGGGAACCAACCCTCTCTAGCTGGAGGAGGACGAAAGCCACGAAAGGAAAACCGTGGACCGTTCCTCCTCTCCATCTCAAAGCTACGACTCCTCCCACCCTCGTATTGAGCACGAGGTGGAGAACGCCTAGCAAACTGACCACCTGCAAACTTTCCAGACCAACCACCAGAACCACGATCTCCAGAACCAAACCGAGCATCCCCACGAGCACGAAACCCGACTCGCTGTCTGCCCAGACCTGCACCGGTCTGATCGGTATAGTACACCGGTCTGACCGGTGTAGCTCGGCCAGCAGCAGCACCTGCAGCCTTCCGGTCTCCCCAAGCCGGAACCGTCCTCACAATCGCCTTGGCCCTGGGCATCTGCATACGAGGCTCAGGTACACCATTAGAGGGGTGGTACCTGTCCTTATTAGCCCACTCTCTAGCCATTCTCTCCTCACGCTTCCTCCTGAAGCAAAACTCATCCTTGTGACCATCTCTCCCACAATACCCACAATGGAACTTTATGGGCTGTGGCTTAGGCTTAGGCTTGGGTTGGGGCTGCCCACTCGGCTTCTCACCCTTCTTCTCTCCTTCCTCACCTCCCTTTGGGCTCACAAACTTCACCGGTTTCTGAAAATCATTTGTTGGGTGAGGGAATATGGGTGGATCTGGAGTAGTGTCAAGTTTGTTTCTGAGATGGTTAGGCTTGGGCTCAAACTTGTTCTTGTGTCTGTTTGGTGGTGGGATAGGAATCTCTCCAACTCTCTCAACTCCCTCACCACTGTTCTCTCCAAGCTTGTCAGCCCCAAGTGCCTGACCATCATAGCGTTTGAAAGCCGCTATCATGATACCAAGCTGAGGCTCCTGACCCGACAACCAGCTCATACATTTTCTCAGCTCATCATTCTCATCCTGCAAGCGATCAACATAATGTGCAAGCTCCAAATTCTTAACCGCATGCAATTCACAAGTAGAGCAAGAAGTGGGAATAGGCTCTTTCAACTTAACCTCAAGCGAAATAGTGTAAGCATGCATCTCATCAATCTTTCCATGCAAAACAGGGCAAGAAGTGCAAGCACCTAGCAAAGTAGGTCTAGACTTAAGCTCAGCCACTTCATCCCTAAGCATATCTAGTTCATCACAAGTAGAAGCATGCTTATCCTTAAGAGCAGTGAGATCAGCTAGGTACACAGAGCAATCACAGCAATCAATCTCATCAGAAACCACAGGAGAAGCCTTAAGCGAATCAATCTCAAGCTTAGCATCTAGGTTCTGGGTTTCTAGCTCAGCCACACGGTTCCTAGCATCTTCTAGTGAGGCCCTAAGCTCTTTCCTCATCTTCTTGGCCTCTCTAAGCATGCGATCGCGGTTATCAAGCAAGTCAACCAACTCATCATTCTCCTTGCGCAAAGAAGAGAGCTCATCACATACCTCATCCTCGGAGTCAGAGTCCGAGTCACTCTGGTGGCTCTTCTTGCTGCCGGAGCTACGGGCCATGCCGCAGAAGCCATCTCCCGCGAAGCAGCTCAACCCGCTCAAGTTCCTGGATGACTTCTTGTTCTTGCGCCGATCACCTTCATCTTCACTATTACTCGAGCTCGAGGAAGAGTAGGCGGAGCTGGAGTCGACGTCGCTCGCTCCGACCATCGCTCGGCCCTTCCTGCCGCGGCCGTCCTTCTTCCTAGACCGTCGCTCGTCCTTGTGCTTGTTCTTGTGCTTGTGATCGCGCCACGATCGGTACTTGCCATCTTTGCTAGACCGGTGCCTGTAGCCGTCCTTGTAGCCGTCCTTGTTCTCCATCTTCTCCGGACAGTCGGCGACGAAGTGTCCTGGCTTGCCGCACTGAAAGCACGTCCGTGCTGTCCTTCTCGTGTTCACCCGGTTCTCGTGCGGCCTCTCGAACCGCCTGGTCAGCAACGCCAGCTCGTCCTCTCCAAGCACGTCGAACTCCTCATCTGGCAAAGACATCAAAGAAGACAGAGAGTACATCCCGGAGGATGCATTAGCGTTAGACTTAGCTCCTTTGCCACTAACGAGAGCGAGACTATGAGAATCAGTCGGCCTCTCAATCTTGGCTGTCATACCACGGTCCAACTCAGCCGACTTGAGCTTCGAGAACAGCTCGTTCACCGTCAAGGTGTCATACTTCTCGGACTCAACAATAGCCTCAAACTTCCCATCCCATACGGTACGATCCAACGAGTGCAAGAGCTTCACGGCTCTATCATGATCATTGTATGGGAGGATGTCCACATTGGCTCTCATGTTGTTCACAACGACCGTAAATCGCTGGAAAAGGGCATCGACGGACTCGCCAGGGAGATGAGTGAAGTTCTCGTACTCTCTCCGGTAAGTCGCGTACATCCGAGCCTGAACCTGAGCATTCCCAGCATGAGCATCCTTCAACTGCTCCCAAATCCTACAAGCCAAGTCCTCTGTCTGAACCCGATCGAATTCAGGCTGACACAGAGCACGAAACAAGTAGTCGACAGCCTTGTTGTTGGCTTCGAACATATCCCTCGATCCTGGAGCAAGGAAGTTCATCGGATGAACATAAGCTGTGTTCACCGTGACATCCCAAAGGATCTGACCCTTTCCGCGGAGGAACGCCGCCATCCGCCTTTGCCACATCTGGTAGTTCTTCCCATCGAAGTGCGGAGGACCCGAACCCCGTTCCTGGTACGCCATCTTTGGATCTTAGACTGGTAAGAGTCAATAAAGACCCGAACCGGCTCTGATACCAATTGAAGGACCGATTAGGCGAACCAGAGAGGGGGGGAGTGAATGGGAGCCGATAAAAATTCTTCTCGAAGGAGATGAGAACTCCAACAAGACGAACACGGCTCCCGAATCGCGTCTCCGACTCAACTACCCAAGTTGGCCAAGACCACGCAGCCACTGGAGTGCTACTGGTCCTAGGAGCCAACACACAACCCTCCGAGCCAGAACTCACCAAAACACACAGCGGAAACTTGCACGGCTTGCTGCCTGTGCTACACCGGTCAGACCGATGACCTGCGCCGGTCAGACCGGTGGACAGAGCCGGTCAGGCCGGTGGCTACAGCAGCCGCACAGCAAACGTTCCAGGAAGCCTCAGTGACTCCTCTAGGCCCTGGAACAAAAACCACCTTCGAAACACAACCTGGAAGGAAGAAGAACCCCTCACAAAACCTAGCAAAACAACTCCAAACACGCCAAGAACTGATCAGCAGGACCACGGGACAAAACCACACGGACAAGGCTATTCCCCGAGACAAATCCCACCAAGGGCTACCACCGGTCAGACCGATCAAGAGCACCGGTCAGGCCGGTGTGACCTGGGCAGCTCGGGATGAACAGCGCCCGCGAGTCAACTCCCCCAAATCCAACTCCCGATCTCCCGATTCGCTCCACGGATTCGCACAAGACTTTGGGGATAGTAGGAATACCTCATGGGCACTCCATAGCCAAGATTTGGTCCACCAAAACTTGTTGAATCAAGAGGAATCGAAGGATTTTAGCCAAGAACACCACGAACCCTAGAACCACGAAAACCCCAAAATTGAGCCCCTTTACTCACGAATTTGGGAGGGAAATCAATGGGAAAAGAACCACGAGGGGTTCATGCATACATCCCCCACCAAATCCCAAAGAGAAAGGTCTCAAAACCGCCACAAGAAATTCACCCAGAAAAGCCTCCGAAAATCACCAAAAAGGAGAAACGGGAAAGACACAACCAAGCCTTGAGGAACCACGCCGAATCATCTATACATACGAAAGAGGTTCATACAAGGTCTAGCTTGCCGCCCAATCATCCTTCCCTCTCACAAGATCTCACCATGAAGCTCTCAAGCTAGTCCTACGAAAATCCTAAGGAAAATAGGAAGGAAAATAGGAAAACTAAATGAGCTAGGGTTCCAAGAGATGGCTGCCATCCTCTCACCACTTGGGTTATATGGAGGCAACCGAAAGACGAAAATACCCTTACTAGCTAACTAGGGATACATGCCCCTCAAGGGCGAATTCGGAAATCTTTGTCTTCGCTCCATCGGACGGATGCCCAGCGACCGCAAACTTGCTTAGCCTCGACGCAAGCCTTGCGATCCCGACGCGTGTCCTCCGCTTCGAAGATTCCGGACTGCGTCGTCGCACACCGATCAGACCGGTGCTCCTCACCGGTCAGACCGGTACCCACCGGTCAGACCGGTCAGACCCACCGGTCAGACCGGTCTGGAGCTGCTGCACCTCCGTCTACGGTTCTTCGGTCTTGGCTTTGTGGATCAACCAAGGAACCCAGTGGTTTTCTGGTGAACCACCGGAAACCCCGCGAACTCGGTGTAGCCTCCGCCAATCACCACTCATGACTCGGCTCCCACGTAGTCCCGGCTCGACCTTGGTTTTGAGGCTCAACCAAGAAACCATCCATGACTTCATCTTGCTGTTCTTGCCACCATGCGGCCCGCACTTGACCCCGCTGGCCACCGGGTCCATCGAACCAAGCCTACTTGTCTTCTCCACACCTGGAGCCCTCACCGGCAACGACCTTTCGCGCTTGTTCTTCACCTGCACCTGCACCAGTCAAGCCGCAACCTGCACCTGCAATACTTAGCCAAGAATCAGTCCACACCACGTTGTCAATCACTCATCACACCAGGAAGCGACCATCCACCGGTCCTCGAACCACACCTGGCTCTCAAGACCCGTTATGCCCCACATTCAAGCCCCCAAACATAAATATCACCAGTGTCACATTCAAGGTCGTCAGGACCCGCGGACGACCTATGGGCCAGCTCTATCGCCCATCCAAGGTCGACAAGGAACCGGCAGCCTCCTAGGTCGCCTCAGCCTCCCCACGGCGGGTTTACACCACGTCTCCTAGGCCCAGCTGCCTACATGCCTTCTAGGTCGCCCCGACCTACAACGGCAAAATTCAATCAACAGCCCCTGTGCTTAAAGGCCCTACCGCCCGTTGATGACCTCTTGGTCCTAATCACAGCTCTTAGCTGAGGCCCCGTTGCCTTCTAGGTCGACTGCGACCTACAGAGTTCAGGACTTGCACCCTGCGTTGTGCCACTGCACAGCGGCCGTGTTGACTCAGGTCGACATGGGTTTTCTTGTCAAATACTATGACCTTCTGAAGGTCGGCGTGCTAACACAGCCCCGCCGGGACCTTGGCCACGCCATTGCTGCCCGGGCGCCTCTTCACAATGGTCAAGACACTTCAGTTGCCATGCAAGCATGTGTATAAAAGCTTCGTAAGCTACAACAGACTTTGGCCCAAGGCCAATTACAAGATGCAAACATATTAAAGGTCCTGATCTACCTTACATGGTGCCTACGGCGCAACCTAGACTGATGAACTGCGTCGCAAGCTTTCTTCTAGTTTCAGGACCCACTTGGAGACCTCCACCGCCGCCGAGGTCGCGGCTGCCACAAAGCCACCTCTACTCTAGCCCCAGAAGGTTTCCTGTAGAGTCCCATCTTTTTCTAGGGTGCTCTCACAAGATCCCAAATGGGACCAGCGTCACCTCGGGACTCTCCCGGCGCAGCATGATGGTTTCCAACACCACATTAGACCTCCGCTCACAAGGCCTGTCAAGGCATGTACTGCCCCATGCTGCACCTGGATTCCTCGCTGGGGGCGGGCGCAGAAGTTGGTGGAGTTCTCCCAACTTCGCAAGCATTCTTCTAGCTCCAAGGGATGACTCTCTAGCAACACGCTCTGGTGGACGCACACAAGACCAGGGCACCGCATAATTATCAAGCTGCTTTGCCATGGTACTCAAACTTGGTTCAGGAAGTAAGCCATGAGGCCTTCTATTTATAGCAGTGGAGCTTGGCTTTGGTTACCGCCCGCACTTCAGCTGACGCGGCATCCTTATCCACAACACTGTTACCACGTGGAGCGCGAGGTCTTTGTCCATTTCTGGGGCTGCTGACACGTCTGCCTCACGCCTGATGACAACTCTGCAGCTTTTGTCTCATAGTGGCAGTGGCTGCATCTCCACTTCAGGTAGGTCCCGTGTTCGTACAGTACGCCCGTGGGACGCTGCGCGACAAGACCCCTGGCACCTGACACTGCCTCGCAGAGATTCTAGATGGCTTGTCTTATTCAGTGGGAAGAGCATCTTAAAAGCGCAAGCAGAAGTCCGTAGGTTCTTGGTCTGTTCTTCGAACATCAACCCGACCCGTAGGTCGCCTTACTGCTCGGGGGCTACTCCGTGAGTGCATATTGTGACGCCCTCCCCCCTACGTCACGTCGATCTACCAGCAGCAAGCTTCCACTATGTCTTTGCTCGACCTCCCTTTGGTCAGTACATGGACCTTCTCCGACGGCATGATGATCTTATCTGACTCTGGTCAGGTCGGCGGCTCTTCAACAGGACAGCGCCTTGCCTTCACTTCAAACTCCTGGATCTGCGTTCCAAGAGCTTGATGTTTGGCTTTGTGTGCGCTCAGATGGTTTTCTTTTTTTGGATCCCCGTGCACCCTACGCGACCTTGACGGTGCCATGACTTCATCAAGCCTCGACATGACTTCGTCTCGGCCGCTACGCCTACACGTCGATCGGGGGCTTGAGAGACATGGGTACCCATGGGTCCCCACCGACCAGGGTCCCAGAGGTCCCTGCCATGTGGACCCGACCTGTCAGAAGCCCCATCGACCTGCAAGTGGGCCCGGAGACCTTATCCATAACCCCGGCGACCTTGGAAGACTCCAGAAGACCTTATCCAGATCCCGGGGGGCTCGCCGGGCTTGCGGCGCAAGATTCTCCCCCAGGTCGCGACTCGGCACCGCCAGTAGGTCCGCAGATCGCAGGATTTACCCTGTAATCACGGAAGATGACCTTCCTAACTTGTAACCGGCCTCGATGAGGGTCCACCGACCTCGAATGGAAGCCCTAGCCCGTTGACCATATAAGGCGGCCTAGAGCTCCATTCGAGGGGACTTCCCCATTCACGCATAATTCCACCGCATACTAGACGTAGGGTTTTACTCTCCGAAGGCCTGAACCAGTCTAAACCCTTGTGTCCTTAGCCATTCTCGCAGTATTCCGAGTTCCTCCTGCGAACTACCACCTACGTTCTTAGTTCTCGATCCCCTCCATTAACCTACAACCGCTTGGGTAGCCCCCTTGCGGATCTGTCCAGGTCTCACCCCCTGACACTAGGCCATGATCATCACGGAACCAAATAGGTGACAGGAGATATGAATGATACTTTGATCTAAATCAGATATACTTGAGCATTCACTATATTCTAACTGACGAGCAATCATACAAATGGATAAACAACTTATGTAACTTCTCCACATGATCGAAAGGAGTGGTTCAACTAGAACGCAAGACTAAGATCAAGAATGGATGAAGAACACAAGAACATATCACCTATGCATGAATGCTACTTTAGTCTAATTGGAATATACTGAAATACTCACTTTAGTCTAAATGAAGAACGACATCATGCACGAGGTACAAGGGGATGATGGCTGATGAACGGATCATCACCATCTCACCTCTACTCACTCACACACACTCCCTCTCTACCTAGCACCACCTAGGCTAGATCCTCCACACACACACTCCCATGGTGAGGTGAGGTTTCACCTCAACCAAGAGAGGAGAAGAGGGGAGAAGGAGACAAAGGTGAGAAGTTGCCTTCAAGTGTGTTGTCATATTCTTACCCCCACTACCTCCTATTTATAGTGTTGGGACAGCTTCGGGAGATCGGCGTGAGCACCGCAGGATTGGACTAGGGGACAACCAGGGAGCACCATGTGGCGGCTGATCACTAGCGGCCACAAGGTCGGTTCGGCCGACCTATGGGGTCGGCCGACCCCTTGTGGGCCCTAATGGTGGTGCGTTTTCTCCAGGCGGCTGTCAGGTGGGTCCTCAAGACGGTTCCAGGTGCCCACGTGGATTGGAGGCGGTTTGGATGCGTAGGTGGGCCATAGGATCCATGTGACGCTTATGTGGCGGCTTCTGATTCGTCGGGTTTCCTTCCCATGGATTGATGACATCATGGATCCAGTGGACGCCTACGTGGCAGCCTCTTATTGGCTGAGCCTGAATTACTTGGATCATGGAGGTGTGCTTTCTTCTCTTTTCTTGTGCTAAATACCTACATTCATCTTTGCATTTCCACTAGTGGAATTCATCAGTATAAGCTCCTATTCTACTGTGGATGCATAGTTCTTGTGGTAAAATGCAGTTATTGACGGCTTTAAAATAGGTACTTAACAGCTATCAACAACTCCCCCACACTTGACCTTTGCTCGTCCCGAGCAAAAAGGGAAGAGATCAAGCGGGTTAAACCACAAGACATACATAAAAGTTATTCCGAGTCATACCTTGCTCTTGTGAACTCTGTGGATTGGCAACCATGCTATCTTGGGTAGTTGACAAGCAGAACAGTCATGAATCAAGTCACTTCAGCATCTGGTGGTAAGTTCCTTGGGTTTTTTTTAAGTGAAACCTTGCTCCGTCTCCCTATTTGATTCTCTCGGATCGCTCAATATGTATATATATATCCTCACCAAGTCATTGTCCTGCCTTAAATCGATCCTACTCTAAACATGGTTTATGTGGAGCTCAAGGTAGGGTATGAAGGATAAGGCATACTTGCATCACATATATTGCAAAGTCAAAGACCAGATCCAAAGAAGAAAATAGTTCATACTATCAGATCAAGTTGTGCACGTGTATGAGGATGATAAGCATAGTGGAGTGTACACTAGGCCCGGGATGGGTTCTAGATACCACTATACATAATGAAATGTTATAGTGATGGTAAGGTGGATGCTAGCCCCGGAGTAGGTACTAGTTATTACCATCATATGGTGAATGACTCCATTGCATGATCCCCTTCTCTCATACATATGAAAAGGCTTTATGAGAACATGGCTATCCCTTTTTTAGTGGACCTTCATGTGCCCACATTTTTTTTTTGCGGTGGGGACCTTCATGTGCCCCCTTTTTTTTAGCCATGCCTCATTTACCAACTACTTTAGGAGAGAGAAATCAATACACATGATGGAGCATTTATAGATGTGGATAGATGGAGATACAATGCTAACTTCCAGAGTAGAAGCATAGCAAGGGAAAAATGGTGGTGTACACATGAATCTTGATCATGAGGGCATGAAAAGAATTCTTATAAGGGTCAAGAATTTGACAAAGCTCAATGCAAATAAAAAGCAGTATATGAGTAAAAGGTTCACAACTAAAACTTCATATGGCTTTGGTAGGACTGTGGCATCTCAAAGAGGAGCATTGCAAGAGCTTCGTTTTTTAGAAGAACCCAAGATCTTAAAACCATCAGAGCAAAGCTCATATCATCAAGTCATATCTCACTCGTCAACCACTTAGATAAACATGCTGTCCTTATGACAAATTTTGTTCACAAGCATCAGGTTATATACGGGGAATAAAAGTTATGTACGTCAATCCAAAGGTATGGTGTTAGCACAACCATAGATTTTTTTGAGAATAGCACAACCATATATTTAATGAGCACAACCATAGATTTAATGAGTTGGTAGATGGAAGATTTATAAATGGAGAGTGTACCAAACTCAGAAAACATGGTCGAGTGAGGTAGAGAAACAAACCGGCGCTAGCTGTGCGGACCAGACGGGGTTTCGGTGATGTGCAGGTGTACGCACCTGTTGACATTTCTTAACGTCATCACTAGGTTTGTATCCCGGTGATGGCGTCAGAAATGGTAGTCGGCATTCCTTAACATCTTTGCTAAGTTCGTGAGTTCCTAGCAGCGATGCCAGAAATGTTCCGATGGCAATCCTAATGTTTACAAAGAATCCGCAAGTGCACGGATATACCATTGTAGCATTTCCCCAAAGGAGTATTCCAAAGGGTATCGAATCCAAGGAAGGCATGGTTGGATTAACATGTGCAACACTATTGCAATGAGTATAGATCAATGACGAGAATAAGTCAGGCCCCAAACACAGGGGTAAGATATGATAAGGATGGGTAGTGTGAACACACCCGAACTCGTTCTCTCTATTGTACACTATGGCTTAGGAGGCAACATACGAGTTAGCTCTAGGTTCTAAGGGACTAAACAAACAAAGTTAGTAGAAGCCAGCTAGTCACTTAAGCATTGTATGAATATCAGCTCAGCACCCAGGCACAAACGAGGAGCTAACCGCCCGCGTCGCTTCCGGACGACATCGGTTGTTAGATCTTAGCCTCCTACAGCGTACCCGAACGTGGGGGAGTATAAAGGGTTCAACGGCTGTCACCACCGCGGCCTACCCCTAACTATCCGTGGGATACGCTCATATGCAACGCAGCTACTCAACCCAAGCACCATGCTTGCGTTGTTAACTAGACACTGGCCGACCTGGGCTATTGTGACCTAGGTCAGTGCCACCAAATAACTGGCCACTTACACCGAGTACCGCAGCTTGAACTCGAACTTCATACAACACAAACACGTGATCTAACTGGATCAAACTAGGCTAGACACACAAACGGATTCGTGTTCTACTATGTCTATTCAACAAGATCAAAGGGTCGTGTTCATGAAGAACACGAGCCTCTAACTTATAAACAAACACCGAAGACATGAGTAAATCATTCGTCAAGTGGAACGAAAGGCCTTGTTCATCAAGAACAGAAGCCTCTAAATGATGAACAAATGAAGAACACATGAACAAATTACCCTTATGTGCTAACACTACTTTATATGAAATAGCTGAATAACTGAAGTAGATCAAAGTCATACAATATAATAAAGATATAAGAGAACTCATACCTAGATCCCAAAGTAGACTTGGAACCTGAAGTTGAACTACTCTAGCCTACCTCCTAGCCTTGGAAACCAAAAGTGAGAGAGGAGTTGGAAAGTGAGTTGGGTAAGAAATGAGTCCCCTCCCCTCTATTTATAGGCCTAGGACAGCATCGGGAGAATGGCATGAACACCCCGGGAATGGATCAGGAGCCGACCAAGAAGCACCACGTGGAAGGCTGAGATGAGCCGACACAAGGTCGGTTCGGCCGACCTGTGGGGTTGGCCGACCCATTGTGGGCCCACCTCGACCTGTGCTTCTTCGTGGTGGCTGTCCTGTGGGTCCTTAGGTCGGTCCCCGGTGTCCACCTGGTTTTGAGGCGGTTTGCCTGCCCGTGGGCCCTTCAATCCTTGTGATGTCCATGTGTCGCCCTCTGATTCGTCGGGGTTGCTTCCCTTGGATTGATGACATGGCTTGCATGCATGGGATCCTAGGTGGCAGCCCTTCCTTGGCTGAGGTGACGTGGCTTGGCCCATAGAAGGTGAGTTGTCACTTCTTTTATGCTTATTTTACCTACAATCACAAAAGCTCCAAGGACAAGTGAAACTACATTATTCTTAACTAAATGTGTGTAAGAAATGCCTTTTGCTCCTTTATTTATGAGTATATTGATGGCTAAAGTAGGCACTTAACAGCCGTCAACAACTCCCCCAAGCTAGCCTCTTGCTCATCCCGAGCAAGACACTAAGGACTTAGGTTGGTTGATCAGGAGTTGCTACGATGTTGTATTCCTAATTTATGACAAGCATACTGCTAAATATTCTATCCAGAGTTGAATGAGTTGGCATTGATCTTACCTTTCGCTTGATCGATGTGGGGCATGTAGCTTCACCTTGCCTTGGGCGGTTGAAAGATAGAACAGTTATATAGAGATCACCAATTACTTGTACCTTGATCAGTTATCAAACCGGAGGTTTTGCAAGTTTTCAAAAAGAAATCAAAGTTCCTCAAATGATACTCTCGGATCGCTCAATTTGTATGGTTCCTCACCAAGGCATTGGTTTGCCTTCTTTCACAACCTACACCTAATAAGCTTATATGTGGAGCTGTAGGTAGGGAAAACATGTGGCATACCTATTTCTCATGTATTGTCGAGTTGAAAACCAGATCCTTGGGAGCAACGACTCATACAACCTGATCAAGATGTGCATGTGTGTGTATATATGGTGGATGGAGAATGGACTCCTTTTTGCATGATTTTTTTCTCTTCTTTTTGATGATTTTGAGACTTGGGCTATGCTTCTTTATTCTCTCTTTTTTTATGCATGCCCTTGAGCATGTATCTCTTTTTTTATATACATAGCCCATAGTCCTTCTTGAATATTTTTGGAGAGGGATAAAATCATGAAGAATGCGCGGAGCTTTATTTGTGGAATGGATGGGGGGTGGATGGAATGATGGTTGCTAACTTCCAGTGTGGAAGTCTAGCATATGGTGGTTGTGTACGTGATCTTGATCATAGGAGCATGACAAGTTTCTCACCAAGGGTCATGACAATTCGACAAAACTCAATAAAGAAATCAGGTAGCATATGTGGAAGCTAACAGCAGCTAGAATCTACATATGGCCTTGGATAG
Organism: Cenchrus fungigraminus; assembly: GCA_036936925.1. Lineage (NCBI taxonomy): Eukaryota > Viridiplantae > Streptophyta > Magnoliopsida > Poales > Poaceae > Cenchrus > Cenchrus fungigraminus. The sequence goes on along the minus strand of CM072770.1, from coordinate 89,350,778 downwards.
GAGTTTCTCATCATTGAGGAACTTATCATTTTAGCATTTTTCAAAAGAAAAAAAACTCCGGAAATCAAACATCACTTGGCACAAACTCATAGCAACTCTATTATACCATATCATACCTCACAACAACCTAGGCAAAGGTCATGCTTTTTGCTACCCACAAGTTTCAAGCTAAGATTTGATCATGCTAGCCAACTAACTCAAAACTTAAATAGGATACTAAGCTGTAGGCAAGGCATACAAGAGGAATAAACAGAGCAACTATTTATCATTTCAACCATAGGAACGAAAGCATTCTTACCGCGCATTTGAAAAGCAAACTAATTTAGGAAAGCAAATAAATATTTTTGGTCTTTTTAATTTTTTCAGATTTTTCTGTGTTTTTAGCATATGAGGTTCTGAAAATAAATGAAGATACAAGTTACCTCAGAGTGGGGGTCCTCCCCCAAGCTAGCTTCAGGCTCACTACTGTGGAGGGGGGTATCCCATCCACCGATAGTAAACCCTCTGCTCCTCCAACTGCTGCTGCTGTGCCTGCTCCATAGCGTGAAGTCTCTCGCCTGAAATACGCTGCTAGTCCCGGGTCGACTCAGCGTGCTGGTGCACAGCCTCCTCCACATCGCCGACTCGGATGTTGAGCTTGCTCATCTGCTGAGTGAGGGTAACCCCACGGGATGACGAGCGCAACCCGGACGACGAAGATGTCGCATTTCCCTAGGCAGTACCGGCAGGCATAGCCCACTCGCCACTGCTTGCACTAGCCCCAGCCGAGCTACTCGCACCCTGCTGGTACATGGGCTGATCCCAATCGGGAGCACATCCGGGAGTAACCCCGGGCATGTACTCGAAAGAGATCCATGTGCCAGGCGGAGGTGTGGTAGGCTGAGGCTGTGGCTGAGGCGACGGCTGCGGAGATGGCTGTGGTGGCGATTGTTGTGCCCTAGCTGCTCTCCTCGATGCACTCCTAGTAACCCTGTCACCAGAGACACTAGAACGACGAGGTTCCTAGAGAGGAACGGTCAGTGGCCCTTGGTCATACAACCTAAAATCCGTGTTAGGTAACCGAATTTGGTTTGCATAGCCAGGGTAAAAGAAAACCAAAGAATCATCCGGACCCTTCTTAAGAATATGCCCCTGAGTCAAATAAGCTTCATCGATATGAGTTCGGGGATGTAACATCCCGGATGTTTAAAAATCCTAATGTCATGTGTTGGCACTACCAAAACATGTTTAGTACAAATTAAAACAATTGACAAAGTCAAACCCTAGTTCTGGGTCAAACTCCTTAGAGCTCTATACCCTTTAATGGTTTTCTAGCGCGTTCTTGAAATTTCATAATAAAACTTCAAAATCGGCTAATCTAAAAGTTCTTTGTTGTTTCCAGGAACACAACTTTCATAATTGGCGGACATTCAAATTTTGAGTGCAAATTAGCCAAAAATAGGGTTGAAACCCTTATGAACAGTAATCCGAGCCGTGGAAAAACTGCAACTTCGCCACGTTTTTCCCATCAAACAAATCACCAAAACATAGGTCGCCTTTTGTAAAAGTTGTAGCCCTATAGTTGCTCTAAAACTTTCATTTTTGGAGATTTTCAAGTTCTATTCAAGAAATTTGAGTTTCGCATTTTTGAAAAGAGCTAAACGAAATAAAACGGGCACCGGGCGCCGGCGTTGCCGCGCTCTCACGTCTCGCGTGCGCGTCAGAACTGTCTGCCACGTGTCGCCCGCGCCTCGTGCCGGCGTACAGACGCCTCGGCGTCTCCGTGGTGGACCTGCCCGGGCCGTGGGGACTCCAAAGGCCCGTAGACTGTGCACCGTGCCCAGAGAAGCTGCGGACGGGCCGACCTGCGCCTTGCGCCACGCGGCGCGCGATGCCGTCGACACGAGCTCTACCGCCGCGCCCTCGCGTCGCCCTGCCTTCGCACCAGCTGGTCCTGCACGAGCTGGAAGTTCTCCTAGTCACCACATCCCATGCCCCTCTCCCTCATTCACAAACGAGCCGAGCCAGCCTTGCTCTGTCCGCTCTGCCGCCCGCCATAGCAGCGCCACCGCTGAGCTCCGCTCTCCACACCTCACCACCGAGCCTCGAGCACACTAGAGCCGCCCCAAGGCTCCACTTCACCTTCCCCGGCCGCTAGCTCACCTCCACGGCCGACCAACTTGCCAGAGCAGAGGCTGAGGCGGCCTCAGATCCGTCGCGCTGAAGGACCGAACTGGCGACCAGAGAGGGGGGAGTGAATGGGAGCCGATAAAAATTCTTGTCGAAGGAGATGGCAACTCCAACAAGATGAACACGGCTAACCAAAACACATCTCTGACTCAACTACCCAAGTTGGCCAAGACCACGTAGCCACTGGAGTGCTACTGGTCAACAACCACCGAAACCTACTCGAGAACGCAGCAGAACAAGCAACTCGAGCAGCTACTGACCACACCGGTCAGACCGGTCAAGGCCGGATCACTCGGACTAAGCCGCCGGATCACCCGACTCCCTCCAGAGACACACTGGGTCACCCTGGACCTCAAGCCGGCTCACCCAAACAGGACTTGACAATTTCCACAGAAAAGCCCCTGCACCGGTCAGGCCGGTGCAGCTCAGCGGTCAGGCCAGTGCAGCTCAGCGGTCTGAGCCTGGAAATCCCAAATCCAAGAAACCAACCTCCCGAGCTCCAAAACACTCCAAACTCGAAACAGCAGCAAACCCAGAGACTAGGGAACTCACCAAGACATTCACCCGAGCAAAACCCAACAGGGGGTCGGCACCGGTCAGACCGGTGGAAGGCACCGGTCAAGACCTAGGCGCTCGGGATGAACAGCAACCCGCGGGTCAACCTCCAAATCCAAATCCCGATCTCCCCATTCGCACAAGACTTTGGGGATAGAAGGAGTACCTCATGGGCATTCCATAGCCACGATTTGGTCCATCAAAACTTGCTAAATCAAGAGGAATCGAAGGATTTCCACCAAGAACGCCTCTAACCCTAAACCGGAGAAAACCCCAAAAACGAGCCCCTTTACTCACAGATTTGGGAGGGGAATCAAAGGGAAAAGAACCATGGAGGGTTCGTGCATACATCCTCCACCAAATCCCAAAGAGAAAGGTCTCAAAACCGCCACAAGAAAATCGCCAAGAAAAGACTCCGAAAATCACCAAAAAGGGAAAACGGGAGAGACACAATCAAGCCTTGAGGAACCACACCGAATCATCTATACATACCATGAAGGTTCATACAAGGTCTAGCTTGCCTCCAAATCATCCTTCCCTCTCACAAGATCTCACCATGAAGCTCTCAAGCTAGTCCTAAAAATCCTAAGGAAAATAGAAAGGAAAATAGCAAAAGCAAATGAGCTAGGGTTCCCAGAGATGGCTGCCATCCTCTCACCACTTGGGTTATATGGAGGCTAGCCGAAAGACGCAACTACCCCTATTACATTAAACTAAGATACACGCCCCCGAAGGGCCTTTTGGGAAACTTCGTCATAGCACCATCGGACGGATGCCCGCCGACCGCAAACTTGCGATCCCGACGCGTGTCCTCCGCTTCGAAGTCTCCGGAACGCGTCGTCACACACCGGTCAGACCGGTACCCACCGGTCAGACCGGTCCAGTGCTGCTGCCTCCGGTCTTCGGTCTTGGCTTTGTGGATCAACCAAGGAACCTAGTGGTTTTCTAGTGAACCACTGGAAACCGCGCGAACTCGGTGTAGCCTCCACCAATCACCACTCATAACTCGGCTCCCACGTAGTCCTGGCACGACCTTGGTTTTGAGGCTCAACCAAGAAACTGTCCACGACTTCATCTCGCCGTTCTTGCCACCATGCGGTCCGCACTTGACCCCGCTGGCCACCGGGTCCCTCGAGCCAAGCCTACTTGTCTTCTCCACACCTAGAGGCCTACCCGGCAACGACCTTTCGCGCTTGCTCTTCACCTGCACCAACACCAGTCAAGCCGCAACCTACACCTGCAATACTTAGCCAAGAGTCAGTCCACACAACGTTGTCAATCACTCATCACACCAGGAAGCGACCATCCACCGGTCCTCGAACCACACAGGCTCTCAATCTCCCCCATGATGAGTGCATTGACAACACACACATTTGGTAACCAAAGAGAAAAAGAAACGACTAAAAGAAACTCAAACAAGCGATCGAAAGCTAGACAAAGGCAAATAGCAAGATCACTTGAAAGAGGAAAGACTCGGTCCCCTTAGGCAAGGGCAACGGCTCGACACAACCGAGTCAAAAACATGCTCAAGCAAAGAGTAAAGACCACCAATGCAAAGCTCGAAAACCACAAAGAGCTCCCCCTGAACCAATGCAACTCCCCTGGACAAATGCATGCAAACCACTTCATGAAACAGAGCAGCTGCACCAGCCTTGCTCTGACTGGTCAGACTGGTTCACCTCACCGGTCAGACCAGTGCACTAGATCCGCCCAGATCCTGATACTCACACCGGTCAGACCGGTGAGCTCCACCGGTCAGGCCGATGACCACCTGGGAAACCTGGGAACTGCAAGAGCCCAAAAATAGCTCGAAACCACTTGGAAACCTTCTAAATGCATTCAGTAGGCCAAAACATGCTCAAACTTCTCCCCCTTGTTGACAATGCATGAATCAAGCCAAAAATAGGAAAATTTCAACCTAGAGCTTCTCAAATAGACAAAATTCAACATAGGATGCTACACATATCCAAATGAGCAAGTTAGATACTCTATAGCTTCGTATGGACAAAAACTACAAGATCACCAAGTTTCACAACCAATGGGCAAAGCTAAGGTAGAAATGAGCATTTTTGCGAAAAAAATTCCCTCTCGTGAGCAAAGTCCTAAACATGAGTAAAATATGTCAAAATGGCAAAGCCACACAAACTTCATGCTAGGAGAACCATTCTAAGAAAAAGACCATCATAAACACCCACAAGCACCTCATGTCATGTCAATGCCACCGAGCCATGTGCTTACTTCTAGATATGAGACTTCTCATTGGTAAGCAACATGCAACGGTTTAGCACCCAAAAACAATTAAATTAAGCACATATGACACGGGAGCACATTTTCCAAGCAGTTTACATTTCATTTTCAGATTCATATTTGGTACATGAAATGTCTTTTGCGACAAAAAGGAACTTATGCCCCTCCACAAGATAAAGCATGGGGGCTAAACATTCATGATGGCAAATGAGCCTTTGGCTCCATATGCTCGAAATAAGCTATCCAAGCACAAATTAAGCATAGAAATGCCACTAAAACATGTCATGATCATATAAAGGCATTTACTCACAAGAGAGCATACATATGACATTTTTCAAAAAACATAGCTATCAACCATGCATATAAATCAAGATCATCAAGAGCTAAGCCACACTAAGCCATATCATACCAAACTGGCTCATAGGATCATATATAGCACATCATGGTGAACTATGTATATAAGAGAAGCTTTTCCTATAAGATGCATATGATACAAAATGCATGCAACCTAAGATACAAAGATGCCTATACATCATGTTACAAATGCAATGCAAAATGCAAGAAATGCATAAAGGAAACTATACATATGCTACAAAGGAGCTCCCACACCCAACTCAAGAGACCAAACACACACCAAGTTCTCCCCGCAAACGAGTGAAAGTTGCTTGATCTAGGGGCTTTGTGAAAATATCTGCTAGTTGATTTTGTGTGGGCACATGGATCAAAGTGATTTTCCCTTTCTCAACATTGTTCCTCTGAAGGACCGATTAGGCGACCAGAGAGGGGGGAGTGAATGGGAGCCGACAAAAATTCTTCCCGAAGGATGAACTCGGCCTATGCCCCAAATTCACAACCAAGGATTCCCACATGAGTTTGCCAAGGTCACGTAGTCACAACGGACCTACCAACCCTACGAACAAACTCAAACTCAAAGCAACACGGAAGCGCAACTCAAGACGCAAGAGAACTTAACCAAATCTGCAGGGTCCAGGCGGACAGTCCGCAAGGCTAGGGCGGACAGTCCGCAAGCTCCTAGCGGACAGTCCGCAAGCTCCTGGCGGACGGTCCGCGACCCTCGGACGGACGGTCCGCAAAAACCAACAGAACCTCCAATACCGCACCCCGGAAATACGGACGGTCCGAGCTTGGCCTCCGGACGGTCCGATGACGGCGGACAGTCCGTGGACCCCTCGCGGACGGTCCGATCCACACGCGGACAGTCCGGCACCCCTAGCTGGACGGTCCGACAAACTTCCTGCAACAAAACCCTAACACCTCGGAAGATCGACGTGCAAACTCGTAAGAACTGAACGAACACGCGATGAACACGAGGCTCGCGGACGGTCCGCGGGCCACTAGCGGACAGTCCGCCGGCCCCGAACAGAACAGCCCGAGCACCAAAACGCGAAGTCAACCTCTCCTATCCATCCATGGATCTCCCAAACGGCTTAAACTCTTGAGACAAGATTTGGGGGAGATGTGAAGCGTCCCTAGGGGATGCTACGCCCCAAAAATTGAAGCCTCAAACGAACTAAATCGCCGGGAATCGAAGTTCTACCGAGCTCACACAAAAGCTAGGGTTCCAACCGAAATCCTTCAATCGGAGGCCAAATCCGGAGGTTGGGGGGTCAAGATCAAGCACAAAGATGCACAAGACATCTATCCATGATCCCCACCAACAAATCCGAACCCAAACACCTCAGAATCGAAGGAACAAGGCACGCACGAAAATCCAACGAAAATAGCTCGAAAATGACACGAAAATCACAAGAGCCACAAGAAAGAAATCGACGCGACCATGAATGCTTCCATACACTCGGAGGTCAGATTCTCTACAAAACGGTGAAGAAAATCTAAGCCTATAGAGCAAGGAAATGAGAAGCAGTCCGGATGGATGGTTTGCCCAGAAAACCCTAGAGCTATATATATGAGTCCCTCTAGGTTGGGCAAATGACCAAGCTACCCCTAGCACTTAAACTTAGGATACAAACCCCTCAGTGGCAAATAGGTCATGTAGCACTCCTCTTCATCGCACGGTCACGCCTTCGCCGTAGTTCGCGTCCTCCCGACGCGAGCCCTGCGATCCCGCCACGTGTCCGCCGGCATCGAAGCTTCTCGGCGCGCCCGGATCCCGTCTCCGCCCGCCGAGCCTCCGGTCTTGGTTTTGTGGCTCAACCAAGTAACCCGACGGTTTTGTGGTGAACCGCCGCAAACCCCACGTGCAGACTCCGGTCGTGAGCCGCTACCCTGCACCGGCTCCGGTCGACGACTTCGTCTTGCTTTTCTTGCCATCATGCGGCCCGCACTTGACCCCGCTGGCCACCGGGTCCCTCGAGTCGAGCCTACTTGTCTCTCCACTCCTCGGAGGCCCCGCAAGGCATAGACCTTTCGCGCCCGCTATTCACCTGCACCAACACGAGTCAAGCCGCAACCTGCACCTGCAATACTCGGCCAAGAGTCAGTCCACACCACGTTGTCAATCACTCATCACACCAGGGAGCGACCATCCACCGGTCCTCGGACGCTCCGGTCCACAATCTCCCCCTTGATGAGTGCATTGACAACACACACATAGTAACCAATTCAGAGAAAAGAGAAAAAGAAAAGAAACGACTGAAAAACTCAAACAAGTGATCAAAAGCCAAACAAAAGCCAAAACGAGATCACTTGAGAGAGAAAAATCTCGGTCCCCTAAGACAAGGGCAACGGCTCGACACAAGAGAAAAATCTCAGTCCCCTAAGACAAGGGCAACGGCTCGACACAACCGAGATAAAATGCTCCAAAATTGCCGACTCCTTAAGGTGAGGCAAAAGGGCTCGACACCATCAGCAAAAGAGCACAACTAAAATTTAGGCGAAAAAGAGCTCCCAAATGCATATGAATGCAAGCTCCCCCTGAACAAATGCATTTCTCCCCCAAAACAAGAATTGGGTACTATCTCTCCCCCTTGTTGGTAATGCATGAATCAAGTCTACAAATGCAAGCATGTGCTTCTCAAATAGACATAGAGCACTACAACATGCTAAAAAGAGACATAGACCAGCTAGATTGCCACAAAATTTAGCACAAGCATCGCCAACGAGATAGATAGGGACATACAAGCATGTGACCTAGCCAAGATCAAAATAAAGCATTTTTCACAAAAACTTCCCTCTCATGAGCATAGGACCTAAGCATGATCAAAATGAGCACAAACAACATATAACTCACAAACTTCATGCAAGGTTACAAATTCTCATCACAAGATCATCATAAACACCTACAAGCTATCTCATGTCATGTCAAAGCCACCGAGCCATGTGTTCACTTCTAAATGTGAGACTTCTCAACGATGAACATCATGCAACGGTTTAGCACCCAAGATAAGGAATTTAAAGCATACATGACATAGAAGCATATTTTTCAAGCACAAGCATTTCATATACCAATTTCAAGATTTACAAATTAAGCATGGTACATGAAGTGCCTTTGCGGCAAAAAGAAGCTTAGGCTTCTCCACAAGGTAGCATGTAGGCTAAACATCCATGATGATAGATGGGTCTTTGACCCCATATGAAAAGAACATGATCCCAAGCACAAATTAAGCAAGCTATAGCCATAAGTGCACAAATTTAGCATGAAAGGCATTCAACTCATAAGAGAGGATCATATATAGCATTTTCACAAAAACAAGCCATCCACAAGCACATACATCCCAAATCTATCAAGAGCATCGCTATCCATCATATGAGCGTCAAAAGCAAAGTCACAATCTCCTATCTAGCATATCATAGTGATCCAAGTATATAGGAGAAGCACATCTCATATGGTACATATGCAGTCTATGATACAAAGATGCAAACATGATATGATACATAAATGAAAATGCAATATGAGTATGTACATCAAACCCCTAACCAAAGCTCAGAAAGGAAAAAGAACACCAAGCTCCCCTCGCAAACGGGCAAATGTAGCTTGGTCCAAAGGCTTGGTTAGGATATCGGCAGGCTGCTTTTCGGTTGGCACATGGATGAGGTCTATGTTTCCCTTCTCAACATTGTCTCTCAGGAAGTGGTACCTCACCTCTATATGTTTGGTTCTAGAGTGGAGCACGGGGTTTTTGGCAACACTAATGGCACTTGTGCTATCACACATGAGAGGTACATGGGAACACTCCTCACCAAAGTCACTCAGCGTGTATGTGATCCAAAGCAGCTGTGAGCAACAACTAGCGGCAGCAACATATTCGGCTTTTGTGGTAGACTGAGCTACACTAGACTGTTTGCGAGAAGACCAAGAAACAAGCGAAGATCCCAAAAACTGGCAAGTCGCCGAAGTGGACTTCCTATCGACTCGACACCCCGCAAAATCGGCATCCGAAAACCCAAGAAGCGAAAGAGAAGAGGACGCCGAGTACCAAAGACCAAGCTCAGGAGTGTATCGAAGATACCTGAAGATCCGCTTGACGGCCTGACGATGTGAAGTCCTCGGCGACACCTGAAAATGAGCGCACAGACACACAGAAAACTGAATGTCCGGCCTCGTCACCGTCAAGTACAAGAGGGAGCCGATCAGGCTCCGGTACTCCTTCTGGTCCATAGGCTCTCCGTCCTCGTCCGCATCCAACGCTGTAGTCGTACTCATCGGTGTCGACAGGGGCTTCGAGTCGTCCATCTTGAACTTCTTGAGGATGTCCTTCGTGTACTTGGCTTGATGCACAAAGTTTCCCTCCTTCGCCTGCTTGATCTGAAGCCCGAGAAAGAACTGCAATTCTCCCATCATGGACATCTCGAATTCTTTGCTCATGTCCTCTGCAAACCTTGCAACCAAAGAGTGAGACGAGCCGCCAAAGACAATATCATCCACATACACCTGAACAATTAGGATATCATTGCTCTGCCTGAGGAGAAAAAGAGTCTTATCAACCTTGCCCATCTCAAACCCCTTGCTGAACAAGAACCCCCTCAAACGGCCATACCAAGCACGGGGAGCTTGTTTCAGCCCATACAACGCCTTCCTGAACCTATACACCCGGTGAGGAAACTCAGCACTCTCAAAGCCCGGTGGTTGCTTCACATAAACCTCTTCTTCTAAAAATCCATTCAAGAAGGCACTCTTCCCATCCATTTGGTACAACTTGAACCCTTTAGCCACGGAAAAGGCTAGAAGGATTCTAATCGCCTCCAAACGGGCTACAGGAGCAAATGTCTCCTCATAGTCTATCCCCTCCTTCTGACTAAACCCCTGAGCAACCAACCTCGATTTGTTTCTCACCACCTCACCATTCTCACCCTATTTGTTCTTCCACACCCATTTTGTCCCTACAGGTTTGCAATGTGGTGGTGGCTCTACCAACTCCCAAACTTGATTTCTCTCAAAGTTCTCTAACTCCTCATGCATTGCGTTCACCCAATTAGGATCAGAGAGAGCGTGTTCAATGTCTTTCGGCTCAAAGGTAGCAACAAAAGCCGAATGAGCAAAGTGAGAAACATTCCTGGACCTTGACCGTGTCATACGTTCATTGATGTCGCCGATGATTCTTGAGGGCGGATGATCAACTTGAACGTGCCTCGGTACCTCTCGCCTGGAGACAACCTCCCCCTCAGCTGCAGCTTCCACTTGATCTTGCTGGATCGTAGTCGGTGTAGGGGCTGGGCCATCCTGCACCGTAGTCGTCGTAGTGAAAGTAGAGGGTACATGCTCGGCTGGAGCTTCATCATCACCATCATCCTCTCCAGCATCATCCTCCTCGTCCTCAAAGATCTTCTTGCCAATCTCGTCGTCACCTGCACATTCAAAGACAGACGAACTACATGGCTGGGTCTCGTCGAAGGTAACCTCGCAAGTTTCCATGACTAGGTTAGTATCAAGATTGAGCACACGGAATGCTCGAGAATGACTAGCATAACCCAAAAAGATCCCATCGGAAGACCTCGACAAAAACTTATCAAGCCTACCCTTCTTGAGAATAAAGCACCGACAGCCAAAAGCCCTGAAATGGATCACTCTAGGTGCTCGCCCGTGCATGAGCTCATAGCACGTCTTGTTCAAGAAGGCCCTAAGAAAAATCCGATTCCCAACATGACACGCGGTATTCACCACCTCAGCCCAATATCTCCTCGGAGTCCTATGCTCGTCGAGCATCGTCCGAGCCATCTCACAAAGGGAACGATTTTTCCTCTCAACCACACCATTCTGACAAGCCACATAGGGAGAAGAGAATTGATGTTCGAGACCCAAATCACGACAAAAGGTTTCGAAACATGAGTTTTTAAATTCAGAGCCATTGTCGCTACGGATAGCTTGAATGGCATCTCCATTCCTCTCATTCTTCAACCTCAAGATTAGATCCCTCACAAAACCAAATGTCTCCCCCTTGTCAGTCAAAAAGAAGACCCAAGCATAGCGAGAATAGTCGTCCACTATCACCAGGACATACCATTTCTCACCCGCCGAGCACACACGAGCTGGACCAACCAAGTCCATATGGAACAACTCGCATGGCCACTCTGTCATAACGGAAGTCAGAGGCGGGTGAGAGGCGGTGACCATCTTACCATGCCTACACGGAGCACATACCAAGTCCTTTTGGTATTTCAACTTAGGCAATCCTCGGACTAATCCTAGCCCACTCAAGCGTGACAACAAGTCAAAACTCAAGTGACCTAGTCTCCTATGCCATTTCCAAAGCTCCGCCGAAACGCCAGCAACCAAGCAACGAGAAGAGCCAACACACTGAGAAAAATCGGCTCTGAAAATCTGACCCTCGGGGATGATCGTGCACACAAGATCACCTCGAGAATCTAAGACACGCGAAGCGCCCGTTTTGAAACGGACCTCAAAACCCTCATCAAGAAGCTGCGAAACCGAAAGAAGATTGTACCCCAAAGACTTGACAAGAGAAACACGCTTAAGAGTCACAGAATCGCTCACCTTCACCGTGCCCACTGAAAGCACTCTTCCTTTCCCATTGTCCCCAAAAGTGATGTACTCTTTGGTCATCACTGGGGTGAGGCTGACGAACCACCTTCGATCTCCGGTCATGTGTCGAGAACTACCGGAGTCGATCAACCAAAAGCCCTCCATGCCTCCCACCTGCAAATCAAAAACGAAAGCGAGAGTGAGCAAACGACTCAGCACTGGGGTTAGTACAAAATGAATCAAACCAGTACCGTGCCATTTGCTCAAAAGTGGGGTTAGCAAAATCCATCCTATCTCCTCTAGGTGGAACACCCACACGTCCCCTTGGAGGACTACGCGCACCACGAGGTGGAGACCGTGGCCCGTAGCTCCTCTGGGACCTAAAACTGCGATCGTTCCCCCATACTCGTATTAGCCACGAGTGAAGGAACGTCCAGCAAACTCACCACGCCCAAACCCAACACGCCTACCACCTTCTCTGTGTGGTGACTCACCTCGAGGCACAAACACACGCCTCTCTCGAGGGTAAATGGTACGCACCATACCCTCGCCCCTTGGCACCAACCTAGGATCAGGCACACCACGAGAAGGGCGGTACCTGTCCTTGTTGGCCATCTCCCTAGCCAACCTCTCCTCACGCTTCCTCCTGAAGCAAAACTCAGCAAGGTGCCCATCCCTCTCACAATGCTCACAATGGAAGGGTTTTGGTTTTGGCTTTGGTTTTGGGCTCTCTTTGGGCTCTGGCTTCTCCTCACTCGGTTTCTCTCCCTCCTTCCCAAAGAACTCATTCCCCAAGTCACTCTTGAACTTGATGGGTTTCTGGAAGTTGTCTGTGTGTGGAGGAAACACGGGTGGAGCTGGGGTTGTGTCTAGTCGGTTCCTAAGTGGGTTAGGCTTAGGAGCATAAGCATTTTTGTGATGGGTTTTTGGTGGCTCTGGGATATCTCCAATCTTCCCCTCATCCTCACCATTTCCCTCACCAATCTTGTCTGCCCCAAGTGCTTTCCCATCATAGTGCTTGTATGCCTCAATCATCATCCGGAGCTGAGGCTCATGACCAGACAACCAACCCATCATCTTTCTCAACTCATCATTCTCATCCTGCAAACGATCAACATAGTGCGTAAGCTCCATATTCTTCACAGCATTTATTTCACAAGTAGAGCATGATGTAGGAATAGGAGCTTTCAGCTGAGCCTCTAGTGATCTAGCATAAACAAGTGAAACATTTAGCTTCTCATGCAAAACAGGACAAGAAGTGCAAGCACCAAGCAAAGAGGGCCTAGATTTCATCTCATCTAGTTCAACCCTAAGCACATCTAGTTCCTCAACCTTGGAGGCATACTTCTCCTTAAGCACAGTCAATTCACCAAGAAAAGTGGAACAATCAGGGCATTCAGGTTCATCGGTCACCATAGGAGCAGACTTAAGAGAATCTATTTGAGCCCTAGCATCAACAAGCAAAGACTCTAGTTCAACCACCTTCTCCTTAGCCTCTCCAAGCAAAGACCTATACTCCCTCTTCTCCTTGTTGGTCTTTCTAAGCACATCATCACGGTTGTCAAGCAAGTCATTCAACCTAGCATTCTCCGCTATCAAGAAGGACAGATCATTGTTTACCTTTTCCTCGGAGTCGGAGCCCGAGTCATCCTTGTTGCTCTTCTTGCTTGCGGAGCTATGTGCCATGCCGCAAAAGCCTTGGGCGGCGAAGCACAAGCCGTTGATGTTCTTGCTCGACCACTTGCCCTTGTGCCGGTTCTCATCTTCATCACTTGAGCTCGATGAAGAGTAGCAAGAGCTCGAGTCGATGTCGCTTGCTCCGGCGACCATCGCTCGTTCCTTCTTCTTGTGACCACCACTCCTCCTCGGCTTTCGCTCGGACTTGTTCTTCCCCTTGTGGTCGTCCCTCGAGCGGTGCTTGTGGTCGGTCCTCGGACGGTGCTTGTGCTCGGTCTTCACCTCCATGGCTTCCGGGCACTCAGCGATAAAGTGCCCGTGCTTCCCGCACCGGTAGCACATGCCCGAGGTCCTCCGTGCATTCTTTCGGTTCGTGTACATGCGCTCGAACCGCCTGCTCAGCAACACGAGATCCTCCTCGCCTAACACGTCAAACTCCTCATCTGGCATGGACACAAGACAAGACAAAGAGAACTGTCTCGAAGACATGATAGCGTTAGTCATTGATCCAGAAACGAGAGCCAGACTATGAGGGTCAGTCGGGTTCTCGATCTTTGCACGCACCCCACGGTCTACTTCGGATGACTTGAGTTTGGAAAACAGCTCATCCACCGTGAGGGTGTCATACTTCTCCGACTCAAGAATGGCCTCGACCTTCCCACTCCACACGGTACGATCCAGAGAGTGCAGGAGCTTGACAGCCCTGTCATGATCATCGTACGGGAGCACGGCCACATTAGCCCTCATGTTGTTCACAATCACCGTGAACCGCTGGAACATGCTGTCAATGGACTCACCGGGGAGATGAGTGAAATTCTCGTACTCTCTCCGGTAGGTCGCAAACAACTGAGCCTGAATCTGAGCATTTCCAGCATGAGCATTCTTCAACTGCTCTCAAATCCTACAAGCCAAATCCTCTGTCTGAACCCGATCGAATTCGGATAGACACAGAGCACGGAACAAGTAGTCGACCGCCTTATTGTTGGCGTCGAACATATCCCTCGATCCTGGAGCTAGGAAGTTCATCGGATGAACATAAGCTGTGTTCACCGTGACATCCCACAAGATGTGACCCTTGCCGCGGAGGAAAGCAGCCATCCGCCTCTGCCACATCTGGTAGTTCTTACCATCAAAGTGTGGAGGACCCGAACCCCATTCCTGGTACGTGATCTTTGGATCTTAGACTGGTTAGAATCACGAAGATCCGTAACCGGCTCTGATACCAATTGAAGGACCGATTAGGCGACCAGAGGGGGGGCGTGAATGGGAGCCGATAAAAATTCTTCCCGAAGGATGAACTCGGCATATGCCCCAAATTCACAACCAAGGATTCCCACACGAGTTTGCCAAGGTCACGTAGTCACAACGGACCTACCAACCCTAGGAACAAACTCAAACTCAAAGCAACACGAAAGCGCAACTCAAGACGCAAGAGAACTTAACCAAATCTGCAGGGTCCAGGCGGACAGTCCGCAAGGCTAGGGCGGACAGTCCGCAAGCTCCTGGCGAACGGTCCGCGACCCTCGGACGGACGGTCCGTAAAAACCAACAGAACCTCCAGCACCGCACCCCGGAAATACGGACGGTCCGAGCTTGGCCTCCGGACGGTCCGATGACGGTGGACAGTCCGTGGACCCCTCGCGGACGGTCCGATCCACACGCGGATAGTCCGGCACCCCTAGCTGGACGGTCCGACAAACTTCCTGCAACAAAACCCTAACACCTCGGAAGATCGACGCGCAAACTCGTAAGAACTGAACGAACACACGACGAACACGAGGCTCGCGGACGGTCCGCGGGCCACTGGCGGACAGTCCGCCGGCCCCGAACAGAACAGCCCGAGCACCAAAACGCGAAGTCAACCTCTCCTATCCATCCATGGATCTCCCAAACGGTTTAAGCTCTTGAGACAAGATTTGGGGGAGATGTGAAGCATCCCTAGGGGATGCTATGCCCCAAAAATTGAAGCCTCAAACGAACTAAATCGCCAGGAATCGAAGTTCTACCGAGCTCACACAAAAGCTAGGGTTCCAACCGAAATCCTTCAATCGGAGGCCAAATCCGGAGATTGGGGGGTCAAGATCAAGCACAAAGATGCACAAGACATCTATCCATGATCCCCACCAACAAATCTGAACCCAAACACCTCACAGTCGAAGGAACAAGGCGCGCACGAAAATCCAACGAAAATAGCTCGAAAATGACACGAAAATCACAAGAGCCACAAGAAGGAAATCGACGCGACCATGAATGCTTCCATACACTCGGAGGTCAGATTCTCTACAAAACGGTGAAGAAAATCTAAGCCTATAGAGCAAGGAAATGAGAAGCAGTCCGGATGGATGGTTTGCCCAGAAAACCCTAGAGCTATATATATGGGTCCCTCTGGGTTGGGCAAATGACCAAGCTACCCCTAGCACTTAAACTTAGGATACAAACCCCTTAGGGGCAAATAGGTCATGTAGCACTCCTCTTCATCGCACGGTCATGCCTTCGCCGCAGTCCGCGTCCTCCCGATGCAAGCCTTGGGATCCCGCCACGTGTCCGCCGACATCGAAGCTTCTCGGCACGCCCGGATCCCGTCTCCGCCCGCCGAGCCTCCGGTCTTGGTTTTGTGCCTCAACCAAGTAACCCGACGGTTTTGTGGTGAACCACCGCAAACCCCGTGTGCAGACTCCGGTCGTGAGCCGCTACCCTGCACCGGCTCCGGTCGACGACTTCGTCTTGCTTTTCTTGCCACCATGCGGCCTGCACTTGACCCCGCTGGCCACCGGGTCCCTCAAGCCGAGCCTACTTGTCTCTCCACTCCTCGGAGGCCCCGCAAGGCATAGACCTTTCGCGCCCGCTCTTCACCTGCACCAACACGAGTCAAGCCGCAACTTGCATCTGCAATACTCGGCCAAGAGTCAGTCCACACCACATTGTCAATCACTCATCACACCAGGGAGCGACCATCCACCGGTCCTCGGACGCTCCGGTCCTCACCCTTAGAAAATGATATCTCACTTCTATATGCTTGGTTTTAGAATGAAGCAATGGGTTCTTAGCAACACTTATCGCACTCGTGCTATCACAAAGAAGTGGAACCTGGTATACTCCTCACCAAAGTCACTCATGGTGCATGTGATCCAAAGGAGCTGAGAGCAACAACTGGCTGCGGCAACATATTCGGCTTCGGTTGTAGATTGAGCAACACTCGATTGTTTGCGGGAAGACCAAGACACCAAAGAAGAACCCAAGAACTGGCACGTCCCAGAAGTGGACTTCCTATCCAATCGACACCCGGCAAAATCCGCGTCTGAAAAACCGTGAAGCTCCAAAGAAGAAGACGCGGAGTACCAAAGGCCGAAGTCGGGAGTGTATCGCAAATACCTGAAGATGCACTTGACTGCTTGCCGATGCGAAGTCCTTGGAGACGCTTGAAAACGAGCGCACAGACATACCGAGAATTAGATGTCCGGCCTCGTCGCTGTCAGGTACAGAAGGGAGCTGATCATGCTCCGGTACTCCTTCTTGTCCACGTGTTCACCGTCCTCGTCCATATCAAGAGCTGTAGTCGTACTCATCAGTGTCGTCATGGCCTTGGAATCCTCCATCTTGAACTTCCTCACAATGTCATTGGTGTACTTGGCTTGGTGTACAAATGTTCCTTCCTTCGATTGCTTGATCTGGAGCCCGAGGAAGAACTGCAACTCGCCCATCATGCTCATCTCAAATTCCTTGCTCATGTCTTCTGCAAACCTTGCAACCAAAGAGTTAGACGAGCCACCAAAGACAATATCATCCACGTACTGTCGTATGGACATCCCTGGGCCCACTACTCTGGTGGGTACCAGGACCGACTACTCGGTGGGCCCCTGGGACTACTCGACTTGGGCAACACGGCACCTGCTGGCGTGGGGCGCAAGGACTACAGAGGGATAGTACTCGGTTAGGAAGCTACGCATGTCCGGATCCATGTAAAGTACTCCTAGCCGTACACGACTAGTACTCTCCCCTCAAACCGACTTGTAACCCTGCCTCCCGGACTATATAAGGCGAGGCAGGGACCCCTATCTCTTCATCCGCATCATCTTGTAAACACATCCAATCAATCCAGAGCTACACAGCATACAGGGCGTAGGGTATTACGCACCTCGCGGCCCGAACATGTCTAAATTGTGTGCCACGTGTCTCTCCTTCGAGTTACCGATCTCGGCGAGGCCACATTCATCTACCTCGGGTACTCCCCTTGGTAGGTTGCCGGTCTAAAACACCGACAGCTGGCGCGCCAGGTAGGGGTACTCGCCGAAGATCACATGGAGAACTCAACGGCTTCAATCGTCATCAAGCCAACTACCGCCTTCAACCGCGGCGACACCTTCGTCTTCGGCTCCTGGGTCTGCACCGCTGACGGCGCTGGATCATTCCAGCGCTACCTCACCATGACCCCAGACCCAAAGACCAGGCTCGTGACGCTTCCCGAAGACGCCACGGGCCCACTCGTCGAAAAATTTGGCGAAATTTCGCTCTACAACCAAGTCGCCGACTTCGAGCTCGGATCCGCCTCCAACTCGAACTCGACGTCGCCCTGGATCGCCTCATGCGAGCCGACTCCTGAGCCATCGTGTGAAGCGGCCCCCCTCCATGAGCACTTCCCATACGGTCTCTGTAATGCTAGCCGGGCCCACGCGGAAGCTCTCGCTGCACGCCGGGCCGGCAAGGAGATCGCCTCCGAGTACTCCTCGGACTCCAACACTGCAACCGGCTACTACTCGGACTCTTCCTACGAGTTCGACTTCGGATCGGACCCAATCGAGTCTGAGTCCGAGCTCACCATGACTGAGGAACCGCTGTCAGGTCCTGCCACTGGCCTCGTCATTACATCTACTCCTGCCGGCAGATTCGTCTATTGGCCCGACCGCAAGCCTGCAGACCTGACGGACGACAACTCACGCTGCGTCGCCTACCTCAATTCACTCCCCTTCCAGGAGGGGACCCCGCTGGCTCTAAACGACGAGCACACCCCCACCGAGGTGGCGACTACTGACTCCAGTCTCTGCACTCCCGACCGTGAAGTCTTCATGACGGCCACAGATGTTGGGACTTCGGAAAACCGACCCGACCGGTACCTTGACGACATCTCAGAGGTTGAGTTGTCTGCCAACGCACCTCCGAACGAGACCACCGAAGACAAGAATGCTCGGTGTGACCGCAACAGGAAGCGGAACGATCGATGCAGACGTCTCCGGGAAACTCTCCCCATCCGGAACCTCAATGAGGCCCTGGAGCAAGTTGCCAACCGGGTACACTCTACTCCTGAGCAGTGCCTCATGTCTATCACCACGATAGCACGGTAGGCCCAGGGGATCCGCGCGGGCGAAGTCATCGCGAAACTCAC